>OX419758.1:62029964-64429964 GCA_948567375.1 Lunularia cruciata
AGCTTCATCTAGAAGTTACCACTTGGCATACTCATTACTCAATACTTAGAAGGTACTAAGTAGTTTCCTAGATGCTTTTAGAATAATCTTATAATTCTTGGCTAATTTGGCATATTTTTTAGTCTTTTAGTCTTGACTAACTTGTTTGTAAATTCCATATTATTACACATTTGTAATTTTTTGAGGATAAGAGAACACCCAAGAGAAACACAAACTTTAGCCTCCAATACTCTAATGCCCCAAAGGAATACCTTGTCTTTATTATATAGCAAAGATGATCACTTTAAAGGAAGATATAAGGATATGTCAATGAGCTCCACTCTTAGATTAGTTATATGGATGGGTGACATGTTGTTCCTTGTCATATCTAGTTGGTGAAACAAGTTTGACCAAAGGAAACTTTAGGGAATCTTCTTATAGGAAGCTCAAAATAATATGGGTGAGGTACTTTGGAAAGCTCTCAACAAGAAAAAAATGGGAAGGGATAAGGCAAAGCCTTTTCCCTCAAAGGAGCAAGAATATTTTTATTTTCAAGGCCTAATTTCTTTGTTTGGACCTACAAAATTAGCTTTGAAGTTTTTAAGGTATTTCCAATCTCTGCACTATTAGTAGATGTACTCTTTGGGTGACATCTCTATCTTATCTACTTAGACCATCATATATAACTTCCTTCTAGATATTACCAAGCCAATTTCCATCTCTAGATAATATTTCTAGCTAATGGTATTACAATATTTCCCCACTACTAGTTGGTGATGTCCTTGTCACCATGGAAGCTTCAAACTCCTAGATGACCATTTGTGCATTGTGGAGATGAGAAAGAGGCTCCCAAGTGGCATCATAAAGGGGATACCCTTTCCAAAGGACTTTGTACTCAATATGTTATTGGTGGCCATCTTGAATGTGGCAACATGCAAGGATACAAGCAACTTGATACTCCTCATGATTGTTGATAGGGACAAGAAGAGGAGAGGGTTGGATACAAGAGAAAAAGAAGATGGATTAGAAACAAAGGGTTTCAATTTGGAAATATGAAAGACAAGATTTGCATATGACAAGGCAAAGCAAGTAGATAAGCAATAAGAGAAATGATTTGGGTGACATCAAATAGACCTATCTAATTAAGAGCAAGTTTATGAACTTGGATATCAAGTGGGAGGGGTAGGTAACTAGAAGAAAACATGATCTTATCACCAAGTTGAAGGTGAGATCATGATGATGCTGGTTAGTGTATTATTTTTGATAATTTTGAGCAACATGGAGATGAGATTTTGCTTGTTATAGGGATTGGGATATTGTGGTTAAGAGGGTGGAAGTATGAGTAACATGAGATAGAGGAGCAGCAAGATAGAGATCTTGAAAAAATGATTCTTGGCCAAAATTAAGCAAGAAGAGAGAGAATCTAGTACTTGCATGCTTAGAATTATTGTAAGCAAACTCAATAGATATTTATCCCAGTTGGTATGGTGAATGTCGACAAAGGCATGACACATATCCTCCAAGGTGCAATTTGCACATTTAGTTTTTCCATTACTTTGAGGATGATAGGCCATGAACAAAGCAAACTTGGTGCCAAGTAGCTACAAGAGTGCTTGCCAAAATATTTTAGTGAATCAAGGATCATGATCAAAGATAAGTACACAAGGTATTCCATGAAGCTTGAAGATATTGTCAAAGTATATTTGAACCAATGTTGGAGCATCTATTATATCAAATGTTGGTGCCAAATGTATTTTCTTACTAAACTTATCAACAAGTACCATGATTTTTGTGTGACCTTGCTTTGTCCTAGGCAAGGATGTGATGAGATCTAAGCTCATGTGTTCACATCAAGTAGATAGGATATGAAGTGATTGAAGGAGTCCACTTGGTTTTTAGTTATTGGTCTTGTTGCATTGGCAACTCTCACAAGATTGGACAAACTCTCAAACCTCTCTAGCCATGTTGAGCCACCACCATTGGCATTATAGAGTACCCAAGGGCCTTGTCCACACCCACAATTGTGACCAACAATTGGTAAGTCATGGGCTTCTTGAAGGCGCACAAGTCATAGATCCTTGTTGGCTAAAACATAGATCCGGTTTTCATAGAATAGAATATCTTATTGAAAAAGGAGGGTGTTGTATTCTTTGTTATGTATGCAAGATGACCTCGTATCATTTGAAAGGAGTCTTATTATAAAGTGGTCCTAAACTCAATTTGAAGTTTTAAGTCAATTGACACTATCATAATTGCCAACATGATAAGAGGAAGAGTCTTCAAATCATATTATCATGATAAGGCATTGGAGATGCATGGAACCTACCAGGTTTATACTCAAGTTTGATGTCAAAAAATTGTAATTGTTCCTCTCATTGATGATGTTCACACTTCACGTGCTCTGAATGTAATGTCTACAACAAGGGTTTGATTGATTTGCATGATCACTTGTTTCTCCAAGAGAAACCATATGGTATATGCCATCATACCTTGGTCGCATATACCATTGCTAGTTGTTCTCAATCTTAAGCAAAGTAATTCCTTTCTATGGTGTTTAGTTAATGAGACACAAAGGTAATGAGATGTAACCTGTCTAGAATTGTCTATTGTAACACAACTCTAATGGCAAAGTGAGAAGTATCAAAATCAACCACACAAGTAATTGAGGATCATATGGTTGAAGAATGGGTCTTGAAGACACCATATGTTTCAGCTTCTAGAATAATTCTTCATGCTTGGTGGTCCACTAAAAGCTTGAAATCTTCCCCAAGAGATCGGTCAATGGTGTGGCCACATGAACATAATAGTGGATGAACCATCAATAGAAACTTGCCAATCCATTGAATGCTTACACTTTTATGGCATTCTTTATAGTAGTCAAATCAGTAATGGCCTTGATTTTCTCCTCTTTTATCTTGATCCCCTCTAATGAGACTTTATGACCCAAGAAAGTTACTGCTTCCTACCAAAAAGTACACTAACTTTTTTGTAGTTTACATCCATCTTGCTATAGATTAAAACATCATCCAAGAACATCATCACATACTAAAAAAATAGCCCATCCAACACTCAATGCATCTAATCCATAAAGACAGCCAAAGCATTAGATCCCAAAAGGTAGAACTTTCTATTCAAAATGCCCATACCTTGTGCAAAAAACAATCTTTTGCACATCCTCTTTATCAATGGGAATCAACCAATAGATGCTTTGATGATCCAACTTGGAGAAGTATCATGCTCCACTTAAGTGATCTAGCAAGTGATCAATGGGATGAGGCAAGGGATGTTCATTATTCATTGTTTGTTTATTTAGGCCACGGAAATCAATACAAAAGCAAAGTCCCCCATCTTTCTTTGGGACAAATAGTACCGGTGCTCCCCAAGGAAATGTACTATGTTATATGAAATCTTTCTCCAAGAACTCCATCAAATGTTTTTGAAGCTCTTCCAACTCCTTTGGTGAGAGCCAATAGATTGGTCTACTCACTAGAGCACTTCTTGGCAATAACTCAATCTTGAAGGGCATATCACAATCAGAGAGTAATCCCTTTAGCAAATCATCTAGAAAGACATATGCAAACTCTTGAACTATTTGATCAACCATTACTTGATGAGGCTTTGGGCCTTCATCAGATTCTCCATGCACAATTGACTTGATCCACACCATAAAAATAGAAATATCTTCTCCAAAGCTTGCTCTATGCTTTACTTACAAACTTCCTATCTTGGGTTGTCTATTCTTAGGTGTCTTACTCAAAGTTGCCAAACAACCTAATTGGTAACTCTTACCTTAGTGTTGCACTTGCATTTTTTTGTCTGGTTAAATTGAACCTTATGATGTTCAAGCAAAGGCAAACCTAGAATTACATCATAGTGTAGAGGTGTTATTACAAACCTCATATACTCCAAATACTCTCCAATCTTGAATGTATTGGATGTGAGATAAGGGATGCATAATCCTTTGTACCATTTGCTATCATCAATCTACTTCTAGTTATTGGTTTGATAGGAATACCTAATTAATTTTTATATGCATGGACATGCAATTTTGTGAACTTCCAAAATCAACCAAAATCTTACAACACTATCAAATATCATACCTTACAAGTGAAGCAAACTTGCATAGGTTAAGCCTTCAATCCTATTGAAACTATCAAGTTCCTAGTAGGACGATCAAACTCTCCTATTGGGATTTTTTTCCCTTGATCATCAAGCTCCACAAACTCCATTTGGTCAATTTTTTGGGTGGATCTATTCTTGAGTGGACATTCAACTATGTGAGGTTTGATTTGACAACAATAAAAGTAGCTACTATTTTATCACAATCTTTCTTTATTTGTAGTGCCAAGTGGTCTTTGTTGGATGGCATCAATTTCCATTGATGTTGGCTTCTTGACTTATGTGAAGTGTGTTGGCAAGTTCTGTGAAGGTTGAGGTCAAGACAAAGTTGTCACAACCAAGGAATCAAAGCAATAAGCCAACTACATGGCCTCTTTCAAGTGTTTGGGCTCCCACACTTCTAATTTGGTATGTGACTTCAAGCTCCTCATAAATTGATATAGAGCTTCACCTTCTAGTATCTCTAGAATTTGCATTATATTGTTTTGGAATTGAGTGACGTAGTTTCTCATATAACCAATCCGCTTCAATTATGCCAATCTATCTTGTGCAGCTAGTGCAACATTTATAGCTTGGAATCTCCCAATTATTGCACTCTTGAATTCT
This sequence comes from Lunularia cruciata, assembly GCA_948567375.1. Lineage (NCBI taxonomy): Eukaryota > Viridiplantae > Streptophyta > Marchantiopsida > Lunulariales > Lunulariaceae > Lunularia > Lunularia cruciata. The sequence goes on from OX419758.1 coordinate 62,034,669, forward strand.
TCCTATGTAAAGATTGGTACAATAAACTGCCATTTAGCTTTCTACACTCAAAATTGCCACCATAGTTTTTCCACTCCATCCAATTGGCTTGAAGCCAAGAGAATCTATCTCCATTCATTGGACAAGGTTATCATATTTAGAAAATTTGGCCCCAAAGCATGAGATGATGAACTATGTGAAATGATGTTTGGGTAGTACATGAACACAAAAATCCCAATGGTTTGAAGAAAATAGATTTGATGGTCCATAAATTCCATCCATCCCATTCTTGCTTTGATACCAATGAAAAAGACCAAGGAGAGAAATAAGAGAATGGAAGATCACATTGGGATTCTTGAATGAAGGAACCTTTTAATGCTTAGTATGAGATTAGGTTTTGGTATTTATAAGGAACATACAAGGCTCTTAAGAAGTTTCTCAAGAAGCTTCGTAAAAGCCATTTTCTTAGAGTGCAAGCTAAGTTAATCAAGAAGCTTCTTGATAATCTTCCTTCTAGAAACCATCTACTTGGCATGCAAGCTAAGCTAATTTGGAAGCTTCACAAGAAGTTTCCTTCTAGAAGTCACCTACTTGGCATGTAAGCTAAGCCAGCCGGGAAGCCTCCCAAGAAATTTCCTCCTAGAAGTCACCACTTGGTATACACATATTCAATACTTGGAAGGTACTAAGTAGTTTCCTAGATGCTTTTAGACTATTCTTATAATTCTTGGCTAATTTGGTATATTTGCTGTTTTTTTAGTCTCAACTAACTCATCTATAAACTCCATATTGTTACAATTATCTACTCTATAGATAATAGCCTTACTTCACCACATAAATTAGATAGAGATGTTAGCCTTTATGTTAAGTCCTTTTCACACAAAGACAAATCCCTAATTCAATGATATTGTAAAGACTTCAATGATCTTTCTATCACAAGAATTGCATCATTCTTTCATTGAAGGTTCTAAGAAGATAAGAAGATAAGAAGTGGAAGAAGATGGAAATGGAAGAACCCTTCAAATTAGGTATGTCAATCTTTGGATTAGATCAAAAGGAAAGGGAAATTAGAGGAGGATAGAGATGAAGGAATATATGAGAGAAATTTCTTAATTACCAAGTATTTATTATGTTTTAGGTTATAAGGCAATAGGAAAAAATTCCTCTCAATTTGGTTCCATTGGTACCCAAATTGAAGGCTATGGAATATTTTATGAGAAGATATGAACATACTAAGACTTTTAGGGTTTTAAGTGATTGTTTTCTATGGGAGTGATCAATGTGGATCTTTGGTTTCTAATCTATTTGTTCTTATACCTTTGTTCTTTTGGGACTTAGGAATCTATGGAGATTGCAAATACAAATTATGATTGCTTATAGTTTTTAGGGATTTAAGAGTTACTATCTACTCAAGTGAGGTAGGATTGAGTGCTTTATATCTTTGTTTGTTTAGTGGGATATATGATGATGCATCTTGTATTACTTTTGTTATTTTAACTATGGCATTAGTTACTATGGCTATCCATGGGCATGTAATAAGCTATATCAAGCCTAACACTTCATCGTGTTAAATGGATAGCTACCTTCATCTACAAATATTCATCTTAATCTAGTGTACCAAAAAAGATGCCACACAAAGTCCACTATGACTATCTTGCAAGGGATAAAGCTTGATATGGAAAAGATACATAAGGACTATGATTTGACTACTTGGGAAATCTATGTTAGGTGGGTGATCATTTTGAGTTTTTTGATCCATGATTACATATCTATATTGATCCCTTCATTGACGTTTTTAAGTAAAAAGATTGAGTCATTGGAGTGCTTAGCACCTCCAGCATTATGTATTACAAGGTTATTTGAGATTAGTTTTTCATGGCCACTTATTCTATAGGCTTCTTGATGTACTCCAAGATGAAGTTAGATAGGCCTTTTTGCTTAACTCTATTGATTTTCATTGATCCCTTGAATGAGTTAGTATGGTCCTTAATTCCTTAATGAAAATAATCTCATTGTCTTATCTTTGTTATATTAGAGAAGGATGTGTAAGATAGAAAAAAGTGGTTGTTAGATTTTGAAGATTTTGGAGTGAGGATTAGGCTACCTTAAAAGAAGAGTCCATTTGAGGTATATGTTTTAAGAGACTTTTAATTACATGATACTATATATTCCATTTACTTATGATGTGTAGGACCTTGGGTCAATTTGGAGAGTATAGCAAAGGGGTACAAAGCCTTATATTTGTTATCTATGGCTACAAAACTATTCTTCTCAATATTTATTATATTCTTTGCCCATGCATTATGTACGACTCTATACCTCAGGGTTGTCAAAGATATTTTAAAAGCCTCTTAGACTTTGCTTCCAAGCAAATGATCTTTAGTAATTTCAGTTGTCCTGTGTGGTTATTGTAATATCAAGAAGAGAGCTTTTGATGTCAATAAGTCAAGTAGTAGGTACTATTACACTTTGAGTGATGGAGAAGGAGACAAGATGCACTAGATTGCTTTGCTATTGAGGAGGTCATAATTGGTATGGTCTTGTTAGCCATATGATTCCTTCAACTTTTTTCTCACTTTTCAACATCTTGATACACATGAGTTTGGAGCTGCTACAGCGGAAGGTTCGGAGGTTGTGAGTATATATCTGGCATTAAAGCACTCTTAGATTTCCACTCAATTAGGTTGTTTTTGTGTGAATGTTGAGAATGTTCTTAATAGCATCTCACATGCATCTATTTTTAGAGAACTTAGTAAACCTTGTGGATCCTTTATAAGCTTTATTCTTTTTATATGGTTTTCCTAATTCTATGTACTTTTGGGATGGTTTCCCAAAGAGGGAGTTATTGTTCTTATACCATCTACCAATAAACAATAGAGAGATCTTATTGGTGCATATCAAAGAAATCAGTTAGAATGTCTTCTATTTGCTATAGTTCCTTTCTCTATTACGTTGACTATGCCAACTTATCAAAATACACACTCCAAAACACAGTGAAAGTCAATTCAAAAGTCTTCAATTATAACATACTCCAGTTTACTCAAAAGTTTTCAATTGTGGAATATTCCAATTTATTTTCAAATTACCACGAATAAACCAAGATGACTGGCCAAGTTCTAAATGAAACTTGGATCCTTCAACTACAATAAGGAATTACAAGAACATAGTCTAGTTGTTCGTGAAACCAGATGCCAAGTAGGACTCCCATGCCACGTCATGCTAAAAGGGGTACAGGTTTTTTCCCTTTACCAGTTCCCAGAACGAACATGGCTGTTCTGTTGTGCCTTCATGACTTTACTGACCTGTTCAGTACGATAATTGTGAGTACATGGGCAGCAGAAAGCTCTGGGTTACGCACTCTTCGGGTTAATTATACATTCCTCTTACCGTTACTATTGGAACTTAGCTCCATTTTACCCTGTGTCTTTTCGTTGTCTTTGTACGCATTGATGGAATCTTCCCATCTTTCTCGTTATCACACGCGGTCGCTTTCTTGTGGAGCGGCTCAAAATTTTCGTTTGTTTTCGTCTGTCCTATGAGTAACTATACGCTAGTCTCGAGGAGTAAACAGACAATCGCGGCGTATCTCGACATCGAAATCTTGTACCGCGTGTACTAGGTCTGTCCTTCCCCGTCACAAGTGACCCGAAATTTCGATGGGAGATTGATTAGGTGGTCCAGTCGTTCCAACTGCTCACAGTGTGTGATACCGTATTATCACATTTGGCAGTGGTTGCAGACCTGCCTCATTTATTGTCACGAGGTTTGTACTGCCCGGCTCTACACTTCGAGCTATCAATGATACTAGTGGACCTCTGGCTGGGACGAGAGGAGAATCCCATGCAGAGAACCGAAGAGGGAAGATTGTGTCGGCTTGACGCTGGCGACTGTTGGAATCAATGTCAAATGTAAGAGGAATACATCAGGTTGAGTTTCTCCCCTTGATTCCAACGCTTACTAGTAGGGAGTGATGAGAGGTGAGCATAAAGGATCCCATCGGTGGGGGGGGACATGAAGGGACATGGGGGTCCCTTTCGACAAATTGCATATCTCTACTTTTGCCGTGATACGCAGATCAGGTTCCACGACAAAGATCGTACCCTACTACTTACTTCCTACAAAATCCATACAACTTTATCAATAATTGCAGCTGCACGGCCCACGTTGGCTTGGAAACGAGGTCTTTCGGTAAGAAAGTACGTCACATGACATGCACAAAAATTCTGTGTAAATTTCAACCTAGGGTCGTGGGGGAATCACAGTGCTGGACAGCATGAGGTTCCACCACGATCTGCTGCTATGACTGATAAAAAAAATTTGGAAGTCATGTCCAGTGGCGTATCTGCTACTGTGAGTGATATATAAAATTGAAGTCATGTCCAGTGGCGTATCTGCTACTGTGAGTGATATATAAAATTTAAGTCATGTCCAGTGGCGTATCTGCTACTGTGAGTGATATATATATAGAAATTAAGCTATGTCCAGTAGTAGGGTAACCACAATGACACTGAAGTAGTGTGCATAGAATGGGATTATGAGGAACGGTGTCTAAAATTTGAGTCTAAACCTAATCTATTACCCAGTCTTCTCAGGTGTGTTAGGGTCTTTGAACGAGCTGTTTAATGTTGATGGGAGAAACATCGTTCAGGCCACCGGTGAATACTCGATTTCCGATCACAACATTGGCTGCATCTGTGGGATGGAATGGATCCCACCAGACATACTGATTCCGGTTGTTGCAAACGGCTGCCTGTGGGACGCAAGGAATTTGACCCCTGTACAGTCCAGCTCCACAGCAACCTTGGTTCACAATTGTCAAACCTGTTCCAAAGGATCAAGCACCCATAAAGTCAGACTTTGTTGAGCTACAGAAACTTCTGGAGTTGATACTAGGATTGACATGTTTATAGGAGTAGCTTGAAATCTACTCACCATTAGAACCTGGGTTGGAGATCATAGTTCTGACCATGTCATAGACATTGGCATACACAAATGTAGACCCTTGCAGTGTGTTTGTGAGCTGCTGAAGCATGGATTTCAGACCCACATTGTAGTCTTCAATCTGGGCATTGATTGAAGGTATACAATTGGGTGTGTTAGCCTTCGCCAACTGGTCAGGAATGCAGCCGATGGGCCCGACTGCTGCAACAACGAACTTGCGCGCTCCCAGATTGTACAGAGTCTGCAAAATTCACCACTCAACATATCCAACAAGTCAGAAGACTTCTGCAAACTGATGTTCCGTGTCTCGGAAGTGTAGAACACGATTTGCAGAAAGGTCTTCATCTAGATACTGTCTACTTTTAACAGAAGTTCACATCCGTACCGTGAGTTGATCTGCGTAGGTGTTAAGAAGGAGAACATTGAACTGTCGAGGTGTGTACTGGAAACGGATTGAAGACGTGCTTTGTAAATAATTGTTGAGGAAATCGTTGGACCCCAACACGAGGTTAAAGAGGGATCTAGAAAGCAGGTTTGCAGTTCCAGCAGGCCCGAGCTGAGAATTCAGGTCCGAGACAGTGTTTCTGAAGAAGGAAATCTGTTGATTCATCCCAATCCTTGAGATCTGCGAGAACCGAACACCATCTTAGCAAACCATGGATATTGGTAGATGAGAGCAGAAGCCGTTCTAGGAACGGGTGATCCCAAACTCATTAAGTGCATATGGCAGACCATGGATAGTAAGACTTCGATCTAATGACAGTTATCAGTTGTTTCTGTATTACTCACGTAATTATAACCGGTTGAATCCAATATTCCCCCGGCTCCCGAGGCGTAGTTTACTCCCCGAAGAATTGAACTACCTCTCGTCGACGGAGCAAGATAAGGTGGGGGATAAGGAAGGCCCACAAGATCACCTTCACATAGGAGACGGAGACATTAGTGCATGTGTTCAAGAAAGAATCCACTACATGCTAAGATAGGATTCCCACCACATAATGCGATTGTGGATCGAGCTACAAGATTGCAAACACATATTCAACTACTTACATATTACGTCGGCCACGGTCCGCCCATTGCAGAAGCGTCCAGTAATTCCCCCTCTGAAGTCGATGCCATTGAATTGATAGTTCGCCTTCGCCAGAGAAGTTTGAAGGTAGTTGTTATTGCCTGGATCCACCAAGGAGTCCCCGAAGATGAACATGGCAGATGTGGTCTGGGATACTACTTGCTGGCACCAGCTCGACGTTAGAAGTGCTAGCAAGAATCCCATCTTCTCAAACCGGATATCCATGTTGAAAGAACGAGTCCAACTTGTCCCAGGCTTCTGCTTTCGCACACAGCAAGATATTCAAACTTGAGATGTCAATATAAAGAAGCAGAAGCTAAAATGGGAACAGCAAACGTCATACAAAGCCCAAGAACGTTTTCCTATTTATACATTATTGCATTATTCATGCGCTTCGAATCGTCTGTTTCTAGCAAGCGTTCTTACTAAAACACATGCTGTCGAAACACAACGCGTCCTCGACATGATTGAAGTACTTGCTTCAGACGATTAGAACCTTTTGCAGTTTTCATGGGAAGTACACTAAATGTGAGCGGTCAATCACGCCACGAGTCTGGGAGAGAAAAAAGCTTTAATGCAGCTGATTCCTCAAAATGAGGACTTGGGTACAAAGCAGTCCGTTTAGCGACACAATCGCACAAGCATACTACGGCATTGATCCCGTAATGTGTTTCAAGGCACTTTTCGCAGGCTACATCCTACTCTCAGACGTCAATATCAATCATCCTGCCTTATATTGTGCGGAGAAGGGTCTGGTACATAATACTTCCGCATGTGAGTGAGTCAAGTACTAGTTTGTGCTCATGCAAGTTCGCTGGTCTCCTGGGTAACGAACTAAAGATCAACAGATCCGAAATTATCATCTATTTGACATGAGAGTGCGGCTGACAACGTTACCAGTAGCACTTGTAACCGTGAGAGTCACTGTTTGCATTCCATGACCTATGTCTATTTGGTTCGAGCCTAACCTGTTTAAGTGTATTAGGGTCGCAAGCACAGCATTTGCAAAAAAGAGTTAAACCGAAGAAACATGTTGGGGTTCTAACTCGTGCTGTAGAAAACGTGAACAACTGCACGGGAATTGATAATGTAAAGAGGTTCGTCTATCCTGCTCACCCGACATAGTCCCCAATCCCGAAGGCAACTGATCAATGTTTAACTGACAACATATTTGTTCGGATATTTAGACTGGAACTGACAATGATTAGCAGGTTGCAGGGTTGAGCTGACAGCAGATCAATCTGCCCAACACAAATGGGACACCATCTTACGCCCACTCAATGGCATGTGACAAAGATCAACTGACACCTAATGGTTGCTCCTGTATCTGCACCATTCCTGTCTCTAATAGCCGCTCAGTTCAGTTTCTCTTGATCGGGCACAGAGATCCTCAGAAACATGGCATTGAATAATTGCAAAGAAAATAACTTACTTGAACACAAGCTTTGCCAGAAAGATTCTCTGTGCTCGTTTTAGCCGCTAACTCTCCAGTCTCGGAGCTCGAGCTCCGCACCAGGCGAAGAAGTGACGAAAAGAAATATGGAAGTCAAATGAGTGTCTCCGCCGACGACTGTTGGTGTGTATCCAATTGTCAAATTACATCAGTAGTGCGCTCGCCAGCACAACCCATGCACAAGCAGGTCGCTCTCGTGATGGATCAGCTGAGGAACGTTTCCCACTGCTGAAGTACAGAGGATTTTATAGACGGGGGATGGGAAAATCAGATATCATAGGTTTGGGCGGGATCCATCGATCCATCCATCGACGAGACCCCAGCGTCCTTGCATGCATGGAGTTATGATAGAGAGAGTGGTACCGACAGCAGTAATGAGAGAAGGACCAGTACCCAACACGAGTAGCTTTCCGTTCTACTACTGCGCGATTCTGTGATGATCTAATCCTGTGACCAGCTGTAGCTTATTCTCTGTTTTCTCCGTTGCGCTATACTGTAGGTGGCCGTTCTGCAGTTTCCAGCAAATTTCATGTCACAACCCACCATGGCAAACTACACCACTACATCCACTGGTTCTGTCTCAGGATCTGAACTAGATTCTGCTAAGGTAACTTATTCGATTAGCAGCTGAAACTTCACATAATCCCAGCCTGCAATGACAGTAATTTGGGTACTGTTAACGTGCAAATATTTTACTATATCTTTCGAATTGTCTTTTCGGACTTCTAGTGGAAGTTTCAAGTTAAGGACAGCAGTAGTTTGGGTCTACGAATTGCGACGAATTTTGCGAGAAGTCTGGCTCCCACTCGATCTCTCATGGCAGAGCAGATGAAGATCAATGAAGATCAATGGCATCATGACTATAGACGCCGCCGTCGCTAAAGGGATTTGGAAAACCCAAGTGTCCAACATGTATATTTCCATGGTAGTACAGTAGACATGTTGAATTCCGACATTCGGATAATTTGACATAAGCTTCTCACGCAGGTGTATTCTCCACCTTGTCTAGATGTGTTCTATTTAATTATTAACCTAGATTATGGAGAAAAAAAGGCGACCACGTAGAACACATGAAGGATTTTGAAGGATGGGAAGACCCCATCAATTATGGTGATAAGCGTATCTTTCCAAGAGTACAACCTATAAGACCCACATGAGATCCAAGGAAAACCGTAGATAATTTTCCAAACTGGTGTGTTGAAATATAATTGTCAACAGATAGGATCCTCCCATACACCATACAGTAGCAGCAAAGCTTCATGCTACGGAGAGAAATCGCAGTCTTGACTGACACTCATGTGAAAGAGCGATGATCATTTGTACTTTTGTATTTCGGACCTTGAATATGGAATTGACCTGCATGGATGGGGTATATATAACTCTTAGGATTCATTTCCAGTATCCAGAGTGGAAACCCAGAATACAGCATACTGAACGAAGCTCCACATCATAATGTGTCGTCTGGTGCGAATCACTAATTGCTCAAATTGCAGAAATTCAGTTCAGATTTGGAGTCACTGAACGTGACGGTCTGTTGCGCAATTTGAGTATCGAGTGCTGCGGTGTGGTGTGCAGAGTTGTACGAACATACTTGTTCGATTAAAAATCACCGAATGCAGACTGCGTTGCGTGTATGTGCGTGATCATGGGCACGGTTACTCAAGAGACTAACCTACCTCAAATCTTTATCATCAACTACGGTGGAGGACGAGGCCGGATGCTAGAGAACGTGGGTCTTTCTTTATTGCACTATCCACAATCTTCAACGCGGTCAGTACGACACTATCTGACCATGTTTGACTTTGATACACTAGCAACATTGCCAATTATAGTTAGAGTGCAGGTATTGTGCTGATGCCCTTTGAATGTAAAGGTGATTATCCACCTTTCACCTCGAGATTTGATGCAAGTTGAAGAGGTAACACTCGTAATCGGTGCTAACATGATTATCATCTTGTAACTTCTATCGAAGCACAGGTTGAATGAGAAGCAGGCGACCGCGTAGAGAAAACGAAGGTTGAATGATAGACCTTGATTGTGGCTCGATATCTGACCATCCCATATAAGGCAACAATATAAATCTCATTATTAGATAGTTCGTTCAAGCCTCTTTGCTTTTTTCAACCAGAGATGTGTTAACCGCTCGGCCAAGTCTAAATATTTCATACCAGGCATCATGAACAAGGCTCTAGTAGAATATCGCAACACTGGTGCTGTTGGATAAGGTGCTATAACGCTCCATGGTTAGATGCTATCCAAGGTAATGTCGGAAAAAATAGAATCTTCACTATCTTTTCTGGAGAAAGAGGGCACAGCGGGGGAAGGGGCGACGGGTGAGGACCGAGAACAGGACGTGAGAGACACTTCTCCATTTCTAACTGTACGTTCAGTTCGAAGTAATTAAGTAAATTAGCAACTATAATTTGATTTTAATTTCTGTTTCATTAGTATCTAAATTGAAAGTTACGAAGAGTTCTGTACAAAGATATGACTGTACTTAGATGTTGTTTAGTGTTTTGAATGATTATCTTAGTAGTACAAGAGAGATGAGTTAGGATTTTTTATTTCTTATCTCTTTATTTTCATATCTAATTCTATAAGAAGCAGTTCAAAAACTATAGTGTGAAATAGATGTTAATTTTTAGTTTTCTAAAAGTTAGCATTTACTTATAAAGAGCGGTAGTATGCGAATAGATTGTTATTTTTGGTTTCACTTCCTATATTGTGTAGTCTAGAGTGGCATGAGATATATCATGCGCTGCTCTGCGTATCATATTTCTTTACCTCATAAGAATTAAAGACACATGTGGATCATTTGGGATGCCTAAATGAAGCGGATGACCACATCGACATAGTTGACACACTGGATTACATATGCTATATTGGTCTTTTGGTTGACCTTTGTGGGTACATCTATCTAGATGGGAAAGTAATAAGCATCCAGAGGAGAAGTATATTTTAGTGCTGTTTGAGATTAGTTTTCCATATCCATGCTTATTCTACAAGCTTCCTCATGCACTCCACAATTAGACTATATAGGCTATTGTTTGAGAATTAATCAATTTGCTCATAATCCTCTAAACAAGTTAGCATGGTTTTTATTTCTCTTATTCTTATGATGGTATCTTCATTAAACTAGTGAGTAAAATGGAGTAGAGAGATAGTTACTAGCTTTTGTAAATTTTGAGCTAGAGATTGGATTATCTTACAAGAGGAATCTATTTAGGCTACACATTTTAGTAAATGAGTTCATTCAAAGATATTATAGATTCTACTTAGTGATGATTGTGTAGGATCTTAGATCAAGTTAGGGAGTATAGTAGAGCAGCAATAACCCTTTTTTGTAGCTAGTTCCACTAATGAGACAATTTCTTTCTCATACTTATTACATTATCAAGAGAAGGAGTACAATTAGAGATCTTGGAATATCAACCTGTCTATATATGTGTATGGCTCTATACCTCTACTCAAGAGGCTTATCAAAGATGTTTACTAAGATTTTAGAGATTTTTTCCAAGTTGATGGAGCTTTGTTTGTTTTACAAAGTTTTTTAAGTGGTTGTAATAGTAGCAAGGACGTTCTAATATCAATTAGTTAAGTCTTGGGTTTTAGTCAACTACTTGAAATGACATAAAGTGCACTAGACAGATTGTTATTGGTTAGGTCTTATTGCATAATGTTAGGCATACAATCTTCCTTTGATATTGTTCTCATTCTAACAACATCTTAGTCCACATCAATTCTAGAACTAATACATTAAGAGGTTGTGAGGCTATATCTTTTGGCACTAAACCACTCTTAGATATCCACCTACATTAGGTTGTCTTGCAAGTGGATATTCAAAAAATGTCTACTATCATCTCATATATATATATATATATATATATATATATATATATATATATATATATATATATATATATATATATATATCCAGCTGTAGAGAGTTTAGAGAGGCTAGTGTATCTTTGACAAGCCTTAATCCTTTTATGAAATACTTATGTAGTTATACTTCTTCTCTTTACCACTAACATGACTTCTTACAAGAGGAAATGATTACTCTTCAGTCAACTGTTGGAAATAATAAAGAGCTTCTTAAGTGGCCTCTATTTACCATGGCTTACCTTTTGCTACTACATTGGCTATATCAAGTTATATCTTTATTTCCTTGGCTGATGATATACACATTATTGCCTTTTCTTACCAAATTAGGCAAGCTTTTGACTACAAAGCTTCATCTTTTAGACTTGAGGATCAAGGTGTCAAAATGTAGAGTATGGTCTATTTTAGATGTTCTTCATCACTTCTAGTGTTTAAAGGGATGTATCACATCTACAACTGGCTTATGCATTCTTGAAGTGGCAATAGGATCCAAGGATTCTATCACATACTTTTAGATGCCACCTTTGTAAAACATATCCTTTATATGAATAACAACCTCTACTAGAGGATCCATATATAGATTTTTTATACTTTCCTATGGTATTACTTGTTGACCAACCTTCCTACTTTGTATAGTTCCTACTTCTCCAACCTTCCCAACACGTGTAAGAGCTTCTAGTAAAAGGATAATGAGAGTCTTTAGTATAATCATTGGGCTAAGGACTTTTGATGTGTTATAAGGGACATTACACATAGATAGACATCTCTAATGATTTCATGTGGAAGAGTAGTGCTACTATCTATGAAGGAGATTGTATGTATAGCAATTTTTATAGTTGTGCATCCTTTGTGCCTTTGATTTCCTCTTGTTATGTGGTTACTAGTAGGCTAATCTTGGAGATATATGTGATGGGGTTTAAAGAGGGGACCTTTTCTCTCTAGGTACTATTGTGACTCACAATAATTGTTTTTCCTTCTAGCACAAGATGATCTTCCATTCCTTTAACTCTTTGCCTTCTTATTTTGATTGGAGGTTTGCAATCTTCCTTGATGAATCAACAATTTCCAAAAAAATTGGTTGACACATCCATTCTTTGTGCTACTAAGGCTTGTATTTGCTCTTGCTCAGGCAACGGTGCAAGCATTCTGATTCTAACTTGACCTTATATTAGAGTACTTCAAGTTTCACCAAACTACTTTCTCTACAATATTGAGGTTTGCCTAGGTTTGGTCTAGTATATACATATTTATTACCCACTTGTGAATGTAGACCTACCTTAGATACAACAAGAGTCCATATGACTTGTAACACTTTTGGAGGACAAAAGATACCCATGATGGTATTTAAAATATACTGTGTATTCCCTTGGACAGAGCAACAATAAGCATTGTAATAGGGGGTTTAGTTTAAGAAATAACAAGAATGTTATGGAACTTTATGATACCCATAAATTTTTAATGTGTACTTGTAAAGGAGGTGGGAAGTTTCAATTACTCTACATGTAAAAATTCAACTGGTGATAAAATTTTGGATGTGCAAAATGTTCATCCAAAACTTTAACTATGGGTTCTATGTGGCATCTATAACCCCCATTCAATTTTACAGGTCCCAAAAAAGGAGACCCATAAAATTTTACGGGCCTTCAGGTATTGTTAGTAAAATCCAAGTATCTCTACTATACACCCTTACAGAGTTTTAACACTTTCTAAAAAAAGACTTTGGGAATCTTATGGGTACCCCTAAACCCAAAACTGAAACCCCTTATCCTAGTTAATGCATACTTGTGTATTGTCCAAGATGATCAGGTAAGTAATTGATAATAGTAAAAGATGCTGTGGTTGTGAACCCGAGATGTGATGCAGTCTTAGAGGGATGATTACACATCCTCTTGGATAAGCAACAGTTGAGATAACAACCAAGGTCTTCAAGTATAGGGACATATGGTAAGTAACACCTTTTGTTATTCTAGTATACAGGACAACCTTTGTTATTCTAGCCTTGGAGTTATATATGGAGCAATGGATACTGATATTTAAATGTTTGATAAGGATTGTTTGAGCGCTTACCATATTGGGTCACAAGAAATTATCTATCTCGCTTTCTTATTTTATAACTTACTTTAGCCAAAAGTGTCCCTTGCTCTGTAGAGAGTCCTGGATTTTACAATCCATAAGAGAACAATCTTACTAGGTGATGTTTCTCCCTAAGGGTGGTATATAGAATATTTAACCTGTATAACTATGACATTTTAGGTGCAGCTGACAACATTTGTCATTCCTTGACTATTGAGTCTTAGCCTCTTGATGTGTCTTCCCAACCTTCTTTCTTGTTATCATCTCTTTGTCTCGATTTTTATTCCAGTATAACTATGCGATTGCATTCGTTTCGTTTCAGTTCATGAAGAGACAAGTACTATTCTTTATCGCACATGTTCAGTTATATAACTAGAGTTGAAGTTTGGACATGAAAGCAAGGTCACCAGTGCATCGCTGTCCAAAAACTAGTCAAAAGGGCACGCGGAAAACTCTAATGAGCAAGTTGGTCCCTCATAAGTTCGGCACGATTCAAACGTATCCAACCTGCTCCATAGTGCTCTACCAGTTTAAGTTTGGTGCTCCGTTACTGAGATTGAAGAATATCTGGAGCTGAAAATTCGGTACTGTTTGAAGCGCTCCTCTGCAGCAACGTCCTGTTGACCTAAGAGCTTTCAGGTACGAACCCTTTCACGTTAATCCGGGTGTATCTCTTTGTGTGGAGCTTGATAGTACACGCATAATTTCAAGTGCTCTCAACTTGACGCTTGAGCTACAGTATTATGCGTCCGTCGGCAGGCAGTTATAATGTAGAGATGGTTGAATGTCTAACATATTGAGATGTTTTGGCTACTGCAGTCCCCAGGTAACATTGACCTTCGTCTAGCAAGTTAGGAACACGGGAGGCCGACCTTTAGAGTCGCCAAAATGTCACCATGAAACTTTAGAACAACTCCAACATTTATCGGCACGTTTATCTCATCATTAAAAAAATGTGATGCTGTTTAACAACTCCGCCCAAGTGAATGATAATCAGATACTTCTTTGTGAACCAACAAACATCCCTCAAACTACATCCAATCCCTTTCGGATTCCCCCGTCATGAATCCGTCAAATAGCTTACAATGATTGCGATTTAGGACATTCCAGCTCCTGCCATATGACCAGCGGTAAGAAAATAGAAACCTGCGACGACATAGCTAAAAAGGGAAGCAAAAGCAAGTAGTGTAAGTAAGGTGCACAGAGTATTATGGGACTCAGTTATAAAGAGCAGGACGTCTAGCATGCAGCGATCCGAATCAGGTAGGTTGATGTTCTCCTTGTTCCTGTGGTAAAAAGCTTGTAAACCAGTGTTCCACTACCTGCTACGCGCAGACACATTTCCTTCTATCTCTCGCAGCCTGGACACTGTCTTTTTTCTGGATCTCGGGTGGCCAGTTTGGTACAGATTACAAACAACTCAGTTCACGAAGATGATGTACAAAAACAAAAACATTGATGCAATGAATGTTTCGCATGAAAATCTGGCTGCAACCAGTAAAATTTCAGCCAGTTGAACTGAATGCTTTAGGAGAAAGAGAGTGATGGAGATGTGATACACTGCATTTTCTTGGTCATGTAGTTCCCCAATCCGAATTAGTGTAGTGGACATCGACTTCTGGACGGAGTTCATATCCACAGGACTGTAGTTAAGTTCTTCAGACTTGAACTCAGAGGTGTAAAAGTAGATGCACTACTGTACTGCTGCTAGTTGTTGGATCCAGTCCCCGTCTACTGGTGATTGTCCAAGATTCCCGTCTAAGAAAGTCCCGAAATCTGATACCCAGCTGCCCCGTTTCTTTCCCGTTTCGTTGTAAGAGCAATTTATTCATGTCAATTAGACTTTCGTCAAATAGTCAGCCTGACCTCCAGGCTCAGACGGAGTTCAGTTATGTGCTGTACGCTTATCGCAGGAAATTATGTACTGCAAATACAGTATCAATAATGAAAAGTCTGGTACAGATGATGATGAAGCGTACTAGCAACGGAAGGAAATAGATAGAAATTTAGCCCGTAGAACAGCACTTTAGACATACAAACACTCCTACCATAAAGTCTTGCCACAAAATACACCTGAATTTCTTCGCATGACGAGTTGCAGAATTTCACCACAATCTTTCCCTTCACCAAATCTATTTATGAAACCATGAGCAATAGGGGGTTTCCAAAACACGGTTTTCACCTCCCGTTAATGTCCAGTAGAAAAATTAACGGACTGTAATTGAAAATTCTACGGCAGAAAAAATGGAGTACCTAAAAATTCTATGGAAAGTATCCCATTCCCATAAAAGTTTTGCGATAATTTGAAATGAATTTACAGTACTAAGGTGCTTGCGGGTGTTTCCATGAGTAATAAGTTAATCATATTATTATTACTTAGTAATCATGTCATTTTATTAAGAATTTAAAATTTGTAGAAAAAAGAAATTTATGGGAATCCAAGAATCCATCACAAAACACATGAGCCACTTGGACTAAATTGGGTCAAGCTTTGCCATTTGTAAACAAGATTTGTTGAGAATGTGGGTCAAGCATTGACTTATGAACGGGAGTAGTCAAGAGCTTCGAAGAGAGTGTTGCTCAAGGGTATGTCGTGGGTCGAGCTTGGCCAAGTGCAGTGGAGTAATCTGGTTTTATCAATAGTGTTTGCTTGAGAGTTTGGTGTTTTGAACTTGAGTAGTCTAGCTCCTGATGAATGTTGCTTTGCTGCAAATAGTTATGCGTACATTTCTAGAGTAACCAAAGAGAAAACATGAGAAATTTCAAACCGAGAACATAAGAGAGAAATTCAAGAGAGTCAGTGAGTATCCATATTCAAAGAGAACGTGGAGAAATTTCAAGAGAAACAAGAAGTAAAAATAAATAGAGGGAAAAAGGAATAAGAAATTGACAAGAGAAGAAAGTGGGTTGGTTTGATTTTCTGCATAGTAAATTGGATTAATTTTATGCACATGAACTTGAGCATCAAGCGAGAAATTGAGTAAGAGCACTGGTTGGGTTTTTGGCACCCGACTAGGGAGGATGAAGGAAAGAAGATAAATGGAGTGAGAAGGGAGGACTATCATGCAAGAGCTTGTGTAGATTAACCTCTATGGAACATAAAAAAGGTATCCATCGTGATGATTATCAAATAACCTTTGTATCAATTGTCCATTTGATTATCAATATGTCTTGCATTAGGAGTTGGCAATAGTTGACCAATGAAATAAAGAGAAAAATGCGCTTGCAAGTTGTGGAGTGGCAAGGTAAACTGTACATGGAAACAGAATTGCAAGGTGAGTGTGACATGGAGTTAGATATGGGCAGTGATTGATTATGGGAAGAGCTCAAGAATATATATGAGCAAGAATGAGACTTAGACAATCCTAATGATGGTGTTGGAAAATCCTTATTAAGGTGCTGGGACTTTGCTTACTCTTCAAGATATTTGTTAGACAAACAATCCATGGTGAACAAGAACAAGAATAGCAAGTTTGTCTCTCAATAATTCATAATCTAGAAGTATTGCAATTTAAACAATTTGTCATGACATTTGTAGTGCCGCAGTTAGGTTGCTTGGATGCTAGAATGGTAGTGTTGGTAGTCATAGGTATTTTGGTAGTTACTCATGGACTACTTTTTGGCGGTTTGTTTTATGTTAGGGCTATTTATCACATGGTGGAACCATTGTCACTTGCACCATTTGCACTTTTGGATGTGTTGTCAGCCATGCCGTTAGGGTTGGAACCCTCCGTTGAGTAAAGGGATATACCTTCAAAGTGTAGCTCCAAAGAGCTCACTTTTTTGATGTTGAGCTTTCAAGTTCTTGGCTATGGTGGACAAAGACCGATGAGTGTCACTTGGAGTCTCTTAGCTAGAGTAGGTATGACTTGATTGTAATCAATACCCAATTGTTGGCAAATTGTTGATTGAAGGGTTGAGTACATATTTGATTTGAGTGTGATTTGAGTGGAAGAATGAAATGATTGCATTAGAGAAGTCAGAGTC
Organism: Lunularia cruciata; assembly: GCA_948567375.1. Lineage (NCBI taxonomy): Eukaryota > Viridiplantae > Streptophyta > Marchantiopsida > Lunulariales > Lunulariaceae > Lunularia > Lunularia cruciata. The sequence continues at coordinate 62,052,053 of OX419758.1, forward strand.
TAGGGAGAATTGGTTGCCAGAATTGAGGGTATTGGTTGTATCTCCAAGCTTGGAGGATTGTTGGTACTTTGATTGTGGTCACAGATTTCCTTGAGATTGATTGTGTGTGGAAGCTTTGTATGAGTTGATGCATATTTAGCAATGAGGCAAACTTGAGATAAGTATTAGCTAAATTTTTTAGAAGTGAGTCAATTTGAGACAATGGGTATTCGATTTGAGCCCAAGAGATGAAACCAAGGGTGACTTGGTGCAAATTGAGCTCAAAGTGCAAATTGAAGGTGGAATTGGGAACTTATCTCCTTGAATTAGGGATTTAGAGATCCCTTTCATCTCAATTTGGCTTGAGTTGAGAGTCAGCGGAGGATTTGGTGGTCAACTAACTATAGAAGAGGCATTGGATTGGTGGAAGTTACCCAAGTTGCCCTACCTAGTGCTCAAGTTGGCCAGAGATGGGTGAAGCTTGGCCAAATTTGGAGAGGGTTTGCCAAATTTGGAGAAAGTAGGGTGAAGCTTGGCCAGATTTGGAGAGGGTTCAAATTGGCAAGAAGAAGGTCTCATTTGGGTGATTAGAGGCTTCAAGGCATAGGATTTTGGGCTAGAGAAGCTACAAAGGCCTAAAAGTGCCAAGTTGAACTCCTCAAGGCATAGGGTTGTGGGTTAGAGAGACTATATAGGCCTAGAAGGGCCAACAAGCCAACTTACTAGCATGAAGCTAGCTAGTTTAGATGAGTTTTTGGTCACCATTTGGAAAAATCTACCCACCCTTCTAGATTGTGCATAATAGGGTTTAAACTCCAAATCTTTGGTTCCTAGATTGGTGCCCTAGCCAATTGGTCCTGTGAGCCGGCCTGTCTCTCACTCAGGATGAACCTCTGATGGCTATTATGGTAGCGCACCATGGACTAAGAAGGCAAGGAACCCAAACTCCATCATACTCCTCCAAGGCTAACACTCCAAGACTCAAGACATTGCTCACTAGAGAACTCAATGAGAGAGATAGTTGCAAATGAAAGGATGTTGAGTACCTCCTCACCCCTTGTTTATATACTTGTGAAATAGTTACGTACCAAAGTCACTAATTACCGTAGTAACTCAAGTTACTAGACTAAAAGTCAAGTAAAGTCAAAAAGTAGAAAGGAATATCCATTCACATGGGCATATTCCCCTAAGCATGTGGTCTTATCTTGACCCAACCACTAAGTCAAGGATTCCTTCACATGGGCTATCCTTGGACTAAAGAAGAATCCAAAACAAAAAGGCTTGCGAGCCCAAGAGTTCTCAACTCTTTCCTCAAAGCCAAACACCTAGGAATAATACCAAGTCAACACACTAAAATCCAAAATAGTGGTGCTCATCTTTTCTACTTCCTCTAAAGTAAGGTCCCCTCTATCTTAGCTATGACTAACTTTAGCTAACCATGACTAATATAGAACCATCCTTTATCTCTATATAAATAATATCTCTTAAGTACTTGTAATACCAAGCTAAATATCACAATACCACACACATGCACAAATGAGTGTTACATTTACCCCCGGACTAAGTTTTCACTTTGTCCTCAAAGTGAAGGTTTCTCTTCCTTCTATGGTATATCTTCAACTTATCATGGTTAATCCTATCAAAGTGTCTTCCTCCCAACTCCTTGAGATCATAGGTGTAATTGCCCCACACCTTCTCCACTATGAAAGGTCCAAAGTACTTAGGCAAAAACTTCTTTTGCTCTCTCTTGAATCAAATGGAATCAAACAACATTACCCAATCACCTTCTTTGAAAGTCTCCACCTTCTTCTTGCCTTGCCTCTTGTCATAGCTCTCCTTTTGTTTCCTTTGGGCTTGCTCCACTCAAACCATAGCAATTGCTCTTGCCTCTTCCAACTCCATGAGTTGATCCTTCCTTGACTTCTCTGCATCACCTCCTTGTGCTTTCTTCAATCTCCTATGAATGCTTTGGAAGGTAGGAAGATCAAAGTGAATAGGTAAGGTAGACTCAATACCATACACCAATTGAAATGGAGAATATCCGGTGGAAGTTTTCATAGTTGTCCTATACTCCCACAAAACTGCATGAATCCTCTTGTCCCAATGATGTTTAGCCCCTTCCATTTCTGCATCTTTGGCCAACATCATGCACAAGGTCTGATTGGTTCTCTCTGCCAAGCCATTGGAATTTGGCTTATAGGATGTAGTTACTCTATTTGTGATAGAGAAATGTCGTAGCATGGCTGTAGTAATGCTTCTTGTAAACTCTCCTCCTCTATCAAAAACCAACTCCAAAGGGCATCCAAACCTAGTGAATGCGTTCATAAAGAAATCTACCCACTTCATCTTCATTCTTGTCCCTCAATGGTCTAGCCTCAACCCACTTGGTAAGGTAATCAGTAACTACCACAATGTACCGATTGTTCCTTGGGGTTCTATTGAGAGGACCTACAAAATCAATTCCCCACTTCTCAAAAGGTCCTAGCAATGGAATTGATCTAAGTGGTGGAGTGGATGTAGACTTTCTAGCAAAAGCTTGACAAACATGACAAGTTTTGCAATAATCAAGACAATCCTTGAAAATCCCTCTCCAATGGTAACCTGCATCTAGAATCTTGAAAGCAGTCACCTTTCTTGCAAAGTGTCCTCCACATACTAAACCTTCATGAAACTCCTTTATGAGTAGGATAGACTCATCCTTACCCACTACTCTTTGAAGTAGACCATCTGCTCCTTGGTGAAAAAGAATATCCTCCACCATTGTGTAAGGTCTAGATCTTGCTGCAAGGGCCTTCCTCTCCCTAGCATGCATCCCTTTTGGATAGTTACCTCTTGTCACAAAATCCACAATCTCCTTGTACTCCATTGGAACCTCTTGAGTGACTGAGATTGTCATGAGCTCCTCATCCAGGAAGGAATCATCCATTGGCTCATCTCCATCATGATCATAGGCTCTAGATAACAAATCAGCATTTGCATGTTTCTTTCTTGACCTATCCTCAATTGTGTAGTCATACTTAGACAAGAGTATCATCCACCTTGCTAGTCTCCCTTCAACATTAGGCTTGTTGAAGATGTACTTCAAAGCCTTGTGATCCGTGACAATTGTGGCTTTCCCTCCAATCAAGTAGTGTCTAAACTTCTTGAGACCAAAGATCACTGCCAACCCTTCTCTCTCCATGACAGAGTAGTTCTTCTATGCTGAAACCATCTGCCTACTAGCATAAGCTATTGGATGATCATGCCCATCTTGGTCTAATTGACTAAGAGTGGTGCATCCTATAGCTTCATTAGAAGCATCAGTGTAGAGGATGAAGGCTTACTCCAATCAGGTTTAGCAAGAATTGGAACTACAACAAGGGATTGCTTGAGCTTCTCAAAAGCTTTGAGAGCCTCCTTGTCTTCCAAAATCACCATGTAATCTACACCCTTCTTCATGTAGATGGTCAATGCATAAGCCTTGTTGGAAAATGAGAAGATGAACCTCCTATAGTACCCAACCATCCCCAAGAATTGGCGTAACTTTGTCAAGCTTGAAGGGAATGGAAGGTCGGAGATTTTCCTCACCTTCTCAAGATCAACTACTATTCCATCCTTGGAGATGATGTGCTCCAAAAGTGGACCTTCTTCACATCCAAAAATGCACTTCTCTGGGTTGAGTGATGCATTTGCCTCATCCAAGCGTTGCAAGACTTTGATTAGGTGCTCAAAGTGCTCCTCCTTGCTCCCATAGACACAAAAGTCATCAATGAAGTCTCTCACAAATTTCCCAATGAAAGGTTCAAATACCTTGTTCATGAACCGTTGGAATGTGGCTGGAGCATTGCAAAGCCCAAAAGGCATGACCTTGAAAGCGTAAGTTCCCCAAGGTGTGGTGAATGTGGTGAGTTGTTGATGCTCTGGTGCAATCTTGATTTGGTTGTATCCACTATAACCATCTCCAAAACTGTACCTCTCATGACCTGCAACCTCCTCCAAGATCTCATCAATGAATGGCAATGGGTAGTAGTCCTTCTTGGTAACAACATTAAGCTTCTTGTAATCCACACATACCCGAAGCTTGCCATTCTTTTTCTTCACAATGACAATTGGACACACCCATTCTGAATTCTCCACCTCAAAGATAAATCCAGCCTCCTTGAGCTTATCAATCTTCTCCTTCACAACCAAAGATATTGGTGGGCTAATGCGACGTTGCTTTTGGCGGATTGGTCTTGCATGTGACTCCACCTCTATCTTGTGCTCCTCCAAGGTGACTTCCTTCAAATCCTTGTAACTAAAAGCAAACACATGGATGAACTTGCGGAAAATCTCCTCAAATCTCACCTTCTCCTCCTTGGTAACATTTGGGCCATACTTGAGGGTATCTAACCTTCTCTCTACCTCCTCAAGTGTCAATGGTGATTTGTTTGGGTCCTTCAAAACCTTTGGCTTAGGTGAAAAATCCATAGCACACAAGGGATACACATCTGAATCAGATTCAGATTCATCCTCCTCCATGGAAGTCTCTTCCTCCATGCTTGTGTCCACACTTGAAGCTCCTTCTTTAGAATTTGATTCCCAATAATCAGAAGATGGTGTATCTGAATGTGAAGTGTTGGTGGTGTTAGTCACAGGAACTGTGACGCTATGGTTTGATGGCCCAATCCTCAAGTACCCTTTGTGCCATCGATCAGTTGTGTGTGTTGCTCTCAACCATGGCCTCCCAAGAAGTAAGTCATAGCTTGAATCCTTCAAGACTTGGAAAGTAATGAGATTTTGAACTCCCATAACTGAAACTACCACTTTATCCATCACCCCTACTGGTTGAACTTGTTGCTTGTTTGCCATGCTCACCACAAATGTTGAAGGTGTTGAGGGTATCATATCCAACTTCTTCATCAACCTTTCTGACATGGCATTCAATGCTAATTCTCCATCAACCAATGCATCCTTGATGTTGTGACCATTCACTCTCACATCAATCTTGGAGGCATATTCACAAGCCTCCCATGGTGCTGGCTTGGCATCCACCACCCCCATTGATATTGGAACTTTTGCCTTCTTCTTCTTCTTGCTCCTTGTAGGACTCAAACCACCTCTAAGCTCCTTTCTCAAGGTAGGGTTCAAAGCAATTAATTGGCCCACTGTGATGTTAGCCTTGTGACTACCAACATCCTCCAACACATTGTAGTTCCATTGTTGCTTTGAGATCAAGAAGTCCTCCATCTCCAACTTCTTCCTTGGAGTCTTTGTTGTTGATGGTGTTGATATGCGAGTGCTCCTAGTAGACATAGGAGTATCCTTGCTTGAAGTAAATCCTTGAGAAGAGTGAACATCCTCTGCAAAACAAGCTCTCTTCTTCCCTTGTGCCAAAAGCTCCAAATTAAGACCCTTGGAGTTTGAGCACTCTCCCTTCTCATACTTGCTCTCAACCACATCTATGGATGCTATCCCCTTACCTTTGTTGGGATTAGGAGCCACTTGGGTTTCACTACCTCCCTCTTTCCCTCTATTGGCTCCCTCATAACCCCTTCCTCTATGGTAAGTGGAATTTGGACAATTCCTTTGGATATGGCCTCTTCCTCCACAACCAAAACAATTTCAATCATTGAAATTGTTGGCTGGTTGGCCTCCTCTATATGGATAGTTTCCATAACTCCTAGGCCCTCTCCCTACATTCTGATCCACCTCTCTCTTCTCCCATAGTTGCACCACATTGATCTTGAGATCCGCAAGTTGTTCTGTGATGGTTTGGAGTGGATCTTTTGGTGAAGGTGCAAGAACTGGAGCAACCACTACTTGTGGTGCAACCCTTGTCACCAAAATATCAGAAGTTCCACCATACTTGTAGCCTTGAGGAGGATGCACAACCTCCTTCACCACCAAATCACTCTCATCCCCTTCCAAACTCTCCTCCATACGAATTGCGATCTTGATAGCTTCAACCTTGGAAGAAGGTTTCTCATATCTCACCTTGCTTCTAATTTGTGGTATCAACCCTCCCACAAAATTCTTGGTGAGCATGGCCCCTATGCCAATCATTGTAGTCTCCACATCATCCCCACCCTTCCTCAACACTATGCGAAATTTGGACTCTAACTTTTCCACTCTTTCCACATAGACTCTCACTTTCTCTCCATCTCCTTGCTTGAGAAATGTAACCTCACTCATCAATCTCTCATAACTCTCATCAGGAAGAAAGTTCTCAATGAGTGCTGAAGTCAAAGTCTCCCAAGACACCTCTTCCCCATCTCTCCTCTCTCTCTTTTGGTATTCTGACTCATACCATGTAAGTGCTGCATCCTCGAAGAAATCTGGTAATAATGAGGCCCACTCATTCTTCCTCCTCTCATTGTTTCCTATGCAAGCTCTCTTGAAGTCTCTCACAAAGGCCTCCACATCTTCTCCATCATTGCCAAAGAAAACTGGAAGTTTCCCCATCTTAACCTCTCACTATCTTTCTTTTTTCTCAATTTTTCTTTTTCTCTTTTCTTTTCTCTCACTCTATAACTAATAGAGTATATACATGACTAACACCATTTGAGAATAATCCACCCTAGGGAACACAAAAGGTTCAGGTTGCTCCAAGATTTCTATAGCAACATCAAATCCTAGAGTGCATATTAATCGAACCCTCATGGATAGTTTATCCACAAGTTGAAAGATTATCTCCATCACTAATCTTGAGAACTAGCCGATGAAGGTGGTAGTATTTTTGTAGCTACTCTGAGACTCTCTCCAAGATCCTTCACCAAAGTTTCCAAAAGTGCTTTTACTCCACTACACTCATGTCCTTTTGGAAGTCCTTCAACTCCACAAACCTCACACAACTCCTTGGTCTTAGATCTTCTCCCTCCCAATCTTGGTGAAGAAGGTCCAACATGCAAACCCAAGTCAAGTAAGCCTCTCCTTTCCCTCAATCTCTTTCTCTCAAAGGTCAATGGACATGAACTTGCCTTATGTCCCTTCTCTCCACACAGAAAGCACTTAGACTCACTCTTTCCTCCAAGTGGTGTAGGTTTCTGGATCCTCTCAACACTCTCTTCAAATTCTATTGTAAACTCTCTTTTCTTCAAATCCACCCCTAAAATCACCTCAAACCCTTGGAGAACCTTGCATAATCTCAATTTCCACTCTTGATGACCCTCCATGTTCCCAAGATGAATCTAAACACTCAAACATGTTTTTTGTTGATCTCAAACTCCTCATGCATGAGATCTCCACTCTGCAAAATTGACCCTTCCTCACAATGTCACTCAAATCTCCCAACCAATATGTCATAGTCCTCTGAAATTTGGCCCACTTGATCACAACTCTAGGGCGTCCGCCATTGCAAAATTTCAGATCTTTTCATTGAGCCATTTGGCCTAGACATCTTTCTATTCAGCACCCATATTTCAGATTTGGTCTGAAAACCACCCCCTTCACTTCAAAACCTCATTTCTCCCTGCGCAAGAACGATCTCTCTCTCATTTGTGTGGCAGTAGGTAGGATACAATGCACTAAATTTTCTTGGAAATTTTCAGGACAATTCACTAAAAATTGAAGAAATGGCAAACTCTGTACAATTTTCCAGAGAGCATGCAGTTGCGGGAGCACTTTACCCTATCAACTTTCAAAAATTCTAACCCAATGCGCATAGAAGCTCTCACAATAATTTCAAGTGTGCTAACTGAAAGATAACCCAAGCTATCATGTGTAGAAATCTCAAGTCCAGATATCAAACTTGAGATTTTGCCCAAAATCACCTTAATCCCAAAAATCTGCAATCCACCTCACACAATCTCTCCAATTTCTCTCATGTGTACAAGATGTACAAAATCACCTCAAAGACATCATTATGAACTATAGGGTATACAAATAGATCTTGGTTCTCTAACATAAGTTCAGCCCTCTCCTCTCCTAATGTTCTCTCCAAGTGAGCTCTCATAGCCTCCTTCTGCCTAATGTAGAATTGAACGCGGAACATTATCTTGCCTTCTAGAGAGGTCCCGGCAATGGAACCAAAAATGTGAGCCGGCCTGTCTCTCACTCAGGATGAACCTCTGATGGCTATTATGGTAGCGCACCATGGACTAAGAAGGCAAGGAACCCAAACTCCATCATACTCCTCCAAGGCTAACACTCCAAGACTCAAGACATTGCTCACTAGAGAACTCAATGAGAGAGATAGTTGCAAATGAAAGGATGTTGAGTACCTCCTCACCCCTTGTTTATATACTTGTGAAATAGTTACGTACCAAAGTCACTAATTACCGTAGTAACTCAAGTTACTAGACTAAAAGTCAAGTAAAGTCAAAAAGTAGAAAGGAATATCCATTCACATGGGCATATTCCCCTAAGCATGTGGTCTTATCTTGACCCAACCACTAAGTCAAGGATTCCTTCACATGGGCTATCCTTGGACTAAAGAAGAATCCAAAACAAAAAGGCTTGCGAGCCCAAGAGTTCTCAACTCTTTCCTCAAAGCCAAACACCTAGGAATAATACCAAGTCAACACACTAAAATCCAAAATAGTGGTGCTCATCTTTTCTACTTCCTCTAAAGTAAGGTCCCCTCTATCTTAGCTATGACTAACTTTAGCTAACCATGACTAATATAGAACCATCCTTTATCTCTATATAAATAATATCTCTTAAGTACTTGTAATACCAAGCTAAATATCACAATACCACACACATGCACAAATGGGTGTTACAGTCCACCTTCACTTGTTGTCTTAGTGATAGGGGTGATTGGTACCTATACACATGTAGCTTTGGCTAGGAGGGGCAGTTTGATCCTATCCTTGGTGATCTTGGTAGCATAGGAGTAAGAAGACACTCTTATTATATCAAATGCCAAATGGTGGTAGAGTCAATCTGGTGTTGATTTTTGAGATGGAGTGTTTTGTTTGGACTTCTTGTGATTGGACTTCCATTCTCTACTTCTTATTTGTGCACCATGTTTGTGTGATGTGCCTTGAATTTAAAGTTGGTACTTTGGTGTGCTCTTAGTAGTGAGGTTGGACTGATGACTTGTTAGACTACCTATATTTCTCTTAGATGAGGCAAAAAGTGATGACCTATAGACCATGAGAGTGTGTGTTGTAATGATAGGTTATAGGTTGCACTTTCTCCTAGTGTAGTTGATGTAGTTAGAGCTATAATAGTGGGTGGTGTTCAATTGATGGTGTCACTTAGTGTTGATCCTCATGGGGTACTTGTGGTACTTCCGATTACGATTTGAGTTACATATCATGATGGAGGTTTTTGGAGATTCTTGTGGAGATATCATTGTAGTACATAATGGGTTACATGGTGTCATGTTGTGGTTTGCATAGCCCATGAAAAAGTAAACTAGTCTGGTTTATCTCCATAAAGATGGAGTAGGTTGTATGATGGATCCCATGGTTGAGCTAATGCCATGTGAGCAATCTATATGCATTTAAGTGGCTAGCCATGTGAATTACAATTTAATCCTTTTTAAGGGCTTTGATGTATACAAGTGGTGGAAAGTTGAGAGAAAAGTGTGTTTTAGTTTGAGGTGTCTAGAGCAAGAGTGTAACAAAATGGAGTTTACCGACGAGTTAGTCAAGGCTAGAAAAGTAGAAAATAGGCCAAATTAGCTTAGAATATTCTAGAAGTATCTAGGAAGCTCTTGGTACCTTCCAAGCATTGGGTAACATGCATACCAAGTGGTGATTTCTAAGAAGAAGCATCTTGAGAAGCTTCCCAACTAGCTTAGCTTGCATCTCAAGTAGGTAGCTTCTAGAAGGAAGCTTCTTGGGAAGCTTCCAATTAGCTTAGCTTGCACGCCATGTAGGCAATTTCTAAAAGAAAGCTTCTCTAGAAGCTTCCCGATTAACTTGGCTTGCACTTCAAGAAAATGCCTTTTGGAAGCTTCTTGAGAAGCTTCTCAAGAGCTTTGTATGATCTTTATGAATACCAAAGTCCAAGCTCATGCTAGGCATTTGGATTTTCACTCATCCATGTGTCTCAATGTGATCTTCCACTTTGATCTTCCACTCTACTCTTTCTTTCCTCAATCTTAGTCTTTTACATTGGTATCAGAACAAGAATGAGATGGATGGAATTTATGGACCACCAAATCAATTTTTTCCAAACAATTGGAATTTTTGTGTCCATGTACTACCCAAGCATCATTTCACTCAGTTCATCATCTCACGCTTCAGATAAAATGTTTTGAATGCAATCACCTTGTTCAATAAACCCTTGGTACTTCCAATTGTAACTTATGGAGAATAGTGGATGTGTTGCATCTATGTGTAAATTCAATCAACTATATGTAGTTTAATGGAGTATTAGTCATGGCCGCAATACCCAAGGTTATCATTGCCATGCAACAACAAATTGATCACCTTACTCAATTGTTGGAAGAATTAGATCATCAACAACAAGGGCATGTAGAGAGAGCACCATTTTAAGAAGGGGAAGAGAAAATTCAATTTCCAAAGCCCAAGGCATTTGAAGGCAAGAATCTCATGGATGTAGTGGAGAACTTATGTTTGATTGCATATGTTATTTGAAAGCTACAAATCTTCAAGATGAATAGAAATAGATTCTCTTGGCTTCTAGCCAATTTGGATGGAGTAGCAAAGCTATGGTTGGAGTTCTGAGTAGAGCGAGCTAAATAGCAATTTGTTGCAATAATCTTGACATGGATAGAATTCAAGAGTGTAATAATTGGTCAATTCCAAGCTATAAATGACACATGAGCTGCACAAGATAGGTTGGTAGATTTGAAGTAAATTGGCTTTATAAAAAGCTCCATTGCATAATTCTAGAACCCCATCATGAAAATTCCAAATATACTAGAAGGTGAAGCTCTAGATTGATTTATGAGGGGTTCAAAGTCACAAACTAAATTAGAGGTGACTATGCAAGAGCCAAAACACTTGGAGGAAGCCATGTAGTTGGTTGAGTGCTTTAATTCCTTGGTTGCAACAACTTGGTCTCAACCTCAACCACCATAGAAACTACCAATACACTACACATGTTTGGAGGAGCCAACATCAATGGAGATTGATGCCATCCAATAAAGACCACTTGGCATTGCAAATAAAGAAAGTTTGCAACAAAATGGCGGTTGTTTTTATTGTTGCCAAATTGAACATCACATTGCTGAATGTGCACTCAAGAATGGATGACTTTGATAGTCACCCAAATGAAGTTTGTGGAGTAGAATGATCAAGGAAACAAGAAATCCTAGTAGGAGATTTCAAGCCATATAATGGGAACTTGATTAGTTTCAATGGGATTAAAGGCTTGGAGTATGCAAGTTTGCTTTACTTGCAAGGTATGATATTTGATTATGGGTGTAGGATTTTGGTGGATTTTGGAAGTTTAGGGAATTCATGTCCATGCAATTAGCAAAAGAATTAAGTATTACTATCAAGCCAATAATAGGAATTAGCTGATGATGGCAGATGCTAGAAAGTGTTTTGCATTCCGTACCTCACATCCTATTACATTCAAGATTGGGAAAGAGTATTTGGAGTGTATGAGATTTGTAATAGCACCTCTACACTATGATGTCATTTTAGGTCTACCTTGGCTTGAATATCATACGGGTCAATTTGATTGTAACCAACAATAAATTCAAGTGCAACACCAAAGTAGAAATTTACAATTAGTTTGTATGGTACCTTTGAGTAAGACATCTAAGAATAGTCAATCCCAAGATAGGAAGTTTGTTAGGAAAGTAGCCATAGAGCAAGCTTTAGAGAAAGGGAAGTCTATTTTTGTGTTGTGGATCAAAAAAATTGTGCATGGAGGATCAAAGGAGGACCAAAAGCCTCATCAAGCAATGGTTGATCAAATATTCAAGAGTTTTCATATTTTTAGATAGTTTGTTGAAAGGATTACCCCCCAATTGTGGTGTGCCGTTCAAGATTGAGTTATTACTAGGAAGTACTCCAATGAGTAGCCAATCTATTGGCTCTCACCAAAGGAGTTGGACGATGTAAAAGACTAAGACCAAGGAGATAAATAAGAGGATGAAAGATCACATGGGGACACTTGAATGTGGGAAAAATCCAAATGTCTAGCATGAGCTTTGGCTCTTGTATTTAACAGAGCATACAAAGCTCTTGAGAAACTTCTCAAGAATCTTCCTTGAGCCGCTTTCTTGGAGTGCAAGCCAAGTTAACCGGGAAGCTTCTCAAGAAGTTTACTTTTTGAAACTGTCTACTTGGTATGCAAGCTAAGCTGGTTGGAAGTTTCTAGAAGCTTCTTTCTAGAAAATATTTACTTAGAGTGCAAGCTAAGCTAGTGAGAAGCTTCCCAAGAAGCTTCCTAGATACTTCTAGGATATTCCATGCTTATTTGGCATATTCATTACTTTGTTAGCCTTGATTAACTTCATCGTTAAACTCCATATTGTTATAGATGAGCTTCAAACAGCATTGATGGAGTTATTGGAGAAGGACTTCATGCAATATAGTACATCTCCTTGGGGAGCACTGATACTATTTGTTCCAAAGAAGGATGAAAGACTTTGCTTTTGTATTGATTATCATGCCCTCAATAAACAAATAGTGAAGAATGCATATCCCTTGCCTTGAATTGATGACTTACTCAATCAATTGAGTGAAGCACAATACTTCTCCAAGTTTGATCTCTAGAGTGGTTATTGGTAAATCCTTATTGATAGAGAAGATGTGCAAAAGACTACCTTTTGTACAAGTTATGGGCATTTTGAGTGGAAAGTTCTACCTTTTAGGCTTGCTAATGCTCCAATAGTCTTCATGGATCATATGCATTGGGTGTTGGATGGGCTATTGGATTGGTATGTGGTGGTGTTCTTGGATGATATTTTAATCTATAGCAAAATAGAGGTAGAACATGCAAATCATATGCAAAAAGTATGAAGACAACTACATCAATGGAACTTTTACTATAAGAAGTCAAAGTTTGCCTCTTGACAAAAGGAAGTTATCTTCTTGGATCACAAGATCTCATCAAAAGTGGATCAAGATGGAAGAGGAGAAAATTGAAGTCATTATTGATTGCCTTATTCCAAAGCGTGTTACAAAGGTATAGGCATTCAATGGATTGGCAAGCTTTTACCGATAGTTCATCCACTACTATGCTCATGTGACCAAACCATTGATGGACCTCTTGAAGAAGAACTCAAGCTTTCAATGGACCACCAAGCATAAAGAATCATTCCAAAAGTTGAAATATATGGTGTCTCCAAGACCCATTCTTCAACCAAATGACCCTCAACTACCTTGTGTGGTTGATTTCAATGCTTCTAACTTTACAATTGGAGCCATGTTATAGTAGGAATCCCAAAATGAGTTATGTCCCATTGCCTTTGTGTCTTGCCAACTAAATACCACAGAACCAAATTACTTTGCTTTAGATTAGGAACAACTAGCAATGGTATATGCCATCAAGGTATGGAGATATTATCTCCTTGGGAAACAAGTGATCATGTGAATTGATCACAAATCCTTGTTGCAGATATTACATTTGGAACACGTGAAGAGTCTACATCATCAATAGGAGGAACAACTTGTAATACCAAGAGCTAGCCATATGATCTAGATGTGAAATTTGGTTTGGTAACATCTAGAATGATGTTATACATGATGGTCAAAATAGATAAGATAGAAGTATCACCAAAAAAGTACTTTTACTAATAGGGCAAAAACCAAAATAGACTTGAGAACCTTAGAACCAATAGCTAAACATATGATTTAAAGGTGAAAATTGGTTTGGTAACATTTGGAAGGATGTTACACATGATGGACTAAACAGATCAGAAAGAGGTATCACCAAAAGGGTACTTCTACTAGTAGAGTAGGAACCAAAATATGCCTAAAATCTTTGAATGCAATTTCGGAGGCCTAAACGGATGAATTAGGCCTCAAAAATGTGCAGATTCCCCCCCAATGGAGGAAAGGCTGGCCTTCCCTCCCCCTTGCTTTGTCTCATCAAGAGCTTTCCAATGGTACCTTATTCACGTGATTCTGAGATTCCTACAAGAAGACTCCCTAAAAGATTCCCTTCGATCAAAGCTTGTTTGACCAACCAGACAAGACCTAGACCAGACATGCCACCCATCCAAGTAAGTAATCCAAGGGTGGAGCTTGCTGACATGTCACCTATCTGTGTCCCTAATCCTATGGTGGAGCTTCCTTGGAGGAGATCCTCTTTGTCTATATAATAAAGAGAAGGTGCTCCTTTGGGGCATCAAATGTTTGAGTGTGCAATCTATGTTTTCTCTCTTCTCTTGTCCTCAGAGTATTACACAACTATAGTTGTTTGACATTAAACTTGAGTAAAAACTTGGTTGGTTCCATGTCATCCCTGATGCCCTATCACAACAACCTAATTTGAAGTCTCATCCTTGCATCATGGCAACAATTGCAACAATGCCAATCTACTCCAAAGTCCAAATTGAGTTTAAGATAACTTTACAACAAGATCCCTTCTTTTAGATGGTCCAAGGTTGTCTTGCAGCATGTGACAAGAAGAACAACAACTTTTCCTTCAAGGAAGCCCTTTTATTTTGTGAGAACCCAATCTTTGTTCCAACCAAGGGTGATCTTTGACTTGTGCACCTTCAAGAAGCCCATGACTTACCAATCATTGGTCACATTGGTATAGACAAGACCTTAGTGACCTTCCAGCACCAATGGTAATGGCCAAACATGGCACAAGATGTTTGAGAGTTTTTCTGATCTTGTGAGAGCTGCCAATGCAACAAAGCCAACAACCAAAAACTGAGTAGACTCCTTCAACCAATCCACATCCTATCTACTCAATGAGAACACATTGTTGTGTTGTGGTTTGCATAACCCATGAATTAGCATGGTTTATCTCCACATTAATGGAGTAGGTTGTATGACAGATCTCATGATTGAGCTATTGCTATATGAGCAATCTATGTACATGTATATGATTGGCCATGTGGGTTACAATCTTATCCTTTTCAAGGGCTCCAATGTATATAAGTGGTGGAAAGTTGAGAGAGGAGGAGGTGTTTTAGTTGGAGGAGTCTTGAGTAAGACAAGGACTGTGAGCCGGCTTGTCTCTCACTCAAGATGAGCCTCTGATTACTATTATGGTAGCACACCATGGACTAAGAAGACAAAGAACCTGAACTCCATGATACTCTTCCAAGGCTAACACTCAAAGACTCAAGATATTGCTCACAAGAGAACTCAATGAGAGAGAGATAGTTGCAAATGAAAGGATGATGAGTACCTCCTCATCCCTTGTTTATATACTTGTGAAATAGTTATGCACTATAGTTATTATTTACCAAAGTAACTCAAGTTATTAAGCTAAAAGTCAAGTCAAGTAAAAAATTATAACGGAATATCCACCCACATGGGCATATTCCACTAAGCATATGATCTTATCTTGACCCAACAACTAAGTCAAGGATTCCTTCACATGGACTATCCTTGAACTATAGAAGAATCCAAAACAAAAAGGCTTGCTAGCTCAAGAGTTCTCAACTCTTTCCTCAAAGCCAAAAACCTAGGAATAATACAAAGTCAACATATAAGAATCCAAAATAGTGGTACTCATCTTTTCCACTTCCTCTAAATTAAGGTTCCCTCTATCTTAGCTATGAATAACTTTAGCTAATCATGACTAATATCGAACCATCCTTTATCTTTATAAATAATATCTCTCATGTACTTGTTATACTAAGCTAAATATCATAATACCACACACAAGCACAAATGAGTGTTACATGATGTTGAGAGTGAGAGTTGTACCAAAGCATGGAGATTGGGGCGTTGGAGAGAGCAATTGAGTAGGAGATATCCCATGCTCACGATCTACCACTCTCAGATCCTTTTCTCATTAGGCATCAAATTCTACATCATGACGGCTTACAAGATTGGATGGTGACACCTTTTGAGGTAGCATTCATGGAATCAATAATGGGAAACCTAGATCATGTCGTCCTACCAATGCTTACTTATCAGCAAGTCTAGGATTTAACAATTTATGTGTTGTTATAGATGGAAAATGACTTAACTTTGCTCAAGGGCTTCAAGGTGGAAAATTAGGGTCCATTTGTCAAAAAGTGAAGAGGCTAAATGATAAACTTACAAGAGATTGGGTCCCAAGGGGAGAACTTGGGAGTTTTTTGACCGTCAAAGGAGTTAGGGGAGGGCATTCAAGGAGTGAAACCATGGTTGGAGAGAAGAGCTCGGAGTTTTTAGACCATCAAAGGAGTCAAGGGAGCGCATTCAAGGAGTGAAGACCACAATTGAAGAGAAGGGTTGACAAGCTACAATTTGGAGATAGAAAGTAGATGATTTGAGTAGATTTTGGAGGAAAGATGATCAATTGAATCAACGGGAGTAGAGTTCATACCCAAGAGCATATAATAGGCAATTTGGAGAGCTTCATTAGAAATTTTTATAATCTGTCAATGGTGTTGAAGAGTAGAAAAAGTGCTTATAGTACTCAATGTAAAAAACTTTAGTTTTGGATCAATCTCAAATCAGATCTAGTTGATTGAAGTTGATGCTTTTGGGATGTAAGGTGTTGGAGAAGAGTTGATGATTAGGTTTGGAGTTTTGATCACTCCCCAAGTTGTGATTTGAGTCACCTTATGAAATTTTCTAGTGTTTTTGGTGGTTAGATTTTTTAGTTTTGTGCAAAGGTTTCATATGAATTCCTAAAAAAGAGAATTCAAGGTCTTGGATCAAGTATACATAAGTTTGAAAGAGCTCACAAGTTAACTCAACATAGGAATTGATCCATATCTAGGGATTGAGGGTGGACTAGTCCATCAAACTCTTTAGAGGGTTAGAGAAGAGCACAACCAAGTACTATAGAAAATTTAGTTAGTTTTTTGTTTATGGAGAGTGAGAGTTGATTGCAACAATTTTTGCTAAAAATATTGTTGTAAGCTTGGTAAAGCAATTCTATCTTCAATATTGATTGAATTAACTCTTTTTTTTATGAGTGTGATTGAGGATTTTAGATTACTAGAGTTTTTTTTAAGGATCAAATGTACTTTTGATTCAAAAATTTAGGGAAAATTTGCCAAGAACCAGGAGCAAATCCTAAATTAGGGATTTCAAATTTAAGGTGAAAATTATAGACAATTGGCCAAGTTTGAGAGCTTGCTTAGTGAGCTGTAGTAATCAGATTGTGTGTTAGTTAATATCATTAGAAAGCTTATCTTACAGCCTTTCCATTAAATCCTAGAACACTTGAATCCAAGTTACACATAAAATATTATGTCCATATGAGTTTATAAAGTTTTCCTCGCCAAACAGACAAAAGTTTCCCACTTGGATTAGAAATTGGTTGAAATCTGAAGTATAGGTTGGAGGAAGCTTGGCATTTGGGTTGAAATTGGCTTGAAGATAGAACAAGAAGGCTCTAAAGCTCATTTTTGACAAAAAGCACAAAGAGTTGTTGTCAAATTCTTGTGATTGGATCCTCTTTGTACTTGCATGCTTGTTTGTATGCCCAGTTTGCTTGGATTGGTGTGCAGGCATTATGCTTAGGTTCCTTACTTCTAGGTGTGCTATGTTTTTCTCCTTGGTAATATTGGAAGTGATGAGCAATAGACCACGAGTGCATGTTATGATGATAGGTTAGGTTGCTCATTACTTTCCTACCTGGTAGAAGGAATCTTAAAGGGTTCTACTGGTTGGGTACCACATGCGCTTATATTAGTAGTGACAAGTCTATGCACCACCTTTGATCCATAAGATCCATAGATAGGCACCTTGTGTGTTCCTAGAGAGAGAAAGGTAAAGTACAACAATTGGTGAACTCAACATGAAACTTCTTGGATGGAGAGTGAGAAAAGAGGTTGTTAGTGGACATAGATAGGACATCTAAGAAGAGTGTAGGAGATTTGAGTGCTAGAAGCTATATAGAGGCACCCACATTATAGCTTGATCCAGCTATAATGCAAATGTTCCAAGCATTTGCACTATATATGCAACAACACCAAGTTATGGAATGTAAGGAGGCATTGGCTACTAAAGCCTTGCAATCAATTGTGGGGATGTTGGATCACTTTGATGGGAGGAACATCTCAAAGTAATTGAAGTATTACTCAAGGGAGATGGAGTTTAACAAGGTTCTTGAGCAAGAGATGATACACACATTTGAGTTGTGGTTATCTCAAAGCTCCGTGTACACGTGAAGGAGATCATTTGAGCTCATGGAGGCATTTGGGAGAGATTTTCTCTTCATTTGAAAGAGGATTATTGCTTGGATGATGGAGATTAAGTGACAAAGGAGTAATCCATGGAGTGGGCGAACAAATCTACCAAGGGGTTGAGTACAACTAATCTATTTTAGGAGTTCAAGAGATAATACTCACAATTGTCTCAATGGAGTAGCTCACACCTAAGAGTGACAAGGTGGAATTGTTCCTTCATTTAGCAAACAATGAGTTACAAAGAGAGTTAGAAGTCTTGTTGGAGGATGGATCAGAGTGTAGTGGGTTGACATCTGATCGGAAGGTGTCAAAAGCGATGAGTATTCTTGCCAAACAAGAATAACATAGAGGAAAAGTAGTGGTAAGACCAAAAGAAATACCACTGGTGGTTGCAAGGGCTCCAAGGCAACCAATGATACCTATTGCAATAGCACCAACTATCCCTAATCCATTTTTCACCACACCATTATAAAAATCCACCATTGATGATTTGGTGAAAGGAATGAGAGATTTGCAAATCAAATTGGCGAGGTTGAAGGAGAAAGGAAGCAATTCCAAAACAAGAATAGTGACAAAGCAAGGCTATGTAAAAAGGTGCATTTGGTGTGATGGAACTAAATAAACCAAGAAGGAATGTGGTGACTTTTTTGATACTATTTATCAAGGAGTGGTTTTTTAGAAAGATGGGAAAATTGCATTGAAAGACACGGGGAAATCTTGAGAACCAATTTTGGGAAAGGGAGAATGCAAAAGCTATTGGAGGATTTATTGTTGCTACAAACTACCACATCAGTTGAGGCTACTACCTATGGTGTAGAGGTAATAGGAAATGGAGCACAAAATTTTTTGATGCATGTAGATACAAGAAGCATGTAGAGCAATGCTCTACATAATGGAGAAGTGGAAAACCGCAAGAAGAGAACTATTACGGATTGTGAGCCGGTTTGTCTCTCACTCAAGATGAACCTCTAATGGCTATTATGGTAGTGCAACATGGACTAAGAAGTCAAAGAACCCCAACTCCATCATACTCCTCCAAGGCTAACACTCCAAGACTCAAGATATTGCTCACTAGAGAATTCAATGAGAGAGAGATAATTGCAAATGACAAGATGATGAGTACCTCCTCTTCCTTATTTTATACACTTGGGAAATAGTTACACACTAGAGTTACTAATTACTAGAGTAACTCAGGTTATTAGTCTAAAAGTCAAATAAAGTAAAAAAGCTAAAGAAATATCAATATGGGAATATTCTCCTAAGCATATGGTCTTATCTTGACCCAACCACTAAGTCAAGAATTCCTTCACATGAGCTATCTTTGGACTGTAGAAGAGTCCAAAACAAAAAGTCTTATGGGTCCAAGAGTTCTCAACTCTTTCCTTAAAGCCAAACACCTAAGAATACCAAGTCAACACTCTAGAATCCAAAATAGTAGTGCTCATCTTTTCCACTTCCTCTAAAGTAAGGTCCCCTCTATCTTAACTATGACTAACTTTAGATAATAATGACTAATGTATAACTATCCTTTATCTCTATATAAATAATATCTCTCAAATATTTATAATACCAAACTAAATATCACTAACACATACATGCACAAATGGGTGTTATAAGGCTATGGGCTGATCCAATGGATACTATGTTTATTCTGTAACGACCCATTTGTGCATGTGTGGTATTGTGATATTTAGCTTGGTATTACAAGTACTTGATAGATATTATTTATATAGAGATAAATGATGGTTCTAAATTAGTTATGATTAGCTAAAGTTAGTCATAGATAAGATAGAGGAGACCTTACTTTAGAGAAAGTGAAAAAGATGAGCACACCTATTTTGGATTCTAGTGTGTTGACTTGGTATTATTCCTAGGTGTTTGGCTTTGAGGAAAGAGTTGAAAACTCTTGGGCCTACAAGCCTTTTTGTTTTGGATTCTTCTATAGTCCAAGGATAGCCCATGTGAATGAATCCTTGACTTAGTAGTTGGTCAAGATAAGATCACATGCTTAGTGGAATATGCCCATGTGGATGGATATTCCTTTATACTTTTTGACTTTACTTGACTTTTAGCTTAGTAACTTGAGTTATTTCAGTAATTAGTAACTTTGGTACGTAACTATTTCACAAGTATATTAACAAGGGGTGAGGAAGTACTCATCATCCTTTCATTTGCAACTATCTCTATTTCATTGAGTTTGCTAGTGAGCAATGTCTTGAGTCTTGGAGTGTTAGTCTTGGAGGAGTATGATGGAGTTGGGGTTCCTTGCTTTCTTAGTCCATGGTGTGTTACCATAATAGCCATCAGAGGTTCATCTTGAGTGAGAGATAGGTCGGCTCATAGTTCATGCCTACTTGGCAAGAAACAAACATAAAGCTCTCATCAAAAAAAGTTGAAGGAGAGAAGACATAGAGCTTAGTGATAAGAGATTAACTCAAAAAAGACAATTGAGGAGAGTTTAGGCTCTGTCAAGAGAGTGCTCCCCAAAGGCAAGGAGTGGTACCTTTGTGGGAGGAGGTCCTGGAGGATGCCTTGCCTTCTAATTATGAAAAATCAGTGAAGGAGAAGGGGAAGGAAAAGGATAAACCACCTACTTACAAGCTTCAATCAGACATTAAAGTGGCTACTAACTTAAAAGGAGTACTAGAAGAAAGAGTATTCAATGCCAAGGTGGAATTTACTCTTGGATAGATCCTTGGGATTGCTAAGAAGAGTTTCATGATGTCATCATAGAGACCATCAAGCGCAAGTGGCTATTGACAAGAAAAGTTGCTCTATCAAACGCTCTTCATACTATGGTTATAAAAGGAGGTATTGCTCCCAATCTGCCACTCTTGAATCCTGTTCGAATCAGACTTTAGATTCTACATTGTGAGAGCTTACGGGATTTGGTGGTATTTATATTTCATGGGAGGCATTCATGAAGTTGGTGATAGAAAACCTAGATCATATCATCTTTCATGTGCTTACTTACAAGCAAGTTTAAAATTTGACAATCTATGTGCTCATATAGATAAAGAATGACTTAATTTTTCTCATGAGCTTCAAGGTGGAGTTGTAGGGTCCATTTTTTGAATAGTGAAGAGGCTACATGAAAAGTTTGCAAGAATTTGGGTCCCAATAAGAGATTCCTTGACTTCTTTGAGGATTGAAGGAGTTAGGGGAGGTCATTCCCGAAAAGAAGACCACGGTTGGAGAAAAGAGTTGTCAGCCTACAATTAGGAGAAAGAAAAATGTTTTGAGTAGATTCCAAGAGATATATGATTCTACCTTCCTTGATTCTAAGAGGTATGAATTCTACCTTCCTTGATTGATTGAGTCAAGGAGGGAGAATTCATACCCAAGAGCACAAAATAGACAATTTGGAGAGCTTCATGAGACATTTTTATGATATGTTAGTAGATTTGGAGAGTAGACAAACTGCAAGAAATTCTAGGTTTTTTTTAATTAATTTTGAATTAGATCGGGTCAATTGAAGTTGGAGTTTTGGGAAGTGAGGTGTTGGAGATGAGATGATAATTAGGTTTAGAATTTTGGTCACTCCTAAAGTTGTGAGTTGAATCACCTTATGGAAATATCCAATATTGTTGGGGTTAGGTCGTGCACCTCTATGCAAAGGTTTCATGTAAATTCCTCAAATACAAAAATCAAGGTCTTGGATCAAGCATACTGTAATACTTTAAGGACAAGAGAAGAGAGAAAACACAGATTGCACGCTCAAACATTCGATGCCCCAAAGGAGCACCTTCTCTTTATTATATAGGCAAAGAGGATCTCCTCTAAGGAAGCTCCACCATAGGATTAGGGACATAGATAGGTGACATGTCAGCAAGCTCCACCATTAGATTACTTACTTGGATGGGTGACATGTCTGGTCTAGGTCCTATCTGGTTGGTCAAACAAGCTTTGACTAGAGGGAATCTTTCAAGGAATCTTCTTGTAGGAATCTCAGAATCACGTGAGTAAGGTACCATTGGAAAGCTCTTGATGAGACAAAGCAAGGGGGAGGGAAGGCCAGCCTTTCCTTCAATGGGGAAGGGGGCATCTGCACATTTTCAAGGCCTAATTCATCCGTTTAGGCCTCCAAAATTGCCTTCAAAGATTTTAGGCATATTTTGGTTCCTATTTTATTAGTAGAAGTCACCTTTTCGTGATACCACTTTTTGATCTATTTAGTCCATCATGTGTAACATTCTTCCAGATGTTACCAAACCAATTCTCACCTTTAAATCATATGTCTAGCTATTGGTTCCAAGGTTCTCGAATCTATTTTGGTTTCTACCCTATTAGTAGAAGTACTCTTTTGGTGATACTTCTATCTGATCTATTTTGACCATCATGTATAACATCATTCTAGATGTTACCAAACCAAATTCACATCTAGATCATATGGCTAACTCTTGGTATTACACATACTTGGGTCTTTAGAGTTTACAAGTCAGCTCAACTCAAGAATTGATCCCTATCTAAGGATTGGGATTTGATTGATCCATCAAACTTTGTAGAGGTTTAAACAAGAGCACAAATAGGTATTATGGAAAATTGAGTTGGCATAAGGTCCATAAAGAGTGAGAACTAATGCTATAAGTTCCATTGAAAATATTATCATAAGCTCAAAAGGAGCATTTCTATCTTCAATCCTTATTAAATGCCAACTCTTCCAATTATATGCCTATGATTGAAGATTTTAGGTAATTGGAGTGGCTTTGATGATTATGTGTATTTGTGATATTGAAGTCTAGTGGAAATTGGCAAAACCCAAGAGCAAACCCTCAATTAGTGATTTCAAAATTAAGGTGAAGACCTACAAAAAATTGGCCAAGTTTGAGACCTTGTCAAGGGAGTTGTAGTGGTCTGATTGTGGTTTATCTTATATCATTGGAAAGATGATCTCACATGCTTTCCATTGAATCCTAGAAAACATGCATCCAAGTCCCACTAAAAGAGTTATGTTCTAGAGTTTTCCCCATAAAAAAGACATAGAATTCCGTACTTGGATTAGAAATTGGTTGAAACTTGAAGTACATTGTGACAACCCAACAATTATCACTTTTGTGATATTCAATAAATAGTCATTTGTTCCCACAAAGATATTAGTAAAAAATGGTCAAATATGAAGTAATCAATAACAAGTAATTTGTTTTGATTCCGTGTTTAACCTTTTGGGTAGAAACTATACATGGAAGAGAGTAACAAGCACTCAACTTGCAATCTTGTCACAAATAAACAACACCTATAATCATAATTCTTCAAATCCTTTCCAAATTGACATTGATTGTGATGATTCAGTTCTCTCAAAGAAAGCTACTTCACCATGAAGTGACTTTGCCTTAAAAATTATGTTCCATATCTCCATTGAAGGTACAACTTCCTTAATCAAAATTGATTTGCATCAATCCAATATTACAATCAAAAATGCAAAATATTACCAACACTACAATTCCTCACAAATTTATCATGGCTTTACCTTGATTGCACTCCAGTCAAGAGCAAATACATAGAATGGAAATCAGAGATGTAGAATCCAACATCTAACACACAAACTATAATTTGAACTTTTCCAAACACTCACAAACACACACAAGATTGATACTCAAAATTAAGTTGAAACAACAAGCACTAAGTTACAACACTTGGCTTTACTCAACTTCAAAATGAATGATATTGATGAACATAACACTTTGAATTCCTCCTTTAAATAGGCAATGTACTCAGCAATTATCTAAACTGGCTAAACCGCTTCAATTGCTACTTACAAATCTTCCAATCCAAAGTATCACTCCACTTCTTCCTATCTGCCTTTTTAGATCTCAAAACCATTACTCTAATCTGATCCAATGTCTATGTCTACTTTGACGTCTACACCCAATGTAACTACGATCATTGTGTGGTACCCACATTTTTCATTTTGTTCTATCTTGAAGAAGAAGTGTACAGTCAAAGTTGTATTGAAGAATGGTGTAAAAAGAAGAAGAACTGTATCTTTGGATTGAAACCCAAAGTATAGTGACTTTGTTTCAAAATAGAAGTACTCAAATTAGACTTGGCACAAAGAAACTTGAAGTAAGGAAACTTTGCCTTAGGATGATCAACCCGATGCAAAGATAATGTAACAAAATTCCTTTGGATTTGTCAATCAAGAAAGGATAGGTAAGAAAGTGGCTAAGACGTGAACAATTAAACTTGACAATGCTAGGATGAACTCATGCAAAAGGTGTGATCTTCAATGAAGAGTGACAAAGGAATGACCAATCAACAAAGCATTATAAAATTGAGACTTAACTTTGTTGAGGGGATTTCAAAATATCACACAAGTATCCTAAGACATTGAGTGGTCAATCCCAAGGAGTGCCCATAGCAAAGCCAGTTGATAATTTGATGTTTAACAATTTTGAAGGAGTTAGGATCTTGAGACCAAGAGATGGTAGAATCATTTTTCAGCTACCATGCATTAGGGATTGCATAATGCCAAAGAAGAGTCCTTCACTTGTAGTAAGAAATCCAACAATTCGATGGTTAGATATGACAGCTAGAATTGAAGTTCTGAATAGACTTTGGATCACCTTTTTGGCCTAGAACTAGAACTTGAGTTTTCTAGGGTTTATGGCAAAAGTAGCTTTGAGTGATTGTGAGAAGGGACTTGAGAATGAAGAGAAGCAAGGAAATATGGCTCAACAGAGTTGGATTGGAGATTGGTGCTGGGAAGAGAGGCCAATGAGGAAACTGGGGCTACATTGCTTGGGAAGGAAGAGCCTTTGGAAAAGATAGATGAAATCCAAATTTCCTTCACTACTCCATGCACAAAGAATGAGTACAAAGTCAATACCTATTGGGATCAAGCAAAGTATTGTTGGGGTGATGATGGTACTCTTCAAGACGGATTGCACTACAAACATGATGAAGCACCAAGCGGTGTTCTTCTATCAGATGTTTGCAGAGGCACTAGTGAATTAGGCGAAGTGCTTTCACCAATGAACAAGATAGATGGTGTGGTGCTGGAGAGATTGAGACCCTCTCCACTACTTGGTGCCATTTGCTACACATTTCTATTTTGGGTTGAACTTGATGAAGGAGACAAAGCAACGGAAGATGGTGTCTCACTTTCATCCAGATTTACAAAAAGCAGAAAATGAGGAGAAACAATAGTATATCCAACACATCCAAAGTAGTGATGAGCACTATGCAAGAATGGGTAACACATGAGGAGAGCAATGAATATCCCAAAGACAAGGAAGAGAAGTCATCTTGAGAGGAGCATGTCGTTGGTCCAGCCCAAGAAGACAAGGAAGATGAACTCAAAGTAAGACATCATAGTGATTGATAAGTCATTGGGGGAAAAGGAGTTAGAAGGCAAAGCTGAGTATAGGTCAAAAGACTTGAAAGAAGAAGGAGAACCAGAGCTTACATTGCGGAGCAAAGGATCAAGCAATAGAAGTGAGGTTGAAATGGAAAGTTCAACAATGAGGTGAAGAAGATGCTGACACCAGAGAACAAGAGTCCCATGCAGTGATTGATTGCATGGGAAGAGAAATTCTATATCCAAAATTACCAAGCATGGAGATAGAAGAGATGCCAGAAGCTAAGCCAAAGTTGGAGGTTCAGGATGGTAGAAGATCAAGGAGAAGTGCTCCTAATGCTTATGTAGAAACAAGCAATGTAAGCCTGGTATTGGATAAGGAAGGAAGCTCGGATGACATACCCTTGAAGGTGAGGAGATTAAGACTTCAGAGTAAAGCTTTAGTACAAGAAGTGAGGAGAGAAGAACCTAAGAAACTAGAGAGTTCAAGAGTCTTTGATGGGGTAGAGTACTTGTCGTAGATAATTTGTCCCTTATTTTTGCAGTTAAAGAAGAAGCGGGAAGAGTTAAGAGGAGATCACTCAAGATTGAAAGATGAACTGGCAATAGTGAAGTATATGAGTGAGAAAGTTTGGAGTTGAGAAGAAAGTTAATTTATGAATTAGCAACAGGAATGAGCAGAACTCAAGACTAAGGTAGAGCTTAGGAGGAAGGAGAATGAGAGCCTAATAGAAGTCTTCCATGAAGAGAGGCAAAGCCATGATAAAGCAAGAAGAAGATCAGAAGGAGAAGATGGCAAAGACTAAGGCCTTGAGAGTAGAAGTGCATGACACGCGAGTAGAAGTCATCTATTTGAAGAATATGGCGGCAGTAATGAGACAAGTTGGAGAGTTTGAAGACAAGTGCGGCGGAGAAAGATTGAGCTTGGCAAAGGGAGTTAATTATGAAAAATTGTGAGGAGGAGTGATTGTGTGGGTTGATAAGAGGAATAGAAGAGCAAATCAGGCAGAGTGTGAAGGAGAAGGGAGCATTGAAGGCCGAGTTGGAAGATGAGGTAAAGATGTATCAGGAGGAATTGTTAGCGGAGAGAGAGAAGCTATAGACATTGAGGGAAGAGACAATCAAAGATGTTGTTACAAGAGTGAAGATGATGCTTGGCATGATGTCTGAGGTTCATTTGGAGGAAGCAAGGCTGCACAAGTTAAAATTGCTAGTGCAGGAGTGAGGAAGAAGAAATCAAAAGACATTGTGTTGAATAAATTGTTGATTTGCTTGAGAGATTGAGTAGATAAGAAGATGTTAGAGGTTGGAGACAATGTGTGTCTTAGATTAGATTTAGTTAATTCAAAGAGAGAGACTTCAAAGTAGTGTGAAGGAAGATAAGAAGTCTAAAGTAGCAAAGGTACAAGTACAAGTGTCTTTGGATCAATTATCTGAGACATTAGAGAGGAGTGGGTCAAAGGATAGAGAGATAGATAGATTACCCATGGTCATAATTGCAGATTGTAGTAAAGAAGTGATAGAATTAGTAGAGGATGTACTAGAATTAGGTAGACCCAAGGAAGGTGAAATTTGTGAAGGAACATCAGATTTGGAAGTTGAAGTCGAGGTTGACATTGGATTGGAGTAGTAATAGTTTTGAGATTTGAAGACATAAATATGAAGAGGTGTGTTGTCATTTTGGATCTGCATGTTGATAAAGTTGTTGTAGAATGGTATTTTAGTTAGCTGACTATCAAAGTTCTCAGCCTATTTAACAAAGGCATTTGTAGTGTTATGTTTTTTAGTATGCACAATTTATGAAGATAGATGAAGTGAGTGCTTATTCTCAGTACTTATCGCTTGAGCTTAATTCCAAGCATAAAGTTTGTGTATGTATTTGTGAGCGTGTGGAGAATTTTGAAGTGCAAGTTAATATGCTGATTGGATGTTGGATTTTGCAGCCTTGATCTCCATTTTTTGTGTTTGATCCTGAGTGAAGTGCAATCAAAGCAATGCCTTTACAGATTTGAGAGGAATTGTAGTGTTGGTAGTATTATGCATTTATGAGTGTAGCGTGAGTTTGATGTGAATCAATTTTGATTGAGGAAATTGTGCCTTCAATAGAGGGGTGGAATGCAATTCTAAGGTGAAGTTTTTTTGCAATGAAATGGCCGTCTTTGGGAGATTTGAATCATCACAATCAAAGTTGGTTTGGAAAGATTAGAAACTATTGTGATTATGAGTGTTAATTTGTAATGAGATTGTGAGTTAGTGCTCATTACTCTCTTTTGAGTGTGGTTTCTACTTGAGAGATTAAAGAAGAACTAAAGAAGAACTCAAGAAGAACTACATTGTTATTGTTTGCTTTGTATTTTACCATTTCTTACTTGTATCTCTATGGGAACAAACTCTATTTACCTGATTACCACAAAAGTGATACTTATTGGGTTGTCACACATCTCCTTCACTTTTTTCTAGACTATGATTGAATTCATTACTATGCTCATTCCTTTCTTTTGCTCTACTCTAACTTCTTTAGACAACTTAGGTAACTCACCCAAAGTCACTTGAGCTCCTACATCAACTACTTCACCTTTAATTTCTACCTTTGCAATACTTTGAATTCCATCTAACTCAAAGTAAGTCTAATCTAAGACAAACATTTTCTCCTACTTCTATCATTTCCTATCTACTAAATCTCTCAAACAAATCAATAGATTGTTCAATTTTGTGTCCTTTGCTTTCTTCTTCCAAGTTTCTTGTTGTGACAACTTCAACTCCTGCAATCTTGCTTCCTCCAATTTCTCCTTGGCCTCATTACTCAACATCAGCTTTATCCTCCCAATGATTTCTCCTACTGATCTTGATGGTTTCCCTTGAACTAACTCCTCTCAATTCCTCTCTAAATCTAATTCATTTTGGTATATCTTCAACTTCTCTTCAAGCTCTACTTTCAATGCTTCCTTCTCCTTTGTGTTTTGGATAAGTTGAGCCTTTGTACTTTTGATCAATCCTTGCAACCATTCCTCTTCACAACTTGTACTTGTCAACTCATGTTGCTAGACCCTATCCTTCTCCACTTCAACCAATCTTAGGTTCTCTATTTCTGCTCCCTCATCATTGCAATGGCCTTTGAATGCATTGCATTGTGTTGCACTTCATTGAATTCTCCCCTCAACTTCAACATTGCCATTTTGATCCTTTGATTCATCAGCCTATCGCTCAAGATCACCATCACGCCTTGCATAAATCTCCTACAAATACTTGAAGTTCTTCTTTTGAAGTACTATGTCAAACCAAAGTACTTTGGCTTCCTCTTCTCCTTTACTTAACTTCTCCTTCAACTCCAAACTTCCTCACTCAAATCCCTCACCATTTGCAACTCATCTTTCACCTCTAGATGATCTTGCTGCATCTCTTTCTTCTAAGTTTCCAATTCCAAAAGCAATGGAAAAATGATCTTAGACAATACTCCATCCCTCTATACTCTTCCACTTCACCTTTGTCTTCCTTGTCCTTGGCTTTGACATCATCCTCCCTTGGTGCCTTGCCCCAAAGTCTTGATCATCTTACCTTCAAACTAATTTGCTCCGAGCTATCATTGTCATTATTTACTTGCCTTGGTCTTGCAATTGCCTATTGTAGACTTCTTTTTCTTCTTGTCTCTCTTTAAGACACCAATCTTGGCTCTTCATCCTACTCCTTGGCCATATCTACCTCTGGTAATTCCAAGTATTGGGCATCCTCTCCATCCATGCATTCAATTTGTGCATGGAACTCTCTATCATCTTCTTTAGCCACCTTGTCCACTAATTGTTGGACCTTGGGCTCTCCATCACTCTTGCTTGACTCCATGCTTTGTATTATACGTTACTCTTCATCATCTTCATCTTCTTCTTCTTCTAAGTCCTTGCCCTTGGACTCAGCTTTGCCTTCAAATTTTTCCCTTGAAGATAGATCCACCACCGCTTTGTACCTTGGGTTCAACCTCCTTGTCTTTCATGGCTACATTGGCAATGGAATCTCTATAGATTGACTTCTTTTCCTCACCTTCAAAGCGGTAAGTGCCACAGTCTTCTCACATCTTGTTCTAGCAAAGTGTTTATCTCCTTCCCAAAGCATCATAATATATTGTTGTTCATCAACATCTGCCTTCCAATGTAGATCTGGGTGGAAGTGAGATACCATCTCCTTCTTCTCCTCCACACTAAGAAGTTTCAACCCAAGGTAAAGGTGAGCTACAAATGGTATGAAGTAGTGTGGAGGCGCTTGCAGCCTCCAATTCATGATCATTTGCCTCATTTGTAGTTGAAATCACCGCACCTAGTTCACCTTCTCTTGTGCAAATATTTGGAGAAAGAACACCACCTGTTGCTTCAATAAGTAGGTGGTGTGCTTTGGTTTCAACATCACCAAAGCCAATATGAATCATTGGTTTCAACATTGCCAAAGCCAATACTCTTGGAGCCAACAATACCTTGCCTCATTGGGTCTCTGTATGTATCCACCTTATATCCATTCTTTGTGCAAGGAACACTAAAGGAATTTCTCACCTTGTTTGTCTCTTTTGAAGAATCATACTTTCAATAGAAGGTGACTCCACCTGCATCTCCCACTTCTCTACCTAGGACTAGCCTCCAATTTGACTTGGTCTAGCAAGCCAGATTTCCTCTCTTTCCCTCCGCTTTGGGACTATCTTCACAATTGCAGGCAACAATTTTTGCCATGAAACCTAGAAAACTTAAATTCTAGTTCCAAGCCAAAAACATGATCCAAAGTATACTCAAGACGTTGATCCTTGCCACAACATCTAGCCTTTGAATCGCTGGATTCCTTACCACAAGTCAAGGAATCTGCCTACTACTCTTCATTGGCATTGTGTGTGTTTTGCAATGTGGTTTCTCACAAATCCCTCTTGCTACTCAACTTATAAGTATAACTCCTTCAAGATAACTTCTAAGAGGGACATGATATTGACTCATCATTGCAGAATTTTCTCAATGAAGTTGCAATTTTATATTTTTGAAATTCTTGGTCATTCTTTAGTCAAACTTCAATTGTGAATCACTAGTTTTGTGTGTCTTGCTCCTATCACTATCAATTTAATCTTACTCTCAAAGTAGCTATTTTCTTTACACTTACCTTCTTGATTTGTGTGGCCCAAAGAAAAGTTGTTATAGTTTCTTTGGATTGGGTTGATCAGCCCAAGGCAAAGCATCCTTATTTTGGGTCTACCACCCTTTAAGTCAAGTCTGATCTAAGTCCTTCTTCCTTTGACACGAAGTCAACTTCGTTGAATCTACTCCAAACACACACTTCTTCTCTCTTCTTCTTCATTTGGCTTCAATAATACACTTCTTCTTTAAACATCATAAAAAAATGTGGGTACTATATACTCCCTCCCTCAAATGTGAGCATCCCTAAGAACATTGTCTTCCTCTCTTCTATACATGTCCATGTACACGGTGTTGTACTTTGCCTTTCTCTCTTTGGGAGCACACAAGATGCCTAGCTATGGAGTTTATGAAAAAGAGGTTGTGCGTAGACTTGCCACTACTAATCTGAGTGCATGTGGTACCCAACTAGTAGAACCCTCCACTCTTGTTTCTAAGATTCCTTCTACAAGGTAGGAGAGGAATGGGTAACCTAACTTGCCATGATAACATGCACTCTTGGTCTATTGGTCATCACTTCCAACATTACCAAGGAGAAAAACACAACATACCTAGAAAGAAGGAACATATGTGCAACACCCACACACCAATCCAAGCTAACTAGCTGTATAAATAGGCATGCAAGCACAGAGAGGATCCAATCATAAGAATTTGATAGTAACTCCTTGTGCTTTTGTTAGAAAAGAGCTTAAGAGCCTTCTTGCTCTATTATCAAGATAATTTTAACCTTTAATCCAAACCTCCTCGAATTTTTATTTCAAATTTTAACCAATTTCTAATCCAAGCGTGGAACTTTTATGTCTTTTTGATGGGGAAACTTTGTGCAACTCATGTGAACATAACTTTCTATGTGTGACTTGGATTCCAGAGTTCTAGGATTCAATGGAAAGCTTGTGAGATAAGATTTCCAGTGACAAAGAAATATGTCTCAATTGGATCACTAAAGGTTCCTTGACAAGGTCCCAAACTTTTCCAATTTCTTTTAGATTTTCACCCTAATTTTGAAATCCCTAATTTAGGATTTGCTCCTAGTTCTTGGTAACTTTTCCCTAGATTTCTAAATCAGAGGTAAAATTGATCCTCACAAAACACTCAAGCAATCTAAAATCCTCAATCATAGTCACAAAGTAGGAGAATTGACATCCACTCATGATTGAAGATAAAAATGCTCTATTGAGCATACAATAATATTTTTAGTAGAACTTGTTGCAACAGCTCTCACTCTCCATAAACAAAAATCCAACCAAATTTTCCACAATAATTTTGCCCTTTTTTACTTCTCTATAGAGTTTGATAGCCTAACCCAACCCAAATCCCTAGATTTGGATCAATTCCTGAGTTGAGTTGACTTGTGACCTCTGCAGACCAAGCATACTTGATCCAAGACCCTAAATTGTCCTTTTGAGAAATTCACATGAAACCTTTGCACAAAGTTGCCATATCTAACCACCAACAACATTGGAAATTTTCATAAGGTGGCTCAAATCACAACTTAGGTAGTGATCAAAACTCCAAACCTGATCATTAGCTCTTCTCCAACACCTTACATCCCAAAAGCACCAACTTCAATCAACCAAATCTGATTTGAGATTGACCCAAAACTGGAATTTCTTGCACTCAACACTATAAGCACTTTGTCTACTCTCTAAGCTAAATAACATATCATGAAAATATCTCATGAAGCTCTCCAAATTGCTTATTTTGGGCTCCAAGGTATGAATTTTACTCCACTTGATTCAATTGATAATATCCTCTCTAGAATCTGCTTAAATTGTGTGCTTTCTATCTCCAAATTATAGCTTGTCACCTCTTCTCTCCAACCATGGTCTTCACATCTCAAATGCTTTCCTTGAACTCCCTTGATGGTTGAAAACTCTTTGGACCCAATCTCTTACAAATTTATCATTTAGTCTCTTCACTTTTGACAAATAGACCCCACAAATCCACCTTGAAGCTCATGAGAAAAATTGAGTTTTTCTCCATCTATAAGAGCACATAAATTTTTAAATCCCATACTTGCCCATAAGTAAGCACTAGAAGGATGACAAGCTCCAAGTTTCTCATCACCGATTCCATGAATGTTGTCCCAAAATGTATCACCATCTAATCTCGTAAGCCGTCACGGTGTAGAATTTAAAGCCTAATGTGAAAATAATTCAAGAGTGGCAGATTGGGAGCATGGGACATGTCCTACTCCATTGTTCTCTCTTACTCCTCTAGAATCCCCAAAGAACTCTGTTGTGACAAAGTAACCACAACTACAACCATAAATTGCAATCGCAAGTACCCCACCAAGTGCCAACACTAACTGAGCACCACCAAATACCAATACCCATTGAACACCACCCACTATTGTAACTCTAATTGAGATAACTACACTAGGGGAAAGGACAACCTGTAATCTGCAATCACAACACGCACTCTCACAATCTGCAGATCATCACTTCCTGCCTCATTGGAGAGAAACAAAGGTAGTCTGACCGATCATCACTCCAACCTCACTACCAAGGTCTCCACACTCTACTACAACTCTCACTTTCAACACCCTCCTCTTGCTCAAGACTCCTCCCACTAAAACACCCCACTCTCCTTGCTCTCTCAACTCTCCCCCACCTATATACATAGGAGCCCTTAAAAAGGATAAGATCATAACCCATGTGGCCAATTGCATACATATACATGGATAACTCATATGGCAACAACTCAACCATGGGATCCATCATACAATCCATTCCACTAATGTAGAGATAACCATACTAATTTACGTTTGCATGGGCTACATAAACCACGACATGACAATAGTCCAATATTTTTTGACTCTCCACCCATTTACTTGAGTGGCAAAAGGATGTCTCCCAAGTCTGCCAATTGAATAAAAGCATTTTCATAAATGTTGCAATACACAATATGGTCCCATCCACCTAAAGTGCAGCTTCCTTGGAAAAAGTATTCAATGATTTTAATACAATAACTCCAAGTCTCCCTCTTGAAAACCAATAAGCCATATGAGCTTATCATGCCCAACCTTTTGTTGATCTTGGATTTCCTTTGTAATTTTCATTACATTGTCTTTTCCCTTCTAATCACATAAGTTTATGGTTCTGAAGATGCTTACTTTCCTCCTTTGACAATTATTCCTTGCAAAGGATACCATATGATGGTACTTCAAATTCAATTGGTAGTATGGGATGCAATCTGTATGTTAAGAAATATGGTGTTTGCTTAGTGGTAATCTTTTTAGTGGTTCTAAATGCCCACAAAGCTACAAGTAGCTTTGTATCCCAATCATAGGCATAGTTGACCATCACTTTGTTAAAAATTTTACACAACAATCTATTCGCCTTCTCCATCAACCCATTTTCCTTTAGGTTGTAAGGAGTCATCTTTGTTATGCCATTTGTAGCATTGCACCTAGATTGCTCAAACTCTAGAGTAGTAGTGTTGGTAGTCAGGAGTAACTTGGTACTTACTCAACGCTACTTGTTGACAATCAGATTTCATGTTTAGGGTACTGACTACATGGTAGGGACCACCATCATTTGCACCGTTCACACTGTAAGGTGTGCCATTAGTAGGACCATAAAGGTTTGAGACCTAGCTTGAGTCCAAGGAAGTATACTTTTGAAGTGCAACTCTAGAGAGCTCAATTCTCTTATGTTGAGCCTTCAAGTTCCTTGCTATAGTGGACAAAGGCAGACTTATGTCACTTGGATTTTCTTAACTAGAGTGGGTGTGGTTTGACTATAATCAATGCCCAATTGTTTATAGATTATTGAGTGATAAATCAGTTACTGATCTGATTGAGTGTGATTCAAGTTGTGTAAACAAACTGATTATTGTGGTACTTTAGAGTCCATGTATGACTTATGTGTGAGTTGTGCTTCTATAGTGTGTGATGTTGACAATGATGTATAGCATGAAGCAATGTCTATATGCATGAAATCTTCCCATGTTTGATTTGGAAGTACTTGGTTAATGCCTCCACAAGTGAGTTAAAAGAATGAGTCCCTCGATCATTGACCATTTCTAGAGGATATCCATAACAAGAAATGATGTTGTAGAAGAAAAAATTGGCTACAATTTCTGCATCATCTCTCCAAGTTGCTTCAACTTCAACTATTTTAGTAGCATAGTCAATGCATACTAACATGTATCTCTTCCTTGTGAATTGGTTCACCGGTTGAATTGGGCCCACAAAATCAATACCCCATTTCCCAAATGGGGCCAATGGCAAAATTTTTCTCAAAGACCCTGGGGAAGTAGCCATTGGCTTTCATGTTCTTAGACAAGCATCACAAATGTGGATATGGTTTTGAGTATCCTTATACATTGTAGGCCACCAATTCCCTACCATAAGGATTTTCTTCACTGTGTTCTTTAAGACATAGTGTCCTCATGATGCTTTTGAGTGTAATGACTAGATTACTCCTCCTACTTTGTATGCTTCCAAGCACCTATAGAGTACTTCATCTTCACCCATTTTGAGCAAAATGTTGTGCTTCAGCTGATATGGTCCTATTTTCTTGAGAAAGATAGGCCTCTACTCTTGGTCCAAACCCTCATGACATTGGCAAGTATGCATATAATGGTATTCTGCCACATACCTTGTACTTTGCATTGCCATCAAATGATACAATTCTTCATAAAGAAATAGGTCATCTACCTCTAGATCCTGGTCTTGAGTTTCCAACTTGAATAGAAAGTATGCATTTTAATATGAAGCCCCCTTCCTTACTTGTATAGTGTATGTGAATTCTTGTAATAACAAGATCCATCTTGCAATTTTCTTGGACAAATCCACCTTCTTCACCAAATATTCCAATGCATAATGGTCCATGTGGAATACAAACTTGTATCCCAACAAGTAGTGGCAAGACTTCTTGTAGGCATACATCATTCCAAGTACTTTTGTTTCAATAGTAGTGTAGTTCTTCTTTGCAATTGAAAGTTGTCGGTTGGTGTAAGAGATTGGATAGTCCTTCTTCTTATCATCCTTCTAACTCAGGACTACTCCAATTGCCATGGACAAAGAATCCACATGCACATGAAAAGGGACATCCCAATTTGGAGCCCTCATCATTGGTGCTTCTACCAATTTCTTTTTCAACACTTGGAAAGCTTCTTCTTGTTTTTCTTCCCACAAATAGTCTTTGGACTTCTTTAGAAGCTTTGTAAAATGTGCAGCTAGCATTGCATAATTAGACACAAAGCATTTGTAACATCTAACATGTAGCAAGAAGGCTCTCAGCTCCTGAATTTTTTGGGGGATTTCCAAAGCTAAGATGACTTTCACCTTCTCGACATCAACTTCAATTCCTTGGCTTGAGACCCAATGCCCCAACAGAATTCCTTCCTTCATTATGAAGAAGCATTTTTCTAAGTGCAATGAAAAGTTGGCAGAATGACACTTTTCAAACATTTGGCAAAGTTACTCCAAATATACCTCTCTCCAGCCAAACATGCAAAACTCATCAATGAAAACTTCCACTAACTTCCACAAACTTCCACAAAAAATCTTTAAAAATCACATTCATCATCTATTGGAAAGTAGCAAGAGCATTACACAACCCAAAGGGCATTTGATTATATGCAAATGAGCTCCAATTGGTAGTGAATGTGGTCTTGTCCTTGCCTTCTTCTCAAATGGACACTTGATTGTAGCTTGAAAATCCATCAAGAAAATTGTAGCAAGGATGACTTGCTACTTGGTCCAAAATAGAATCGGTGAAAGGTAAAGGATGATGATCCTTTCTTGTGACTGCATTTAACTTGCAAAAATCTTGGCAGAGTTGAATCTTCCTTGCCTTCTTCTTTGGCACTATGATAATGGGTGAAACCTATTCACTGCTCAAGATTGGAAAATTTATTTTGGCCCCCAAGTACTTATCAATTTCATCTTTTACCAAGAGTGAGTACTTTGCATTTAGACAATATTTTTGCTTCCAAAATAGAACTGTACCTTCAATCAAGTCAATCCAATGTTCTCCAAATTTTTTGGAAATACCCAACATTTGATCAATAGACTAGGAAAATACATCATTGTACTCAATGAACAAGGTAGTATATCCTACCAACTTGTCTAAAGTGACTGTTTTGGATATTTTAAAGATCTTTCCTTCTTCTAAGACATTATCTTGACAATCATCGAGGTTAATGACTCCTTCAACATGGTTGACTCAACTCAACCTTAGTCAAATGAAGTTTAGACCTCCTTCCAAATTGCTACTACCCAAGGTGATGTCATATGAGTCTTCTTCTTTGACTTCCACCTAATAGCACTCCAAATAATTGACTTGGACTTCTTCATCTCAATTTTCTAAAGACAAAGACAAAAAATCTTTGGATTCATCTTCATCTTCCAATGAAGTAGTTTCTTCAAGGAGGAATCTTTGTCTAACTCATTATCACCAACTTTTGATCTTTGGACAAATGTCCTTGAACTTAGCTTTTGTTGGTGCAAATCCACCTCAACTTGAGCATTATACAACTTGGGTCTTTTGATCACAATGGGTAACAGTTTTGGTTACTAGTCTCAATACAATATAGTTTAGCTTGAATAGAACTCCTCCAATAATCATCACTATATTAGACAACGTACCTAGAGGTCTTTGCCTAGTTTGATCTGCAAACTTCAAGATTTGGGGCATTGGTTCAAATGTATGATACCTCAATCTATGTGCGGTATCCTCCATCATGACATTCATCCCTGAACCTAAGTTAATAGGTACATATATGATCATGCAACCCATGATCTGAACATCTACTTCAGGAGATCACAAATCTTCTTGTTCAATAAAATATATGGCTAGTAGATCCTTCTTGGTCATCACAATTACTTTCTTGAGGGCCAAACTCAGCTGCTTCTTATATAGCTTGTTGTTGTCCCACAATTATTTAAATGTTACATTGGCTTGAGTGGATGCCAAATCTGCCATAATATTGTATTGGGGTACTCCCTTGAGTTTCACCTTCTTTGACTTTGTCTTAGGGTTCAAAGTCTCTCCTGAATCCAACTTTAGTTTGTGTTGTTTCAGAATGTTGATTGGATTAGCGGTGGTATGGAATCAAGGTACTTTGGGTTTACCCATCTTGGCTTGAATCAGATCCTCAACTTTGGATTTGATGTCAACCACAAAAACTAGAAGTTTCATCTTTGGGTTTACCTCCAAACTCATTTCCTAAGTTCTCTGCAATGCCTCTTGAATTTTTTTTTGCAATGCTTTAGCTTTGGCTTTTGCCATGATTTTCTCCTCTTTGGAAAATAGGATTGACTTAGGCCAAAGTCTTTTTGCCTTTCTTGTAGAAAAAAAAATAATGCTTACTTCTTTGGGATCACGCTTCTTCTTCCTAGAGCATGTCTCAACTCACAATACATCAAAGTCTGGCCATTCTCCTTTTGGGCCAAGACTCCCTCCTTGAGGACATTTCTTGTTCAAGGGTTATAAATTCATGGTAGCATTGCCTTTTGCTTGACCAAACTCTGCACATATTTTACCAATGGATTTGGTTTTGGTGGTTGAGGACTTTGGTTACTCCCATGACCCAATTTCTACATAGTGGAACATTCCCGATCTGACGTCTTGACTGAAGACAATTTAGAGACCAATGGCCCATGGAACCACAATTGTAACACACACTTGGTGCAACATTTTTAGGTTTATTTTGGTTCTCAATTGGCATTCTTCTTTGGGAAGCATTGCTAGTGTACTCTCATGGTCCATACCTTGGACCTTGGTACAATGTGTTTGCTTGAGGTTTTACCTCCTTGGTCTAGTTGTGGTGCCCACATTTTTTGTTTTTGTCAAAATAAAGAACAAAAAGTGTATAGAGAAGTCGGATTGCGTCTGTATGGCCAAAGGAGGCAAAGAAAATAGTCTTCGGGATGAAACCCAAAGTAAAGTGACTTCGGGTCATAAGGCAAAGTACTTGGAAATGCCCTGTCAGCATACAACCCAAAGTAAGGAGTCTTTGTATTGAGGGGAGCTCAACCTGAGGTGAAGTCAGTCTAACAACCTTTTGTCGGGGTGAGAAATTCAAGAAAGGACCGTTCAAAAACCGGCGGCCCATACGTGCAAAGTTTGATTGACAGTGACAAGTGCATGCAAGAGGTGTGATTTCTTGGTAGAAACTCGAAGTGACGAAAGACAAAGAAAGTGCAACTCTATAAAAATCAAACTTGCAATGAAGAAATGTCAAGCAATTTTCCTTCGCCGTTGAGAAGTCGTCTTGCAAGTGATAGTGGGAAGGGAAATAGAGTTGGAAACGCAATAGTGTGTAAGGGAGGAGTCACAAGAGTGAAATTGAGAGATAGTGAAAAGGCAGAAGAGATGGGAGGAGGAAAGAAGAACTCTGAATTTGCAATGAGAAATCATGCAATTCAAAGGTTAGATGTGATTGCTAGGATCAAAGTCTTGAGCCGACTTCGGATCACTTTCTTGGCCATGGAACTGGAATGTGAGCTTTCTAGGTTTCATGATAGAAATCATCAAGAGCAAGTGTCTCGATGGACCCGAGGAAGAAGGGAAGAGAGGAAATCTGGCTTGCTGGATAGAGTCAGATTGGAGACTCGTACTCGGGAAGGAAGTAGGCTCGGAGCAGGGGGCCACGTTCTTGGGGAAGGGAGAGATAGCTCAAGACACTCAAGAGGTGAGAGATGCATTCTCGTCAAAGTGGACGAAGAATGGGTACAAAGTTGAGAGCTACAAAGACCTTGTGAAGAGAGGAATTATGAGTGCACTGATGGCCATCTTGAAGCCGGAGAGAACCACGTATGTGATGAAACACCAAGCGGTGTTCTTTCACAAGTTATTTGTAGGAGAACCTATCAATTGGGCAAGGTGTTTCCATGGGAGGACAAGACAGATGGTGTGGAATCTGTGGGATAAATTGCCTCCACACTACATCGTGCCATTTGCAGCACATTTCTACCTCAGGTTGAATTTGCTGAACTTGGCGGAGCAAACTCGGATGGTGTTGACTTCCATCCTGATTTGAGAAAGGAGGTCGATGTTGAGGAGCAGCAATACATTTTGCAAATTAGGAGCACCGATGACTACTATACGAAGATGGGGAAGAACGTAGAGATTGAAGTAAGTACTCTAAACTCAAAGAAGAGAAGTCGGCAAGGTGAAGCCGAAGACACAAAGAAACCTTGGAAGACCAGGAGAGGCAACCTGAGGCGAGGTATGGTGGTGATCGAGTCGGAGGATGAAGACTCGGAAGGTGATGCCGAGCTCAAGACCAAAGACTCGGAACACAAGGAGAAGCCCGAGCTAACACTACAGAGTGGAGATATGAGTAGCGACAGCAATGAAGGAGGAGAAAGGACATCGGCACCAGCTGCTGTAGAAGAAGAAGAAGTGCAGGCAGAAATTGAAGCCGAGTACAACACGTAGTTGGAAGACGAAGTAACTGAGCCCAAAGAAAAGAAGATTGCAATGCAGAGAGGAGTTCGCTCGAGACGGAAGGCAAAGTACAAAGCAGGTCTGAGTACGGTGAAGGAAGAAGCACATGAAACCTCGGGAAGTGAGGCATCTATTATGATACGACAACTGTAGAGAAGAAGGCGAGTATCCAAAGAAGAAGAGGCAAAGAAGGAGATCACTCTACAGGTTGAAGTAGTTGCCAATGATGGAGTGGAGTACCTGCAAGAAGTTGTGTGTCCTCTGTTGGTGAAGCTGGAGTACAGGAAGAAGGAGATGTAGTCGACTTGTCCAAAGGTGAAGAATGTGTTGCAGGTATTAGCAAGACTGGAAGAAGAAAACTCGGAGTTGAAGAAGAGTATAACCCGAGGTGAGGAGGAAAGAGAAGTATTGCGGGTAGAGGCATTAGTGAGAAGTCAGGTAATTGAAGACCTGAAGAGAGAAGTGCATTATTGAGAAGATCTTGTGAAGAAGAGTGACATAGCAAGGGAGAAACGAGTAGCAGAGTACGAGATCTTGAAGCATCAATTTGTTGATTCAAGAGTAGAAGTTATCCATGCTATGGCAAGAGTCGCAGTGAAGGATCAAGAGCTTGATAGGGTGATGGAGAGTGTCGAGAAGAAGAAGCAACTCTGGTAGCAAGAGTTGGCAGCATGATATAGAGAAGAAGAAAGATTACGAGAGTTACTTCGTAATCAGGAGGAGAGAGTTGTACAAAAGGAGAAGGAGAAGGAGACCGTGAAAGCCAAGTTCAAAGCAGAATTGGTGATGTATAGGGAGGACTGGCTTGCGGATCAAGAACAAGAGCGGAAGATGAGATTGGAGCCTTTGAAGGAGATAGTTCTCCGGATGAATGCAATGCTAAGTACAGAGGCCAACGTTCAGATTGAAGAGACGAGACTATACGAGTTGAAGCTGTTGGTGCAGGAGACGAGGCAAAGACAGGCAAAGGATACAAATATAAATGCCTTGTTAATTAGTCTCAAAACTTGTGTAGACAAGAAGATCTTAGAGGTAGAAGACAACATTTCAATTAGATTAGACTTAGTGAAAATAGAGATAGAAAAACCTCGGAAACTTTGGAAAGAGGTTAAAGCCAAACCCAAAGTAGATAACATAGGAGTGCAAATGTCTTTGGAATTACCAATGGAGACATTAGAGAAGAGTGGGTTGAGAGATGAAGAATTAGAAGGGTTACCCACTAGTGCAATTTCAGATCAGGAAAGAGAATTGCTGGAATTGGTAGAAGAGGTAGAAGATATGAAACCCGAGGACAGAGTAGTAGGAAGTAAATTTACCTTGGGTTTGGGTTTGAAAGCCGATGAAGAAGTAGACATCGGATCGGAGTAGTAATAGTTTTGAGATTTGAAGAGGTAGATATGAAGAGGTGCATTGTCATTTTGGATCTGTAGGTTAGAAAAGTTGTTGTAGAACGGTATAGTTGTTAGAACTGTTGATTGATTCACTACTTAAGAGTGACATTTGCAGTATCATGTTGTTTAGTGCTCATTATTTCTGAGAATAGATAAAGCAAAGTGCTATGAAGTAGTGCTCGTCGCTTGAGCTTGATTCTGAGTATCAACTTTGTGATTGTGTTTGTGAGTGTGTGGAGAAATTCAAAGTGCAAGTCAGTGTGCTTGTAGGATGTTGGATTCCACAGCCTTGATCTTCATTCTGTGTGTTTGATCCTGAGTGAAGTGCAATCAGAGCAATGCCTTGACAGATCTGAGAGGAATTGTAGTATTGGTAGTATTCTGCATTTGTGAGTGTAGTGCGAGGTTGATGTGAAGCAATTTTGATCGAGGAAGTTGTGCCTTCAATGGAGGGGTGGAACAGAATTCTGAGGCAAAGTCGTTTTATAGTAAAGTGCCATTTTCGGGAGAGCCTGAATCATCACAATCAAGATTGTTTGGAAAGATTTGATGGAGTTGTGATTAAGAAGTGTTAATTTGTGACAAGACTGGGAGTCAGTGCTTGTTAATCTCTTTTGGGTGTGGTTTCTACTTGAGAGATTAAAGACGTAACCAAGAAGAACTACATTGTTACTTTTGACTTTGTATTTGACCAATTCTGACTCGTATCTCTGCGGGAACAAACTTTACTTACCCAATTACCGCAAAAGTGATATTTGCCGGGTTGTCACATGATTTTTGGCGCCGCTGCCGGGGATACAAATCTCAGAAGGGGAAGAATACGAAGCCAAATTCAAAACTGGGTGTCAACGCAATATGAATGTCTGCATCGAGAGAACAACGGGAAGAGAGAGCTGAAAGACGAGCACTTCAGTGTGAAGAAGACAAACATCTGAACGTCCCATCCACTATTGATAAAACTGAATGAGAGGCGTTGGACTTTCAATTCCTTCATGAAGTGCAAGAAGCCTTGCAAGAACTTGACCACAAGAAACACGAAGGCGGTTGGCAAGGCTACTTTGCATCTCCTTCTTTGTCCAAGAAGAAGAAAGAATCGAGTGGGCAAACATATGCATTGCCGCCCAATACACCGTCTTCCCCTAGAGCTATAAAGGAAGTGGTGTCCTTGAAGAACTTTGTGTGAGAGAAGACAACACAAACACTTACTAAAGACGAGTGTCAACATCTTTTACAAACGATTCCTTGGTTGTCTTGAAGGAATTTTGAAGAACCAAACGAAGGTGTTGATCCTGGATCTTCCACTTGGGTTGAAGTCAACACCCTCATAGCAGAAATTGTCGAAGAAGACCCCACCTTGAATTTGAAGAATTGGAACCCTTGGGCTGACAACACGGCATTGATACCAGCCAATCCTTCAATTCCGTCAAGTTCAGCACTACCTCAGCCAATCCCAGTGCATCGAATGATGACTTTGTTGCCTATCACCCGACACGCCTATCAGAAGTACAAGGGGACAGAACAAGACGAAGACCCGGATGAATTCATTGTAGAATTTGAAGTCATCTCCTTTGCTAACAAGGAGCATGACTCAGCGGATTGATTGAGAATTTTCCCAAGTTTGCTCCAAAAGAAAGCTTGGAGCTGGTACACCCATGTGACCCAGAAGGGGTTTGTACCAGCGGACTGGGCAGACTTGAGAAATAATCTCTTGGAACGAATCCGGGAGGTTGATTACGACACGAGTGTCTTCACGGCACTCAACAATTTAGACCGAGGCAAGAAGGAGAAGTTGAGAGACTACTCTGAGCGGTTCATGGCACTATTGAACCGAGTTCCCAAGCAATCGGGAGTGGTGGGTTACTCCAATGCCCAAGCCATTACCTGGTTCCTCGAGGGACTTTCACCAGAGATACAAATCTTTGCAAGGGAGAGGAATGTAACTTCCCTTGACAAAGTACTCAAACATGTCGCTCGTTACCAGGCGGCCCACTCTCTCTCTACCGGTAACCAAAGAAATCAGGAGAAGAAAGGCAAGAAGCCCAGAAGGAGAGCTTCACGCATCACATCTCCTTCTTCGAAAGAGTCCTCCACGTCTTTGAGCTCGTCTTCGAAATCCAAAGCAGAATCAAAGCCAAGATGAGTCAGAAGATGTGGGGGCAAGAAACCAGTGACTCCTCTAGCAAAGAGTGGAAATAAGGCGAATACCAAGCTGGATGCCCTCATCAAGGAGTTTTCGGATTTCAAGATCCAAATGATTGGGGCCAAAGACAGAAGGAAGGCCCCAGCATTTGGGAGATCAAATGTATGGTGCACCACATGTGGCAAATCAGGCCATGCAAACATAGAATGCAATACTTGTAATGCATTCCCGGTGTAGCAAATTGATTGGGTTCCGGGATGGAACCAAGACGAGGACAAAGAAGCTGTTTACCAAACACAAGACGTACAGCCTCAAGCGAGCACATTGTACCAAGGTCCAAGGTTTGGACCAAGGGAGTATAACCCCAATGCTCCTCCATGAAGACCATCAATGAGCAACCAAAATTGCCCTCAGAATGTTGCACCCGGAGCCTGTTATAATTGTGGCTCGATGGGACATTGGTCTCCAAACTGTCCTGTAACACCCATTTGTGCATGTGTGTGGTATTGTGATATTTAGCTTGGTATTACAAGTACTTAAGAGATATTATTTATATAGAGATAAAGGATGGTTCTATATTAGTCATGGTTAGCTAAAGTTAGTCATAGCTAAGATAGAGGAGACTTTACTTTAAAGGAAGTAGAAAAGATGAGCACCACTATTTTGGATTTTAGTGTGTTGACTTGGTATTATTCCTAGGTGTTTGGCTTTGAGGAAAGAGTTGAGAACTCTTGGGCCCGCAAACCTTTTTGTTTTGGATTCTTCTTTAGTCCAAGGATAGCCCATGTGAAGGAATCCTTGACTTAGTGGTTGGGTCAAAATAAGACCACATGCTTAGGGGAATATGCTCATGTGAATGGATATTCCTTTCTACTTTTTGACTTTACTTGACTTTTAGTCTAGTAACTTGAGTTACTACGGTAATTAGTCTAGTAACTTTGGTACATAACTATTTCACAAGTATA
The DNA here is from genome assembly GCA_948567375.1 of Lunularia cruciata. Taxonomy (NCBI): domain Eukaryota; kingdom Viridiplantae; phylum Streptophyta; class Marchantiopsida; order Lunulariales; family Lunulariaceae; genus Lunularia; species Lunularia cruciata. Next base: position 62,096,533 of record OX419758.1, read on the forward strand.
TAAACAAGGGGTGAGGAGGTACTCATCATCCTTTCATTTGCAACTATCTCTCTCTCATTGAGTTCTCTAGTGAGCAATGTCTTGAGTCTTGGAGTGTTAGCCTTGGAGGAGTATGATGGAGTTAGGGTTCCTTGCCTTCTTAGTCCATGGTGCGCTACCATAATAGCCATCAGAGGTTCATCTTGAGTGAGAGACAGGCCGGCTCATATTTTTGGTTTCGTTGTCGGGACCTCTCTAGAAGGCAAGATAATGTTCCGTGTTCAATTCTACATTAGGCAGAAGGAGGCTATGAGAGCTCACTTGGAGAGAACATTAGGAGAGGAGAGGGCTGAACTTATGTTAGAGAACCAAGATCCATTTGTATACCCTGTATTTCATTATGATGTCTTTGAGGTGATTTTGTACATCTTGTACACATGAGAGGAATTGGAGAGATTGTGTGAGGTGGATTGCAGATTTTTGGGATTAAGGTGATTTTGGGCAAAATCTCAAGTTTGCGATCTGGACTTAAAATTTCTACACATAATAGCTTGGGTTATCTTTCAGTTAGCACACTTGAAATTATTATGATAGCTACTATGCGCACTGGGTTAGAATTTTTGAAAGTTGATAGGGTAAAGTGCTCCCGCAACTGCATGCTCTATGGAAAATTGTACAGAGTCTGCCATTTCTTTAGTTTTCAGTGAATTGTCTTGAAAATTATTAACAAAATTCAGTGCATTGTATCCTACCTGCTGCCACAAAAATGAGAGAGAGATCATTTGTTCTCAGGGTGCTGTGAGTTTTTGAAGTAAGGGGGGTGGTTTTCAGACCAAATCTGAAAATTGTGTGCTGAATAGAAAGGTGTCTAGGCCAAGTGGCTCAATGAAAAGATCTGAAATTTTGCAGGGAGAGATATAGTAGAGTTGTGATTAAGTGTGCAAAATTTCAAAGGACTGTGACATAGTGGTTGGGCGATTTAAGTAACATTGTGAGGAAGGGTCAATTCTGCAGAGTGGAGATCTCATGCATGAGGAGTTTGAGATCAACAAAAAGCATGTTTGAGTGTTTAGATTCATCTTGGGAATATGAAGGGTCATCAAGAGTGGAAATTGAGATTATGCAAGGTTCCTCAAGGGTTTGAGGTGATTGTAGGGGTGGATTTGAGGAAAAGAGAGTTTACAATAGAATTTGAAGAGAGGGTTGAGAGGATCCAAAAACCTACACCACTTGGAGGAAAGAGTGAGTCTAAGTGCTTTCTGTGTGGAGAGAAGGGATAGAAGGCAAGTTCATGTCCATTGACCTTTGAGAGCAAGAGATTGAGGGAAAGGAGAGGCTTACTTGACTTGGGTTTGCATGTTGGACCTTCTTCACCAAGATTGGGAGGGAGAAGATCTAAGACCAAGGAGTTGTGTGAGGTTTGTGGAGTTGAAGGACTTCCAAAAGGACATGAGTGTAGTGGAGTAAAAGCACTTTTGGAAACTTTGGTGAAGGATCTTGGAGAGAGTCTCAGAGCAGCTACAAAAATACTACCACCTTCATCGGCTAGTTCTCAAGATTAGTGATGGAGATAATCTTTCAACTTATGGATAAACTATCCATGAGGGTTCGATTAATATGCACTCTAGGATTTGATGTTGCTATAGAAATCTTGGAGCAACCTGAACCTTTTGTGTTCCCTAGGGTGGATTATTCTCAAATGGTGTTAGTCATGTATATACTCTATTAGTTATAGAGTGAGAGAAAAGAAAAGAGAAAAAAGAAAAATTGAGAAAAAAGAAAGATAGTGAGAGGTTAAGATGGGGAAACTTCCAGTTTTCTTTGGCAATGATGGAGAAGATGTGGAGGCCTTTGTGAGAGACTTCAAGAGAGCTTGCATAGGAAACAATGAGAGGAGGAAGAATGAGTGGGCCTCATTATTACCAGATTTCAAGTTCATGTCCAATGACCTTTCAGAGCAAGACATTGAGGGAAAGGAGAGGCTAACTTGACTTGGGTTTGCATGTTGGACCTTCTTCACCAAGATTGGGAGGGAGAAGATCTAAGACCAAGGAGTTGTGTGAGGTTTGTGGAGTTGAAGGATTTCCAAAAGGACATGGTGTAGTGGAGTAAAAGCACTTTTGGAAACTTTGGTGAAGGATCTTGGAGAGAGTCTCATTACAGCTACAGAAATACTACCACCTTCATCAGCTAGTTCTCAAGATTAGTGATGGAGATAATCTTTCAAATTATGGATAAACTATCCATGAGGGTTCAATTAATATGCACTCTAGGATTTGATATTGCTATAGAAATCTTGGAGCAACCTGAACCTTTTGTGTTCCCTAGGGTGGATTATTCTCAAATGGTGTTAGTCATGTATATACTCTATTAGTTATAGAGTGAGAGAAAAGAAAAGAGAAAAAGAAAAATTGAGAAAAAAGAAAGATAGTGAGAGGTTAAGATGGGGAAACTTCCGGTTTTCTTTGGCAAGGATGGAGAAGATGTGGAGGCCTTTGTGAGAGACTTCAAAAGAGCTTGCATAGGAAACAATGAGAGGAGGAAGAATGAGTGGGCCTCATTATTACCAGATTTCTTTGAGGATGCAACACTTACATGGTATGAGTCAGAATACCAAAAGAGAGAGAGGAGAGATGAGGAAGAGGTGTCTTGGGAGACTTTGACTTCAGCACTCATTGAGAACTTTCTTCCTGATGAGAGTTATGAGAGATTGATGAGTGAGGTTACATTTCTCAAGCAAGGAGATGGAGAGAAAGTGAGAGTCTATGTGGAAAGAGTGGAAAAGTTAGAGTCCAGATTTCGCATAGTGTTGAGGAAGGGTGGGGATGATGTGGAGACTACAATGATTGGCATAGGGGCCATGCTCACCAAGAATTTTGTGGGAGGGTTGAGACCACAAATTAAAAGCAAGGTGAAATATGAGATACCTTCTTCCAAGGTTGAAGCTATCAAGATCGCAATTCGTATGGAGGAGAGTTTGGAAGGGGATGAGAGTGATTTGGTGGTGAAGGAGGTTGTGCATCCTCCTCAAGGCTACAAGTATGGTGGAACTTCTGATACTTTGGTGACAAGGGTTGCACCACAAGTAGTAGTTGCTCCAATTCTTGCACCTCCACTAAAAGATCCACTCCAAACCATCACAGAACAACTTGCGGATCTCAAGATCAATGTGGTGCAACTATGGGAGAAGAGAGAGGTGGATCAGAATGTAGGGAGAGGGCCTAGGAGTTATGTAAACTATCCATATAGAGGAGGCCAACCAGCCAACAATTTCAATGATAGAAATTGTTTTGGTTGTAGAGGAAGAGGCCATATCCAAAGGAATTGCCTAAATTCCACTTACCATGGAGGAAGGGGTTATGAGGGAGCCAATAGAGGGAAAGAGGGAGGTAGTGAAACCCAAGTGGCTCCTAATCCCAACAAAGGTAAGGGGATAGCATCCATAGATGTGGTTGAGAGTAAGTATGAGAATGGAGAGTGCTCAAACTCCAAGGGTCTTAATTTGGAGCTTTTGGCACAAGAGAAGAAGAGAGCTCATTTTGCAGAGGATGTTCACTCTTCTCAAGGATTTACTTCAAGCAAGGATACTCCTATGTCTACTAGGAGCACTCGCACCTCAACACCATCAACAACAAAGACTCCAAGGAAGAAGTTGGGGATGGAGGACTTCTTGATCTCAAAGCAACAATGGAACTACAATGTGTTGGAGGATGTTGGTAGTCACAAGGCTAACATCACAGTGGGCCAATTAATTGCTTTGAACCCTACCTTGAGAAAGGAGCTTAGAGGTGGTTTGAGTTCTACAAGGAGCAAGAAGAAGAAGAAGGCAAAAGTTCCAATATCAATGGGGGTGGTGGATGCCAAGCCAGCACCATGGGAGGCTTGTAAATATGCCTCCAAGATTGATGTGAGAGTGAATGGTCACAACATCAAGGATGCATTGGTTGATGGAGGATCAGTAGTGAATGCCATGTCAAAAAGGTTGATGAAGAAGTTGGGTATGATACCCTCAAGACCTTCAACATTTGTGGTGAGCATGGCAAACAAGCAACAAGTTCGACCAGTAGGGTTGATGGATAAAGTGGTAGTTTCAGTTATGGGAGTTCAAAATCTCATGACTTTCCAAGTCTTGAAGGATTCAAGCTATGAATTACTTCTTGGGAGGCCATGGTTGAGAGCAGCACGCACAACTGATCGATGGCACAAAGGGTACTTGAGGATTGGGCCATCAAACCATAGAGTCACAATTCTTGTGACTAACACCACCAACACTTCACATTCAGATACACCATCTTCTGATTATTGGGAATCAGATTCTAAAGAAGGAGCTTTAGGTGTGGACACAAGCATGGAGGAGCAGACTTCCACAGAGGAGGATGAATCTGAATCTGATTCAGATGTGTTTCCCTTGTGTGCTATGGGTTTTGCACCTAAGCCAAAGGTTTTGAAGGACCCAAACAAATCACTATTGACACTTGAGGAGGTAGAGAGAAAGTTAGCTACCCTCAAGTATGGCTCAAATGTTACCAAGGAGGAGAAGGTGAGATTTGAGGAGATTTTCCGCAAGTTCATCCATGTGTTTGCTTTTAGTTACAAGGATTTGAAGGAAGTCACCTTGGAGGAGCACAAGATAGAGGTGGAGTCACATGCAAGACCAATCCGCCAAAAGCAACGTTGCATTAGCCCACCAATATCTTTGGTTGTGAAGGAGGAGATTGATAAGCTCAAGGAGGCTAGATTTATCTTATAGGTAGAGAATTCAGAATGGGTGTCTCCAATTGTCATTGTGAAGAAAAAGAATGGCAAGCTTTGGGTATGTGTGGATTACAAGAAGCTTAATGCTATTACCAAGAAGGACTACTACCCATTGCCATTCATTGATGAGATCTTGGTTGCAGGTCATGAGAGGTACAGTTTTGGAGACGGTTATAGTGGATACAACCAAATCAAGATTGCACTAGAGCATCAACAACTCACCACATTCACCACACCTTGGGGAACTTACGCTTTCAAGGTCATGCCTTTTGGGCTTTGCAATGCTCCAGCCACATTCCAATGGTTCATGAACAAGGTATTTGAAACTTTCATTGGGAAATTTGTGAGACTTCATTGATGACTTTTGTGTCTATGGAAGCAAGGAGGAGCACTTTGAGCACCTAATCAAAGTCTTGCAACGCTTGGATGAGGCAAATGCATCACTCAACCCAGAGAAGTGCATTTTTGGATGTGAAGAAGGTCTACTTTTGGGGCATATCATCTCCAAGGATGGAATAGCAGTTGATCCTGAGAAGGTGAGGAAAATCTCAGACCTTCCATTCCCTTCAAGCTTGACAAAGTTATGCCAATTCTAGGGGATGGTTGGATACTATAGGAGGTTCATCTTCTCATTTTCCAACAAGGCTTATGCATTGACCATCTACATTAAGAAGGGTGTAGATTACATGGTGATTTTGGAGGACAAGGAGGCTCTCAAAGCTTTTGAGGAGCTCAAGCAATCCCTTGTTGTAGCTCCAATTCTTGCTAAACCTGATTGGAGTAAGCCTTTCATCCTCTACACTGATGCTTCTAATGTAGCTATAGGATGCACTCTTAGTCAATTAGACCAAGATGGGCATGATCATCCAATAGCTTATGTTAGTAGGCAGATGGTTTGAGCAGAGAAGAACTACTCTGTCACGGAGAGAGAAGGGTTGGCAGTGATCTTTGGTCTCAAGAAGTTTAGACACTACTTGATTGGAGGGAAAGCCACCATTGTCATGGATCACAAGGCTTTGAAGTACATCTTCAAGAAGCCTAATGTTGAAGAGAGAATAGCAAGATGGATGATACTCTTGTCTGAGTATGACTACACCATTGAGGATAGGCCAAGAAAGAAACATGCAAATGCTGATTTGTTATCTAGAGCCTATGATCATGATGGAGATGAGCCAGTGGATGATTCCTTCATGGATGAGGAGCTCATGACAATCTCAGTCACTCAAGAGGTTCCAATGGAGTACAAGGAGATTGTGGACTTTGTGACAAGAGGTAACTATCCGGAAGGGATGCATGCTAGGGAGAGGAAGGCCCTTGCAGCAAGATCTAGACCTTACACAATGGTGGAGGATATTCTTTTTCACCAAGGAGCAGATGGTCTACTTCGAAGAGCAGTGGGTAAGGAAGAGTCTATCCTACTCATAAAGGAGTTTCATGAAGGTTTAGTATGTGGAGGATACTTTGCAGGAAAGGTGACTGCTTTCAAGATTCTAGATGCAGGTTACCATTGGAGATGGATTTTCAAGGATTGTCTTGATTATTGCAAAACTTGTCATGTTTGTCAAGCTTTTGCTAGAAAGTCTACATCCACTCCACCACTTAGATCAATTCCATTACTAGGACCTTTTGAGAAGTGGGGAATTGATTTTGTAGGTCCTCTCAATAGAACCCCAAGGAACAATCGATACATTGTGGTAGTTACTGATTACCTTACCAAGTGGGTTGAGGCTAGACCATTGAGGGACAAGAATGAAGATGAAGTGGGTAGATTTCTTTATGAATGCATTATCACTAGGTTTGGATGCCCTTTGGAGTTGGTTTTTGATAGAGGAGGAGAGTTTATAGGAAGCATTACTACAACCATGCTAAGACATTTCTCTATCACACATAGAGTAACTACATCCTATAAGCCAAATTCCAATGGCTTGGCAGAGAGAACCAATCAGACCTTGTGCATGATGTTGGCCAAAGATGCAGAAATGGAGGGGGCTAAACATCATTGGGACAAGAGGATTCATGCAGTTTTGTGGGAGTATAGGACAACCATGAAGACTTCCACCGGATTTTCTCCATTTCAATTGGTGTCTGGTATTGAGTCTACCTTACCTATTCACTTTGATCTTCCTACCTTCCAAAGCATTCATAGGAGATTGAAGAAAGCACAAGGAGGTGATGAGAAGTCAAGGAAAGATCAACTCATGGAGTTGGAAGAGGCAAGAGCAGTTGCTATGGTTCGAGTGGAGCAAGCCCAAAGGAAACAAAAGGAGAGCTATGACAAGAGGCAAGGCAAGAAGAATGTGGAGCCTTTCAAAGAAGGTGATTGGGTAATGTTGTTTGATTCCATTCGATTCAAGAGAGTGCAAAAGAAGTTTTTGCCTAAGTACTTTGGACCTTTCATTGTAGAGAAGGTGTGGGGAAATTACACCTATGATCTCAAGGAGTTGGGAGGAAGACACTTTGATAGGATTAACCATGATAAGTTGAAGATGTACCATAGAAGGTAGAGAGGCCTTCACTTTGAGGACAAAGTGAAAACTTAGTCCGGGAGTGAATGTAACATCCATTTGTGCATGTGTGTGGTATTGTGATATTTAGCTTGGTATTACAAGTACTTAAGAGATATTATTTATATAGAGATAAAGGATGGTTCTATATTAGTCATGGTTAGCTAAAGTTAGTCATAGCTAAGATAGAGGGGACTTTACTTTAAAGGAAGTAGAAAAGATGAGCACCACTATTTTGGATTTTAGTGTGTTGACTTGGTATTATTCCTAGGTGTTTGGCTTTGAGGAAAGAGTTGAGAACTCTTGGGCCCGCAAACCTTTTTGTTTTGGATTCTTCTTTAGTCCAAGGATAGCCCATGTGAAGGAATCCTTGACTTAGTGGTTGGGTCAAGATAAGACCACATGCTTAGGGGAATATGCTCATGTGAATGGATATTCCTTTCTACTTTTTGACTTTACTTGACTTTTAGTCTAGTAACTTGAGTTACTATGGTAATTAGTAACTTTGGTACGTAACTATTTCACAAGTATATAAACAAGGAGTGAGGAGGTACTCATCATCCTTTCATTTGCAACTATCTCTCTCTCATTGAGTTCTCTAGTGAGCAATGTCTTGAGTCTTGGAGTGTTAGCCTTGGAGGAGTATGATGGAGTTAGGGTTCCTTGCCTTCTTAGTCCAGGATGCGCTACCATAATAGCCACTAGAGATTCATCTTGAGTGAGAGACAGGCTAGCTCACAGACTATGCTACCAAGATGGTCTAAGCTAAAGCAACTTGCAGAGATGATGCTGAAACTGTGGCGGAATTCTTCTTTTGAAACATCATCTCCCAATATGGGTGTCCTTTGGAATTGGTCAGTGACTTAGGAACACATTTTTTGAACTCTGTAATGGAGGTATTAACCAAGTACTTTCAGATTAAACATCAGAAGATGACTCCTTATAACCCAAAAGCAAATGGCTTAACAGAAAAAACGAATGGGTTACTTTGCAAAATTTTGAATAAGGTGACTATCAATTATGCCTATGCCTGGGATACAAAATTACCAACCGCGTTGTGGGCCTATCAAACAACAAAAAAGATTACAACCAAACAAACTCCATACTTCTTGACATATGGCTTGCATCCCATACTACCTGAATTTGAAGTGCCAACATATCGGATTCTTTGTGAAGAACAAATGTCGGAAGAGGAAAGTCAGGATCTTCAGATTCATCAATTGATGTGGTTAGAAGAGAAAAGAGACAATGCAATGCAAACCATGAAAGAAGTACAAGCACAGAGGAAAGTCAGGCATGATAAGAGAATCAAGCTTGTAACTATATGTGAAGGGGATTTGGTTTTGTTATATGACAATCGCCAAATATTTTTTCCAAGCAAGTTGCATTTGAGATGGATGGATCCCTATCAAGTTCTTCATCTTTATGAAAATGGGTCCATGCAGCTTGTAGACTTGGAAGGTAATCCTTCTGCCACTTGAGTAAACGGGTGGAGAGTTTGGAGATATTGGACCATAGACTCGGAAGTTTCTAAGACACCCAAGGTTTATGTTTGCGAGGATGCTCACATTTGAGGGAGGGGGTATGTGGTGCCCACATTTTTTTTTGGTCAAAATAAAGAAGAAGAAGTGTATAGAGAAGTCGGATAGCGCCTGTATGGCCAAAGAAGGCAAAGAAAATAGTCTTTGGGATGAAACCCAAAGTAAAGTGACTTTGGGTCATAAAGCAAAGTACTTGAAAATGCCCTGTTAGCATACAACCCAAAGTAAGGAGTCTTCATATTTGGGGGAGCTCAACCCAAGGCAAAATCAGTCCAACAACCTTTCATCGGGGCGAGAAATTCAAGAAGGGACCATTCAAAAACCGGCGGCCCATACGTGCAAAGTTTGATTGACAATGACAAGTGCATGCAAGAGGTGTGATTTCTTGGTAGAAACTCAAAGTGACAAAAGATGAAGAAAGCACAACTCTATAAAAATCAAACTCGCAATGAAGAAATGTTGAGAAATTTTCCTTTGCCATTGAGAAGTCATCTTGCAGGTGATCGTGGGAAGGGAAAAAGAGTTGGAAACGTGATAGTGTGTAAGGGAGGAGTCGCGAGAGTGAAATTGAGAGATAGTGAGAAGGCAGAAGGAGGGGAGGAGGAAAGAACTCTGAATTTGCAGTGAGAAATCATGCGATTTGGAGGTTAGATGTGATCGTTAGGATCGAAGTCTTGAGCCGACTTCGGATCACTTTCTTGGCATGGAATTGGAATGTGAGCTTTCTAGGTTTCATGACAGAAATCATCGAGAGCAAGTGTCTCAATGGACCCGAGGAAGAAGGGAAGAGAGGAAATCCGGCTCGTTGGACAAAGTCGGATTGGACACTCGTACTCGGGGGCCACGTTCTTGGGGAAGGGAGAGATAGCTCAAGAAACTCAAGAGGTGAGAGATGCATTCTCGTCAAAGCGGACAAAGAATGGGTACAAAGGTGAGAGCTACAAAGACCCTATGAAGAGAGGAATTGTGAGTGCGCTGATGGCCATCTTGAAGCCGGAGAGAACCACGTATGTGACAAAACACCAAGCGGTGTTCTTTCACAAGTTATTTGCAGGAGAACCAATCGATTGGGCGAGGTGTTTCCATGGGAAGACGAGACAGATGGTGTGGAATCTGCGGGATAAATCGCCTCCACACTACATCGTGCCGTTTGTAGCACATTTCTACCTCGGGTTGAATTTGCTGAACTCGGCGGAGCAAACTCGGATGGTGTTGCACTTCCATCTTGATTTGAGAAAGGAGGTCGATGTCAAGGAGCAGCAATACATTTTGCAAATCAGGAGCACCAATGAGTACTATACAAAGACAAGGAAGAACGTGGAGATCAAAGTGAGTACTCCGAACTCAAAGAAGAGAAGTTGGCAGGGTGAAGCCGAAGACACAAAGAAACCTCGGAAGACCAAGAGAGGCAACCCAAGGTGAGGTATGGTGGTGATCGAGTCGGAGGATGAAGACTCGGAAGGTGATGCCGAGCTCAAGACCGAAGACTCAGAACACAAGGAGGAGCCCGAGCTAACACTACAGAGTGGAGATATGAGTAGCAACAGCGATGAAGGAGGAGAAATGATATTGGTACCAGCTGCTGCAAAAGAAGAAGAAGTGCAGGCAAAAATCAAAGCCGAGGACAACACACAGTTGGAAGACGAAGTAACTGAGCCCAAAGAAAAGAAGATCGCAGTGCAGAGAGGAGTTTGCTCGAGACGGAAGGCAAAGTACAAAGTAGGTCTGACTATGGTGAAGGAAGAAGCACATGAAAGCTCGGGAAGTGAGGCGTCTATTCCAATACGATGACTGCAGAGAAGAAGGCGAATATCGGGAGAAGAAGAGGCAAAGAAGGAGATCACTCCATTGGTTGAAGTAGTTGCCAATGATGGAGTGGAGTACCTGCAAGAAGTTGTGTGTCCTTTGTTGGTGAAGCTGGAGTATAGGAAGAAGGAGATGCAGTCGACTTGTCCAGAGGTGAAGACTGTGTTGCAGGTATTAGCAAGACTGGAAGAAGAAAACTCGGAGTTGAAGAAGAGTATAACCCGAGGTGAGGAGGAAAGAGAAGTATTGCGGGCAGAGGCAGAAGTGAGAAGTCAGGTAATTGAAGACCTGAAGAGAGAAGTGCATTATCAAGAGGATCTTGTGAAGAAGAGTGACATAGCAAGGGAGAGACAAGTAGCAGAGTATGAGATCTTGAAGCAACAGTTTGTTGATTCAAGAGTAGAAGTTATCCATGTTATGGCAAGAGTCGCAGCGAAGGATCAAGAGCTTGAAAGGGTGATGGAGAGTGTCGAGAAGAAGAAGCAACTTTGGCAGCGAGAGTTGGCAGCATGATATAGAGAAGAAGAAAGATTACGAGAGTTACTTTGTAATCAAGAGGAGAGAGTTGTACAAAAGGAGAAGGAGAAGGAGACGGTGAAAGCCGAGTTCAAAGCAGAATTGGCGATGTACAGGGAGGACTAGCTTGCGGATCGAGAATGAGAGCGGAAGATGAGATTGGAGCCTTTGAAGGAGATAGTTCTCCGAGTAAATGCGATGCTAAGTATAGAGGCCAGCGTTCAGATTGAAGAGACGAGACTGCACGAGTTGAAGCTGTTGGTGCAAGAGACGAGGCAAAGACAAGCGAAGGATACAGATATGAATGCCTTGTTAATTAGTCTCAAAACTTGTGTAGACAAGAAGATCTTAGAGGTAGAAGACAACATTTCAATTAGATTAGACCTAGTGAAAATAGAGATAGAAAAATCTTGGAAACTTCGGAAAGAGGTTTCAAAATTGGCGGCTCATACGCGTGAAGGTGAGGCGACAGTAACGGGTGCATGCAGGAGGTGTGATTTCTCGGTAGAAACTCGAAGTGACGGAAGACGAAGAAGTGCAACTCTATAAAAATCGAGACTGCAACGACAAAATGTCGAGCAATTTTCCTTCGCCGCTGAGGAGTCGTCTTGCAGGTGATCGGGGAAAGGGAAATAGAGTTGGACTTGTGTTAGTGCGCAAGGGGGAAGTCGAGAGAGAGAAATCAAGAGACCGAAAGAAAGCAGAAGAGATGGGAGGAGGGAAGAAGAACTCCGAATTTGTAGTGAGAAATCATGCAATTCGGAGATTAGATGTAGTAGCAAGGATCGAAGTCTTGAGCCGACTTTGGATCACCTTTCTGGCATGGAATTGGAACATAAGCTTTCCAGGATTCATGACAGAAATCATCGAGAGTAAATGTCTCGATGGTCTCGAGGACGAAGGGAAGAGAGGAAATCCGGCTCGCTAGACAGAGTTGGATTGGAGACTCGTACTCGGGAAGGAGGCAGGCTCGGAGCAGGGGGCCACGTTCTTGGGGAAAGGGGAGATAGCCCAAGAAACTCAAGAGGTGAGAGATGCCTTCTCATCGAAGAGAACGAAGAATGGGTACAAGGTAGAAAGTTACAAAGACCCTGTCAAGAGAGGAATTGTGAGTGCTTTGATGGCAATCCTGAAGCCGGAGAGAACTACCTATGTGATGAAACACCAAGCGGTGTTCTTTCACAAATTGTTTGCAGGAGAACCAATTAATTGGGCGAGGTGTTTTCACGGGAGAACGAGGCAGATGGTGTGGAATTTGCGGGATAAGTCCCCTCCACATTATATTGTGCCATTTGCAGCGCATTTCTATCTTGGGCTCAATTTGCTGAACTCGGCGGAGCGGAATCGGATGGTGTCGCACTTTCATCCGGATGTGCGAAAGGAAGTCGATGCGGAGGAGCAGCAATACATTCTTCAAATCCGGAGCGCAGACAATTACTACTCGAAGACAGGGAAGAACGTGGAGGTCGTTGAAAGTACCCCGACGAAGAAGAGAACTCGGCAAGCAGACGCCAAAGAAAACAAGAAACCTCGGAAGGTGCAGAGAAATAACCCGAGGCGAGGAATGGTGGTGATCGAGTCGGAAGATGAAGACTCAGAAGGCGAAGCCGAGCTCAAGACGGAGGACTCGGAACGTGAGGAGGAACCTGAGCTGACACTGCAGAGTGGAGATACAAGCAGTGATAGTGAAGTCGGTGGAGAAATGACCTCGGCACCAACGCCTGAAGAATACAAAGAAGAAATTCAAGCCAAGGTAAAAGCCAAAGACAATGCAGTGCTGGAAGACGAAGTACCGGTGCTCAAGGAGAAGAAGATCGCAGTACAGCGAGGAATTCGCTCGAGACGTAAGGCGAAGGGGGAAGCGGGACCGAGTAGAGTGACAGAAGAAGTAGAAGGAAGCTCGGGCAGTGGAGCATCAATTCCAATACAAAGACTACAGAGAAGAAGGCAAGTATCGGATGAACACGAAGTACAAAGAGAAGTAGCCGCACGAGAAGAAGTGATCCCGAGTGATGGAGTGGAGTACCTGCAGGAAGTGGTGTGTCCGTTGTTAGTAAAGTTAGAACATAAGAAGAAGGAGATGCAGTCCACATGTCCGGAGGTAAAGACTGTATTGCAGGTGTTGGCAAGATTAGAAGAAGAAAACTCGGAGTTGAAGAAGAGTATGACCCGAGGTGAGAAGGAGAGAGAAGTACTGCAATTGGAGGCAGTGGAGAGAAGTCAAGTAATCGAAGACTTGAGGAGAGAATTGAGCTATCGAGAGGATCTTGCGAGGAAGAGTGACATTGCAAGGGGAAGACAGGTAGCGGAGCATGAAATCTTGAAGCAGCAGTTTGCTGATTCAAGAGTAGAGCTCATCCATGCTATGGCGAGAGTAGCATCAAAGGATCAAGAGCTCGATCGAGTGATGGAGAGTATGGAGGAGAAGAAGCAACTCTGGCAGCGAGAGTTGGCTGCGAGATATGGAGAAGAAGAGAGATTACGAGACTTACTTCGTAATCAGGAAGAAAAGGTTGCACAGAAGGAGAAAGAGAAGGACGCGGTGAAGGCCGAATTCGAAGAAGAGTTGGCGATGTACAGAGAGGAATGACTTGCAGATCGAGAACAAGAAAGGAAGACAAGATTAGAGCCATTGCAGGAAATAGTCCTCAGAGTAAATGCGATGCTAAGTACAGAGGCCAGCATTCGAATTGAAGAAACGCGTCTGCACGAGTTGAAGTTGTTAGTGCAGGAGACGAGGCGGAGGCAAGCGAAAGATACAGATCTAAATGATTTGTTGATTAAGTTGAGAACTCGTGTAGATAGGAAGATCTTAGAAGTAGAAGACAATATCGCCATTAGATTAGACTTAGTAAGAATAGAGTTAGAAAAGCTTCGGCAGGATGTTAAAGCAAAACCCGACGTAGATAACATCGGGATCCAAATGTCTTCGGAGTTGGTCTCAGGAATAGTAGAGAAGAGTGGGTCAAAAGATGAAGAGTTAGATAGATTACTTGTTAGTACAATTTCAGATCAGGAAAGAGAATTGTTAAATCTGGTAGAAGAAGTAGAAGATATGAAACCCGAGGACAGAATAGTAGGAAGTAAGATTACTTCGGGTTCAGGGTTGAAAGACGAGGAAGAAGTAGACATCGGATCGGATTAGTAACCGATTTGAGATTTGAAGAGATAGATATGAAGAGGTGCATTGTCATTTTGGATCTGTAGGTTAGAACAGTTGTTGTAGAACGGTATAGTTGTTAAAACTGTCGATTGCTTCACTATTTAAGAGTGGCATTCGCAGGAAATTGTTGTTCAGTGCTCATTATTTCTGAGAATAGATAAAGCAAAGTACTGTGAAGCAGTGCTCGTTGCTTAAGCTTGATTCCGAGTATCAACTTTGTATTTGTGGTTGTGAATGTTTGGAGAAATTTGAAGTGCAAGTCAGTGTGCTTGTTGGATGTTGGATTCCACAGCCTTGATCTTCGTTCTGTGTGTTTGATCCTGAGTGAAGTGCAATCGAAGCAATGCCTTGACAGATCTGAGAGGAATTGTAGTGTTGGTAGTATTCTGCATTTGTGAGTGCAGTGCGAAGTTGATGTGAAGCAATTTCAATCGAGGAAGTTGTGCCTTCAGTGGAGGGGTAGAACACAATTCTGAGGTGAAATTGTTTTGCAGTGAAGTGCCGTTTTTGGGAGAGCCTGAATCATCACAATCAAGATTGTTTGGAAAGAATTGATGAAGTTGTGATTTTGGAGTGTTAATTTGTGACAAGACTGCAAGTCAGTGCTTGTTACTCTCTTCTGGGTGTGGTTTCTACTTGAGAGACTAAAGAAGAACTCAAGAAGAACTGAAATTGTTACTTTGCTTCATATTTGGACATTTCTGACTCGTATCTCTGCGGGAACGAACTTTACTTACCCGATTACCGCAAAAGTGATATTTGCCGGGTTGTCACAGGAGGGGTGGAACACAATTTTGAGGCAAAGTTGTTTTACAGTGAAGTGCCGTTTTTGGGAGAGCCTGAATCATCACAATCAAGATTGTCTGGGAAGATTTGATGGAGTTGTGATTAAGAAGTGTTAATTTGTGACAAGACTGCAAGTCAGTACTTGTTACCCTCTTCTGGGTGTGGTTTCTACCTAAGAGATTAAAGACGTAACCAAGAAGAACTACATTGTTACTTTTGACTTTGTATTTGACCAATTTTGACTTGTATCTTTGCGGGAACAAACTTTACTTACCCAATTACCGCAAAAGTGATATTTTCCGGGTTGTCACACTAGTACACTATCTCGTCCTCCTTCTTTTAGTCCCAACTTGGAATCCAATCAATTGGCTACACTAAAAATGTACTTTTGGTGGTCAAATTTTTTGTGTTGGCACAACCCAACTTGCCACACGTTGTGCACCACACATTTGGCCTACCAAATGAACGAGGTTTCCTTTGTCCCAATCAGTTGGATCTTGAAATCCAAAAACTATTTAATCAAAGTCTCCAACTTAGCATCTATCTTGTTGATGCCTTTAGCTAGGGAACCATTAATTTCTTCCTCCTTGCCTTTTTTTTCTTTGGCTTTACATCTTTGTTTGAGTCTAAAGAAGAAGAAGAAGAACTTGATGATGTGGAGGATTCTTTTGAAAAGAGGGAGGTATTCAAGAAGCTTGTTGTCTTGGCTTCTTGCCTTTCTTCTCTTTATTTCTCTTGTTATTGGCTGAATGAGAGTAGGTTGCCTTGTATCTAGTGATATGTTTGAGTACTTTGTCAAGGGAAGTTACATTCCTCTCCCTTGCAAATATCCAAATTTCTGGTGACAGACCACCAAGGAACCAAGTAATGGCTTGGGCATTGGAGTACCCCACACCAGATTTCTTTGGCACTTGATTCAATAATGTCATGAACTGTTTGGTGTAATCCTTCAACTTCTTATTCTTACCATGATCCAAATCATTATGTGCAACAAAAGCACTCATATTGTAATCCACTTCATGGAATCTTTCAAAGTAGTTGTCTTAAATTTTTGTCTAGTTTGTTGGCTTGAACCTCTTCTAAGTTACATGGGTATACCAACTCCGAGCTTTCTTTTGGAGCAGACTTGGGAAAATTTGTAGCTTATCTGTAGAGTCTTGTTCCTTGTTGGCAAAGGAAATCACTTCAAACTCCTTGATAAATTCATCAAGGTCCTCAATGTGTTTAGTCACCTTGTAATTTTGGTAAGTTTGTTTGACAATGGGGAAAGACATCATGTTGTAGGTCTGATGAACAAGCAACCGTGGTACCAAACTTAGTTGACCCTTGTAGATGATTGTGCTTTGGTTTCAGACCACGGGCCCTAGGGTACCAAATTTAACTATGGGTCCTTGTCAAGAGGTACTTCAACTTGAGGTACTTTCATCTCAACTTGAGTTTGAGGAAGAGAGTCAATATCATCAAATTGCTCATCAAGATCCCTACAAACTATTAGAGGAGTCATATGTAAGATTTATTGGCACTCTTCTTAAGTCAAGATTTGTGTTGTCTTCTCACAAATCAATTCCTTCAAGTAACCAACAATTAGTAACTTAACAATTTTAGGGAGGTTGGTGTGTTGTATCTCAATGAATATGTATGCTTGCTTGCATCTTTCTTTCTCTCTGCATGAGGGGGGGGGGTGTAAAATAGTCTTGCCACCTGGATTCTTGTTCTTCTTTTCAAGTGCTTGCAAGGCTTTTTGTGCTTTTTGAAGAAGTTGGAGAAAAAACACCTCCTTCTCAAATTCTTTAGTGTTGAGTTGGCTCTTTTAATGTTCTTCTTCTTCACAATGTAAAGTTCTTTTATGTGAGCCCTCTCTTCTCATTATTCTCTTGATGCAAACATTCATATTTGATGGACAATAAGCTTTCAATTTGGTTTTGTATTCTTCCAATATTTTGTATCCTTGGTAGTGGCACCAAAAATCATGTGACAACCCAACAATTATCACTTTTATAGTAAGTAATTGTTTGTTCCCAAAGAGATACTAGTAAAGAATGGTCAGATACAAAGTACTTAGTAACAAGCAATTTGTCTTGATTCTATCTTTAGCCTCTTGGGTAGAAACCACACCTAAAAGAGAGTAACAAGTGCTCAACTTGCAATCTTATCACAAATAAACAACACCCATAATCATAATTCTTATGATCCTTTCCAATTGACACTGATTGTGATGATTTAGTTCTCCCAAAGAAGTCTACTTCACCAAGAAGTGACTTCATTTCAGAATTTTTTCCACCCCTCTGGTAAAGGCATAACTTTCTCAATCAAAATTCCTTTGCATCAATCAAACACTATGATCCCAAATGCAAAATACAACCAACACTACAATTCCTCATAGATTTGTCAAGGCATTGCCTCAATTGCACTCCACTCCGGATCAAACACACAGAATGGAAATCAGAGCTATAGAATCCAACATCTAACAAACTCAAATTTCAATTCAAACTTCTCCAAACACACACAAACACACACACAAGATTGATACTCAAAATTAAGCTAAAATGATGAGCATTAAGTTACAGCAATTTGCGTTAATCAACTTCAAAATGAATGATACTGAATAATATAACACTACAAATGCTTCCTTTAAAAAGGCAGTGCGCTCAATAGTTATCTAAATTGCCTAAACTACTTCAATTGCTACTTACAAATCTTAAGATCCAAAGTGTCACTCCACTTCTTCATATTTACCTTTTAGATCTCAAAACCGTTACTCTAATTTGATCCAATTCTACTTCTACTTTGGCTTCTACACCCAATGGAACTACAATCATCTCCTCACTTTGAATTCTTCTACTTTTTCTACCTCTGTCACATCTTTAGTTTGGACTACAGTTGCATTCATACTATGCTAATTCTTTTTTTTGTTCTACTCTAACTTCTTAGATGACTTAGGTAACTCACTCAAAGTCACCTGCATTCTTATGTCAACTACTTCACCTCTAGTTCCTACCTTCATAATACTTTGAATTCATCTAACTCGGATCTAAGTAAGTATAATTTGAGACAAACATTGTCTCCTACTTCTATCATTGTCCTATCTACTTGTGGTACCCACGTTTTTGTTTTTTTCTTATTTATGAAGAAGAAGTGTACAAACAAAGACATATTGCATTTGTATGGCATCAGAAGGCAAAGAATGGTATCTTCAAGTTGTAATCCAAGGTAAAGTGACTTTGTGTCAAAAGACAAAGTACTCGGATGGGTCCTATCAACATTCAGCCCAAAGTAAGGAAATTTTGTCTTGAGGGTGCTCAACCTGAGGCAAGGATAGTGTAACAAATTTCCTTTGGGGTTGGACATTCAAGAAGGTACCGCACATAAAACCGGCTGGCCTATGAGTGGGGGAAAATTGACATTGATAGGAGCATGCAAAAGGTGTGATTTCTTGGTAGAAAGTCAAAGTGAAGAAAGACTAAGGAGATGTGCCACTATAAAATTTGGGATAGAGACAAAGAGATGGCAAGTAATTTCCCATCACCATTAAGGAGTCATCCTGAGGGAGATCTAGGAAATGGGAGTGTAGTAAGAGATGTGCTTGTGCATTGAGAAGAAGTCAAGAGAGTTAGTCCGAGAGTTGAGCAGAAGAATAGTCACCAACCTAGAGTGGAGGAGAGTAAGATGGGAGGTGGAAAGAAGAACTCAGAATTTGTAGTGAGAAACCATATGATTTGGAGGTTAGATGTGATTGCAAGAATTGAAGTCTTGAGCAAGCTTTGGATCATATTTCTGGCATGTTTTCAAGGTTTCATGACCAAGATCATTGAGAATAAATGTCTAGATGGACCCAAAGCAGAGCGTAAGAAAGGAAATCCGGCTTGATGGATAGAGTCGAGTTGGAGGTTAGTACTCAGAAGAGAGGAGGGTGAGGAGCAAGGAGCCACATTCTTGGAGAGAGGAGAGATAGCTGAAGAAACCCAAGAAGTGCAAGACGCATTTTCTTCCAAATGCACAAAGAATGGTTATAAAGTTGAAATTTACAAGGACCCTGTGAGGAGAGGCATCATAGGAGCAATGATGGCTATCTTCAAGCCATATCAAACTACTTATGTGTTGAAACATCAAGCGGTGTTTTTCCATAAGATGTTTGCAGGAGAACCAATAAATTGGGCAAAATGCTTCCATTAGTGCACGAGACAAATGGTGTGGAATTTGGGAGACAAGTCACCTCCTCATTACATTGTGCCATTTGCAGCCCACTTCTATTTGGGGTTAAATATGTTGAATGCAGTAGAACAACACAAGATGGTGTCACACTTCCATCCCGACTTAAGAAGATGCTGATGCGGAAGAGCAACAATACATTCTTTAGATCAAGAGCAGTGACAAGCACTTTGCATAGACGGGACAGAGCGTGCAGTTGGCGGTAAATGCTCCAAAGTCAAAGAAGAGGAGTCAACCAAAAGAAGAAGTAGAGGCAACAAGACCTCAGAAGACTAGGAAAGTGAACCTAAATAAGGACCTGGTGGTAATCGCATCATGGGAGAAGAATCAGAAGAGGAAGCTGAGTACAAGTCAAAAGACTCTGAGAGAGAAGAAGAACCTAAACTCACATTGCAAAGTGGTGAAGCGAGTAGCAAGAGTGAAGATGGAGTGGAGATGCAGCCAATACCAAATGAAGAAGAGGGAAGCTGGAAATGGTAGAAGAAGAAAACTCAAAGGAAGAGGACAAATTTCCATAGAAAGAGGAGAAGAGGATTATCATTCAAAGAGGTGTCTGCTCCAAAAGAAAAGTGACATATGAGGTTGGGCCAAGTAGAAGAAGAGAAATGGAAAGTGAAATTTTGGGGAGCAAGCAATCCATTTCAACAAGGTGACTTTGGTTGAGGAGAAGAGTGTCAGGCAAAGAAGAAGCAAAGAAGTAGAAAAGCCCGTAAGTAGAAGTGAATCAAAGCAAAAGAGTGGAGTATCTATGGGAGATTGTATGCCCATTGCTAATAAAGTTAGAAGAGAAGATGCAGTCGGAGTGTCCGGAGGTAAAGACTGTGTTGCAAGTGTTGGCCAGGTTAGAAGGAGAGAACTCAAAGTTGAAGAAGAGTATAATACCCATGTGAGGAGCAAAGGGAGGTACTATGAGTAGATGCAATAGTACAGAATCAAGTAATAGAGAACTTAAAGAGAGAAGTGGGAAGTAAAGAGAGAGTAATAGAGAATAATGTCATAGCCAGGGAAAGACAAATAGCTGAGTATGAAATCTTGGAACAATAGTTTGTTGATTTGCAATTAGAAATCATCAATGCTATGGCAAGAGTAGCAGAGAAGGAGCAAGAGCTCAATAGAGTGATGCAAAGTGTAGAAGAGAAGAAGCAACTCTAGCAAAGAGAGTTAACATTGAGGTATAAAGAAGAAGAAAGATTGAGGGAGTTACTTTGTAATTTGGAAGAGAAGGTAGTGCAAAAAGAGAAGGAGAAGGAAACTATGAAGGCCAAATTTGAGGAAGAGCTAGTAATGTATAAGGAAGACTACCATGCGGATTGGGAATGTGAGAGAAGGATGAGGCTCAAGCCATTGAAGGAGATAGTAGTGAAGATGAATGCAATGTTGAGTATAGAAGCTAGTGTAAGGATTGAAGAAACAAGGTTGCACAAGTTAAGATTGTTGGTGCAAGAGACGAGGAGACAAAATGAGAAGGATAAGGACTTGAATGCTTTGTTGATTAGTCTTAGAGCTCGTGTAGATAGGAAGATATTGGAAGTGGAAGACAATTTCATGATTAGATTAGATTTAGTTAAATTAAAGATAGATAAACTTTGGAAGGATGTCAAAGCAAAACCCAAAGTAGAAGAGAAAGGAGTACAAATATCTTCAGAGTTGCCATTGGACATATTAGAGAGAGTGGGTTGCAGGGAGAAGATGTATGTAGGTTGCACATGACGGGAATTGTAGATCAAAGTGAAGAGGTGTTAGAATTGGTAGAAGAGTTAGTAGTTGTGAAACCCAAGGATAGAGTAGTATGTGAGGTTACTTTGGGATTGGGTTTGGAAGGCAAGGAAGAAGTAGACATTGGATTGGAGTAGTAACAGTTTTGAGATTTGAAGAGGCATATATGAAGAGGTGCATTGTCATTTTGGATCTATAGGTTGTTAGAGTTATTAAGATGCAATTTAGGAAGTTAGTTAATTTTTGATTGCTCTACTATTTAAAGGAGGCATGTGTAGTGGTATGTTGTTCAATATTCATTATTCTTGAGAATAGATAAAGCAAAGTGCTGTGAAGTAGTGGTTGTCGCTTGAGCTTGATTCTAAGTATCAACTTTGTGTGTATGTTTGTGAGTGTTTGGAGAATTTTGAAGTGCAAATTAGTGTGTTTGTTGGATCTTGGATTCTGTAGCCTTGATCTTCATTCTGTGTGTTTGATCTTGAGTGAAGTGCAATTGGAGCAATGCCTTGACAGATCTAAGAGGAATTGTAGTGTTGGTAGTATTCTACAATTGTGAGTGCAGTGTAGTGTTGATATGAAGCAATTTCGATTGAGGAAGTTGTGCCTTCAGTGGTAGGGTGAAATGCAATTCTAAGGCAAAGTCATTTTGCAATGAAGTGCCATTTTTGAGAGAGACTGAATCATCTCAATCAAGATTGTTTGGAAAGATTTGTTGGAGTTGTGATTAAGTGTGATAAATTGTTGTGACGAGACTGCGAGTCAGTGCAAATTACTCTCTTCTGGGTGTAGTTTCTACCTGAAAGATCAAAGAAGAACCCAAGAAGACCTAATTTGGTTACTTTTCTTCACATTTGACCAATTTTGAACAATATCTTTGCGGGAACAAAATTTACTTGCCATATTACCACAAAGGTGACATTTCTTGGGTTGTCACACTACCCTATCTCTCAAACAAATCAACAAATTGGTCAATTTTTTGTCCTTTGCTTTCTTCTTTTGAGTTTCTTGCACCAATAGCTTTAACTCATGCAGTCTTGCTTCCTCCAATTTCCCCTTGGCCTCAGTTATAATACTCCAAGGACAAGAGAACTCTCCAAGAGAGATACAAGAGAGAAAGCGCAAGTTTCACACTCAATACTTTGATGCCCCAAAGGAGCACCTTCTCTTTTATTATGTAGCAAAGAGGATCGCCTCAAAGGACACTCCACCCTTGGATTAGATACATAGATTGGTGACCTATCAGCAAGCTCCATCCTTGGATTAGTTTTTTGGATGGTTGACATGTCAATCCCTTTCCTATCTAGTTGGTCAAATGGGTTTGAGCAAAGGGAATCTTTAGGGAATCTTCTTGTAAGGAGCTCAAAATTGCATGGGTGAGGTATTGTTGGAAAGCTCTTGAAAAGATGAATTACAAAAGGGAGAAGGCAAGCCTTTGCTTTCTAGGGGAGAATTTTTTCCATTTTTAAGGACTAATTCATTTGCTTAGGCTTCTTAAATTAGCTCTAAAATTTTCAAGCTATTTTTTACTTCTGCTCTATTAGTAGTAGTACTCTTTTGGTGACATGACTATCTAATCTTCCTAGCCTATTACACAACATCCTTCTAGATGTTACCAAGCTAATTTTCACCTCTAGATAATATGTAAAGCTACTTGTATTACATCAATACTCAACATCACCTTCATCTTCTCGATGATTTCTCCCATTGATCTTGGTGGTTTCCTTGGAACTAACTCCTCCCAATTCCTCTCTAAATCCAATTCAGTCTAGTATATCTTCAACTCCTCTTCAAAGTCTACTTTTAATACTTCCTTCTTCTTTGTGTATTGGATAATTTTTCCTCCACACTTTTGATCAATCCTTGCAACCTCTCCTCTTCATGACTTCTACTTGTCAATTCATGTTGCCACGCCCAATCCCTCTCTACTGCAACTGACCTTAGTTTTTCCAACTCTTGCTCTCTCATCACTATAATGGCCTTTGAATGCATTGCATTGCATCATTGTGCACATATTGAATTCTCTCTTCAATTCATCAGCCTATTGCTCAAGATCACCGCCATGCCTTGCATAACTCTCTTGCAAATTCATAAAGTTCTTCTTCTGAAGTACTATGTCAACCCAAAGTAGTTTGGCTTCCTCCTCTCCTTGGATTAACTTCTCTTTCAACTCCAAAACTTCCTTGCTCACACACCTCACCATCTACAACTCATCCTTCATCTCCAGATGATCTTGTTGCATCTCCTTCTTATTCTACACTTCCAAAAGAAACACACAAATGATCTTGGACAAATATTCCACCATCTATACTCTTCCTAATTCACCTTTTTCTTCCTTGTCCTTGGCTTTGACATCATCCTCCCTTGTGTGTCTTGCCCCAAAGTCTTGGTCATCTTACCTTGCAACTTATTTGCTCCAAGCTATCTTTGTCTTTGTTTACTTGGCTTGGTCTTTCAATTGCCAATTGTAGACTTCTCTTTGTTCTTGTCCCTCTCTAGAATACCAATCTTAGCTCTTCATCCTACTCCTTGGCCATATCCAGTTTCGGTAATTCCAAGTATTGGGCATATCCTCCTTCCATGCATTCAATTTGCGCATGGAACTCTCTATCATCTTCTTTAGCCACCTTGTCCACCAATTTTTGGACCTCATGCTCTCCATCACTCTTGCTTGACTCTCTAATCTATAGCGTGAGTTTGTCTTCTTTTTCTTCTTTTGAGTCCTCGCCCTTGGACTTGGCTTTACCTTTGGACTCTACCCCCAAAGATAGGTCCACCATCCCTTGTGCTTCAAGTTCAACTTCCTTGTCTTTTTGGCTGCACTAGTAATGCAATCTCTACATGTTGGCTTTTTTTTTGCCTTCAAAGTAGTAAGTGCCACCAATGTTGTCGGAGAAATAGCCCACACATACTATTGATGCCATTTGGTGTGAAGGTTTTGTTTCTTGCATTGCAATGACTTTGGGTTTTTTTTAGTTATTGTGTCTTGGGAATATTCTTCATGCCATTATGAGGTCTGAAGTTTTATAAATTTTTTGTGAGCTTAAAGCTCTAAAATGAGGCATAAAGTCAGGAGTATCTATTAGTTTGCATGAAAATGGGAGTTCTTTTTGGAATTACACATTTTGGGGGCTTAGATTTATGCTGCACGGGCTTAGGACTATTTTTTTAAGGTTACTGTGATCTTAGAAGAAATTTTGTTTTGTTTTGAGGGGATGCTTCAAGAGATCTTGCAAGGAAGAAGTGACAAAGAAGGAAGGGGTTTAATGAATAATGTTTGAGAGGAGAGCTTGCTGAAGAAGTGACAAAGAAGAAAGGGGTTTAATGAGAAATGTTCAAGAGGAGAGCTTGCTAAAGAAGTGGCAGAGAAGGAAGGGTTTAAGGAGAAGGGTTTCAAAGGGAATAATTTTGGCTGATGGTTGATGACAGGGGAGTTAACGATGTTGAGAGAATCTTTGAAAGATATTGCTGATGACAAGGGAGTTAACGATGTTGAGAAAATTTTTGGGAGATCTTGTGAAGAGAAACAAAGGAGTTTTTTTTTCCTTTGGAAGAGCAAGGCAGGACAAAAGGGTTGGTAGGGAGAAAAGCGACGGGAAGGGTATTGAGGAAGTAGAGATAGGGAAGAGAGATGAGGATTTGGAGGAGTGAGCTCTTGAGTACTGTGACAGGGAATCGAGGGATCAAAGGAAGGAGAAGGATGATAGAGCAATATCGAGAAAGG
The DNA here is from genome assembly GCA_948567375.1 of Lunularia cruciata. Classification (NCBI taxonomy): domain Eukaryota; kingdom Viridiplantae; phylum Streptophyta; class Marchantiopsida; order Lunulariales; family Lunulariaceae; genus Lunularia; species Lunularia cruciata. The sequence continues at coordinate 62,121,229 of OX419758.1, forward strand.
TATTGAAGGGGATTTTGGAAAGGCTGAGCAGTATCAAAGGAGTTTGAATGACAAAAAGTATCAAAGAAGGGTGTGACACAAAATTGAGGGATCAAAGGAAGGAGAAGGATGATAGAGCAGTATCGAGAGAGGTATCGAAGGGGATTTTGGAAAGGCAGAGCAATATCAAAGGAGTTTGAATGACAGAAAGGTATCAAAGAAGGGTGTTGAGGGGTGAGAAAAATCAGAAGGAGTTCAGGAGTCTTGGCAGTGATAGAAAGAGTATTGAAGGAGTTCGAATGATAGAAAGGTATTAAAGAAGGGTGTTGAGGGTAAGAAAAATCAGAAGGAGTTCAAGAGTCTTGGTAGTGACAAAGAGAGAATCAAAGGGTTTTTTGGAGTGACATGTATCGAAAGAAAAAATCAAGGATTGACAGGAAGGATCAAAAGGAAGGGCAGTGAAGTGACAATGGAGAGTTAGGCAGGAATACTCTTTGGGAAGTGACAATGAAGGAATTGGCAAGAATACTCATCAGGAAGTGGCAGAGAAGAAATTGGCATGGAGGTATCTTTGGGAAGTGATAGGAAAGATCAAAGGGAAGTAATAGGGAGGGAATAGTTAAGAATGATCAAAAGGTGGGGACAGTGAATAAAATTAAAGAGACATGAATAGTGAAGAATTAGGGATAAAAGGAGAAGATAGGGACAGAAAGAATCAAAATGTGTTGGGAGAGACAGGGATCAAAGGGGAAAATAGTGCTAGCAAGGAAAGTGGCAGGAAAGAAGAAGAAGGAGAAACATCAAAGGAGTTTATGGTGACGGTGAAGAGAATCAAAGATAGGAAATCAAGAAGAATCAAAAGGAAGGCAGAGAGGGAGAAATAGGGAAAGCAGGAAATCTTTGAAGGCAAGAGTGTTATTGGAAGACATGAGAGGGGAGGAGAGCAGACAAGATAGCTTCCATTTGCTTCATTTGTGGATGTTGAATGCATTGTTGCCCTGCTATTGACGCATTGTGGAGCATTGTGGAGCAACTATGTGATGTCTTGATGCTGAGGTTGCCAAAATCCTTAGGTTATTTTATTTGATGGCTGCTTCTGTGGGTTCTTGACTTGAGCAAAGGAAGTCTTCAAGGAAAATAATATGTGTTGAATAGTGGGGAAGTAGTAGTTGAAGAAGTAGTGTCCCGTGCAGCCTGGGTGAGGAGAGGAAGAGAGAAGAGAACAAGGACAAAAAAAAGAAAGAGGAGAAATCAAAAGAGAAGGTATTGAGAGAGGGATGTAGAGGAGAAATTTCAAGAGAAGAGATCTGGCTGTGCACGAGTGATCAAAAAAAGACAAAGGAGAGATTGAAAAAGAGGGTATTGAGAGAGAGTTGCAAAGAGAAATTTTGAGTGAAGAGAGAATCCTTGATAGGAAGGATTTGAGTGAAGAGAGATTCCTTGATAGGAGGAGATGTCACAAAGGAAGATTGGGCAGTAGAGAGAATTCTCAATAGGAAGAGTTGTCTTGCAAGAAAGGTCTGGCAGTAGAGAGAACTCTTGAGAGGAAAAGAGATCTGAAGGGAAGGCTTGGTAGTGAAGAGAGAAGTCTAGACAAGAAGGGTTTCAAAGAGTAAGAGAACAGGTCTGTAACACCCATTTGTGCATGTGTGTGGTATTGTGATATTTAGCTTGGTATTACAAGTACTTAAGAGATATTATTTATATAGAGATAAAGGATGGTTTTATATTAGTCATGGTTAGCTAAAGTTAGTCATAGCTAAGATAGAAGGGACCTTACTTTAGAGGAAGTAGAAAAGATGAGCACCACTATTTTGGATTTTAGTGTGTTGACTTGGTATTATTCCTAGGTGTTTGGCTTTGAGGAAAGAGTTGAGAACTCTTGGGCCCGCAAGCCTTTGTGTTTTGGATTCTTCTTTAGTCCAAGGATAGCCCATGTGAAGGAATCCTTGACTTAGTGGTTGGGTCAAGATAAGACCACATGCTTAGGGGAATATGCCCATGTGAATGGATATTCCTTTCTACTTTTTGACTTTACTTGACTTTTAGTCTAGTAACTTGAGTTACTACGGTAATTAGTAACTTTGGTACGTAACTATTTCACAAGTATATAAACAAGGGATGAGGAGGTCCTCATCATCCTTTCATTTGCAACTATCTCTCTCTCATTGAGTTCTCTAGTGAGCAATGTCTTGAGTCTTGGAGTGTTAGCCTTGGAGGAGTATGATGGAGTTAGGGTTCCTTGCCTTCTTAGTCCATGGTGCGCTACCATAATAGCCATCAGAGGTTCATCTTGAGTGAGAGACAGGCCGGCTCACAGGTCAAGAGTGGAAGGTTGGGATTTGACAGGGCATGCATTAGGGATAGAATGTTGAAGAGAAAAGGATTTGGGTTTTGAAGTAGGACAAAGGAGAGAATTCAGGAATGAGTGAGAGGAAAGACTTTCAAAAATTCAGGAATGAGTGAGAGGATAGACTTTTGAAGGAGAATCCTGGAACAAAATCAAGAATGAGTGAGAAATGCATAAGAAAGGTGAGGGAGACTTTTGAAAGAGAGTACTAGTTGTGCAAGAGTTTTTGAGTCTTGACAGAGGGAAGGCATAAGTGAAGTCAAAATATAAGGTATTGGGGGAGTGACTACAAAGGAGATTTTTGAGAGGAAGGAGATTGAGACTGGACAGAAGGAAGAAGTCACACATAAGAACCTGCCAATTAGAGAAAGGACCTGGAAAAGATCTCAGATGGAGTCACAACAAAACGGACGGTGAAGAATTGTAAGGATTAGGATTTAGAACTTGCTCAGTTTCCTTCCTTCATTTACATGCTTGGCAGTTGAAAGCTTTAGGTGGTCACTGTATTGCTTGAAGCTGCTTGGGTTTTCCTTGAAACTGTTATAACTGCAAGGCTTGGAATTATGATGAATATATACTTCATTGATGAATGGGAATATTTAGTCCGTGAGTAGTGTCAAGGAGAGGACTCTATTCCTAGAGCTCTCAATCTAGCCGCATTGTCACGTCCTGTCACTGACCTGGTTACAATTATCTAAACTTGGCCGTAGGACTATGGCTCGTTAGAGAAAATACATCACATCCCATTAAACACAAATTAATATTAACAGAACTTTAACATTAGCAATGATGCTTGAAGATTAAGATTGCTTCAATGAAGCCCAACTCAAGAAGCCATTAAAGAGAAGCCTACGTTCAAAAGCATCGGTAGCAAGCTGGGACTGAAGGACTGCCATCCGAGCAAGAGTAGAGACAGGGTCTGATTACAAAAGGCTTGAACTGTTGACAAGTTGAGCAGTTTGAGCGCAAGCAACCAGATGCCCGGCGCACTCCCAAGACCAACCAATCCTCACTACACCGTCTTCTCACATCTTGTTCTAGCAAAGTGTTTTTCTCCTTCCCAAAGCATCATAATATATTGTCATTCATCTACATCCACCTTTTGATGCAATACCATCTCCTTCTTCTCCTCTGCACTAAGAAGATTCAACCCAAGGTAAAAATGAGCTACAAGCGGTACAAAGTAGTGTGAAGGTGCATGCATCCTCCAATTTATGATCATTTGCCTTGTTTGTAGGTGAAAGCACCGCATCCAATTCACCTTCTCTCTCACAAACATCTGGTGGAAGAACACCGCCTAATGCTTCAATACATAGGTGGTGTGCTTTGGTTTCTGCATCACCATTAAAGCCCCAAAAATACCTTGCTTCATTAGGTCTCTATACATATCCACCTTATATCCATTCCTTGTGCAAGGAGCACTAAAGGAATTTCTCACCTCATCCATCTCCTATAAAGAATCACACTTTCAATAGAAAATGACTCTTCTTGCATCTCCTACTTCTCTACCCAGGACTAACCTCCTATCCAACTAGGTCCAACAAGCCAAATTTCCTCTCTTTCCCTTTGCTTTGGGATGATCCTCATAATTGTTGGCAGCAATTTTTGCCATGAAACCTACAAAACTTAAATTCTAGTCCCAAGCCAAAAACATGGTCCAAAGTCTACTCAAGACTTTGATCTTTGCCACAACATCCAACCTTTGAATTGCTAGACTCCTCACTTCAAGTGAAAGAATCTGCCTACTACCCATCATCAACATTGTGTGTGTTTTGCAATGTGTTTTCCCACAAATCACTCCTACTACTTGACTCATAGGTATAACTCCTTTAGGATAACTCTTAAGAGGGACAAGATATCAACTTGACATTGCAAAATTTGCTCGATGAAGTTGCAATTTATACTTTGGGATTCTTGGTCATTCTTTAGTCAAAATTCTATTATAAGTCACCAGTTTTGAGTGTCTTACTCCTATCACTATCAATTTAATCTTACTCCTTGAAGTAGCCATTTTCTTTATACATACCTTCTTGATTTGTGTGGCCCAAAGAAAAGTTGTTTTAGTTTCTTTAGATTGGGTTGATCAGCCAAAGGTGAAGTATCCTTACTTTGGGTCTACCACCTTTTAAGTCTGATCCAAGTCCTTCTTCCTTTGACATGAAGTCAACTTCCTTGGGTCTACTCCAAACACATGCTTCTTCTCTCTTCTTCTTCATTTGGCTTCAATTTGGCTTCAACAATACATTTCTTCTTTAAAACTCATAAAAAATGGAAAATTTGGGTACCACATAATATTGGAGGAAGCTTGGAGTACAAGTTGAAATTAGCTTGATGATAGAGCAAGAAGGCTCTAAAGCTTATTTTTGACAAAAAGCACAAAGAGTTGTTGTTGAATTCTTGTGATTGAATCCTCTTTGTGCTTGCTTGGCTGTTTGTATGCCTAATTAGTTTGGATTGGTGTGTGGGCATTGCGCTTAGGTTTTTTCCTTCCATGAATATTTTGTATTTCTCCTTGGTTATGCTGGAAGTGATTACAAGTAGAGTAGGAGTGTCTATTATGATGACAAGTTAGATTACCCGTTACTACCTTACTTGATAGCAATAATACCAAAAGCAAGAGTGGAGGGTTCCAATGGTTGGGTGTCATGCATGCTTAGACTAGTAGTGATAAATTTACACACAACCTCTAATCTATTAGCTCCACAACTAGGCACCTTGTGTGTTCTTAGAGAGAAAAATGCAAAGTACAACAACAGAGTGGCACTCAATATTAGCCTATATTTGAGGTCCTAGTGAGTGAGGAGATTGACTCTAATTTGGATTTCTATACAAAAGTTGATTCAACTAAGAGTGCACTTGGGTTGTCCATACTATTGGTGTGGGACATGGACAAGATTTATGGGGCCTCCAAACGCCCTAAGTGCTACTCTAGTACAATGGATACCTTTGATCTGGATGACTTCATTTAATAAGAACATGGTAGTCAATGAGCATTGTATAATAATTTTAAAGAGTAGATGTTATTTGTTATGTGAACTAAGAGTACAATTAAAAATTAAACCTAAGGGGAATACATATCTACTAAGGTAGATTAGTACTTGTATCTTTTCTATATTTTTACACTAAATAGAAGAGATATGTGGGAAGAAGGAAATGAATCAGCTGGAGACGAGGAGATGGAACTAGATGAAATTCCAAAGTTCCCTATTTGGGCTAGCCAAAATCAAGAAGAGAACTTGTGATGAATATATGTTTGACCTTTAATAGACTTGTAGGTTTTTTGAACTCTAGATAAAATAGCAATTTGTAACATGTGCATTAATAATATATTGTATTATCTCCATGTAAGAGGTGATACTAATGTCTTTGACATGGACATGGAAAGATGTTTGCATGAGATGGAAAGGTATCTTTTGGTTGGAAGGGTGTATGGAAGTTTAAAAGGTATTTAGATGAGATGGAAAGGTGTCATTGGATGGAAGGATGTTGGCATGGTATTAAGGGTGAAGAGTCATAGTCAAAACATCAAAGATTCTAAAAATTGTTCAAAATTGTAATATCAAAGATCAAGAGATGCTTAGAATTGTAATGCAAAGATTTTGGTACGATTTAAAGAGTGTTCCTTGTTTGATTTTGTCCTAGAAGTAGATATCTAGAGCCTTTTCAAATAAAGCTAATAATGAGAAACTAAAGCCAATAACAAAGGTGATTTTTGAATAGAGGGACAAAGAGAGCAAAAAATAATAATGGTGATGTTCAAACAAAGGAACAGACAGAGCAAGAGGAGAAGACAATGGCATGGTAGAATTTCAATTTCTGACCTCTAATAGGTAGGCAAGGTAGCAATGAGCAAGAAATATAGAGATGGTTTTGGAAGACAAAGGGGAAGAGAGGATTTGAGAGGCAAAAGAGAAGAGAGAAGATTTTTTGGGGGTAGAGAAGAAGAGAAGAATTGTAATAATATAAAGTTTATAGATGAGGTCACCAAGACTAAAAAAAATAGCAAATATGCCAAATTAGCCAAGAATTGTAAGAACATTCTAGAAGCATCTAGGAAGCTACGGGGTACCTTCTAAATATCAAGTAATGTGCAACCCAAGTGATGACTTCTAGGAGGAATCTTCTTGGGAAGCTTCTTGGCTAGCTTAGCTAGTACACCAAGTAGATGGTTTCTAGAAGGAAGCTTCTTAGGAAGCTTCCTAACTAGCTTAGCTTGAAATGCCAAGTAGGCAACTTCTTGAGAAGCTTCCATGTTAACTTAGCTTACACTCAAAGAATACAACTTTTAGGAAGTTTCTTGAGAAACTTCACAAGAGCCTTGTATGTTTTCTATAAATACCATAGCCCAAGCTCATGCTAGGCATTTGAGTTTCACTCATTCAAGAGTCCCAATGTGATCTTTTACTTTGATCTTCCATTCTCCTATTTTTCTCCTTGATCTTTTACATGATATTAGAGTAGGAATGGGATAAATGAAATTTATGGACCACCAAATCCCTTTCTTTTAAACCATTGGGATTTTCATATCCATATATTACCCATTAATCATTTTTACACAATTCATCATCTCATGATTTAGGCAAAATCTTTTGAATATGATCACCTTGTATGATGAACCCTTGGTACTTCCAATTGTAACTTATGGAAAATGGTGGACGTATTGCATTTACGTGTTAACTTAGATAAATATGGATAGTTTGATAGAGTAGTAGTAGCCATGGTTGCAATGCCCAAAGTTATCATTGCCATGCAACAACAAATCAAACACCTTACTTGATTATTGGAAGGATGAGATCATCATAATAACAATAATAACAAGAGCATGTAGAGAGATCACCATTTCAAGAAGGACAAGAGCAAATCCAATTTCCAAAGCCCAAGGTATTTGAAAGCAAGAGCCTCCCAAGCATAGTGGAAAATTTTTTGTTTGATTGTGAATGATATTTAGAAGCTACAAATCTTCAAGATGAATGGAGATAGATTCTCTTGGCTTCAAGCCAATTGGATGGAGTGGTAAAATTATGGTGAAAATTTCAAGTAGAGAAAATTGAACAATAGTTTGTTGTACAAATCTCTACATGAAAAGAATTCAAGAGTGCAATAATTGAGCAATTCCAAGCTAAAAATACCACATGAAATAGGTTGGCAAAATTGAAGTAGATCGGTTCTATAAGAAGCTATATCACTCAATTCCAAAACACCATAATGCAAATTCCATATAAATTAGAAGGTGAAGCTCTATATTGATTTATGAGTGGCTTGAAGACACACCAAATTGGAAATGATCATGAGTGAGCCCAAACACTTGGAGGAAGCCATGAAATTGGTTGAGCATTTTCATTCCTTGGTTGCAACAACTTGATCTTGACCATGACCTTCATAGAACCTGACCACACACTACGTGGAGGAGCTTGCACCAATGGAGATTGATGCCATCCTAGAGACCATGTCATGCGTATAGTATATACATTGCTACACAACATACATTGTTGTCAATATCATACACTATAGAAGCACAACTCGCACATAAGTCATACATAGACTCTAAAGTGCCACAATAATCAGATTGCTTACCATTCTCAACTCAACTCAACTCAACACAAATCAGTACTTGATCTGTCACTCTATAAATTGCCAACAACTGGGCATTGATTACAGTCAAGCCACACCCACTCAAGCATAGAGAATCCAGGTGACGCTCGCCGGCCTCTGTCCACCATAGCCAAGAACTCGAAGGCTCAACATCAGAGAAGTGAGCTCTTTGGAGCTCACTTTGAAACTATACCCCTTGGACTTGAGCTAGCACTGAAACCCTAACGGTCCTGCTGATGGCACACTTGACGATGCAAAGTGACGGTGGGCCCCACTATGAAGTCAATACCCCGAACACAAAATCTGACCGTCAGAAAGTAGTCTCTGAGAAACTGCTGAAATAACTCTAACTACTATCACTAGAACTCTAGTGTCCGAGCATCTAGACACGGCATTACAAATGGCGTGACAACCACTTGGCCATATAGATAGGGAAAAATTATGACAAAATGGTGATTTCTTTCCCCAAATTGGGTATTGTATTGCTGATTGTCCACTCAATAGTGGATGACCTCGACAAATTGCCCAAATGGAGTTCATGGAGCGTGATGATCAAGGAAACAAAGAATCTAAATAAGAGATTTTGAGCTATCTACAAGGAACTTGATTTGTTCCAATAGGATTGAAGGTTGAATCTATGCAAGTTTGTTTCACATGCAAGGTGTGATATCTAATTGTGGTTGTCATATTTTGGTTGATTTTGGAAGTTTAGAGAATTGCATATCTAAGTAATTATCAAAGGAATTAAGTATTCCTATCAAGCTAGTAATTGAAGTAGATTGATGATGATGGACGGTAGAAAAGGTTTTGCATTTTATACCTCACAACTTGTTGCATTCAAGATTGGAAAGGAGTATTTGGAATGTATGAGGTTTGTAGTGGTATCTCTACACTATGATGCCATACTAGGTTTATATTGACTTGAATGTCATAAGGTTCAATTTGATTAGATCCAATGACAATTAAAGTACAATGCCAAGGTAGGAATTGCCAATTAGGTTGTCTGGCACCTTTGAGTAAGACAATTAAAGATAATTAGTCTCAAGATGGGAAGTTTTTCAATAAAGTAACCATTGAGCAAGCTTTGGAGGAAGATAAGCCTATTTTTGCAATATGGATCAAGCCAGTTGTGCATGGAGAATCTGATTGGTTTCATAAACCTCATCAAGCAATGGTTGATCAAATCGTTCAAGAGTTTGCGGATGTGTTTTTGGATGATCTACCAAAGGATTACTCTCCGATTGTGGTATCTCCTTCAAGATTGAATTATTGCCAAGAAGTACTCTAGTGAGTAGACTAATCTATCGACTCTCACCAAAGGAATTGGATGAGCTTCAAACAACACTTATGGAGTTGTTGGAGAAGGATTTCATACAACATAATACATCTTCTTGGGGAGCACCAGTACTATTTGTCTCAAAGAAGGATAGAGTACTTTGCTTTTGCATTGATTATCATGGCCTCAAAGAAAAAAACAGTGAAGAATGCATATCACTTGCCTTAAATTGATGACTTGTTAGATCAATTGAGTGGAGTATGATACTTCTCCAAAGCAACTATGACAATTTCCCATGATAGAAAGGATGTGCAAAATAATACCTTTTGCACAAGGTATGGGCACTTTGAATGGAGAGCTCTATCTTTTTGGCTCACTAATGCTCTAAAATTTGTCATGGATCAGATGCATCAAGTGTGGATGGGCTATTGGATCAATATATTATGGTGTTCTTGGATGATATTTTACTCTATAACAAGACGGAAGCGGAACATATAAATCACATGGGAAAAATCTTAAGATGACTATGCCAATCGAAGTTCTAATGCAAGAAGTCAAAGTGTACCTTTTGGCAGAAGGAAGTTACATTCTTTGGTCATAAGATCTCATCAAAAGAAATCAAGATGGAAGAGGAGAAAATAAATGCCATTTTTGATTGGCCTACTCGAAAGAATGCCACAAAAGTGTGGGCATTTAATGGATTGGTAAGTTTTTATTGACCATTCATCCATTATAATGCTCATGTGGCTATACCATTGATTGACCTCTTGGAGAAGACCTTGAGCTTTAATGGACCACCAAGCACAAAGAAGCCTTCCAGAAGCTAAAACATATGGTGTCTTTAAGACCCATTCTTCAACTATATGATCCTCAAGTACCTTGTGTGGTTGACTTTGATGCTTCTAACTTTGCTATTGGAGCTATGTTGTGGCAAGAATTTCCCATTGGGTCACATCCCATGTAACCCATCACCTTTGTGTCTTGTCAACAAAATATCATAAATAGCAATTACTTTGCTCAAGATCAAGAACAACTAGCAATGGTATATGCCACCAAAGTATGGAGGCATTATCTCTTGGAGAAACAAGTGATCATGCAAACCGCTCACAAACCCTTGTTGTAGACATTACATCTTGGGCTCATGGAGAGTCAACATTATCAATGGGAGGAACAACTAGAATTATTTTCCATAAAACTTGAGTACAAACCTGGTAGGTTTTATGTCATCCCTAATGCTCTATCACAATGACTTGTTTGAAGACTCTTCCTCTCATTATGGTGGCATTATGACTATATCAATTGACTCAAAAATCCAAATTGAGTTTAGGACCATCCTACAACAAGACCTCTTCTTTTAGATTATACAAAGTCATCTTGCAATACATGATAGGGAATACAACACCGTCTCCTTCAAGAAATGCCTTCTATTTTGTGAGAATTGGATCTATGTCATAGCCAAGGTGATCTATGACTTGTGCGCCTTCAACAAGCCCATGACTTACTACTAATCACTGGTCACATGGATGTGAATAAGATCTTAGGTACACTACAACGCCAATGGTGGTGCACAATATGGCAGGAGATGTTCAAGAGTTTGTTTGATCTTTTTGAGAGTTGCAAATGTAACAAGGCCAACAACTAGGAACCAAGTGGTCTTCTTCAACCACTTCCCATCCCATCTACTTGATAGGAACACATGAGCTTAGATCTCATCACCTTCTTGTCTAAGGTAAAGCAAGGTCACATAGCAATCATGGTGTTTGTGGATAAGCTCAACAAAGCATACTCATTTGGCACCAACCTTTGATACAATGGATACTCCAACATTGGCTGATAGTTACTTTAACAATATCTTCAAGTATCATTGGATGCCTTGTGTACTCATCTTTGACTATGATCCTCAATTCAATGAGAATATTTGGTAAGCACTCTTCCAATACTTGGTACCAAGCTTACATTGTCCATGATCTATCATCCTCAAATGGATAGACAAATCAAGCATGCAAATTGCACCTTGGAAGATATGCTTTGTGCCTTTGTCAACATTCACCATACTAATTGGGATGAATGTCTTGTAGCTATTGAGCTTGCCAACAATAATTCCAAACATGCAAGCATTCAATTCTCTCTCTTCTTCCTTAATTTTGGCCAAGGCCCACTTGTCTAGATTCACTTTGTGCTCCTCTTCCATCTCATATCCCTCATACTTCCACCTTCTTGACCATAATATCCCAATCCCTACAACAAGCCAAATCTCATCTCTTTGTTGCTTAATGTTGTCAAAAAAATATATGAACCAACATCATCATGGTCTCACCTTGCAACTTGGTGATAAGGGCACTCTTTCTTCTAGTAACCTACCCTTTCTACTTGATACCCAAGTCCATGAACTTGCTCCTAATTGGACAAGTATATTTCATGTCACCGAAATCATTTCTCTAGTTGCCTATTGACTTTCTTTGCCTTGTCATATGCAAATCTACATTGTCTTTCATATTTCCAAATTTAAATCTTTTGTTTCTAATCCATCTTCCTTTTCCTCTTGTGTCCAACCTCCTTTTCCTCCTAGCGTCCCTATCAATGATCATGAGGAGTATGAAGTTGATTGTATTCTTGCATGTTGCCACATTCAACATGGCCACCGATGACATACAAAGTCCTTTGGAAAGGGTATCCTCTTCATGATGCCACTTGGGAACCTCTTTCTCATCTCTAGAATGCATAAATGGCTCTCTAGGAGTTTGAAGCATCCATGGTCATGAGAACATCACCAACTAACGGTGGTGGAATATGTAACAATATGGAGTTTATAGATGGGTTTGTCGAGACTAAAGAAGTAGCAAATATGCCAAATTAGCCAAGAATTATAAGGGTATTCTAGAATTATCTAGGAAGCTACTTGGTACTTTCCAAGTATCAAGTAATGTGCATGCTAAGTGGAGACTCCTACGAGGAAGCTTCTTGGGAAGCTTCTTGGCTTGCATGCCAAATAGGTGGCTTCTAGAAGGAAGTTTCTTGACTAGCTTAGCTTGCATGCCAAGTAGACAGTTTCTTGAAGGAAGCTTCTTGAGAAGCTTCTCGGTTAATTTAGCTTGCATTCAAAAAAGGCACCTTTTAGGAAGTTTCATGTGAAGCATCTCAAGAGCCTTGTATATTTTCTATAAATACCATAGCCCAAGCTCATGCTAGGCATTCAAGTTTCCCTCATTCAAGAGTCCCAATGTGATATTTCACTTTGATCTTTCATTCTCCTATTTCTCTCCTTGGTCTTTTATAGGAATTGAGAGGAGAGGGGTTTTTGGAAGGACTCTGACTTCTTCTTCTAGTCTTGTCTTTCAGTTGTAGGGAATGATAAGGAATGCATAAGGAGGTGGAGACAAGACACAAGAGAGGTTTCGGAGGGATTTAGCATTTCAAGAGGAGAGAGGTTTCAAAAGTTTTTGGGAGATAGAGGTGTTGGAGGAAGGAGAGAGGTTTTGGAGGACATATAGATATTAACTGTATATAATATATAACTATATATAAATATTAATCAAACATTTAGAAAGCTATTTTTGGATAAATAAACTTTTTTAATAGATACATCTAAATGAATGATCTCAGTAATTATACAAATATTTAATATTTTATTGAATTAAATTACAAATAGATTACTTTAGAAGAATAATAATATGAACTATTATTTTAGAGAAATATTAAGTAATAAGAGTATACATCTGTATAGTATATCTCTATTTACTTAGGAAGAAAAGTGTATAATCCATTATAAAAATATACCATAATTACAAACTAAGAAGGAAAAATAATTTAAAGCTGTCTTTTTTGCAACAGATTCTGTATTTCACACCATATATATCATGCATAGACTTAAAATCTGATAATTAGATCAATATAAACCATATAGTCTATAACAAAGAAACGTTGGGTCAACTGTATGCGGGAGGATAACGAAAGATTTTCTGCTTTTCAACCTCTGTCATAAGTAGACAAAACTTTCCGGTCAATTTCCATTTTTCTCGTGGGGTGGGTAGGTTCCCTTCACCCACGGGTTCTTGTTAAATATAAAGCACAGCTCAGATAATAGTAAACAATGTATTGTTTGTTGATATCAACATAAGGTTCAGCGACATCTTTGAACAGACCAACGTTAGCATTGTAGTGATACTGCCATTAGTTGCCCCCTCCAATGGAGAACTGTCCGATAGGAGTTCCATACATCATACTGACACACTCCCTGGAGCAACTCGGAATCTAATCTTGCATTTCACCTCTGTTACAGACCAGGCTAAGGAGTCCCATATACTTTCTCGACACAGTTCTCGGAAGCACCTTGGAATCTTTTGTATCTCTTTTGTATCTATTGACTCTATTGTATCCCGGTAGAGCTGGTATGACTTTCAATGCCCTCTAGAACTACGCTCCTTGAACAATTAATGTGACGTCCATTCACTGTTCTCGACAATTCAAAGTCTCTCGTATTTCGGAGCAGAAGGCGTGTGTGCTTGTTTGCAGTTTGGACTTTAAAGGAGCCTGAAATCGTCAGAGAGTTCTGAACGGAGGCGTGAGTCATTGTAGTAGGTTCTGAGCAGAGAGGAGGATCAATGGCTGGAAGTAGCATTTTGGTTATTGGGGCGACAGGCCGGCTCGGCCAACATATGGCACAGGCCAGTGCAGCTGCAGGCCATCCGACATGTGTGCTTGTGCGGTCAGAGACATTGTCCAATCCAGGGCCGACTAAGGCTGCCCTTCTGGATGAGTTTAAGAACCTGGGTATCACAATTTTGGAGGTGGCTAAACAAATGCTGTTAATCTAAGATTTGATATGCAATGTCGTGTGTTATACGAATTAGCTGTATGGTCTCTTTACTGAAATCGCCCCTTCATGATGCATCTTTGTGCCAATTTGCCCCATCACACCATCACCGTGATTTCATGAAGTAACTATAATTATACTCTGTTAAAACTTTTAGTAGACGTTGTTGCCCCTAGCAGTGCAATATGTTTTCGTAATGTTTCTCACACAGGACGATAGAAATTTATTTCGTTATATTTCCATCCGAGAAGTTGAATTTTTTTTCTCAATTTATCGGCTGAATACGCTCACATTTTATATCCGCTGAAGCTGTTGTAATTCAGGATCTCAATTTGGGGGTTACCTTAAATATTTGTAGTTGGTACTCCTACTGCTGGGTTCTATTTTCCATCAAGAGATAGTCTCTGATCTGCCAGGGTACGCTATCTGTATACAGGGTACGTTGGACGATAGAAAGACTTTGGTCGCTGCCCTGAAGAAAGTGGAGGTAGTAATAGCAGCTGTTGGGGAAATCACCAAACAGCTGAGTCTGATCGAGGCGATCAAGGAAGCAGGAACAATTAAGGTGCTCTGACCTAACATTCACGATAACAAATTCTCTGTAATCAAATCATGTTTCTTTCCGTTGCAGTCCTTAGCGAGAGTAGTCTCCAGATCACCATAGAGGTATAGATCAGGCAGAACTGAGAGAGTTCAACTTGTTCATGGGACTGTAAGGCTCAGAACTGTGTGATTGGAACTGTCAATTATTCTTGCTCTTGTCTCTGCTGTACACTGTATTGCAGAGATTCGTCCCATCTGAGTTTAGTTTGAATCCCGATAGAGCGACCATTTTGCCAAGGCTTCAGAAGTTTTTGGAGAAAAAGACTAAAGTTCGCAGGGAAATTGAGAAGGCTGGAATCCCTTACACTTACGTGACCAGTTGCGCTTTTGCGTCCATTTTCCTTGCCACTTTCTGGCATCTTGAGAATCCCTCTCCACCGAAAGATAAGATAGAGTTCTTCGGTGACGGTGAATTAAACGGTATGCATCAGCACGTCTTTTCAGTTTACTAGGTTTGAATTGTGCGTTTGCAATGTTGGAAGATGTTCAAGTTTACCGTCATACAAATCTGCAGGTCTTCCAAAGCTTGAGTTTTCTCAAAGTAATAAGGTTCCCTTTATCACGATCATGTAGCTGCCAGTGTTTACTGGATTAAGAAATTGATTCGATGACGCATTGAGCATATTCTTTGCCGGGGTCCCGATCAACCGGTGTGTGCTTTCCAGTTCCTTTTGTGTTTGAACAGGACATCGCTGCTTATACCATCAAGACCGTAGATGACCCAAGAACCCTTAATAAGGTTCTCAACGTCCGGCCCAAGTTGAATCTTATGTCTCCAAAGCAAGTTGTTTCTCTCTGGGAGAAGAAACTTGGGCATCCTCTTGAGAAGACGCATCTCTCTGAGGAGAAGCACCTCGAAATAATTGCAGGTATGAGAGTATCAACTCATGTTTTAAATCGTTCCGAACTTTTATTCATGTTTACTTCTTTCTGCTCTCCAATCGTATGTGATTTAGAATCTTACTGACATCGTTGTCTTTGACTGTAATCTTGTGCCTAAACAGAGTATGAAAAAAATAATGGTAAGAAAGCATCAACCCTTTGTTTTCATCGGTTTTTGTTAGTTTTTCACTTCACTCATCTTTCGTTGAGAAAGATGTGCTTTAGAGTCGTGATCCCAAGGCGTAACTGACAGCATTGTATCGGAATTCAATCCTGTGAATCAACAGCGATGGTTGATTACCTGAGCATGGGCCAGATTATGGAAATCTGGTATGCAATCTTCTATAAAGGTGATCTTGATTTGCCGCTTCTGCCGAATGAAGTGGAGGTTACGGACTTATACCCAGATATAAAATACAAGACCGTAGAGGAGTTTCTAGACAGTTGCCTGTGATGTAAGTTGGAAACTAGGTTCTGCTAGAAGTGAAAACATTGGAGTATTGGACCAACGTACCAACGTGTAAGCAGTCGATGCACGAGCTTGGGAAAAACAACAATAAACCGATACTCCGAAATTTCAAACTTTTAGAATGTCCATATGAATTCATAGACCGAGTTGCGAACACTACCCTGCCTGCAAGTTTCAAGTACGCAAATGCAGGGCCCATTACTTTTGGGGTCATAATTCTATTGTCGATGGACATACTTTTCTTTGTCTCTCCGTTTTATGTTTGGAGGAAGTAAGATTGAAAATGGTTAGCGTGTTCCTTGGCCTTTTGCCAAGGACACGGAAGAGTTTCAGAGAAGTATGACAGCGAAGTCCCTTCAAAGGCATATCAATGAACATTAGGATTCAATTCTTTGAACTGACTCCGGCTTAGAATTTTCGTTGAGTCAAAGGCGGTCCAGGCTGGGCCAAGTGACAGCTGATTCGTCAGCCAGCAGAGGACTTTCACCAAAGAATGGCATGAATGATATTTCTACAAGTTAAAGTGGTACAATCTCTTCAGATTTCTCCAAAGAAAAGACCTGGATACGGTAGACCACCCTTAGACAGCAAGAGGACCAGGATTTATGAATGCACTGTCTTTTCTGATTTCTGTATCAGGACCTGGAGTAGTCTTCGCTTTGAGATTCTCGAGCTTTACCATGGCTGGAACGAAGTCCCTGTACCATAGTGTCTCGTTGGAGGCATAACCGTTGACTCCAGCTCTGGTACGAGAGTCCTCATATAACAGCTGATCCTGCTCTGTAAATTTCCATAATAAGAGTTGTCGAAGTCTTCGGGCGTAGTGTTGGCTAAATTCCCAGCAATAAGGGGATCTACTTCCACTGGGCATACTCCGAGGGCTGATTCGATGGCAGTGTCGTTCATTTTGGGGTCGATCTTACTTGAGTTCGAGTAGTTGTAGACTCGACAGTCATATTCTATGCAATGTATAAAACTTATGGTGTGTGCTCCTGCATTAGCAAGAAGTTGCCCACCGCAAAGTCAGTCTCTACCTGACGATTATGGAACTTGTTAACCGAGTTTCAATGCTACAGAAGAGATTCATTTGCTCCTCGATGTTCCCTGATTAGGTCCACAAATGAAGGTTACACTACATCAGAGATTTGTGCACGCCATTCAAGCGGGAGATGGTAGAGCAAGGTATACCGGCATGGACAAGGACATGGAGATACCAAGGAGAGCAAGCATTTCTTGAGAGCTGAAATTCTGCGAAGCGAAATTCGCAATGATTTTTAGTCATGGGATCTCTCGCACGAGGGAGGGCAGCTACAGCCGCATCTGCAGTCCATGTCCTCCCATCAAGCCTGCCGTGTAGAGGTTTATATCTTAGACCTCCCGCCTGAACATGGCCACGAAGCAGATCACATCAAACTTCGAACATACAAACAACAACACAATCTGAGCGTCTACTGGGCCCGATTAATTAAGGTTGTCAACGCAACTTCAGGGATAAACAACTGTTCGCTGGTCGATATGTGCACTATACAAGCACTTGTGCTTGATACAAGCTCTTATAAAATCTCCACCCTTCCTTTCACCCAATTCTCTCACAACGGAATCCGTGGAAATAACTAGACTGAACGGCAATCTCTTTCTGCAGCACCAGTCGAGGTGCTAATTTACCATTCAAACAAGGTCTTGCACCAAACCAGCAGGACCAGAATGCTGTTGAATTGAATGTGAATAGTGGCCTGAGTATTACTGATGCAGAAGCTGAATGGGTGCCATATGAATCTATTAGACTCAGCATTTGTTATGAGACATCAACCCGACTATCCGAAGCCCAGTTCAGTGTGATTTTCGTTCATAATCATCATCAATTAAAGACGTATGCTTTGGAAGTTGTAGTCTCTATCTACTTTAGTACTTCTTTGCTTATTAAAATAGAAATATTTAGAATAATTAAAAAATGAATTAAAATGGTGAACAAGTTAAATAATAATGGGACCCGACACCCCCTTGCATATATTCTTTAATGGATGGTTGCATAAAATTTTACGTAGTGTATAACAAGGTAGATCTACAACATTGTAGAAGTACTAATTCGTAGGTAGTCAAGTTTCTATATCGAAATTGTTTTTTTCTGATTTCTCCAAAATTTCATAAATTCATTTTACGATCTTATTCATATGCAGAGCTGGTGATTTTTACCGAAACCTATCCTATTAACATATACGGAAGTAAATTTATTCCTGTAGCTTTTTCATAAAATCTGGAAACAAAACACCGTAATTGATAACAAGCTTAAAGGACTCACTGATTTATGAAAGGGGGTGTCTCCCTACCAAGAAGGGGTATCTCCCGACCGGGTCCCTTATAAATAATAACAATGATATTTAAAGGCTGAAATTAAAGATAAGGAATTCTGCTTCCATATTGTTCCCCCAAACCACAGATTTACTTCGATAACCCCAAAACCATTGAGGCATTCTTTCTGGGTAAATTTAAAGGGAATGAAACCACCAATTCGTTAATCCAAACCGAAAATTTTCTTCGATAACCCCAAAACCATTTGGATATTCTCTATGGGCAAATGTGAAGGGAATGAAACCGCCAATTCGTCAACCCAAACCACAAATTTACTTCGATAACCCAAAAAACCTTGTAGACATTCTCTATGGGTAAATTTAAAGGGAATGCAATGCCCATTGGATTCGGCTTGGAGTTCCATGGGATCATCCGAAGGTTCTTGAAAACTTTTAAACTTTTCACGGTAAGTCCTACGCGGGGTTAGTGGAAATTTAGGGCACTGCTTCGAAGTTAACAGAATGCAGTGAAGAGACAAAGTTAAGGTACATGTGCCATTAAGGTATATGGATATCTTAATGGCTGAATTTTACTTACACTATGGCTAAATATGATTTGATATGATAAACCCTAAAACTCTAAACCCTAAACCCTAAACACTCAAATCTCAAGTAAATCAGTGATAGTGTAAATGTTAAGAGACTTTCTCATCTATGGATTACAAAATAAGAATGGATCAACTTGTTATTGAAATGTCATATTATAATAAATACTTTTACTAGTCATTATTACTTGGAGAGGATAACGTTTTGAAGAGCTACTGAAAAATAGCACAGTAATTAGTATTCAGACAAACAACTAAAAAAATAAATATCCCCTTCTGTCTTGAGAAAAAGAAAAGGAGCTATATAGATTATCTCTGATGATTTCATTTAAAGATTACCATACTTAAGTTTAATATATAATATAGTGAACCTTAATCCAGTTGATAATATCTTATTGGGTGAGTTCTTATTTGCTACTGAATCTTGATAAAGATAATTGTATCTCTCTTGAAGATCTATGTATATAACAAAACATTTGGAGAAATATTTCCAACAATAAATCATTTTGTAATATCTTTGGGTACAAAAGTAATAAAATTTTATATCTCTTCTTTTTTCTCAAATATTTGTATCATCATATTGTTTATGATGTACTTTTTATGGATCTCAATTAGGTGAATGACTCAAGTTTCATTCTTAATATACTAGTGAGTGGTGTTGTTTATAAGATAGTATAATTATGTGAATGATATTCTAATCAGAAAGGATTATATGCCATTAAATTATTGAAGCTATTTAAAGTTACTAAAACTATTTTATTATCTGTATTAATACCAATTTTTAATTTGATTCATAATTTAAGGTATAATTATACATCAATTATATCTTAAATGATCAATCAAATTTAAAATATTTGCCAAGGATAGCTGATTTTAAGGGAGTTCAATGACTTTAATCACATCAAGATATTTTATTTTATATATATTTTGAGCTATTATATACATAAAGAACAAAAATACATATATATATTTTCTATATAAATTATATAGATATATAATAGTCATATATATAAATAAATAATTGATTATTATACATATAGTTGAGAAATAAAAATGTTTCAAACACATAGAAAGCTATTCGATAAAACATTATGTTTCTAAAATAGGATAATAATACATAAAATGGGAGAGAGAAGAATTATTTATGAAAATAGGGAATTTTCCAAAATGCCCTACTAAAATAAGCAATCTCTAAAACGACCCATTTTCATTTAAAATTTCATCCACACTCTATTCCTTGTTTCACACTTATCTCTTTCATGACAAGGAATCCCATTGAAGAAATAAATTTTGTTCACGGTGTTGTACTTTGCCTTTCTCTCTCTAGGAACACATTGGGTGCCTAGCTATGGAGGTTATGGATTAGAGGTCCTGTTTAGATGTGTCACTACTGGTCTGAGCACACATTATGCCCGATCATTGGAACCTTTTACTCTTGTTTCTAATATTTCTTCTATCTAGTAGGGGAGAGCTGTCAACCTAACCTGGTCATCACAACACACACTCCTGGTCTGTTGGTCATCACTTCCAGCATTACCAAGGAGAAAAGCAAATCACACCTAGAAGGAAGGAACCTAAGCAAAGCACAACGCACACACACCAATCCAAGCCAACTACGTGTACAAATAGGCATGCAAGCACGGAGAAGATCTGATCACAAGAAGTCAACAACAACTCTCTATGACTTTTGTCAAAAATGAGCTTTAGGGTCTTCTTGCTTTGTCTTCAACCTAATTTCAATATGTACTCCAAGCCCTCCAGTATGTACTCCAAATTTCAACCAATTCCTATCCAAGTGTGGAATTCTATGTTTGTTTGACGGGGAAAATTTTGTGCAACTCATACGAACATAAATTTTTTATGTGACTTGGATTTGAGTGTTCTAGGATTCAATGGAAATCCTATAAGATAAGCTTTCCAATGATATGAAAGAAGCCACAATTTGACTATTATAGCTCCCTTGAAAATGCCTCAAACTTGGTCAGCCTTTTGCAAGTTTTTGCCCTAATTTTGAAATCCCTAATTGATGGTTTGCTCTTGGATCTTTGCAAGTTCTCACACATTTTTACATATAAATATAGTCCTCAAAGCCACTCCATAAACCTAAAATCTTCAATTATTTTTGTAGAAATAGAAGAGTTGGCATGTAGTAGTGATTAAAGATAGAAATGCTCTTATTGAGCCTACAAAAAAATTTAAAATGGAACTTATAGCCTTTGTTCTCACTCTCTATGGACAATGAGCCAACCAAATTTCCATAGTAGCTATTTGTGCTCTTTCCTAAACCCCTATGAAATTTGATGGCTCAATCCAATCCTAAACCCTAGACATGGATCAATTCCTGAGCTAGGCTAACTTGTGAGCTCTAAAGACCCAAGTATGCTTGATGCAAGATCCTAAATTCTCTATTTCAGAAATTTACATGAAAAATTTTCATAGAAGTGCAAGACCTAACCACCAACAATGTTGGAAAATTTCATAGCTTGATTCAAACCACAACTTGAGAAGCAACCAAAACCCCAAACTTGATCATAATCTTCTCCTCAACAACTTGATTTCCAATGCTTCAACTTCAATTGATAAGATCTTATTTGAGATTGACTCAAAAGTAGAATTTATTTAGCTAAATATAGTAATCACTTTATCAACTCACTATTCCATTGACAATTGATAGATCATGAAAAGATACAATACAACTCTAGAAATTCTCTTGTTTGCACATTTGAGTGAGAATTTGACCCCCACATTTCATTTGAGCCTAATACACTCAAAATCTGGTCAATTCCCTTGATTTTTGTCTTTCAATTGTAGCATGTCAACTTTTCTTTCCAACCATAGTCTCCTCTTCTTGAATGACCTCCCTTAACTCCTTCAATTCTCAAAGAAATCCATGCTTCTCCTATTGGGACCCAAACTCTTGCAAATTTGTCATATAGCCTCTTAACTTTTTGACAAATGGACCACACAACTTCACCTTGAAGCTCATGAAAAGAATTAAGTCATTATCCATCTATAAGAGCACATAGATGATCAGATCACAGACTTGCTTGTAAGTAAGCAATGGAAGGATGACATGATGTGTTTTTTCCATCACTAACTCCATGAATACCGCCCCAAAATGCACCACCATCTAACCCTGTAAGCCATCACGGTGTAGAATCTGAAGTCTGATGAGAAAAGGAATTGGGACTGGCAGATCGAGAGCATAAGACATCTCTTGCTCAAATAGTTTCCTTGATGCTTTATTGCCCACGCTCCGCTACAACTCTCACTCTCAACATCCTCCTCCCGCTTGAGACACCTCCTCCCGAGTCCCGCGCTCGCGATAATTAGTGCTTCGCACTAATCCATGTGCAGTACTGTACTGGGAAGGACCAACTATGGTAGATGGAAGTCTACTAAACAAGGTGCCATGGCAAGGTTGAGTAAGGAAAAGGCGGAAGCAGCGTGAGGGGAATCTTGCTTTGTCCCCGAAACATCCAGCATGACATGGAAATCCACAACAACATGTGGCTGACCTGGCTGTCCACCTAGACTGATCTACACTACGATCCGGTGTATGAGGCCGTCAAGGGACCTGTGAAGTAAAGTACTGTGCAAATGGAGCCGTTTAGGAATCTCCCCGTTTATTTAGCTGGCGGCAGCTGATAGTCAATCAAGTAGAGATTTATGCGAAACGAAAGTAGATGTATCCAGGTCTGCTACATATCCACTACAGTATTGTCAGCTAAATCAGAGGAATTCTTTTCGGCGGGGAGAGGAGAAAAGGTGGATCTGGGGCTCTATTTAGCGAAAACTCTCTTAAGGAATACTGGAAAGTTCCCCAAAGGTTTGGAGAATCTTCTTCAGTACGAGTGTATTCATGATGATAGATATCAATTACGGTGTTGCGACTACTCCCTTCTTCTGTTATGATGTCTTTCACTTGGAGAAAGTTGCAAGAGACATGACGGGTTGTGCCAGCAGATCTACACTGAACAGTGTAGATCTTATATGTTTTATGTAAGATATTCTTTTGGTACCCCGCTACGGCACCCTTTTGTTTTATTGTTGAAAATCAATATTTGCGGGTTTGTTCTCTCGAGAAGAACTTTCGATGAAAAGATGGAAAGATTTCTCGGGAAGAGGTTAATCATTGAATCAGGTCAATATGTTTGGACATACGGATGGACACATTCCTCTTGAGACAGAGCATAGCCATTTGTTATATGTGTTGAACCAAGCGAGCGATGACATGTTTGGTTTGTCTGAGCTGCATATAAACATAAACAAATGTATATACCTTAGGAAAAATTTAAAAGTAAAAAATGAGATCAGTTGTTTCTAACAAGGTACTTGTAAAATGGAACATTTTCAGTTTCTGCTTTAGGAATAAACTGCCCTGTACGTGATGATCCTTATCATGTCAATAAAATGCTGTGTACATGATAAAACCTTGAACTGGCGTGAAGGTGATAATGCATCAATTAAATGGTACTAACTGTCAGTCTACACTAACTTTGTATCTTACGTCCGTGTAGATAGACATCCATCTATGTCGATGTGGATACCACGCCATCGCTTTCACTAATTATAGTAAGCTCCATTAGTGTCTCTATTTCCAATTGTACAACCCCGAGGCAATGTTCTTTGCTTTATTAGAATTGAACAACGTCTCCTGCATTATTTCATATAATATTTAAGTTAAAAATTTCTGCCCTGGGCGGTTGACATCAAGTCGTTGTAGTATAGTGGTGAGTATTCCCGCCTGTCACGCGGGTGACCCGGGTTCGATCCCCGGCAGCGGCGACGCTGGATGGAAGCATGCTTGTAATCCAGACCTCCTCTTTTGCCAATTGTGGGACTACAAAGTCAATCCTCAACTCCACTACATGCAGAAAAGTGATAGATGTTGTAGACACTATCAAACACGGTGGTTTTGTTACCACTTTTCTTGAGAAAGTGTACCTTATGTTGACAGAAATAGCCGGTGAGGCTTGAGATGTCATACTCGGGAAAGGAACAACGATGAACTTTGGAGCAAAGTCGAGGTAGAAAGGAAATTACGATAAGCTCCTAACGACAGCACATAGCTATGAGTTAAATAAGATACTACGATGAATTCAGAAAAGACGTATAATTGGATGTGAAATTAGAACGAGCTCATAATAAAGCATGATGTTGAGGATGCTGAACTGATAAAAAGAAAGTAATGTTCATGGTAAAAACGGATTGTACTCCATGTATTTTTCGTTATTTGATAATTTGGTAATGACTATGATTGGGAGGAGATTGGTTCATTTCAAATAGAGTTATTTCACATCCCCTAGAGCTCCCGTACAATTCTTTACGGTAGAGTCCAAGGAGTACTTTAAAATTATCATGAGTAAGACCTCATAGCCGTAAAATTTTACAGGTAATAATTTTTGTGACCACGTAAGGTTTTATGGGTCATGAGGCGTAACCCGTAAAATTTGATGAAGGTTATTAATTGTTGTGGGCATTTGAATTTGGAAACGGAAAGCCAAGTGCCCTAACTCTAGGAAGCGAGCTATTTAGAGGGTTCTAAACAAAACTCCGATGCCCCCACCATTTCTCTCCTTGCTCTCTCATGGTGTTTTCATTTGTCTCGACTATTGTTTAATTTTGCTAGTGTGTGTTCATATCATGTAAGAATTGTTCAATTGGGTTAATCCATTTTTCATTTTTCATTTTTCATTTCAATAATGGCTAGGGGAAAATTTTCCCTGCTGTAGCACCCGGCAATTACTAGCAAAAGAAATAACGAGATGTGTGCGGAAGCAGATCTCAAAGAGAGTGGGAAAATGAACTTGTGCTTTGATGAATGGGGATTCTAAGAAAGGGAAGTAGAGAAATTTTTGAAATCTAATGATTTTTTAATGGAGTGATTTTGATTTGAATATGGAAGACAAAGAGGACTTAATATTGAAGTGGTGGTATTTTGTTCATTCCCACCAATATTTGATCAAGAGGAAGCTTTACAATAAGAACATCAATTTTGCTTGTAAATTCTTTTTATATTTAGATCCCTCCTCGTTTAGACAACTAGTGCAGATGCATGTTGAATTTTTCTTGCTTTGCTTGAACTCATTAGAAAACATGATGTTTTCACAAAAGGGAATGCAAGAAATTCCAATCCGTTATGTGGGTTCAATTGGCTATAACACTTGATCTATTTGGACCTAATAGAAATGGTATGTGTGTGGCAAGGGACACAAATCTTTGGAAATTAGTTCAAGATCTACAAGCAAATTTATTGATAGAGTCATGACCACCATTGAAGCCACTCTGGGCCCAAAAGTTACTTGGCCCAATTGAGAATAGAGAAATGGAATTTCAAACTTCTTTGTAACAAAAGGGTTCAAGGTTGTGTTGGATTAGTGGACGGGACTTTATTTCCTCTTGTTCAATGACCCAAAGTAGATGGAGAAATTTATTTCAGTTGCAAAGGTTTCATTTCAAGAGTTAAGTTATTATGGAAGGTGGTTGTTTGAGTGGTGTTGTTGAGCATATGTTATTATTGCAAGATGTTGGGGTCCTATCATGACATCACTTGCATCATGAAATCACACTTATGTGATGATATGAATTAAAGATGGTCTAATATGTCCTTTGAGCAGCACCAATATCTACTAAGTGACTCAAGTAATGTGCCAATGAATCACTTGGTACCTTTGATCAAGCTACAATGCACCAACAATAAAATGGAGTTTAATAAATGTGTTGCAAGAGCCAAGGTTCTCAATAGGGTCAAGTGACTCAAGCATTGCTTAGTGATTCATGCATTGCATTGGAATATTGAAGGCACGTGCCTTCAAGTGACTCAAGCATTGCTTAGTGACTCATGCATTGCATTGGAATATTGAAGGCACGTGTCTTCAATTCAATCATTGTGTGAACTAAGAGTTCAACTTAAAGTGAGAATATGAATCTCTATTTGATGAAATGGATCAATTTTCATATTATATTACAGAACTTTCTTTCCAATAAGAGCAATATGTGGATAAAAGTGGAACGTAAAATAAATTTCATTCAAGAAGGGAATGGAGGACCATAAATAAATGATCCATGAATTCCTTCTAGAGAGGAAATAAGAGAAATTGTGATGTAAATGTGCATTGCCTTCAACAAGCAACTCAGTGGGTTTTTGAATCTTCAATAAACAATGTATGGTTTATGAATGGAATAATTTATAAATAAATGTGTACAATTTATGAATGTTTGGTCATGTTGGTTCATTTGATGTCAATTCAGTTGTGACCAAAGAAGAATCCATTGAATATGTATTTTGGCCAAGTAATATTGATTCTGGACATGAATGATATAGATCTTATGCCATTGAGGAATATGGATTTTGTGCTTGAAATAGAGGAATTATAATGGATAAATTTTGATTCTATGTTTGAAAACTTGCAATGGCAATCTTTGCACAAGTATAAAAGATACAGTCTCTTTGATAAAGTGAGAAAACCTTTTCCAATGAAACAAGAGGGAGGAAGATTGATAAAAATAGAAAGAGAGGAATACATTTTTAGAGAGAGTAGAACACTTCGAAGGGAGTTAATTTTTTCCAATGAACAAACTTTTGGGAAAGTAGAGGAAGAGTTTGATATGTTGAGTGAACATTTGGAAGCTTCAAAATCAGAAGTATGAGTGGAAGGGAGAGAGGAAAATTTTGCAATGGAAGAGAGAGAGAGGAAGATTTTGCAATGGAAGGGAGAGATAGAGAGGAGAATTTAATAGTTGAGTGGCTATGGGAATGAACATGGAATAAAGAAATGTCTGAAAGAGAGTGTTTAGGCTGAATGAGAGAGATATGATCAAATTATCACAAAGACAAGGGGTAGGAGGAGAGAAAGTATCAAAGAATTTGAGAGTGTGATGAAGGAGAGAGACATTATCACATAGAAGAAGAGAAGAGGGGAAAAGAAATTATCAAAGAAGAGGTGTAGAAAGGGATTTTAGTAGGCATGAACTGGCCCATAGTTTGTCTATGGGGCACTACGGGACAGCCCTTATGTAGCCGGCCCTTCTCTAGACTTGAGGAAGAACTACGGGTAGGATTCCCATAGTGCACATAGCTGTACTACAGGACCAAGTCTACCTTAGGACACTTAATCTTGGAGACGGCTCATAGGTTTGTCACCCTTGAGAGCCAATCAGCCTCCTTGGTTGTCACTCTGTACTCACTCTTGAAGAAGAAAAGCCCCGGTAGGATGTTTGGGCTAAATTGAAATTCCTTCTAGGCTAAAGGGTCATCCATTGACTTCTAGACAAGAAGAACACCCTATGAATTGTTTCCTTTGTTACATGAAAGGGTTTTCTTTGGACCAGCTATATAAATTAGCAAGTGAATAATTGCCAATTCCACTTGGATTTCTTCCACCATCTTATGTACTTTGTAAAGCTCCTTGTGAATTAGAGGTAGAATTTGTGGGCCATGATGTTCCATAGCCTGTTGTAGCGGGGATTGTAAGGTCTTGAGATTGCACCGTGCACCTGGCTGCATGTGCTTAAGCTGTCTTGTTTTTCATGGACTTGGCAGTTCTTCCGTAGTCTGGCACTAGTTCTCTTCTCTGGATTTATGACAGTAGATTCTCTTGGGAGATTGTCTGTTGCTATTCCGGGTGCTGATCCTTGTTAATGAATACTTGCATAGGCTTTAGGTTTAAATTTTCTTGCTTGTTCTCTAGCTACTATTCCTGATCTATCATTCCAAACTCTTTTCTTAGTCTGTCATTCTTAGGTGGGTGGGGTTTTTGCTGTGATAGTCAAGCTTGGCCCAAAGCACAGACTTGGTGGGATTTGTGGACCAGTCCACAAGTCATGCAACCGATTCTACCCCAAGATTTTGTCCAAAGACCATTCATTCACAAGGAATGTCACTTCCATCACTGCACCGCGTTCTCCAAAATTCATAAATTCTTCATGATGATCAAAACTCAGACTGAATAGTTTTGCATCAAGCACATTTTCTAATCAAGCATATACAGAACATGAAACATCCAGGTCCTAACTCCTATCCCTTACAACATTTAGCTTCATGTCTGCACGTCTCTCTCCAAGATTGTTGTTCGGCAAATCCCCTTTGGTGATTCTCCCCTCTTGTCATTGCAAATTTGTACTGTTGTCACTCTGGCATTTCTCTCCTCACTCTCTTGCCATGCTCAGCCAGCAGATTTCTTTTGAAACTTCCTTCCTCTCTTGTCACCTCCTCAGCAGAGCAACTCCAAACCTTCACTCCAATTCCTCTCACTACTCAGGGCAAAACCCTTCAAAAATCTCCTTTTACCTCTCATTGCTCAGGGCAAAAGCCCTTGAAGATCCTCTTCTCTCCTCAGCAGGCCAACTCTCCAAACTTCACTCTAGTCCAGTCCTTTCTGTATGAAATTCAACTCCTTCAGCCAAGTCTCATAAGGCTTTACAGTCAAGAAAATATCCCTGCCCTTGTATTGTCAAAACCCTACAATCACTTCATGAGGACACCTTGCCATGTCCATTGCCACCTCAACTCACTTCAAAAATTCCTGCATAGCCTTGCTCCCCTCTCCCATTGTCTAGCCCAAAGCACATCTAAATTTTTCTTCTCCTGCACACCCTATCTCATTTTGAAAATTCCTGCACAGCCTTGCTTTCCTCTCCCACTGTCCTGCAGAAGAGCACTTCAAAAATTTCTCCTCTCTTGCACACCCTACCTCAATTCAAAAATTCCTGCACAACCTTGCTTCCCTCTCCCACTGTCCAGCCCAAAGCACTTCTAAATTTCTCTTCTCCTGCACACCCTATCTCATGTCAAAAATTCCTGCACATCCCTACTTTCCTCTCCCACTGTCCTTCACAAAAGCACTTTGAAAATTTCACCTCTCCTTGTCACGCCATTTGTAGTGCCGCATCTAGATGCTCAGACACTAGAGTTCCAGTGATAGTAGTTAGAGTTATTTCAGCCGTTTCTCAAAGACTACTTTCCGACGGTTAGATTTTGTGTTCGGAGTACTGACTTGACGGTGGGGCCCACCGTCACTTTGCACCGTTTGCACCGTCAAGTGTGCCGTTAGCGGGACCGTTAGGGTTTCAGAGCTAGCTTGAGTCCAAGGGGTATAGTTTTGAAGTGAGCTCCAAAGAGCTCACTTCTCTGATGTTGAGCTTTTGAGTTCCTGGATATGGTGAATAGAGGCCGGCAAGCGTCACTTGGATTCTCTATGCTTGAGTGGGTGTGGCTTGACTGTAATCAATGCCCAGTTGTTGGCAGTTTATAGAGTGACAGATCAAGTACTGATCTGAGTTGAGTTGAGTTGAGAGTGGTAAGCAATCTGATTACACCAGAGAAATGAAGCCAGGGGGAAATCAGGTGCAGGAACTTTGAGTGTTGGTGGTATCTCCAAGCTCGGTGGATCGTTGGTAGCTCAATTCAAGTTCAGTATTTCCCTAGTGTGTAGAAGCTCATTCGATTGATGTAGATTTGGCAATTAGGCGGACGGTGTGCGGAAGCGTTGGCCAAATTTTGAGCAAAGAAGGAGCAAATTTCAAGCAGTGGTTATGATTTTGAGCTCAGGAGGTGAAGGCATGACTAATTTGATACGAGTTGGGCTTAGAAAGTCAAATTGAAGGTGGAGTTGGGAAGCTTTTCTCATGAATTTTTGATTTGGAAAAACCCTTGTTGTCAATTTGGCTCGAGTGGAAAGTTAGCAGGAGATTTGGTGGACGGTCAACTTTAGGGTTTACGTCAGATTTTGGTTGGGATTTACATCAGATTTTGGCCAGATTTGGATGAATTTTGCTAGTTTGGAGGACTTTTGCAGATTTGGAGAAGTTTCACCAATTTTGGAGGAAGTTTGAAGTGGCAACAAGAAAGGCCTCATTTGGCATTTAGAGGCTTTGAGGCATAGGGATGTGGGCTATGAGAGGCTATGAAGGCCTAGAAGGGCTAGCAAGCTAGCTTGTTGGCGTTCTCTAGCTAGTTTAGAGTAGACCTTGGTCATTGGTTGGCAAAATCTGCCTTTCCTGCTAGATTGTGTGCAATAGGGTTTGACCCCTAGATCTCTTGTTCCTAGACTGGTGCCCTAGCCAACTGGTCCACCCTCACTTGTTGTCCTAGTGAATGTGCCACTGTTATCTATACACATGTAGCTTTGGCTAGGAGAGGCAATTTGATCCCATTCTTGGTGATCCTGGTAGCTTAGGACTTAGATACAAACTTCTCTTATATCAAATGCCAAATGGTGGCAAAGTCAGTCCCGTGTTGTGTTATGAGATGGAGGGTTTTTGTTTAGATTTCTTGTGATTGGATCCCCTCCAGACCGTGAGAGTGCGTGTTATGATGGCAGGTTACAGGTTGCCCTAGTGTAGTTATCTTGGTTAGAGTTACATTAGTGGGTGGTGCTTAGTTGGTACTGGCACTTGGTGGTGTTGGCACGTGGTGGTGTTGGCACTTGGTGGGGCAATTGCGGTTGCAACTTGCGATTGCAGTTGGTGGTTCACGTTTGCTGTTGCGGTTACTTTGTCACGACGGAGTTCTTTGGAGATTCCAGAGGAGTTAGCCTTGCAATACACAGTGGGTTTACTCGGAGTGGTGCTCGGTATCAGCTTGTATCTTAGGTCCTAGTGAGGGAGGAGATTGACTCTGAGTTGGAGTTCGACATAGGAGCTGATTCAGTTGAGAGTGCACTTGGTGTGTCCGCACTGTTGTTGTAGGACATGGACGAGATTTATGGGGCCTCAAAAGGCCCTAGGCGTTACTCTGGTACAATGGGTACCATTGAGTTGGATGACTTCATCTAGGAGTTTGATAGTTGGTGTGATCTGCAGTAGATGCGGAACCTGACTTTGTTCACACCCTTCATGGCATGGAAGGGGTTGTTTTAGCATTTAGAGGGTCCATCAATGGACGACTACCATGAGTTCAGGAGAGCTCATTTGGAGGAGATTGAGTTATGGAGACAGTATTGGTCTCCACACTATGTCTCCATCACTTCAGACTTGGTGGCCAGGAGTAGATCGGCAGTACCTACGAGTTCTAGCTCGAGTAGTGTTGGTGGAGCTAGTGGAGGTGCACTAGCTGGAGATAGTGCTACTACAAGTGGAGGTACCGCTGCAGGAGGTGGTGTGATATCGGGGTTTAACCCCATGGTAGAGTTCTTCCTATATTTGAGGCAGAACTACCATGGAGTGCGGATTGACAAGCTGAGGAGCTTGCAAGAGTTCCAGCGGAAGGCTAGAGAGAGCCTATGCAAGGCATACACTCGCATGAGGCGGCTGATCAGTTTCACTCAAGGAGTTACTGAGGCCCAAGTAGTCCAGTTTTGGTATGGGATACTGGATAGGGAGTTGCGACATAGAGTTCATGATGCTACGTTGTTACAGGCTACTTTGCCTACTTTGGCAGTGGTCTTTGGTTTGGCTAAGCGTATTGAGCTCAACATGGTGGAGGAGAGAGTGGTGACATCTGGATTTGGTAGGGAGACCTCATCTACGGCTATGATTTCTTCTAGAGTGCAGCAGAGTGCACCACGCCCAGTTGGTTTTCAAGGATAGGGTGGACAGCCTTGATCTTATGGAGCGAGTGGAAAGCCTAATGGAGTTAGACCCTTACTCTCATTTTTGGATCAGCAGCAGCCAGTGAGTGGTGGTGTTGCTTGTTGGACTTGTGGTGGACCTCACCATCAAAGAGAGTGTACTCAAGGCAATGGACCTGATACCTCGGGTGCATCACAGCCAACACAGAGGTAGTGTGAGCATTGTCATAGATTTGGTCACACTAGTGATCGGTGTTTTGACCTACACCCGGAGTTATGGAGTGGTAGGGCTGCTATGGCAGGTAGTAGAGGAGCTCCAGTTCATGGAGGACAAGGTGGTAGAGGATCTACACCTAGTAGGGGTGCATTACCTACCCTTACTTCTAACACAGCTATGGCTACTCGGATTGAGCAGTTGGAGCAGAGATTGGCTAGTATGGCTATTGCTCAGAGGAGATCAGATTCGGGTGCTGAGGCTTCCACCTCATATGTTGGTGATAGAGATGCTTTGGACTTCATGTGCAGAGCAGCACAGGTGGATGCATCTGCAGCAGTGACTAGGAGTGCAGTACGTGCTCCAGAGCCTAGAGGAGCATTAGTGGAGTTGGACCCACAAAGAGGAGAGGTTGGGAGACAGGTCAAACTTCCCCAGTCTTTCACGCTATTTGAGGCATTGCAGACAACATCCATGGTTCCTAGACGTCCCAATGTAGGTGTGGTAGGTGGTGATGGAGTACATGATGGACTACCTGCTAGTCAACCACCTGCTACTACACAGACTAAGTCTAGCATGATGTTGGGGGCGGCTCAACTGATTATGCAGCATCCTTTATTTTTGGCCAGTGATATGTTTACATTGGGAGTTGACCCAGCCCCAATATTCCGGTTGGCTGCCACGTTGTGTGAGAGTAGGGATGGTGCAGTTCCTACTACTAGAGCAGAGGTGGTTGGTAGTGGAGCTGACTTGGTTGAGGAGCATGGGACCCGTTTGGTGACCAATGGTTATGGCAGGCAGTA
Organism: Lunularia cruciata; assembly: GCA_948567375.1. Classification (NCBI taxonomy): domain Eukaryota; kingdom Viridiplantae; phylum Streptophyta; class Marchantiopsida; order Lunulariales; family Lunulariaceae; genus Lunularia; species Lunularia cruciata. The sequence continues at coordinate 62,153,615 of OX419758.1, forward strand.
GCGGCTAGATTGGAGGAGTTGCCAGCTAGACCGGCCTTTGAGAGAACATGGTTTACACCTGGTGTTGTCCTATTGGATAACCAGAGGGGGATTTTTTATTTGGTGGGACCTTTGGGAAAGGTCTATACACCACAGAGAGTCTTATTAGACTCCGGTGTGCATCCCCTTATGCTGGGGAAGGCTGCAGTTGTCGGTCTAGAGTTACGGAAGACCGATATGGAGAGGTGTCCATTTCAGATCCAAACATCTCTAGGTGGTGGTTCGACACAATACATCACACATGGGGAGCTTGTTGTCCAGGTTCAGCCTGGTCATCCGACTGATAGCCCAGTGGTGAGAGCTCAGGCTATTGCAACAATAGCTGAGTCATATGATGTGCTAGTTGGGGGAGTAGTGTTATACCCCATGGGTTTTAGCATTGACTATTGGGAGGAGACAACCTCTTATAGACCTGGTTGGTAGTCTGGTGAGGGACGGGTATGTCGCCTACCAGTACACTTCAGTAGTGGCAGTCTTGGCTCACTATAGTCCGGGACCATGGCAACATCAATTTTAGCTTTCAGCGGTGCAATTACTTGGCCTGGTGACTTGTTGGAGGGGAATACCTATACAAAGGATATTCTAGTACCAGAGGAGATCACTCGGCTGTGGAGTACGAGTGGGATTGTTCCATCCACCTTGGATGTTCCATTGTGGAGTTCAAAGGAGGCATTGCAACAATATGCAGATCAGTTGGTGCAGCAAGCTTGGAGTGGAGCCTCGTACCATCAAGAGATGAGTGTGAGGATGAGCTTCCAGAGGCGATTGCTTTGACACCTCTAGATACCACACTCATTGCTTGGCAGTATCCAATAGAAGGGATATGCCTATTGGAGTTGTTTGGTGGGATCAGCACCGGACTAGATGCGGTGTTACAGGCGGTATCCGAGTACAAAGGTACTTGTATGTAGAGAGAGATGAGACTGCTAGGCAAGTCTCTCTACATCATGTGGCACACTTGGCCTATCGGTATCCGGAGTTATTACCTATGTCAGCAATCAGAGGTTACTAGAAGGCCCTACCAGGAGACATTTCCTTAATGGGGGCGCATGACCTAGAGAGACATGGGCCTATTCACTTGGTGATTTCTGGATGGCCATGTCAGGGACATACACGTATGGGCCGCGGTTTGGGTCTTCAGAATCCTCATTCTGGTGTGTTTTGGGAGATGTTATGGGTACTACGACATCTCCAGGTTCATCAGTCTGTTTCTCAAGCTTACCTTTTGGAGAACATTCTTTTGATGGGTGATTCTCGCACTAGAGTGGTGGCAAGTACACATCAGGTCCATTCTTGGATGGGACCTACTGCATTGTTAGATGCAGCCAGAGTGAGATCATGGGCTCATCGTCTTCGTCTTTGGTGGACAAACCTCTTACCCAAAGAGGTTCTACAGCGCGCGTATGATGGGATTCAGCGACTTGACCACATCTTTGTTGATGATATCTTGGATGTTGGGCATCAGTCTCAGATAGTGGTAGTGGCTGATAGGTCACCTATGGCAGTGGTGAACCTAGTTGGACAGCCTAGAGCTGCATTTCCCACACTCATGAGTTTCCCAAGCTCTCATGCTTTTTGAGAGGGAGGACCTGGACTTGTTTGGGACTCATAGTTACAGCAGTTGGTGGAGCCCAATGCTAATGAGAGAGAGCGGGCAATGGGTTTTTGCACCGGTATTATTGCTGTTCCAGTAGTGTCAAAGGCATCCAAGCGTCAGGTGTTAGGTCAGGCTATGGACCTGAACCGTTTGACCTGGATTGTGAGCCTTGGCTTGGCAAAGCAGCGTAGGATGCGCTTGATAGGCATCACCACTTTGACACTTGTGAGCTCTGTGCCTATTGAGACAATTTAGGCACATGTTGGGGGCAATAGACCGAGTGGGCATAGTATTCTTGGGACACATCCAGTAGCTACTAGGGAGAGTGGTCTACTTGGAGTCCATCCATGTGAGCGTGGGCTACTTGGATTACATCGTTGGTCCATATGGGATGCAGCTAGAGGACGTGTGGAGCTTGTAGCCAGAGTGGAGGGAGTTTTTCACATAGAGGTTGGGACCTCTAGTGGTCGGGAGCATGACACTATTGCTCCCAAGGGCTCAGTTTAGCAGCCAATCAATACGTCTTCCACTCCTACTACAGTTACAGAGGATACTTGGGAGCTAGATCTTGGACCCAAGCTTATTGGAGAGGAAAGACAAAGGGTTTGGATGTTCTTGAGGAGTCACACGAGTTGTTTTGCCTTCAATATGAAGGATTTGGGTGCTCTGAAGGGACTTGTTTATACGGATTGAGCTGACTAGCAAAACATTAGTTTTCCAACGTCCTTATTGATATAGTGAGATGGAGAGGACATTGATTCAAAGCCGGAATAGTGACTTTTTTGAGGCTGGTTTGGTGGAGATTTCACATGGAGAGTATGCATTAGCGACGGTGATGCCAACCAAGAAGGATATGCATGGCAACTATACAGATAGGCGGATGTGTGGAGATTACCGTCCTATCAACCGACAAACAAGGGCTGATTGGTATGCCATGCCTACAACGGAGGAGATTTTTGATGCAATTGGGCATGCAAAGGTCTTCAATACTTTGGATCTTCAAGCGGGATATCATCATTTGCCAATCAAGGAGGAGGATAAGTCCAAGACAACATTTTGGGCTATTGATCCTCACGGCAAGGATGTGTTATATTAGTGGAGGTTCTTACCATTTGGGTTAAAGAACACTTCTGCTAAGTTCCAGAGGGTCATGGATAGGATCCTAGCTGGATTGGATTTTTCTCGGTGCTATATTGATGACATTTTGGTTTATAGCACTACTCTGGAGGAGCATGAGAGACAATTGTTGGAGGTGTTTGAGAGGTTGAGATCTCATGGACTCAAATTACATCCTGGGAAGTGTAGGTTCTTCCACGAGCAGGTTGAGTATTTGGGTCACACTATCTACCCCGAAGGACTTGGTGTCCAGCAGACCAAGGTGGAGGTTATTGCACATATTCCTTGGCCTACGGATGTGAGTAGAGTGCGAGCATTCCTTGGGTTGGCAAACTTCTATCACCACTATGTTAGAGGATTTAGTGCCATTGCCAAGGCCTTGACAAAGCTGACCAAGCTTACACAAGAGTGGTGTTGGGAAGATGAGCAGGAGAGAGCTTTTGTAGAGCTCAAGGAGAGGTTGACATCTGCTCCTATTTTGAGGAGACCGATCAGGGGACAACCATTTTAGGTTCACACTGATTGGAGTATGTTGGGGCTTGTAGCGGTGCTCACCCAACATGATGATGAGGAGAAGGAGTTTGTGGTGGCCTATGCTAGTCGCTCCAACAATTCAGCAGAGGTGAAGTATAGTTCATATGAGGGAGAGTGCTTGGCAACAGTTTGGGCAGTAGCACATTTCCGATGTTACCTATTTGGTAACCCCTTCACTCTCATCACTGATCATCAGCCGTTGAAGTGGTTGATGGAGTCCGACAAGCTTTCAAGGAAGCTTGCACAATGGGCTTTGATTTTAAAGGAGTATGATTTCACGGTTGTTCACAAACTTGGAGTGGTGAACCGTGATGCAGATGGGCTGAGTAGAAACCCATGTCCCAGCCAGTAGGATCAGACCGGAGCACGTTAGCATGGTGAGGCAGATGAGGAGATGGTGCTAGGTTGGCATGCATCGGCCTTTCTGTGTATATTTGCAGAGGCTTTGGTGGTATCTTTCTCAACGCATATATGAGGAGTTATTGAGGTCACAGATCCAGAGAGTGAAGATATTGGTACAGTTCAGCAAGACATTCATGATGATGTCTTAGTGATGGACTATCTTTGCATTGGTGTTGTGGGTGGCACAGTTGGGGCCAAGGAGAGAGACCATGTTCTTCAACGAGCCAGACGGTTCAGATTGGAGGGTAGACACCTTTTGCATGTATGGGAGGATGGTAGAGTGCGAGTTATACCACTTCCATCACAGAGACCACAGTTGGTCCGTCATCTCATGAGGAGCTAGGACATTTTGGAGTAAAGCTTACGTATAGCTTACTCCAGAGTCATTATTGGTGGTGTGGTATGCAGACCGAGGTACAACAGTTTGTTGCCATATGTCTGGTTTGTGACAGAGTTAGAGCATCATTCAATGCTCCTACGCCACAGTTATACCCATTACCTATCATGGGATTGGGTAACCGTTGGAGTTTGGACTTTGCCAAACCTTTACCGCTGACTGTGAGACATCATCGGTATGTTTTGGTGATGGTAGAGCACTTCTCCAAGTGGATTGAGTTGGTGGCACTTCTTGACAAGTCTAGTGAAGGGACAGCTTAATCATTCCTGGATTGAGTTCTTAGTCATTTTGGTGCACCAATTGAGGTTTTGACTGATCAGGGTACAGAGTTCTTGGGGGAGTTTCAGGTTTTGTGTGACAAGGCTTTGATTGATCATTGTACTACATCCCGAGATCACCTTGAGGCAGATGGCTTAGCAGAGAGAGTAGTTTAGACGGTGAAGAGAGGATTGCAAAAGTATGGTTTGCAGAGAGGCCACTTAGGAGATTGGGATCTCCAATTACCTTGGTTGGCCATGGGCTATTAGTTCAGCCGGCAAGCCTCCTTAGCATCCTTCTCTCCATACTTTCTACTTTATGGATGAGATCTTGATTTACCTACAGCCATTCGTCAAGATGCTACTGTAGTTTTGGACTTGGATGACCCCGATGTATGGATGAGCACATGTTCTCAGCGGGCAGAGATCTTTCAGAGAGTGATGCCAATGGCTTTTGAGAACTTGGCAATTGCTCAACATAGAGATACTTTACGCTATGCTACCATTTGAGGAGGAGGTTATAGACCCTCGATCCGTTGATTTCATCCAGGTAACTATGTATATCTATAGCAGATAGCACCAACAACACTTGATGTTTCTACATGCCGTACTATCTTGAGTGCGTGAGGTTTTGCCATCTGGAGTCCTTGTGTTAGAAGGACGTGATGGTGTTGTTTAGAAAGATCATGTGTGCAATTGTGCGCCATGCCACCTTCCAAACATTGATGGTACTATGGACCCAAGCTTGGCACTTATACGTGCAGGCTTGAGGTGTATGTTATGTGGCTCTTTTGGTGGAGCTACTACTATGTTAGTGTGTGATTGTTGTTCGAGAGGATGGCATATGGCATGTATGACTCCTCCCCTCATGGTGGTTCCTTAGGGATAGTGATTATGTCCTAGATGTACTTGACCTATAGCTAGTTCATTCTTTATATGGTATAGATTGTAGACAGACGACTAACGATGAGGCTCCATAGCACCTGGCCTCCTGATCTTTGCCCATTAGAGGGTATACCATATACTTAGAGTAGATGGCTATCTGGAGTTAGAGGGACCTAACCACCAGCTAGGGGAGCGATTTTGGCACTTTAGAGTCTATGTATGACTTATGTGTGAGTTGTGCTTCTATAGTATATGATGTTGACAGCGATGTATTTGTGTAGCGATGTATATATGCACGATAGCTATCATGCCATTTGTAGTGCCGCATCTGGATGCTCGGACACTAGAGTTCCAGTGATAGTAGTTAGAGTTATTTCAGCCGTTTCTCAAAGACTACTTTCTGAGGGTTAGATTTTGTGTTCGGAGTATTGACTTCACCGTGGGGCCCACCGTCACTTTGCACCGTTTGCACCATCGAGTGTGCCATCAACGGGACCATTAGGGTTTCAGAGCTAGCTCGAGTCCAGGGAGTATAGTTTTGAAGTGAGCTCCAAAGAGCTCACTTCTTTGATGTTGAGCCTTTGAGTTCTTGGCTATGGTGGACAGAGGCCGGCGAGCGTCACCTAGATTCTCTATGCTTGAGTGGGTGTGGCTTGACTGTAATCAGTGCCCAATTGTTGGCAGTTTATAGAGTGACAGATCAAGTACTGATCTGAGTTGAGTTGAGTTGAGTTGAGAGTGGTAAGCAATCTGATTATTGTGGCACTTTAGAGTCTATGTATGACTTATGTGTGAGTTGTGCTTCTATAGTGTATGATGTTGATAGCGATGTCTGTTTTGTAGTGATGTATATATGCACAATATCCTGCACACCCTATCTCAATTCAAAAATTCATGTACATTCTTGTTTTCCTCTCCCATTGTCCTGCACAAGAGCACTTCAAAAATTTCCCCTCTCCTGCACACCCTATCTCAATTCAAAAATTCCTGCACAGCCTTGCTTCCCTCTCCCACTGTCCAGCCCAAATCACTTCTAAATTTCTCTTCTCGTGCACACCCTATCTCACTTTGAAAATTCCTGCACAGCATTGCTTATCTCTCCCACTGTCTAGCCAAAGCACTTCTAAATTTCTCTTCTCCTACACACCCTATCTAAATTCAAAAATTCATGTACATTTCTGTTTTACTCTCCCACTATTTTGCCCAAGGCAATTTGAAAATTCACCTTTCTGGCCTTCACAATCTCAAGCCATACTTGCCTGCAAAAATTTCCCTTTTGATGTTCACAATCTCAAGCCATACCTATCAAAATCCTCTCTTGCCCTGCACCTCAAGGCATACGAAATTCTTCTCTCATAGCATTTTCTCTCCAAGTTTCTTCCTGTCCAACCACAAGATCTCTAACTTGAAATCCTCCTTATTGCCCTCTCTCCTCAGCCAAACAACTCCCAAAACCTTTCTCCTCAGTTCCTGTCCAAGCCGACCTTCCTAACTTAAGAATCTCCTTGTTGCCCTCTGTCCTTAGCCAGACAACTCCCAAAACCTTTCTCCTCAATTCCTGTCCAGGCCGACCTTCCTAACTCAAAAATCTCCTTGTTGCCCTCTGTCCTTAGCCAGACAACTCACGAAACCTTTCTCCTCAGTTCCTATCCAAGCCGACCTTCCTAACTCAAAAATCTCCTTGTTGCCCTCTATCCTCAGCCAGACAACTCCCAAAACCTTTCTCCTTAGTTCCTATCCAGGCCGACCTTCCTAACTCAAGAATCTCTTTGTTGCCCTCTGTCCTCAGCCAGACAACTCCCGAAACCTTTCTCCTTAGTTCCTGTCCAGGCCAACCTTCTTAACTCAAAAATCTCCTTGTTGCCCTCTATCCTCAGCCAGACAACTCCATAAACCTTCTCCTCAGTTCCTGTCCAAGCCAACCTTCCTAACTCAAAAATCTCCTTGTTGCCCTCTGTCCTCAGCCAGACAACTCCCAAAACCTTTCTCCTCAGTTCCTATCTAGGCCGAACCTTCCTAACTTGAAAATTCTCCTTGTTGCACTCTATCCTCAGCCAAACATCTCCCAAAACCTTTCTCCTCAGTTCCTGTCCAAGCCGACCTTCCTAACTCAAAAATCTCCTTGTTGCCCTCTGTCCTCAGCCAGACAACTCCCAAAACCTTTCTCCTCAATTCCTGTCCAGGCCAAACCTTCCTAACTTGAAAGTTCTCCTTGTTGCCTTTTGTCCTCAGCCAAACATCTCCCAAAACCTTTCTCCTCGGTTCCTGTCTAGGAAAAAAAAACCTCTCCTCCCCAGCTGAGTTCCTTCACTGTCCTCTCTCATTTTCCTGTTGTTATTCCACAAACCTTTCACTGTCAAAACTCCTCTAAAGCTTCCCAAAGTATTTCCAACTCAAAAGAATCTTTTTTTCTCCTCCACTAAGGAAAATACTCTTCACTCCAATAACATATAACAAAACCTGAGCTTGTGTAACCCAACATTATTTCTTGGCTCAAGCCACATTAAAAGACTCCTTGAGCTAATAACACCATAAGTTTTTCCGGGCTTCACAATAATATAGGAAATATCTCCCGTGGCAAGGTAGCATAAAACCACACCCAAGACATATTGACATAAATCCATGTTCCTTACAACAACAAGAAGAGAAAAAGAAAATTTATCACACCAAAAGCCTCAAGGGTACACGTGGGCTATTTTCTAGACGACATCGTTTGCTTCTATGTTTCTCCTTGTCTTTGGGTTCCACATTGTTGAAATTTTATAAGTGGCCCACTTGCATATAGATGAGTGCCATGTCTCTCTCTTTTGGTCGGAGTTCTTGGCTTCTTGTGGGGTTACCATGTCAAAGCATTTGGCATACTTTCCCAACTCATTGAAGAATTTTTGCAAAGTTGGTGTAAGTAGAACTCCATCAACTCGGTAATCCTCTCCTTCTCTATGAAATTGGCATATAGTTGGGACAATAACTCCTCAACCTGTTTGATCTAACTTATCTAAGATTGCTCTTGCAATCACTTTGGCAGTAAGGTGCTATTTTCCTTGAATAGCAAACCAAGTTTTTTGTTGATTTCTCAAAATTCTTGGCACAATTAGGTCTATTTGCTTGTAATTACCTCCCGATAATGAAGTGTCACACTTTCTATCACAACTCCTTTGTGTGGGTGTCAAGGCTTTTGGTTCATAAAGTAAAGAGTGCACCAAATCCTACAAGATAGGAATAGGATTGCTTCTTGGAAAATTTGCACTTTCTTGCAAAAAGTTCAATTTTCTATTGAACTTTACATTGGTCTTCTCCAAGATTTGAAGCGTTTTGATGATTCTGGCTTTTTTTTGGATAGATGGTGACAATCATGAATTTCATGTTGTTTGGATATTGGAGACAAATCATCCTTTATGTGGCACCACTTTGAATGTAAAGCAATATGTCCCTTAATTGCTATAGGGCCTTGAAGATTCCCATAACTCCATGTCAGTCCATTTCCTTGGGTTATGGGTTTGTGCAAGAGTATCTTGTAATGCAAAGGCACCTACAATTGGTCCTAAAACAATGTCAAGAGTCCTCCAAATCCCAAAGAAGGGATTTCTTGCAATGGAAGCCCCTCATCACAATGGTGGTCTAGCAATCATTGGCCTATACCGTTCTGTTTTGTGACAAAAAAGCACTAGGTTTCTTGTAAGATCTTTTTTCCCTACCACATAGTGGAATGAAGGGCGGGTTGTAAGGTTTATACTTTGTGCCATTAGTATGGGATTCCATAATTTCTCCATCTAGTGTCTCCAACTATACTTATATGTTTTGTTTAAAAGTTCATGTATTCTATACAAGCCTAGCCACTTGTCTACAAATTTGCTGGGAAATTGGCACACTTTGTCATAGAATTTTAGAACCCGATCTTTTTTGTAGAGTAGGATCTCTTTGGTTTTGGAGTCAAAGTGGGTTTTACGCGTAGCTTGGATGGTATATTGTGTGTATAAGGTCCGGTGACATTTTTGTTAGGTTGTGCAGTGTGAAAACTTGTTTTTTTGTGATCTCTACCTCTTGAGTCTAAGACATCCTTGTCAAATTGCTTGTTAGGACTTTGAGTGATATGATCAAGATTTCATCAGGCAAAATTGCCTCTTGTTGTAGACAAGCTGGATTAGGGTGAAGCTTGTTGTGAGCTTAACTATGATATGATAAGCCCATAACATGCCTATGAGCTTTTCATTCCAATTGGGTTGGGTTTAAACTCACAATCTTCTTGAGGATGGTTAGCAAAATAATGTTTACTCATTTCCTTGTGAGCGATAAGAGATAGAGTGGTGATAATGAATCTTGTAGGTGGTTGTCAAGTCTTGTACACCTTTTTTGATGAAGAGTGACCCTTTGTCCATGACAATAGACAAGGGCATGCCAAATTTAAATATGATATTTTTATGCAAAAATTAAATGGAGAACATGGCAAAATTGTTGATGAAAGACTTGGCTTTTGCACATTTTGTAATGTAATTGTAATACCAAGAGCTAGCCATATGATCTAGATGTGAAATTTGGTATGGTAACATCTGGAATGATGTTATACATGATGGTCAAAATAGATCAGATAGAAGTATGACCAAAAGAGTACTATTAATAGTGCAGAAACCAAAATACACTTGAAAACCTTAGAACCAATAGCTAGACATATGATTTAAAGGTGAGAATTGGTTTGGTAACATCCAAAAGGATATTACACATGATGGACTAAACAGATCAAAATGAGATATCACCAAAAGGGGACTTTTGCTATTAGAGGAGGAACTAAAATATGCCTGAAATCTTTGAATGCAATCTTGGAAGCCTAAACGGATGAATTAGGCCTCTAAAATGGGCAGATCCCCCTCTCCCCCAATGGAAGAAAGGCTGGCCTTCCTCCTCCTTGCTTTGTCTCATCAAGAGCTTTCCAATGGTACCTCATCCATGTGATTTTGACATTCCTACATGAAGATTCCCTCCAATCAAAGCTTGTTTGACCAACCAGATAGGACCAGGACCGACATGTCACCCATCCAAGTAAGTAATCCAAGGGTGGAGCTTGCTGACATGTCACCTATCTGTGTGCTTAATCCTATGGTGGAGCTTCCTTGGATGAGATCTTCTTTGTCTATATAATAAAGAGAAGGTGCTTCTTTGGGGCATCGGATGATTGAGTGTGAAATTTGTGTTTTCTCTCTTCTCTTGTCCTCAAAGTATTACAATGGTATCAGAACAAGTGTTTTAGTCCAAGAGAGTGGATCATGCCTCTTGGAAGAACATAAACTGCTAAAAATGAGTAAGTTAAGGTGGAGAACATAGAGTAATTGCTAGACTTAAGAAGGACTTTAGAGAGTGGAAGGGATGGATGTACCGGGAGGATAATTTCCTACACCTAGCTTTCCATTCTTCAATCTATTCCACATCAAGGTTATATATATCCAATGTGAGCAATGAGAGTATCACTAGTTTATCACTTTGGAGCAGAATTCATAGAAAGGGTGATGAACTCACCAAACTCGGTGATTCTACCTATGGTGGTATACAACAGAGAGTGGGATTTGATAATCTACATTCTATTATGATGTTATGGATGTGAATGTCACAAATCCTCTCCCTTTCAACACTCAAGTAGAAATTTGTTATGTAGTGAGACCAAAAGTGATGTTTAGAGATTTTATGGTTAGGAATTTTGGTGAGGAGTATTATCAACAAGTGATAGCTTCTAAGGTCCTAATGGTAATTTTGATAGTTTTTGCACCTTCCAGAGTGATCATATTGACTCTATATTGAAGTAGACATTAATAATTGAGTGTTGCAGGAACCATGGATCCGCAATTGTAAGAGCTAGTCCAAGGAATGCAAGGGATGTTGAATGAATTTTGAGAGATTAAGATAACCATGGAGACATCACAAAGTCAAGTGCAAATCCTCAAGAATGATCAAGCAATGCAAGAAGAAGAGCCGTCTCAAAACCCAATACCTGCATCAAAAGTACTTGGGGAGTCACCCGTGCGTATGAACCTTGTCAACAATGAAGCCACATTGCTACTCCAAATGAAGAAGGCCTGCAACATTGAGCCTTACAAGGGACAACATACGATGGGAGTAATGGAAAATTGGATCTTGAGAATGAATCAATATTTTTAATTGTTCTCAATAGAGATCACTGAGCATGTTGTAGATGTGTTTGCATGTGGGTACTTGACCAATAAATCCCTTACATGGTACAATGCTTGGGAATGATCCATGTTGGCAGAGAGAAGGGAAGTCACGTGGACAACAATGCAAGAAGGATTGCTAAAGAATTTCCAATCGGTGGATTCCGTGCAGATGGCTTGAATCCGACTACGGGGATTGAGATAGAAGAACAACATACAAGAGTATGTGGAGGCATTTTTGGATCTACAAGTCACAATAACCGACATGAGTCCAACAAAGGCTCTCAAAAATTTCAAACAAGGTTTGAAGGAGCGGATTCACCAAGAAGTCACGGTGCAAAATCCTTGCATGGTATTTGAAGCCATTGCTTGTGCGCAATGAATAGCAAGAGCATTGGATGGAGGTGAAGGAGTAGTTCCACCTCAACATTATTGGGCAGAAATGTCACACATGGGTGGACCAATACCAATGGAAATAGGCAACCTTTGATTTTGAGATTGAGGAGCACGACCGCTTCAAGGAGAGCCTGGACGGGTAGAAGAACAAAGAGATGGAGTCCCACAAGAAGAAGGAACTCAAGGAGAACAACGCCATTGTTACAATTTGTGACTGTATTGGGCACATATCTACCAACTATTGCGCTCATTTCCCTAGAGACCCTTGGCCTTCATACATGCAATCTTTGAACAACATGGAGAGACGCACTAAAGAAGAGGAGGTGGAAATCATTTTGGAAAATGAAGATTGCTAGTAAATGTACCTCACAGCCTTATTGGCTCAATAAAGAAGCAAAGAAGCAAGGGAAGGAAGAAGAAAAATGTGCAAAGGTCTTGAAAGGCAACCTCACAATTGATTGTTGTGAATGGAGTCCTAGAAGGCAATCAAGTGAGAGTATTAATAGATCCGGGAGCAACAAAGAATTTCTTGTCTAGCTCTGTTGCAATAAGATTGGGAATGGATCTAGAGAGAGATGAGAGTGAAGAAGTAGAGTTACTTAATGGGAAAACATAGAGGATTGAATCATTACCTAGATGGGTAATACTCTCTGTAGGAGAATATCAAGAAGCAATTGAGTGGTGATTGATACAATTAGCTCATTATGATGCAATCTTAGGCATGCCATGGATGAAGCATTACAACCATATGGTAGATTGGAGGAAGAAAGTGGTGAGAACCAACCAATGGTTAATCATTGGGGTTAAAGAAAAATCACACAAGCAAGATTTGCCTCTATATGTCAGAGTTACAGCAACTGTTTGTAAGATCGATAAATGTTTCATGGGTCTGATAAGAGAAGTCCAGAGTGCACAACTTGATGAACAAATTCTTGAGAAATTGAAAGATGTGGTGGATGAGTTTCAAGATGTCTTTCTCGATGATCTACCCTCAAGATTACCACCAAAAAGGAGAGAAGATCATAAAATTGAGACACTCTTGGGGAAGACACCTCTTTGTAAGGCCCCATACCGTTTATCACCTCATGAGTTGGAGGAATGTAAGACTCAAATTGAGGAGATGTTGCAGAAAGGGTTCATCCAACCTAACATATCACCATATGGTGCTCTTGTCTTGTTTGTGAAGAAGAAGGACGGTACAATGTGCATGTGCATTGACTATCAAGATCTCAATCAACAAGCAATGAAGAACAAATACCCCTTACCTTGTATGGATGACCTATTTGATCAACTCCAAGGAGCAAGATACTTTGCCAAATTGGACTTGCAAAGTGGTTACAATCAAATCTGAATTGTGAAAAAAACTGCCTTTTGAACCAGGTATGGCCACTTTGAGTATCTTGTGATGCCTTTTAGCCTCACCAATGCACCTGCCACTATCATGAGTCTAATGAATGACATATTCCATACTTGGATAAGTTTTTTATCATCTTCTTGGATAGCATCCTAGTATATAGTAGCACAATGACAAAACACAAACAACATCTACAAGAAGTCCTCCAGATTCTAAGACAAAATTGATTGTATGCCAAAATCTCAGAGTGCAAGTTTGGCAAGTCTAAAGTAGACTAATTGGGGCATAGAGTAAGTGCAGAGGGCATTCAAATATTGACGCATAAAATTGAGGTCATTCAAAAGTAGAGTGCCCCAAAAGATCAGACTCAACTCAAGAGCTTCTTGGGGTTGATGGGATTCTATCATAGATTTGTCAAGGACTTCTCCAAGGTTCCACAGCCTTTAACGGCACTACTTGGCAAGGGGAAGAAGTGGACATGGAGAACCGCACAAGAGTTAGCCTTTTAAGAATTGAAAGCCACCTTGCTACATGCACCAATCTTGAAGTGGTATGATCCAAAACGTCCAATCAAGTTGGCTATAAATGCATCAAGCGTAGCAATAAGAGCAGTCCTACAACAAGAGTGGCATGACGGATGGCATCCAATTACATATTTCTCTCAAAATTTGTTATTGGCAGAGTGATACTACCACACCACAGAACAAGAAGAGTTGGCTATCATTCTTGCAACCAAGCATTGGAAGCACTATCTGGGCAAGAAGGCATTTGTAGTAGAGACAGACCATAAACCTCTAGTCTACCTTGAGACATAGAAGCATCTGTCTTGTCGCCATATATGATGGGCAGAGTGGCAATAATGCTTCAACATGATAGTTACCTATGTGGAAAGTAAGAAGCAACTTGTAGATGCATGCACCTGCATGCCAATGGCAAACAACTTGGTGGTAGAGGTTAAGATTAACCCTAATTCTGGCCTGAAATTCTGGTTGCTACAAAAATTGATCTATAGATTGTAGAAGAACAATCATCCAAAGGTATCACCAGCACCTAAGGACTCACCTTTCATGATGAAAGATTATAGATCCCAAATGTCCTAGAATTATGCACTATCATTCTAGCAGAATGTCATGATTTGGCCATTGTAGGTCATGTCGGAGTGGACAAGACCTTGGATAGAGTCCAGTGCCATTACAATTGGCCCAAGATGAGCAACAATGTGATGGACTACGTGCGTAGTGATCTACTTTGTCAAAAGAACAAAGCTTCTAATCAAGCTCATGCAGGGCTCCTTCAACCTCTCTTCACTCCTACCCAACGTTGGGAAAAGGTGAGTATGGATCTCGTCTGTGAATTACCCAAGACCACCTCAGGGTTTGACTCCATTGTGGTCTTTGTGGACTAGCTCAGCAAAATGGTTTATGTATGCCATACCACCAAGGATGTAACCGCTCCACAACTAGCTAAATTATACTTAGATGTAGTCTTCTCTCACCTTGGCTTGTCTCAAGTACTCATCACCGATAGAGGTACTCAATTCACTTGTTTGTTTTGGCAAACACTCTTTGGTTTCTTCAAAACCAAGTTGGCCATGTCCATAGCTTACCACCCACAAGTAGATAGACAAACAAAGCGGGCTAATTGCACTATTGAAGACATACTATGTGGCTTCACCTTAGAAGAGCAAGAGAGGTTGGACACGCTACTCTCGTTGGTGGAATTTGCTTACAAAAATTTAGTGAATGCATCCACCTAAGTCACTCTATTCTTCCTCATGTATGGTGAACATCCCTTCACACCTTCTAGCTTAATGAAGATTTGTTTGGTGGCTACCAAGGTCAACGCAATCAACACATTTGTTTCTAGAATCCAACAAGGTGTGGAAAGCGCCAAGCACAGATTACAGATTATGCAAAATTGACATAATCAGTATGTTGATGCACACAGTAGGCACATGGACTTCAATGTTGGGAATCAGGTGTGGCTATCAATAGCCAACCTCACATTAGTTGGACCTTGTTTTATTGGGCCTTTCTTGATTCTTTGTCGAGTTGGCGCTATGGCCTATCACCTCGAGCTACCACCACACATGAAGATCCATCTAGTGTTCCATGTTTCCATATTATGTAGATATGCTCCCCAATCAAGCCAGGGTCATTCCACACAAGACATTTGACCTTGTCCGACACTCATTGATGGCACAGAGGAATATGAAGTGGAGCATATTCTTCAAAAATGCATGTGTGGTACTCTCTATCCACGGGTGGACTATCTAGTACATTAGAAAGGTACCCTCTCTATGAAGCAACCTGGGAACCTACTGCCAATTTGACTCATGCACCGATGTTGGTGCAAGCGTTTGAGCAACAATTGCACAACGAGGATGTTGCTTCTTAAAAGGAGGGGGGTCTGTAATACCAAGAGCTAGCCATATGATCTAGATGTGAAATTTGGTTTGGTGACATTTGGAATGATGTTATACATGATGGTCAAAATAGATCAAATAGAAATATCACCAAAAGAGTACTTCTACTAATAGGGCAGAAACCAAAATAGACTTGAAAACCTTAGAACCAATAGCTAGACATATAATTTAAAGGTGATAATTGGTTTGGTAACATCTAGAAGGATGTTACACATGATAGACTAAATAGATCAAAATGAGGTATCACCAAAAGGGGACTTATACTAATAGAGGAGGAACCGAAATATGCCTGAAATCTTTGAAGGCAATTTTGAAGGCCTAAACGTATGAATTGGGCCTTGAAAATGTGCAGATGCCCCCCCCCCCCCTTCCCATGCAAGAAATTTTGGCCTTCCCTCCTCCTTGCTTTGTCTCATCGAGAGCTTTCCAACGGTACTTCACCCATGTGATTCCTACATGAAGATTCCCTAAACGATTCCTCCTTATCAAAGCTTGTTTGACCAACCAGATAGGACTAGGACCAACATGTCACCCATCCAAGTAAGTAATCCAAGGGTGGAGCTTGCTGACATGTCACCTGTCTATGTGCCTAATCCTATGGTGGAGCTTCCTTGGAGGAGATCCTCTATGTCTATATAATAAAGAAAAAGTGCTCCTTTGGGGCATCGGATGATTGAGTGTGAAATCTGTGTTTTCTCTCTTCTCTTGTCCTTGGAGTATTACAGTAATCAACCATAACAATGATGTAATTGTACATTGTTCTATTGGCTGTGGGATTGATAGGTGTCACAAAATCAATTCTCCATCTCTAAAATGGTTGAGTGGCCTAGACCAATTGGAGGAGCATGCGGTATCTAGAAAAGTGCTTCCCATGTGTTGACAAGCATCACACATGTGAGTGTTCCTATTAGCATCCTAAGAGATAGATAAGATGTGATATTCTACTCTAGTCTTCTATTCTCTTATCTCTCTCCTTGGTCTTTTACAAGCAAAATGTGATGCTAAACCAAGAGTACCATCAGCCAAAAGACATGGAGAGAAGTGTTGATAGTCCATATCACCAAAACTTTCATGACCAAATCCCTTGAAGAACTGTCTTGTTCAAAAGGCTCAAATTTAGTTGTCTACCAAGTTTCAGCATGATCAGAAATTTTGACAACAATTTCTTTTCAGGCCAATATATTCCAAACAGAACCTTCCTAGATTTCACCTATAGGAAATATAACTAGCAATAAGGGTGGGATACCCAACCAAGCAAATTGTGGAAAAACATTTAGAATTTTAAGGTATTTTTTCCATATTCAAAATCTAAAATCCACATTTTCTTGATGTTTCTTGGTGTGTTTTGCCTTTGATCACCATTTTGGAAGTCTTTTTTTTATCAATTGTACTTCAAATGGGTGTTTTTTGTATGTTTCATCATAGATTCTTGCCTTTTTGGTCTTCTTTCAAGATCACCAAATGTACATGTTTAGAGGTGGGAATAGAGTTATCTTTGTGCATGAGGAGGTTATGCTCAATTAGAGTAGATAGCTTAGTAGTTAACTTTCTTTTTTGAGTAAAGATCAACCATGGTTGAATTCAGTGCAAGCTCTATCTCAAGCAAGAAGCTTGACAAGTGCAACTATGTTATATGGAAGCTGCACATGAAGTATTTCCTTATGGAATAAGAACTATGAGACATTATCACAAGGGTGGAGATGCAACCTGAAGGAGATGATAAGATCTCAAAGGTGAGAAAATGGAAGAAGCAAGCCAACCATGTGATGCATTACCTTACAATTTCCATTTCTGCCTCTATGGAATGGTGCATGCCTATACCAAGGCTTGGTGCAAAATTCTAATGAGCAATGTAGCCCCAACCAATATTATGGTGTTGTTATTGTTGTATGACAGTCATAAGCATAGTGGCCTTTTGCACCACAATGGTTACATGGTACAATTTCCATTTTTGCCTTGGTATAAGGCTTGCACCATAGTCCCCATGATATAGGTCATTGTCAATTTTCACTTGGGTGTATTTCTTGTAGCAAAAATCTGAGGAGTTATCTATTTTCAAAACCTTTAAGACCCTTGTAGAGAAGCAATCCACACACCATATCCTTCAATTTAGGTTGGATGAAGGTAGTGATTACCTATATGTGGAATTCACAACATTTTGCAACATCATGGCATCCAATGCTAATAGAGCTATAGTTACAATCCATAGTAAAATGGAGTTGCAAAACACAAGAACCATCATATAATAGAGGCAACATGTGCTATGATAAATGAGACTCATATGCCTAAAATCTATTTGGCAAAAGCCATTGCATGTGCAATTTCCTTGATGAATAAATGTCCATCTATAGTAGTTGCTTCTTGTACCTCATAGAGGCATTTGCAAGCACTAAGCTTGACATGAAACATCTAAAATCCTTGGTTGTGTGTGTTTTGTGTACATTCCAAATGAGAAGCAAAGCAAGCTTGATCCCAAAGCTATATGTAGTATATTCTTAGGCTATACTCTCTAGGCACATGGATATAGATTTTATGATCCCTCCATGCAGTAGCTTTATGTGATTAAGGATGTTATGTTTGATGAGCAAAATACTTGGTATGCATTTCTTGAGCCTTGCACTGCTCCTTGATTGTGTGACAACTTAGCTAATATCACTTTTGCAGTAATTCGGTAAGTAAAGTTTGTTCCCACTAAGATACAAGTCAAAATGGGCAAATAAAAAGTAAAACACAACAATTTAGTTCTTCTTAGTTGCATCTTTAATCTCTCAGGTAGAAACCACACCCAAAAGAGAGTAACAAGCATTGATCATAGTCTCGTTACAAATTAACACTCCATAATCACAATACTATCAAATCTTTCCAAACAACTTTTGATTGTGATGATTCAGATTCTCCCAAAGACGGTTACTTGATTGCAAAATGACTTCACCTCAAAACTTTGTTCCATCCCTCCATTGAAGGCACAACGTCCATGATCAAAATTGCTTTGCATCAAACTCACGTTGCACTCACAAATGTAGAATACTACCAACACTACAATTTCTCTCAGATCTATCAAGGCATTACTTCGATTACACTTCACTCAGGATCAAACACACAAAATGAAGATAAGCATTATGGAATCCAACATCCAACAAGCTCACTAACTTGCACTTCAAAATTCTCCAAACACTCACAAACACAAACACAAACATAAACTTGTTATTCAAAATTAAGCTCAAGCGACAAGCATTAAGAATCAGCACTTTGCTTTATCTATCTTTGTAAATTATGAATACAAAATAACATGTTACTGTGAATGCCTCCTTTAAATAGGCAGAGCATTTCAACAGTTAGCTAACTAATATACCGTTCTATAACAACTCTTCCAACCTATAGATCCAAAATGACAATGCACCTCTTCATATTTGCCTTTTCAAATCTCAAATCTGTTACTTCTCAGATCTGATGTCAACCTCAACTTTGGCTTCCAAACCCAATGGTCTTCCTATCACTTCTCCTTCTTTGGATCTCTCTTCTACTAACTCCTGTACTATTTCTACTACTTGTTCACTTTGATCTGCAATTTCACAAATGGATAACCTTTCTATCTCTTTATCTTTTGACCCACTCTTCTCTAATGTCTCAAGTGACTAATCTAAAGACACTTGCAATCCTACTTTTACTACTTCAGACTTCTTCTCTTCCTTCACTATACTCCAAGGTCTCTCTAACTTTGAATTTACTCAGTCTAATCTGAGACTTATATTATCTCCTACCTCTAACATTTTTCTATCAACTCTTTCTCTCCAACAAATCAATCATTCAATCAATCAATTCATATCTACATCCTTCACTCCACTCTTCCAAGTTTCCTACACAAGCAACTTTAATTCATGTAGTCCTGCTTCCTCTAGCTTCCTTTCAGATTTTGTGCTCAACATTGCTCTCATTCTCCCAACAACTTCTCCTACCGACTCTGATGCATATCCTTGAGATTGTTCTACCTTCAATTCTTCTCTATACATCTTAAACTCATCTTTTTACTTGGTTACCAACATCTTCTTCTCCTCCACACCCACACCCTCCCCTACATACCCAAGTGCACAATTTATGCACTTGGGTATGAATTTGACCCCCTTCAATTTGATCAACTATATTGCATTGATAATCTACTCACATCACTTGCTTTTTATCTTCAATTTATAGCCTATTAGCATCTCTCTCCAATGATGGTCTTCACTCTCCAATTTTCCTTCCTTAACTCTCTCAATTGTTGAAGAACTTTAGACTTTCTCTCTTGGGACCTAAGCACTTGCAATTTTATCACTTAGTTTTTTTTTTTTGACAAGTGGACCTCACAACTCCACCTTGAAGCTCTTGAGTAAGATTAAGTCTTTCCCTTCCTATAAGAGCACATCAATTATCAAGTCCTAAACCTATTCATAAGTAAACACCATAAGGATGATAAGATTTGGGTTCTCCATCATTCACTTTGGCCCAAAATGTGTCACTATCCAATCTCATAAGCGGTCATGGTATAGAATCTGAAGCTTGATGAGAAAATGATTTGGGAGTGGCAGATTGGGAGCACATGACATTTCCTACTCAAGTTCTTCTTTTGATGCTCTAGTGGCCACACTCTACTACAACTCTCACTCTCAACGTTCTCCTCTTGCTCAAGACTTCTATAACTAAAATACACATCCTATCAAATCTCCACCACTTATATATGTAAGAGTAATCAAAGATGAGAAGACCATAATCCATATGGCCAATTGTATACATGTACATAGATTGTTCTCATGGCATTAGCTTAACCATGGGAATTGTCCTACAATCTACTCCAATAATATGGAGAGAAAATATACTAAACTCATTTTTCTAATTACACAAACTACAACATGACACAATATATGGTGTGTTTGCAATTTTTTTGAAGGTCTTGGCGGAGATTGAGTTGTGACAACCAAGGAACCAAAGCACTTAGCCAATTGCATGGCTTCCTCTAAGTTTTTGGGCTTATGCATGGTTACTTCCAATTTGGTGTGTGCTTTCAAATCATTCACAAATCAATCTAGAGCTTCACTTTGTAATATCTCTAAAATTTATTATAGTGTTTTGGAATTGAGTGTTATAATTCTATACACAACCAATCTAATTTAATTTTATAAATTTATTTTGTGCAACTCATGTAACATTCACCTATTGAAATCTCCCAATTATTGCTATCTTGAATTCTTCCCATGTCAAGATTGGAGCAATAAACTACCATAGAATGTTCTAGAACCACCTATGAAATTTCATGGTAGGAATCTTCTAGGGACCTTCCAAGGATTGGGTAACTTGCACACCAAGTTAATAGCTAACTTAGCTTGTATGCCAAGTAGACAACTTCTAAAAGAATTCCTTGGAAGCTTCTCAAGAGCCTTGCATTGCTTCACTATAAATACCAAAGTCCAAATTCATGTTAGGCATTTGGAGTTTCTTTCAGTTGAGAGTTTTGATATGATCTTCCCTTCTGATCTTCCATTTGCAAATTTCTCTCCTTGGTCTTTTAAAAAGCTTTGTCAAAGGTCACCAAGTTTCACAAACATAATGTTGGGGAGATGAGCAAGAGAGAGCTTTTGTAGAGCTCACGGAGAAGTTGACATCCTCTTCCATCCTTAGGAGACCAATCAAAGGATCCATATTCTAGGTTCATATTGTATGTTGGAGCTTAAAGTAGTGCTTACTCAACAAGATGATGAGGGGAGAAGTTTGTGGTAACTTATGCTAGTTGCTCCAACAATTTAAAAAAAGCAAAGTACAATTCATATGAGAAGGAGTGTTTAGTAGTAATGTGAGCAATTGCACATTTTTTATGTTACTTGTTTAAGAATCACTTCATTCTCATCATTGACATCAACCACTAAAGTTGTTGATGTGGCCAACAAGCTTTGGGAAATCTTGCACAATGGGCTCTGATTTTATATGAGATGATTTCATGATTTTTCATAGACCTAGAGTGGTAAAACATGATGAAAATGGGTTGAATAGAGCTAGCATGATTATATAAAGGCACATTGGCATGGTGAGATAGATGAGAGATGGTACTAGGTTGGCATGAATTTTCTTTTTTATCTATTTTGATTGAAGCTTTGATGGTATCTCTATCAACACAAATAGGAGGAGTTGTTGAGATCTCCAAGTCGGAGAGTAGATATTTTGGTATAAGTCAACAAGATATTCATGATGATATCTTGGTGATGGACAGTCTTTGCATTTGTATTGTGGGAGGCACAACTAATACCAAGAAGAGAGACCATGATTTCAACAAGCCATGTACTTCATATTGGAGAGCAAACATATTCTTAAGACATGGGAGGATGGTATAGTGAAAGTAGTTCTTCTTCCATCTTAGAAACCACAATTATATGTCATACTCATGAGGATCTAGGACATTTTGGAGTGAAGCAAATATTTAGCTTACTCTTAAGTCATTATTGGTGGTACAATATGCATATTGATATGCAATAGCTTGTTTCAATATGAATGGTTTGTGACTGAGTTAGAACATCACTTAATGCTCCCATGCCATAGTTGCACCCTTACCTATTATGAGGTTGGGTTATCATTGGAGTTTGGAATTTTTTGGACCTTTACCATTGACTATGAGATATCATCATTATGTTTTGGTTATGGTGTAGCATGTCTTTAAGTGTGTTGAGTTAGTGGTACTTCACAAAAAGTCCAATGGATTGTCAACTTATTTGTTCTTGGATCAAGTTCTTATATGCACCCATTGAGGTCATAAAAAATTATGGTATAGAGTTCTTAGGAGAGTTTCAGGTCTTGTATGACAAAATCTTGATTGATTACCATACTACATCTTGAGATCACCCTAAGGCAGATGGTTTGGCAAAGAGAGTTGTTCAAACAATGAAGAGAAGATGCATAAGTATGGTTTGCAAAGCAATCATTCTAATTATGTTGGTTTGCAATGGGTTATTGGTTCAATTGGCAAGCATCCTTAGCATCATTCTTATTTTCTTACTTTATGGACAAGATCCATATTTAGCTACAATCATTCGTTGTGATGGTAGTGTAGTTTTGGACTTGGATGATCTTGAGGTATGGGTGAGAGCATATTCTCAACATGTAGAGTTTTTGGAGAGTGATACCAACTGATTTTACAACTACTCAATATAAAGATACTTTAGATTATCTCACTATTGAGGGTGATATTATAGATCCACAATCCATCAAAGTATAATAAACTTCATAAACTAGATATCTATATTTCAATATAGATTTATATCTATAATAGATTGCACAACAAATCTTGATGTGACTACATGCCGTACTATCTTGAGAGAGCATGAGATTTTGTCTTTTGGAGTCTTCATGTTAGTATTATGCAATGGTGTTTTTTTTGGAAGGATCATGTGTGTAATTGACCATCATGCCACCTCCTAAATATTGATAGTACAATGGACCCAAGCTTGGTAGTTGTATGGGCAGGCTTGTCATGTATGTTATGTGGCTCTACCTATAGAGCTACTACAATGTTAGTGTGTAATAGTTGTTCAAGAGTATGGCATATAGTATGTTTGACTCTTCCCCTCACAATAGTTCCTTGAGGGCAATGGCTATGTCCTTAATGTAGTTGACACTTTAGCTAGTTCATTCCTTAGGTGATATAGATTTTGTTGTGCACAAGAAACTCCTTTTGGGTTGATCTCAAAGCTAACATGATAAACTAAAGTTAGAAGACTTGAAACCAAGGTGTTTAGTTAGAGATTATGATCAAGTTTGGAGTTTTGATCCTATCTCAAGTTCTAGTTTGAATCAACTTGTGTAACTTGATAGTAATATATGTGCATCAAACTTCAGTAAAAATAATGTCATAAGCACTAATAGGTTTGTTTCAATAATACCTACTAGTAAATTTGGAAATTACACATAAATTGCAAATTTTCTCACATGAAGTCATGGTTGAAGGAGTAATAACTTGTTAGAAAAGTGCTATTACTTACTTGAACCTCTAAGCCAAGACTTTGGCAAAATTTGCAAGAACCAAGAATGGCACCTTGATTAGGGTTTTGAATTAAGGTTTGAGCTATAAGAATCCAACTAAGTTCAAGATGTTTTCCAAAGAGCTAAAATAATCAAGTTCATATGTATCACATATCATTAATAAGCTTATCTTGTGGGCTATCTATTCAGCCTTAGAGATTTTGATTTAGAGCTATAGTGAAAAAGTTATCTCAAACCAAGCACCAAAATTAATTCCTCATTAGAACACCATAAAATTATCCTATTTGAAATACAAGTTGAAAGTAACTCTTGGAGTATAAGTTGGAAGTAACTCTTAGACAAGCAAGAATGCTCTAAATTTTACCAAAAGAATGGAAGGTTTTGGTTTAAGCTGCTTGTCTTTAGATCCTCTAAATGCTTTGCTTACGTGATTTTCCGTTGGAGTTGATTTAGATTGGTGATTCAGATTGGTATGTGAATGTTTTACTTAGGTTCCTTTTTTTGGGCATGTGGTATATTTCTCTTTTGTAATGCTAGAAGTGATGACTAGCAAATTATTAATACATGTTGTGATGATATGTTAGGTTACCTTTTTCAAATCAAATAGAAGGGAAATTAAGAATTGGACTAGAATTTTTGGGTGGTTGGGATTACATGTGAGTACAACCATCCAAGTCTAGGTGCAACTTCTTATCCATAGGATCCACAACTAGACACTTGATGTGTTTTAGAGAGAACAACACAAAGTATGACATCGGGTTGCCTTTTCAAAATATCCATGGCTGTTTTACAACTATGGTTCCTTCATTCATAAAAGAATTCCGATCCTTCAGTATGTTATCCATAACATTTTTTCAATTTTAAAATTTACCCCTACAAAAATTTATGGATTTTTATGACTATCCATAAAAAAATAATTAAAATCTCTTGTTGTTTACCATTGTCTTAATTAGACTCTCCATTTAACAAGAACTATCAGTGAAGAGAATCTACCCGCGAGACAAAGTTTGTTTGATAGGAAAGATTATTTACCTTTCAACTTTAAGAAGCTTAAAACCTTTCATTACACTCTTCCATGTAGTTGACCTAAGATTTCTATATTATAGACTAAATAGTTGAAATTAATATAATTCATATTTTATTAAGTTTTATATCTATTCAAATATAATGGTATGAAATATAGAATTTAGTATAAAAACATGCCTTAAATTACTTTACCTCCTTGGTATGCAATTAGACCATATTCTTATTATAGATATTTAATTCATAAGTGAAATAGATATATAATGACATAATAAAATTTATGATATAATAAATTGACTTAAAAATAATATAACATATCATGTTTCTTGCTTTAATAAATTATTCATATCAAACTCAAAGTTAAATATTAATTTCTCAATATTTTTATGGGAAATTTTCCAAAATACTCTACTTAAAAATAGTATTCTCCAAAATGCCTCAAGTAACCTAAGTTATTACTTGAATCCTCTCTTTGCTCGACGAACTTCAACTCATGCAACAGTGCCACAACAAAATTTAGGCCAAAATGACACATTGAGCAACATGAATGTCCAGCTTAACCTAGCAGAGCGCTTTGACAACATGCACATATTTCACATGCCATTAGACACCATTGTCGTGTCATGGTTTGGTTTACGTATGCATGAAAGGTAAACTAGTGTGATTTATCTCCATCAAGATGGACTAGGTTGTATGACATATGCCACATTTGAGATACTGCCATATGAGCAATCTATGTGCATTTAAGTGGCTGCCCATGTGGAGTACAATCTTATCCTTCTCACTCAAGGGCTCTGATTTATCTTTAGGTGGTGGAAAGTTGAGAGAAAAGTGTGTTTTAGTTGTTTGAGGGATGTCGACGACAACAACATTCTTCCATGTGCGAACGGAGGAAAAGGCGACCCAATTACAGCAATGGTCATGAGAACAAAATATCTAATCGCTGCGGAGTTTAATGCGACGCTGAATTGCTCCCTCCATGGCAGCGCAGGATCAGCTTCCGGATCAGGCTCCATCCAATCAGAGTACGGTCAACTACCTAGCAGCTATGACCTTCCTTGTCGTTTCCTTCTCCCACGAGTGTATCCCACCGAACTCAGAAGATTGTCAACGCGCTCCATGGATTTTAAGATCCCACCTTCTCGATCAAAAGTCTTCCAAGTCATATCCCTGTAGGCATGTACTTCGCACCCTCATTCTATTCTCTATATACAGTCGACTCTGTCGTGTACTGAATTTTTGTGGGTTCTTGCACTCACTCATCAACTTAATTCCAGTGTTAGACCACCATTCGATCGGACAAATCATCAACTGTCTCAGATTTGAATCCCATAGCTAGATGTTAATTCCCTTGGAGATTCCAGATTATGATGCACTCCCAGCGAGCTTAGTTTTCTTGAAGGTAGGGAGCAGTGGGAGCTGGGAGTCCACGGGGTTGTGTAATCTGTGGGTTTGTGACGACATTTTGTTGATGCGGTGCAAGAAACAGTGAGAGAGAGGAGGATTCAGTCGGCTTACAAATGATGAAGGTTGTGGTATGGTTAGTGGCAGCTGCTGTGGTATCGCAGGGGCTATCAGCTGCTGAGTTCAGCACTAAGCTGAGAGCCGATTATTATGATCAGACTTGCCCGCAGCTTTACTCGACTGTGGCGAGAACATCATGGTATAAGTACAACAATTCGGCGGTGGTTGCAGCTGGAGTGCTGCGTATCTACTTCCATGACTGCTGGGTCGCGGTAAGATTAATCAACCCGTTAGCATCGCTTTCTTGAAAGCTCGAAATGGTTTTCACGTCGTGAATTTTGGTCGTTCAAATTACGTTTGTCATGGCTGATTTGAGTCGTTGCGATTGACTACAGGGCTGCGATGCATCAGTGATGCTTATGGCCACGGAGGAGAATCAGATGCCAGAGAAGGATGCACAGGAGAACTTGTCCCTATCTGGAGATGGTTTCGATGCCATCACTCAAGCTAAACTTGCAGTTGAGGAAGTTTGCCCTGGTGTGGTATCCTGTGCCGACCTCATATCTGTCGTTACCCGCGAGCTCATTATTTTGGTACGTACCACCGAGGACTTTCTTTCAGCTTGAGTAGAACTAATTTCGTTAGTCTTCTGGACCTTGAGTGTTAACACGTCCTAACCTCCCGTTCCAACAGCTGATTTTAGCTCAATCGAGATGACCGTTAGTCTTTGTCGATACAAATTGGACTGATTGTTAGAAAGCTTGGGAAGCTATGACACGTTTGGACTTCTATGCGAGCGATGTGCAAGCGAAGATGCTAGAGGTGCATAGACGGACATTTCACCCCTGTACAGTGCAATTTTTTAATACATGGACTGAAACTGCAGCTAGATTCAACTTATCGTCAAGAAAAATTGATGCCGTGTGGCCTAAGTTGTTCCTGTTCAAAGGCTTGACCTCCGGAATTGAATCCTGTAACTCCTAATGCTAAAGAGTCCTTGTTTATGAAATAGCACAGGTTGAGGAAGAAATTCGGCCACCTCACTCTGAACTGGGCTTCGGGTAGTCCGGTTGTCTCATAACATATGCCGAGTCTGATAGATCCATATGGCACCCATTCAGTTCTGCAACAGTGCTCAGGCCAGTACCGATTCAACAGCATTCTGGTCCTGCTGAATTGGGGCAAGTCCTTGTTTGAATGGTAAATTAGCATTGACTGGTGCTTCGGAAAGAGTTTGCCGTCCAGTCTGACCAAGTTTCCCTAATTGTTTCCACAGATCCCATTGTGAGAGAATTGGGTTAAAGGAACGGTGAGATATTTTATAAGAGCTCGTATCAATCAGAAGTGCTTTTATATTCCACATATCGACCCGGGAACAGTTTATCCCTAACGTTGCGTTGACAACCTTAACTGATCGGGCCAGTAGACGTTCGGATTGTGTTGTTGTTTGTATGTTCGAAGTTGATGTGATCTGCTTCGTGGCCTGTTCAGGCGGGAGGACCAAGATATAAACCTTTACTCGGCAGGCTTGATGGGAGAACGTCGACTGCAGATGCGGCTATAGCTGCTCTCCCGCGTGCGAGAGATCCTATGACTAAACTCATTGCGAATTTCGCTTCGCAGAATTTCAGCTCTCGAGAAATGCTTGCTCTCCTTGGTATGTCCATGTCCATGCCGGTATACCTTGCTCTCTCATATTCCGCTTGAACGTCGTACACAAATCTTTGGTATAGTGTAATCTTCATTTGTGGACCTAATCAGGGAACATCAAGGAGCAAACAAATCTCTGCTGGAGCTGAAACTCGGGTAACAAGTTCCTTAATATTCAGGTAGAGACTGACTTTGGGTTGGGCAACTTCTTGCTAATGCAGGAGCACATACCATAGGTTTTGCACATTGCATAGAATATGACTATCGAGTCTACAACTACTCGAGTTCAAGCAAGATCGACCCCAAAATGAACGACACTGCCATCGAATCAGCCCTCGGAGTATGCCCAGTGGGAGTAGATCCCCTTATTGTTGGGAATTTGGACAACACTACCCCCGAAGACTTCGACAACTCGTATTATGGTAATTTACAGAGAGGGGAAGGGGTGTTGGAGTCGGATCAGCTGCTATATGAGGATTCTCGTACCAGAGCTGGAGTCAACAGTTATGCCTCCAACCAGACAATGTGGTACAGGGACTTCGTTGCAGCCATGATAAAGCTCGGGAATCTTAATGCGAAGACCACTTTAGGTCCGGATGCAGAAATTAGAAAAGACTGTGCATTCATAAATCCTGGTCCTCCTGCTGTGTAAGGGCGGTCTGGTGTATACAGATCTTTTCTTTGGAGAAATCTGAAGGTTTGTAATTTTTTTGACTTGTAGAAATATCATTCATGCCATTCTTTGGTCGAAGTCTTCTGGTGGCTGGAGAATCAGCTGTCACTTGGCCCAGACTGGACCGCCTTTTGACTCAACGAGAATTCTAAGCCTGAGTTAATTCGAAGAAATTGAATCCGAGTTTTCATTGATATGCCTCTGTAGTGACTTCTCTGCCATACTTTTCTTCCGTGTCGTTTGCAAAAGGCCAAACTTCGCGAAAGATTCTCAATGCTTACTTCGTCAAAACAGAAAACGGAGAGAGAAAGAAGAGTATGCCCATGAACAATAGAATGATGACCCGAAATGTAATGGGTCTGCATTTGCGTCCTTGAACCTTAAAGGCAGGGTAGTGTTCGCAAGTCGGATGATAAATTCATATGGACATTGTAAGAAGAATTTTGGTGTACGGGTTTATTGTTTGTTTTCTCCAAGATCATCCATTGACTTCTAACACATTGGTATGTAAGAAGCAAGGTGAGTTATACAGATGGGTATGCATTAGCGAATGCATTAGCATGGTATACATAATATTTTGTAGTTGAGGGTCAGTCCAATATTCCAATGTTTCACGTCTAGCAGAACGTATTTTCCAACTTTCATCACAGGCAACTGTCTAGAAACTCCTCTATGCTCTTGTACTTCATATCTGGGTATAAGTCCGTAACCTCCACTTCATTCGGCAGAAGCGGCAAATCAAGATCACCTTTGTAAAAGATAGCATACCGGATTGCCATAATCTCGCCCAAGCTATAATCAACTCCTGGTATGATCGCTGCAGATTCACAGGATTGAATTCCGATACAGAGCTGTCAGTTACGCCTTGGGATAACTCTAAAGCACATCTTTCCCAAGGAGACTTAAGTGAAGTGAAAAGCGAACAAAAGATCGATGAAAACAAAGGTTTGATGCTTTCTTACCATCATTTTTCTCATACTCTGGTTAGGCACAAGATTACAGTCAAAGACAAAGATGTCAGTAAGACTCTGAATCACATACGATCCAAGGTGGAGAGCAGGAGAAAGTAAACGTGAGTAAAAGTTAGGAACGATTTAAAACATGAGTTGATACTCTCGTACCTGCAACCATTTCGAGTACCTTCTCCTCAGAGAGATATGTCTTCTCAAGAGGATGTCCAAGTTTCTTCTCCCAAAGAGAAACAACTTGCTTTGGAGACATAAGATTCAACTTAGGCCGGAGGTTGAGAACTTTATTAAGCGTTCTTGGGTCATCTACGGTCGTGATGGTGTAAGCAGCGATATCCTGCTCAAACACAAAAGAAACTGGAAAGCACACACAGGTTTACCAAGACCCCGGCAAAGAATATGCTCAATGCGTCATAGAATCAATTTCTTATTCTAGTATTACTTGAAACACTGGCAGCTACATGATCGTAAAAACGTAACCTTGAGAAAACTCAAGCTTAGGAAGACCTGCAGATTTGTATGACAGTAAACTTGAACATCTTCCACCTCTGCAAACGCGCAATTCAAACCTAGTAAACTGAAAAGATGTACTGATGCATACCGTTTAATTCACCGTCACCGAAGAGCTCTATCTTGTCTTTCGGTGGAGAGGGATTCTCAAGATTCCAGAAAGTGGCAAGGAAAACGGACGCAAAAGCACAACTGGTCACGTAAGTGTAAGGGATTCCAGCCTTCTCAATTTCCCTGCGAACTTTCGTCTTCTTCTCCATAAACTTCTGAAGAACTGGCAAAATGGTTGCCCTATCGGGATTCAAACCAAACTCAGATGGGATGAATCTCTGCAACAGAGGATGCAGCAGAGACATGAGCAAAAATAATTCAGCTTTAATCACACAGATCTGAGCCTTACAGTCCCATGAACAAATTGAACTCTCTCAGTTCTGCCTGATCTATACCTCTATGGTGATCTGGCGACTACTCCCCCTGAGGACTGTAACGGAAAGAAACAGGATTTAATTATAGAGAATTTGTTATCGTGAATTTGTTATCGGTCAGAGCACCTTAATTGTTCCTGCTTCCGTGATCGCCTCGATCAGATTCAGCTGTTTGGTGACTTCCCCAACAGCTGCTATTACTACCTCCACCTTCTTTAGGGCAGCCACCAAGGTCTTTCTATCGTCCAACGTACCCTGTACACAGATAGCGTACCTTGCCAGATCAGAGACTATCCCTGGCCTTGATGGAAAATAGACCTCAGCAGTAGGAGTACCAACTACAATTTATTGAGGTAACCCCCAAATTGCGATCCTGAATTACAACAGCTTCAGCGGATATCGAATGTGAGCGTATTCAGCCGATAAATCGAGACGTTTCTTTCAACTTCCCGGATGAAAATATAACGAAATAAATTTCCATCGTCCTATGTGAGAAAGATAACGGAAAGTTATTGCACTGCGAGAGGCACCATCACCTATCGTTTTAACAGAGGATAATTATAGTTACTCAATGAAATCATAGTGATGGTGCGAGGGGACAACTGGAAAATCACAAAGATGCATCATGAAGGGGTGATTTCAGTAAAGAGACTAAGCAGCTAATTCCTATAATACACGACATTGCATATCAATCTTAGACTAACAGAGGGGAGCAGCATTTGTTTAGGCACCTCCAAATTTGTGATACCCAGGTTCTTAAACTCATCCAGAAGGGCAGCCTTAGTCGGCCCTGGATTGGACAATGTCTCTGATCGCACAAGCACATATGTCGGGTGGCCTGCAGCTGCACTGGCCCTTGCCATATGCTGGCCGAGGCGGCCAGTGGCACCAATAACCAAAATGCTACTTCCAGCCATTGATCCCCCTCCCTGCTCCGAACCTATTACAATGACTCTCGCCTCTGTTCAGACCCCTCTGACGATTTCAGGGTCCTTGAACGTCAAAACTGCGAACAAGCACACACACATTCTGGGACTTTGAATTGTCGAGAACTGTGAATGGAGGTCACATGAATAGTTTGAGGAGCCTAGTCCTAGAGGAAGGTGAAAGTCATGACAGCTCTACCATAGGTCTGGTCTGTGTCCTCGTTTGACCATAACTAAGGTGAAAACAACACAAGATACAGTATATTCCAAGTTGCTCCAGAGAACTGTGTCGGCAGAGTATATGGAACTCCTCAGTCTGGACTGTAAAAGAGGAGAAACACAGGGTTAGATTTCAAGTTGCTCTAGGAAGTGTGTCACCAGTATGTATGGAACTCCTCTCCGCCAGTGTATATGGAACTCCCATCGGACAATTCTCCATTGAAGGGAGCAACTAATGTGTCAGTATCACTACAATGCTAACGTTTGTCTGTTCAGAGATGTCGCTGAATCGTTATATTGATATCAACAAACAGTATATTAGGGGGTTTCAATTATAGTTTCCATGGATCGTTTCTTCGGGTAGAGAGGAGTGAGATTTGCAAATCTTTTTCCAGGTACCGGTAAAGCCGAACAATCATGGACGATGCACGTAAAAAGTTTTATGGGTGACATATTTTCTGAGTTTTCATTTCTAGTTCAGCTGGGTGGAGTAAATGAGGGACCTGACCTGACCTGACCTGACCTGATTCATATTTACTAAGTAATGGTACGCTGGGCAGTAATGACCCCAACATGCAACGTGTAGGACGTTCAAATTTCGTCATTTCTAAGTTTTCTCGATTCCATGGTTCTTTCATGTAGCTAATTAATTTTCTTTTGTTATATTCCCATCGCATATTGATTTGTGGTTGTTGTGCACGTACAGACACTGAGAATTTGGGGTTTGGTGTGGTTAAGTTTGTTTCACTTTTGATGCTAATTGATTTCTTTTTCTTCAATTCCGTAATTTGGGGTTTGGTGTGGTTAAGTTTGTATCACTTTTGTTGCTAAATAATTTTTTTGATTTCAATTTTCCATGCTTTCCTCCTTACGAACATCACAAATCAATTTTTGTGGTTGTTGTGTGCACCAAATTTGAGTTTTGGTATAGTTGAAACTATGGAATATCCTTCGTCTCCTCTAATTCCCATAACAGTTCTTTCTCCTCTCATGCTCCCTCTTTGCTATCTCTCCTTCCTATCTTGCTTTTGTTTCCACTCCATCACAAAGAGGTTAGATTCTAAGAGTTCTTGATAATGTACTTCGTGTCTTTGCTGTGAAGCAAAGTAAAATCGAGGAAGATAGATTTAGGATGATCCTTTTATCACTTTATCACATTATGTCCAAATTTTAGACTACTTTGATGAATTCAAGCATTTCAATCAAATTCACGGGCTTGCAAAAGCTAGTTCTAAAGAGCACCGCATTTACTGATATGATCACTTATCTCACGAGGAATAATAAGAGAGGATTCCTATCGTTGATGGCAAGATAGAAATTGTACAAATTTATGCAAGATAAATAAAGTCTTACAAATCTGCCAGAGGCGGATGGACATATGCATAAGGGAAAGTCCCACGAAGAAAAGTTGAAACATGGATGGAGGGAGAACCGTTTGTGTATATTATCTATGTCTCGTTTAGAGAGAATAGATATTATGCTTGGATGCAACGCTAACATTTCCCCATGTTTGTAAGCATGGGAACAAGGTGAATTTTTGCGATTTGATAGGCCAAGGTGGATAAACATATCCAGATCCAGATAAAAGATTCTAAACGATGAAGATCTTTTGTTAGTAATTACCGAATTATTTTCTTTCATAATACCTAATATGAAAAGGTTAGAAAAAAAGAGTCCATTGTGTTCTAAATTTCCATATGAGAATGTTCTAAGTGAGAAAGTCACGAGAAACAAAGAGTATTTTCTATCATAAGAATGAGACAAAGAAGGAGAGGAAGATGGATAATCACATAAATGTTGTAAATGGTACTCCAAGATGACACCTTTAGTTGCAGCTATGAGCTATAACACACAGTTTATGAGTTAAATATGTGAGTTAATACCCAATTTTATTATGATTATGTTTTTATTCGTGTGGTTTGGTGTTCCTTTTTGTCTCCAATAATTTGATTCAAGTATTTTGATTGACAAAATGAATCTACAAGGGCGGAAAAGTATGCTTTGTCTACATTGAAGTGCACCAAGACTACAATACTATGTGCTTGCAAAAATAGATTGTATATTAGGATGTGCTAAGATTGTGTTGGTGTATGCTCAAAAAATTAATGTGTTCATTGGGATGTGCTAGGACTATGCTGATATGTGCTCATGAAAATGG
Organism: Lunularia cruciata; assembly: GCA_948567375.1. NCBI lineage: Eukaryota > Viridiplantae > Streptophyta > Marchantiopsida > Lunulariales > Lunulariaceae > Lunularia > Lunularia cruciata. Next base: position 62,187,189 of record OX419758.1, read on the forward strand.
TGTGTTTGCTAGGATGCACTACAAACAATTTTTCTCATGTGAGTCTGCCTCTTTATATCAATATTCTATGTTGCATGAGTCTATGTCTCTATATTGATAGTTTGTCTCCCATGATTGTGTATCTTTATTCCTATCTAGATTCCAACATCTTATGTAGTGTAAGAACTCACCTTAGACTCATATAGAGTTGTGGAAGACTCCACTAAAAAAGACCTAGTAATTCTCTAACATTAAACTCCTTAGTACTTCTCAACTCCTCACACAACCTCTCTCTTCTCTTGTACATTGTGTGGCCCTAAAGAGCGTGCCACCAATAATGACTATGGAGTAAGCTTTATGTATGCTTTACTCCAAAATGTCCTAGCTCTCATGAGAATGACGGACCAACTATGGTCTTTGAGATGGAAGTGGTACTACTTGCATTCTACCATCCCCCATACACAAAGATTGGAGTGCAGACACACAAAGAAGATGTCTGCCCTCCAATCTGAACCATTTAGTTTGTTGAAGAACATGGCCTCTCTCTTTGGTCCCAAATGTGCCACCCACAACACCAATGCAAAGATAGTCCATCATTAAGACATCATCATGAATGTCTTGCTGAACTATACCACTATCGCCACTCGCTGGATTTGTGATCTCAATAATTCCTCTTGTATGCATTGAGAGAGATACAACCAAAGCCTCAAAAAATATACAAAGAAAGGTAGATGTATGCCAACTTGGCACCATCTCCTCATATGTCTCACCATGCCAACATGCTCTAGTCTGATCTTGTTGGATGTGACATGGGTTTCTACTCAACCCATCTAGATCACGGTTTACCACTCTAGGTCTATGAATAACCATGAAATTATACTCTTGAGCCCATTGTGCAAGCTTCCCTAAAAGCTTGCCAAACTACATCAACCACTTTAGTGGCTAATGATCATTGATGAGAGAAAAGGGGTTACCAAATAGGTAACATTGGAAATGTGCTACTGCCCATATTGCTACCAAGCACTCTCCCTCATATGAACTATACTTTACCTTTGTTGAATTGTTGGAGCGACTAGCATAGGCCACCACAAACTCTTTTCCTAATTGTCATGTTGGATGAGCATTGCTTCAAGCCCCAACATATGTGTGAACCTGAAATGATTGTCCTTTGGTATATCTCCTCAAAATAAGAGTAGATGTCAACCTCTCCTTGAGCTCTACAAAAGCTCTCTCTTGCTTATCTCTCCAACACCACTCATATGTAAGCTTGGTCAGCTTTATCAAGGCCTTAGTAATGGCACTAAATCCTCTAACATAGTGGTGATAGAAGTTAGCCAACCCAAGAAATGCTTACACTCTGCTCACATGCGTAGGCCAAGGAATATGCATAATAGCCTCCACCTTGGTCTACTAAACACCAAGTCCTCTAGGGTAGATAGTGTGACCCAAATAATCAACTTGCTCATGGAAGAATCTACACTTCCTAGATGTCATTTGAGTCCATGAGATCTGAACCTCTCAAACACCTCCAAAAAATGTCTCTCATGCTCTTCCATAATAGTGCTATAGACCAAAATGTCATCAATATAGCACTAAGAAAAATCCAATCCAACTAGGATCTTGTCCATGGTCCTCTGGAACTTGGCAAGAGTGTTCTTTTACCCAAATGGTAAGGAGTTCCACTAGTACAACACATCCTTGACATGAGGATCAGTAGCCCAAATGGTTATCTTGGACTTATCCTCCTCTTTGATTGGCAATTGATGATATCTTGCTCAAAGATCCAAACTACCAAAGACCTTTTGCATGCCCAATTACATCAAAGATCTCCTTCGGTGTAAGCATACCATACCAATCAGCCCTAGTCTATCAATTGATAGGATAGTAATCTCCACACATCCATCTATCTATGTAGTTGTCATGCATATCTTTTGTGGTTGGCATCACTATAGTTGATGCATATTCTCCATGTGAAATCTCTACCAACAAGCCTCAGAAAGGTCTCTACTCTAGCTCTAAATCAATGCTCTCTCCATTTCATTATATCAATAGGGATGTAAAAAAATTGGTGTATTGTTAGTCAGCTTAGTCCAAATACCAAGTCCTTTTAGAGCACCCAAATCCTTCATATTGAAGGCAAAACAACTAGTGTAGCTCCTCAAGAACCTCCAAACTCTCTGTCTTTCTCCTCTTGTAAGCGTGGGTCCCAAGTATCCTCTATAAGTGATGTAGGAGTGGAAGATGTATTGAGTGGCTGCTACACTTGGCCCTTGGGAGCAATAGTGTCATGCTCCCAACCACTAGAGGTCCTAACCTCCGTGTGAAAAACTCCCTCCATTTTGGCTGCAAGCTCCACATGTCCTCTAGCTGCATCCCAAGTAGACCAAGGGTGTAATCCAAGTAGACCATGCTCACTTGGATGGACTCCAAGTAGACCTCTCTCTCTAGTAGCCATTAGATTTGTCCCAAGAATACCCTATCCACTTGTCCCATCACCCTAGCATACGCTTGAATTGTCTAGATATGCATAGAGCTCACTAGTGTCTAAGTGGTGATGCCTATCAAGCACATCCTATGGTACTCTGCCAAACCAAGGCTCACAATCTAGGTCAAACAATTCAGGTCCATAGCTTGACCTAACACCTAATTCTTGGATGCCTTTGACACTACTAGAACAACGGTAAGACCAGTGCAAAAACCTATTTCCTGCTCTCTCTCTCTCTCTCATCTACATTTAGCTCCACCAACTGCTATAACTATGAGTCCCAAACAAGTCCAAACTCCCTCTCAAAAAACATGGGAACCTAAGAAACTCATAAGTGTGGGAAAAGCAACTTGAGGCTATCTAACTAGGTTCACCACTACCATAGGTGACCTATTAGCCACTACCACCATCTGAGATTGACACCCAACATCCAAGATGTCATCAACCGTGAGGTGGTCTAGTTGTTGAATCCCATCAAAAGCACACTATAGAACCTCTTTGGGTAAGAGGTTCATCCACCAAAGACAAAGATGATGAGCTCATGATCCCACTCTAGTTGCATCCAACAACACGGCAAGTCCGACCCAAGGATAGACCTTATGTGTACTCGCTACCACCCAATTGCAAGAATCACCCATTAAAGAGATATTCTCCAAATGTAAGTTGGATAAATGGATTGATGAACCTCAAGATGTACCTCAAGATGTTGTAGTATTTATAATATCTCCCAAAACATAACATCACATATGTATCCCTAACATGGCTATCTAAAAATCACCAAATGAATAGGACCATATCTCTCTAGATCATGCAACCCCAACAAGGAAATGTCTATAAGTAGGGTCTTTTGGTAACCCTTGAGTTTTGACATCAATAATAGCTCAAGATACCGATAGGCAAAGTGTGTCACATGATGTAGAGAGACTCACCTAGCAGTCTCATCTCTCTCCACATAAAAGTACCACTATACTTGTTTACTTGTATACTTGTCTGTAGTACCGCAACTAGTTCAGTGCTAATCCCACCAAATCCATTAAACATACTCCCTCTATTAGATATTGCCAAGCAATGAGTGTGGTATCCAAAGGTGTCAAGGTAATCAACTCTAGAGGCTCATCCTCATATTCATCTCTTGGTGGTACAAAGGCTCCACTCCAAGCCTATTGCACCAATTGATTGGCATGTTGGTGTAATGTCTCCTCTCAACTCCACAATAGAACATCCAAGGTAGATGGAACAATCCCACTCATACTCTAAATCTAAGTGATCTCCTTTGGTATCAAAGTATCCTTTGCATGGGCATTCCTCTCCAATAAGTCAATAGGCCAAGTAACAAAACCACTAAAAGTTGAAATTGATGCCGCCATGGTCTAGGACTATAGTGAACCAAGATTGCCACTATTGAAGCATATTGGTAGGCAACATACCCATCCCTCACCTGACCGCCAACCTGGTCTATAGGAGACTATCTCTTCCCAATAGTCAATATTGAAACCCATGGGGTATAACATTGCTCCTCCAACTAACAAATCATATAACTCAACTACGGTTGTAATGGCCTGGCCACCATGGAGTTATCAATCAAATGACTATGCTGAATCTGAAAAACAAGCTCTCCACATGTGATGTACTCTATAGAACCACCCCCTAAAGATATCTGGATCTAAAATGGACACCTTTCCACATCGATCTTTAGGAACTCCAAACTGACAACTATAGCCTTCCCAAAAGTCTAGCACACCTAAGTCTAGTAAGACCCTTTGTGGTGTATAGACCTTTCTTGAATGTCCCATGTACATCTCCTTTGGGAGCACCAATACTATTTGTCCCTAAGAAGGATGGGAGAATTTGCTTTTGTATTGATTACCATGACCTCAATAAACAAAAAATGAAGAATACATACCTTGACCTCAAATTGATGACTTGCTAGATCAATTGAGTGGAGAAAAATACTTCTCCAAGTTGGATCTTTGAAATAGCTATTGGTAAATTCTCATTGATAGGCAAAAGTGCAAAAGACTAACTTTTGCGCAAGGTATGGGCATTTTGAATGGATAGTTCCACCATTTGGGCTCACTAATGCTTCAACAATATTCATGGATTATATGCATCAAGTGTTGGATGTACTATTAGATTGGTATGTGGTGATGTTCTTGGATGATATTTTAATCTATAGCAAGATAGAGCAGAATACACAAATCAGGTGCAAGAAGTCCTAAGACAACTACGTCAATGGAAGTTTTATTGCAAGAAGTCAAAGTGTACTTTTTGGTAGAAGGAAGTTACCTTCTTTGATCATAGTGTCTCATTGAAGAGGTATTAAGATAGAAGAGGAGAAAATCAAGGCTATAATTGATTGGCCTACTCCAAAAGACACCATAGAAGTATGGGAATTTAATGGATTGGTAAGTCTTTACCGGAGGTTCATTCACTACTATATTCATGTGGCCACACCATTGATCAATCTCTTAGGAAAGACCTCAAGTTTTTAGTGGACCACCAAGCACAAAGAAGCATTCTAGAAGCTGAAACATATGGTGTCTTCAAGACCCATTCTTCAACCATACGGCCTTCAACTACCTTGAGTGGTTGATTTTGATGCTTCTAACTTTGCCATTGGAGCTATGTTGCAGTAAGAATTTCCAGATGGGTTACATCCATTGCCTTTGTGTCTTGCCAACCAAACATCACAAAAAGGAATTATTCTACTTGAGATCAAGAAAAACTAGCAAGGGTGTATGCCACCAAGTATGGAGGCATTATCCCTTGGGAAAACAAGTGATCATGCAAATTGATCACAAATCCTTGTTGTAGACGTTACATTTGGAGTACATGAAGAGTTGACATCATTGATGGGAGGAACAACTATAGTTTTTTGACATCAAACCTGAGTACAAACCCTATAGGTTCCATGTCATCCTTGATGCCTTATCACGGTGATATGATTTAAAGACTCTTCCCTTCATCACGGTGGCAATTACAATAGTGTCAATTAATTCAAAGGTCCAAATCAAGTTTAGAGTTGCTTTACAACAAGACCTTTCCTTTCAAATGGTACAAGTTTGTATTGCAGCACATGACAAGGCATACAACATTTTCTTCTTCAAGTCAGACCTTCTATCCTGTGAGAACCAAACTTATGTTCTAACCAAGGGTGATCTACAACTTGTGTGCCTTCAAGAAGCCCATGATTTCCCAATCATTGGTCACAAGGGTATGGACAAGACCTTGGGTACCCTAAAACACCAATGGTGTTGGCACAACATGGCATGAGAGATTCAAGTGTTTGTCCAATCTTGTAAGAGCTACCAATGCAATAAGGCCAGTAGCCAAAACCAAGTAGACTTGTGCACCACTTCTCATCCCATCCTTACCCAAGACAAAGCAAGATCATAGAACAATTGATGTATTTGTTGATGAGCTTAGTAAGCAAATACACTTTGCACCAACCTTTGATATAGTGGATGCTCCACATTATTCTAGATCTACCCTGAAAATGTCTTCAAGCATCATGGAATGCCTCATGTACTCATCTTTGATTGTGATCCTCGATTCATCAGCAAATTTTGTCAAGCAATCTTCTAGCTACTCAGCACCAAGCTTGCTTTATCCATGGCCAATCATCCTCAAATTGATGGACAAACCAAACATCCAAATCACACTTTGGAGGATATAATTCATGCTTTGATCAATATTTACCATACTAACTAGGATGAATGTCTTGCAATTGTTGAGTTTGCTTACAATAATTCCAAGCAAGCAAGCACCAAATTCTCTCCTTTCTTTCTTAATTTTGGCCACGACCCACTTGTTCCAGATTCCCTTCTTGCTCTCCCTTCATCTCATTCCCTCATACTTCCACCTTCTTGGCCACAATATCACAATCCCTACAATAAGCCAGTTCTCATCTCCTTGTTGCTCAAAAACAAGGTTTGCATATTGTCAAAAACAATACGCAAACCAACATCTCACCTTTCAACTTGGTGATAAGGTCATTTTTTCTTCTATTAATATGCCCCTCTCACTTGATACTCAAGTTTGTAAACTTTCTTCTAATTGGATAGGTCTATTTGATGTCACCCAAATCATTTTTCATGTTGCTTATTGACTTGCCTTGCCTTGCCTTATCATATGTAAATCTACCCTATCTTTCATGTTCCAATTTGAAACCTTTGTTTCTTATCGATCTTCTTTTGCCTCTATGTCCAACGTCCTCCACTTGTCCCTATCAATGATCATGAGGAATATGAAATTGATCATATCCTTGCACATCACTACATTCAACATGGCCGCCAACAACATACTAAGTACAAAGTCCTTTGGAAAGGGCATCTCCTTCATGATGCCACTTGGGAGCCTCTTTCTCATCTCCACAATGCACAAATGGCCATCCAAGAGATTGAAGCTTTGATGGTGACAAGGATATCACCAACTAACGGTGAGGGAATATGTAACAACATGGAGTTTACAAAAAAGGTAGTTGAGACTAATGAAGTACCAAACAGACCAAATTAGTCAAGAATTATAAGTATATCCTACAATCATGTAGGAAGCTATTTGGTACCTTCCAAGTATCAAGTAATGTGCATACCAAGTGGTGACTTCTAAGAGGGAGCTTCCCGGCTAGCTTAGTTTGTATGCCAAGTAAGTGGCTTTTAGAGGGAAGCTTCTAGACTAGCTTAGCTTGCATGCCTAGTAGGCGGTTTCAAGAAAGTAAGCTTCTCAAGAAGCTTCCTAATTAGCTTTGCTTGCACTCTAAGAAGGCGGCTCTTAGAAAACTTCCTTAAAAACTTCTCAAGAGCCTTGTATGTTCCCTATAAAAACCAAAGCCCAAGCTCATGCTAGGCATTCAAAGTTTCCCTCATTCAAGAGTCTCATTGTGAACTTTAACTCCAATTTTCCATTCTCCTATTTCTCTCCTTGGTCTTTTACACTCTTTTGGTAAAAATAACACAAGTTCTCCCTAAGATCAAGTGCTATGCTTCATAAAGTTCTTCTTTAAGCTCTAAAAAATTCTTCCAAATTTCTTCTAACCCTTTTGAATGTGAAACATACATTGGTCTACAAAATCATACATTGTTAAGGAGTAAATCTAAGATAAATTGTATTCCTCAATTGTTAAACCTATTAGTATGTCATTTAGAAACATATTTGTAATTTACACAAATTCTCATCCACCTCCTTTAAAATAGTTTTCTTCATCTCCTTTTGATTAACTTATAATTTATCTTTGGTTCAGATTGTAAACATTGGTAAATCTACTTCATAGCCTACACAATTTTCATTATATTTTCTCTTATGTGAAGTATTGTACTCCATTATATCTTCAATGAAGATATAAAACATCCTAAATGTAAGAGTTTGTTATATACAATAACTTGAATTTATCATTTTTCCCAATTAACTTGAGCACAATGATGTGCAATTATGAATTTTATCAACTATATATACTCTTGTTAGATCTTGGGAAGTAATATATTTAAGAATCCAAAAAGACAGTTCTTTCTTTCCATCAAGCATCTAGAAGAAATTCATTTCTTAAGTTTATAAACATCACTAGCATTTACAAAAAAAGTTAATACCATATAATTTCCAAATTCAACCAAATTCAACAACCATATATCAAAAAAATTTGACAATGATTATTTTAATCATAAAGTGAACATGAAAAAATTTTGTGCAAGTTGAGCTCTATACTCAATCAAAACTAGTGAAAAAAACTAACCAAGAGTACCACAACACTAAAACTAGTGAAACTCTTATTTGGTATCATCATTTTCTTGAAGAATCTTTTCTTTTATGCATTTTTGCCTATGAAATTTATCAAGTTTATTTTATGCAAATTAGATCATAAAAAATGTGATGTTCAAGTTTCTTAACAATAGAAATATCTTTCATTTTGATGTAGTTATTCTTTACAAACATTGGTAAAAAGTTCCAACATGAATAGCTTTGCATGACTAATTGAAATTGTAAAGGAAAATGAATAGCTTTGCATGACTTGTTGAAATTGTAGAGAATAAGGTAAAAAGAATAAGGAAAGCAAAATTCTTTGCCATCTACTTATCTTGTTCTAGTTGCTTAGGTCCCATTGTGATTATCTTCATCTTCATCTTTCAACCCTCATCTAAAACAATTCAATGCTTTTTTCAAAAATATTTGTTTTTTGAATAAGATTGCATTGGAGTTAAACAACATAGCTCTTCATCAAAGAAATCTAGATGATATTTAAGTATCAAAGTGATGGAATTTTTTTTTATGATTTGGAGTTGGTTGTTAAAAAACATCAGATATGATCATTGTCTATTTTATTGATTTTACACTTGAAATACATATAAACCATCATTAGAGAATGATTGGATATAAGAGTGTTCTTAAGTATTAGTGAAATTGATTGAACTTAACTCTTTATAATTTGCAAGGGAGACTATGAATATTCAAAGTCAAAGGAGTATATCTATGATATTGACTTAATATAATAACAAGATTTCAATGAGACTTTAGAGAAATAATCTCATCAAATGAGTACTAACTAAGATGTGCTTACCTTTAACCTTTATTAAGGTTTATCTAGTGCTTTGCACCGTATTACCTATTCCTCCATAGAATGAAAAACTAGCTAGAGGATAACTAAACGAAGATGCGTGTTCCACACTTTTTCCTCCTTGATGCAAAATACTTATGGTCCAGATATTTTATATAAATAATGCATCATTTAGTGCATTGTGTATGTATGCTATATGATGCTTAACAAAAAATTACTTATGTATAATATTGCCTATTTGTTCCGACTCTCTCTTGTTCTACCACACATTTACTTCTTTATAAATCGGTATAGATTAGTTTGATGCAGGACTCGGTGCGATGCATTTTGTAATTCATGTATGAATACATGGGAAGATAAGCATCTGATCAAATAATTTATGAACACAATGATTAGGTGGAAATCATGGAGGTTTCTTAAATAATGTATCTACCTCCAACTATATTATATGTTTTAGGAATCCATTCAGGATGATAACCATATTAGTTATTTGTTCCTCTTACCATATTACTATCAAATAAGGTATTTTCAGAATAAGCTAAGAGGAATATGTGTTACCCTTGACGAGGAGGAGATTCAGGAGATTGCCTCCCTTCTTCCGAGCTATAATGATTTTATTTGACCTATTTAATTTTATGATAAAGTCTTAAGGTGGGGAAGCTTAGTGAATAGAATGAACAACCTTGATGGTGCAGAACCAAAATTTGTGGTTGATAGTAAAAAGTAATGTCTCTTTATGTACGTAATTAAGAAACATATGTATGAGTAATATCCATAGATCGCGTGATTGTTAACCTTAGAAAATTTAACGTGCTCTTCGACCCTTGGTCCAAAATGGATATTTGGAAGTGATGGTTAGAGATGTCCTAAGACTTCCATATAATATTTTTACTTTGGAAGCAATGCAGATGACATACCTATACAAAGTTCACAAAGGTCAGAATGCATAGGATTAAAGTGTAGAACTTGGCTAAGTATACTCCTTGATTCAAGCTAACATAGGAATGCATTACTTCTACTATCATCTTCATTCAGGAAAAATACCACCAAGGTCCAATGACTTGGTCTTGTACTATTTAGACGTAATTATAATTACTGAAGGATATCCTATAGATCCATACCCTTCCATTCCTTTGTTTCTTTGGTCAAGGGACTCATTTGAAACCTCTAGCATACTTTCTTCTAGCATTACTTATCCTCATATTTATATTCTACACATGATTATTCGGGTATCTGGTACATGATTATTCAGGTACCTTATACACATCCCGTAAGATGCTCTTGTCGATTATTCCGGAATGTTTGGAAATCTTTGATTAGAAAATATTGAGAGTCATTGTAGCATCTTAATATCCTCATTTATTTCAAAATCTTTGGAAATCTTCGTTAAGAAGATTTTGATAGTCGCATCTTCAGAATAGGATACCTTCTGATTAGATAGTATGAGTTTCATTAGGAAGACATGTATGTAGGTGCCCTCTGAAGTTTCTTATTGGAACGGCCAGTCGTCCATGGAGAAAACAGTTGGCATTACTTTTATAGCAATTGGGCATCCCTCAAGAACCTCACTTGGCCTAAAGTTTCATAGATTCGTCTTCAATTTCTAGAAGTCTCAAATGTGTCAGTTGATCTGGATATCCATATACCCTCTTACTCATGTAAAAGGCCTTTCCTGTTATGAGGTAGCCTATCGCTTGCTTATTCATATAAGCAAGCAATCAGATAGTAACTCCCATTGCTATCTTTCGATCTCATCCAAGATTAGATTTTGTTCTGAAAGTCATAGAAAAACTAGTTTTCTTAATCGAGATCAAGAGGTGGAATCTTAAGTTTACGTTTTACTCTTTAAAATGAATATCTTGAATCGATGTGCGCCTCTCTCCGGTTCGAGTTGCAATGGGTTGCAAACGAACGAATTCTGATCTTCGGAACACATCTGAATGACTGTCACCCTCCACCATTCTCGACTCTCGAACCGAACGCTTGGAACGATCTTTTGTCTACTCGAGCGAGCGCAAGTGAAGGACATCTTCCAGGGGATGAATTCAAGGTGCCAGTGATTAGTGCTCGACAGATACGAAAGAGTAATTACTGGTTGAATGAATTAGCATCAGCTGCGGGAATTTCTGGCAGATTGATTAGGGCGATCACGCCCTAGAGACAGAGAGATGATAACGGGAGTGATTTCGAGCTCGAGAAACGTTCTTCGCAGGGGATGGACTGAGAGATGGGAAGTGAAGGGGACTGGAGCGAAGAAGTATTGCAGGGAGAGTAAGGGACTGGTTACTCTCGCTTATGATGAGATTCTTGTACCGGCGAAACCATCCGATGGGCGGCGTACGGTTATGTTTGTTCATGGGCTTCTTGGATCGGGTAGGAATTGGCGTACCTTTGCTAAACAGCTTGCATCCAGTACCCTACAGCAGAGTCCAGCTAACTTCCCAGGTTTGTTTGATTTCCACCGATTACCCTACTGCGGTTTTGATCTTTAATTTTGTTCTGTCGGAAATTTCTTGCCAAAACTAACAAGTGGTCTTAGCACAGCGGATAAGAGGAATTCTTCGGCGAAATGTATAGTTCTGCACATTGTGAAAATCAAGTTAAGGTGAAAAGATTTGGTGGTAGATGGAAAGGGAAGATTTCGTTGGTGATTGTGATTCTTAAACTTTCTTATTAATATTTTCAGCAGTTGGATCTTGCGATTGGAAGGAGTTTTTTGACCATGTGATTCTGTGCAGGTTGGCGCTTAGTTCTTGTGGATTTAAGAAACCATGGGAATTCAGCTAGCCGAGGGTTTGCGCCTCCACATGATATGCCTGCTGCTGCGAAAGATATTGTGGAACTCATTAGGACAAGCTCATGTGGTTGGCCTGATATTGTGGTCTCTCATTCCCTGGGAGGAAAAGTTGCCCTTGAATATGGTCAGAAATCTGCTGCAGGAAATTATGGAGATGTAGTTGCCCCCAAACAGGTAACTCATCTACTCTGCTCATTCTCTTCAGGTTCACATGAATACAAAACGACATGAACATGTCCATGGACCCTAAACCCCTCCGGCTGATCCAGCTCAAGCTACATGATCACTTGTCATTTCCCAGTTCGAAATTAGTAATGTCAAAATAGTTTCGGTGAAATCCCCATTCAGAGCATGAATTCGCCGGAGAAGATAGTCTGCTGAACAGAAAGAAGTAATTGTTGTGCTAATTGTGAAAGTTCTCTGCTTACTTCTTCTGTGTGAAGTAAGCAGCCAACTTGGGACACTTGTGTCGAAGTCAGGCCCTTGGTTCAGTTGATCAAGTATGAGAGGCGAAATGGAGAATGAGTGATGTGAAGCAGGCTAATATAGTTGGAGAGGACAGCAGGGAGGCAAGAGTCGGGGTAACAAGTTATTAATGGTGTCCAGAACATGGTGCGCGACAGTTGTGGGTATTGGACTCTGTGCCAGGCAAGGTGCCAACTCGCAATTCTGAGGGAGAAATCGAGCAGGTCCTTTCCACTATTCAGTCCCTTCCAGACCCTTTCCCATCAAGAAGGTGAGTGAAACTTGTTCGCGTTTCAAGTATTTTGTGATCAAAGAGACGGCAATGTCTAGGCTGGGAGTTTGAGCTCCTGGATGTCGTCATTATGTTTTCATACCTCTTTCTGCGACATGTTGTTCAAATCCTGTTGATTGATTGACTGGTTCTTGCTTCTCAGGTGGTTGATACAGCAAATGGTTGAAAAAGGATTTTCCAAGAGCTTATCAGACTGGCTAGGGAGTAATCTGAAGAGAATTGGGTCAGGTGAGGAGATGACTTGGGTCTTCAATCCGAAAGAAGCCCATGAGATGTTCAACTCTTACAGGTACTAAGAATATAAACCTTGGCCTTTGTCTGAAGGAGATGAATGAAGAGAGTATCATCATGCAGATAGTGGAGTTGGTCAATCGAAGTGTGCTCATCACATTCCGTTGTGTGCGTGGCTGGCAGAGATATGGATTATTGGTCTATGTTGGAGAGTCCTCCTAAAGAGATGGAGATTAACATTGTTCGAGCAAGCAGAAGTGATCGATGGTCGCCTGATATTCTCTCGAAACTAGAGCGGCTCTCGAGTGGCAGCGGCGCAAATCCTGATGGTGGCAGAGTTGGTTATTACACTCTAGAAAACGCTGGTCATTGGTTGCATGTTGATAATCCAGATGGTCTAGCTGATATCTTATTGCCATCCTTTTTGAAGGTTTCAAACAGCAGGTAGTGTTGAATGAGGAATTCTGGCTTGTCGACATAGTCGTTGGAAGCCACCAGACTCTCATATTTATATACCCTTGTTTTGTTTTTAACCAAACGTTCAACCGAGACAAGACTATGGATATGGGTCTGGTTACAGTGGATGCTACTATTAATTGCTTATTGAAGAAACTTACTGATGTATAAGAATCTCTTATTAAAGTTCAATTATTTCAAGGGAACAATTTAGGGTAAGTCGCAATTTTTAGTCTATTCTAAGATGGTCTCCTTATCACCTTTTCTTCCTTGTAACTATAATGGCTCATAACAACTTTCTGTCTCTGCACTATTAAAGAAAAGTAACCCATCAGTTCTGTTTGCCAATAGAGCTACTTGCCCCGCGCGAGTGACGCATTTCTTAACGCTTTCCTGCCAGACGCAGTTGCCACACATATTGCTGGACTCATCTCCCACTTCTTCTTGAAATGCTGGATAACAAAGCCACTGGCTCATCTCTTCTCCAAAAGTTAAAGGCTGTCGGGTGCATCTGGTTCTCTGAAATATCGCTATCGCTATATCTGCTACTCTCAGCTTTAGGGGTATGGGCTGTGTCTACTTCCCTGAAACTAAAGGTCTGAGCTTTGTCTGCTGCACAGTTGAACTTCTCTTCTACCTGAACAAATGATGAATATTTGCAACTCGAATCCTCCGTTCTATGAGCAGCTTCTACTCCCATTGTTTGCTACTGGCAAATTGTATGGCCTGTCTTGCAAGCCATGCGAAAAGATAGACTTTTGTGGAATTGGATAACGAAAGTTCTGAAGTGCAACTTGGCAACTTGTGGAGATTTGAGCTCCCGGGAAATGACCCTACCAGTCTCTGAAATGAGTTCGACTTTTCTTAAAGAGTTCCTGTCAGATTCTGTTGCTTAGTTACCCCGACTACCTTCCACTTGCAGTGTTGGATAACGAAGCTACTGGCTCTCTTCCTTTCCAAGAACTAAAAGGTTTGTGGGCCCTCTCTACTAACTGACTGGGCAGTTGTGAGTTGTATTTACTACCTTGAATTATAGGTTTGTGAGCTGTGTCTACTACACAGTGAAACGTTAAATCTAGCTTCAAAGTTCAATCATGTACACCTCAGAAATTCCATAGCCTTTGACGCAAGCAAGGCACGGGAGAAGCCACATTTTATGACAGTTAAGGTCCGAAGGCTCACCCGGGAAAGATTGATACAGATTGACGATTTTATACATGGAAGAGCGCATCCAACGGCATCAGTACTATTTCGAGGGAACCATCTGGTCTAAAATGTTTCCACCCGTTCGAAGATCCACAGATACCTGCTGCTGCAACGAACTCGTTTATAATCGACCTAGTTTCCAAATATGATTTGGTGCTCTGAAGTTTCCGGAAACATATCCGCCATATCCAAGATTTTCATATGATCAGTAGGCTCAATCAAGAGGCGCCGGAAACAATTGGTACTAGTTTACCCAATGTCCTGCGCGACCACCTCATGTCTCATTGATGGTGGAAAGTTCTCATATTCTACTGTAACCATGCGTGGTCTGGTAACTTGCTACATTAATTACTGAATTCACAATCTTTTGTAATATCCTCGTCAGAGGAGTAAACTACAGAAGAAGTTTCCTTCTTGCTGTACGCAAGAACAAAAGTGGACACTGCCGCCTAATAGTGATGAGAGGTACTCATGGTTGTTGGAGTAATCAGCACTGGTGGAAGTAGTGCTTATATTAAATGGTACTAATCCCGGCAACTAAAATTGGTTGCAGCCATATGGTACACGGCTCCAAATGTTGAAGCGTGTTACAAAATACCAAAGCTTTAAATCAGAGATTGACGTTGGAAGTGCTTGGCCACAACAACACCTACCATGTTGGTTGTTGTCACAGATGCGATGTACAAGTATTAAAAATTGTAACTAATGGTGACTTCTCTACTACGGATACATTTTTATTTTTCCCCAGCTCAAGGTACTCCTGGGTGCCTCATGAATGGCGATATGAACGTATGTACAATTTCCATGTACATATGTATAGCAAAAAATAGCTTCCGGCCCAGTGCTTGATCAAATTAGGATTTTGATTGACTACGTTACAATCCACCGATTCGGAAGCGAGCTGATCTGAATGGATGAATATTCATTCATAAATAACTGGTCACGGAATCCAGACATGCCCGCGGATGAAATAAATCGATTTCAGCAAACACCGGATATACCTGCGATTGCTCAGCCTCTCTCTTCATGGATCCAGCTTTTTTCAATAATACTCTTGCTTCTCCAATTTTTCTGTCACTCCTGCGAGGTATCGGAGGAGCGCTTGTCCGAGATATTCTACAAGGTTGCCGAACCACAAAGTTACAGGCGGTCCCGTTGACGCCCATCGGTTCCTTCTAGTGACGACGATAGCACCAGAATCGGAACCAGCAGCAGCTTCAGCTACGAGAGGCTCGGTTTTAATTGAAGGTGCAGTAGAAATCAACAGCGAAGTGCTCATCTCACTCCTCTTGCGCATGCTAGCGCTGGTCAGCATTCCTTCCCGCCTGGAGCTCTCAATGTCTTCGTCCTCAGCAGTGCCCAAGAGCGTCAAAGGCAAGCAATTCCACATTTTGGGATCGTTGGATTCTTCCCCCTTCTATGCAAAAGACTCACAAAGCTGAACAACGAGAGAAAAAACCCGTTCTCTGACAAAATCGGCACTGAAATTTCACAGTTCACTCAAATCTACAATTTTTCCGCCCGTGTTGCTCTCAAATGATGGACTAGTTGTCGAATGGAGAGGATATGATGGCACCACACAGAAATAAAACACGCAAGGTATCTGATTGAGTTCGAGAATGAATACAACAGCTGCGAACACACACACAAATAGACTCCGGGGTCTGACTACAGACACTATCGCAGCGGAAAGATCACCGGAGGAAAAACTGGGACTGCTTTGTCAATTATGTACGCCAATATATATCGAGGGACTGGAGTCTTCTGATCGAAAACTTGTCCCTTGCGCAAGCTGCTCGCCGGACCCGATCGGATCAGGTACTGGGACCGCTCTACTGCAGTTAAAGCGGATGCACATCTGAGGTAACCAGTCCGCCAAAGCTGGGACCGGGACAGTGGAAGCTAAAGTGGTGGTGTTTCTTTACCCCAAACCGCACGCGTTGGTCCTCCTCCTGCGCTTACTGCACGAAAGCACAGCTTAGTTCCCGTAAACAAGTCATTACGCGTCCCATGACTCAGGACTCGTCTTAGGCCTTACTCCAAAGCCTCGGGAGTATCGTACTGCGTACTACACAGTCGTCAAGTTTGAATCCAGACTGACTGACTGACTGTATCAGAGTAGTGTAGACTGCAATCCGCCTGCCAGCAGGAACCGGTAGACTTCCCGAGAACCTATCTCATCGGTTGCACCGGGTTCTTACAGGCGAGTTAGTGAATATTCGTTGTTTTCATACAGACCCCGCCTGTTTCATGCTCGACGCCGGTAATACGCGCCGGTTTGTGACAGCAATTTGAAAGTTCCCTGACTATCCGACCAAGGGCCAGGTCTTGGTCCGAGCATTGTTTTCACCATCTTGGATGAAGGTGTTTCTCTATAAGTGCACGAGGTGGGCTTTGATGAAGCTTCGGTGGGTCGAGAAGGAGCATGCCTTTCACTCTTCACTTTCACGTGGTGAACTTGTAAAATCCATGTTCCCTGTCCCTAGGTTAATAATGATGGGGTCTTCCCTCGCAGAACCCGTCGAGGAGTCGCGTCTTTTCCCTTGTATGAAGCCGACGGGTGACGACAAGGCAGAGATATATGACTTATCCGCACCCGTAAGTTGACACTTCATTTGATCCTGGATATCTATATAGACATATCGTGAGTGAGTCACGTGGGTCTCGCCAGTCAAAGCCAGGGTCTGAAATTCACCGACAGCTAAATCATATTCTTGTAATGTAAACCAATACAAATCATTTTGGTTCTCCTCAGTGTTGTAGTGAATGAAAATTGTTAGAAATTTCGTGACGCTAAGTATTATCCCAAATAATTCAGCGCTATCATTCAGTGTTCGTCCATGACCCATTCAACTGTGAAGACGTGCTCTCCTCGTTCGATCGAAAAAGGAGCTTCTTTCGCCCCATGGGGTAAAAAGCACTTCAACTCACTCAAGAGATGTTTTCCAAGCTAGTACTGCGACTCTATCCGTATCCTTCCGATGCCTTTGAGTGAGTGATTCACACAGAGAAACAGAACTCGATTAACTAATGCGGACACAAGAGTCGAATGGACTCACTCCAAATGCACACAATTTCAACTATGATGTAAGTCCTTAGAAGTATGAGTGAAACCAAAGATATATATGACTTCCATCGTATTCTTTGATATCAAAACTTGTAAGATACTTAATCTCTTAGTTCTCTCTTTATAACGTTCTTTGACAAACATCACTTACTTTTTCATTACAAAGTTAGGCTTTATATGAAAGTCCAAACTATCTGACTTATATAAAATTTTCAATTCCCTTTAATTCATGCACCTATTCTCATCGTAAGTCTAAGTATTTTCTTTCTTCTTTTTCTTCTCACAATTTTCTCTATTATCTATTAATCTATTAAATCTATTAAATCTTTAAAAAAAAATATTTTTTCCACTTTGCCATCTTTAGAATAAAAAATATATTTGAAATAAAAAGAGAGAATTTATTACATAGGTAGCAGTATATGTCAAGCATAGATTCTAGAAATTTAACTCTTTAATACAACTATAATAAAGGTTTTACGATTTGTAGTCCATGGATATTTATGTTATTTGTTCCTAAAAAGCTTTTAACATATATATATGATTTGCTCTTATTTCTTAGTTTGGAGATAGATAGAATATTATTTAGAGATAATATTATTCCACCTCATGTTTAATTTCCAATTTTATATAAAGCAGAATCATGTTTATATTAATTTCTGGTTAGTATTAAAAATTCAACAAGATAACAAGGTAACCATTTGCGTGGACATCTCGTCTCCATGGCGAATATTCTTTATTTGATAAGAACAATATAGAATGACAAGGAAATATAAGTTTCTTGAATTAAAATATTTTTCAGTTCATATTTAAATTCTGGAATCTTCTCATTTTCTATATCATGTCCGCAAATTATTGTAGTAGAGAAAAGAAGGCGACCACATAGAACAAACAAAGGATGGGGAGCCCCATCAAGCCTTACAAGGGAGAGACAAATAAGGTAAAAGGGGGCTAAGCCCAAATAGATATACTAATATATAATAATAATATATAGATCATAAATAATATATAAATTAACTTATCATTTTAAGTTTTACTTTTTTCAGTATTTAATTAGTAAATAAATTTAAAAATGAATTTTAAAAATGTAAATGCTTAAAATTTATTGTATTTACCATTCATAAGTTGAGCATGGTTTAAATAAAATTACCATGTAATAAAATTTGCTATTTTTTTAATAATTACATATTTTCTAATTTATAATAAACTTCATTTCATGTTTAACTTTTTGACCGAATATCAAATCTCAAAAATTTACTGATTGAGAAGTCTCTCCAGTTGCTGGACCCACATAAAAATCCAATTGTCATCATTTAATATAAAGCGGATCCACGCAAAGAGAAAGAGACCAAAAAAAAAAAAAAACAAAAAAAACAAAACAAAACAAAACAAAACAAAAAAAAACAAAAAACAAAAAACAAAAAACTAAACTAAACTAAACTAAACTTTTTACGGATCCACGCAAAGTAGGAAATGCAAACTTAGGTTGTGGTTTCGTATATCCCTGGAAGAAAAGGTCTTCTCCGTGAGTGAGTCAAACCGAGAAACAGAACTCGATTAACTAATGCGGACACAAGAGTCGAATGGACTCACTCCAAATGCACACAATTTTAACTATGATGTAAGTCCTTCGAAGTATGAGTGAAACCAAATATATATATGACTTCCATCTTATTCTTTGATATCAAATCTTGTAAGATACTTAATCTCTTAGTTCTCTCTTTATAACGTTTTTTAACAAACATCACTTACTTTTCCATTACAAAGTTAGGCTTTATATGAAAGTCCAAACTATCTGACTTATATAAAATTGTCAAGTCCATTTAATTCACGCACCCATTCTTATCGTAAGTCTAAGTATTTTCTTTCTTCTTTTTCTTCTCACAATTTTCTAGATAATCTATCACAAAAGATTTTATTTTTTCCACTTCACCATCTTTAGAATAAAAAATATAATTGAAATAAAAAGAGAGAATTTATTACATAGGTATCAGTATATGTCAAGCATAGACTCTACAAATTTAACTCTTGGATACAACTATAATAAAGATTTTACGATTTGTAGTCCATGGATTTTATGTTATTTTTTCCTAAAATCTTTTAACATATAAATAAATAAATATGTATATCATTTGATATTATTTATTATTTTGGAATAAATAGAATATTACTTAGAGATAATATTATTCTACGTCATGTTTAATTTCCAATTACAGAGCAGAATCATGTGTATACTAATTTCTGGTTATTATTAAAAATTCAACAAGATAACAAGGTAACCAATTGCGTGGAGGTCTGGTCTCCATGGCGAGTACTTTTAATTTGATGAGAACAATATAGAATGACAAGGAAATATAAGTTTCTTAAATTTAAATGTTTTCAGTTCATATTTAAATTCTGGAATCTTATCATATTCTATATCCGCAAATTATTGTAATATATAAAATAACTGATTTCTTTTACTCTTACATTTTTTTGGTATTTAATTAGTACATAAATACACTAAAATTTTTGTTTTTATTACAGATTTATGCTTAAAAATTATTCTATTTACCATTTATAAGTTGAGCATGGTTTAAACGAAATTTGCTACTCTTTTTTAATAATTATATATTTTGTAATTCATAATAAACTTCGTTTCATGTTTAATTTTTGACTCGAAATCAAATCACAAAAATTTACTGATTGAGAAGTCTCTCCAATTGCTGGATCCACATACTAATCCAATTGTCATTATTAATATTTAGCGGATCCACGTAAAGAGAAAGAAAAGGCGAAAAGGCGTTTTTCGTAGGAAAAACGAAGGATGGGACCCCCATCGAGCCGTACAAGGGAGAGAAAAAAAGGTAACATAGGGCCAAGCCCCAATGTAAAATAGGAAATGCAAACTTAGGTTGTGGTTTAGTATATCCCTGGAAGAAAAGGTCTTCTCTTGTCATCTTCCAACTCTTTCCAAAAGTCCGTTCCAGACTCACAAAGCCGTCAATATCCCAAGGAGCAGGATCCTGTCCGTAGCGGACAGACAATGCAATCCTTGTTTAGACCGCATAGACGAGCCAGCGCGCGACGCCGGGTTCCAGTGGGTGTGAGCCTTTCCAGTACGCATGATCGGATACCCACGTCACAGTAGTCTGATGTTCTGTATACGTAAGAAGGAGACGGGGCCTGCGTTGGATCTAATAAGAGGACTTTGCAGCAACCAAGGACGGGAAACGATTTTGGGCTGAAGATTGGAAAGAAAGTTCTCCCCAAGTGGACCATACGCAGCCTCAATAATAACTTTGCATGGAAGACGTGGCTTTATGGTCGGCTTGATCTGGAAAGGCTCAAGAGCAGCGCGGGTGGAGAAGACGAGGATGAACTTTGTGCGCCTTTCAAGGTCCAGACAAGACAAGAGGATGTTGATGAGTGATGACTCGCAAAGATGGACTTAGCCGATCCTAGTTGGCACCTCGACGTGGCTGACTCCCAAGTCCGCGGGATGGAAAAACCGACCTTGCTTGAAGCCTTGACGGAGAGCGTCAGTTCTACGTGACACCAGACTTCACAAACACGACTAGTTGAAAAGCAAAATCGAATTGCCAGCACGAGCTCTCTCCATGCTCTCTCTTACTCACAAACGCCACGCCGGCGATCAGCGAGTACTATCCCCAACTTGGGGATCGGTTAAGTCCAAGCGCCAAATATAGGGCCAGCTAAGTCTTTCTCTGCTCATTTCAACAATTCCTCTTGCATCGAAATGTTGGTTTCTCACCTTGTGCTACTCCAACAGGACGGTTGCGAGGAGGAAAACTCATTAGAGACACGTCAGCCTACCAAGATAGGATTGGATTACACAACCTAGAAACTCAGCCACCATTGGACAGGGTGTCATGGAATACATGTGCATGGTGGGCGAATATGAACTTCATGACTTCATGTGCTAATGGCCGTAGATACCGGCTGCATCTTGGATAGGATACTGGATAAATGTAAGCACGATATAATGTAGAGTTGTTCCTTTCCTACGATTGGGAAGTACACGATTCTTGTCCGATAGAGTCTGCATTATTTCCTGTAGATTTACCTATGAGTGCAATACTAAATGCGTGGAATCAGAGGAAACCATTCTAAAAGACAAAACAACGTAGTCTATGAAATACAGCAGCATTACGACAGAATCTTCGTAAAGTCTGCACGTAGATTTGAGTATAAGTCCTCCCTGTAACATCTGAATCGCTCTCGACCTTTACTACACTGACAGGCGTGGGTGAAACATGGATTCAAAGGCTGACCACGTAGACACTCAACTGAACTCTACTTCGTGGTTTTAAACCTGTGCCTGACACTTTTGTTCTCTCAAAAACTGTCCTCAATCTCTTTGTGATGTTTATCAGTAGCCATACTTCTGTCGATCTCTATTAATTACACCATCCACCGAATTTTAAACCACCTGTAAAACCATTATGATTCGTTCAATGTGTTCTATGTGGTTGTCTTTTTACTCTTTCAATTCGCTTACCATTCGAATCTTAAACGTACTTTATTGACGAAAGTTTATCTTAAAAGTTTTTTCTAGATTTGTTTGTGAAGTGGAGGTGTTAGAGAGAGAGTGTGGAGACTGGAGAGGAGAGGAGAGATGTGAGAGGAAAGATATATAGTTTCCAAGGGCTCCCTAGCATATGGTACTTGAGTGAATAGTAGATTCTGTTTGTTTTTCAATTTTGGTTCCATTGGTACCTAAGATTGAAGACTATGGAGAATTGAGTAGAAAGTTATGGAGAATTTTGGGTTTTTTAGGGTTTAGAGTGATCATTACACATTGAGAGTGATGGGTTTGGATTTTCATTTTTAGTCTTTTGGTTTTTATGATTAATTTCAATGGAAATTTAATTTAAAAATTTTGGAGATGTAAATTGAAAGTTATGAGAATTTATAGGTTTTAGGGTTTGGAGAGATTGTATTTATGTGAGTGTGATGTGAGTGGTTGTGCTTTTGTAGGTATGGGGAGATATGGAGAGGAGCATGTGTTACTATTGTTATTCTTGTGCTAACCATAGCTACACCTCTCCATGTGAGGTTGCTTAAAGCGGCACGGGATACCCCATGCTCGATGTGTTGTTGACGTTTTACCTCGCTAGGGGTAAAAACCCATGTGGGAAGGATGCACAAGGACTATGAATGGACCACTTGGGATGCACACATGAGGCGAGCGACCACATAGACAGCAGTGATACTCAGGATTATGCACACTTCTTCTATCCCTTTGTTGATTGTTCCAAGGATATCGATCGAGTTGTGGGAGTGGTTAGCTTCTTGGGTAGGTTGCATTTTGGGGTTATTTGAGACTAGTTTTCCATGTCCACGTCTATTCCATAGGCTACCCCGCACACTCCATGGCGAGTCTAGACATGCTTTTTGCTTACCATTTGATTGTTTGGCATGTGATCCCTCAGAGGAGTTAGCATGGTTCCTATTCCTCTTACTCCCTCAATGGTGTCTTTGTTATGCTAGAAGAGGAAGTGTGGGGCATAAAGAGGTGGTTGCTATATTTCATCAATTCCAAGCGGGAGATTGGGTAGCCCTTCAAGTGGAGTCTGTTAGGGATACATGTTTTAGGAGACAAGTTTTGCCACAAGATACCACAGAGTCTACTAGATTACGACAGTGTAGGACGTTGGGTCAGGCGGGAGAGTTTAGTAGAGCAACACGAGCGCTACACCATTTGTCCATGGCTAGTTGTACTGATGAGACTATCTCTTCCCTATGCTCACTACATCCTATGGCAGTAGAAGGACTACCACTAGAGGTCTTAGATTATCAACCTAAGCA
This sequence comes from Lunularia cruciata, assembly GCA_948567375.1. Taxonomy (NCBI): domain Eukaryota; kingdom Viridiplantae; phylum Streptophyta; class Marchantiopsida; order Lunulariales; family Lunulariaceae; genus Lunularia; species Lunularia cruciata. The sequence goes on from OX419758.1 coordinate 62,210,519, forward strand.
GCCTTTATGTCTTGATAGGTCACTTTTTGCACAAGCATTGTGCATTGGTCCTCGCTTTTCTTCAAGATTCTTGTCAAGGATGGTATATGAGCACCTTAGAGATTTCTTTCATGCAGATGATCCTTCTAGTGGTTTTACCGAGTTTTTTTAGGTGGCTACAATAGTAGCAAGAGGAGAAATTTCTATGTCTGTTAGTCGGGTATTAGATGCTAGTTGACTTCTCACGATGGGGAAGGACATGAGAGGCATTAGACTGATTGCTATTGGAGAAATCTTTTTGCGTTTGGTCATTTGTACCATTTTCCTTTAGAATTATTCTCACTTTTGACAACACCTTAGTCCACATCAATTTGGAGTAGCTACACCTAGAGGATGTGAGGCTATATCTCTAAGCATTAGTGCACTCTTTATCTATCCACAATGAGTTGTCCTACATGTGGACATTGAGAATGCTTTTAATGACATCTCATTGGCATCCATCTTTAGAGAGCTTAGGGAGGCTGGTGGATCCTTGGTGAGTCTTATTCCTTTTGTGTGGTCTTTATATGGCTCTCTTGCTTCCCTTTACTACTAGCACAGTTGTTCATAGGAAGGAGTCACCATCTTAGAGTCAACTATTGGTACATCATCAAGGAGATCCTTTAGGGGGACCCTTATTTGCCATGGCTCACTTTAGAGCTCTCCTATCTACTACTTTGGCCATGCCAGGTTGTTTATTTCTCTCCTTGGCAAATGTTACACACATCATGGGCCTTGTAGATCAGATTAGGCAGGCCTTTGACCACTTGACTACCAAGATACATCTAGTAGGCTTGAGAGTCAAGGTGTCAAAGTGCAGGGCATGGTCCCCTTTAGGTATCCCTCTCCACCTTGAGCTTCCTAGAGGGATGTATCGCATCTGGAGATGGACTATGTGTTCTTGGAGTGCTAGTAGGATTTGAGGATTTTGTCATCTACTTCTTAGCTATTGCCCTTGCAAAGGATGTTCTCCATGTAGATGACTATAAAGGACCAAAACCAAGGAGAGAAATAGGAGAATGGAAGCTCACATTTGGATGCTAGTATGAGGGAAAACTCCAAATGCCTAGCATGAGCTTTGGCTTTGGTATTTATAAGTAGCATACAAGGCCCTTGAGAAGCTTCTCAAGAAGCTTTCTTGAGCCATTTTCTTAGAGTGCAAGCCAAGTTAACCAGGAAGCTTCTCAAGAAGCTTCCTTTTAGAAGTTGCCTACTTGGCCTACAAGCTAAGCTAGTTGGAAGCTTCTAGAAGCTACTTACTTGAGGTGCAAGCTAAGCTAGTCGAGAAGCTTCACAAGAAGCTTCCTAGATACTTCCAAAATATTCAAGGCTAATTTGTCTTATTTGCTAGGTCGTTAGCCCTACTAACCTCATCGCTAAATTCCATATTGTTATATATTCCCCCACCGCTAGTTGGTGATGTCCTCGTTGCCAGTGAAGCTTCAAACTCTTGGATGGCCGTCTGTGCATTCTGGAGGTGAGAAAGAGGTCCCCATGTGGCATCATGAAGGGATACCCTTTCCAAAGGACCTTGTATTTTGTTTGTTGTCGACGGCCTCGTTTAATATAGTGACGTATAAGGATACGATCAACTTTGTACTCCTCATGATCATTGATAGTGATAGGAGGAGGAAGAGGTTGGACTCGAGAGGAAAAGAAAGAGCAGTTAGGAACAAAGGGTTTCAACTTGGAAACATGAAAGACACAATGGATACGCATATGACAAGGCAAGGCAAGTCAATAAGCAATAGGAGAGACAATTTGAGTGACATCAAAAGGTCCTATCTAATTAGGGGTAAGTTTACAAAATTGGGTATCAAGGGGGAGAGGGAGGTTATTAGAGGATAACATGACTTTATCACCGACTTCAAAGGTGAGATTACAACGATGGTGGTCCGCATATTGCTTTTGATAATTCTGATCAACAAGGAGGTAAGATTTGGCTTGTTGGAGAGATTGGGATATAGTGGTCAAGAATGTTGAAGTATGAGGAACCTGAGATGGAAAGGGAGTAGAAGAGAATTTGGAACAAGCGGATCTTAGCCAGAATTGAGAAAGAAATGAGAAAATCCAGTGCTTGCCTGTTTGGAATTATTGTAGGTAAATTCTGCAATTGCAAGACATTCATCTTAATTGGTATGGTGGACATTGACAAAGGTACACAACATATCTTCCAATATATGATTTGCACGTTTGATTTGTCTATCAATTTGAGGATGATAAGCCATGGTCAAAGCAAGCTTGGTATTGAGTACCCGAAAGAGTGCTTGCCAAACCTTCCTGGTAAATCAAGGATTGTGGTCGGAGATGAGTACACATGCCATCCCATGATGCTTGAAGACATTGTCAAAGTAGATTTGCACTAAGGTTATAACATCCACGGTATCACAAGTTGGTGCCAAGTGGATTTGCTTATTAAGCTTATCCACAAACACCACAATTGTTGTGTGTCCTTACTTTGTCTTGGGCAAAGATGTGATAAGATGCAAGCTCATATGCTCTCATCGAGTGGATGGAATGGCAAGTGGTTGAAGGAGTCCACTTGGCTTCTAGTTGCTAGCCTTGTTGCATAGGCAGCTCATACATGATCAGATAAATTCTCTAACATCTCGTGTCATGTTGGGCCACCACCATCAGCATTGGAGGGTACCCAAGGTCTTGTCCACACCGATCTAACCAACTATGGGTAAATCATGGGCTTCTTGAAGGTGCACAAGTCGAAGATCACCTTTGGCTAGAACATAGATCCGATACTCATGGAATAGAAGGCCCTCCTTGATAGAGAAGGTGTTGTACTTCTTGTCGCATGTTGTAAGGCGACCATGTACCATTTGGAAGAAGGGATCTTGTTGTTGAGCCAACTGAAACTTGTTTTGAACCTTGGAGTCAATTGATACCGTCATAATTGCCGCTTTGATAAGAGGAAGAGACTTAAAATCAAGTCATCGTGATAAAGCATCAGGGATGATGTGGAACCTGATTTGTACTCAAGTTTGACATCAAAAAATTGGAGTTGTTCCTCCCATTGATGATGTTAACTCCTCATGTGTTCCAAGTGTAAGGTCTGCAACAATGGTTTGTGATTAGTTTGCTTGATCACTTGTTTCCCCAAGAGGTAATGCCTCCATAACTTGGTGGCATATACCATCGCAAGTTGTTCTCAATCTCAAGCAGAGTAGTTTCTTTCAACTATATTGAGTTGGTGAGACACAAAGGCAATGGGATGTAGTCCATCTGGGAATTCCTATTGCAACATGGCTCCAATTACAAAGTTAGAAGCATCAAAATCAATCACATAGGGTAGCTGAGGATCACACAGTTGAAGAATGGGCCTTGAAAACACCATATGTTTCAACTTCTGGAATGCTTCTTTGTGCTTGGTGGTCCATTGGAAGCTCAAGTCTTTCCCCAAGAGGTCAGTCAATAGTGCAGCCACATGAGCATAATAATGAATGAATAATCGATAAAAACTAGCCAGTCCATTAAATGCCCGTACTTCTATAGCATCCTTTGGAGTAGGCCAATCAATAATGGCCTTGATTTTCTCCTCTTCCATCTTGATCTCCTCCGATGAGATCTTGTGCCCCAAGAAGGTAACTTCCTTTTGCCAAAAGGCACACTTTGACTTCTTATAGTAAAACTTCCATTGTCATAGTCGTCTTAGAAATTCTTGCACATGATTCACGTGTTTTGCCTCTGTCTTGTTATAGATTAAGATATCATCCAAGAACACCACCACATACCAATCAAATAGTCCATTTAACACTTGATGCATCTTATCCATGAAGACTATTGTAGCATTAGTGAGCCCAAAAGGTAGAACTTTCCACTCAAAATGCCCATACCTTGTACAAAAGGCTATCTTTTGCACATCCTCCTTATCAATGGGGATTTTCCAATAGCCACTACAAAGATCCAGCTTGGATTGTATCATGCTCCACTCAATTGATCAAGCAAGTCATCAATCCAAGGCAAGGGATATGCATTCTTCACAGTTTGCTTATTGAGCCCACGATAATCAATACAAAAACCAAGTCCTCCATCCTTCTTTGGAACAAATAGTATCGGTGCTCCCCAAGGAGACGTACTATGTTGTATAAAGTCTTTCTCCAACAACTCTGTAAGTGTTTTTTGCAACTATTCCAACTTCTTTGGCGAGAGCCAATAGATTGGTTTACTCACTAGAGTACTCCTTGGCAATAACTCAATCTTGAAGGGCATACCACAATCGGGGGGTAATCCCTTTGGCAGATTATCCGGAAACACGTACGCAAACTCTTGAACTATCTGATCAACCATTGCTTGTTGAGGCTCTTGGCTCTCCTCAGATTGTCCTTGTGCAATAGGCTTGATCCACACCACACAAAAAAACTTATCTTCCTCCAAAGCTTACTCCATGGTTGCCTTCCTGGCAAACTTCCCATCTAGGGACTCATTTCTCTTCAAAGCTTGCTCCATGGTTGCCTTCTTGGCAAACTTCCCATCTAGGGACTCATTTCTCTTCAAAGCTTGCAACATGGTTGCCTTCCTGGAAAACTTCCCATCTTGGGGCTCCTCTCTCTTCAAGGCATGCTCTATGGCTACCTTCTCAACAAACTTCCCATCTTAGGATTGACTATTCTTAGGTGTCTTACTTAGAGATGCCATACAACCTAATTAGAAATTCCTACCTTGGTGTTGTACTTGAATTTTTTGTCGGGTCCAATCAAATTGAACCTTATGACATTCAAGCCAAGGTAGTCTTAGAATGGCATCATAGTGTAGAGGTGCCTTTATAAACCTCATACACTCCAAATACTCCTTCCCAATCTTAAAAGTAACAAGATGTGAGGTACAAAATGCAAAACCCTTTCTACCATCCGCCATCATCAATCTACTTCTAATCACATGCTTGATAGGAATACCCAATTCCTTTGCTACTTGCATAGACATGCAATTATTTGAACTTCTAGAATCAACCAAAATCCTACAACCCCAATTAGATATCATACCTTGCAAGTGAAGCAAACTTGTATAGTTCAAGCCTTCAATCCCATTAGAACTAACCAAGCTCCCAATAGGCGGCTCAAAATCTCCTACTGGGATTCCTCTTTTCCTTGATCATTCTATTCCACAAATTCCATTTGTGCAACTTGTCGAGGTCACCCATTCCTAAGTGGACATTCTGCAATGTGATGTCCAACTTGGCAACAATGAAAAAAACCTCTATTTTTTCACAATCGTTCTCTATTTGTTGTACCAAGTGTTCTCCGTTGGATAGCATCAATCTCCATTGTTGTTGGTTCTTCCATCCGTGCGTAGTGTACTGGTATGCTTTGTGTGGGTTGAGGTCAAAATCAAGTTGTTGCAACCAGGGAATCAAAATGCTCAACCAATTGTATGGCTTCTTTTACATTCTGTGGTTCTCGTATGGTCACTTCCAATTTGGTTCGTGACTTCAATCCCCGCACAAATTGATCCACAACTTCATCTTCTTGTATATCTAGAATTTGCATGATGATGTTCTGAAATTGTGTGATGTAGCTCCTTATTGAGCCAGTCTGCTTCAACTCTGCCAATTTATCTCGTGCGACTCGGGTGGCATTTATAGTTTGAAATTGACCAAGTATTGCATCCTTGAATTTTTCCTATGTCCAAATTGATGCAACAATCTTTCGTTCAGCTTGCTCCACTCAGAATTGCCACCAAAGTTTTGTCACCCCATCCAATTGACTAGAAGCCAAGAGAATCTATTTATGTTCATCTTGAAGATTGGTGCCTTCAAAGTAACGTGTGCAAGCAAACACAAAATTCTCCACTGTGCCCGGAAGATTCTTGCCTTCAAACATCTTGGGTTTTGGAAATCAAATTTGATCTTCTCTATCTCAAACCGGTGCTCTCTCTATATGTTCTCATTGTTGCTGGTCTCGCTCATCCAACAATCAAGTGAGGTGCTTGATTTGTTGCTGCATTGCAAGGATAACATCCGATATTGCTGCCATAGCTACTACTCTATCCCACTACTCCTTGTTTATCTAATTGATTAACACATAGATGCAGTACGTCCACCGTTTTCCATAAGTTACAACTGGAAATATCAAGGGTTCCTTAGACAAGGTGATCATATGTAGAAAATCATACCCAAAGCACGAGGTGATGAATTGTGTGAAATGATGCGGATAATATCTAGAAATGAAAATCCCGATGGTTTGGCGGAAGTGGATTTGGTGGTCCATAACTTCTATCCATCCCATTCCTGCTCTGATACCAATGTAAAGGACCAAGATCGAGGAGAGAAATAGGAGAATGGAAGTTCACATTGGGACACTAGAATGAGGGAAAACTCCAAATGCCTAGCATGAGCTTTGGATTTGGTATTTATAGATAGCATACAAGGTCCTTGAGAAGCTTCTCAAGAAGCTTCCTCGAGCCGCTTTCTTAGAGTCCAAGCCAAGTTAACCAAGAAGCTTCTCAAGAAGCTTCCTTTTAGAAATCGCCTACTTGGCATGCAAGCTAAGCTAGTTGGAAGCTTCTCGAAGCTTCCTTCTAGAAGCTACTTACTTGAGGTACAAGCTAAGCTAACCAGTAAGCTTCCCAAGAAGCTTTCTAGATACTTCCAAAATATTCTTGGCTAATTTGTCTTATTTGCTATGTCGTCAGCCCTACTAACTTTGTCGCTAAATTCTATATTGTCACATTGACCTTTCGTTATTAGGAGTTCCGCATGTGGCATTTGGTATACTCTTCTATAGTGTTGCTTATTGACCAAATTACCTCATCCATACAGTTCTCCCATCCTCATCTTTCCTATCATATTTGAGAGCCTTTGGTAGGAAGATAATGGGAGTCTTTGGTAATATTATTGGACCAAGGACATATGAGTGTGTGACAAGGGATTTGGCATGTAGACAAATAGCTCTTCCAATCTTTTCTGGGGGAGTTGGCTTGGTATCTATGGAAGAGATGCACCTATAGTGTTTTTGGGTAATTGGGCTCTCTCGGCATCCCTACTTTCCTCTCATTTTGTGGTTGTTGATAGGCCGGTTTTTGAGACTTATGTGATAGAGGTGGAAGAGAGATCCATTTCTCTCCAAATGTTATTATAGCAGACAAGAGATAGTCTATCCCCACAAGCACATGAGGACTTTCCATCTTTTGCTTCATTATTGTCAAATTGGACAAGAGGTTTACAATTTTCCTTGATGGAGCAACAATGTGAGCATACGGTACATTCTCTCTTAGTTGACTCGTCCATTCCTTAGGCTACTAGAGCATGTCTTTGCTCTTACTCTGGCAAGGATGCAGGCTCTTGGATCCTAGCTTGACCATGCACTAGGGCTTTCCAACTTGCACTAGCAACTTTCTCTATAGTGATGAGGTTTTGCCTAGGTTTGGTCTACCCATCTACATCTTCATTATTCACTTGTGAGTGTGGTTCTACAATAGATGCAACAATGGTCCATATGACATGGTGTCCTTTTGGAGGACAAAGGATAGCTACACATGATGCTATTAGGGACAAAGTGTTTGCTATGGCACGAGAGAGTGGATACTTGGCTTGGAGAGAGCGATTGTAGGCTTTGCACATGACACGTGTCAGGGCAAACTTATACATGGTCCAAGATGATCAGGTGATAGTAGCAGAAGTTGTGGTTATAGACCCCATGCAAGATACAATTTTGGAGGGAGTGATTACCCATCCCGCTAGATAGGCGGTGAATATAGTAGTAGGTCGTAAGGTCTCCAAGTATAGGGGCATGCAGCAAGGTTACCTCTTTGTTCCTCTAGCCTTGGAGTTATATGGAGCGATGGATACGGCATTTGACACATTTGTTAGGGAGTGCGCAAGAGCTTATCATGTTAGGTGCCATGGGGTACCACTCTCACTCTCATAATTTGCAGCATATTTTAGACAATGTGTGTCCATTGCTCTACAGAGGGTGGTGGTTGGTGTAATCCATAGGAGAGCAATTACACTTTGTGATGCTTCTTTGAATGCTCCAATAGTCTGTAGACCGTACGAGTTGCATAGCTCGGATATCTTAGGTGCAATAGGGCAGATTTCTCATATAGACTCTATTGGGGCTTAGCTCACTTTCACCTCTTTTTATCTCTCCCTTGTACGGCTTGATGAGGTCTTCTTATCCTTTGTGTTTTCTATGCGTTATCTATCCTTATTGACAAATAAATTTGCATTTCTTTTGTGAGTATTAAGAATTTCTCTCACCATGGTGATCCCTTGTACAATCAAGTGTAGTCCAAATAGACTGAAGGAAAATTTAGAATGTAATAATTTGAACTGCCAAGTTAATTCATACATTCACTAAATTATACCTTTTTAAGTTAGATAATAAATTTATTTTAGTGGAAAACTGACTAAATGCGTAAAAAAATAAAATTTAAATGGGTAGCTCATTCAAGAAAAAGGATCCACCTATTTTTCTTGATTGAGCCAATGTTAATACGTACAAATAAAGTCAAGAGCGAGTGGTTAAAACAAGAAGCAATTTAATGCGCTCATCCCTTGAAAAATTATGAAAATAATATAGTATTTCCATGTTATTTTAATGACCTCGTTACAGTAACCATTTCATGAACTTGAGAACTGAAACCCTTCTTAGAGATGGCTTCCTTTCAGATTTCCATATTCTCTTAGTGTTGTACAAGCTAGGATTGATAGCGTTGATAATCCAAGTAGAACAACTTCAAGCTTCAGATTGACAACCAGTTTTGGAGCAGGGTTTCCATCATTGAAATAAAATAAAATATTTTTTCAATTGTTACAAATTTCTATTAGAATTGATCAAAATTCAATCATGAATCAATTAAAATGAATATACCCAAATTAGTTGTAAGTAATTGGTTATGATGAAATGGCTCTTTTCTCTTTAGATTTTTCCCATATTGTATAAATTTCTTATGAATCAAATGTTATTATTTTTTAATTTTACTTTTTCAAGATGCTTGCTCAAAATCTAATTGTAGATCAGTCAAAGACACATCGTTCTTATCAGTTTACGTTGCATATCAAATGAATCATATGATAATTGATTGTTTTATTCTTGGTGACATTTGTATATAAGATCCTTGAAATTTATGCTTTATTTCCTTGATTCTTACGATAAATTAGAGGTATGGTCAGAAGAATATAATAAGTTTTAAATAATTTAATTATATTTTTGAAATATTTTTATATCTAGCTAAAACCATCTAGATTAGATCATATAGGAAAGATATAGTTTGAGTGCTGCAAAACATGTCTATTTTTTATAATGATAAATAAATTTATGACAATATTTTAAATTAAATATAGCTGCAAACTTATATTGAAAAGGATCAAGAAACATAAATGCAATATTTTCACATTTATTGAAATATTAATTAGACGATCTTAAATCAAGATTTAGTATCCCAAGATCTTTCTTTATAAAATGCTTCTTATGCAACTTGAACCCGAACGAAAACATGATTTCGATAAGTGATTGTTATGCGGTTTTCTTTGATGTTTGATTATGTAAACTAATTGGTATATGTTCAATTATGTTCAAATAAGTATATGTAAATTAATTATGTAGGTTAAACTACTTAAAATAAGAAATCAAGTTACAATATTAAAATTCTTTACAAGGTAAAAATAATATTTTTTACATCATTATAATATTTTTTAAATATTCCATTTCTTTTAATTGACATTATATCCCAATATAAGATGTTGCAATGGGAGTAGAAGAACTTGATTCTTTTTAGTATGATTATAAAAATAGTTATCATAACTTAACATACTTTAGAATATTATGTATTGATATTGACTAAAAGTCATATTTGGAAAAATTACTATTAACCAAGCTGGTCGAACATTTAAATAAATAATATCTTCAGTATTATGAAGACTTCAAAGTAAAACATTTATTGGTAGGCTCTTTTGCATGCTATTTAAGTGAGTAAATCATATCTATCATATCTATTTCATATATTATATCCTCAAAGAGTGGGAGGATGATGACTATAACTTTCCTTAAATAAAAAAAGTTACTTGTAGAATGAATTTTAGAGTCTTTGATGTTTTTCCAGCTCATTTTGGGTATTCTCATTATTATTCTTTTTAAATTTTCTCCACTTTACCAATATTTAGATTCAATATTTTGTAAAAGAATAGACTACACTTCTTCTTCTTCAAGCTTTACCACATCTCTATTCCCTACAGTTTATCTTTTAATAATACACGTATGTAGTATGCCCGATTGCCGTCTAAGTTAGTCTTAATTATATCTGTCGCTCCATTTCCTACAACGTGCCTTTTCCATATAATAATAAAAATATATAGTATTTTCCATCTTCGTCTTAATTGTCTTTAAGTACTTGTCACTTTCATATTCAAATGTGGTGAAATGGAATATATATCATCTCATTTTGAAGTATAATAGTCTATCATATATGAGGTTTCTTTGCCTTATTCTAATGATGATTAAAAAGTTAAATCTAGTAGTTCCTATTAAGTGTTTATAGATACTCATACACTAATGTGTAGGAGTATCTACGGTAGTCATCTCGTAATCTATGCGATATTAGAAAACCGTAATAGAGATATGCCAATATAATAATGATAGGATAGCAGACGGCACCCAAAACAATATTAGCCACGGCCTTAATTCTATTCCTTGGAATAGAAGGTTATCATGAGTCAGTAATGACAAATTGAATATAAGGTATATTGGATATGGAGAGAACCAAACAAACTACTAGGGTAAGTGCAACTTGCATCGCACTTATATTCTTCAGAAGTACAACTAGTCTTGAGGACATTCTCACTACAGAAAATTCTTATATTTAGAATTTATCATATAAGTGCACATATAAAATGTATTATAATACATGAACGGTCATCAATTATGGTGTCAAAACCATGCATAAAAATGTCTTGATGAATGCAAATTTATTCAAATTGGACTCATCCAATCCCTAACTCTCGGATGAAGGGAATTAATTAGAAATTTACAGTGATGAATTTTGGATAACTGGAATCTCTATGCCGGACAAACGAGGCATGGCACTATTGAGAGTCAACTGTAAACCCATGTGGTTTATGTGGTTATGTCCATGCAGTATCGCATACATGTGCGAATGACTGCATATTCCATGTGAGTTCAACACGTGTAGCCAAAACTAGATATAAAACGTTTTGGAGAACTGCAGTCTCTCCAGACTTGCAATCGCTAGACGGAACACATGCATACAGGAGTCGTTCTATAGCCATGTTTGCATGACATTGAAGTGATGTCCATGGAGTGAATATAGCACCCAAGTGAGGACGACAGCTGTCTTGTTAGCTGGACATAGGATTGGGAGATTCCGTTCTCCTAGTGTTGAGCTCTATGAAGGTTTCAGTTCAAAGACGTGACAGTTCTAAAGTATTATCCTGTCTCGTTGGCAAGTGGCAGAGTGCCAAGGCATTTGACCTCGAGTTATTGCAGCCAGCTCCCCATCCGCTGCACTACGAAACTCGAGGCCGATCTACAGTGGTCATTCTCTTTTCCCCACATCTTTGGGAGCATTTCTTCAATGGCAGTTGCGTGGGTGCGGGATCCGAGCTTCAATGCCTGCTGACTTTAACGGAGTTGAATCAGAGTATCTTGAGGTGCAGATCATCGTCATCATCATGATCTCGATCATCATCTACTGAAGGTAGATGATGATCGAGTTGTTGTCTTTTCTCTCTTGTCCGTTTTCTACCTACAGGCCGTGCACAATCGCGGCACAATAGCATGGTGAGAGAATAAATGTCGTTGCAGCACTGTTGTTACTTGGAGTTACAACAGTGCTTTTCAGTACGTCTTAGGTGCAATCGAGTACTCGTTCTAGTAGCGATGCTTGACCATTCCTGCACGTGACTCTTTGCTAACAGCAGTTACAATTCGAGAACAGAGTAGCTGAAGGTGAAGTTTAGTACGTCAGGATAAAAGAACTTAGCCGACATGGAGCGCTGCTTGGTAGGAGTCGGCAGGCCACTGAGAGCTGAAAGCAAAATCCTTTTTAACTGCACATGAGTGTTAGCTTGTGTTTGATCAGGGAAGAATCTTCAAGCGGCTGTCTTTTTGCGCAGGACCAACAAAGTGGCTTTTGCCCTTTGGGTCCTGCGCAAAAACAGGTCCCGCTGAACACAGGAGTATCAAGACGAAGTATATGATTGTATACCTGATGTTCATACTCCGTCTAGAAACCGGTGCTATGATGATCACCTGTTTCGAAGTTTAATTATGAAGGTTATGGAACATGTGTTACGCATTGGTTGTCAGTGGAGCGAGGAGAGAATCTTGAGACCACATGGGCACATTGGCCAGGACGGTTTACGGTGTTTCTAGAGGCCTTTCTGACGCTTAATCTCACTTGTATCCAAAAGACAACAATAATTTCATGTTAATTGTCAAAAGTTTTGTAGAATCTTGAAGCTTCTCAATAAACGCAATGACTGGTTCAATCCAACTTTGAGGCAAGCGTGCAATTTCACCCCTGAGGCTTCTGAATCTCAATTTCATTTCATTCCATTTCATTGTTGATTCCTCGTGGTGCAAATTTCTCGTTCGGCGGCGACGCGCATCCGTTCCTGGGTTTCCGTCCGTTCCTGTCCGTTTGGCGAATTTCATACTTCGACAAAGAAACATCAGAAAGGTAATGGACAAAGAAACATCAGAAAGGTAATGGACGGTAAACGAGAATCCCGTGGTCACCTGGTGTAACCACGAGTCAATATTGAATGGCCGGTGATGACCGGTAATGACCGGTAATGAGTTAGTTAGTTAGTTAGTCTCTAGTTAATGACCGGTGACAGCTTGCATAAACCGGAATTATTTTGAAGATAAGTAAACAAGGGACTCTGAGTTTCTTTGAGCTAATTAACATCAAGGACTGAATTTTAAGCATGGAATTTAACTTAATTTATTATTGAGAACTGATATCATTTACTATATTTTCACATCTCCCTTCAAATTGGAGAGTTATAAATTAGCATACTGTCCCACATCCATCCCAAATTTAGCACCGATTTTCAAGCGTCCCCCAAACGCAGATGTCTAGCTCGAAGGAGGTGCTTTGGAGCTTTGACAAAATTTCGATGCGCAACTCGAACTTGCTAATTATACTTAAATTGGTAAAAGAACAAACTACTTTGAGCATACTTCCTTCGCCTACACGCTACTTTGCACTATTTACTTTGTCTAATTTTTCTCAGTAACCTTAGGACGAGAAGTTACAAATAATTTGTAGACTTTCATAGAGTTTAATTTCTCCTTTCCTCATTGTTCACAAGGTTGAACTAATTTGCAAACAAATGAGAGCCAATTGTGAGTCAACCGCATCGAAAGCAGTTTCAAATGAAAGAAGTCAACAAATTGAAATTTCAAAAAACTAAATTTGAGTTGAATACACATTCATGACTGAGCTGAGGCTACTATAGCGTACACATGATGACTAGTACTCTTGCTATCGTCAAACTGAATACCCAAGCATATCTAGGTTTTATCTTAAGAGTATAAAATCACCATAACTTAACACTCTAATTTCGATATTTTATAGCTTGATATATTCTTCTCATGTTTGCACTTTCTAGAATCAAGTATGGCTACTTGACACTCTAATCTTGCTTTCTTCTAAATTTGGTAGGGCCTTGTTTGTGGCACTGCTGCCTTAGTAGTATGTAGCTACTTGACATACTACTAACCTTGCTAATTTACTCTTTATGTTATAGTTGGATAGACTCGGGTCAAGTACATATTTGCAACACTATTCCATTCACAATCCCGTTGAAGTATAGGCAGAATCAACCGGTAGCAAGGATGTTTTGTTTGCCCATAATTACAATCAGGTTCTAAAGATCTTTCCTTTAAATGTCTCATGTGATTGAAACATAATTTCATGCTTGTCCAAGTCATACCATATATATAAAATAGGAGTTCTTCCAATTCTGATCTAGTTGAGGAGCCTTTAAGGATGATCTTTCGAATGCATCAATAAGTCAGTGCTTATTTTTTATCTTAATATATGGACCTTCAATTTCTTAAGATCCAAGCAACCTCTTGTTGAATTTCACTTGATCGTTGAAAATGATATGCTACTATATATAAATTATGCATTACTTGGTGATAAGTTTCTCTGGTGCTTAAATACCTTACTCATTACCTCATTCATCTCAACGTATTATTACTCTACATATATTCAAACAAGCGCAATTTACTCTTGACCACCTTCATTTTACAATGTATTTTAGGTTAGTTGTTAATACATCCCAAATATATAAAGACAAGTTGTAGGATGATCCTTTAATTTGTGATGTAAGAAACATAGTGGCTTCCATAGATGTCCTAATTAGGTAGTTGTCAGCATATAAAAGTTATATGTAGGTAAAAAAATGTACAAAATGATTCTGCTTAGTTGTGTTGTCTTGGTTCTTGGTTTTCTTGGTCTTCTACACTTGTTTGGTTTTGCATATCCTTGCTTCCTCATTAACTTGACATCTTTCTTGGTCTTCTACACATGTTTGATTTGTGTTCTGAAAATCCTTGCTTCCTCATTAACTTGACATCTTTATTCCTCGTATAATGATATAGAACTTTGACAAGGAAAGATCTAGAAAATTTAACCATTAACATGAATCCTTTCTAGTTATTCTATTTATATGCATAGGGTCTTGCATGACAATTTGTCAAGTTCTCAACATATAATCCTCATATTACACTCCACAACTATTTTCATGTCATAATCAACTTTAGCACTTATAGACAAGTGTGTCCCAACCTCATCTCATACATTGCTCCCTCTACCAATGAGCTTCAATTCATCCCTATGAATCCTCATTCAAGAAATAAAGGATTGGACCATAGAAGAAGCCAAGGAAGAAACCAAGGACTGGGCTATTGTAAAAGATCAAGGAGAGAAATAGAAGAATGGAAGATCAAAAAGTAAATCATATTGGAAACACTCAAGTAAGTGAAACTCCAAATGCTTAGTATGAGCTTGGGCTTTGGTATTTATAGTGGATCAATACAAGGCTCTTGAGAAGTTTCCAAGGAAACTCTCCTCTAGAAGCTATCTTCTTGGAGTGAAAACTCCCAAGAAGCTTCCAAGGAACCTTCATTCTAAAAGTCACCTACTTGGCATGTAAGCTAAGCTAGCTATTAACTTGGTGTGCAAATTACCCAATCCTTACGAGGTACTTAGAAGCTTGACACCAGAAAGCTTCCTAGGTGCTTCTAAAACATTCAACCCCAAAGCTTCCTAGATACTTCTAGGACATTCTTTGAATTCATAATTAATTTTGGCTTATTTTACTAACTCATTAGCCTCTATTAACTTGTCTTTTAACTCCATATTGTTACAACTATGGAGCAAACAATGACCCTACACCAAGAAGCTTCAATTTATCCTTAGAACTCCTCATTCAAGAAATCAGGATGGGTCCATGGATTAGGGCTATGTCATAACACAAAGTAGATCAACCAAAAGGTCATTTACTTCAATATGACAATGGAGGCACTTACCGCAATAGACTTTGCTTGAAAATTGAAACCAAATATGAAAGACCAGCACACGGCTTGGAAAATGAATATTCCAAGTTTTCATCTATAGGAAGATTGAAGCAAACACTCACCAATCCTCTAGGTTTCTTTAGGTCTCAACCATCACTAATCCAAGAGGTTTTTCCTGGTCTCAACTAGTGATTTATATGGGGTAATCTAATGCAATGGGATGATAATTCAACAAAAAAAAGCAGTGTTGCAATCACTCTCATTGGAGTGGTTTTGGATATCTCATTCACTTAGTATCCCTTTTTTGGAAGACGTGATTGGACAACTCTTGCAATTTTCTTTGAGAAAGGTGAAGTGCAGTAGATATGCTTATTTTCCTACATATCATACTCATATATCATATCTCTCTTGTTCTGTCATCCTCATGATTTTTTTTCAAGCTAGATGACAATAAGTTAGAGCATAGAAGTGCATAAAATCAGTCAAACTCATATTTAACCTTGTACAAGAATAGTGCAAAGATCTCTTCTCCTACTCTTTGGCATATACAATGCAAAAGATACTAATATAGATCTTATGTACAATGTGTGGATCTTAGAACAACAAAACATAGCCAATGACTCTATGACTAGAGGTAGCAAATGTACAAGGCCTTTGGTACTATAATGGGACTATCGTGCAACCATATCATTGAGGCCAAACTCAAATCTGGTCAAAAGCTTTCATTGATTGATGTACATCCACAATGGCTTCTAGAGATTCTATCCCACCATGTAGTTCCAATAGCCAAAGTGAATTTATTTGATGACGTCAAACTCAAGTATGAGACTTATGCACCATAAACAAGTAGTATTTGAGACTTGAGTATGGGAATTGTTTGGGAGGAGCTAGATGATATCAAGAATCTAACAATTATGGTTACAAAATGCTGTCCTTAGGGATCTCTTGGACATCCCAAGTCTTCTATAATAAGAGACAAGTCCTCTTATGAACTCCTAGAGCCTCTTGCAAAATAGTGGGAGTGTGGCATTTGCCACAAGGCCAGTCATGACATCCAAACATGCAAAGAGAATGAAGGCAAATGTGACCAATTGCTGCCAAAGATAAATGACGTTTGCATCTAATTTGTTAGCTTGTTGGATGTAGTCCTAGACAAATGTTAAGAGAGACAACAATTGTGGTTTTTGGAGTTTGGTATTGACCCTCATAAGTAATAAAGATAGATAGACTCAAATCCAACAATGAATGGAAGCCACCCTCAAACAAGACCAAGTACTTTTCCAATCCTTGTTTGGGTTAGGTGCACTGGGAGGATATCCATAGACCACAAGTTGCCTTTCTCACATTGAAGTGCTAGTACTCAATGAAAAATGGTTTTTTGCACAGGAATGTCAATAGTTCTTGGATAAATACTCTCATGGCTGGTTGTAGTTATGAGTAAGAATTCTATGGGTTGCTCAATGTTCCTTCCCTATACTTTGCTGCTAGACATCAAGTTTGAAACTACCCCATTGTGTTTGATCCATCAGCTAAACTCTTTGCACTTGCAGTTAGGAGAGTTGACCGATGGTGCTATCTCTTCCACAGAGCCGCAATGGTAGGCCAGGTAGTAGGGAACTCATGCTGGGATTGCACAACTTCAATGACTCCAAGTGCAATTGGATACATATCATTCATTTACATATGATAGGTATCCTTCAAACAAACATATCTTTACGAGAACTGCATGAATCTCAAAATCTTCATTCGAGAGTTAGTACAATAGGATTAATTTTCTCTAACTCCACCTTTTATTGAATACAAGACACAAGAAGATGAAGGAAGAAATTGTAGATACATGTGATTAGCTAGAACATTTATTGCAAATGATTTTTTGTTGCATTTCTTTATGATATTTGCTCAAAGTACAATGAATTCAAACACTTGGAAGGCAAATTTTTTGGATGCCCATGAGTCTGACAGTCTTAAGGTCAAGTCATTCCAAGCAATGAGTTTTCTTTATCTAGTAGATGGCTAAATTATTGTACTATTTTTAGCAAGAATATTAAACTTTAGGCCTACAATCAAAGGTCCCAAAAATAGCAAAATATTTTGATATGTCCTTCTTTTTGTTATCCAATGGTTCCACTATCCATTTCTCCATAATCTCAGTTCCATTCATGTGTTTAGTTGGGCAATTTATGACAAATCAAACCTTGCGTTATTTGTTGTGAATATACTTTATGGTATGCAAAAAATATTACCAATCCTTACATTGGTAGACATTGACATCCAATTCAAGTTAATCATACTACTACTCTTCTTGCTTTCAAGTGCAATTCAATAAGAGGCTTCATTTTGAAATTTTAGTTTATTGACTTCTTCATTATAGATTGCATATGGCATGGTTGACTCAAAGTTAGCTTTGAACAAGTATCTCTACTTCTGTTCTAGATATTGTTTAATGTCTTCTCTCTAATCTTCTCTTGCACCTCAACAGATTTTATTTTGCAATGTTGATAGACACAAAAATATGACAACAAGGTGATCTGACCCGTTGCTGCCCATGAGAAGTCATTTGTGATACACTTACAGTATAGAAGTCCAAGAAAACTTGCATCTAGATATAATCATCAAAAGAAACTGCAACACCGATAGATCTTCTTCTGGAGCCATTGTTGTCCCTCAAATTGATAGTTGTTGCCTTCTACCTGATGCAATACTTTTGTTTGCAGTTTTACCTTTGTATGTGTGACTCTTGATTTCTACTTCCAACGATCAAACTTGATTGGTGGGCGGTTGTAGCTCATACGCTAATCTTCAAATCAAGTATGGTTTAACAAAAACCTAAACACTAAAACCTAGTTTCATTATGGTTCAACACTAAAACCTAGTTTCATTTGTGGCGGTTTCATGATAGGCAACCTCTTTTGCCAACTTTGGAAGGCACGTGGAAATCAGAAAAGAAGTACTTAAACCATCTGTTGATTTAGAATTCTTTGACTTGAGGGTGAATTATCAGCGGGGGTGTGGAAATATATTAAATGGATACGGAGATATCAGTTCCCTTATTATATTGAGATTATTGTTATTTTGAGATTCGTTGAAGTATGGATATTAAGGACTGAAGTTTAAGCATGGAGTTCGATCTCATTGTTATGTGAGATTAGATGACTTTGTGGTTCGCGAGTGCCATTTTGATAATCGAGATCAATTCGTGTAATATTTCATATTCGCACTCCTACCACGGTGTATCGCTTCGGGAAATTTTCTTTTAATAAATTTTTTGTTACATATGTGCGACAGCATCCCTTGTCGAGGACAAATAGAAATCCACAAGTTATTCACCAATAAAGGGGACCCAAGAAGGTATATCTTCCATGTTTCATGGTCCTCTATAAATATAGGAAAAATAATCTATGAAATATGTAATCAGAAAAGGAAAAATAAAATCTTATAAAAATAGAATCGGTGCAAAGAAAAATACCCAAAAATAAAAACGAGTTGGAAAGGGAAATGAGTCGATGAATACGTTGAGTAGAATAATGACTTGAGGTAACGTGTTAAAAGAAGTCACCAAAAACCTCATACTTTTAGATCTATTCAATATTATAAATTTATAAGTATCCTGCAAAAAGGAATATAGAGTTAGATAACTTGACCTTGTAACGTACGTTGATAGCTGTGTACTCTTTTGAAGACCCCACGGCCTCTAATCATTTTCTCTTCACGAGCACGCTTCTCAATGTAAATCGGTAGAATCACGGTACCGTGAAATCTGTTCAACCCAAATCGAATTTGAAGCTTGGCCCCATCATGATCTCAGCTTGATTCATTTAGTCTACAATTTTCATTTTCCGGTATTGCACATCCGTATTTTTCTCAGATTTAATTTAATCTTCGTTTTGGGAATTGACTATTACAGCAATCGAAAAATAAAATGTACGCAATGTACAGAGAAATTAAATACTCCTTTTATGGAAAATGAGAAAAATGCAACGAGACAAAGACACAAATAACGTAAATATTTGTGTACAGTCACGATTGTCTGCAATCGATGGCCGAAAGCGACTTTCACAAACTGGAAGGTTTTGAGAGGACTTGAACAATGTCTTTGCATTATTGCATTGTAGACAGATCACAGGCATATGTAGATAAAAAAGTAAAACGCGGCAAAATACTTAAATTCATTTTCCAGCAATTTTCAAAGACTGGCACTCTCCAACTTGGGGATAAAATTCCGAGAAGCTAACATAGAATTCCTGAGAGCTAATGAATTAGAATTGTAGGTTTCCTATGTTGTGCAACTTAAAATCTTGCATAAACCTCTGAACCATTAGAAGTAGTTCGTTTATATATAATTTTTCAAGGCATGCAATACTCCTATATGCTATTATTCGTCTTTCTTTTTCAATATTCTCAAAAAGGTATAAGTATAATTAATTTTGAAATCCGTTATTGTTTTGATTGAAATTCATATGGTCTCCTTTTAGTACACTTAGTCTCTAGTCTCAAAAAGATATTTTGAGTACTTTTTTATTCTTCAGAAATCTACAATTAGTCGCAAATAGTAAACCGTAAAGATGTAAGATGTAAACCGTAATGCCTTAAAGATAATATTTACATACTTAGATGCCCTAATAATAATATTAAACCTAAACCCAACCTTGAAGCAGTCAACGACGATGTTTGTTGGTGAAGCTAATTTAAATAGTTAAGTACTTATATCACATGAAAAGAAGCAAAAGTCCATGCAATCCATGCAGTCCATAATGTGAAAAAAGAAAAAATTCCAAAGAATAGAGGGAAAAAAAGCGTGAAGTCCATAATGAGGAGGATGAAAATGTAAGAGAACATAGTGATTAGAAAAAAATAAATAAAAACAAGAATTGAGAAAAAGGAAATTTTAAAACATAACGGTGACTTGTTAAAATAAGTTCCTAAATTTAGACCTATTGTTTAAGAAGAAATGTACTTGTTATAAACTGGGGTATTTGTGATTGGAACTTACATTAGCAAGTTTTCAGATTTTTTAAAACCTTTATGATCTTATTATTTTGTCTCCCAAATCATTTCCTTAAATTTGAGAAGGGACATCTTTTGGATGGAAGGTGAATGCAATGAAAATACACCATGGAAATCAAGCTTGAGACTTTGATACTTTGTTTGATGAGAAGCATTTGTTGATAGTGTCACGAGATTTGCAAATGTTGAAATTAGTTTGCTCGGACATTGGAGTGATAGCCTTGGCGGTTAGAGTTATATTAATAGTTGCTCAGAGACTACTCAAGGATGGCCAGATTTTGTGTTAGAACTATTATCACACTGTGGGATCCATTGTCACTTGTACTGTTTGCACGTCAAATGGGTTAATAATTGCACCATTAGGGCTAGAGATACAGGTCAAAAAGAAGGGTACACCTTCAAAGTGAAGCTCCAAAGAGCTCATTTCTTTGATGTTAAGCCTTCCAGTTCTTGGCTATGGTGAACACAAACCAACAAGTGTCATCTAGAGTCTCTTAGCTAGAGTGTATGTTGCTTGACTATAATAAATGCATATTGTTGGTAGATTATTCAGTTGAGGATTGAGTTTTGATCCAAATTGAATGTGATTCAAGTGTGAAGTGAACTTATTACATCAAAGAAGTGAAGTCAAGGGTGCATTGGTGGTATTTCCAAGCTTGGTAGGATTGCTAGTATATGTGATTGTTGTTACTTGTTTTCTATTTCAATGTTGTGGATCGTGGACAAAAGCTGTACTTGATTTGCTGTAAATCTGACAATGGGACACGTGGTGCACAATTTTTGCAATGCTTCTTAAAACATTGCAAAAATTTTGTGCACATGTCGGAAGATTTTTCAGTCAACCAACTTTAGTGGAGGTATGTTAGATTGGCAGACTCCAAATTTGGGGATCAAGTTGGCAAAGGTTGTCCAGAGTTAGAGGTTGCTTGAATTTGGTGGAGGTTAGCCAAATTTAGATAGAGTTTGAATCAGATTTGGTAGTCAGCCAACTATAGTGGAGGCCTATCACATTGGTAGAGGTTGTCTAGATTCGGTGATCAAGTTGATGGAGGTTAGCCAAATTTGGAGAGGGTTTGAATTGGCAAGAAGAGATTTGATATTTGGTGGAGGTTTTGACAATCAAACAATTGTAGTGGAGATCTTACATATTGGCAAAGGTTGTCCAGATTTGAAGGTTAAGTTAGAAAAGGTTATGTAGAGTTGGATGTTGCACCAATTTTGTGGATGTGCACTAACTTGTACTTGAGTTGGTTCAGGTTAGCTAGATTTGGAGAGGGTTCAAATTGGCAAGAAGAAAGGCCTCTTTTAGCTAAATTTTTGAGGCAACCTCCTTATGCTCAAGTTGGTGATGCTCAAGTTGTTGGAGGTTAATTCGATTTGGAAAGGGTTTGAATTAGCAAGAAGAAATGCCTCATTTGGCTAAATTCTAACATTTAGAGGCTTTGAGGCACATACTTAAAGAGGCTTGCAAGCCAACTTGTCGGCATGAGGCTAGCTAATTTCGTTGAGTTTTTGGCAGTTGTGTGACAAAATCTACCCATCCTTTAGGATAATCTGCAACAAGTTTTGTACCCCAAATTGTTGGTTCTTATATATGTGCCCTCGCCAATTGGTCCACCTTCACTTGTTTCTTAGTGATTGGTAGACTGTATATATATTCATGTAGCTTTGGATAGGAGAGGATGTTTGATCCCATCCTTGATGATCTTAGTAATGTAAGAATAGATAGGCATTCCTATTATATCAAATGCCAAGTGGTGGTAGAGTTAGTCTGGTTTTGATTTGTGAGATGAAGGGTTATCATTTATAGTTCTTGTAGTGGGACCCTTACCATTCTTTATTTCCTATTTGTGCATCATGTTTTTGTGAGGTGCATTAATATTTAAAGCATTTGTGGTCTATTGTGCTCTTGGTAGTGAGGTTGGAGTGAAGACCAATCAGACCATCTATGTTTCTCTTTGGTGAGGTAGGAAGTGATGGCCTATGGATCACAAGAGTGCATGTTGTGATGGTAGGTTACAAGTTGCACTTCCCCCTAAGATACTTGTCATAGTTAGAGTTACATTAGAGGGTGGTTCATGGTGGTAGCACTAGGTGGTTATGGTTGCGGTTTGGAATACATTGTCGTGACAAAGTTCTTCAAGGTTTCTAGAGGAGATTTTGCTATAGTACATAATGGGTTTACAAGAGTGTTGCTTGATATCAACCCATATATCAAGTCCCATTGAGAGAGGAGATTGATTGTAGTTTGGAGTTTGACATGCCTGTTGATTCAATTGAGTGCACCTGGCATGTCCACATCATTTTTGTGAGACATGGACAAGATTTATGGGGACTTCAAAGGCCACAAGTGCTACTTTAGTATAGTGAGTATTATTGAACTCAATGACTTCATCTAGGAGTTTGATAGTTGGTGTGATTTGTAGCAAGTATGTCCATACCTTTCATGGTATGGAAGGAGTGTTCCCACACTTGGAGGATCTGCCAATAGATTACTACCATGAGTGCAAGAGAGGTCACTTGGAGGAGATTAAACTATGGAGATAGTGTTGATTTCCAAACTATATCACCATCACCTTAGGCTTGGTTTCTATGGGTAGATTGGTAGTACCTACAAGTTCTAACTCTAGTAGCATTCATGTATCCAATGGAGGTGCATAGGTTGGAGATGGTGCTACTACAAGTAGAGGTACCACTATAGGAGGTGCAATATTGGAGTTTAACCCCATGGTGGAGTTCTTCTAGTGCTTGAGGTACAACTACTAAGGAGTGTGGATTGACAAGCCAAAGAGCATGCAAGAGTTCCAATGGAAGGTTGGATATGAAGAGAGAGCTTATGCAAGGCATATAATTGTATGAGATAACTAATCAATTTCACTAAGGGAGTTACTAGAGCCCAAGTAGTCCAATTTGGTATGAGATACTAGATAGGGAGCTACCATATAGAGTACATGATGTTATGTTGTTGTAGGGTACCTCACCAACTTTGGTGGTGGATTTTGCTTTGGTTGAGCACATTGAGCTCAACATGGTGGAAGAGAAAGTGGTGACATCTATAATTGGTAGAGATTCCTCATCTACAACAATTATTTCTTCTAAAGTATAGCAAAGTGCACCACACCATGTTGGCTTTTGAGGGCATAGTAGGGTTATCCACTCTGCCCTCAAAAAGAGCAAGTGAAGGTCTTAGTACACCTAGATGCTTACCCTCATTTTCTTGTCATCAATAGCCACTCAAGGTTGCTTGTTGGACTTGTGGTGGACTGTAATACCCATTTGTGCATGTGTGGTATTATGATATTTAGCTTAGTATTACAAATACTTGAGAAATATTATTTATATAGAGATAAAGGATGGTTCTACATTAGTAATGATTAGCTAAAGTTAGTCATAGCTAAGATAGTGGGGAATTTAGAGGAAGTGGAAAAGATGAACACCACCATTTTGGATTCTAGTGTGTTGACTTGGTATTATTCCTAGGTGTTTGGCTTTGAGGAAAGAGTTGAGAACTCTTGGCCCGCAAGCTTTTTTGTTTTGGATTCTTCTTTAGTCCAAGGATAGCCCATGTGAAAGAATCCTTGACTTAGTGGTTGGGTCAAGGTAAGATCACATGCTTAGTGGAATATGCCCATGTATATGGATATTCCTTTTTGACTTTGCTTGACTTTTAGCCTAGTAACTTGAGTTACTCTAGTAATTAGTAACTTTGGTGCGTAACTATTTCACAAGTATATAAACTAGGGGTGAGGAAGTACTCATCATCCTTTCATTTGCAACTATCTCTCTCTCATTAAGTTCTCTAGTAAGCATTATCTTGAGTCTTGGAGTGTTAGCCTTGGAGGAGTATGATGGAATTGGGATTCCTTTCCTTCTTAGTCCATGGTGCGCTACCATAATAGCCATCAAAGGTTCATCCTGAGCGAGAGACAGGCCGGCTCACAGGACCTTACCACAAGAGAGAGTGCTCCTAGGGTAGTGGGCATGATACCTCTAGAATGCCATAACCAACTCAAAAATAGTGTGACCAATGCTAGAAATTTGGTCATATTAGTGATCAATGCTTTGACCTCCACTCAAGGTTACGGAGTTGTAGGGTTGCTATGGTAGGTGGTAGAAGAGCTCCAACTCATGGAAGATAAGGTAGTTAAGGACCTACAATTGGTAGAGGTCCAATACCTACCCTTGCTTCTAATACAACCATGGCTACTCGGATTGAGTCATTAGAACACAAATTGACTAATGTGGCTATAGCTCAAAGGAGATCAAATTTAGATGTTGAGGCTTCCACCTTTTATGCTAGTGATAGAGGTGTGTTGGACTTTATGTGTCAAGTATCACAAGTAGATGCATCTGCCATAGTGACTAGGAGTGTAATACATGCTCCAGAGCTTAAATGAACATTAATGGTATTGGATCCATAAATAAAAGAGATTGGTAGACAAGGTAGACTTTGCTACTCTTTTGCACTCTCTAAGGCACTATGGACAACATCCATGGCTCCTAGAAATGCTAGTGCAAGTGTGGTAGGTGGTGGTGGAATGCTTGATGAATTAGATACCAATCAATCACTTGCTTCTACACATATTGAGGCTAAGTTGATTATGTGCTCCTTTTTATTCTCAGCCAATGATATATTTACATAAAGAGTTGACTTAGATCCAATGTTCCAATTGGTTGCCACAGTTTGTGATAGTAGAGATGATGTAGCACCTACTTCTAGAGTAGAGGTAGTTGATGGTAGAACTGACTTGGTTGAGTAGCATGGGATTTGTTCAACTACAAGTAGCTTGTGGTAGACAACAACTTCTAGGTTGGAGGAGTTAGCAACTAGACATGGAATTGAGCAAGCTCAGTTCATACATGGATTGTCTTATTGGACAACCAAGGCAGGATTTTCCATTTGGTGTGACCTTTAGGGAAGGTCTATACACCATGGAGGGTCTTATAAGACTTTTATGCACAACCTTTTATGTTGGGGAAGGTTGCAGTTCTTGGTCTTGGGCTATAGGAGACCAATGTGAAGAGGTATCCATTTTAGATCCAAACATCTTTAGGTGTGGTTTTACACAATACCTCACATGTGGTGAGCTTATTGTTCAGATTCAACCTTATCATCAGACTAATAGCTATGTGGTGAGAGCTCAAGCCATTGTGACAATAGGAGAGTCATATGATAGGCTAGTTGGTGAAATAATGTTATGCACAATGGGGTTTCAACATTGATTATGGAGAGGAGACAACTTCCTATAGACCAAATTGCTATTCAAGTGAGGGATATGTATGTCAAGTATTAGTATGCTTTGGTAATGGTAGTCTTGGATTATTATAGTTAGGAACCATGGTATCAATTTTAGCTTTGAGTAGTTTTGTTACTTGGAATTCCTCTCCAATAGTGACTTATTGGAGAGGAATGTGGAAGATACCCCAACACCAAAGGAGATCACTTGGATTTGGAGAAAAAGTGGGGTTATTCCATCCACCTTGGATATTCTATTGTGATATCTAAGGAGGCAATAAAACAGCATGAGGATCAATTGGTGTAGTTGGTTTATAGTGGAGCCTTTTTACCACCAAGAGACCAATGTGAGGATGAGCCTTTGGAGTCTATTACCTTGTCACCTTTTGATTTCACACTTATTGCTTGGCAATGTTTGGCAAAGGGAGTATGCCTATTGGAGTTGTTTGGTGAGATCAACACTAGACTAGCTATGGTATTACAAGCAAATATCCATGTTTAGAGGTACTTGTATGTGGAGCGAGATAAAACTGTTAGGTGAGTCTCTTTACATCATGTGGCACACTTGGCCTATTGATATCTAGAGTTACTATTGAAGTCATCAATCAAGGGTTACTAAAAGACTATACCCATAGACATTTCCTTGCTAGGAGCATAAAATCTAAAGAAAGATGTTTCTTTTCATTTGGTGATTTTTGGATGGCCATGTCAAGGACATACCTTTGCTGGTTGAGGATAGGGTCTAGAATATCCCTAGATTTTTGTATATTTTAGGAAATATTACATATACTACAACATCTATTAGTTCATTAGATTTTTTTCTCCAACCTACATTTTGGAGAACATCCCTTTGATGGGTGAATCTTGCACACTGGTTATGGCAATTACACATCATGTCTATTCTTGGATGGGACCTATTGTGTTATTGCAACCAAAGTTGGATCATGAGCTCATTGTCTTTGTCTTTTGGTGGAAAAATCTTCTACCTAGAGAGGTTTTTATAGTGTGCTTATGATAGGATTCAATGGCTAGCCCACTTTGCTTTGATTATATTTTGGATGTTGGGTACTTGTCTTAGATAGTGGTAGTGGCTAATAGGTCACCTATGGTAGTGGTGAACCTTGTTGTGCAACCAAAAGCCACTTTATCCACACTTATGAGTTTTCTAAGCTCACATGCTTTTTGAGAGAGAGGTCTGTTTGGGACTCATAGTTATAGCAATTGGTGGAATTCAATGCAAATGAGAGAGAGCTAGAAATTGGTTTGTGTCTTGCTATTATCATTATTTAAATAATGTCAAAAGCATCCAAGCATAAGGTGATAGGTCATGCTATAGACATGAACTATTGGCCTAGATGAGCCTTGGATTGGTGGAGCAACATAGGATGTGCTTGATAGGTATCACCACTCAAACACATGTGAGCTTTATGGCTATCAAGACAATTCATACACATGTTGGAAGCAATGGACAGACTATGCATGGTTTTCTTGGGGGCACAACCAATGGTTATTAATAAGAGTGGTCTACTTAGGGTTCATCTAAGTGAGCATGGTCTACTTGGGTTACATCCTTGGTCTACTTGGGATGCAATTAGAGGACATATGGAGCTTGTAGCTAGAGAAAAGGGAGTTTTTTCCTCTAAGGTTGGGGACTCTAGTGGTTGAGAGCATGACATTACTACTTCCAAGGTCCTGGTGTAATAGCTAATCAATGTGTCTTCTACTCCTACATGAATTATAGATGATACTTGGGAGCCAAACATTGGACCCAAGCTTACAAGAGGTGAAAGATGGAGAGTTTAGAGGTTCTTGAGAAGCTACACAAATTGTTTTTTGTGCAATATGAAGATTTGGGTGCAGTAAAAGGAATTGATATTTAGATTGAGCTGATTAGTGATACATTAGCTATTAGATGTCCCTACAAATATAGTGATATGGAGAGATCATTGATTCAAAGCTAGAGTAAAGTTTTTATGAGGTTGGTTTGGTAGAAATTTCATATAGAGAGTATGCTTTAGCTACAATGATGTTAACCAAGAAAAATATACATGACAACTACACAAATAGGCAAATATTTGGGGATTATCATACTATCAATTGATAGATTAGGGTTGATTCATATGCTATGCTTACAAGAGAGGAGATCTTTGATACAATTGGGCATGCAAAGATCTTTCGATACTTTGGATCTTCAAGCATATTATTATCAATTGCTGATCAAGGGAGAAGACAAGTCCAAGATAATATTTGGGATCTTTAATCCTCATAGCAAGGATATATTGGAGTAGTGGATGTTCTTACCATTTGAGTTAAAGAATGCTATTGCTAAGTTCTAACAGGTCATGGACAAGATCCTAGTAGGATTGGATTTTGCTAAGTATCATATTGATAACATTTTGGTCTATAGCATTATTGTGAAAGAGCATGAGAGACATTTTTTGGAGGTGTTTGAGAGATTGAGATCTCATGGACTTGAATAACATCTTGGGAAATGCAGATTCTTCCAAAAGCAAGTTGAGTATTTGGGTTACACTATCTATCTTGGTGGTCTTGGTGTTCAATAGACCAAGGTGAAGAGAGGCTATTGCACATATTCCTTGGCACACAGATGTGAGTAAAGAATAAATATTCCTTGGGTTAGCAATCTTATATCACCAATATATTAGAGGATTTAGTGCCATTGCCTTGACAAAGCTTACACAAGAGTGGTATTGGGGAGATAAACAAGAGAGAGATTTTATAGAGCTCATGGAGAGGTGTAATTTTTTGAGGATAGAAGAACCCCCAAGAGAAAACCCAAAAGAAGAAACACAAAGCTTCACACTCAAAATTCCAGTGCTCCAGAGGAGCACCTTGTCTTTATATTATACAGCAAAGAGGATTCTCTCAAAGGAAGCTCCACCCTTGTATTATATACATGGATTGGTGACATGTCAGAGATCTCTACCCTTAGATAAGTTACATGCATGGGTGACATGTTGGTTTTGGTCCTATCTGGTTGGTCAAACAAGCTTTAACTAGAGAGACTATTTAGGGAATCTTCATGTGGGAACCCCAAAATTGTATGGATGAGGTACTGTTGGAAAGATCTTGCCAAGAAAAATAGAGGGAAGGAAAGGCCACCCTTAGCTTTTCCAAGAGGGAAAACTTTGCACATGTTTGTTGCCAAATTCATCCATTTAGGCCTCCAAAATTGACTCTAAAGTTTTTAGGCTATTTTTGGCTTCTGCATCATTAGTCAAAGTACTATTTTGATGATACCTCTATCTGATCTACTTAGTCTATCATATATGATATCCTTAAAATTACTTCCTTCCCAGATGTTACCAAGAAAATTTTCACCTCTAGATAATATATCTAGCTATGGTATTACAAGAGGTTGACATCTACTCTCTTCTTAAGAGACCATTCAAAAGATGACCATTCCAAGTTCATTCTGATTAGAGCATGTTGGGGCTTGGAGCAATGCTCACCCAATAGGATGAGGAGGAGGAGTTTGTAGTGGTCTATGCTAGTCGCTTCAACAATTCAGCAAAGGTAGAGTATAGCTCAAATGAGGGAGAGTGCTTGGCAATAGTGTGGGAAGTAGCACATTTCTAGTGTTATATATATGGTAACCTCTTCAATCTCATCATTTGATCATCAACCACTAAAGTGGTTGATAAATTCCAACAAGCTTTGTAGAGAAGCTTGCATGATGGGTTCTGATTTTATGGGAGTATGCTTTCACTATTATTCATAGACATTGAGCGGTGAACAACAATGTAGATTGGTTGAGGAGCAACTCTTGTCTCAACCAACATGATCAGACCGGAGCACATTTGAGATAGATTGAAGAGATGTTGTTAGGTTGGCATGCATCTACCTTTTTATGTATATTTTTTGAGGTTTTGAAGGTATCTTTCTTAGTATAGATAGGAAAAGTTGTTGAGGTCACAAATCCAAAGGGTAGAGATATTGGTATAGGTCAGCGAGCCATTCATGATGATGTCTTAGTGATAGGTTATCTTTGCACGGGTGTTCTAGGTGGCACAATTGGTGCCAAAGAGAGAGAGATTGTGTACTTCACCAAGCTCGGTAATTTAGATGGGAGAGAAAATACCTTCTTTGTGTATGGGAGGATGGTAGAGGACAAGTAGTACACTTTCACATCAAAGACTATAGTTGGTACATCATGCTCATGAGGAGCTAAGACATTTTGGAGTAAAGCATACATATAGCTTACTTACTGTCATTATTGGTGGCACGATGTACAAACCAATATTTTGTAGTTTGTTGCTAGATGTGTGGTTTGTGATTGAGTTACAACATCATTTACTACTCTCATGCCATTTTTACACCCATTATCTATCATAAGATTAGGTGACTATTGGAGTTTGGACTTTTTTGAACCTTTACAATTCATTGTGAGACATCATCATTATTTTGGTTATGGTAGAGCACTTCTCCAAGTGGATTGAGTTGATGGTCAAACAAGTCAAATGAAGGGATAACTTGCTTGTTCTTGGATCAAGGTCTTACTCATTTTGGTTCACCAGCTAAGTTTTGATTGATTAGGGTACAAAGTTCTTGGGAGAGTTTCAAATCTTGTGTGATAAGGCTTTGGTTGATCATCTATTGTCTCTTGAGATCACATTGAGGTAGATGGCTTAGCAAAAAGAGTGGTCAGATGGTGAAGAGAGGATTGTGTAAGTTGGCTTTGTAGAAAGGCCACTTGAGAGGTTGGGATCTCCAATTACCTTAGATGGGCTAAATTGATAGCCCATGGCCAACTAAGGTAATTGGAGATCCCAACCATGGCCCACGACAATTCTTTTCAGCATCCTTCTTTCCTTACTTTCTACTCTATAGATGAGATCCACATTTACCTACAACCATTGTGGTAATTCTAATGTAGTTTTGGACTTGGATGACCTAGTTATATGAGTGAGTACATGTTTTCAGCGGACAAAGATCTTTTAGAGAGTGATACCAATCATCTTTGAGAACTTAGTGATTGCTCTACATATGTAGACCTTATGTACGCTACTATTTGAGGAGTAGCTTATAGACCCTTGATCCATCAATTTCATGTGGGTGGTTATGTATATCTACAACAAATTACACCAATGATACTTGATATGACTACATGCCACACTATCTTGAGAGTGCACAAGGCTTTGCTTTTTGGCGTCCATATGTTGAAAGGACGTGATGGTGTTGTTTAGAAGGATCATGTGTTTCAAGTGTATGCCATAATACCTCACAAACATTGGTGGCCTTATGGATTGTAATGTTTTGAGGATAGGAGAAACTCCAATTGAAACACAAGAGAAACACAAGACTTGATCACTCAATACTTTGATGCTCCAAAGGAGCACCTTGTGTTTATTATACATCAAAGAGGATCCACTCAAAGGGAGCTACATCCTTGGATCAATACATGGATTAGTGATATTAGCTTCATGGATTGGTGGCATTTCTATCCTTGTCCTATTTGGTTAGTCAGAAAGTTTGACCAAAGAGAATCTTTGGGGAATCTTTATGTAGGAAGCTCAAAACAACTTGGATGAGGTATCACTGGAAAGCTCTTGATGAGACAAACAAGGAGAGGAGAAGGCAACATGATTTCTTCCAAAGGCTAGGAATGAATTTTTTTGAGGTCTAATTCATCCGTTTAGGCTCCAAAAGTTGCTTTGAAGTTTTCATAGTATTTTCAACCTTTGCCCTATTAGTGGAAATATTATTTTGGTGATACCTCTATCTTATCTACTTAGACCATCATATGTAACATCACTCAAGATATCAAGCCAATTTCCACCTCTAGATAATCTATCCAACTAATGGTATTACATGGACCAAGCTTGGCTATTGTACTTGTAGGCTTGCAATGCATGTTATGTGGCTTTTATGGTGGAGCTACTACTATGTTGGTGTGTGATAGTTGTTTGAGAGAATGGCATATGGCATGTTTTACTCTTCCTCTCATGGTGGTTCTTCAAGGCAATGGCTATGTCCCGACATACTTGACTTACAGCGAGTTCACTTTTTACTTGATATAGATTATAGATAGACAACTAATTATGGGTGTTTATAGCACCCGGTCTTTTGATCTTTCCATACTATAGGGTATATCATATACTTAGAGTAGATGGCTATTTGGAGTTAAAGGGACCTAACTTCCAACTAGAAGGGTAATTGTGATACTTTAGAGTTCATGTATGACTTTTGAATGAGTTATATTTGTATAGTGTATCATGTTGAGAATGATATATGTTGTGTAGCAATGTATATACGCATAATAATTATCACAGTGTTTGTGATGTCAATAATAGTTTGCTTGGATGCTAGAGTGATAGTCTTGGTGGTCAGAGGTGTATTAATAGTTATTTAGAGATTAATTAGTGGTAGCCTGATTTTGTGTTAGGTTTACTTATCACATCATAAACCATCACTTGCACTATTTGTGTTGTTAGATGGGCCTTCAACATGGTGCCAAGAGGACTAGAGATCCCGCTCGAGCAAAGCCATATATTTTTGAAATGCAACTCCAAAGAGCTCACTTCTCTGATGAACATTCAAATTCTTGACTATGGTGGACAGAGGCAAGGAAATATCACCTAGAGTTTCTAAGCTAGAGTGTATGTGGTTTGATGGTAATCAATGTCTATTGTTTGTAAATTATTGAATTGAGAAATGAATTCTGATATGAGTTGAGTATGATTTGAATATAAACTGAACTGATTATGGTAGTCATTTAGAATTCATGTATGACTTTTGTATGATTTGTTGACAGTGAAATATAATATCTAATGACTGTATATACACACGAGAATAGTTCTCTGCTCAAGGACATGGAAAATGAATCCCGACTTAATAATGGAAAAAATTAGAGTGTCTTCATTCCTGAGATGTGATTGCGAATTGTGAGCTGCTAGGGAAAATGAAATAGGTTCAAGATTCATCGTCCACAATTGTTGAATGTGTCCAATGTGTTTGTGTTTATTGGGTCATCATTCGCACAATAGTAATGAGGATTGCAGGGTTCTCTCCAGGATCGTCTAGAGCTGTGAAGAGTGAATAAAGCGAGGGTAGAAAGTTATGTAAGTGGGTACATAACCCGAATATAAAGCCAAATGCATAGCCTTTCAATTGCTTTCACTTTTAACGACCGAAAGTTTGTCTTGAAGCTAGTATACAATCAGACAGTATGAATTTGCAGTTCACCCGCAAGTGTTCCAAAGCCTAAGCCAGCCCACTCTTCGATCCTGTTTCACTTCACTCGACGCCGAAATAGTTGAGTACATGACCTCTACACACAAACTGAAAATACAAGCAACACCAGATTTAGGTTTACTTCTTTGCAGGCGCCAAAAAGGCTTCGAGTTGAGCTTTTAGTTGTTTATTGGAACGAGTGAAGTATGCAATTTCTTCGGCATGTTTCTTCTCTTCATACGCTTTCCGGTCAATCTCCTTCTTCTCATTAACTTCACACTTGTTCTGCAACAGATTCGGTATCAATGAGTATTAGAGACACAACTTAATGTCCCCTTCAACTTCAATGATTAGCATATGCTGATGCCTTCTCGTTTATTACGAGGAGCTCCGAAACTACCTCAAGTAAGTAGATAACACATCATGACAGTGATGTCTCTCTTCATTTCTTACTGCTCAATGGAAGAAGCGGTGAAGAATATAGATTGAAACATTTATAGCAAGCCAGCGAGCGGATTCTGAGTGAAGTGTGTCCAAGCAGTAGTGTGAGAATAAGTCCCACAATTACTGCTGCCTAGCAATTGCCACCACAGACTCACGGTCGCTTGTGGGTGGTAAGTAGCAAAAGTAGTTCCCCAAAGGACGTGTACAAACTTTAACATCGGATAAGTGAGGACCCCACATGGCTATTGGACAGAACGGTGCTGGGGATATTTTCCTTGTTTCTGCAAAGCAGTGCTTCAACCAGATCGACTACAGAGGAAAACATGCCCGGTAAACTGTTTCCCCAGCTTGTGGAACAAAGTGAGGGCGGGTGAAACTGGTACGGAACCTGTGTCGAGCTCAGACTTCTTGCGGTGTTGCAAGAAAGAGGGTGTTAAGATTCCTGTGACCCGAAACTAGTTCAAAGTTTGACCACTTTTTGTACATATCTGTTGATATTACGAATTAGAGAGAAGCTATATCCTACTCGAAGCCCTGATGCCGTGGGATTCTCACTGTTGGCTGTACCAGAACAGCTGTGCTTGGGAGAAAAGAGCTGCATTTCGTGCTTTCTCCTCCTGACTCTTCAATCTTCAAGAATCTGTTCCTTTCTAGGTAGCTTCAAGGCTTCTATCTGACTATTATTGCCCGGTCTAGATTGAGATTGCACGCACAAGCGAACCAAATTTTAGACTAATATACTGTGGTGCGAGCAAGAGGAGATTTTACCTTCCACTCAGCAACTTGCCTATCGAGGTCCTTAGCTTCAGCCTCCAACTGCAAATATATCAGTAAGTGTTTAAAGCAGATAGAGTATTACAAGTGTGGTATGACAGAAGCTCAGAGACACAGGGTCGTTCAGTTCATGTCTACATTCTTAAAATGAACGCTTACTCTGATCCCCACTTGCCTGCAGTATCAAATAAGAACAGGCTAGAAAGCGGAAGAGAGAGACCTGCTGAATGCGAACTTCCATGTTCGCCTTTCCAACCTCGGCCTGTAAAGCTTTTCTCAAGCCAAAGGCAACACTGCTCTCGTAAAGCGTCTGATATGCAGCTATCGTCTGAGTCAAAAGAACGAAGTCACAGGTCAGCTACTCGATGATCGTAGGTTTCGAGACTAGGCTTTGGCAACCAGAATGTGGTCGAAGTTATCTTGGCCCAATTCAGGAACGATGTAGGAAAGTGCTGACGAACCTCCAAACATGATCTTAGTGAAAAGATCATCAGACTATTGCAGTCGAGTCAGTCAAATTCCACAGTATAAGGTCCTCCCTAGAATGTGAAGGCAGTCAATTTCCTAATTTAGGTTACATACCATCCGTAGCTCATCACGAACGCGGAGAAGAAGAAGCCCTCTCTCCGCACAGTTGACTGTCACTTGTCGGATAAGTTCATCCATGCACTGGAACCCGACAGAATCCCTCATTCGTTTTACTCACTGGTGAACTCAAATTGGTAAGTTAAGGGCTGAAATGTAAAGGTACACTTTTCCCGAAGTAGCTCCTGTTTAGTTTCCTTGGCCTTATGGCCATAGTAAGGCTACACATACAGGAGCGTAGTAAAAAATTGCCAATAATCGTCTGATTTTCACTTGTCTTACAGTGTGCCTCAACTCGTATGACAATGAATAATTCCGTATGACATCTAGTATTAGGGTTGAAAACATGAGTTGTGCCATTCCTGAGGTTCCCACTTCTAAGCTTTGTCTGAACAGCATCGTCTGAACGCTGTTCAGAAAACACGCGACTTAAAGCGGACTTCATTGAATCTTAAGGCGGGTAAGCGAACTAGCTTGCGCATAGAGCTCCTCCCGTATCGGACAAATTCCTGTCTCTCTAGCCTGGCGATGCTGTAATTGTTGATCCAATTTTTCCTGCAACAACCCCCAATGTTCCCGATATACTCGATCAAAACACTAGATATGCAAGCCAGTTGAGAAGAACAACCAAGCTTTTGAGTGTTGCGATGAGGGTGATGGCGACTTTGATTCTACGATGTCCAATCATGACCCTGATATATTATTTGAGAAACTAGAAAGCTAATTAGTACTAAATTTCTGTGCTTCAAGGGCATTTATGGCTTCCAGGAATTCCCGGTAGAGGACATGACGTGAGTTAAAGTTGGAGGGTGCTTTGTTGAAATTGAAACCAGACCTGCAGGTTTATGACATCAAGACGAGTTGCTGGAGCACTGGAAACCTTCTGAATCCAGACGTCGGATCCCTCTGCCCACGTCCTGAAGGAATTCGGCGAAGATAAAATTGAGGCATCAATCTAGTAGAAAGATAAGGTTGTATTTTCTAGCTGTAAACTACGTAAATCAGCACATACATAAGGTCACCAGGCTCAATTGAAGGTCATTCAGAATCTCAGAATCTCAGAATGACCTTCAATTGAGCCTGGTGGACACATGCTTAGTGCATCGAGTATTATGACAAGATTTTAGTTCGAATACTTTGCGGGTTCAGTGTACTCGACCAAACTCAAATCTCCACACTAGCAGGATCAAATTCGTGTGTGTCCGTTCATCTTTCAATGCATCCAATCAGACCCGAGGTGCACACAATTTACTGTTCATTACAGATTTCGTCAGATAGGTTCGTAGTCCTGGAGTGAGAAACTTTCAGTTTTGTGGATTCGTTGGACATGCCTGGGTGGCAAGATGGAGTCAAGAATGTCCTCTGTTTGTGAAACACCTTCTTTCTTTGCTTCCATGGGAAGTACAATCTTTGACCCAGCCTGGTTCGGAAAAGTTTCAACAAAAGGAGTGGTCATAACTAGTATCTCGTCAAGTACAGAGTTCATCTTTGTGCAGTTTGAGGTTAGTCATCAATTAAAACCTAACAATCTGCTCTGTTGTTTACTTAAACTTCTCTGTCGTCGATAAAACCCATTGGCCCTCTCCTTGATTCCGTGTCGTGATTTAGATCTTCTCTGCCATGACTTCTTTATAAAAAACATAGCTTCTGCTAGTTAAATTTCACTGTAAATCAGTGAGTATCTATCTGTTGATCGATGCTTGTCAATCACAAGAGGAGCTAAGGGTTTCGGGAATAACTTGTTCAAAATTTGCAGACGAGCCAATCACAAGAGAGGAATCTATCAAAGGAGAAGCCGGCACACCTTGTTGGCTCCAGGTTTGCCAGATATCGAAGTCTTCTGCGGGATGATAGAAGCATTCCCATACTTGAGCAATGAAGGCCATGGCTCTGGTCCTTGTGCCGCTACAGACATTTTCTTGACCTCCTGCCCTGGTCAACAAGAATAAACCCGTTTGTCACCACATCACCCTCAATTGAAACTAGTGATCGAACTCGCTCCCTGCTCAACACTAAAACACCGTAAGTCGTCACTGCATCACCCTCTGTCCCACCGCTCAATTGAATTTAGAGATTAAAACACCGTCGAACGACAGCAGTAAGAACAACAACACGCAGATCAAAAGTATTCTCCCTTATTATAACTGACTTCACTTGCACTCGGTGATTCTGTGTAGCCTGAGATACGATACTGTCTGTAGTCCATCCTACCATAAACTGGACGACCTAGCAACCGCTACTATGTTCAGATGACTTGGTAGTAACACCACTGCTACTTCATACCGTTTGTTTGTACGTGGGTCCCACTGGCATGTTTTGGAATACCGGTCGAAACAGGAATCTCCAGTTTGACCGGTTTGACGGATACCGGTCAAAGAGGTATCGACCCCATCGAGCCCGGGAAACGGTCGACCCGACCTTTTCCCGGGAACCTGTAACCCCCCGTTGTTTCATTAATTCCGCATTCAATTTTGCCTTCCAAACACATGGATATTCAACCGAATTATTGCTACATCAAGCAACTGCCATAGAGCAGTTGCTTTATAGTTAGTCCCGATGGCAAAGTCCGTGTGGTACAATAGGAGGTTTCGGAACTACTTTTGATGGATGTTCGATGGGATAAATAATAAATTTTTAATTATTTTTAATGAACTATATAGCGAGATGATATGGTAAGAAATGAATGCACTATAAATGGTGATACAAGTTATTCTTGCCAAGTTCAGTTCATTTATAAAATCAAGTACTAAATTATGTATGTTTAGGAATGTCCTATTAAAATAAATGATAGTCGAAAGAGATGATGTGGTTTGTTGAGAGGGTGGCCATGTGGTTTGGTGGGTGAGTTTTGGAATGAGATTTATGGAATTTTTTGGCTCATCCAAAATGTATACTTTCTAACTATCCAAATTCCCCAATGCAAATGCTCCTTTTGTCAGTCATCTAAGCGTCGGTTTTGTAGTTTTGCATTGGTGTGATGGTTCATACCCATAGATTAGTGCGGCGAAGGATAGCACGAGTTATGGAAAATGATTTGTGCCACCATGCGGTGTCGTGGGGATTGTTTGGTCTTGGGAGTGCGCCGGGCACCTGGCTGCTTGCGCTCAGACTGCTCGACTTGTCACCGGTTCGAAGCCTTTTGTAATCAGAGCTTGCCACTACTTTTCCCCGGATGGCAGTCCTTCTTGCTGGAACAGCTTGCTACTGATGCGTCTGAACATAGGCTCCTCTTTAATGGTTTCTTGAGTTGGGTTTCGTTGAGGCAAGCTTCATCTTCAAGCTTCATTGCTAATGTTAAAGTTCTGTTCATATTATATTTGTGTTTAATGGCTATGATGCATAGTCCTATGGCCAAGTTCAGATAATTGTAACCAGGTCCAGTACTTGACAATGCAGCCAGACCGAGAGCTCCGATAATGGAGTCCTCTCATTGACAGTTTTCACGGACTAAATATTCACAATCATCAAGGAAGTATATATTCATAGTAATTCCAAGCCTTGCAGTTATAACTTTCAGTGAAAACCCAAGCAGCTTTCGACAATACAGTGCCACCTAAAGTTTTCAATTGCCAAGCATGTAAATGAAGGAAGGGAACTGAGCAAGTGTAATGCTCTGAGGACAAGAGAAGAAAGAAAACACAGATTACACACTCAAACATTTGGTGCCCCAAAGGAGCACCTTCTCTTTATTATATAGACAAGAGGATCTCCTCCAAGGAAGCTCCACCATAGGATTAGGCACACAGATAGGTGACATGTCAGCAAGCTCCACCCTTGGATTACTTACTTGGATGTGTGACATGTCAGTCTAGGTCCTATCTGATTGGTCAAACAAGCTTTGACTAGAGTGAATCTTTTAGAGAATCTTCTTATAGGAGTCTCAGAATCACGTAAGGTACCATTGGAAAGCTCTTGACAAGACAAACTAGGGGGAAGTGAAGACTAGCCTTTCCTAAGTTTGGGGAGGGGGAGGTTTTGCACATTTTCAAGGCCTAATTCATCCGTTTAGGCCTCCAAAATTGCCTTCAAAGATTTCAGGTATATTTTGGTTCCTACTCTATTAGTAGAAGTCCCCTTTTGGTGATACTTCTTTCTGATCTGTTTAGTCCATCATGTGTAACATCCTTCTAGATGTTACCAAACCAATTCTCACCTTTAAATCATATGTCTAGCTATTGGTTCTAAGGTTCTCAAGTCTATTTCCGTTTCTGCCCTATTAGTAGAAGTATTCTTTTGGTGATACTTCTATCTGATCTATTTTGACAATCATGTATAACATCATTATAGATGTTACCAAACTGAATTTCACATCTAGATCATATGGCTAGCTCTTGGTATTACAGACCTCTCTCCTTTTAAGACGCAATGTTCTCATTGTACAATTGTTGCTCAAATGCTTGCACCAACACCGGTGCATGTGTCAAATTGGCAGTGGGCTCTCAGGTTGCTTCATAGAGGGGGTAACCTTTCCACTATACTAGATAGTCCACCCACGGATGGCGAATACCACGCATGCATTTTTGGAGAATATGCTCCACTTCATATTCTTCTGTGCCATCAATGAGTGTCGGACAAGGTCAAATGCCTTGTGTGTAATGACCTTGGCCTAATTGGGGAGCATATCTGCATAGTAGGGAAACATAGAACACTAGATGG
This sequence comes from Lunularia cruciata, assembly GCA_948567375.1. Lineage (NCBI taxonomy): Eukaryota > Viridiplantae > Streptophyta > Marchantiopsida > Lunulariales > Lunulariaceae > Lunularia > Lunularia cruciata. Next base: position 62,249,927 of record OX419758.1, read on the forward strand.
ATCTTCATGTGTGGTGGTAGCTCAAGGTGATAGGCCACAGGGCCGACTTGATGAAAAATCGAGAAAGGCCCAATAAAATGAGGTCTGAGCTTACGAGGTCCAACTAATGTGAGGTTGGTTGTCAATAGCCACACTTGATCCCCAAAATTGAACTCCATGTGCCTACAGTGTGCATCAGCATACTGCTTCTATTGATTTTGCACAATCTGTAATCTATGCTTGGCGCTCTCCACACCTTATTGGATTCTAGAAACAAATGTGTTGATTGCGTCGACCTTGGTAGCCACCAAACAGATCTTCATCAAGCTAGAAGGTGTGAAGGGATACTCACCATACATGAGGAAGAATGGATTAACCTGGGTGGATACATTCACTAAATTGTTGTAAGCAAATTCCACCAATGGGAGTAGGGTGTCCCAACTCTCTTGCTCTTCTAAGGTAAAGCCGTGTAACATGTCTTCAATTGTGCAATTAGCCCGCTCTGTTTGGCCATCTATTTGTGGGTGGTAAGCTACGGAGATGGCCAAACTTGGTTTTGAAGAAACCAAAGAGTGTTTGCCAAAACAAATTGGTAAATTGAGTGCCTCTATTGGTAATAAGTACTCTAGACAAGCCATGGTGAGAGAAGACTGCATCTAAGTATAATTGAGCTAGTTGTGGAGCGGTCACATCCTTGGTGGTAGGGCATACATGAATCATTTTGCTGAGCCGGTCCACAAAGACCATGATGGAGTCAAACCCTGAGGTGGTCTTGGGTAATTCATAGACAAGATCCATACTCACTTGTTCCCAATGTTGGGTAGGAGTGGGAAGAGGTTGAAAGAGCCCTACATGAGATTGATTAGAAGCTTTGTTTTGTTGACAAAGTAGGCAACTACACATGTAGTCCATCATGTCGTTGCTCATCTTGGGCAAATAGTAATGGCGTTGGACTACATCCAAGATCTTGTCCACTCCAACATGACCTGCAATGGTCAAATCATGAAATTTTGCTAGAATGGTGGTGCATAATTCTGGACATATGGGATCCATAATATACCATCAAAAAAGGTGAATCCTTGGGTGTTGGTGATGCCTTTGGATGATTGTGCTTCTACAATCTATAGATCAGTTTTTGTAGTAGCCAGAATCTTTAGCTAGAATTTAGGGTTAATCTTAACCTCTACAACCAAGTTGTTTGCCATTGGCATGCGGGTGAATGCATCTGCAAGTTACATCTTACCTTCCATGTAGGTGATTGTCATGTTGAAGCATTGTTGCCACTCTGCACACCAAATCTGGCGACAAGATAGATCCTTTTGCATCTTGAGGTAGACTAGAGGTTTGTGGTCTATCTCTACTACAAATGCCTTCTCACCCAAATAGTGCTTCCAATGCTTGGTTGCTAGAATGATGGCCAGCTCTTCTTGTTTTGTGGTGTGGTAGTTGCGCTCTACTGGTAACAACTTTTGAAAGAAATATGCAATTGGATACCATCCGTCATGCCACTCTTGTTGTAGGATTGCTCCTATTTCTATGCTTGATGCATATGTAGCCAACTTGATTGGACGTTTTGGGTCATACCACTTCAAGATTGGTGCATGTAGCAAGGCGACTTTCAATTCTTGAAAGACCAACTCTTGTGCGATTCTCCATGTCTACTTCTTCCCCTTGCCAAGTAGTGTCGTTAAAGGCTGTACAACCTTGGAGAAGTCCTTGACAAATCTAGGATAGAATCCCATCAACTCCAAGAAGCTCTTGAGTTGAGTTTGATCTTTTGGCACTCCATTTTTGAATGACCTCTATTTAATCAGTCAATACTTGAATGCCCTTTGCACTTACTCTATGCCCCAAGTAGTCTACTTCAGACTCACCAAACTTGCACTTTGAGATTTTGGTGTACAATCAATTTTGTCTTAGAATCTGGAGGACCTCTCGTAGATGTTGTTTGTGTTCCGTCATCATGCTACTATATACTAAGATATTGTCCAAGAAGTTGATAACAGACTTATCCAAGTATGGACAAAATATGTCATTCATTAGACTCATGAAAGTGGCAGGTGCATTGGTGAGGTCAAAAGGCATCACAAGATACTTGAAGTGGCCATACCTAGTTTGAAAGGCAGTTTTGTACACATCCTCCTCTACAAATCAAATTTGATTGTAACCGCTTTGCAAGTCCAATTTGGTGAAGTATTCCGCTCCATGGAGTTGATCAAACAGGTCATCCATGCAAGGTAAGGGGTATTTGTTCATCATTGTTTGTTGATTGAGACCTCAATAGTCAATGCACATGCGTGTTGTACCATCCTTCTTCTTCACAAACAAGACAAGAGCCCCATATGGTGATATGTTAGGTTGGATGAACCCCTTTTGCAGCATCTCCTCAATTTGAGTCTTACACTCCTCCAACTCATGAGGTGATAGGCAATATGGGGCCTTACAAGGAGATGTCTTCCCCAGGAGTGTCTCAATTTTATGATCTACTCTTCTTTTTGGTGGTAATCCTAAGGGTAGATCATTGAGAAAGACATCTTGAAATTCATCCACCACAGCCTTCAATTTCTCAAGAATTTGTCCATCAAGTTGTGCACTCTAGACTTCTCTTATTAGACCCATGAAACATCTATCGGTCTTATAGACAGTTGCCGTCTCTATGACATATAGAGGCAATTCTTGCTTGTGTGATTTTTCTTTAACCCTAGTGATTGACCATTGGTGGGTTCTCACTACTTTCTTCCTCCAATCTACCATAGGGTTGTACTTCTCCATCCATGGTATGCCTAAGATTGCATCATAACAAACTAATTGTATCACTTGCCACTCAATTGCTTCCTGATATTCTCCTACAAAGAGTGTTACACGTCTAGGTAATGATTCAGTCCTCTCTATTTGCCTATTGAGAAACTCTACTTCTTCACTCCCATCTCTCCTCTAGATCCATTCTCAATCTTATTGCAACAGAGTGAGATGAGAAATTCTTTATTGCTTCCGGATCAATCAATACTCTCACTTGATTGCCATCTAGGACTCTATTCACGACAATCAATTGTGAGGTTGCCTTTTCAGATCTTTACGCATTAGTCTTCTTCCTTCCCTTGCTTCTTTGCTTCCTTATTGAGCCAATAAGGCCGCAAGGTACATGTATTGGCAATCTTTGTTTTCCGAAGTGATTTCCACCTCCTCTTCTTCAATGTGCCTTGCCATGTTGTTCAAAGATTGCATGTATGAAGGCCGAGGGCCTTTAGGGAAACAAGTACAACAGTTGGTAGATATGTGCCTAATACAACCACAATTGTAACAATGGCATTGTTCTCCTTGAGTTCCTTCTCCTTGTGGGACTCCATCTCTTTGTTCTTCTACTTGTCCATGCTCCTCTTGAAGTGGTCGTGCTCCTTGATCTCAAAATCAAAGGTCGCCCGATTCCATTGGTATTGGTCCACCCATGTGTGGCATTTCTACCTGATAATGTTGAGGTGGAACTACTTCTTCACCTCCACCTAATGGTCCTGCTATTCTCTATGCACAAGCAATGGCTTCAAATACCATGCAAGGATTTTGCACCATGATTTCTTGGCAAATCCACTCCTTTAACCCTCGTTGAAATTATCAAGTGCCTCTGCTGGACTCATGTTGGTTATTGCAACTTGTAGATCCAAAAATGCCTCCACACACTCTTGTATGCTGTTCTATTGTCTCAATCCTCATAGTTAGGTTTGAGCCATCTACACCAAATCCACCGATTGGAAATTCTTTAGCAATCCTTCTTGCATTGCTGTCTACATGACCTCCCTTCTCTCTGCCAATATGGATTGTTCCCAAGCATCATACCATGTGAAGGCTTTATCGGTCAAGTACCCACATGTGAACACGCCTGCAACATGCTCTGTGATCTCTGTTGAAAACAATCAGAAATATTGATTCATTCTTGAGATCCAATTTTCCACTACTCCCATCATACACTACCTCTTGTAAGGCTTGATGTTGTAGGTCTTCTTCATCTAGAGTAGCAATGTGGCTTCATTGTTGATAGGGTCCATAGGTTTAGGTGCCTCTCTATGTACTTCAATCATAAGTATTGGGTTTTGAGACGACTCTTCTTCTTGCATGGCTTGATCTTTCTTGAGGATTTGCTCTTGACTTTGTAATGTCTCCATGGTCATCTTAATCTCTCAAAATTCATTCAACATCCCTTTCATTCCTTGCACCAGCTCTTGCAATTGCGGATCCATGGTTCTTGCAACACTCAATTGCTAATGTCTACTTCAATACAGAGTCAACATGATCACTCTAGAAGACGCACAAAGTATCAGAACTACCATTGGAACCTCAAAAGCTATCACTCATTGATAATACTCATTGCCAAAATTCCTAACCACAAAATCTCTACACATCACTTTCGGTCTCACTACATAACAGATTTCTACTTGAGTGTTGAAAGGAAGAGGATTTGGGACATTCACATCCATATCATCATAATAGAATGTAGATTGTCAAATCCCACTCTCTGTCATATATCACCACAAGTAGAATCACCGGGTTTGGTGAGTTCATCACCCTATCCATGAATTTTGCACCAAAGTGATAAACTAGCGATACCCTCATTTGCTCACTTTGGATGTACATAACCTTGATGTGGAATGGATTCAGGAATAGAAAGCTAGGTATGGGAAATTGTCCTCCTGATGCATCCATCCCATCCGCTCTCTAAATTCCTTCCTAAGTCTAGCAATTACTCTATGTTCTCCACCTTAAATTACTCAGTTTCAGTAGTCTGTGCTCTTCCAAGAGGGGTGATCCACTCTCTTGGACTAAGACACTTGCTTTGATACCACTATAATACTCCAAGGACAAGAGAAGAGAGAAAACACAGATTACACACTCAAACATTTGGTGCCCCAAAGGAGCACCTTCTCTTTATTATATAGACAAAGAGGATCTCCTCCAAGGAAGCTCCACCATAGGATTAGGCACACAGATAGGTGACATGTTAGCAAGCTCCACCCTTGGATTACTTACTTGGATGGGTGACATATCAGTCTAATCCTATCTAGTTGGTCAAACAAGCTTTAACTAGAGTGAATCTTTTAGGGAATCTTCCTATAGGAGTCTCAAAATCACATAAGGTACCATTAGAAAGCTCTCAATGAGACAAACCAAGGGGAAGGGAAGGCCAGCCTTTCCTCCATTAGGGACGGGGAATTTGCACATTTTCAAGGCCTAATTCATCTGTTTAGGCCTCTGAAATCCACTTCAAGGATTTTAGGTATATTTTGATTCCTACTCTATTAGTAGAAGTCCCCTTTTGGTGATACCTCTTTTTGATCTACTTAGTCCATCATGTGTAATATCCTTGCAGATGTTACCAAACCAATTCTCACCTTTGAATCATATGTCTAGCTATTGGTTCTAAGGTTCTCAAGTCTATTTCAATTTCTGCCCTATTAGTAGAAGTACTCTTTTGGTGATACTTCTATCTGATCTATTTTGACCATCATGTATAACATCATTCTAGATGTTACCAAATGGAATTTCACATCTAGATCATATGGCTAGCTCTTGGTATTATAGCAAGTTCTAGATCCTAACCCTTACAATTCTTAGGCCTTCGTTCTATTGTGACTCCAACTGAGATCTCCTCCAAGTCTTTTCTCTGATCGACAAGTTCTCATTTGTGACTGCTTCCTCCTATCAAAACTCAAAAATTTTGCACAGCCAAGACTCTCTTCCAAAAGTCTCCCTCACTTTTCTTCAGCACTTCTCCTTCATTCTTGAATTTGTTCCAAGACTCTCCTTCAAAAGTCTTTCCTCTCACTTTTTCTTGAATTCTCTCCTAAACCCTTTGCATTCTCTCTTGAAAGCATCATTGCTGCTGCCATTCTTCCAAAAGCTTCACATTCACTCTCTAAAGCATAACACATTCTCCTAAAAATATCACATTCTTGTCATTATCTCAAAAGCATAAATGGTCTGGTCACTTTCTCTCTCGAAAAATATCACTTCTCCATCATTCTTTTGCTCTCCAGCTATGTTATTCTCTCAAAAGTTTATCATATTCTCTTGAAAAGCATAACTTTTCTTGAAAGCATCATTGCCATTGCCAATCTTCTGAAAGCTTCACATTCACTCTCTAAAGCATAACACATTCTCCCAAAAGGTTCCCATTCTCATTCCCTCCTAACAGCTTCACATTTTCTCTTGAAATTATCACATTTTTGGTCATTCTCTTGAAGCATAACAGGTCTTCACTTTCTATTCCAAAAAATATCACTTCTCTATCATTCTTCTGCTCTCCAGCTCTCCAGCTCTATTCTTCTCCCAAAACTTTATCACATTCTCTTGAAAAGCATAACTTCTGTTGAAAGCATCACTACCACTGCCATTCTTCCAAAAGCTTCACATTCATTCTCCCAAAAACAAATCACTTCTTGGTCTTCTCTCAAAATCCTCACACCTTTTTCAATGGCACTTACTTCCTGTTCTTCTCCCAAAACCCTCACATTCTTCTCCAAATGCATTATTGGTCTTCACATTCTTTTTCTCTGAACAATAACACAATCTCCTGAAAGATTCTCGTCATTTCCCCAAACACTTCTTTGTCATTCTCTTGAAAACAAATCTGTCATTCTCTCAAAAACAAATCACTTCCTGGTCTTCTCTCAAAATCCTCACTCTTTTCCAATGCCACTCACTCTTGTTCTTCTCCCAAAACCCTTAAGCCCCCCTCATCACTTGAAGCTTTTCTCTTTTTTTTTTCTTGCTCTGCCATTAAAAAATGGAAAAATACTCCTAAGACCTTAGTAACATAGAAACAAAAGTCTTGAGCTTGTGTAACATAAATTTAAGCTCCGAGTCTATGTAACTCAAAAGAACTCCCATTTTCATGCAAACTAATAGATATGCTTGAGTTAATGCATCATTTCTAAACCTTCAAGCTTATGAAATATAAAAGAACTTCCGACTTCATAATGGCATGAAAGTTATTCTAAGGACACAATAACTAAAAAAAAACCCGAAGTTATTGCAATGCAAGAAAACAAATCCTTCACACCAAATGGCATCAATAGTATGCATGGGCTTTTTTCCCAAAAATGGCGGCAACCAAGAAATTGATGGGGTCCAAGGAATTTTACTCTAGAAAGGCAACAAAATTTTAGCAATGTGAGATCAAGTACCTTGTTGCAATACATAAGGCTTTGCTTTTGGATGCAGATCCAAGATCTATAGACTCACATTTGGATTTGCAACATGAACAATCATTAGGGAAATTTAGAGAATTTTTGAGGATGGCTTCTTCCATGCTTGGCAAAACAAAGGGGATGAAAGGTTCTACATGGCAAAGCACCATTATGGCCAAATACTGGATTATCTAGAAGACCTAGAGCATTTTGCACAGATTCATAGTGAGAATTGTAAAAAGCCTATTCAAAAATCCACTATTTTTAGTTTCATGGCAACATTTTTGATAAGTGAGGGGCAAGGATTTCCTACTTCTATGACACGTGACATGCTTTATAAGAAATGGTTAAGGTACATGAAATAGTACGAAGAAACTTGAGAGTTGAAGAACAAGTATACTAGAGAAGGTCTCACAGAGAAATAATATGGCAAAGGATGAAGAACTATAGAAGATAATTTGAAAGGAATGTGCCTGCATTTTACTAGAATGGAAGCCATATTCAAGAACAGAGCAAACACTAGTCCACCTACTATAGTAAGTTTGGGAGATTTAAATCCCAATTCAAGCAAGGTTAGCTCAGAGGAGGTCCATAAAGGTGCAAAGGAAGGCTCTCAATTCCCATCTCTCCTAGAGGTGGTGCTCTTGGACTTGTGCTCCCAATTCATCCAAGCGGTGGAAAATATACCTAATTTTTACATGGATAATGGAATCCAATCACCCAAGGAGGAGTCACACTTTGTTGCACCAATAGAGGACTCATCTTTTGTTACAATACCTCCACTAACTTCTATAAGGGATGGGTTTGAGTGTGCTTTCCTTCACCAAGAGGGGAAAAGTGATCCCAAAGAGTAGAAAAAATGGAATATTATCAAGTAAGGTATCCCAAATGTCACCTAGTATGTCATTGTCTCATGATTTAGAAAAAAAAACCATGTTGAAAGCATATACTATAGAATCTAGGGAGAAGTTATGACTAGCTGAACTAGAAGCCACCAACATGAGGAAAAGAAGGAAACATTGATGAAAATGGAAGCTAAACAAGTTAGATTAGATTCGAGACAAAGAAGATGAAAGTTGAAATTGAGAAGAAATTGAATGTTGATAAAAGGAAAGCTAGGGTAGACAAACACAGGTTCAAGGAGAAGAATTTAGTGTCAAAATGCACTCATGAAATCAAAATGAGTCTCCTCCATGCAAGAAATTCTCTTGAGGAAATAAACCAGTATTTCAAAGTGCTACCTCAATTTTAGCATGAAATCAATCCTACTTCTTCTCCAAAGCAAAAAAATACTACTCCAAATTCATCATACTCTAGTGATAGCAAATAGTATGCCATAATGTAACCTAAGTATGTTTATAATAAATATGAGTTTTCATTGAATTGATTAAGACTTTGTATTATGGAATGATTGTGGAGTTTAGCAACCAATTGTCACCACTAGCTATCGCTCATTGGCCTCGTTGTCAATGCCCAATGTTATCCAATGTTGCCTCCAAGTTTGCACCAATGGCAAGTGGTATTGATAGGGTTTTGGGCAACATGCAATGGCACCTATTTTCATGGCGTGACACACATAGGTGCTAGGTGATGCAGCTCAATGATAGCTTATAGATGCCCAATGCCACCAAATGGCGCTCAGTGTCGTAGAGTGTTGCATGCCAAAGAGTGCATTTAGGATGTATGGCCGGTCTGGTTAAGAGCAACACGCAATGGTACCCATCATTTGTAGGTGGCACGCATAGGCACCAAGTGACACCCAATTAATAAATATGAGAGTTTGACAAGGAGATATAGGGTTTAGGTGATAAAAGTATGAGAGAAAACATAGTACATATAAAATCTATAAATGTACATAAGATGTGTATAAATGTGGAGCCACTAAAGCATGTAATTAGGGTAGAGGAGAAGGAGTTGAAGAAGAAGAGGGAGATGAAAATGGTGTCTAAGTAATGCTACTAATCCTCAAGTCTATGAGAATATACATGATGTTGAATCCTAAATGGACTTAATGACCACCAAAGAGGTCACTCTCTCTCATCCAACTATTAGTGCCTGATACTGCCAGCAAGAAGGGAATATGGGTCACTACTATAAGAACTCAATCTACTAGATGTCCACTTCTCTTTTTCCCAACTAATGACAGGCCTATCATCATGGACAAATCTATCTAAAGCACTCATCAAAGGGCCAAATGACCAAGTGTATGATGTTCTCTCTACCTTGTAAGGACAGAAGTGGGTAGGATGGATAGCACCATGTGGATAGTTCCTATAATAAGAGAGTGCATAACTATCTAGGATCAAAAGATCATGAAGAGGTCAACCTAATGAAGTGAGATGTTCATATGATCTACCTCTAAGTCCTTTGAACTCATCATCTCGCAGGACATCTACAGAACAAAAACATGCCATGAGGAAAGACCTTGTGTGAACTCCCTTTGGGATTTCTGACCACTGCCACATGCTCTATAGCAACCACTCCACTCCCTCCACTCCACTCCATCCTAAGTAAGATCTATCCACAAGATAACCTCACAGCATAGCAAACAAAATTGGATGAAATGGCAAACACCAGAATGTGTGACCCACCTTATAGGCCTTGACTATGTGTGAGGGCACCAACTATACCTAGTTTTCCAGCTCTCCCATGCATAAAAAACAATGCTACCACAAATCCATAATGATGCCAAACAAGTAACATCCACAACAATAATCTCTTCTACATTATGCATGGGAAGAGAATATATGGTATAGACTCTCTTGATAGATGAAGCCTCTTTCTAAACTCAATTTGAGTCCCCTAAGTCTCCACACTATGAGGTAAGGAATGAGAGGCAAAAGTCTTGATCTCTTGAATACACCACTATGGGGTAACATATGGATTGGCATCCATCATAAGAGTGGCATCAGTCTAGGTCTGCATCTCACTATAGGTATGGGTCTGGCAAGCAATAGTATGTAGTCTTGGTCCAAGATAAGCCACAAGAGCCCTCACCTAAGCTAGACTACTCCCACACTCCTCTACCTAAACATGTGCACTCTTGCACCTCTCCATAGCAAATGCTAACTCTCATGCTTGATTTTATAACTAGACCCTATAACCCTCAACCATGGCAGTGGTATGTAGGATGTCCAAGTCAACTAATCTTTACTCTCTCTATCTCAAAAGTAATAAAGGTCAAATGCCTTTCTTCCTAAAATCCTCTATCTTGGTGTCCTCTCTCTTGGCATGGCAAATGCATCTCTAATTATATCCATTGTCAATTGAAATACCTTCCTTTGACCAAAGTTGTGCAAGTATTCTTGTCCAAAGAACTCATGAACTCAGTACATGGAAGGACATGCAAAAACCACCAAGAAAGAAAACTTAAACCTCAATCCTCACACACAAAGATGTTAAGTGCCACTTGGTAGCACCCTTGGATAGGGAAAAAAATTGGAAATGTGCAACCGGAAGCTGCTTGTTACCGCCACATGATAGGGTTTTCAAGAGAGATTGCCACAAGGCAACGCTCGCCAATGTTGGTGGACAATCTCCGTGGGACCAATGCTTGGCAATGCTTGGGGCTGTGTGTGGATGCCCATTGGTATTGCTATCAAGATGCACTTGCACTAGGTACCACTATGGGACAAGGTTTAAGTCAAAGAACATTTTGGCAATGCAAGTCACGCTCGTGGGCGCTACAAGACAAAAGGGTTTAGGATTTTAACTACGGACAACATGTGGTGGCATTGGGAGATGCAAGATGGTGCAATATGGCATTGTGAGATAGATGCAATTGGTGCTAAGTGACGCTTGTAGGTGTTGATAATTGCAACACATAAAAAGGGAGAGAAATACAAAAATAAAGACTTAACTTTATACAACTAGAGTGAAATGGAGAAAATTAACTTAAGAAGGCCAGAATAATACCTTTAGATGGGGGTACTAAAGGCCAAGGGTAATTTTGAGGCCAATTACATCAAGATTGACCTCCTTGATTCTAGCTATAGCAATATGAATTTGATATTTATCTATTTAGCACCATTTGATGAAGTTCATTGGGTGTTGAATGGTATGAAGTTCAATTAGCCAATCTCTTTCTTAAGTATTCCTCATGTTTGGACCGTCAACAATCTTCTTGATGGTCAACAAGTTTTTGCCATGGATACTATAGGAAATGTAGGAATTGTGAGGAAATTTGGTTCCTTGCTCTCCTCTCCTTTCTCACTTGTGTTCAGAAACTATTCTTGAACCCTCTCCTCTCCTTCCCAATTTTGAATTCTCCTTTCCTTCCTAATTTCAAATCCTCCTCTCCTTCTCAGTTTGGTATTCTGGTCCCAAAATGAAAATCATACAACCCTGTTTTCAAATGCAAAACTCTCTTGAACCCCACCACTCAAACATCACTTGAAATTAAACAAGTACACTCTTTGAAACCCCACAATGCTCAAAAACTTCAAACTACACACTTCTCCTTTGAACACCTATAAAGCTCAAATGCAAATAGGTTCTTTCTCTATAACTCCCCAAAATGGCTCCATTCCAAAAATGTGAAATATATGTGAAAGAGAGGATTTACATAGACCCTACATGACAAAATATATGTATATCCCACACTAACTACATTTTTATTTAAGTGGAAAGAACCTAAATTTTGGAAGAAAAAAGTAGAATCATGAGTAGCAACCAATGGCAACATGAAGCACTGGTAATACCAAGAGCTAGCCATATGATCTAGATATGAAATTTGGTTTGGTAACATCTGGAATTTTATACATGGTGGTCAAAATAGATCAAATAGAAGTATCACCAAATAGGTACTTCTACTAATAGGGCAGAAACCAAAATTGACTTGAAAACCTTAGAACCAATAGTTAGACATATGATTTAAAGGTGAGAATTGGTTTGATAACATCTAGAAGGATGTTACACATGATGGACTAAGCAGATCAAAAAGAGATATCACCAAAAGGGGACTCCTACTAATAGAGTAGGAACCAAAATATGACTGAAATCTTTGAAGGCAATTTTGGAGGCCTAAACGGATCAATTAGGCCTTGAAAATATATAGATTCCCCCCTAATAGAGGAAAGAATAGCCTTCCTTCCACTCCCCCTTGCTTTGTCTTGTCAAGAGCTTTCCAATAGTACCTTACCCATGTGATTTTGAGATTCCTATAAGAAGATTCCCTAAAAGATTCCCTCTAGTCAAACCTTGTTTGACCAACCACATAAGACCAAGACCGACATGTCACCCATCCAAGAAATTAATCCAAGGGTGGAGCTTGCTGACATGTCACCTCTGTGTGTGCCTAATCCTATGGTGGAGCTTCCTTGGAGGAGATCCTCTTTGTCTATATAATCAAGAGAAGGTGCTCCTTTGGGGCATCGGATGATTGAGTGTGAAATCTATGTTTTCTCTCTTCTCTTGTCCTTGGAGTATTAAAATGGTATCAGAGCAAGTGTTTTGGTCCAAGAGAGTGGATCACCCCTTTTGGAAGAACATGAACTATTGAAATTGAGTAATTTGAGGTGGAGAACATAGAGTAATTGCTAGACTTAGAAAGGACTTTAGAGAGCGGATGGGATGGATGCACCAAGAGGACAATTTCCTGCACCTAGCTTTCTATTCTTGAATCCATTCCACATCAAGGTTATGTACATCCAACATGAGCAAATGAGAGTATCACTAGTTTATCACTTTGGTGCAGAATTCATGGACAAGGTGATGAACTCACCAAACCCAATGATTCTACCTATGGTGGTATATGATAGAGAGTGGGATTTGACAATCTACATTCTATTGTGATAATATGGATATGAATGTCCCAAATCCTCTCCCTTTCAACACTCAAGTAGAAATTCATTATGTAGGAGACCAAAAGTGATGCTTAGAGATTTTGTGGTAAGGAATTTTGGTGAGGAGTATTATCAACGAGTGATAGCTTCTGAAGTCCCAATGGTAGTTTTGATAGTTTGAGCATCTTCTAGAGTGATCATATTGACTATGTATTGAAGTAGACATTAGCAATTGAGTGTTACAGGAACCATGGATCCGCAATTGCAAGAGTTGGTGCAAGGAATACAAGGGATGTTGAATGAATTTCAAGAGATTAAGATGACCATGGAGACATTACAAAGTCAAATGCACATCCTCAGGAATGATCAAGCAATGCAAAGTCATCTCAGAGCCATCTCAAAACCCAATACTTGCAACTAAAGTACTTGGAGATGCACTTGTGCCTACAAACCCTATCAACGATGAAGCCACATTGCTACTCTGGATGAAGAAGACCTGCAACATCAAGCCTTACAAGGGGCATCGTACAATGGGAGTAGTGGAAAACTAGATCTCAAGAATGAATCAATATTTTTGATTGTTCTCAACAAAGATCATGGAGCATGCTGCAAGTGTGTTTGCATGTGGGTACTTGACCAATAAAGCCCTCACATGGTATGATGCTTGGGAATGATCCATGTTGGTAGAGAGAAGGGAGGTCACATGGATACCAATGCAAGAAGGATTGTTGAAGAATTTCCAATCGGTGGATTCCGTGTAGATGGCCCAAATCTAACTATGGGGATTGAGACATAAGAACAATGTATAAAAGTATGTGGAGGCATTTTTGGATCTACAAGTCACAATAACCAACATGAGTCTAGTAGAGGCTCTTGACAATTTCAAACAAGGGTTGAAGGAGCAGATTTACCAAGAAGTCATGGTGCAAAATTGTTGCACAGTATTTGAAGACATTGCTTGTGCTCAGAGAATAGCAAGAGCATTGGGTGGAGGTGAAGGAGTAGTTCCACCTCAACAATATTGGGCAGAAATGCCATACATGGGTGGACCAGTACCAATATAATTATGCAACCTTTGATTTTGAGATCAAGGAGCACGACCGCTTCAAGGAGAGTGTGGATGAGTAGAAGAACAAAGAGATGCAGTCCCACAAGGAGAAGGAACTTGAGGGGAATAATGCCGTTGTTACAATTGTGGCCATATTGGGCACTATGAGCCAGCCTGTCTCTCACTCAGAATGAACCTTTGATGGTTATTATGGTAGCGCACCATGGACTAAGAAGGCAAGGAACCCCAACTCCATCATACTCCTCCAAGGCTAACACTCCAAGACTCAAGACATTGCTCACTAGAGAACTCAATGAGAGAGAGATAGTTGCAAATGAAAAGATGATGAGTACCTCCTCACACCTTGTTTATATACTTGTGAAATAGTTACATACCAAAGTTACTAATTACCATAGTAACTTAAGTTACTAGACTAAAAGTCAAGTAAAGTCAAAAAGTAGAAAGGAATACACATTCACATGGGCATATTCCACTAGCATGTGATCTTATCTTGACCCAACCACTAAGTCAAGGATTCCTTCACATGGGCTATCCTTGGACTATAGAAAATCCAAAACAAAAAGGCTTGCGGGCCCAAGAGTTCACAACTCTTTCCTCAAAGCCAAACACCTAGGAATAATACCAAGTCAACACACTAGACTCCAAAATAATGGTGCTCATCTTTTCCACTTCCTCCAAAGTAAGGTCCCCTCTATCTTAGTTATGACTAACTTTAGCTAATCATGACTAATGTAGAACCATCTTTTATCTCTATATAAATAATATCTCTCAAGTACTTGTAATACCAAGCTAAATATCACAATACCACACACATGCACAAATGGGTGTTACAACACATATCTACCAATTGTTGTGCTTGTTTCCCTAGAGGCCCTTGGCCTTCATACATGCAATCTTTAACAACATGGAGAGGTCCACTAAAGAGGAGGAGGTGGAAATCACTTTGGAAAACAAAGATCACCAATGTACCTCATGGCCTTAATGGCTCAATAAGGAAACAACAAAGTAAGAGAAGGAAGAAGACAAAAGTGCAAAGGTCCCAAAACGCAATCTTACAATTGATTTTTGTGAATGGAGTCCTAGAAGACAATCAAGTGAGAGTATTAATAGATCCAAGAGAAATAGAGAATTTCTTGTCTTGCTCTGTTGCAATAAGATTGGAAATGGATCTAGAGAGAGATGCGAGTGAAGTAGAGTTACCCAATGGGCAAACAAAGAGGATTGAATCATTACCTAGATGGGTAACACTCTTTATAGGAGAATATCATGAAGCAATTGAGTGGCAAGTGATACAATTAGCTTGTTATGATGCAATCTTAGGCATGACATGGATAGAGCATTACAACCCAATGGTAGATTGGAGGAAGAAAGAAGTGAGAACCCACCAATGGTGAATCATTTGGGTTAAAGAAAAATCACATAGGCAAGAACTGCCTTTGTATGTCATAGGGATTGCAACTATTTGTAAGACCAATAGATTTTTCATGGGTCTAATAAGAGAAGTATAGAGTGCACAACTTGATGGACAAATTCCTAAGAAATTGAAAGATATGGTGGATGAGTTTCAAGATGTCTTTCCCAATGATCTACCCTCAGGATTACCACCAAAAAGGAGAGTAGATCATAAAATTGAGACACTTCCGGGGAAGACACCTCCTTGTAAGGCCTCATATCGCCTATCACCTCATGAATTGGAGGAGTGTAAGACTCAAATTGAGGAGATGTTGCAAAAAGGGTTCATCCAACCTAGCGTATTACCATATGGGGCTCTTGTCTTGTTTTTGAGGAAGAAGGACGGTACAATACACATGTGCATTGACTATTGGGGTCTCAATTAGCAAATAGTGAAGAACAAATACTCCTTATCTCACATAGATGACCTATTTGATCAACTCCATGGAGCAAGATACTTCACCAAATTGGACTTGCGGAGTGGTTACAATTGAATCCGAATTGCAGAGGAGGATGTGTACAAAACTGCCTTTCAAACCAAGCATGGCCACTTTGAGTATCTTGTGATGCCTTTTGGCCTCACCAATGCACTTGCCACTTTCATGAGTCTAATGAATGACATATCTCATCCATACTTGGATAAGTCTATTACCGTCTTCTTGGACAACATCTTAGTATATAGTAGCATGATGATAGAATACAAACAACATCTACAAGAAGTCTGCCAAATTCTAAGATATAATAGATTGTATGCCAAAATCTCAAAGTGCAAGTTTGGCAAGTCTGAAGTAGACTACTTGGAGAATAGAGTAAGTGTAGAGGGCATTCAAGTATTGACGGATAAATTCAAGGTCATTCAAAAATAGAGTGCCCTAGAAGATTAGACTTAACTCAAGAGCTTCTTGGGGTTGACGAGATTCTATTGTAGATTTTTCAAGGACTTCTCCAAGGTTGCACAGCCTTTCATGGCACTACTTGGCAAGGAGAAGAAGTGGACATGGGGAACCACACAAGAGTTGACCTTTCAAGAATTGAAAGCTGCCTTGCTACATGCACCAATCTTGAAGTGGTATGACCCAAAACGTCCAGTCAAGTTGGCTATAGATGCATCAAGCGTAGCAATAGGAGCAGTCCTACAACAAAAAAGGTATGATAGATGGCATCCAATCCTATATTTCTCTTGAAAGTTGTTACCAGTAGAGCACAACTACCACACCATAGAACAAGAAGAGTTGGCCATTGTTCTTGCAATTAAGCATTGGAAGCACTATCTAGGCAAGATGGTATTTATAGTAGAGACAGACCATAAACCTCTAGTCTACCTCGAGATGCAAAAGGATCCATCTTGTTGCTAGATTTGGTGGGCTATAACACCTATTTGTGCATGTGTATGGTATTGTGATATTTAACTTGGTATTACAAGACCTTGGATGTAGTCTATCACCATTACTATTGGCCCAAGATGAGCAACAATGTGATGCACTATGTGCATAGCTGCCTACTTTGTCAACAGAACAAAGCTTCTAATCAAGCTCTTGTAGGGCTCCTTCAACCTCTCCCCACTCCTACCCAATGTTGGAAACATGTGAGTATGGATCTCGTCTATGAATTACCCAAGACTACCTTGTGGTTTGACTCCATCATGGTCTTTGTGGACCAACTCAGCAAAATGATTCATGTATGCCCTACCACCAAGGATGTGACCATTCCACAACTAGCTCAATTATACTTAGATGCAGTCTTCTCTCACCATGGCTTGTCTCGAGTACTCATTGTCGATAGAGGCATTCAATTCACTAGTTTTTTTTGGCAAACACTCTTTAATTTCTTCAAAACCAAGTTGGCCATGTCCACATCTTACCACCCACAAATAGATGGACAAATAGAGCGGGCTAATTGCACCATTGAAGACATGTTATGCAGCTTCACCTTAGAAGAGGTGGACACCCTACTCCCATTGGTGGAATTTGCTTACAACAATTCAGTGAATGCATCTACTCAGGTCACTCTATTCTTCCTCATGTATGGTGAGCATCCCTTTACATCTTCTAGCTTGATGAAGATCATTCCGGTGGCTTCCAAGGTCAACGTAGTCAACGAATTTGTTTCTAAAATCCAACAAGGTGTGGAGAGCGCCAAGCACAGATTACAGATTGTGCAAAATTGATAGAAGCAGTATGTTTATGTACACCATAGGCACATGGAGTTCAATGTTGGGGATCAGGTGTGGCTATTGACAACCAACCTCACATTGGTTGGACCTTGTAAGCTCAGACCTCGTTTTATTAGGCCTTTCTTGATTCTTTGTCGAGTCGGCATTGTGGCCTATCACCTTGAGCTACCACCACACATGAAGATCCATCTAGTGTTCCATATTTCCCTATTATACAGATATGCTCCCCAATCAGGCAAGTGTCATTCCACACAAGACATTTGACCTTGTCCGACACTCATTGATGGCATGAAGGAATATGAAGTGGAGGGTATTCTCTAAAAATGCATACGTGGTACTCGCCATCTGCTGGCGGACTATCTAGTATAATGGAAAGGTTACCCCCTCTATGAAGCAACCTTGGAGTCTACTGCCAGTTTGACACATGCATTGGTGTTGGTGCAAGCATTTGAGTAACAATTGCACAACGAAGACGTTACATCTTAAAAGGAGGGAGGTCTGTAATACCAAGAGCTAGCCATATGATCTAGATGTGAAATTTGGTTTGGTAACATCTGGAATGATGTTACACATAATGGTCAAAATAGATCAGATAGAACTATCACCAAAAGAGTACTTCTACTATAAGGGCAGAAACCAAAATAGACTTGAAAACCTTAGAACCAATAGCTAGACATATGATTTAAAGGTGAGAACTGGTTTGGTAACATCTAGAAGGATGTAACACATGATGGACTAAATAGATCAAAAAGAGATATCACCAAAAGGGGACTACTACTAATAGAGTATGAACCAAAATATGACAAATCTTTGAAGGCAATTTTGGAGGCCTAAACTGATTAATTAGGCCTTGAAAATGTGCAGATTCCCCCCCCCCCCCCCCACAATAGATAGAAGATAGCCTTCCCTCCACTCCCCCTTGCTTTGTCTTGTCAAGAGCTTTCCAATAGTACTTCACCCCCATGTGATTTTGAGATTCATATAGGAAGATTCCCTAAAAGATTCCCTCCGGTCAAATCTTGTTTGACCAACTAGATAGGACCAAGACCGACATGTCACCCATCCAAGAAGGTAATCCAAGGGTGGAGCTTGCTGACATGTCACCTATCTTTGAGCCTCCTATGGTGGAGCTTCCTTGGAGGAGATCCTCTTTGTCTATATAATAAAGAGAAGGTGCTCCTCTGGGGCATTGGATGATTGAGTATGAAATCTATGGTTTCTCTCTTCTCTTGTCCTTGGAGTATTATAGCACACTACA
The DNA here is from genome assembly GCA_948567375.1 of Lunularia cruciata. Taxonomy (NCBI): domain Eukaryota; kingdom Viridiplantae; phylum Streptophyta; class Marchantiopsida; order Lunulariales; family Lunulariaceae; genus Lunularia; species Lunularia cruciata. The sequence goes on from OX419758.1 coordinate 62,268,819, forward strand.
TCACCAACCAACACACCCATCCAGTACTTTAGAGAAGAAATGCTTCCGAGCACCATCATGCGGTGTCATTGAGTGCTAGCCAAATTTAAACACACCAGCAGGTGGCTCTTAGCACCCGCCAGCGTCTATGCGCAAGCGTTTGCCAATGCCACCCTTACCAACCAATATTAATATGGTTTGCCAATGCAAATTTTACATTGGGGAAGACCGAGTGCCATCCAACAACTTCTAGTGTAAATTGGGTGACAATTGGAGCCTATAAATGTACATTAGGTGTCTTAGAGCACCTTCTTGCAATTTTACATAAGATCCCATCATGGTCAAGGGAGCAACATACGCTTTTGTAAACTTGGTGTTTGTCCAAGAATATGCATATGAAAATAAGATAAAATACAAGAAACATTATGACATATGAAGAATTGAAGAATGAAAATTTTATTATAGAGAAACTCATTTGAGTATATCATCAAGGTGATGAGCAAGGTATTGTTGCATCACCCTTGACGTACTTTCTTCTCTACCAAGTTCCATTGTGTTAAAAGATATTTTTGAATCTATTTGAGTTTCCTTTGTAAATATGCCATAGTCTTCTGACCAAATGTGTGACTTATTGATTCAAAATTTATGTAAAATAATACACACTAAAACCCACTTATGCATTTCTACTATTGTCTTTAAGTTGCACTCTTAGCTCATGAAGAGAATGCCATCTAGCTTTCAATACTTTTATACAATGCTCATTTATCATCCTTGCCTTTGCCAAATATTTTTTGAACTTTTGCTTGTCCTCTAATTGAGCTTGCTTGAAATTTAGGACTAGGTGATGCATGGATACATAACTAGAATCACCTAAAAGGTATTATTTTGTCTCAAAATTGCAACATCTCCCTCTTTGCTTCAAATCATTCCACAATGATGATTTTTTCAGACAAGTCATGTCATGATATGACCATGGCATTAATTCAAATAAAAAAATCAAATCATACCTTTAATAAAAACATGCAAATGTACAAAGAGGAGCACCAATGCATTGAACAAAAGAACAGAACAAAGTATAGAAAAAAAAATATAGAACTTACCTCTAGTAAAATTTAATTCTCCTTTTATCATCATAAATCACTTGGTCTTTTATGGAATATGAACCCTTGCAGCTGAAATAGATTCCTCCATCCATGGTGAGTCAAGCGGCAAGAGGAAAAAATGTTCCATCTACCAAACCAACAAAATCAAGGAAACTTTTTGTGCAAAGATTGCATATATCCTCCTCCTCTCCTCATGCTCAAGCCAAGCAACTTGACTTCTCATCAAAATTAATATGGCCATCATAACTCTATCTATAAAGGCAATTGTTGAACCTATGCCAAAAATATTTAACCCTCATGCAACACAAGCTCCATTACCATGATGCCCAAATCTATCATAAGCTAGAGCTACTTGGATCTACATTGGTATTTTCTCCCTTCTGTAGTTCAAAAAAAGTGCATTTTAATCAAATCTACTAATGTTGAAAAGAAATCAACATCCATTCTAGTAAACTGGCAAAAGGCCTTCACATCAAGATTTCTAAAATACTTTATCATAAATTGTTGACTATGAGGATAAGTAACTTGGGGTTCCATGTATCGATGCATATATGCATACTTCCACCCACTAATAAATAATTCTAGCATATTTAAATCTTCTTCTACTTCTTTGTTTTAATCTTAGTCTTCATCTTCTAATCTTTGTAGCAAGATCTCCAAATCTAATCAAATAATCCATTGTATACATTTTTTGATATTTCTAGTTAGTTCTACACGAGTGCTCTCTCTTGGCTCTAGTTTACTTGATTCTTGAATCACCAAAGATAACACCTACTTGGCATGCTCTACACTTCAATTTCTATTCCTTGCACAATATACATTGAACAAGAAAACAAGATAAAAATTTGGATTCATAACTTATACTAGTTGAACAAGAAATTTTTAAATAATAAATAATTCTTGGCACTACTATTCACCTAAATCTCTATTCTTGATTCTTGAATCACCAAAGATAACCCATGCTCGGCATGCTCTACACTTCTTACTTCAAAAAAATTCACTCCTCCCTTCCAACCTTCACACAACCCACACTCAAGTCTTCCTACTCCGTTGTCAATTTTCTTGTTCTTGTCTTCCTTGCTCATTTTGCCATCTTGTGCACAAATCTTCCAACTTCATGGTCAATTTTCTCGGTCATTTGTGTTCTTTTACATCAACCCATTGCCCCCTTTAGTGGCCACCACATTCACTCTAACCTAAACAAGGCACTTTATTAACCCTAATCTATAATGAATGCATTACGATGTGACAACAAAAACTCTATATCCCTCATTTTCTACAAACTATCTCTTATAGAGTGTGCTAATAATAAGGAACCTGGCCAAAACTCTGTAATGGGACCCTTTCTTCCTCCCACCTACACCCCATGCCAATTTAGTCAACACTTTGTAATAATTTATATGAAAATATACAAAGCTTCATAAAACTAATTTTGAAAACTCCCTAGTATTCTTGAGAGATTCTATACCTGTGCAAAAATACCACAAAGCTTCCTACATGAAGATTTCCTAATGTACATATGAGAATGCACAAGGATTATGAGTGGATTACTTGGAATGTTTATGTCAAGCAAGCAATCATATTGAGATCATGGACACTCGTGATTATACATGCTTCATTTATCACTTTGTTTACCATCTCAAAGATACTGATCAAGTTGCATGAGTGATTAACATCTCAGATGGGTTGTATTTTGGGGTTATTTCAGACAAGTTTTACTTGTCCACATCTACTGTAATAGCCTAAGAAACATACAACATTGGAACTTTCAAAAAACTCCAATGTCCAAAAGGAACACCTTGTCTTTATTATATAGCAAAGAAGATCCCTTCAAAAGGAGTTACACCCTTAGATTAATTAATAGATTGGTGATATGTTAACAAGCTACACCCTTAAATTAGTTGCATGGATTGGTGACATGTTGATCCTTGTCCTATTTGGTTGGCCAAACAAGTTTGATCCAAGTTTTTAGGAAATCTTCATGTAGGAAGGTCAAAATAGCATGGGAGTGAGGTACCATTGGAAAAATCTCTCTTGATGGCACAAGTAAGGGAGGGAGAAGGCAATTCTTTTACCTCTAAAGGAATAATAAAATTCTATTATTCAAAGCCTAATTCTTTCATTTAGGCCTTCAAAATTGACTTTGAAGTTTTTGATGTGTTTTTGACTTCTACTCTATTAGTGGAAGATCTTTTTTGGTGACTTTTTTGGTGATCTACTTAGACTATCATGTATAACATCTCTAAGGATATTATTAAACAATTTTCACTTATAGCTAATTTTTCTAGCTAATGGTATTTCACCTGTGCCATAGGTTTCCTTGTACACTCTATGATAAGGTTAGACATGAATTTTGCTTACCACTTGATCAATTGGCTTTTGATCACATGGATGAGTTAGCATGGTTCTTATTTCTCTTACTTCCAAGATAGTGTCTTCACTATATTAGAAGGGGCATATGGGGTGAAGAAAGGTGATAGACTTTTGCAGATTTCAAGTATGGGATTGAGTTACCCTACAAGAGGAGTTTATGTGAGATTTGCACATTAGAGGAGATAAGTTCAACCACAAGATACTATAGATTCCACTTGACTACAATTGTGTAGGATATTGGGTCAAGCAAGAGAGTATAGTAGAGCAACACAAGCTTTACATCCTTTGTCTATAGCTTGCATCATTGATGAGATTATCTCTTCCTTATGCTTAATATATCTTATTGCAAGAGAGTGAGTACTATTAAAGCTCTTAGACTATGAGCTTAAGCAAATTTTATAGCTTGATAGATCACTTTTTTCACGAGCATTGTGCATTTTCCCACACCTCTTCTTAAGAGGTTTGCTAGGGATGGTATATGAGATTACTTCCAACTAGATGATCCATCTAGTGGTTCAATTGAGTTGTTTCAAGTGGTTGTGTCAATAGCAAGGGAGGAGATTCCTACATCAATTAGTCAAGTGTTAGGTGCTAGTCCACTTCTTGTAATAGAGAAGGACATGATGAGCATTAAACCAATTGCTATTGGGGAGTATTTTTGCATGCTATTAGCCATATCATTATCTTTCAACATTGTTCTCCTTTTGATAGCTCCTTGGTCCATATCAATTTAGAGTTGCTACACCCAAAGATTGTGAGGCTGTATCTTTAGGCATTAGAGTGCTCCTAGATACCCATCATGAGTAGGTTGTTCTATATGTGGATGTTGAGAACACTTTTAATAATGTCTCACATGTATCTATCTTTAGAGAGCTTAGGAAGGCCAATGGATCCTTGGCAAATTTTATTCCTTTTGTGTGGTCTTCCTATGGCTCTCTTTCTTCCCTTTATTACCAACATGGTTTCTTATAAGAGAGTCATTGTCTTGGAGTTGGTCACTTGTACACAATAGGAAGATCCTTCAAGGTGGACATTTATCTACCATAGCTCACTTTAGAGCTTTCTTATCTACTACTTTGGCTATGTTATGTTGTGTTTTTCCCTCCTTGGCAAATAATACACACATTGTAGGCCTAGTGGATCAGATTAGGTGGGCCTTTGACCACTTGATCAGCAAGCTTCATCTTGTAGGCTTGAGAATCAAGGTGTTAAAGTGTATAGTATGGTCTCCTTTAGGTATTCCTCCTCACCTCTAGCTTCCAAAGAAGTGTATCATATTTATAGATGGCCTATGTATTCTTGGAGTGCAAATAAGATCCAAGGATTCTGTCACATGCTTCCTAAACATAGCCCTTGTAGCTCTTGCAAAGGATATTCTTCTTGTGAATGACCTCCATCTATTAGGAGATCTAGAGGTATCATTTGTGATACTCTTCTCCAGTATTGTGCATAGACCGACCTACCTTCTTTGCACATTTTTCCCTCTTGTGACCTTCTTATCATGTATAAGAGTGCATTATAGGAAGATTATGGGTGTCTTTGGTGGTATCAATAGGCATTTGAGGGTGTGATAGGGGATTTTTCACATAAATACACATCTTTCCTTATCTCACATAGAAGGCTAAGCTTATTATCTATAAAGGAGATATCACTTCTAGTGTTTTTGGGTAGTTGGACTCTCTTGGCACCTCTACTTTCCTCCTATTTTGTGGTTATTGATAGGTCAATCTTAGAGATATGTGTGATTGAGGTGCAAGAAGGATCTTTTTTCACTTCAAGTGCGAAAGACCAAGGAGAGAATAGGAAAATGGAAGATCAGAATGAAGATCACATTGGGACTCTTGAATGAGGGAAACTCCAAATACCTAGCATGAGCTTGGGCTTTGGTATTTATAAAGAACATACAAGGTTCTTGAGAAACTTCTCAAGAAGCTTCTTAAGAGTTGCCTTCTAAGAGTGCAAGCTAAGCTAATTTGGAAGCTTCTTGAGAGGTTTCTTTCTAGAAACCACCTACTTGGCATGCAAGTGTAATATCAATAGCTAAACATATTATTTAAAGGTGAAAATTGGATTTGTATCATCTAGAAGGATTTTATATATGATAGACTAAATAGATTAAATAAAGGTGTCACCAAAAGAGTACTACTAAAAAAGCAAGAGCAAAAAACAACCTAAGAACTTCATAGCAAATTTTGGAGGCCTAAATAGATGAATTAGGCCTCAAAAATAAATTCATAGTGTCCCCAAGGCAAAAGAGGTTGGCCTTCACTCTCCCCCTTTTGTCTTGTCAAGATCTTTCCAATGGTACCTCACCCATGCAATTTTGAGATTCTTATAAAAAGATTCCCTAAAGATTCACTCTTATCAAAATTGGCTGACCAACTAGATAGGACAAGAATCTACATGTCACCTATGCAAGCAACTAATCTAGGGATGGAGCTAGCTGATAGGTCACCAATTTGTGCATCTGATCTAAGGATGGAGCTTCCTTTGAGAGAATCCTCTTTACTATATAATAAAGACAAGGTGCTCCTTTGAGGCATCAGGGTATTGAGTGTGAAGTTTTGTGTTTCTTCTCTTGTGTTTCTCTTGAAAGTTCTCCTATTCTTGGAACATTATAGCAAGCTAAGCTAGTCAAGAAGTTTTCCAAGAAGCTTCCTTCTAGAAGCCACCTACTTGGCGTGCAAGCTAAGCTAGCCAAGAAGCTTCCCAAGAAGCTTCCTCCAAGAAGTCACCACTTGGCATACACATTACTCAATACTTGAGGTACCAAGTAGCTTCCTTGATGCTCCTAGAATATTCTTATAATTCTTGGATAATTTGGCCTATTTATTACTTTGTTAGTCTTGACTCACTCATTTGTAAACTTCATATTGTTACATATTCTCTCATTGCTAGTTGGTGATATCCTTATCATCATGGAAACTTCAAACTCTTGGATGGTTGTTTGTGTATTATAGAGATGCAAAAAAGGCTCCAAAATGGCATCATGAAGGGTATACCCCTTCCAAAGGACTTTGTACGTAGTATATTGTTGGCGGTCACTTTGAATGTGATGACATGCAAAGATATAATCAACTTCATACTCTTCATGATCATTGATAGGGACATGAGGAGGAAGGGGATGGACAAAAGAGAAAAAAGAAGATGGATAAGGTTTCAACTTGGAACATGAAAGATAGTGTGGATTTTGTATATGATAAGGTAAGGTAAGTTGATAAGCAACAGGAGAAATGATTTGGGTGGCATCAAATAGACCTATCCAATTAGTAGCAAGTTTATGAACATGGGTATCAAATGGGAAGAGTAGGTTACTAGAAGAAATCATGACCATATCACTAAGTTGAAAGGTGAGATCACAATGATGTTGATCCTTGTATTGTTTTTGACCATTTTGAGCAGCAAGGAGATGAGATTTAGTTTGTTGTAGGGATTGGGATATTGTGGTCTAGAAGGTGGAAATATGAGGAACACTAGATGGAGGAGGAGCAAGAAGGGAATTTGGAACAAGTGTGTCTTGGCCAAAATTAAGGAAGAAGGAAGAGTATATGGTGCTTGACTATTTGGAGTTATTTTAGGCAAAGTTAGTAGTTGCAAGACATTTTTTCTAATTGGTATGGTGAACATTGACAAAAGAATGAAGCATATCCTCCAAGATGCAATTTTCTTGTTTGGTTTTTCTATCAATTTGAGGATGATAAGCCATGGACAAAGCAAGCTTGGTGCCAAGTAGCTAGAAGAATGCTTGCCAAAATTTTCCAATGAATCAAAGATCATGATTGGAGATGATGAGTACACAAGGCATCTCACAATGCTTAAAGATATTGTTAAAGTATATCTAGGCCAATGTTGGAACATCCATTACATCAAAGCTTGGTGCCAAATGGACTTTCTTCTAAGCTTATCAACAAACACCACAAATGGCCTTTCAAGCTTGTATTCAAACTCCAATGGTAACCCAACCCCATAATAGGTAATGGATGTAATGGTTGCATAGGAGCATTAAATGATGCTCTAAATCAATCACAAACCATACATCTAACAACAAACTGTTGTACATAAGTCTGTATACCATGCCATCAATAATAACTCTAGAGTAAGCTATATGTATGCTCTACTCCAAAATGTCCTAGCTCTTCATGAACATGACGGACCAATTGTGGTCTTTGAGACAAAAGTGGTACTACTTTGCACTCTACCATACTCTCATGCACAAAGAAGGTGTTTGCTTTCCAATCTAAACCATTTGGCTCACTAAAAAACATGGTCCCTCTCTTGGCCCCAATTATACCACCCACAACACCAATGCAAGATAGTCCATCACTAAGATATCATCATGAATGTCTTGCTAAACAATACTACTATATCCACTCTCTGGATCTATGACCTCAATAACTACTCTTGTATGAGATGAGAGAAATACCACCAAAGCCTCAAAAAGTATACAAAGAAAGGTAGATGCATACCAACCTGACACCATCTCCTCATTTGTCTCACCATGCCAACATGCTCTAATCTGATCTTACTGGCTGGGACATAGGTTTCTACTCAACCCATCCACATTACGGTTCATCACTCTAGGTCTATGAATAACCATGAAATCATACTATCGTAATCATAGCCCATCATAGAAACTTCCTTGTTGGATTCCATCGACCAATTCAATGGCTGATGATCAATGATTTGAGATTTGAGTAAAAGGGTTACCAAATAGGTAACATTAGAAATGTGCTACTACCCACACTGTTGCCAAGTACTCTCTCTCATATGAACTATACTTCACCTCTACTAAATTGTTGGAGCAACTAGCATAGGCCACCACAAACTCCTTCTCCTCATCATCATGCTAGGTGAGCACTACTCCAAGGCCCAACATACTCCAATAAGTGTGAACCTAAAATGGTTGTCCTTTGATTAGTCTCCTCAAAATAGGAGCATATGTCAACCTCTCCTTGAGCTCTACAAAAGCTCTCTCTTGCTCATCTTCCCAACCCACTCTTGTGTAAGCTTGGTCAGCTTTTTCAAGGCTTTGGTAATAGCATTAAATCCTCTAACATATCAATGATAGAAGTTTGCCAACCCAAGGAATGCTCGCACTCTACTCACATCCATAAGCCAAAGAATATGTGCAATAGTCTCCACCTTGGTCTCTTGAATACCAAGTCCTCCAGGGTAGATAGTGTGCCCCAAATACTCAACTTGCTCATGAGAGATTCTACACTCCCAAGTTATAATTCTAGTCCACAAGATCCTAACCTCTCAAACACCTCTAACAAATATCTCTCATGCTCCTCCATAGTAATGCTATAGACCAAAATGTCATCAATATAGAATTGAGCAAAATCCAATCTAGCTAGGATCTTGTCCATGATCCTCTAGAACTTGGCAAGAACGTTCTTTAATCCAAATGGAAAGAACCTTCATTGATATAACACATCCTTGCCATGAGGATCAATAGCCCAAAATGATATTTTGGACTTATCCTCCTCCTTGATTGGCAACTAATGATATCTTACTCAAAGATCCACAGTACTAAAGACCTTTGCATGCCCAATCACATCAAAGATCTCCTTTAGGGTAGTTATACCAATCAACCCTAGTCTATTGATTGATAGGACAATAATCTCCACACATTTGCATATTGATGTAGTTGCAATGCATATCCTGCTTGGCTGGTATCACTATAGCTAAAACATACTCTCCATGTGAAATATCTACCAAACAAGCCTCAAAAAAGTCTTTACTTTGGCTCTAAATTAGTGTTCTCTCCATGTCATTATAACAATAAGGATGTTGAAAAATTGGTGTATTGCTAGTCAGCTCAATCCGAGTACCAAATTCTTTTGAGCACCCAAATCCTTCATATTGAAGGCAAAATAACTTGTATAGCTCCTCAAGAACTTCCAAACTCTTTGTCTTTCCCCTCTTGTAAGCTTGGGTCCCAGATCTAGCTCCCATGTATCCTTTGTTATTGTCATAAGAGTGGAAAGATATATTGATTGGCTACTACATTGGGCTCTTGGGAGCAGTAGTGTTATGCTTCCAACCACTAGAGGTCCCAACTTCTATGTGAAAAACTCCCTCTGATCTAGTTACAAGCTCCATATGTCCTCTAGCTGCATCCCAAGTAGACCAAGGATGTAATCCAAGTAGACCATGCTCGCCTAGATGGACTTTAAGTAGACCACTCTCCAAGTAGCCACTAGCTATGTCCCAAGAATACCCTGTCCACTTGGTCTATTGCCCTAGCATGTGCCTCAATTGTCTTGATAGGCACAAAGCTTACAAGTGTCTGAGTGGTGATTCCTATTAAGCACATCCTATGCTACTTTGCCAAGCCAAGGCTCACAATCCAAGTCAAACAGTTCAGGTCTATAGCCTGACCTAACACCAACACTTGGATGTCTCTCATAATACTAAAACAATAGTAATATTGGTGCAAAAACCCATCACTTGTTATCTCTCATCGGTGTTAGGCTCCACCAACTACTATAATTGTGAGTCCCAAACAAGTCCAAGAACTCTCTCTCAAAAAGCATAAGAGCCCTAAACCCTAAACTCACAAGTGTAGGAAAAGCGGCTTGGGGCTATCTAACTAGGTTCACTACTACCATAGGTGACCTATCAACCACTACCACCATTTGAGACTAATGCCCAACATCCGAGATGTCATCAACAATGAGGTGGGCTAGTCACTAAATCCCATCATAAGCACATTGTAGAACCTCTTTGGGTAAGAGGCTCATCCACCAAAGACAAAGACAATGAGCACATGATCCCACTTTGGCTGCATCCAACACCACCATAGGTCCCATCCAAGAATGGACCCAATGTGTACTCACCACCACCCAAGTGCAAGAATCACCCATCAAAGGGACGTTCTCCAAAATGTAAGCTAGAGAAATGGACTAATGAACTTGGAGATGTCATAGTATATGTAACATCTCCCAAAACACATTAGAATGGGGATCCTAAAGACCCAAACCTTGGCCAACACGTGTATGTCCTTCACATGGCTATCTAGAAATCACCAAATGAATGGGACCATGTCTCTCCAGATCTTGTACTCCTAGCAAGGAAATGTCTGTGGTAGGGTCTTTTGGTAACCCCTAAATGTTGACATTGGTAATAACTCAAGGTACCTATAGGCCAAGTGTGCCACATGACATAGAGAGACTTGCCTAGCAGTCTCATCTCTCTCCACATACAAGTGCTTCTATACACGTACACCCCCTTCAAGTACCACATTTAGTCCAGTGCTAATCCCACCAAACAACTCCAATAGACATACTCCCTCTATTGGATACTACCAAGCAATGAGTGTGGTATCTAGAGGTGTCAAGGTAATTGACTCTAGAGGCTCATCCTCACATTGGTCTCTTGGTGGTACAAAGGCTCCACTCCAAGCCTATTGCACCAACTAATCCGCATTGTTGCAATGCCTCTTCTAAACTCCACAACTGAACATCTAAGATGGATGGAACAATCTCATTTGTACTCCAAATATGAGTGATCTCCTTAGGTACTGGAGTATCCTTTGCATTGCTTTCACCTCCAATAAGTCACCAGGTCAAGTAGCAGACCCATTGAATGCTGAAACTGATACCGCCATGGTCTTGAATTGTAGTGAGCCAAGACTACCACTATTGAAGCATACTAGTAGGCAACATACCCATTCCTCACCTGATTGCTAACTTGGTCTATAGGAGGTTGTCTCCTCCTAATATTCAATACTAAAACCCATGGGGTATAACTCTACTCCCCTAACTAACACATCATATGACTCAACTATAGTTGCAATGGCTTGAGCTCTCACCATAGAGCTATATGTTGGATGACCAAACTGAATCTAAAAAAAAATCTCTCCACATGTGATGTATTATGTAGAACTACCCCTTAGAGATGTTTGGATTTGAAATGGACACCTCTCCACATTGGTCTTTCATAACTTTAGACCGACAATTGCAACCTTCTCCAATATAAAGGGATGCACACCAAAGTCTAATAAGACCCTCTATGGTGTGTAGACCTTCCTTTCAGGTCTCACTAAACAAAAAATCCCCCTTTGGTTATCCAATAGGACAACTCTAGGTGTAAACCGTGCTTGCTCAAAGGCCGGTCTAGTTGATAACTCCTCCAATCTAGCCATCATTGCCTACCATAAACCACGGGTCATTGAGCAGATCCCATGCTCCTCGACCAAGTCAACTCCATTGTCAACCACTTCCACTCTAGTAGTAGGAACCACATCATCCCTACTCTCCCTTAGCATAGTAGCCAACTAGAAACACTAGGATTGGGTCAACTTCCAATGTAAATATATCATTGGCTGAGAATAATAGAAAGCGCATAATCAGCTAAGTTGCTCCAACATCATACTAGACTCAAACTATGTAGTAGTAGGTGGTTGACTAGTAGGTAGTCCATCATGCACCCCATCACCACTTACCACACCTACACTAGGATGTCTAGGAGCCATGGATATTATCTATAGTGCCTCAAAAAGTGTAAAAGATTGGGGAAGTCTGACCTATCTACCAGCCTCTCCTCTCTATGGGTCCAACTCCACTTATGCTCCTCTAAGCTTTGGAGCATGTATTGCACTTTTAGTCCCTATAACAGATGCATCCACCTATGTTGCTCTGCACATGAAGTCCAAGATGTCTCTATCACTAAAATATGAGGTGGAAGCCTTAGCATCCAAATTTGATCTCCTTTGAGCTATGGCTATGCTAGCCAAGCTCTACTCCAACTGCTCAATCCAAGTAGCCATGGCTATATCGGAAGTAAGGGTAGGTATTGCACCCCTACTAGATGTGGATCCTCTACCACCTTGTCCTCCATGACCTAGAGCTCCTCTACCACTTGCCATAGTAGCCCTACCACTTGCTAACTTTGGATGTAGGTCAAAATATCTATCATTAGTGTGACCAAATTTATAGCAATGTTTACATTGTTGTCTCTATGCTAGTTGTGATGCACCAAAGGTATCAAGCCCACTACCTTGAGTGCACTCTCTCTTGTGGTGAGATCCACCACAAGTCCAACAAGCAACACCACCATACATTGGCTATTGTTGACCCAAAAATGAAAGTAAAGATCTAACTACACTAGGTCTTCCACTCGCTCCAAAAGATTTGGGTTGTCCACCTTATCCTTAGAAACCAACATGGCATGGTGCACTCTATTACACTCTAAAAGAAGAAACAACTATGCATGAGGTCTCCCTACCAAATCCAAAAGTCACCACTCTCTCTTCTACCATGTTGAGCTCAATATGCTCAACCAAACTAAAGACTACTACTAATGTAGATGACGTAGCCTGTCACAACATAGCATCACAAACTCTACATCACAACTCCCTATCTTGTATCCCATACCAAAATTGGACTATGAGCCAACTTGTCTCTCATTCAAGAGGAACCTCTGATGGCTATTATGGTAGTGCACCATGGACTAAGAGGGCAAAGATGTGGTTCTTTTCCTTCTCATTCTCATTTCCAACCCCATCATACTCCTCCAAGATGAAGTGATTGCACATCTTCTTGGATGGGCAATCACTTCATCCAACTATACATTACATGTAATTTTTGTAAGCACAATATCCACTATTATCACCTAATCATCTCAAACCAAGTACAAGTATGTATAGACTCATATAGTTTGCAAAGCCTACCAACATTCCCTCCAAGAAAGGTATTTACTCTCTTGTTCCATGGTAAACATTATATCTTGATAGCACTGTAGCTATCCCTTGTCCTCTAAAAGAACATAGTGTCATATGGACCACTATTGCATCTAGAAACACACTCAAAAGTGAATAATGAAGATATATATGGGTAGACCAAACCAAGGCAAAACCTCATCATTGTACAGAAAGTAGTAAGTGCAAGTGAATAATGAAGATATATATGGGTAGACCAAACCAAGGCAAAACCTCATCATTGTACAGAAAGTAGTAAGTGCAAGTCAAAATGCCCTAATGTACGATCAAGCTAGGATCCAAGAGCATGCACCTTTGCTTGAGCAAGAGCAAAGATATGCTCTAATAGCATGATGAATGGATGAGTCAACTAAGATAGAATGTATTGTATGTCAAAATTTTTGATCCATCAAGGAAGATTGCAAGCCTCTAGTCTAATATGAGGATATGAGGCAAGGATAGAAGGTCCTCTTGTGCTTGTAGAGATATAAAATTTCTTGGATGCCACAATAACCCTTGGTGTAACAATATGGAGTTTAAATATAAGTTAATTGAGACTAACAAAGTAGCAAATAGGCAAAAGTAACCAGGAATTATAAGAATATTCTAGAAGCATCTATGAAGCTACTTTGTACCTTCCAAGTATTGGGTAATGTGTATGCCTAGTAGTGACTTCTAGGGAGAAGCCTCTTGGGAAGTTTCTTGGCTAGCTTAGCTTGCAAGCCAAGTAGATGGCTTCTAGAATAAAGTTTATTGTGAAACTTCCCAACTAGCTTAGCTTGCATGCCAAGGAGGCGACTTCTAGAAGGAAGCTTCTCAATAAGCTTAGCTTGCACTCTAAGAAGACAACTCCTAAAAAATTTCTTGCAAAATTTCTCAAGAGCCTTGTATGTTCCCTATAAAAACCAAAGTCCAAGCTCATGCTAGGCATTTGGAGCTTTCCTCATTTCAAGAGTCCTAATGTGATCTTTCACTCTAGTCTCCCATTATCTTATTTTTCTTCTTGGTCTTTTATATTAGTATTAGAGCAAGAATGAGATGGATGGAATTTATAGACCACCAAATCCATTTCCTCCAAACCATTGGAATTTTATGTCCATGTACTACCCAAGCATCATTGCACTTAGTTCATCATCTTATGCTTTGGGTAAAATTTTCTAAATGCAATCACCTTGTTTGATGAACCTTTGATAGTTCTAATTGTAACTTACAAAGCACGATGGACAAGTTGCACATACATGTTAACTTAGATAATTGTATATAATTGGATAGAGTAGTGACCATGACAACAATGCTTGGAGTTATCATTATTATGAAGAAAAAGTTGAACACCTTACTTGATTGTTGGAAGAAAGAGACCATCAACAATAAGAGCATGAAGAGAGAATATCATTTTAAGAATAGGAAGATAAAATCCAATTTCCAAACCCTAAGGTATATAGTTTGATAGAGTAGTAACCATGGTGGCAATGCTTGAATTTATCATTGTTATGAAGGAACAAATTGAGCACCTTATTTGATTGTTAGAAGAAAGAGACCATCAACAATAAGAGCATGAGGAGAGAATATCATTTTAAGAAGGGGAAGAGAAAATCTAATTTCCAAAGCCTAAGGTATTTGAATGCAAGAATCTCTGAGATGCACTAGAGAATTTTATATTTGATTGCAAATGTTATTTTGAAGCTACAAATCTTCAAGATGAACGGAGATAGATTCTCTTGGCTTCAAGCCAATTGGATGGAGTGGCAAAACTATGGTGGCAATTTCTGAGTGGAGCAAGCTAAATGGTAGTTTTTTATGCCAATCTCAACATGCAAAGAATTCAAGAGCACAATAATTGGGAGATTCCAAACTATAAATCTTGCATGAGCAACATAAGAAAAAATTGGCAAGATTGAATCAGATTGGTTTTATGAGAAGTTACATCACTCAATTCTAAAACACCATACTACAAATTACATATATATTAGAAGGTGAAGCTTTGGATCAATTTGTGAGGGGCTTGAAGTCACGCACCAAATTAGAAATGACCATGTGGGAGCCCAAATTCTTGGAGGAAGCCATGCAATTGGCTAAGCACTTTGATTCCTTGGTTGCAACAACTTGGTCTCAACCTCAACCTTCATAAAACTTGCCGACACACTGCACATAGATGGAGGAGCCAGTGTTGATGGAGATTAATGTCATCCAATAGAGACCATTGGGCATTATAGATATAGAAAGATTGTGACAAAATGGTGGTTTTTTTTATTGTCACCAACTTGGACATCACATTGCTAAATGAACACTCAAGAATGAGTAATATTGACAAATTTCCCAAATGGAGTTTGTGGAACGTGATGATCAAGGAAACAAAAAATCCCAATTAGAGAGTTTGAGCAACCTATTGGGAACTTGATTAGTTCCAATCGGATTGAAGGCTTGACCTATGCAAGTTTACTTCACTTGCAAGGTATAATATTTGATTAGGATTATAAGATTTTGGTTGATTTTGGAAGTTCAAAGAATTACATGTCCATGCAATTAACAATGGAATTAGATATTCCTAACAAACCAATAATTGGAAATAGATTGATGATGGCAAATGGTAGAAAAGGTTTTGCATTTCATACCTAACATCATGTTACATTCAAGATTTGAAATGAGTATTTGGAGTGTATGAGGTTTGTAGTGGCACCTTTAGACTATGATGCATCCTAGGTTTACCTTGGCTTGAATATCCTAAGATTCAATTTGATTGGACCTGATGAAAAATTCAAGTACAATACCAAGGTAAGAATTACCAATTAGGTTGTTTGGCACTTTTGAGTAAAACACCTAAGATTAGTCAATCCCAAGATGGGAAGCTTGTTGATAAAGCAATTATAGAGCAAGCTATGGAGGCAAATATTCCTATGTTTGTAGTGAAGATCAAGTTGATTGTGCATGGAGAATCTGATAAGGCCAGAAGCCTCATCAAGCAATGTTTGATCAAATAGTTCAAGAGTTTGCAAATGTGTTCCCTAATAATCTGCCAAAGAAGTACCCTCCAATGGTGGTATGATTTTCAAGATTAAGTTATTACCAAGAAGTACTCCAATGAATAGACCAATCTATTGAGTCTCACTAAAGTAGTTAGAAGAGCTTTGAACAATACTCATAGAGTTATTGGAGAAGGATTTCATATGACATAGTACATCTTCTTGGGGAGAAATAGTACTATTTGTCCCAAAGAAGGATGGAGAGCTTTGCTTCTATATTGATTACCATGGCCTCAAACAATGAAGAATGCATATCTTTTGTCTCAAATTGACGACTATATCATTTGAGTGGAGCATGATATTTCTCCAAGTTGGATCTCCAAAGTGACTATTGGCAAATTTCCATTGATAGAGAATAAGTGCAAAAGACTATCTTTACACACAAGGTACATGCATTTTAGTTGGATAGTTCTACCTTTTGGGTTCAATAATGCTTTAATAGTCTTCATGGATCAGATGCATTGGGCGTTGGATGTGCTATTGGATCAGATATGATATTGTATCTATAGAAAGATGGAGGTAGAACACATGAATCATGTGTGAGAAATCCTAAGACAATTACATCAATGGAAGTTTACTACAAGAAGTCAAATTGTGCCTTTTGGCAAAAAGAAGTTACTTTCTTGGATCATGAGGTCTCATTAGAGGAGATCAAGATCAAGGCCATTACTAATTAGCTTACTCTAAAGGATGCCATAGATTTGTGGTATTTAATTGATTGGTATGTTTTTACCAATGGTTTATCCACTATTATGCCCATGTAACTACACCATTGATTGATCTCTTGGAGAAGACCTCAAGCTTTAGGGGACCACCAAGCACAATGAAGCATTATAAAAGTTGAAACATATGATGTCTTCAAGATCCATTCTTTGATCATATGATCCTCAACTACCTTGTGTGGTTGATTTTGATGCTTCTAACTTCACCGTTGGAGCTATGTTGTAGCAAGAATTTCTAGATAGGTTACATCTCATGGTCTTCATGTCTCACTAACTAAACACCATAGAAAAAGAATTACTCTACTCAAGATTAATAAAAACTGGCAATAATATATGCCACTAAGGTATTGTAATGCTCCAAGGACAAGAGAAGAGAGAAAACACAAATTGCATGCTCAAACATTCGATGCCCCAAAGGAGCACCTTCTCTTTATTATATAGGCAAAGAGGATCTCCTCCAAGGAAGCTCCACCATAGGATTAGGGACATAGATAGATGACATGTCACCAAGCTCCACCCTTGGATTACTTACTTGGATGGGTGACATGTCTGGTCTAGGTCCTATCTGGTTGGTCAAACAAGTTTTGACCGGAGGGAATCTTTTAGGGAATCTTCCTATAGGAATCTCAGAATCACATAAGTAAGGTACCGTTGGAAAGCTCTTGACAAGACAAAGCAGGGGGGGAGGGAAGGCCAGCCTCTCCTCCGTTGGGGGAGTAACTTGCACATTTTCAAGGCTTGATTCATCCATTTAGGCCTTCAAAATTGCCTTCAAAGATTTTAGGCATATTTTGGTTCCTATTCTATTAGTAGAAGCCCCCTTTTGGTGATACCTCTTTCTGATATATTTAGTCCATCATGTGTAACATCCTTCTAGATGTTACCAAACCAATTCTCACCTTTAAATCATATGTCTAGTTATTGGTTCTAAGGTTTTCAAGTCTATTTTGGTTTCTGCCATATTTGTAGAAGTACTCTTTTGGTGATACTTCTATCTGATCTATTTTGACCATCATGTATAACATCATTCTAGATGTTACCAAACCAAATTTCACATCTAGATCATATGGCTAACTCTTGGTATTACAGACTTCCCTCCTTTGAAGACGCAAGGTCCTCATTGTGCAATTGTTGCTCAAATGCTTGCATCAACACCGGTGCATGTGCCAAATTGGCAGTAGGTTCCTAGGTTGCTTCATAGAGGGGGTAACCTTTCCATTGTACTAGATATTCCACCCGTAGATGGCGAGTACCACGCATGTACTTTTGGAGAATACCCTCCACTTCATATTCCTTTGTGCCATCAATGAGTATCGGACAAATGTCTTGTGTGGAAGGACCTTGGCCTGATTGGGAAGCATATCTGCGTAGTAGGGAGACATGGAACACTGGATGGATCTTCATGTGTGGTGGTAGCTCAAGGTGATAGGCCACAGTGCCGATGCAACAAAGAATTGAGAAAGGCCCAATAAAACAAGGTCTGAGCTTACGAGGTCCAACTAATGTGAGGTTGGTTGTTGATAGCCACAATTGATCCCCAACATTGAACTCCATGTGCCTACGGTGTGCATCAGCATACTACTTCTGTCGATTTTGTGCAATCTATAACTTGTGCTTGGCGCTCTCCACACCTTGTTGGATTCTAGAAACAAATGTGTTGACTACATCGACCTTGGTAGTCACTGGACGGATCTTCATCAAGCTAGAAGGTGTGAAGGGATGCTCACCATACATGAGGAAGAATGGGGTGACCTGGGTGGATGCATTCACTGAATTGTTGTAAGCAAATTCGACCAACGGGAGTAGGGTGTCTCACCTCTCTTGCTCTTCTAGGGTGAAGCCGTGTAACATGTCTTCAATTGTGCGATTAGCCTGCTCTATTTGGCCATCTGTTTGTGGGTGGTAAGCTGTGGACATGGCCAACTTGGTTTTGAAGAAACCAAAGAGTGTTTGCCAAAACAAATTGGTGAATTGGGTGCCTCTATCGGTAATGAGTACTCTAGAAAGTCATGGTGAGCAAAGACTGCATCTAAGTATAATTGAGCGAGTTGTGGAGTGATCACCTCCTTTGTGGTAGGGCGTACATGAATCATTTTGCTGAGCCGGTCCACAAAGACCACGATGGAGTCAAACCTTGAAGTGGTCTTGGGTAATTCATAGACAAGATCCATACTCACTTGTTACCAACATTGGGTAGGCGTGGGGAGAGGTTGAAGGAGCCCTACAAGAGCTTGATTAGAAGCTTTGTTCTATTGACACAATAGGCAGCTCCGCACATAGTCCATCACGTCGTTGCTCATCTTGGGCCAATAGTAATGGCGCTTGACTGCATCCAAGGTCTTGTCCACTCCGACATGAGCTGCAATGGCCGAATCATGACATTCTGCTAGAATGGTGGTGCGTAATTCTGGGACATTTAGGATCCATAATCTGCCATCCCAAAAGGTGAGTCCTTGGGTGCTGGTGACACCTTTGGATGATTGCTCTTCTACAATCTGAGGATCAGTTTTTGTAGCAGCTAGAATCTCTGGCCAAAATTCAAGGTTAATCTTAACCTTTGCCACCAAGTTGTTTGCCATTGGCATGCGGGTGAATGCATCTGCAAGTTGCTTCTTACCTTCCACATAGGTGATTGTCATGTTGAAGCGTTGTCGCCACTCTGCCCACCAAATTTGGCAACGAGATAGATCCTTCTGTGTCTTGAGGTAGACTAGAGGTTTGTGGTCTATCTCAACTACAAATGCCTTCTCACCCAGATAGTGCTTCCAATGCTTGGTTGCTAGAACGATGGCAAACTCTTCTTGTTCTATGGTGTGGTAGTTGCGCTCTGCCAGTAACAACTTTTGAGAGAAATATGCAATTGGATGCCATCCGCCATACCACTCTTGTTGTAAGACTGCTCCTATTGCTACGCCTGATGCATCTGTAGCCAACTTGATTGGACATTTTGGGTCATACCACTTCAAGATTGGTGCATGTAGCAAGGCGGCCTTCAATTCTTGAAAGGCCAACTCTTGTGCAGTTCCCCATATCCACTTCTTCCCCTTGCCAAGTAGTGCCGTTAAAGGTTGTGCAACCTTGGAGAAGTCCTTGACAAATCTATGATAGAATCCCGTCAACCCTTAGAAGCTCTTAAGTTGAGTCTGATCTTCTGGGGCACTCCATTTTTGAATGACCTCTATTTTATCCGTCACTACTTGAATGCCCTCTGCACTTACTCTATTCCCCAAGTAGTCTACTTCAGACTTGCCAAACTCACACTTTGAGATTTTGGCATACAATTGATTCTGTCTTAGAATCCAGAGGACCTCTTGTAGATGTTGTTTGTGTTCTGTCATTGTGCTACTATATACTAAAATATCATCCAAGAAGACGATAACAGACTTATCCAAGTATGGATGAAATATGTCATTCACTAGACTCATGAAAGTGGCAGATGCATTTGTGAGGCCAAAAGGCATCACAAGATACTCAAAGTGGCCATATCTGGTTCAAAAGGCAATTTTGTACACATCTTCCTCTGCAATTCAAATTTTATTATAACCGCTCCGCAAGTCCAGTTTGGTGAAGTATCTCGCTCCATGGAGTTGATCAAACAGGTCATCCATGCAAGGTAAGGGGTATTTATTCTTCACTGTTTGCTGATTGAGACCCCGATAGTCAATGCACATGCACATTGTACCATCCTTCTTCTTCACAAACAAGATAGGGGCTCCATATGGTGATATGCTAGGTTGGATGAACCCTTTCTGCAACATCTCCTCAATTTGAGTCTTACATTCCTCCAACTCATGAGGTGATAGGCGATATGGGGCCTTACAAGGAGGTGTCTTCCTTGGGAGTGTCTCAATTTTGTGATCTACTCACCTTTTTGGTGGTAATCCTTAGGGTAGATCATCATGAAGACATCTTGAAACTCATCCACCACATCCTTCAATTTCTCACGAATTTTTCCATCGAGTTGTGCATTTTGGACTTCTCTTATTAGACCCATAAAACATCTATCGGTCTTACAGACAGTTGCAATCCTTATGACATATAGAGGCAGTTTTTGCTTGTGTGATTTTTCTTTAACCCCAATGATTGACCATTGGTGGGTTCTCACTACTTTTTTCCTCCAATCCACCATAGGGTTGTACTCCTCCATCCATGGCATGCCTAAAATTGCATCATAATGAGCTAACTATATCACTCGCCACTCAATTACTTCCTGATATTCTCCTACAAAGAGGGTTACCTGTCTAGGTAATGACTCAATCCTCTTTGTTTGCCCATTAGGTAACTCTACTTCTTCACTCCCATCTCTCTCTAGATTCATTCCCAATCTTATTGCAATAGAGCAAGATAAAAAATTCTTTGTTGCTCCCGAATCTATTAATACTCTCACTTGATTACCTTTTAGGATTCCATTCACAACAATCAATTGTGAGGTTGCCTTTCGGGATCTTTGCGCATTATTCTTCTTCCTTCCCTTGCTTCTCTGCTTCCTTATTGAGCTAGTAGGGCTGCAAGGTACATTTATTGACAATCTTCATTTTCCGAAGTGATTTCCACCTCCTCTTCTTCAATGTGCCTCTCCATGTTGTTCAAAGATAGCCTATACAAAGGCCGAGGGCCTCTAGGGAAATGAGTGCAACAGTTGGTAGATATGTGTCCAATACGGCCACAATTGTAACAACAGCGTTGTTCTCCTCGAGTCCCTTCTCCTTGTGGGACTCCATCTCTTTGTTCTTCTACCCGTCCCCGCTCCCCTTGAAGCAGTCGTGCTCCTCGATCCCGGAATCAAAGGTTGCCCAATTCCATCGGTACTGGTCCACCCATGTGTGGCATTTCTGCCCAATAATGTTGAGGTGGAACTACTCCTTCACTTCCACCTAATGCTCTTGCTATTCTTTGCGCACAAGCAATGGCTTCAAATACCGTGCGAGGATTTTGCACCATGACTTCTTGGCAAATCCACTCTTTCAACCCCGTTTGAATTTGTCGAGAGCCTCTGCTGGACTCATGTTGGTAATTGCAACTTGTAGATCTAGAAATGCTTCCACATACTCTTGTATGCTATTCTTCTGTCTCAATCCCCATAGTCGGGTTTGAGCCATCTGCACAGAATCCACCGATTGGAAATTCTTCAGTATTCCTTCTTGCATTGCTGTCTATGTGACCTCCCTTCTCTCTGCCATCATGGATCATTCCCAAGCATCATACCATGTGAGGGCTTTATCGGTCAAGTACCCACATGCAAACACGCTTGCAGCATGCTCCGTGATCTCTGTCAAGAACAATCAGAAATATCAATTCATTTTTGAGATCCAATTTTCCACTAGTCCCATCGTACGTTGCCCCTTATAAGGCTTGATGTTGCAGGTCTCCTTCATCTAGAGTAGCAATGTGCCTTCATCGTTGATAGGGTTTGTAGGCACAGGTGCCTCTCCATGTACTTCAGTCGTAGGTACTGGGTTTTGAGACGGCTCTTTGTCTTGCATAGCTTGATCTTTCTTGAGGATGTGCATTTGACTTTGTAATGTCTCCATGGTCATCTTAATCTCTTGAAATTCATTCAACATCCCTTTCATTCCTTGCACCAGCTCTTGTAATTGCGAATCCATGGTTCTTGCAACACTCAATTGCTAATGTCTACTTCAATACAGAGTCAATATAATCACTCTGGAAGGCGCACAAACTATCAGAACTACCATTGGGACCTCAGAAGCTATCACTCATTGATAATACTCCTCACCAAAATTCCTAACCACAAAATCTCTCAACATCACTTTTGGTCTCACTACATAACGGATTTCTACTTGCGTGTTGAAAGGGAGAGGATTTGGGACATTCATATCCATATTATCACAATAGAATGTAGACTTTCAAATCCCACTCTCTATCATATATCACCACAGGTAGAATCACCGGGTTTGGTGAGTTCATCACTCTATCCATGAATTCTGCACCAAAGTGATAAACTAGCAAGACCCTCATCTGCTCACGCTGGATGTACATAACCTTGATGTGGAATGGGTTTGAGGATGGAAAGCTAGGTGTGGGAAATTGTCCTCCCGGCGCATCCATCTGTCGTGCGTATATACATCGCTACACAACATACATCGCTGTCAACATCATACACTATAGAAACACAACTCACACATAAGTCATACATAGACTCTAAAGTGCTACAATAATCAGATTGCTTAACACTCTCAACTCAACTCAGATCAATACTTGATCTGTCACTCTATAAACTGCCAACAACTGGGCACTGATTACAATCAAGCCATACCCACTCAAGCATAAAGAATCCAGGTGACGCTTGCTGGCTTCTGTCCACCATAGCCAGGAACTCGAAGACTCAACATCAGAGAAGTGAGCTCTTTGGAGCTCACTTCAAAACTATACCCCCTTGGACTCGAGCTAACACTGGAACCCTAATGGTCCTACTGACGGCACACTCGACGGTGCAAATGGTGCAAAGTGACGGTGGGCCCCACCGTGAAGTCAATACTCCAAACACCAAATCAGATTGTCGGAAAGTAGTCATTGAGAAACTACTAGAATAACTCTAACTACTATCATTGGAACTCCAGTGTCCGAGCAGCTAGATGCGGAACTATAAATGGCGTGACAGTTGTCGTGCATATATACATTGCTACACAACATACATCGCTATCAACATCATATACTATAGAAACACAACTCACACATAAGTCATACATAGACTCTAAAGTGCCACAATCGCCCCCCTAGCTGGCGGTTAGGTCCCTCTAACTCTAGATAGCCATCTACTCTAAGTATATGGTATACCCTCTAATGGGCAAAGATCAGGAGGCCGGGTGCTATGGAGCCCCATCATTAGTCGCCTGTTTGCAATCTATACCATATAAAGAATGAACTAGCTACAGGTCAAGTACATCTAGGACATAACCACTGTCCCTGAGGAATCACCATGAGGGGAGGAGTCATACATGCCATATGCCATCCTCTTGAACAACTATCACACACTAACATAGAAGCAGCTCCACCAGAAGAGCCACATAACATACACCTCAAGCCTGCACGTACAAGTGCCAAGCTTGGGTCCATAGTACCATCAATGTTTGGAAGGTGGCATGGCGCACATGATCCTTCCAAACAACACCATCACGTCCTTCTAACACAAGGACTCCAGATGGCAAAACCTCGCGCACTCTCAAGATAGTGCGGCCTGTAGAAACATCAAGTGTTGTTGGTGCTATCTGCTATAGATATACATAGTCGCCTGGATGAAATCAACGGATCGAGGGTCTATAACCTCCTCCTTGAATGGTAGCATAGCGTAAAGTATCTCTATGCTGAGCAATCGCCAAGTTCTCAAAGGCCATTGGCATCACTCTCCAAAAGATCTTTGCCCGCTGAGAACATGCGCTCATCCATACATCGGGGTCATCCAAATCCAAAACTACTGCAGCATCTCAATGAATGGCTGCAGGTAAATCTGGATCTCATCCATAGAGTAGAAAGTATGGAGAGAAGGATGCTAAGGAGGCTTGCCGGCTGAACCGATAGCCCATGGCCAACCAAGGTAACTGGAGATCCCAATCTCCCAAGTGGCCTCTCTGCAAACCATACTTTTGCAATCCTCTCTTCACCGTCTAAACCACTCTCTCTACTAAGCCATCTGCCTTAGGGTGATCTCGGGATGTAGTACGATGATCAATCAAAGCCTTGTCACACAAGACCTGAAACTCCCCCAAGAACTCTTTACCCTAATCAGTCAAAACCTCAGCTGGTGCACCAAAATGACTAAGAACTTGATCCAAGAACGAGTAAGTTGTCCCTTCACTAGACTTATCAGGAAGTGCCACCAACTCAATCCACTTGGAGAAGTGCTCCACCATCACCAAAACATACCGATGATGTCTCACAGTCAGTGGTAAAGGTCCGGCGAAGTCCAAACTCCAACGGTAACCCAATCCCATGATAGGTAATGGGTGTAACTGTGGCGTAGGAGCATTGAATGATGCTCTAACTCGGTCACAAACCACACATCTGGCAACAGACTGTTGTACCTCGGTCTGCATACCGCGCCACCAATAATGACTCTGGAGTAAGCTATATGTACGCTTTACTCCAAAATGTCCTAGCTCCTCATGAGCATGACGGACCAATTGTGGTCTCTATGATGGAAGTGCTACTACTCGCACTCTACCATCCTCCCATACACGCAAAAGGTGTCTACACTCCAATCTGAACTATCTCGCTCGTTGAAGAACACGGTCTCTCTCCTTGGCTCCAACTGTGCCACCCACAACACCAGTGCAAAGATAGTTCATCACTAAGACATCATCATGAATGTCTCGCTGAACTGTACTAATATCTTCACTCTCTGGATCTGTGACCTCAATAACTCCTCCTGTATGCGTTGAGAGAGATACCACCAAAGCCTCTGCAAATATACACAGAAAGGCCGATGCATGCCAACCTGGCACCATCTCCTCATCTGTCTCACCATGCCAACATGCTCCGGTCTGATCCTGCTGGCTGGGACATGGGTTTCTACTCAACCCATCTGCATCACCGTTCACCACTCTAGGTCTGTGAACAACCGCGAAATCATACTCCTGTAAAATCAGAGCCCATTGTGCAAGCTTCCTTGAAAGCTTGTCGGACTCCATCAACCACTTCAGCGGCTGATGATCAGTGATGAGAGTGAAGGAGTTACCAAATAGGTAACATCGGAAATGTGCTACTGCCCAAACTACTGCCAAGCACTCTCCCTCATATGAACTATACTTTGCCTCCGCTGAATTGTTGGAGCGACTAGCATAGGCCACCACAAACTCCTTCTCCTCATCATCATGCTGGGTGAGCACCGCTCCAAGCCCCAACATACTCCAATCAGTGTGAACCTGAAATGGTCATCCCTTGATCGATCTCCTCAAAATAGGAGCAGATGTCAACCTCTCCTTGAGCTCTACAAAAGCTCTCTCCTGCTCATCTCCCCAACACCACTCATGTGTAAGCTTGGTCAGCTTCGTCAAGGCCTTGGCAATGGCACTAAATCCTCTAACATAGCGGCGATAGAAGTTTGCCAACCCAAGGAATGCTCGCACTCTGCTCACATCCATAGGCCGAGGAATACGTGCAATAGCCTCCACCTTGGTCTGCTGAACACCAAGTCCTTCGGGGTAGATAGTGTGACCCAAATACTCAACCTGCTCGTGGAAGAACCTACACTTCCCAGGATGTAGTTTGAGTCCATGAGATCTCAACCTCTCAAACACCTCCAACAACTATCTCTCATGCTCCTCCACAGTAGAGCTATAAACCAAAATGTCATCAATATAGCACCAAGCAAAATCCAATCCAGCTAGGATCCTATCCATGACCCTCTGGAACTCAGCAGGAGCGTTCTTCAACCCAAATGGTAAGAACCTCCACTGATATAACACATCCTTGTCGTGAGGATCAATAGCCCAAAATGTTGTCTTGGACTTATCCTCCTCCCTAATCGGCAACTGATGATATCTCGCTCAAAGATCCAAAGTATTGAAGACCTTTGCATGCCCAATCGCATCAAAAATCTCCTCCGGTGTAGGCATGGCATACCGATCAGCCCTGGTCTGTCGGTTGATAGGACGGTAATCTCCACACATCCGCCTATATGTATAGTTGCCATGCATATCCTTCTTGGCTGGCATCACTATCGCTGATGCATACTCTCCATGTGAAATCTCCACCAAACCAGCCTCAAAAAGGTCACTACTCCGGCTCTGAATCAATGTCCTCTCCATATCACTATATCGATAAGGATGTTGGAAAACTAGTGTGTCGCTAGTCAGCTCAATCCGTATACCTGGTCCCTTCAGAGCACCCAAATCCTTCATACTGAAGATAAAACAACTTGTGTGACTCCTCAACAACCTCCAAACCCTCCGTCTTTCCTCTCCAGTAAGCTTGGGTCCAAGATCTGGCTCCAAAGTATCCTCTGTAACTATAGTAGGAGTGGAAGACGTACTGATTGGCTGCTACACTGGGCCCTTGGGAGCAATAGTGTCATGCTTCCGACCACTAGAGGTCCCGACCACTAGAGGTCCCAACCTCTGTGTGAAAAACTCCCTCCACTCTGGCTGCAAGCTCCACACGTCCTCTAGCTGCATCCCATGTGGACCAAGGGTGTAATCCAAGTAGCCCACGCTCACCTAGATGGACTCCAAGTAGACCACTCTCCCTAGTAGCTACTAGATGTGTCCCAAGAATACCCTGTCCACTCGGTCCATCACCCCCAGCATGTGCCTGAATCATCTCGATAGGCACAAGGCTCACAAGTGTCCGAGTGGTGATGCCTATCAAGCACATCCTACGCTGCTCTGCCAAGCCAAGGCTCACAATCCAGGTCAAACAGTTTAGGTCCATAGCCTGACCTAACACCTGACGCCTAGATGCCTCTGACACTGCTGGAACAGTGGTAATACCGGTGCGAAAACCCATCGCCCGCTCTCTCTCATCAACATTGGGCTCCACCAACTGCTGTAACTGTGAGTCCCAAACAAGTCCAGGTCCTCCCTCTTGAAAAGCATGAGAGCCAAGGAAACTCATGAGTGTGGGAAATGCAGCTCTAGGTTGTCCAACTAGGTTCACCACTGC
Organism: Lunularia cruciata; assembly: GCA_948567375.1. Classification (NCBI taxonomy): domain Eukaryota; kingdom Viridiplantae; phylum Streptophyta; class Marchantiopsida; order Lunulariales; family Lunulariaceae; genus Lunularia; species Lunularia cruciata. The sequence goes on from OX419758.1 coordinate 62,296,339, forward strand.
CATAGGTGACCTATCAGCCACTACCACTGTCTAAGATTGACGTCCAACATCCAAGATATCATCAACAAGAATGTGGTCTAGTCGCTGAATCCTATCATAACTACGCTGTAGAACCTCTCTAGGTAAGAGGTTCGTCCACCAAAGACAAAGACGATGAGCCCGTGATCCCACTCTGGCTGCATCTAACAATACAGCAAGTCCCATCCATGAATGGACCTGATGTGTACTCGCCACCACTCTAGTGCAAGAATCACCCATCAATGGAACGTTCTCCAAAAGGTAAGTTGGAGAAACAGACTGATGAACCTAGAGATGTCGTAGTATCCGTAACATCTCCCAAAACACACCAAAACAAGGATCATGAAGACCCAAACCGCGGCCCGCACGTGTATGTCCCTGACATGGCCATCCAAAAATCACCAAGTGAATAGGCCCATGTCTCTCTAGGTCATGCGCCCCCAGTAAGGAAATGTCTCCTGGTAAGGCCTTCTGGTAACCTCTGACTGCTGACATCGGTAATAACTCCGGATACTGATAGGCCAAGTGTGCCACATGATGTAGAGAGACTCGCCTAGCAGTCTCATCCCTCTCTACATACAAGTACCTCTGTACTCGTATACCCGCCTGTAACACCGTAGCTAGTCCGGTACTGATCCCACCAAACAACTCCAATAGGCATATCTCCTCTACTGGATACTGCCAAGCAATGAGTGTGGTATCCAGAGGTGTCAAAGCAATCACCTTTGGAGGCTCATCCTCACACTCATATCCTGATGGTACAAAGGCTCCACTCCAAGCCTGCTGCACCAACTGATCTGCATGCTGCTGCAATGCCTCCTCTGAACTCCACAATGGAACATCCAAGGTGGATGGAACAATCCCACTCGTACTCCAAAGCCGAGTGATCTCCTTTGGTACTCAAGTATCCTCTGCATGGGCGTTCCCCTCCAACAAGTCACTAGGCCAAGTGATTGCACCGCTGAAAGCTAAAACTAATGTTGCCATGGTCCCGGACTGTAGTGAGCCAAGACTACCACTACTGAAGTGTACTGGTAGGCAACATACCCGTCCCTCACCAGACTACCAACCAAGTCTATAAGAGGTTGTCTCCTCCCAATAGTCAATGCTGAAACCCATAGGGTATAACACTGCTCCCCCAACTAGCACATCATATGACTCAGCTATTGTCGCAATAGCTTGAGCTCTCACCATTGAGCTATCAATCGGATGACCAGGCTGAACTTGGACAACAAGCTCTCCACGTGTGATGTATTGTGTCGAACCACCACCAAGAGATGTCTAGATCTAAAATGGACACCTCTCCACATCGGTCTTCCGTAACTCCAGACCGACAACTGTAGCCTTCCCCAACATAAAGGGTTGCGCACCAGAGTCTAATAAGACTCTCTGTGGTGTATGGACCTTCCCTGAAGGTCCCACCAAACAAAAAATCCCCCTCTGGTTATCCAATAGGACAACACCAGGTGTAAACCGCGCTCTCTCAAAGGCCGGTCTAGCTGGCAACTCCTCCAGTCTAGCCGCTGTTGCTTGCCATAAACCATTGGTCGCTGAACGGATCCCATGCTCCCCAACCAAGTCAGCTCCACTACCAACCACCTCTGCTCTAGTAGTAGGAACTGCACCATCCTTACTCTCACACAACGTGGCAGCCAACCGGAACACTGGGCTTGGTCAACTCCCAATGTAAACATGTCATTGGCTGAAAACAAAGGATGCCGCATAATCAGCTGAGCCGCCCTAACATCATGCTAGACTCAGTCTATGTAGTAGTAGGTGGCTAACTAGTAGGTAGTCCATCATGTACTCCATCACCACCTACCACACCTGCAATGGGACGTCTAGGAACCATGGATGTCGTCTAGAATGCCTCAAATAGCGTGAAAGACTGGGGAAGTTTGACCTGTCTCCCAACCTCTACTCTTTGTGGGTCCAACTCCATTGATGCTCCTCTAGGCTCTGGAGCATGTATTGCATTCCTAGTCACTGCTGCAGATGCATCCACCTGTGCTGCTCCGTACATGAAGTCCAAAGCATCTCTATCACCAGCATATGAGGTGGAAGCCTCAGCACCCGAATCTGATCTCCTCTGAGCAATAGCCGTACTAGCCAATCTCTGCTCCAACTGCTCAATCCGAGTAGCCATAGTTGTGTTTGAAGTAAGGGTAGGTACTACACCCCTACTAGGTGTAGATCCTCTACCACCACCTCTACTACCTCGTCCTCCATGAACTGGAGCTCCTCTACTACCTGCCATAGCAGCCCTACCACTCTGTAACTCCAGATGTAGGTCAAAACACCGGTCACTAGTGTGACCAAATCTGTGGCAGTGCTCACACTGCCTCTGTGCTGGCTGTGATGCACCAAAGGTATCAGGTCCGCTGCCCTGAGTACACTCTCTCCTATGGTGAGGTCCACTACAAGTCCAACAAGCAACACCACCACTCACTGGCTGCTGTTGACCCAAAAATGAGGGTAAGGGTCTAACTCCACTAGGCCCTCCACTCGCTCCATAGGATCTGGGCTGTCCACCCTATCCTCAAAAACCAATTGGGCATGGTGCACTCTGTTGCACTCTAGAAGAAGTCACAGCCGTGGATGAGGTCTCCCTACCAAATCTAGATGTCACTACTCTCTCCTCCACCATGTTGAGCTCAATACGCTCAGCCAAACCAAAGACTACTGCCAAAGTGGGCAAAGTAGCCTGCAACAACGTAGCATCACGAACTCTATGTCACAACTCCCTGTCCAATATCCTATACCAAAATTGGACTGTCTGGGCCTCAGGTAACTCCCTGAGTGAAACTGATCAGCCGTCTCATGTGAGTGTATGCCTCGCGTAGGTTCTCTCCAGCCTTCCGTTGGAACTCTTGCAAGCTCCTCAGCTTGTCAGTCCGCACTCCTTGGTAGTTTTGCCTGAAACACAAGAAGAACTCCACCATGGGGTTAAACCCCGGTACCACATCACCTCCTGTAGCAGTACCTCCACTCGTAGTAGCACTATCTCCAGCTAGTGCACCTCCACTAGCTCCACCAACACTACTCGAGCTAGAACTCGTGGGTACAACCGATCTACTCCTAGCCACCGAGCTTGAAGTGATGGAGACATAGTGTGGAGACCAATACTGTCTCCATAACTCAATCTCCTCCAAATGAGCTCTCCTGAACTCATGGTAGTCATCCATTGGTGGACCCTCCAAATGCTGGAACAACCCCTTCCATGCCATGAAGGGTGTGAACAAAGTCGGGTTCCGCATCTGCTGCAGATCATACCAACTATTGAACTCTTGGATGAAGTCATCCAACTCAATGGTACCCACTATACCAGAGTAACGCCTAGGGCCTTTGGAGGCCCCATAAATCTCGTCCATGTCCCACAACAATGGTGCGGACATACCAAGTGCACTCTCAACTGAATCAGCTCTTGTGTCGAACTCCAACTCAGAGTCAATCTCCTCCCTCATTGGGACCTAAGATACAGGTTGATACCGGGCACCACTCCGAGTAAACCCACTACGTACTGCAGAGCTAACTCCTCTGGAATCTCCAAAAACTCCGTCGTGACCACATAACTGCAATAGCAAACCCGAACCACCAACTGCAACCGCAAGTCGCAACCGCAAGTGCTCCACCAAGTGCCAACACCACCACGTGCCAACACCAACTAGATACCACCCACTAATGTAACTCTAACTGAGATAACTACACTAGGGGAAGGGCAACCTGTAACCTGCCATCATAACACGCACTCTCACGGTCTACAGGTCATCACTTCTTGCCTCACTAGAGAAAAACAAAGGTAGTTTGACTGGTCATCACTCCAGCCTCACCATCGAGAGCACACCAGAGCACCAATGCTCAAAAATCAGGGCACCTCACACAAACGTGGTGCACAAACAGGAAGCAGAGAATGGAGGGGATCCAATCACAAGAAATCTAAACAAAAACCCTCCATCTCATAACACAACACGAGACTGACTCTGCTACCATTTGGCATTTGACATAAGAGAGTGTTCGTATCTAAGTCCTAAGCTACCAAGATCACCAAGAATGGGATCAAACTGCCTCTCCTAGCCAAAGCTACATGTGTATAGATAATAATGGCGCAGTCCCTAGGACAACAAGTGAGTGTGGACCAGTTGGCTAGGGCACCAGTCTAGGAACAAGAGATCTAGGAGTCAAACCCTATTGCACACAATCTAGCAAGAAAGGCTGATTTTGCCAACCAATGACCAAGATCTACTCTAAACTAGCTAGCCTCACGCCAACAAGCTGGCTTGCTGGCCCTTCTAGGCCTTTGTAGCCTCTCATAGCCCATAGCCCTATGCCTCGAAGCCTCGAAATTCAGCCAAATGAGGCCTTTCTTGTTGCCACTTTGAACCTCCTCCAAAATTGGCAAAACTTCTCCAAATCTATGAAAGTCCTCCAAACTAGCAAAACTCCTCCAAATCTGGCCAAACAGCAAAAACTCCTCCAAATCTGGCTCAAAATCTGACGTAAATCTGACGTAAAATCTAACATAAACCCTAAAGATGGTTGTCCGTCAAATCCCCCACTAACTTTCCACTCGAGCCAAATTGACAAAACGGGTTTTTCCAAATCACAAGTTCATGAGAAGAGCTTCCCAACTCCACCTTCAATTTCACTTTCTGAGCCCAACTTGCAGCAAATTGGTCCTGCCTTCACCTCTTGAGCTCAAAATCACAACATTGCTCGAAAATTGCTCCTTCTTTGCTCAAAATTTGGCAGCGCTTCCGCACACTGTCCGCCTAACTACCAAATCTACATCAACTGAATGAGCTTTTGCACACTAGGGAAACATAGAACTTGAATCGAGCTACCACGATCCACCGAGCTTGGAGATACCACCAACACTCAACATTCATGCACCCGATTTTCCCCTGACTTCACTTCTCTGATGTTATTAGATTGATTAACACTCTCAACTCAACTCAACTCAGATCAGTACTTGATATGTCACTCTATATTAACTGCCAACAACTGCGCATTGATTACAGTCAAGCCACACCCACTCAAGCATAGAGAATCCAGGTGATGCTCGCCGGCCTCTGTCCACCATAGCCAGGAACTCGAAGGCTCAACATCAGAGAAGTGAGCTCTCTGGAGCTCACTTTGAAACTATACCCCCCTGGACTCAAGCTAGCACTGGAACCCTAACGGTCCCACTGACTGCACACTCAACGGTGCGAACGGTGCAAAGTGACGGTGGGCCCCACCGTGAAGTCAGTACTCCGAACACCAAATCAGATTGTCGGAAAGTAGTCCTTGAGAAACTACTAGAATAGCTCTAACTACTATCACTGGAACTCCAGTGTCCGAGCAGCTAGATGCGGAACTACAAATGGTGTGACACATCCCATCCGCTCTTCTTAAGTCCTTCCTAAGTCTAGCAATTACTCTATGTTCTCCACCTCAAATTACTCAGTTTCAGTAGTTCGTGCTATTCCAAGAGGGGTGATCCACTCTCTTGGACTAAAACACTTGCTCTGATACCATTGTAATGCTCTGAGGACAAGAGAAGAGAGAAACCAAAAATTGCACGCTCAAACATTCTATGCCCCAAAGGAGCACCTTCTCTTTATTATATAGGCAAAGAGGATCTCCTCCAAGGAAGCTCCACCATAGGATTAGGGACATAGATAGATGACATGTTAGCAAGATCCACCCTTGGATTACTTACTTGGATGGGTGACATGTCTGGTCTAGGTCCTATCTGGTTGGTCAAACAAGTTTTGACCAAAGGGAATCTTTTAGGGAATCTTCTTGTAGGAGTCTCAGAATCCCGTGAGTAAAGTACCGTTGGAAAGCTCTCGATGAGACAAAGCAAGGGGGGAGGGAAGGCCAGCCTCTCCTCCGTTGGGGGAAGTAACTTGCACATTTTCAAGGCCTAATTCATCCGTTTAGGCCTTCCAAATTGCCTTCAAAGATTTCAGGCATATTTCGGTTCCTACTCTATTAGTAGAAGTCCCCTTTTGGTGATACCTCTTTCTGATCTGTTTAGTCCATCATGTGTAACATCCTTCTAGATGTTACCAAACCAATTCTCACCTTTAAATCATATGTCTAGCTATTGGTTCTATGGTTCTCAAGTCTATTTCCGTTTCTGCCCTATTAGTAGAAGTACTCTTTTGGTGATACTTCTATCTGATCTATTTTGACAATCATGTATAACATCATTATAGATGTTACCAAACCAAATTTCACATCTAGATCATATGGCTAACTCTTGGTATTATAGGTATGGAGGAATTATCTCTTTGAGAAACAAGTGATCATGCAAACCAATCATAAACCATTGTTACAAACATCACATTTGGAGCTCATGAAGAGTGAACATCATCAATGGGAGGAACAACTATAGTTGTTTGACATTAGGGTTGAGTTCAAACCTAATAGGCTCCATGTCATCCTCAAGGCCCTATCACAATAACTTGATTTGAAGACTCTTCTTCTAATCATGGCAGTAATCATATCATGCCATTTGTAGTATCACACATAGATTGCTTGGACTTTGGAGTAGTAGTGTTGGTAGTCAAAAGTATTTTGGTAGTTACTCATAGACTACTTGTTGATGGTCAAATTTTGTGTTGGGGTACTAACTACATGGTAGGACCCACCGTCACTTGCACCATTTGCACCATCGGTTGTGCCATCAGTGGGACCATTAGGGTTGGAGACCGAGAGGTATAATTTTGAAGTGTAGCTCTAGAGAACTCACTTCTCTGTTGTTGAGCCATTGAGTTCCTAGCAATGGTGGACAAAGGCTAGTGAGCATCACTTGGATTCTCTTAGCTAGAGTGGGTGTGATTTGACTATAATCAATACCAATTGTTGGCTAATTATTTAGTGACAAATCAAATACTGATCTAATTGAGTGTGATTCAAGTTATGTAAACAAATTGATTACAACAAAGAAGTGAGATCAAGTGGAAATTGAGTGCAGGAACTGAGGATGTTGGCGGTATCTCCAAGCCTTGTTGATCATTGGTAGCTCAATCATGGTCTAGATATTCTTTGAGAGTGATTGTGTGTAAAAGGTCTTGAATTAATGTTGATTTGGCAATGCGGCAGATGGTGTGCAAAAGTGCTATGCCAATTTTCATTGAGAAGATAGTCAATTTTGAGCAATGGTGTTCATTTTGAGCTCTAGAGGTGAAAGTAAGACCAATTTGGTGCTAATTGAGCTTGAATTGCAAATTGAAGGTGGAATTGGGAACCCATTCCCTTGAATTTTTGATTTGGAGAATCCCGTCTTTTCAATTTGGCTCAAATGAAGAGCTAGTGGATAATTTGATGATCAGCCAACTTAAGGGATTTACGTTAGATTTATCAGAGTTTGCCTTGAATTACATCAAATTTTGTCTCAAGTTGGAAGAGCTTAGCTAGATTTGGAGGAGGTTCACTAGACCTGGAAGGGCCAACAAGCTAGCTTGTTGGTATGAGGATAACTAGTTTAGAGTAGATTTTGATCATTGTTTGGCAAAATTTGCCCACCTTGTTAGATTTTGCACAACATGGTTTGATCCCTAGATCTTTGGTTTCTAGACTAATGCACCAGCCAATTGGTAAGCCCTTACTTGTTGTCCTAGTGATTGTTCCATTGTTATCTATACACTTGTAGCTTTGGCTAGGAGAGACAATTTGATCTCATTCTTGGTGATTTTGGTAGCTTAAAAAGTAGATAACTCTTATTATGTCAAATGTCAAATGGCAATACAGTCAATCCGGTATTGATTTATGAGATGGAGGGTTTTTATTTAGATTTCTTGTGATTGGACCTACTCCATTATCTACTTCTTGTTTGCACTATGTTTGTGTGAGGTGCCTTACTTTAGAGCGTTGGTGCTCTAGTGTGCTCTTGGTAGTGAGGCTAGAGTGGTGACCAGTCAAACTACCTATGTTTCTCTTTGGTGAAGTAAGAAGTGATGACTTGCAGACCATGAGAATGTGTGTTGTGATGGCATGTGACATGTTGCACTTTCTCTAGTGTAGTTGCATAGTTAGAGCTACATTAGTGGGCGACGGTTGGTTGGAGGTGTTGGCACTTGGTGGTGATTCTTGGTGGAGTACTTGCAATGGTTACAATTGTAGGTTGTAGTTTCCAATTATTTTTTCATGATGGAGTTTTTTGGGGATTTTGGAGGAGATAGCATTACAATATATAATGGATTTTCTCAGATTGACATTCAATATCAACTTGTATCTCAAGTCCTAGTGAGAGAAGATTGACTCTAAGTTGGAGTTTGACACAAGAGGTAATTCAATTGAGAGTGCACTTGGTGTGTTTGCACTAGTGTTGTGGGATGTGGATGAGATTTATAGGGTCTCCAAGGGCCCCAAGTATTACTTTGGTATAATGGGTATCATTGAGTTAGATGACTTCATCCAAGAGTTTGATAGTTGGTGTGATCTATAGCAAATGCAAAACCCAACTTTATACACACCCTTCATCGCATCAAAGGAGTTATTTCAGCACTTAAAGGGTCTACTGATGGAAAACTACCATGGGTTCAAGAGAGCTCACTTGGAGGAGATTGAGCTAGGAAGACAATATTGGTCTCTAAACTATATCTCTATCACTTCAAGCTCAGTTTCTAGGGTAGATCAATAGTACCCATGAATTCCAACTATACTAGAATTGGTGGAATCTCTTGGAGATGGTGCTACTATGAGTGGAGGTACTACTATAGGAGGTGTAGTACTAGGGTTTAACCAAATGGTGGAGTTCTTCCAATGTTTGAGGTAAAACTATTAAGGAGTGAGGACTAACAAGCTGAGTAGCTTGCAAGAGTTCTAGCTAGAGAGAAATTATGCAAGGCATACACTTGCATGAGATGGCTGATCAATTTTACTTAGGGAGTTATTGAATCTCAAGCAATCCTGTAATACCAATTTGTGCATGTATGTACTATTGTGATATTTAGTTTGATATTATAAGTACTTGAAAGATATTACTTATATAGAGATAAGGGATGGTTCTACATTATTAATAATTAGCTAAAGTTAATCATAGCTAAGATAGAGGGGGACTTACTTTAGAGGAAGTGGAAAAGATGAGCATCATTATTTTGGATTCTAGTGTATTGACTTGGTTTTATTCCAATGTATTTAGCTTTGAGGAGAGAGTTGAGAACTCTTGGACCCACAAGCCTTTTTGTTTTGGATTCTTCTATAATCCAAGAAAGCCCCTGTGAAGGAATCCTTGACTTAGTGGTTGGGTCAAGATAAGACCATATGCTTAAGAGAATATTCCCATAAGTATAGATATTCCTTTAGCTTTTTGACTTTATTTGACTTTTAGCCTAGTAATTTGAGTTACTCCAATAATTAGTAACTTTGGTGTGTAACTATTTCACACATATATAAACTAGGGGTGAGGAGGTACTCATCATCCTTTTGTTTGCAACTGTCTCTCTCTCATTGAATTCTCTAGTGAGCAATGGTTTGTGTCTTGGGGTGTTAGCCTTGGAAGAGTATGATGGAGTTGAGGTTCTTTTGCCTTCTTAGTCCATGTTGTGTTACCATAATAGCCATTAGAGATTCATCCTAAGTGAGAGACAAGCTGGCTCATATTTTTGGTTCCATTGTCAGGACCTCTCTAGAAAGCAAGATAATGTTCTACCTATAATTCTATATTAGACAAAAGGAGGCTATGAAAGCTCACTTGAAGAGAACATTGGGAGAGGAGAAAGCTAAAATTATTTTAGAGAACCAAGATCCATTTTTATACAATATAGTTCATTATGATGTCTTTGTGGTGATTTTGTATATTGTGTACACATGAGAGGCTTTGGAGAGATTGTGTGAGGTAGATTGCAGATTTTGGAGAATATGGTGATTTTGAGCAAATCTTTGAGTTTGAGATTTGGACCTGAAATTTCTAAACATGATAGCTTGGATGATCTTTTAGTTAGCACACTTGAAATTATTGTGAGAGCTACTACACGCATTGAACTAGAATTTTTGAAAATTGATAGGGTAAATTGATCTTGAAATTGCATGCTCTCTAGAAATTTGTACATAGTTTGCCATTTTTTCAATTTTCAATGAATTATTTTGAAAATTTCCAAGAAAATTCAATGCATAGTATTCTACCTTTTGGCTTAAGAATTAGAGAGAGATAGTTTCTACACAAAAAGTTATGAATTTTTTAAGTGAATGAGGTGCTTTTCAAACCAAATTTGAAACATGTATGTTGAATAGGCCTAATGGATCAATGAGAAGATATGAAATTTTTCAAAGGAGGACACACTGGGGTTGTGATCAATTGTGAAAATTTTTAGAGGACTATAATATACTAGTTGAGATAATTTAGTGATATTGTGAGGAGAGGTCAATTTTATAGAGTTGAAATCTCATGCATGAGGAGTGCGAGAGCCACAAAAGTATATTTGAGTGTTTAGACTCATCTTGGGAATATGAAGGGTCATCAAGAATGGAAATTGAGGCTATGCAAGGTTCTCCAAGGTTTGAGGTGATTTTAGAAGTGGATTTGAGGAAAAGAGATTTTAGAACAAAATTCAAAGAGAATGTTGAGAGGATCCACTTGGAGGAAAGAGTGAGTCCAAGTGCTTTCTATGTGGAGAGAAGGGACATAAGGCAAGTTCATGTCTATTGACGTATGAGAGCAAGATATTGAGAGAAAGGAGAGGCTTACTTGACTTGGGTTTGCATGTTGGACCTTCTTTACCAAGATTGAGAGGGATAAGATCTAAGATTAAAGAGTTGTGTGAGGTCTATGGAGTAGAAGGACTTCCAAAAAGACATGAGTGTAGTGGAGTAATAGCACTTTTGGAGACTTTGGTGAAGGATCTTGGAGAGAATAATAATACAACTACAAAAATATTACCACCTTCATCAACTAGTTCTCAAGATTTGTGATGAAGATAATCTTTCAATTTATGGATAAACTATCCATGAGGGTCCCAATTAATATGCACTCTAAGATTTGATGTTGCTTTTAAAATCTTTGAGCAACTTGAACCTTTTTTGATCCTTAGGGTGGATTACTCTCAAATGGTGTTAGTTATGTACATATTGTATATACTCTATTAGTCACATACTCTATTAGTTGTATATACTCTATTAGTTATAGAGTGAGAAAAAAAAGGTTGAGAGAAAGGAGAAAGATAGTGAGGGGCTAAAATAAGGAAACTTCTAGTTTTCTTTGGCAAAGATGGAGAAGATGTTGAGGACTTTGTGAGAGACTTCAAGAGAGCCTGCATAAGAAATAATGAGAGGAGGAAGAATGAGTGGGTCTCATTATTACCATATTTCTTCAAGGATGCAACACTTATATGGTATGAATAAGAATACCAAAAGAGAGAGAAGGGAGATAGGCAAGAAGAGTCTTGAGAGAGTGTTAATTTAGCAGTTATTGAGAACTTTCTTCCAGATAAGAGTTATGAGAAATTGATGAATGAGGTTACCTTTCTCAAACAAGGAGATAGAGAGACTGCTTGTAGGACAAACTTGTAGAACAACTTTTCATAACCGTCATAGAACAACTTGTAGATCTCAAGATCAATGTGGTGCAACTATGGGAGAAGAGAGAGTTGGATCAGAATATGGGGAAAGGACTAGGAGTTATAGAAGCGATCTATATAGAGGAGGCCAACCAACCAAAAATTTTAATCATTAAAATTTTTTGGGTTGTGGAGGAAGAGGTCACATCTAAAGGAATTGCCCAAATTCCACTTATCATGGAAGAAGGGGTTATGAGGGAGCCAATAAAGGGAAAGAGGGAGGTAGTGAAACCCAAGTGGCTCCTAATCCAAACAAAGGTAAGGGATAACATCCATAGATGTAGTTGAGAGCAAGTATGAGAAGGGAGTGCTCAAACTCCAAAGGTCTTAAATTGGAGCTTTGGCACAAGAGAAGAAGAGAGCTCATTTTGCAGAGGATGTACACTCTTCTCAAGGATTTACTTCTAGCAAGGATACTCTTATGATTACTAGGAGCACTCACACTAGCATCTCAACACCATCAACAAAAAAGACTCCAAGGAAGAAGTTGGGATGGAAAACTTCTTGATCTCAAAGCAACAATGGAACTACAATGGAAGATGTGGTAGTCACAAGGCTAACATCACAATGGGTCAACTTATTGCTTTGAATCCTACCTTGAGAAAGGAGCTTTGAAGTGGTTTGAGTTCTACAAGGAGCAAGAGGAAGAAGAAAGCAAAAGCTCTAATATCAATGGGGATGGTGGATGCCAAACTAGCACCATGGGAGGCTTGTGAATATACCTCCAAGATTGATATAGGAGTAAATGGTCACAACATCAAGGATGCACTTGTTGATGGAGGATCTGCAATGTATACCATGTTAGAAAGGTGGATGAAGAAGTTGGGTATGATACACTCTAGACCTTCAACATTTGTGGTGAGCATGGCAAAAAAACAAGAAGTCCAACCATTAGGAGTGATGGATAAGGTGGTAATTTCAGTTATGGGAATTCAAAATCTTATGACTTTCCAAGTCTTGAAAGATTCAAGCTATGATTTACTTCTTGGGAGGCCATGGTTGAGAGCAGTATGCACAATTGATTGATGGTACAAAGGGTACTTGAGGATTGGGCCATCAAACCATAGAGTCAAAGTTTAGGTGACTTAACACCACCAACACTTCACATTCAGATACACCATCTTCTAATCATTGGGAATCAAATTCAAAAGAAGGAGCTTTAGGGATGGACATAAGCATGGAGGAGGAGACTTCCACGGAGGGGGATGAATATGAATCTGATTCAGATGTGTATCCCTTGTGTGTAATGGATTTTGCAACTAAGGCAAAGGTTTTGAAGGACCCAAATAAATCACAATTGACATTTGAGGAGATAGAGAGGAGGTTATCTACCCTCAAGTATGGTCCAAATGTTAGCAATGAGAAGAGTGTAAGATTTGAGGAGATTTTTTGCAAGTTCATCCATGTGTTTGCTTTCAATTACAAGGATCAAAAGGAAATCACCTTGGAGGAGCACAAGATTGAGGTGGAGTCACATGCTAGACTAGTTCACCAAAAGCAACATTCCATTAATCCACCAATATATTTGGTTGTGAAAGAAGAAATTGATAAGCTCAAGGAGGCCGGATTATCTTTGAGGTGGAGAATTCAGAATGTGTGTCTCCAATTGTGATTATGAAGAAAAAGAATGGCAAGATTTGGGTATGTGTGGATTACAAGAAGCTCAATGTTGTTACTAAGAAGGACTATTACCCTTTGCAATTCATTGATGAGATTTTGGAGGAGGTTGTAGGTCATGAGAGGTATAGCTTTGGATATGGTTATAATGGGTATAACCAAATCAAAATTGCAATAGAGCATCAAAAACTCACCACATTTACCACACCTTGGGAGACTTATACTTTCAAGGTCATGTCTTTTGGGCTTTGCAATGCTCCAGCCACAGTCCAATGGTTCATGAATAAGGTGTTTGAATCTTTCATTGGGAAATTTATGAGAGACTTCATTGATAACTTTTGTATCTATGGGAGCAAGGAGGAGCACTTTGAGCACCTAATCAAGGTCTTGCAATGCTTGGATGAAGCAAATGCATCACTCAACATAAAGAAGTGCATTTTTGGTTATGAAGGTCTACTTTTGGGGCACATCATCTCCAAGGATAAAACAACAATTGACCCTAAGAAGGTGAATTTTTGGTTGTGAAGAAGGTCTACTTTTGGGGCACATCATCTCTAAGGATGGAATAGCAATTGAACCCTAAGAAGGTGAGGAAAATCTTAGACCTTTCATTCCCTTCAAGCTTGAAAAATTTATGCCAATTCTTGGGGATGGTTGGGTACTATAGGAGGTTCATCTTCTCATTTTCCAACAAGGCTTATGCATTGACCATGTACATGAAGAAGGGTGTAGAATACATTGTGATTTTAGAGGAAAAGGAGGCTCTCAAAGCTTTTGAGGAGCTCAAGCAATCCCTTATTGTAGCTCCAATTCTTGCTAAACTTGATTGGAGTAAGCCTTCCATCCTCTACACTGATGTTTCCAATGTAGCTATAGGTACACTCTTAGTCAATTAGACCAAGATGAGCATGATTATCCAATAACTTATGTTAGTAGGCAGATGGTTTTAACAAAAAAGAACTACTCTATTATGGAGAGAAGGGTTGGTGGTGATCTTTGGTCTCAAGAAGTTCAGACACCACTTGATTAGAGGGAAAGCCATCATTGTCATGGATCACAAGGCTTTGAAGTACATCTTCAACAAGCCTAATGTGGAAGGGATGCTAGCAAGATAGATGATACTCTTGTTTGAGTATGACTACACTATTAAGGATAGGCCAGGGAAGAAATATGCAAATGCCAATTTGTTATCTATGGCTTATGATCATGATGGAGATGAGCTAGTGGATGATTCCTTCCCGGATGAGGAGCTCATGACAATCTCAATCACTCAAGAGGTTCCAATGGTGTACAAGGAGATTGTGGGCTTTGTTACAAGAGGTAACTATCTAGAACGGATGCATGCTAGGGAGCAAAAGGCCCTTGCAACAAGATCTAGACCTACACAATGGTGGAAGATATTCTTTTTCACCAAGGAATAGATGGTCTACTTCAAAGAGCAATGGGTAAGGAAGAGTCTATCTTACTTATAAAGGAGTTTCATGAAGGTTTAGTGTGTGGAGGACACTTTGTAGGAAAGGGGATTGCTTTCAAGATTATAGATGTAGGTTATCATTGGAGAGGGATTCTTAAGGATTGTCTTGATTACTGCAAAACTTATCATATTTGTCAAGCTTTTGCTAGAAAGTCTACTTCCACTCCACTACTCAGATCAATTCTATTACCAGGACCTTTTGAGAAGTGGGTAATAGATTTTGTAGGTCCTCTCAATAGAATCCCAAGGAATAATTGGTACATTGTGGTAGTTATTGATTATCTTACAAAGTGGGTTGAGGCTAGACCATTGAGGGACAAGAATGAAGATGAAGTTGAGAGATTTCTTTATGAACTCATTATCACTAAGTTTGGGTGCCCTTGGAGTTGGTTTTTGATAGAAGAGGAGATTTTGCAAGAAGCATTACTATAGCCATGTTATGATATTTCTCTATCACACATAAAGTAAGTACATCCTATAAGCCAAATTCCAATGGCTTGGTAGAGAGAACCAATCAAACCTTATGCATGATGTTGGCCAAAGATGCAAAAATGGAGGGGCCTAAACATCATTGGGACAAGAGGATTCATGCAATTTTGTGGGAGTATAGGACAACCATGAAGACTTCTATAGGATATTCTCCATTTCAATTGGTATATGGTATTGAATCTACCTTACCTATTCATTTTGATCTTCCTACCTTCCAAAGCATTCATAGGAGATTAAAGAAAGCACAAGGAGGTGATGCAGAGAAGTCAAAGAAGGATCAACTCATGGAATTAGAGGAGGCAAGAGCAATTGTTGTAGTTCAAGTAGAGCAAGCCCAAAGGAAACAAAAGGAGAGCTATGACAAGAGGCAAAGCAAGAAGAAGGTAGAGCCTTTCAAAGAAGGTGATTGGGTAATGTTGTTTGATTCCATTTGATTCAAGAGAGTGCAAAAGAAGTTTTTGCAAAAGAAGTACTTTGGACCTTTTATAGTGGAGAAGGTGTGGGGAAATTACACATATGATCTCAAGGATTTAGGAGAAAGACACTTCAATAGAATTGACCATGATAAGTTGAAGAGGTATCATAGAAGGTAGAGAGACCTTCACTTTGAGGACAAAGTGAAATCTTAGTCCAAGGGTAAATGTAACACCCATTTGTGCATGTATGTGCTATAGTGATATTTAGTTTGGTATTATAAGTACTTGAGATACATCTTTTATATAGAGATAAATGATGGTTCTATATTAGTCATGATTAGCTAAAGTTAATCATAGCTAAGATAGAGAAGATCTTACTTTAGAAGAAGTGAAAAAGATGAGCACCACTATTTTGAATTCTAGTGTATTGACTTGGTTTATTCCTATGTGTTTTGCTTTGTTGAGAACCCTTGGACCCACAAGTCTTTTTGTTTTAGATTCTTTTATATTCCAATGAAAGCACATGTGAAGGAATCCTTGACTTAGTGGTTGGGTCAAGATAAGACCACATGCTTAGGACGCTATTCCCATGAGCATGGATATTCTTTTAACTTTTTGATTTTATTTGACTTTTAGCCTAGTAACTTGAGTTACTCTAATAATTAGTAACTTTGGTGTGTAACTATTTCACACAAATATAAACTAGGAGTGAGTAGGTACTCATCATCTTTTTATTTGCAACTATCTCTCTCTCATTATTTGCAACTATCTCTCTCTCATTGAGTTCTTTAGTGAGCAATGGTTTGAGTCTTGGAGTGTGACAAGCGGAGCAATAACAAGTAAAGTCTCCAAGTATAAGGGTATGCAATGATATCATCTCTTTGTTCCTCTAGCCTTAGAATTATATGGAGTGATGAACACAACATTTGTCAAGGAATATTTGAGTGCATATCATTCTAGATGTAATGGGCATCATTCTCATTCTCATATTTTCTAACAAAAATTATAAAATATTTGTTAGACACCGCATGTCCATTACTAGGTAATACTCCTTCAAATGCTCGGTGTGTTTGAAAATCATATAACTTGGATAGCTCAAATATCTTAGGTGTTGTAGGGCAAATTCTTCTTTCATGAACTATTAAGGCTACCCATTTTACCCATCCTTCTTGTGTTTTATGAGGTCGTTTTATTCTACTTTCTCTCCCAAAGGGGTGGTCCTAAGACACCATCTTGATGGGGTCTTCCCATCCTTGTTGTGTTTTATGAGGTCCTTTTTTCTACTTTCTCTCCCTTAGGGATGGTCTTAAGACACCAAACCGGGGCTTATAGGGGTGGTAGGTCCCACCACAAAGCAACCGCCTTGCCTAGCTCACTTAAGCCCGGAGGACAAACGGCGGTGTCAGGCGTAACACAGTTTCTCGTTGACGGGAAGAGGGGATAAAAGTTATTAGGGTTAGGGTTTAAGGACTTGCCAGGGTTTATAGATTTCGCAGATTCTGAAGCTCTTAAGGATCTGAATTCTCGAGCAATAGTTTCGGTGGTGGACGACTGGAGAGAGGAGAATTCAGTGGGATCGACAGGACAGGGTAGGGGCTAGGACTCGGGCAACAGATATGGCAGGCACGATTATGATCGGAACGCAGGAGAAGAAAGAGGGCACGAAGGAAGAAGAAGAGGATGAGGATGAGATAGGTTTCGAGGAAATGGGTCTAGATCCTCGATTGCTTCGTGCGATAAGCAAGCGCAAGCTGTATAAGCCCACTCCCATACAGACCAAGGCCATTCCCCTCATTCTCGTGAGTTACTCGCGTAACTTATCCTGATTGGTCGTTTCATCTTCTTATGAGCTCCTCGACAATAGAATTTCTGTTGCTCTGGCATTGTTCTGCTGTGGCTGAACTTGCAAAATCTTTGAATTCATCTCATCGTTCACACCTTGACCGTGATGTCTGAATGGTCTCGTGTGCAAGGCCCTTGGATGAGGTACATCTAAGGGAAAGAGAAAGCAATTTGTAGCCAATAGAGAAAACTTCGCAAATGACATATAAATTAACAAGCAAGTTCGCAATCACTCAGAGATCAACTGACACATCGCCGAACTAAGCTGGCCAATTCGTCTCGATTAGCTCACTGTAAGAAGAATTAGCTTCGTCTTGATAATGTACGTCCTAGCTACTGGAGTAACCTCTATAGCCCCATTTTGTTGAATTACGTAGCTAGAGAATGACTTTGAATGTATAAGCAAGGAAACTCCCATGGCTCTCTTTGCTTGTGCTTGATTGCACGTTTTCCCTGTATTTGATCTTTCGTGTAATTAGAGTCTCTACGCGTCGAGTATATGAATATGTACCGATGAAAAGTGACTTGGTTGCTGTTCTCATGTATTCAAATTTTACATTTGGTGCAGGAGGGGAAGGATGTGGTTGCCAGGGCTAAAACCGGATCCGGAAAGACGTTGGCTTATCTTTTACCCCTTGTGCACAAAATTCTCGGAGACAGCGGAGGAAACGTCTCTTACACGGGGCCGAGGGCTTTAGTGCTCGTTCCGACTCGGGAACTCTGCCAACAGGTTCGCTGAACGGGCCCACATTCTTATAGACGATTTCGAATTTATGAACTGAGCTCCATCTTTTCCTCTCGTCAGCATTTCTCCTCTATATGATTCGGATAAATATCAAAGGTGACAATTTAAGAAAAATTTCACGTTTTATTGCAAAACCATTATTTTCAATGCCTTCATTCTAGTAATCACACATTACAGTTACAGTTTCGTTCCGATCCAATCCAATTGTACACTCTATTTAGCACTCCTGTGGTATGTCTTGTAGGTGCATGACGATGTGCGATCGCTTTTTGAGCATTGTGGAGGAAACTTGAAGGTCGTCCAGCTGACAACCAACATGTCTGTACAAACTCTGGTACTTGCATTCTCTCAATCATTTTTTCAAATCACTCCGAAATACCATAGGGAGAACTACGCAGTGACTCATTTTGAGGACGTTTAATTGTTTAGTTACAGTTCGTCTGGGCAGCATATTGTACTATGTGTCTATTGTTTCGCATGCCTACTTCTCTATGTATGACAGTTATGAAGAGTTTTACTATGTTACTGCCAAATGTCAGAGTCAGTCCGGCCTGGCGTGGTCATGGACCCGGGGTTTTGATAACAGGAGCTCTATCCCAGTACTCACTATGTGGTTATTGTCACTCTGCTTATCGATCTCTACAATTTGATATCATACAACAGCTGGGGCTTAATTTTATCTTTGTTGGAAGTGGTTCTCAGACGGCAGCAATGGCCGGACCCCCAGATGTTGTCGTTGCCACACCAGCTCGTATATCCGCCTGCATCCAGAATGAGATACTTATTGCGTCGGCACTGCAAAATTCATTGTCTGCACTTGTTCTGGACGAGGTCTGAAATGATCGAACTTAAACTAAGACGCCTAAGCTGCTTAGCTGTCTTTGTTTGCTTTCTTTGTCATCTTTTCATGATAAGAACAATATGGACTTCCAAGATGGCAATAACCTGCTTGTATCGAGTGAGACGACTGACTGTGCCGCGATTTCTGATGCGAATATCTGGGGATGAGCGTAGACTACACCGTTCTGACATGATTTTGTTCACTTTGACAAGCAAACTGATGATTGAGAAACTGTCTAAATAAATTGTTCTATGTGCAGGCTGACTTGCTGCTTTCTTATGGTTATGAGGACGATTTAAGAAAGCTTGCTCCACACATCCCACGGCGCTGTCAGTGTCTACTGATGTCAGCCACATCAAGGTGGGGCAGATTCTCATCTAACAACAAATAATCATCAAAGTACTTTAATGTTTCATCCATGGTGCTTCTCTCTTTCCCGTGACCTTAGTGCAAATGAACATGGCACTTGTTGGTCAAAGTAAAACTATCTTAGAGCTGAAGGGAAGGGTCGTCGACCCAGTTACTTTGCAACCACGAGAGTGGCACCTAACCACCATTGGATTTGTTTTGTAGTCCGGATGTTGAGAAGCTGAAGAAACTGGTCCTTCACAATCCTGTAATCTTAACGCTGATGGAGGATGCCGCAGATGAGAGCATTGTTCCTAAATCTGTCCAGCAATTCATGGTAACCTGAAATTCTCAACCCTTATATATACATCCTTTTTGTAGCTTCACATTACTAGAATGCACATTCACATAATACTACGCTCAGTGAGGAAGCATTCACTCAGGAAACGTGCATATGAAGTGACTACTATAACACAATTTCTGTTTGGCATATATAAGGTGTGATGTCAATTGCACATGGACTCAACCTTTCCAATTGCAATAAGTTTTGAGTGGAATAAGTGTGTAAGTTGATTAAATATAGATATCGGCATCAATATCGCCGCCAAGAATCTGCCAGTACGCTGCGGAATAAAGCCCCAGTTTGGGCCATGCTTACTCATAGATGCGCTTTTCCCTTTTTGTGCAGCTGAAATGTAAACCACGGGATAAACTTCTGCACACACTGGCGTTGCTGAGATTTGAGTTGATCCAGAAAAAAGGTTTGATTTTTGTCAACACTGTTGACACTGGGTTTCGACTAAAGTTATTTCTTGAGCAGGTAACTCTAAGATACTCGGTACTCGTCTAGTTCGTATGGGCATTTCCGCGTATCTAGATTCACTTAGATATTCTTACTTTCTCCACTCCACTTGTTACAGTACAACATGCAACTCACTCGACATTTCCGAGGAAACTAAGCTTTTTATGTGCATGCAGTTTGGCATCAAATCAGCCGTACTGAATGGCGAACTCCCTCAGAATTCACGTCTTCATATTCTTAAGGTGAGGGAACTAGATCGAGTGGCTTGTTGACCATTCATCACTCCCACCTTTCCCCAGAATGCGGATTTCTTCAATTTCACTTGAAAGTAAACTGAACATAACTCATTTTTTTGCAGGAATTTAATGTAGGGTTGTTCGATTATTTGATAGCTACAGACGACGGCAAATCGTCTCAAGCTGTGAATGATGATACTAAAGATGATAAGGATGTTGACGAGGAGCCAGGAAAAGAACCGGCAAGCGGCAAGAACAAAAAGAAGCGTATAGTTGATGCTGAATTTGGTGTCGTTAGAGGTGTCGACTTCAAGAATGTTCGAACGGTAAAGTGGTCACCTACTAAGAACTGGCAGAGGACTCTCCCAGCTGTGTTTCAGTCAGGCCATGTGTTCTTCATTCTTTTGGGTGGGATAGGTGTAACACTTCAATGCTTAATTTCAGAGGAGACGGTAGCATCGGTCGATCTTTTAGATGTGCTATAGAGGATCAGTGTTGAAGCTACAACATATCCTAGAAGGGAGTTTGTCCAGGACGCTTCCTTTCCACAAATCTGTGCAAGTATCTCCTCACTTCCTCTGACGGTCTTCAGTCGCTTTCACAGGTTATCAATTATGACATGCCGCTGACTTCTGCTGGCTATGTACACCGTATTGGGCGTACTGGACGAGCTGGAAACACTGGTCTTTCAATCTCTCTGGTATGTTTGTGCGCTGAAATATGCAATTGGTTTTGAGTCTAGGACTTATGTCGCTTAAGACTTATTAACTGACTCAACTTTAACCACTCAACAGATCTCGCCAAAAGAAGAAGATATGCTTTCTCTCATTGAGGAACTTTTGGGCGGTGATCCGGAGAAAACTGACAGTAAGAAGAGCATTACGCCTTTCCCACTTCTCAATAAGGCCGCAGTGGAGTCAATGCGTTACAGGGCTGAGGTAATGTATCTGCTCTGATCTTCTCTTCTGCTTGATGTTTCCATTGTCACTCTTGAATGTTCCCTGGAAATATGGATAAGTGTGCATGATCGGCTATCTCCGGGTTCATGGTAAAGGTAGCAGAATTGATACTTGTGGGTGCGCGGTAGAGGTTCACTCCGATGTATGTTACCTGGGTTTGTACAATGCTCATGGCTGCTTGTATGTTGACTTTCATTACCGTGTTTTCTACTGGCAGGATGTATCTCGCAGTATAACTAAAATTGCAGTACGAGAGGCACGAGCTAAGGAGTTGCGGATAGAAATTCTAAATTCTGATAGGTAAGTTGACACTTTCCTGGAGTTCGTCCGGGTTTTTATGGAAATTTTCTCCGGGAATCATGCGATACCTATGCCCACATTCAGTTGGATCCTAACCTGTCTCTCTAACTTGCATGGGCCCACTTTTGTGCAGATTAAAGGCACATTTTGAAGATAATCCGACTGATCTAGGTAAACGGACACCTGACTTTGGTTAAGTTGTTTCCAGTCTTCTGTTGTCCTCCAAAGTCTGGTGGGCTTTAACGTGTCTTGCATGGTATAGTTATGATTTGCCCTAATTAATGGATATGGTACCCTTTTGCAGAACTTCTAAAGCATGACAAGGTACTGAGTAAGAAGCAGCCAGCAGTTCACCTACAGAGTGTACCAGAATATTTACGTGATCCGTCCACAGAAGCTGCAAGTAGACAAATTAGAATAGCTCGGGCTGTTTTAGGAGAAAAGACGAGAAACTTCAGAAAGCGCAAGCAAAAGAAGGCGGGGAGCGAAGATCCTCTGAAGACATTCTCTGCGAAGGTTAGTTGAAAAGGAATGGAGCTGGAAAGCAATAATGATTTAATCAAGTACAAACCACTAAGAAGAAGCATCTTTTGTTTTCTCTTTGGGTGCACATTCAAGTTTAGGAATTCTTGAGATTCTTGGATGTTCTGACCAGCGTTGGAGCCGTAGAACTATTTACCTCTACTGATTTAGGTGGTGTCATTTGATGTTTCAGCCGAAGAGGAAAAGGGACGGAAGTGATCGGGACAAAGCGGCAGGTTTCAAGAAGAAGAAAGTTGGCGGTCAGGGTGTACCCAAAAAGAAACATGCGAAGAGAAGATCATGAACTGTATTATAGCGTAGTAGAGTAGAAATTGACAAGGCTGAGCCCGGGTAGTGAGGGAGCTGGAGCATCTGAGCCATGATCGCTCTTTCTTTTACTAATCTTCAAGTTTTGGAGAAAATTACCTTGGCATGTCCAAGTCGAATTCAATACTACGCCTGGCTGTCACCTTTACTTCTCTCTAGTGTGAAGTATGGGGTGAATCCCACCCTTGGTTAAGCAAAGACTGGTTTCGGACTGTAATTTGTCAGAAGACGTACTGAAACTGGGTGTGAGACTTTCGTGCTAGTTCTTTTTCAGACGCCGTACAAACATTACCAGATACACCTACATGTGGAACGCTTGGAAATCGTATGTCAGTGGGCTGATACCAAAGAGAAGATTTCTCGTCGAAATAAGGGAAATTGACAGCATTATTATCTGAAACCATTGAATCTCAGCTGCCGCGTTTTAAAGGCCGTGAGCCACTACTAATGGACTTGTAGTCACCCCGAAACACAAGAAAATGAGTGCTTTTCCTCACTAATCGCAATAAGATTCGAATCACCTTTACCACTCACTCGGCCACCTGTAAAAGGTGAATTCAAACACTCACCGCTTTTGGACTCGCCCAGACATCAATTAACCTCATGGTCCAGAACTTGTAAGTAGCGTATTTATTGAGATACGTATGTAGGCCGACCCCACTTATCAAATGCCTAGTCTTCTCGTAAAATTAAACTGTGCACCACGGTTTCGCCGTTTTAACTACCATTAAAAATATTGCCAACAAAAACACAAGTTCAATAACACCACCTACAGGTAAATAGCGCAATAATTTCGGCTGAAAAATACACCAGTATGCAACCCGTGCAGCTCTCCTTCTCAATCATCTCATTGATTGGGGCACCAACAAAGTCATAAAAATATCTATCACTTTGAGCCTTCGATCTCCACTGTTTGTCGCTGGAGGTGAGTGATCGAGAAAGCCCTGCGCTCCATTGACTGAAAGAGTGTTATTATTATGCTTAGTAGAAGACACCAGTGTCCAAGCTGGTGCCTCACTTCCATGCCTGACTGGAAAGCACCGCCAATACCTTTTCTCCGTTACAAGAACATGCGTCGCTCTTCGTTTGTCCTATCATCGACTTTACAACGAACTTAACTTAACTTCCGTCGTGGTGACTTGCTTGCCGGGATCCAAACGGATAAAAACATTGCCACCTCCACCTCTTCAGTTTGATCCATTACTGTAGTAGCGGTAGTAGTAGAAGTTCATGCTAACTGTGTAGATATGGTGTGACGCCATCCGCAGGGTACAGTAGGCAACCGATTGACTGGCTTCAACTTCCAGCTCCACTGCCTCGTGCTACAAGTTGTCATGAGTTGTCTTGAGAGTACTGTGAAATACAGAAAGCTCAACTCACTTAGAGGCTAGAATCAGTGTAAAGTACAAACAGCGAGGTATGTACCACGCTGTGCAAAACGATAGGATTATGCAGAAACTACTGCTCTCACATTGTTTTGTACTTGGAGAACATCTTTGTAAAACTCCCGTACTGTACCGATCACATACACATGCAACCATCACTCCAAAATGCTGGACTTGTTGTCAGATCCTGATTGAACTCATGATTTGAGCATTTCACCTCTTGTCCCCAACACGGAGTTTTCAAAGGCTCCAGGGAGATTGGGGATATTATATCTTTATACATATAGCAAGAGAAATCTATAAAGGAACTAGCTATATAAGGAGAAAGTTAAGAATGGTCGTCCTCCATTCTGTTCGTCCATGTGTAGAAGTAATTCCAATCGTTACATTTTTCTCGGCGCGTTGATTTTCAGGAATGAGAGAACGAGTTGAGAAGAGATGTTCAGTGCAAGGGATCGGAAGAAAAACTGCCCGGGAAAAAAGTTACAGACTGGAAGAGAAATCGACAAATATTTGATAAAATTGTAGGAGCGGATAAGGGCAGACTGCTACAACTTAAGCTCTTACACGCTATGCTCGTTGGACCTAGTCCGCGCCATATGTCCTAAGATTATTATAGAAGCTTTCTTGATAGGGGTGAATAAATCTGCATAAATATAGGGAGTGGATAAATCTGGGCTTACCATGTTACATTAATAGCACCTAACCTTAAACCGCAAAATGTAAAATTTGGTTCTCTAAATGAAACTGCAAAGAGAAAAAAGACGGGACAGGGAATGAAGTTTGAAATGTTTTGTGGAAGATTTGCTAGGAGAATGAAAGAGACGGGAAGAAAAAGAAGCGTTATTTATATCCGATGTGAATTAAATTTATCTGCATATTTTTCTTATTATAATCTGCCTTAGTTTTTCCTGAAAAAGGCTAACGCCGATTCAATGGAACTGGTAAAAAACTAAAGTATTTACCAGTAAGATGGATTCTCTTAAATCAGGATTTGCAAACTTTCAAATACTAGCGTAAAACTAAATAAAGTAGAAAAAAACAACGTAAAACGTCGTAAAACTAAGCGAAACACTTTTCTCTGAATTCCTAAATATAAACTGGTAACATCAATCATGGGAGCTTGCCCACCGGGCAAACCGACACCTACCACATTTTAGAATACCGCAAATAGTTAAAGTACGGCCACGGTACCTGGATTGCCTGAACTTACCAGTAATAGTACCGGCTTGTGCCAGCCGTAGTAACATAACAATGGCTTCCCGTAGGTACCGTAGTTTGTGGTGCATATTCCCGAAGAAGCCGCTAAAGTGGAGACGGGAACAGTGGCATGTTAACTACGAAGCACGACGCCACCATGTGGAGAAAATGGGGCACAAGTTTGTCAGCGTCCTGGCGCCGCGATACCAGGCACCAGGCACCAGACACAGTAGTTGTGCCCCTAACTAAGAATCGCAGAGAAAATCCAGCTAAAGACGTCCGCTAATCCGCGTAGTCATGACTGGCCATATCTAGCATCTCCGCCGACATGCAGGTAGAGACCTTGTTGTTTATACGACAAAAATTGGATAACCCGGTTTAGTTGGGACCGGTCGGAAGGAAATAGGGGAGGGCACATTCTTTACAACCGCTGTTCTTGTGGGAACATTAGGGGGTTTCAGAAATAGTTATACGAAGTTTTCTTTTCATATAGATAGTTACAAAGCGTTGACTAGATGGGTACGGTGTGTGACGGGGATAGAAAAGGTATAGTTACGGAGTTCAGACCAAGTTCCTTATTATTAGCACACTCCATATGAGATGGTTCATAGAAAATAAAGAATAAGGAATTTTCCGTTATCACTCCATAGTGCATTGATTACGTATTAGGGTTAATAAAGTTTATCATTTAGGGTTAGAGTGAAAGTGGCGGCCACCAAAGTGAACACACATGGTAATCAAAAGTTGACAAATTTATGCACTAGATGATCGAGGCCACCAAAGGGAGCATCCATGATGTTCGAGAATACCCATGGTAATCAAAAGTTGACGAATTTATGCACTAGACGAGCGAGAACACAATTTATATGGGATTTAATATGTTAATTTAGGATGAAATGTGACGCTGTTCATTGTTGCTCGTTGTTGCTCGTCGCTGCTAGTTGTTGCCCGTCGCTGCTCGTTGTTGCCCGTCGTTGCTCGTTGTTGCCCGTCGTTGCTCGTTGTTGCCCGTTGTTGCCCGTCACCGCCCGTAGCCACTCGATGGCACTCGAAGCTCAAATCTTGTTGGTGCTCGTACATGCTGGTTGCTGCTGGTTGACGCTGGTTGAATGACGCGCTGTCCTCTTAAGAGGCTTGTAATATTTCAAATATGTTATCTCCTCTCTGTCGTCCCACGAGCTCAGAATCCTTCTATCTGTTGGGTTGCAAACTTTCATTTGTGCTTTTTTCTCGAGGACTGACCATTGGTTAATGATTTGTCCATAAAGTACTGATTTAACATACACAGCGAGTTTGATGATCACATTCTTAGGATACTTAAATGTATTCTTTAGAAAAGAATGGTTAATTCTTATGAAATTCCCTTGAAGTGCTTACATTCTCGGGAAATGCACAATAGAACTCCATTGCAAACTTTCCTGACTTGGATGCTCTTGCATCCAAGTCCCCTAGCTGTTACTGAGTTATGTTGTTGAAGATGTAATCTAAGTGGATGCAAAAGAGGACAGGTAGCTTGAACTCGAAACTGCCTACGTATCGTGGACTACTAGAACTACCATCAGGAATTCGATCCAATTGCATATCCTACAGATCCCTAAGGTCCTTACAATGGAATACTAACTTTACTTATACCACTATTTATTAGTACTTCCAAGGTCCTCCAATTTGGAAGTTCCTAGTTCCCATAACTCCTAGAGGGTGTCTCTACGAGTTTCATCCATCAATCCATCGCCGCCCAAAACGTATTTTCCATCAGAATTCTGGAAATAGATACCATCATTTTCTGCTTTCCACATCACCATAAGCTGAGTTGGATATTCGAATATCTTGAGAGAGGAAATATGCTTCGGGTTTGCAGTTCCCCCTGTTGAAATCACAGATCTATTGCACGGGATTCTTTCCCAACCACAATGGGTCCCAAATCGAAGTTGCCTTTGGTCGGATCAAGACATTGACAGGTACATCAAGAGAGATAGTATGCTGCTGGTTGATGCTGGTAGACGCTCATTGCCACGGGTAGTTGCTTGATAGCGCAAGGTGATTTTGCATCCAAATGTGAACCTACATTGTAATCAGGTTTTTGCTAAAAATTTTGTTGCCCTTTTGGAGTAAAATTCTTTGATCTCCAATTAATTTCTTGGTTGTCGTAAGATGATGCAAATCATTTTCCATAATTCGCGCTATCTCCCTCACCACACTAATATATATGGATATGAACCAACACACCAATGCAAAACTACAAAACCCACCGGTTTAGTTTATTGACAAGAGCATTTGCACAACATTCGCATTTGCAGATGATGAATTTGAATTTGAATATGAATAGTTGAGAGTGGCATTTTGGATGCGCCAAAAAATTTCATAAATGCCACTCTAAGAATCACCCACCAGAAAAGCATGGCAACTCTCTCAAGAAGCCACATAATCTTTTTTGATAATCATTTATTTCACTATGGAACTTCTAAACAACAGTATAATGTCTGATTTTTATAAATGAATGCAAATTGTATGTGATATACCATATAATAATTTAGAAGCGTTCATTTATTAGCACTTCATCTCCTTGCAGAGTTCACTAACAATAATGAGGAAGTTTGTTATTTATCCGGTAAACATCCGTCAAACCTATTTCTGAAACCCCTATTGGGTCGATTTACAATCAAGAATTCTTATACGAGAACGTGTCTTATCAGGTGGACGGACCGGGTGAGGTTCTGCGTCTGATCGAGAACTGGCTGTTACCGGTACTTATGACCCTGTAATTACTACGCACACCGTGGCACGGATGCTGCGTAAACTTGACCATCCGTAACTCGAGTTTGCCTATGCTTGAGGTTTTCTATGTCATAATTCTTAATGAGGGCTAGGGGAAGACTCAGTCTATAAAGCCTTTTATTCTTCTTATTCTTTTTGTCCAAGTGATTTCTATACAACCTCCAATCATCCAATTGAAATAACCTATCCGTGGTGCATTATATTTAAATATTTTACAAACTCATTTGTGGAACATTATATATGAACGGTTTGAAATTCTTTGCAGTTTATTGTGAGTTCATTCTTTTCGCCTCTCCCCTTCTTTAGTTCTTACATTGCGACCTGAAATATCATAGTGGCAAATTATTGCTCAGAAATGGAAACAAATGGAAAGTATACCAATCAAGTAAACCGGAGGTGAGGTGAGGTAACCAGGGAGTCAGGCAGGCAGTCAGTCAGTCAGTCCAAGGGTTAGAGGATATGGGGCCGAGCGAGCGACCGGTCAGAGCAGTCATTTGCCGTTGGAGCTGTATCAATGGAGTCACTTTTCGCATTCACGCGGTTCCCACGTCATCCAAACGGTGCCGTCGCCAGTTCAAGGAGTTTCCTGTCAGTAATAGACGGAAGGGATTTCTCGTCTCTCTACTCTAGAGCAGTCCAGTTCCCTGCATTTCCTCGTGTGCTTGGAGGCCTGGAAAGCCTCGAGTGGCGTCCTCAGTAAGGTGCCACCTCTTCTTTTCGTGATTGCGATTTTCATGTCCTGGCGCGGACGGAACGAATCTTGGTCCGGAGGAAAGTAGAGAAGAAGAGTGCAGGGGGTGCTGCGGGCGGGGCTCATGGATTCGAAAGGAGAGCGTAGGAGATGAGATGAACTCGGCGTTATGAGCTGAGTTTTGTTTTGATACGGTGAGTGAGTGATTGGATCGAGTTTTGTGATTTGACAATGCTCTTGTGTGTGTGCAGCGTGGTGGGAAGTCACCGATATGTAAAATGGTTGGTGCCTTGCGATTAGTTCTGCAGTGGTGAATGAGACAGTATGTGCATTGTTCGAGGGAGCAGTGTAGCTTATTCCTTTTGAAACTCATTCGAAAGAAGAGCGGTTTGGAAAAACCACGCAGATCTGAGTGGAAAAGATCTTCGGAGCCTGATGTCTGGCTCCGCAACCAGGAGTTGCATCGTCGGGAGGGGGTTGTGGAACTTGTTCACTCTCAATAGGCTAATGCCAGGCACTCCTCTACTGCGTGGTATCCTTGAGCTTGAAGACTGTGAGAGAGGAGAGGTGAGGTAGGCTGTGGGAAAGAAAAAGTTTAACCCGTACCCCTAATTCCTCGTCTAAGAAGTATGCAAGGGTACTCTTTTTTGGAAATGTCCAGCTTCCATGCCAGGTTTCCAGATCTTAAATTTTGGGCCTCTGAAGGAACCTGCAATTCCAACCACATTCTCTCCGGTACCCCTGATGGGTACCGGGAGGGCCGGGAGGAGAATGTGGTTTGTTCGTTCCTCGTGGAGTGTTTTGTTCGTCACTCGATGGGCATTGGACAGACTCTTCATCCACTATGCGGGGAACAAGAATTTTTGAAGAAATCCATCACAAAAAATATCTGCCAAGCTAGAATCGTACTTCGTCTTTGAAATTCGTTTAGCATAATCTTTTATCCACGAGTGAGCTTGCCACCCAGAAGTTACGATTTCTCTCTGCGTTAATCCTGAGCAAGCCCTGTCATGCTCTTTGTTCCACATTTTGAGGCAAGAGTTGGCCGATCGTCAGAATCAGTCCCTTCAGGAGCTTCTTGATGACGAATTTCTTTGCATCATTTTCCTAGTTGCTGTAGGTCCCACCAGAGTCTCTCAAATGTCAACCTGGTTATCCTGGTCATTGCGTCTATCTCAAAGCTGGAAATGAGGGGTACAAATTGTCAACATCCAATTTCTAAATGTGCAACTTGGAACACATTGTTGAAGCTTTGCTTGCGCATATTTTACAGAACTTGGAAGACTTGAAGTTCGCAATAGTCGAATGTAACGTTCCTCAGCACTAGGCTCTACACAAAATACACCAAGATGAAGTCCAGATTTGCTCGAGTTCCCGAGAAGCGGATTCCGGGATTGCTTGTTACGGCGGTGGTATTCATAGCGATGTTTCTTATAGCTATCTGGGTGCTAAGTAGCCCCTCAGATACATCTACAGGATATGTGGAGAAAAGCAATTCAAAAAGTACGGCCGATGTTGAGCAGGCATTTGGTGACCCTGAGCCAGAAGAGAGAACAGACAATGAGCCAGAGGTAAAACAGGGTAACAAAAGTGCTGAACTAGATGGTTCCGATGAACTTTCTGAGAGTGAGAAGTCTGGAGAACCCGGCGACAATGAGGAGAAGACAGAGCTGGAAAAAGATACAAGTGTCAGTGAAGATGACCTTCAAAAGCAGGACAAGAAGATCGAAGAAGGTCTGGAACAGCAGGAAGACAGCGATCTCGACACAGAAACAACCGAGGAAGGTTCTTCCCTGACGGACGAGTCCCCCTCTGAGACGAAGGTTGAGGATTCAACACCAGGAGAGCTCGAAGTGGAAAATAAAGAAACGGATAGGTCTTCTTTGATTTCTCAAGCTAAGGAATCCAAGGAGGAAAAGATCAACGAGGTTATTGAGAAAGAGGGAACACTTGATGAGACAGCTATTGTGGATGACAAGAAGGAAGATCTTGAAACCGAGGATACCAAGACAGATGACACAGTAACTGATGGGGGGAAGGGGGTCGACAAAGTGGAGTTGTCAGACGAAGGGAAGTCCAAGTGGAAAACCTGTATATGGGAAGGTGCGCAGGATTACATTCCTTGTCTGGATAACAAGAAGGCCATCAAAGCACTCCCCTCCTCGAAACACTTTGAACACAGAGAGAGGCACTGTCCAATTGGCAAAGATCTACCCACATGTCTTGTTCCTCTTCCTGAGGGTTACAAGCCTCGCATTGACTGGCCTCAGAGCAGGGATCAGGTAAGATAGCACCTTGAGTCTCAGTTGCCGAAGCCAATTTCTTCTCTCGTAACAGACTCTAAGCTGAGATTGTCCCCTTACCATAACCCCCTTTTCTGAGCAGAGTTTGGATCCTGTTTCTCAAAGTTGAGATTACTTAGTATTTGCTCTCTGTGCAGGTTTGGCACGCTAACGTTCCACACGATAAACTTGTCACGTACAAGCAAGATCAAAATTGGGTGAAAAAGCAAGGCGATATGTTGGTATTCCCTGGTGGTGGTACTCAATTTAAATTTGGGGCTCTTCAGTATATTGACTCCATTCACAAGGTACGTGTATGTATGTCCCTAGTATGACTCATGGATTGACAATCATTTGGTGCGAAGAGGCTTTGGGTGACGGTATCAAAAAGCAGTTCTTCGAGTTTAATTAGCAAATCCTTTAAATAGCAAATCTTCCGCAACTTTTATATTTCGATTTAGAGGACAGACCTTATAGTTTAACATCTTGTCTACTTATTCTTTCATAAGGCTAGCCATCAAGCCGCTTGGACCTCTGATCGAATTCAGTCTTCTGATTTGCTGAATAGTCTCTCAAAGATATCTTCTGAAATACGAAAATTGAGGATTTGTAGTTTGCTATCTACGAGGCATTAAGATTATCAGCATCGTAACTGGTTTGAGCTGTGTGTAATATCAGTATCACGGTGAGGTGTCTGTCTCCAGGAGCTCTGCTAAATTGGTGTTAAGAATTCGAGTGAACTGGACATGATGGCTTGACTCGTCTCGTGGAGTGCTAATTTTAGTCTGTTGTCTTCTCTACAGATTCTACCAGATATCGTCTGGGGCAAGACAGCTCGAGTTGTTTTGGATGTTGGTTGTGGGGTGGCTAGTTTCGGAGGCTATTTGTTTGACAGAGATGCGCTTGTCATGTCATTTGCCCCTAAAGATGAACATGAAGCTCAAGTTCAGATGGCTTTAGAACGTGGAATCCCAGCAATACTCTCGGTGATGGGAACCAAGAGACTTGTGTTCCCCAGCAACGTATATGATGTCGTACATTGTGCACGTTGTCGAGTACCTTGGCATGCAGAAGGTAAACATATCAAGGAAAAAGTGAATTTCTGTAACAGTTTACACGAAAGAGTTGTGGTCATACCGAGTCCTCCTAAACTTGGAACTTCCACTAAATAGCAGGCAATAATATGCAGCAATTTCTTATCTCTCATCCTGCCTTTCATTATCATACTTGTTGTAAATAATGTCCATATCGTAACTGGTCCAACCATGGACCAGTTATATCTCCAGCCAACTCCTCACTCCTCTTTTCCCTAAATCATTTGTAACCTTCTCTTTATCTCCTTGATTCTCGAAATTACGCATCTTATGGTCGTTTATATTGCATGATCTTAAACACAGGTGGGAAGCTGCTGCTAGAACTCAATCGGCTTTTGAGGCCAGGGGGTTTCTTTGTCTGGTCTGCGACCCCTGTATATCGCCGCAATGACCCCGAAGAGATGGAATTGTGGAAAGGTAAAAAAAATTTCGGGTTTATAATAAGGATGTGCCAGTTCGTACCAACTGTTACTAGTAAAGCTGCTGACGATCTAGTTCTCAAGGTCTTTAAAACCGTTACTGATCTGTTTGTCCGTGTTTGACTCCTTGCAGCTACACTCGCGGTGACAGAAGCGATGTGCTGGAAGCTCATGATCCGAACCAAGGCAGATCCCGATACTGCAATCGGCTTCGCCGTCTTCCAAAAGCCTCAAGATAACACTTGCTACGAGCAGCGTAAGACAGATGACCCTCCAATGTGCGAAGTGGATGACCAACCAGACGCAGCCTGGTAACGTTTTTGCATCCTCATTATCATGGGGTGTCCAGTTCTTTTCTTTAACTTGGAATTGTATATTTGCCTGTTACCATGCTTGTCCCTACCAGACCATGGCGGATAAGAATTAGACCAGACTTATGCATACAGACAATACATTTGTGTCATGACTCTCCTCGTGAATTTTGGACGCAGGTACGTGGACATGAACAGCTGCCTGCACAGGATTCCTACTGGTGAAGGGGCTAGAGCAACCGAAAAGCCTGTAGAATGGCCGGCACGGTTGGAGACTACTCCTAACTGGTTGAAGAGTGTTCCCAAGGGACTGTATGGTAAGCCTGCCGCAGAAGAGTTCCAATCCGACTCAGAGCACTGGACTCATGTTATGGAGAATTCGTATCTGACAAATCTCAGCATCAGCTGGAGCAGCGTCAGAAATGTTCTTGATATGAAGGCGGGCTATGGAGGGTAAGTTTTCATTTCTTAAGTTGGCTTCTGATATTTATCTATCTATCTACTCGGAATCTAAAATGTTGCAGTTCTAGACCTCACTCAATATCTTTGTCTTTCTTTCTTCAGATTTGCAGCTGCCCTGGCTTCTCAGCCTGTTTGGGTTATGAACGTGATCCCCACCGATGAGCCAGATACTCTACCGATCTTATTCGACCGTGGACTTTTTGGACTTTACCACGATTGGTGTGAATCGTTCAGCACGTATCCGAGAACTTATGATCTCATGCATTCCGACCATCTCTTCGCAGGATTGAAGAAGAGGTAATTTATTGCTATAGCATTGATCATCTCGCACCTGTCTGTATTGCTCATTAACCTGCAACACTATCCTTTAGTGGCTGAAAGAAAGTCAGAGGAACTTCTTGTTGGTTGACAGGAGATCTAATTTTTGAGCTTCGATGGTCTTGGTACATAACCGAGTTTATTAAGTATGCTGTTTACTTGTAAATTGCCCATATTCTTGTCATATAATCATGCCCACATTCTCATGGCATTGTTATGTCCTGTCCAGTTCCCCGTCATGTGGGTGTAAGTCCGAGTTTTGGAGACATTCAGAACGGGTTGCGTTCCTAATATCTAACATCGTCATTGTTCTCCTTGCAGGTGTGGTATTCTGAACACCATAATCGAAATGGATAGGATTTTGAGACCAGAAGGATGGGCCGTCTTCAGAGAGAATGAGGATGTCATGGGCGAAATTGAGGAGATCTTGAAGTCCTTGCACTGGACTATCAAGTACACCTACAAGGAAGGCGCAGAGCGGTTGGTTGCTGCTCAAAAGAGTATGTGGCGACCAGATTCTGTACTGTAGATTATTGGTGAATACGATCCTTTTGATCAAGCTGCAACTAACGGCAGCCGGCTGTTGCGATCAGCACACACTGTTCATTGGGGCTCAGGGAGCACATAGTGAACGCATGCGTTTAGTCCTCAAAAGGGATGTTGTGTGCATTTGTGATGCCCTCTTCTCCTCTTGAGTATTTTTAAGAGGGCATCACAGATTGATCGACTTATGTAGCTGGTGCGAATTGAAGCCGGGCACAATAGGGCGGGCCTCCATGAATTCTAATCTACAGTAGCTAACTCCAAGCTCGGACATGAGAGCAGAGCCTTGATCCTAGATGTAAAGGAATAGATAAGATAGTTCATGCGAATAGAGAAGTTTAGTATAGTGGAAATGTTAGATCAAGTCATTCTTCCAAGTCCTGTACGCTTCCGTCTCTACCATTGAAACGTACCTGTACTTGATCTGAGGCTCTCATACGCCTCGCCTGTTGTTTTCTTTGGCGTGCACAGAAGTCACACACATGAATTAACATTTTACATAACGTTTTACCTCTTTTGTCTCACCCTTTTAATGCTTGATGGGATCTTCCCATCCTTCCTGTTTTCTACGCGGTCGCCTTTCCCGATTAAGATGAATCATACAATTTCTTCGAACAGATATTTGTGGCTTATTCGGATTCCAGTACTTTTTGTGTCGGTCAGAAGCAATGAGTTCTGGAAAGCTTGCCTGGATGGATCCCTGCATCGCTCAAACTTTACTGTATACACATAGCACGTTGACGAGGAAGCAATCCATTTCCTGTCCAAGGTTGGATTTACTGTTGTCCGGGACTTGTGTGGATGAAGTAACTACATCGTTACTCAGCGGAGGTCAACTTTCAAACGCCGTCATCGGATTTTCCATCATGTCTATCTTTCACTTCTTTAGCTTTGCGCTCATACTAGTATACCACATAGACTCTGTACTCAGGGAACATGAGATTACACAACACGGGTATTTTTCTTTATCTTCGTTCTCTTACTCTTAAGAGGAAGTATCTCCACACATGTATATTGCTTACAAATAAACAATGAGACAGATAATACAACAATTAGATTCTCTAAGTAAGAGAATAACTTAATTAGATCCTTTTATGATTCACAATGTATATTATCTCAGACAATAATAAACAAGAATGAAGATCTTAATCTAATCTTCAAAGTCAAGACATTCTCATAATATTGAAGTTTATTGTTATCTATGATCCCAACATCTAAGATAGTGCTCGCAGAATAGATCTCAGCTCAAATTAGGAACATTTCTATGTACAGTAGTACACTACATAGTATACGTCCAAACTACGACCCTCTCCACCGACGCAGAAGAGTTCAGCGCGCTTACGGTGATCTCAATGATCA
Source organism: Lunularia cruciata (assembly GCA_948567375.1). Taxonomy (NCBI): domain Eukaryota; kingdom Viridiplantae; phylum Streptophyta; class Marchantiopsida; order Lunulariales; family Lunulariaceae; genus Lunularia; species Lunularia cruciata. Next base: position 62,331,660 of record OX419758.1, read on the forward strand.
GTCATTACTGCCTGCTAGTTCTGTTGCTCGAGTAAATTACCGATTGGAACTAGCTGGTGAAAGTCCAACTGGTCCCGATGAGAAAGACCCCGCTAGATGTACACACTTTTTAAGAACTGAAGAACTCTGTAGTTACTACAATAAGATGAATCCACCTATTTACACCAATTCTTCAACTCGGGGTTTAGGGCAAGTCTGATCATTATTCTAGCTGAATTGGCCCAAGTCATGTGCAGTAGTAGTAGTGAATCTTCAGAGTCATAACATTCTCAAGCTCCCCGGTACCCGATCTGAGGAGCCCCGGTGGTTTCTTGGGCTTTCTGAAGCTGACATTTCCTGCCACTCCGGAGCTAAGAATGATTGGAAAATAGAGCAGATGGACATAGACACTGCTTTTTTAAGTGGCTGGTGATCTAGATATAGAGCTCTACAATAGGCAGTCACTAGGCTTTGAGGAGAAGGGAAAGGAGCTCCTAGTTTCCAGATTGAAGAAATCCATTTATGGATTAAAAGCAAGCAACTAGATTCTGGTTTCTAAAGTTTGATCAGTATTTGAGGAAACTGGGGTTTAAGGTTCGTGCAGCAAACTAGAATGTGTAAATCAAAAGTAAGTTTGATGGTTCATTGATTATTATTCTATTTGCTTCTTGGGTGGAATAGTAAGTCAGAAAGTAGAGCTGTTCAACAAGCAGTTTAAAGATGGATGTCAATTGAAGAATCCAGGTGCAGTTGAAATTTTTCTGGATATTAAGTTACAGAAATGGGAAGCAAAGATCAATGAAGATTGATCATATCAAGAACCGTATTAAACAATTTCAATATGCAGGATTCCAAGACAACCAGTCCGTCTATACAACCTAATATCAGGCTGTTCCAGTATGAAGAATGAGGAGGAGCAGTTGAGGAAGCAAGAGGTAACATACGGAAGAATGGTAGGACGCTTGATGTATCTTATGGCTTAAACCACACCTGACTTGTGTTTCTTGGTCATTTTAGTCATCAATTCTATGATTGTTATAGTGAAGAGCATTGGTACTTAGGGAAGCAGATTTTGGGGCACTTGCAAGGTACAAAGAATTTGGGAATTAAGTTCTTAGCAAAAGGGAAATACCAAGAGTTGTTAGTTGTTGCAAGTGCTTTTGGTAACAAAAAATGGTGGAAAAGTACAACATGTTGCCATTAATTTTAGTATGGAAAAGTGAAAGCTTGGTTACTGTGTTTACAACTAAGGCTGAATATGTATCACTTTCTATGAGCAGCATAAATTAGTCACGTAAACTATTGCTGCTGTAGGATATCACTAGAGTGCAGGTGACTAAAGTTCTTATTCAAGGGGATAATCAAAGTGCAATGCGGATGGGAGTTGAACCTAGTTTTAGGTCCAAGACAATTCATATCCCAGTATGCTATCACTACTCCATAGGGAGGCTAGAGATGTGTTTTATCATGCTAGAGTATATGAAAACAAAGAAGTTGATATGTTAACAAAAGTTTTGGAGTTGAAGTGTTTTGGAGACGACGATCAAAACTGGGAATAAGGTAAAGAGCTCGAGAAGGGAGATGTAGAGTACTTTTCAAGCTGTATACTTATTTTTGTTTGGCAAATCCGGATCTTCATGAAGAATATTCTTCACATGCACCGAGTACTTTATAACCAGGTTGATTAGGTGCATATCATTTTCTATCAGGTTGGCAAGGTTTGTGGTCCTGTCGACAAGTAGTACCCGGCAAGTGCAAGCTATTCCTTTGTTGTTCTATTTCTTAATAGGTTTCGGTTATTGTTAAGTTAGTTCTCACAACTCAGTCTATGAGCAGGCAGAGTGTGAAGAGTAAGAGGCTTGTAGATTGTAAGCGATGGTGCAACCTATATTCTTGAGGTGACAGATCCTAGCTTTGTTAGAGTAAGAGGGAGCTACGGTGTGGTTAGTAGGATTTCCAAGTTATTTGGAAATGATCTGAATGGATGTTTGATTGTGTTGTGAATGGATTTTGAGTATGTCATGTTTAAGTATTCTGTAGAAAGCAATTCTCCAGCAAGATGTCTAATGGATCTGATGTTGGATATAAAGAAATGAGGACAGATGTAGTTCGAGGAAGGGGGATCCAAACCTCATTAAATGAAAATGAGATGCAAGATATGTAAAATAAGCAATATGGCTGACCTCTGATCGAAAAATAGCGTACATAAACCTAACCTGGAAACATGTGAAGAGTAAACCTATATACCAATAACCTGCATTTGCACAGTGGAAACAGAAAAAATTGTGCAAATAGAGAAATAAAATAGACTTGATGAGCAAGAAGAGAAAGATTCATATAGACCCAAGTAGAAAAACCATGTAGAAGCTAGGAAAATAAAAGTCAAGGAAGAATCTAGAGTCAGCTCAAAATAAATGGAAACTTGAAAATGTGAGATTGCACAAAGGACGAGGGAAGGAAATTTGAGGAAGATTTGTGAGTCAGCTTGAATGTATGAAACTGGAAAGAATGATATTGCTCAAAGATTGAGGGAAGTAGAGCAAAGCATTAGAGGACTAGATATTGATTATATTATAGCATGTGCTATGAACACATGAGTCCTAAAACATAGAGAGAAGCAGAAAGGCAATCATAGTACACCTATACAACAACACAAACAACTTCATCAATCAACTTCAACAAAGGAGAATCTGAGGATGGTCAAGAGCCTCATCAAGCAATGGTTGATCAAATAGTTCAGTAGTTTACAAATGTGTTTCTAAATGATTTTCCAAAGGGATTACCCTTCAATCATGGTATGCACTTCAAGATTGAGTTCAAGATTGAGTTATTATTCATTTTTGTATTGATTATTGTGGGCTCAATAAACAAACGGTGAAGAATGCATATCCCTTGCCTCAAATTGATGACTTGCTTGATCAATTGAGTGGAGCACGATACTTCTCCACGTTGGATCTTTGCAATGGCTATTGGCAAATCCCCACTGATAGGGAGGATGTGCAAAATACTGCCTTTCACACAAGGTATGGGCATTTTGAATGGAGAGTTCTACCTTTTGGGCTCACTAATGCTCTAGTAATCTTTATGGATTAGATGCATTGGGTGTTGGATGGACTATTAGATTGTTGCATGGTGGTGTTCTTGGATGACATTTTAATCTATAGCAAGATGGAGGTAAAACACGTAAATCATGTGCGTGAAGTCTTAAGGTGACTACATCAATGGAAGTTTTATTGCAAGAAGTCAAAGTGTATCTTTTGGCATAAGGAAGTCACCTTCTTGGGTCCCAAGATCTCATCAGAAGGGATCAAGATAGAAGAGGAGAAAATCAAGGCCATTACTAATTGGCCTACTCCAAAGGATGTCATAGAGGTGCAAGCATTTAATGATTGGCAATTTTTTACCGACTATTCATCCATTGTTATACGCATGTGATAGCACCATTAACCAACCTCTTGGGGAAAACCTCAAGCTTTCAATGGACCACCAAGCATGAAGAGGCATTCGAGAAGCTAAAACATATGGTATCTTCAAGACCCATTCTTCAACCATATGATCCTAAACAACCTTTTGTGGTTGACTTTCATGCTTCTAACTTTGCCATTGGAGTTGTGTTGCAGTAAGAATTCCCAAATGAGTTACATCCCATTGCCTTTGTGTCTCACCAATCAAACACTAAAAAAAATTGTACTCTATATGAGATCAAGAACAACTAGCAATGGTATATGCCACCATAGTATGGATTATCTCTTGGGAAAATAAGTGATCATGCAAACAGATCACAAACCCTTGTTGCACACATTATATTTGGAACACATGAAGAGTCGACATCATCAATGGGAGGAGCAACTCCAATTTTTTGACATCAAACTTGACACAAACCAAGTTGGTTGCATGTCATCCCTGATGCCCTATCATGATGACCAAATTTGAAGTCTCTTCCTCTCATCATGGTAGAAATTATGACAATGTCAATTGACTCCAAGGTCCAAAGTGATTTTAGGTCAACTTTAAAATAAGATCCCACTTTCAAATGTAGAAGGACATCTTGCAACATGCAACAAGGAGTACAACACCTTCTCCTTCAAGGAAGGCATTCTATTCCATGAGGACCGGATATATGTTCCAGCCAAGGTGATCTCCAACTTGTGCACCTCCAAGAAGCTCATGACTTACCAATCATTGGTCCATGGGTGTGGAAAAGACCTTGGGTACCCTCCAATGCCAATGGTGGTGGCCCAACATGGCACGAGGTGCTCAAGAGTTTATCCAATCATGTGAGAGCTGCCAACATAACAAGGCCAGCAACCAGAAACCAAGCGGACTCCTTCAACCACTCCCCATTCCATATGCTCAATGAGAACATGTGAGCTTGGATCTCATTACATCTTTACCCAAGACAAAGCAAGGTCACACAACAATAGTGGTGTTTGTAGATAAGCTTAGTAAGCAAATCCATTTGGCACCAACCTTTGATACCATGGATGCTCCAACATTGGCGCAGATCTACTTCAACATTATCTTCAAGCATCATGGATGCCTCGTGTACTCATCTTCAACCATGATCCTTGATTCATCTGAAAATTTTGGCAAGCACTCTTCTAGATACTTGGCACCAAGCTTGCTTTGTCCACAACCTATCATCCTCAAACTGATGGAAAAATTGAATGTGAAAATTTCACCTTGGATGATATGCTTTGTGCTTTCATCAATGTTCATCATACCAATTGGGATGAATGTCTTGCAACTACGGAGTTTGCATACAATAATTCCAAACATGCAAGCATCGGATTCTCTCCTTTCTTCCTCAATTTTGGCCAAGATCCACTTGTTCCAGAATCTTGTCTTCCTCCTCCTCCATCTCACGTCTCTCATACTTCTACCTTCTTGACCACCATATCCCAATCCCTCAAACAAGCCAAATCTCATCTCCTTGTTGCTCAAAATTGTCAAAAACAATATGCAAACCACCATTGTCATGATCTCAGCTTTCAAGTTGGTAATAAGGTCATGCTCTTGTCTAGTACCCTACCTCTCCCACTTGATACCCAAGTCCATAAACTTACTCCTAATTGGATAGGACCCTTTGATCTCACCCAAATCATTTCTTGTGTTGCTTATTGACTTGCCTTGCCTTGTCATATGCGCATCCATCCTATCTTTCACATTTCCAAGTTGAAACCCTTTGTTCCTAACCCATCTTCTTTTTCCTCTTGTGTCCAACCTCCTCCTCCTCCTCTCATCCCTATCAATAATCATGAAGAGTATGAAGTTTATTGGATCCTTGCACATCACATTCAACGAGGCCGTTGACAACATATAAAGTCAAAGTCCTCTAGAAAGGAAATCCCCTTCATGATGCCACATGAGAGCCTCTTTCTCATCTATAGAATGAAAAAATGGCCATACACAAGTTTGAAGCTTCAATGGTGACAAGGATGTCACTAATTAGTAGTGGGAGAATATGTAACAATATGGAATTTTGTGATGAAGTTAGTCAAAGCTAACAAAGTAGCAAATTAGGCCAAATTAGCCTAGAATATTCTAGAAGCATCTAGGTAGCTTCTTGGGAACCTTCCCAATTAGCTTAGCTTGTACCCCAAGTAGTTATCTTCTAGAAGGAAGCTTCTAGAAGCTTCCAACTAGCTTAGCTTGCACGCCAAATAGATGGCTTCTAGAAGGAAGCTTCTTGAGAAGCTCCAAATTGACTTGGCTTGCATTCCAAGAAAATGGCTCAAGGAAGCTTCTTGAGAAGCTTCTCAAGAGCCTTGTATGCTCTCTATAAATACCAAAGCCAAAGCTTATGTTAGGGATTTGTAGTTTTCCCTCATTCAAGTGTACCAATGTGATCTTCCATTCTCCCATTTCTCTCCTCGGTCTCGGTCTTTTACATAGGCCATTGCAACAATAGTAGAGTCATATGATGTGCTAGTTGGTGGAGTAGTGTTATACCCCATGGGTTCCAATATTGACTATTAGGAGGAGACAACCTCCTATAGGCCAAGTTGGTAGTCAGGTGAGGAATATGTATGTTGCCTACCATTATGCTTTAGTAGTGGCAGTTTTGGTTCACTATAGTCATAGATCATTGGGATCAATTTCAACTTTCAATAGTTTTGTTACTTGGCTTGGTGACTTATTGGAGGGGAATGCCCATGAAAATAAGATACCCTAATACCAAAGGAGATCACTTGGTTTTGGAGTAAGAGTAGTATTGTTTCATCCACCTTTCATGTTCCATTGTGGAGTTTTGAGGAGGCATTACATTAGCATGCGGATCAATTGGTGCAGCAAGCTTGGAGTGGAGCCTTTGGACCACCAAGAGACCATTATGAGGATGAGCTTTTAGTATCTATTACCTTATCACCCTGGATACCACACTCATTGCTTGGCAATATCCAATAGAGGAAGTATGTCTATTGGAGTTGGATTACCATTGGATTAATTGCGGTACTACAATAGGTATACAAGTACTAAAGTACTTAAATGTAGAGAGAGATGAGGTCTCTAGGCAAGTCTCTCTACATTATGTGGTATACTTGCATGTGACATTATGCCTATTGGTATCTTGAGTTATTACCAATGTCAAGAGTCAAGGGTTTACCAAAAGACCCTACTGCTAGACATTTCCTTGTTGTAAGATTTGGAGAGATATGGTCCTATTCATTTGGTGATTTCTAGATGGCCATATTAGGGACATACCTATGTTGGCCAAGATTAGTGTCTACAAGATCCCCATTCTGGTGTGTTTTGTGAGATGTTACATAAACTATAACATTTCCAAGTTCATTAGTCCATTTCTCCAACCTACATTTTGGAGAATGTCCCTTTGATGGGTGATTCATGTATATGGATGGTGGTGAATACAAATTAGGTCCATTCTTAGATGGGACCTACCTTGTTTTTGAATGCAGCCAAATTGGGATCACAAGCTCTTCATCTTCATCTTTGGTGGACAAATATCTTACCTAGAGAGGTTTTACAACTTGCTTATGATGGGATTCAATGACTATACCACTTTATTATTGATGATATTTTGGATGTTGGAAGCTAATCTCAAATGGTGGTAATGGCTGATAGGTCACCTATGGTAGTGGTGAATCTTTTTGGATAGCTAAGAGCCACTTTACCCACACTTATAAGTTTCCCAAGCTCCCATGTTTTTTGAGAGGGAGGTCTTGAACTTGTTTGAGACTCGCAATTATAATAGTTGGTGGAGCCCAATGTTGATGAGAAGGAGCATGCAATGGGTTTTTGTGCCAGTATTATCATTGTTACAATAGTGTTTGAGGCATCCAAGCTTCAAATATTAGGTCAAGCTATGGACCTAAACTATTTAACTTGAATTGTGAGCCTTGGCTTGGTAGAGCAACATAGGATGTGCTTGATATGCATCACCACTTGGACATTTGTGAGCTCTATGCCTAGCAAGACAAGTCATGCAGATACTGGAGGTGATGGATTAAGTGGACATTTTATTCTTAGGACACAGCAAATGGCTACTAGTGAGAGTGATCTACTTGGAGTCTATCTAAGTGAGCATAGTTTACTTGGGATGCAGCTAAAGGACACAAAGAGCTTGCAACTAGATCAAAGGGAGTTTTCATATTGAGATTGGGAACTCTAATGGTTGGGAGCATGATATTATTGCTCCCAAGGGCTTGATGTAGTAGCAAATCAATGCATCTTCCATTCCCACATCCATTACAGAGGATACTTGGGAGCCAAACATTGGACCTAAACTTACAAGAGGGAAAATATGGAGAGTTTGGAGGTTCTTGAAGAGCTATACAAGTTGTTTTACCTTAAGTATGAATGATCTGGATGCTTTGAAAGGACCTAGTATTTGGATTGAGTGGACTAGTGATAAATTTGTTTTTTGATGTCCTTGTAGTGACATGGAGAGAGCATTGATTCAAAGCTAGAATAGACACCTTTTTGAGGCTGGTTTGGTGGAGATTTCACATGAAGAGTATACCTCAACTATAATGATGTCAACCAAGAACAATATGCACGGAAACTACACAAATATACAGATGTGTGGAGATTACCTTCCTATCAACCAATAGACTAGGGCTAATTGGTGTGCCATGCCTACATTGGAGGAGATCTTTGATGCAATTGGGCATGCAAAGGTCTTTAGTACTTTGGATCTTCAAGCAAGATATCATTAATTTCCAATCAAAGCGGAGGATAAGTCCAAGAAAGCATTTTGGTCTATTGATCCTCATGACAAGGATGTATTATATTAGTAGAGGTTTTTACCATTTGAGTTAAATAATGCTCTTTCCAAGTTCCAAAGGATCATCAATAGGATCCTAATAGGGTTGGATTTTCCTTGGTGCTATCTTGATGACATTTTGGTCTATAGTACTATTATGGAAGAGCATGAGAGACATTTGTTGGAGGTGTTTGAGAGGGTGAGATCTCATGGACTCAAATTACATCTTAAGAAGTGTAGATTCTTCCATGAGAAAGTTGAGTATTTGAGTCCCACTATCTACCCTAAAGGACTTGGTGTTCAAGGTGGAGGCTATTACACATATTTCTCAACCTATGGATATGATCAAAGTACCAATATTCTTTGGGTTGGCAAACTTCTATCGCTAATATATTAGAAGATTTAGTGCTATTGCCAAGGTCCTTAACCCTAAAGCTGACCAAGCTTACAAATGAGTGGTGTTGGGAAGATGAGTAAGAGAGAGCTTTTATAGAGCTCAAGAAGACGTTGGCACACTACTCCTATTCTTAAGAGATTGAGCAGAGGATGATCATTCTAGGTTCATATTAATTGGAGTATGTTGGAGCTTGGAGCAATGCTTACCTAATAGGATGATGAGGGGAAGGAGTTTATGGTGGCCTATGCTAATCACTCCAACAATTCAATGGAGGAGAAGTATAGTTCATATGAGGGAGAGTGTTTAGCAGTAGTATGGGCAATAGTACATTTTTATGTTACCTATTTGGTAACCTCTTCACTCTCATCACTGATCACATCACTAATGAATTCCAATAAGCTTTCAAGGAAGCTTACATGATGGGCTCTGATTTGAAAATAATATGATTTCATAATTATTTATAGACTTGGAGTGGTGAATTGTGATGTACATGGGTTTCTACGGAGGTCGAGTAGAAACCCATGTCCCCAACCAATAGGATTATACCAAAGCACATTGGCATGGTGAGACCAATGAAGAAATGGTACCAAGTTGGTATGCATCTACCTTTCTATGTATAATTTTTGAGGCCTTGGTGGTATCTCTCTTAACATATACATGAAGAGTTGTTGAGGTTACAAATCTAAAGGGTGGAGATATTGGTACAAGCCAACAAGGAATTCATGATCATGTCTTCATGATATATTATCTTTGCACTAGTGTTGTGGGTGGCATAGTTGGTGCTAAGGAGAGAGAATGTGTTCTTCAACAAGCCAAGCAATTTAGATTGGAGGGAAATTACTTTCTTTGTGTATAGGAGGATGGTAGAGTGCAAGTAGTACTACTTTAATCTTAGAGTTTATAGTTGGTACATCATGCTCATGAGGAGCTAGGAAATTTTGGAATAAAACATACATATATCTTATTCCAAAGTCATTATTGGTGGCACGGTATGCATACCAATGTATAGCAATTTTTTGCCAAGTGTGTGGTTTGTGACCAAGTTAGAGCATTATTTAGTGTTCCTAGAGAATTATTTAATGTTCCTGTGCTAAAATTACACCCATTATTTATCATAAGATTGGGTTACCTTTGGACTTTGTTGGACATTTACCATTGATTGTAAAATATCATCAATATATTTTGGTTATAGTAGAGCACTTTTGCAAGTAGATTGATTTGGTGGTGCTTCTTGACAAGTCCAATGAAAGGATGGCTTACTCATTCTTGGATTAGGTTCTTAGTCATTTTGGTGCACCAATTTCATCCAAGTGATTGTATATGTATAGCACACTACATTGACTATACTTGATGTTACTATAGGCTACACTATCTTGAGAATGCACAAGGTTTTGCCTTCCAAATTCCTCATGTTAGAAGTACATGATGGTGCTTTTTTGAAGGACCATGTGTGCAATTGTACACCATGCCACCTGCCAAACATTGATGGCATTATGGATCCAATCTTGGCACTTGTATGTGTAGGCTTGCGGTGTATGTTATGTGGCTCTTCTGGTTGAGCTGCTACTATGGTGGTGTTTGATAGCTATTTTATAGTATGGAATATAGCATGTTTGACCCTCTCCTCATATTGATTCCTCAAGGACTATAGTTATGTCCTAGATGTACTTGACCTATAGCTAGTTCAACTTCTATGTGGAATAGATTGTAAATATACAATTAACAATGGTGCTTGATAGCACCTAACCTCCTAATCTACCCCACTATAGGGCATACCACATACTTGGAGTAGATGGCTATTTGGAGTTAGAGAGACCTAACTGCTAACTATGGGATAATTGTTGCACTTTAGAGTTCATGTATGACTTATGTGTGAATTGTGCTTCTGTAGTGTATGATGTTGATAACAATGTATGTTATGTGTGTATAAATATATACACACACATACACAATAGTTGTCATGAAATTTGTAGTACCAAAGTTAGTTTGCATAGACGTTGGAGCGGTAGTATTGGTAGCCATAGTTATTTTGGTAGTTGCTTATGGACTACTTGATAGTGGCCAGATTTCATGTTATGGCTATTGATCACATGGTGGATACCACCATCACTTGCACCGTTTGCACCATTGGATGTGTTGTCAATGGTGACGTTAGGGTTGGAGACCTAGGTCAAGCAAAGGGGTATAATTTTGAAGTGTAGCTCTAGGGAGCTCACTTCTCTAATGTTGAGCCTTTGAGTTCTTGGCTATAGTAGATAGAGACCGGCAAGCATCACTTGGGATCTCTTAGTTAGATTGGATGTGGTTTGATTGTTGGCAAATTGTTGAGTGATTGAGTACAGATCTGATTTGAGTGGAAGAATGAACTGATTATTGTGGCACTTTAGAGTTCTTATATGCTTTATGTGTGATTTGTGCTTTTATAATGTATGACATTGACAGCAATGTATGTTGTGTAGCAATGCATATATGCACGACAATATGATGAATCCAAGAAATGTGTATGGAGTGTAGAGAGAGTGTGTAAGGGATGACTTAAAAGAGGTACAAAACCAAAAGGAAGACCAAGGGGGTGAATTGATGGATATGGGGTGTCAAAGGATATATCAATTGTAAGAGTGAGATATAGTTAATCCAATAAAGAGTGGACATGTGTAGAAACCTTGTAAGGAAGGATGTACAAGACCACCTTAAAGAAGATCAAGAACATGACGGTTGTGAAAGGAGGATATTATCAGAATAGACAAGAAATGAATTAGACCTAAAATTTATTATTTTTATTATTTTGGGAAAAAAGACATACCCTTCTCTCCCTTGTTTGTCTCATTGAGATCTTTCCAATGGTACCTTACCCATGCTATTCTAAGCTTCCTACATGAAAATTCCCCAAAGATTCCCTTTGGTCAAAAAAATTTGACCAACCAAATAGAACAAGGATCAACATGTCACCAATCCATGTAGATAATCTAAGTGTGGAGCTTGCTTACATATCACCAATCCATGTATTTGATCCAAGGATGTAGCTCCCTTTTAGTGGATACTCTTTGCTATATAATAAAGACAAGGTGCTCCTTTGGAGCATCAAAGTATAGAGCAATGAGATCTTTTGTTTCTCTTGTGTTTCTCTTGGGTTTTCTCTTGTCCTTGGAACATTACAGAGAGAGGTATAAGAACTCAACCAAAAAGGTGTGGGAACTTGGCGGTTGTGAAAAAACGGTACATGGAGAGTATTTTATAGGTAGCAAAACAAAGGCACAGAGTGATAGAAGGATAAAGAAATGTACAAAGGGAAAAAGCAACATGTTGGGCCAAGGGGGAAGAACACAATGGAGGATGGAGCTCCTAAAATTGACAAAGGGAAAATGAAACATGTAGAGCCAAGGAGGAGGATCTCAAGAGATGATGGTGCTCCTATAGGGAGAGAGGAACACAATAAAAGAAAGATAGTGCAAAATCTTAAGCAATAATTGCAAGATAGCAAAATGTCAAGGCTAGGAGAAGGCAAAACCAGTTAAGCACCACAAGAGTAAAAGTTGAACAAAGGACAAAGGATGTACAAGAGAGCATAAGCTAAATAAAGACTTGGAGGAGGGTTTGGAACAAAGAAAGTGTAACAATAATGGCAAAGCACACACATTTAGATAAGATCAAATGCAATGTGGGAGCCAAAGGAAAACAACAACAATCCAAAATGAAAGAAAGACAAGAAAAAGACATGCAAAAGTGGACAAAAGATCACTTGTAGGGAAACAATTAGACAGCATCAAAGGGAAAAATCAGCTAACAAAAGTAGAAGACCTAAGAAAAAGAAGCATTACCAAACAGATGCCAAGATAAACTATGATGCCACTATGGTATATAAAAATACTAGTGAGCACAAAGAAACTAAGAGGCCAAATATGAATCATAAACCATCAACAAAGCCAAGTATTATGCCTAACCACTATGGTTGCAAGGACTCAATGCATTGTCAAGAAGTGAGAAATTCAACTTCTGAATAATACCCAAAGTCGGCAGAACATGGACCCATGCCATTGCACTCCCAAAGTGCACACTGATTGGATATAAAGAAATGAGGACAGATGTTCACGGAACGGGGGATTCAAAACTCATTAAATGCAAATGAGATGCAAGATATGTAAAATAAGAAATATGGCAAACTTCTCATCAAACAACAGCAGAACTAAACCTAACCTGGAAACATGTAAGAGTAAAACCTCTATACCAATAACTTGCATTTGCACAATGGAAACAAAATAAATCATGCAAGTAGAGAAATAAAATTGACTTGATGAACCAAAAGAGAAAGATTCATATGGACACCAGTAGAAAACCATGTAGAAGCTAATAAGATGCAAGTTGATGAAGAACCTAGAGTCAGCCCAAATTGAAAATATGAGATTGCACATAGGACTAGGGGAGGAAATTTGAGGAAGATCAGTGAGTCAACTTGAAAGAATGATATTACTCAGAGATCAAGGAAGTAGAGCAAAGCATTAGAGGATTGGATATCAATTATATCACAACATATGCTATGAACACATGAGTCCTAAAACACCAAAATCACATAGGGAAAGCAAAAAGGTGATCATAGTACACCTCCATAAAAACACAAATCACTTCATCAATATCTAACGCAATGCTGAAGTAGCTGGTCCAATGCCAATACTCTTTGTATCGAGTTTATGTTCAAAATTTTATGAGTGCAAAAGCAAACTTGGTTGCTCCCTTAAGTGCTGCTCAAAAGGAAAACAAATGTTGTGGAAAGAAAACTAGCTCAAGCTCATGTTGTGAAATGTGAATTGGGGATGGCAAGTGGAATCTGTCAAAAATAATTAGCAAGTGGAAAAAAGGAGCAAATCTTTTGCAAGAGGAACAAAAAAATCAAGAAAATCAAAAAATAAATAGGCAACTGACCAAGGATGTGCAAAGAAACTATTAGCAATGAGCAATCAAAGAAAGAGGACTAATTAAAATGGAGATGGTGAAACACAGAAAAAAAAAAACAAAAAATAGAAGAGAAGCGAGCATAACAAGGCACAATTCTCCAAAGCAGCAGTTGAAAAGAAGAAGCTCAATCAAGATACTAGGGGTGAAATCCAAACAACACGGATGTAGGGAAAGGAGACCATCAAACTCCAAATGGGAGAAGAGCAAGAAAGAAAGAAAAATAGTTGACTAACTAAAAATGTAAGAGAAGTTTGAGAATGTAAGTCTTGGAAGAAGGGAGGGAGCCTACAGGGTGGGACCAAGTGTCAATACACCCGACAGTTTGGAATTGCATGTGCAAGTATATTAATGGTGTAACCAGAGACACAAGGTGTGGAAGAGAGTATTAGAACCGAATGAAGAAGGCACACAACCGAATGAAGAAGGCACACAGACAGTTACGATCAATGGTTAAGAATTGCAACAAAAAAAAAAGAGCATTCAAGCATAACAGGTGTTTTCTGTTGGCATGAGAGTCTAAAACTCTACAAGTATATGTGAGTAGTCTAAAACAAGTCTAAAACACTTATGTTGGATATTCCACCTCTCTTTATATAGTAGTGTGAGTTGACACAAATGCTTAGCTAAACTGCATATATAGTCATGAGCACTTTTGCTCTACATCTCCTTTTGAATGTCAGAGTTTGTGGCTTATTGTGTGAGCTACTTTGAGCAAGAGTTTCTTTCTATAAGAGTATATGAAGGCACCTAAAATATGGGTATATTTGATGGAGATGAAAACTCTAGAATAGCAAGGTTATATACCTAGATCTTATTTAGCTTTGCATGATACACAAATACTTCTTAAAAGAAATTGATGATAGTTGCCTTGCTCCATAGTAACCCAAAATTATCTCCATGGTACTATCCATCCTCTTCTCTCAATGGTGTAATTCAGCTCGTGGTTTACTCTTGCTCAAAATCTGAAGGCTGATTTCTATTCTTCATCTTGGGAGATCCTACTAGCTCCTCTAGAGAGTATAGACAATCAGCCAGTAACTTTGCCACAGAGAAGTGGATATTTGATTGTCTTACTTAGTATATTGCAGAACTTTGAGAGTTTAGCAAAATCTTCTCAAGTCTCCACGTTGAGGAGACTACTCTCGAGGAGGACTTACATGACTTATAGTCTCATCTACATGCATTTCTCTTTTGATATCTAGATGAGTACTTTGAGTACTCCACTTTTATAAAAACTATCTCCATACTTTTTATATATATATGTATTCCTGGCGCTTTCATGATTGAATGTGCTAAGTTTTATGAGTTGGGTTCTATCAAATATATTATGTAGCAAAAAAAATTTGAATGCCATGCAAATCATCATATTTTAAAGTACAACCTCCATATTGCACAAAACATCTATTAAATACAAGTTCACAAGAGTGCATATACCACCGCACCTTGGAGCGTATACCAATGATCCCCAATGTATGTTAGCACACATTGGGATACATAATAGCGTATACTAGCAAACACTAGTACACACAAGCAAACTTAAGCATACTTGAGTGTACAAGAGTCCATGCTTACGTATATAAGCAAAGTCCAGCTAGACAACCCGATCACCAAGGAGAATACACAAGCGCACACAAATGAATAGATACAAGAGGAAAAAAACCTAATGCAAATTGGACAATAAAAACAATTTATTTATATATTGAGTTGTTAATTTCATATCTAAAATGACACCATTTTACCAGCTACTATTTACACTTGACATACATGAGGGTATAATGTGGAGAAAGAAATTTTGGATCATTGCTGTACACTAAGAGATCAAGCATCTATCTCGAAAAGAATGCGTGTGCTGCTTTTAATCTCCTTGAGAGCTTTTCTAGCTTTAGTTAATTTTTAAATTATTTATATGGAATCCCTTAGACGTAGCCTTCTTTTCTTTGAATCTCATTTTCTCCAACTTTGTCAGGTTCTCCAAGAGCATTCACCCTCTTGGCTACCACTTTGCCATTTTGCTTTTCCATCTTGGACATTTCTTGCACTTCAATCTTTGCTAATTTTCATCCACTTTGCCATTTTGCTTTTCCATCTTGGACATTTGTTGAGCTTCAATCTTTGCTAATTTTCATCTCTCCTTAGCTTCCATTGACTCGTTCTTCCATTTGGTATGATTCACTTTATCATAGGGCATAGGGCAAAGCTGCCATCGATGAGTGTTAGGTTAGAAAACACGCTAGAATTCATTTTACATGACTCACTGTATCATAGGAAGAAGCTACCACAGCGAATTCTAGTTTAGAAAACACCTTAGAATCCCGTTTCTATTTCTTAGGCTCTCTTTCAACTTCTGCATCTTTCGTTGAGAAAGATTTCGATAAAATAAGAAAGTCTCTAGACTAAAAAGTTGGGCCTCATTAGTCCAAGCTAATGCGTCAGAATCTGTGTTTGCTCTTGTATCGAGTGTTAAGTTTTGGTCTGATAAACATGGGGATCCAAATTCTTAAATTTAGATAATAATTACAGGAAAGGAGAGATCACCCATATTCATTAGAGAGATACTTTTTATAACTGATTTCTTGTCAAAATAAACCATCTTGTAAATCATATGATAGAATATCTCGTGAGAATCCTTCATTACTGAAATAGCTCGCATTTTCATCGCAATTCGCTATGTATAGCTAGAAAGTGATATTTAACAAAAGGGTATCAACGACATTTGGGGGGATCCATGGAGAATGAGGAAACCCTTCCCTCTTTCGTACCCTGAATCGACACCGTCTGTCCCTTTCTGTTCTACGTTATCTCATCGTCTATTTTCCTGGAGAACACCTTTACAAGAGACCATTGTCCACCCCTACAACCAAAACTCAATGGTGTAACATCGTGAAGCCAATAAACTCCTATCGTGTACTAATGTACTGTAACTCAGAGTCCAAACATGCAACTCCAATTGTATGCAGCCAAGAGCAATAAGTCCAAACATTTGCTCTTGGCAGTGGACCACAGGTACTGTTGATCATATTAAGACCATTGTACAAATCGAAGAAAGAAATATCCGAGGAACTGTTCTCGTACTTCTCCGTCGCTTTGAATCCACACGAAGAAAATGGAGTGTGCCATCAATCCGAACATTCTCCACCCGCATTCAGCTTATATGAGAGAAAAAGCAATTTGATTCACTGTGCTTAGCGTGCCAGGGTGCGTTTGTGTTCACGCTGCTGAATTACATAATTACACAAAGAGATTTAGTTGATTCTAACAGCCGCAAACAAAACTACGTGCATAATCAAGTAACGGGGAACTGTATGAAGATTTATAAGACCGTCTCTCAATACATGGCTATTCGCAAGAGATTCTTAAGTTGCACATCCCTTCACGGTAGAATCCTTTTTCTCAAAGTGAAAGAAGCCAGCTGATTCATTTGTAGTGTTAGCTCCACTTGAATTTCCTGCTGTTTCTCCTTTCTTCAGTAACTTCTCTGCATTATCACCAACAGACGGACCCCTGACCTTTTGAATCGAGAATTTGCGATTCGACTTGCAACGACTGCCGAGTCTCATAGATCCTGCAGTTCCTGCATCCATAGATCACAACAAGCAGTCTCCAACATTAGCATCGGAGATATCATGTTCCTAGCATCAACATCGGTACGAGATTCTTGTATCAAAATCGTAATCCCGGGGCCCCTATAGCAGAAATTGCTTCTGCAGAATACTGCAATTCCATTTATAAAGAGTGTCCTTGTGACGATTCCCATGTGGTGAAGTGAGTGACGTTGATGAACAAGCGAGACCACCTGATATGAATGCCAACAAGAATCATGGTTTGTCCTCATGAAAGTGCAATTCAAGGTCTGATTGGGAAATTTTCAGCACCTTGAAAATCATAAACTCCGTTACTCGATTGCAAGTGATATCTATATATGTACTGAGCTACAAAGAACTACATCTTAAAGAAAAAACAGTACCCAGATGACCATCACGCCAAACAAATTAATCCGAATAAAGATCGTAGATTATGTACCTACTATACATAGCTTACTCTTGAGCAACATCAAGATGGCTGGAATGCTTACCCACAGGTTCTATGTTTTATATGGCTGAACAATCTGACGCCGGAAGATCTGACCGTTAAGCGTCAGACTGTGCAACAGCACTAAAATCTATTATTCACAGACGAAGAATAGTTCGTAAAGTATCAGACAAATTGTGTATCGTTTGCTGCTCCTGTGCCACCTGCCATCCCTGCAGTGGTACTTCCTCATAACATCTGCCATCAGTGCAAAGTATTAGTCATGTGAGGTTCAATGCAAGGTAATCTCAATTAGAGTGACTGCAGCATCGAGACCTTAACCCGTCGACCTAAGCGGCCCTTTATGTCTTGGATCGATACACTTCCTCTTTCATAGACCAGTTTTGAGAGCCATGAAACTGACATCTCGAAAGATGCAGAACCAAAAGGGAACTCGAGGATGCTTACAGCTTGTGGTATGCCAGTGCTCGAGCCAAATTCGGTAATGTCGTGCTTGTGGCCAGCCGTTGGTACACACTTGGAGGAAGCGGCATCTGGTCGTATCAAAAAAGTAAATTCATCAGTAGATGGTGTGGCGAGCTGAAATTGGGTGTACATAGAATTCGCGTGGAAAGCTTTGACAACCTCGCACCAATATAAGCAAGACAAGAGCAGTTAAAGGAGCTACAAGAAGGCAACTATTGGAGATGCAAATGTGCCATACCTCATTTCCAAGCGGCTTTCGAACTCTTCGTTGCTGGCCATCTCCTAATCCGCCACCATTATAAAGCTCTTGGATAGCTTCTAGCGCTACCACCCCGCTGTGATCAGGTTGCCCGCTACTAGATATGTTGTCCGAAATCAATGCGATAGGCGAGATATCGGTAGCTTTTAGGAAAGGTATAGGGACGGTGTTACCAGCTGCATAGACTGATAACAGCTGAACACAGCAAAAGAGTTCGTGAGATACATGATGGAGAAAAGAATTTTCTGTGTTCCAGCGTACCTAGACGCTAACCTGATAGCGGAACCATATTTCTTCCATGTTATCAGAAATCAAGTGTTCAACAGACTAAGAAGAAATGACTAAGACTGTATAAGAATCAGCAGCATAGCACTAAGGATCTGGTGCTAACATGCAAGGAAGAGCGGAGGGTGATCAACCCAAACTACAGACAGCTAACTTTAAAAACCAGACAGCCTAAAGTTTGTTTGTTTTTCCGTGAGCTTGTATTTGTGAGCTTGAGAGGACAACTATAACTAGATTGTATGACAATAATAGCCGCAGTGTCGAGAAGATCAAACTCACACCTTGTCCTGCAACGCTAAGCCCTGTCTATTTGGGGTGCCTTTTGGTGTTCCTGATGCATTTGTTGAATCAGCTGCAGACTTTTTCAATGTAGATCCCAGACCCCCTTCCAGGACTGGCTTCTTTGGAGACAATACAGGAGAAGAAGATTGTGAACGGGACGGTGGAACAATTGGTGGCACATTCAAACTCCGCCCTCTTGCTGTAGACCCGATCTCAGAACTGAAAGTGAAACAGCAATTAGTGCTCTTTAGCTTGTAATGAAAGCAAAGCTAACAAGAGGGGATTCCCTTACAGCAATAACTTCACTGAGAGAGAAAACGAAAATTTCTTGTAAAAGCTCGCAGATACACGGCTTTCCATCGCGTACCCAATATCGGTAGTCTGAACTGGTGAGAGAACCGGGCTGCCACTCTCACTGCCTGGATCTTGCGTTTCATCTGGTATACTTCCAGCAGCAGAATCGTGCTTATTGCTAGTCCCGTGCACGACAATAGTCCCGAAGTCGCCATCTGGATGAATGAAGGAGCAACCGGGTCTCAAGTAATGGCAAAAGCAACCAAAATACTTCTTAAAGCACCCTGGCCTAGAGGGCCAGATAATACCATGTCAAGAGAGCTAGTACAAGTCCTAAATGAAAACCCCGATGCCACAAATTCTTTAGCCTGCAATGAGAAACTATCGCTAAGCACGTTGCTTGACCAATTGCCCTAACATACAAGAGGAAATAGGGGATCATACCTTCTTGTTCGGAGTCCATTGAGGCACCTTTAGGAAGGGTGTCAGCGTCATGCCTAATCAGCATCGTTCCTCCAAAAGATTCGTTCATTTTCACTGTCTGCCCCTTCTCCCAAGACCATTGCTGAATAGCAAACAATACTCAGTATAATAAGACCTTTAGTTACTAAGCAGAAACAACCTTCATGTAAACAAGAATTACACGGCTTGGTTAACGACTTTCGAACAAAGTTGTTGTTAAGCGCAGTATACGGAGTGAGCAGAAGCTTACTTCTCCCTTACGTAACGGACCTCACTGGGAAGTTCCTATGTTATATCCGGAATTATGGGCCATCAGTCTTCGGATTCGCGTCGGACTTATGGCACCATTGTTCCTACGCGACTAGTATCATAATGCAAGTTAACTTCCCAATCCAAGTCCGCGACATGCACGATAACACGCATAACATGATGGTGCATGAACTTACTCCGCCTCCTGACGATGCTGTGCCTTGATCTTGATTATAGGCCAATTGTTGTGCCACCATCTCCACTCTGATGGCTCTTGCTCTTTCTATTCTCGGTAACATCGACATTGCGGTCCCCTTGCACCTTTCTATGAACTTGTGCTGCAAATTTCAAGCCTTCCCAACATCAACAATCAAGCCAGTACAGACGTTGAGATTTTTCCTGAGTGTTTGTTAGGAGCATCATCTGGCATTCTCATCCCAGAATCTTTTTTTTAACACAGAAAAAGGGAACAAAATTCCATCGGTAGAATTAGAATCAGGGACTGTTCATGGCTCAAAAGTGGAGCATATTTCGCATGAAAGATCGACCACTTCCCCGACGGATCAACATTTCTAGCTCACTGAGTAGTGACTAGCATGCTACAGTATAGATAATGACATACTTGAAGCATAGCTGTTGCTGTGGGCCGCAGTCTTGGCTCTTTAGTAAGACATTTGGCCACAAAGTCATGGAAAACAAGAGACCTGTAAGTGAAACATAAATCTCAGTAATAACCACTCGTGGTACTAATGATCCGAGACTAGGGGCATATATAATAAAATAAGCTCTCAGAAGAACCCAATTACATCTTCTTGTGCAGCTTTGGGATGCCAATTTTCGAGACAAAATCAGAAAATAGTATACTTGACGCATAATGTCCTACATCAATATGTAATTCAAGACCTGATAACAATACCTACTGCTGCAAAGTAGTGACTTGAAGATGAAAATACTTGGCTGATAGTAAATAAGCTCAACAAAAAGACCGAAATAATACTAACCACTTCTCCTTGTCTTCCAACATAGGTGCAGGTTCGCGAGAGATCATAAAGAGAACCTACAAGAAGTTGCAAATTAATCAAAGGTACCCGCAAATCTCAAAACATTGGCTGAGAAAATTTGCATATACCCGGCGTGCTAGCTACATACCTTTATCAAAGGTATGTATATGGCACGCCGGGTAGGAGAACAAATCTGTAATGCTCGGTAAATTTTTCAGTCAAATAGCTTACTCTCATAGGATGAACATTTGACCGAGGAGGAAGTCCCTGCAACGATTATACACCGAGGATGGAGGGTTACGTTAACACTCACTTAAGACCTTGCCAGACATTGATAAGGGGGACGAGACAGACCACTGACAGCAGGTAAATATCAGTGAAGTTTTCCTTACTACCAAGAAGCAAAGACAATTATAAACCACAATGGTAGCTTTCCATCGCAACTGAGGTTAAGGCATCTTGCTCACTTGTATATCTACACTCACACTACATACCGTCAGCCAGGGTCGTTCTGGGCGGCAATCTAAAGAACGAGTGCACTTCTTTTCCAACTAGTGGACCCAAAAAAGATAAACATCAATATGGACCCATAGAACTGCATTTATTGATGAAAATATCTGCAGCACAAGTTGCACCTAAACTGCCTACACGTACATGTAGGCAGCCTCGGTATCAACATGTTGTATTTTCATACTGGCATGCGCTTATGACATGATTAAAGAGCAAGTAACGGGAGGCTCTCACCTCAGCCATTTCTATTGCCGACACTCCAAGTGCCCAGACATCGACCTGGCAATAAGCCAAACAAACCAAACATCATGAGAGGAGAAAGTTACACTAATCGCCTTGCACGTTTTGTGCCCACCGGTTAACCATGAAAGAAGTGCTGCGGTGTTGAAATCAGCTTAGGCCGGACTGGCAACTACAATGAGGGTCTGTTTATCTTGTATATCTTACTCATGTGGAGGAGCTAATAACAAATATTTTTAGTTCGTGTAGGCATACATTTTACAAGACTAACACCAGGTGAAGTTCATAATTTGCAGGTACGGTCACTTGCACTTATACTTCGTTGAAAGAGTCAAGTCCAAAGTAAAACTTCTAGAACTCACGACGAAGCTCCATGACAACCTACCTTGCCGTCGTAACGGCTTTCTTGAATGACCTCAGGTGCCATCCAATGAGGAGTTCCAATGAACTGCACAAGATGTACGAGGTTCAATACTTTGTCTTCCACAAGCCTTGTCTTCTCAAAATGAGCATCAAAAGTCCTTCCTCTGACAGTTAGCCCTACAACAGCGCGTGCCATGTTAAGCTATGAGAGAAGAGATGAGAACCAAGAGCCTATAATATTATAGGTTATGCCTATAATATTTCAGATATGGGAGCAGAAGCCGTTCACCGGACGGGTATCCACTTAGGACCGACCCGAAACGAACCGACAACATGGATATGGTATAATTCTGCCTACGGTAGAATAGATTGTTCAGAACTTACAGTATTACGCTTGGACATGGTTCGAGTCAGCTGCGCAGCTACACCAAAATCACCTGCAATCACCAGACCCAATCATTATATGCCTTCTATTCAGTTCCGGAGGATCACTCTGCAAATTGCGGAATCACGAAAGACAACGCACTTCTCTTCTGTGATGGCAAAAAGACGCACCAAGTTTGACTTCTCCTTGCTCTGTGAGCAGGATGTTGCCACCCTTGATGTCCCTGTGGACTTTGAAAATTGAGTGGAGGTAGGCCAAACCCTGCGCCATAGACAATCTCCCTGTAAGCAGTCGTACGGTAACTCCTAGAATTTTTGCCACTTAGGTTCCAAGTTTCCTGCTCTTAATAATGAGATCGAAAGGAGATGATATAAGAAAATCTAACATCCAGTGAGCAATACGCAGGAAGAAAACACCCTGTCTTTTGCAATTTGCATAACAATCCTGTTTATGACAAATATTCTCAGTTCTTTCAGTTTCTCCCAACTTTTGATTCACAATTTGATTTGGTTTTGTTGTATTTGAGATAGTTAGAGTTGAAGAGTAGCAACCTTCAAAGACTCCTTGCATATGTACGCAATCTGATGCTCCTCAAGAGCTTCATCAGTTATGCTCATCAAATCCGCTACACTGCCACCCCCACAGTACTCCATCACTATCTGCAACCAAAGACAAGAGAGAATTGGTACATGTGCAGAATAGAACCTTATGGTAGAAGAGAAACAAGTTCAGACCTGCACTATACAAGGCAATGCGGTGCAGAAGTATAGAATTTGACAATTCACAAGAGTAATTGGTATGGTCTACAGCGGACTCATAGTAGGATAACAGAAACTAATTATTTGTGCAAGCAAGCTGCCAAAGTCATCAACGAACACACCCAGAGATAGTCTTCTCCTTGGTAGCTGCCAAGATAACGCACAACATTGGGATGATTGCATTGCTGCAACATCTCAATCTCCCCACGAATCTCCTCGTAGCCTTCTTCCTGAATTTGGTGATCCAGAGCCAGGGATAACCTTAACCAAATCAGACAGATGCATTGTGCTTGTATGAATAGAAAGCAGACAACACCGGACTCAAGTTGAAATGACCAGATGCTCTGTACACCTGTTTTGGGTAGTTGTAAATATCAAGTGAGATCGAATTCCATCCATCTGCTCTCTATTTTGGAATTCCAACATAAGAATGGAAAGGAAAAAAACGATACAACACGAGAAAACAGGACGCAAGGCTCCTGCGTATATACCCCTTCACATAGGGATATGACTTTGATAGCAACCAGCTCGGACGTTCTTAGATCTCTTGCTTTATAAACGGCCCCATAGGAACCCTTACCTGCGAGAGAATTGCTTAGTGTTAAAATTCATAAATGATACACAGGGGAGGAATCTATCCTATCCAGGGGGGGAAACTAAAAAATTTCGGAAAAAATTCCCTGATTGAAACCATGCGTCCAGCCTAGAACCCTAGGTGTATTGAGGGCCTACCAAGTTCATTTAGAAGATCATACTTCAGTGAGGGATCTTCTTGCATCACTTTCTCATGCACCGGACTCCTCATGCTCCGCGTCCGTGTTCGTTCCCTTGGCTCATACTTGGGTGCACCCATCGTTATCTGTGGTTTGATAGGAGTGTGCTTCTTCACCGTCCCACTACCTCCTGTTTCTCCCCCAAAATTTTCGCTGCCACCGCCAACCCTATGCACCATCGTATCGTACTTATCACCAGTCTTGAGCACCACAGTGCCATAAGGAGTGTCTTCTTCGGATTTGAACACCACGGTGGAGAAGATATCTGACGCAGGAGATCCGGGGCTCTTCATAGCATCTGCCATGATCAGTCAATAGATCACAAACAGCTGCCAAGCCTCAAATGAGCTTCCCAATCAACTCCTAAACGCTTCCGGGCGACAAGCTTCTGCGCAAAATTCGCAGCTGCTTCTCATAACCTTAACTTTCATTCCGGGAGCTATATTCCTGTGAGGAAATAGACCGATTTTGTGACAGTATCCCGAGAGACTGATCGCTGTTCCGATTCAAACACACTGATCCAATTTCTGCGCAGTGCGACCTGATAACGCGTATTCTTATCCTTTCCTTTCCAACCGTTGACAATTTCCCATCCTCAAATCCCAGCAATTAATGCTCACTTTTACAAAGCAATCCTCCACACTACCTGTCGGGCATCCATTTCCGACAGCTGACTTCCTCCACTGTCTGTCCTTTTCCCTTGCTGTGGAATGTGTAACAGATTGTCCAACTCTTCAGCGTCTGTTGTCTGTTTGTCCAACTCTTATGTCATCTGAAACAGGAAATGCTCGTGAAATTCAAGCCCCCAGGGAGATTGCACGAGAAGACCTGACAGTCACCGATATACAGTGGACTAAGGTAGCAGTTGGAACTTTTATTTCTCTATTTATTTATTATATATGCTTTTATATTTATTACTTTTTGTAATATACCGTACCAGCGGGAAGGTGCGTAATGCACTCGAAGTCCGCACATACACGTTCTCAATGAAAGTAATTTCTCGTGAAATATTAAGAGTTCATGCATATGAGTAGCCTCGGCTTACGCAACATTTGGGGCTTGGATCTAAGGAGTAATAATATGATTACTGTACATGCAGTCTTCTTAGGAACCAGGTCTTTCATTGACTTGGGATTATGATGAGGAGGAACACCGTATGAATTCCTCGATAATTATTTAAAGTTTTTTATAATTTTGCTTTTGATTTATTGAATTCTTGGTATCACTTATCACATATAAGGATTTGAAATGTGTACATCGTATGCTACAATAATCTAAACCTAACGGTGATAATCGTGTGATCATAGTTGGACCTCATCGTCATTTTATTATCTTAGTCGATAACATAACATAATTGGAGATAAGTTTTCTCTTTCTCCCTCCATATTTGTTTATTTCAGTATAAGAAACTTGCAAACTTATAAAGGTGGTCATCGTGTGATAATGATGGTCGAATCTACTCGTCCAAAGTTTTCTTTTCTTTTCTATTTCTATTTCAAATTTCAAATTTTTCTATTTAAAATTTCTTCGTGTTTTCTACAGGGTCGCCTTTTCTTCTATCAAATGTTTCTTTTTCTTCGTTAATGTAACGTACAAGTTCGTTCAAGACACCCCACCCCCACTAAGACTCTCATTTCCTAAATATAGCATTTGATGTAACCTAACGAAGCTGTTCGTTACGTGGATTCAACCGGCCAAGAATCCCTTTCCTTCTTGTAGTCGTTACATGCAATGTAGTGTGGTAGTCAATTAAAAAGAATCCAGATGATTAAGGATCTCAAACGTTATATAGTTTCGATATATAAATAATAAAGAATAAAAGCTCTCATTTAAAAATCAATTACCAAGAAATGATACATGTACAGGGAAAAATGAAGCTAATGAAGTCGAAAGTATTCAAATGAATGAAAACAAGTTCGAGAAGACCGGACGGAAAGAGACGTACGGCGGAAGGGTATCATCTTTTTATTTGTTAGTTTCTTTAAATCGTGAATATTCATATTTTCATAGAAAGCATGAAAAGAGCGATAGTGCATAGTGCAATCTATACAAAATAAGTATTATTTCAGATATTCCACTGATATTAGAGTCATAAAATTCATTAATGTTAATTTTAAGTCAATCTATCTTGCCTACCTTTGGGTTATCTTAACCCCTTGAGTTCTTCCATTGTAGAGTTTTATTTGATGGGACTTAAGGCCATTATATCTCTTGGCTTGAGTTGAAGTAAGTTTCCGTCCTTTCGTTATCCTACGAATGGACGTAGATGCCCCTTGTATAGAAGGGGAAAAGAGCGCAAAATTCGTTCTTGCTTTAGAAAAAATATAAGGAAATGGTACGAAGGCCTAACTTATTTACCAACAAGGCAATACTCTTGAGAGACGCAAAGAAGTCGAAGGCTATTTACTCGTCAATTCAAACCTCTTAACAATTAAAGGATTTCAGACCCAATTCAAACCTCTTAACAATTAAAGGATTTCAGACCCAACTCAAACCTCTTAACAATTAAAGGATTTCAGACCCAATTCAAACCTCTCAACAATTAAAGGATTTCAGACCCAATTCAAACCTCTTAACAATTAAAGGATTTCAGACCCAATTCAAACCTCTTAACAATTAAAGGATTTCAGACCCAATTCAAACCTCTTAACAATTAAAGGATTTCAGATCCAATTCAAACCTCTTAACAATTAAAGGATTTCAGATCCAATTCAAACCTCTTTACAATTAAAGGATTTCAGATTAGGTTTGAAGAGTTGGAGATGGAATGTAATTATGTCGTTATGCATAATCTGATTTCAGCTAAATATTTCAAATTAGTATAATAGTTAAACATTGCATATATTCAACATGAAGAATACAGTTTCAACTTACAACTTTCACATAATAAATCTATTTGAATATGATTAGAAATCTATTAAGTGGAATTGACCGCGCATTGATAGATAGATCCATCAAGCTATCTAAGAATAAAACAAATGAGCTAACATGGGTTGGTGAGTCCGCATATCTCTTGGTTAGAATGAATCTTTGATGATTATTAAAGTAATGTACCATGGACTAAGAAGCTAAAAACCAAACTCTGTCACACTCCTCCAAGGCTAAACTCCAAGACACTTTCTAAGATTGAAGTAATTACTCGTTAGAGAACTCAATGAAAGAGAAATAGTTGCAAATGAAAAGATGATGAGTGCATTCATCCTTACTTTATATACTTGTAAAATAGTATATGCCAAAATTATGCATTATTAGAATAACTCAAGTTTCTAAGAAAAAAACATATAAAATCTAAAAGAATATCCAAACTCATTGGAATAATCCATATGGTCTTATCTTGGTCAAACCCAATAATTAAATCAAAGGTTCATTCACATGGGAAATTCTTGGATTATAGAAAAATCCAAACCCAAAATGCTTGTGTACCTAAGAGTTATGAATACTTTTCTCAAAGCAAAACATCTACAAATAATAAAAGGTTCATACACTAGAAGACAAAATAGTTATGCTTACTTTTTCAACTTCTTCTAAACTAGAGGTTGGTTATGATTAACTCTAGCAATTTGTGATTGATATAGAAGCTTGGTTAAACTCCATATAAATAATATTTTCAAATACTTACAATACAAAACTAAATATCCAAATAGAATATACATATACCAATAGATAATAGGTGTTACAATGCTAAGCTCTAATATTATTGTATGAGAAATCTATCTTATTTTACTTAAGATATCTACAATATGCAAATCATATGGCCTACATACCATTGGAATATCCAAAGAAACATCACTTAATGTAATTGCCCTTTATGGATTGCACCAACCAATGCTCTTTTGTAGAGCAATGGTAGAATACCATTAGCTAGATGGATTATCTAGATCTGTTTATTGGCTTGATAATATATTTAGGGATGTTATATATAATGATATAAGTAGATTAGATAGAGTTATCACCAAAAAAGTACTTCCATTAATAGTGTAGAGACCAAAAACACCCTAAAAACTTTTGAGCCAACTTTGGAGGCCTAAATGAATGAATTAAACATTGACAAATAATTTATTTTCTCCTCTCAAAAATACCTCACCCATGTAATTCTAAGCTTTCTATAGGGAGATTCCCAATAGATTCCCTTTGGTAAAACTTGTTTGACCAACCAAATACGACAAGGATCAACATGTCACCAATCCATGTAGCTAATCTAAGAGTGGAGCTTGTTGACATGTCACCAACCCATGAATTCAATCCAAGGGGATGTAGCTCCTTTTGAGTGGATCCTCCTTGCTATATAATAAAGACAAGGTGCTCCTTTGAGGCATCAAAGTATTGAGGAATGAAACCTTGTGTTTCTCTTGGGGTTTCTCCTATCCTTGGAAGATTACAAATGGACACACACAGTCTGAAGTATATTATAAAGTAGAAAAGTGAGAGTGGTACTCTTTGATGTTTATTATGATAAGCTCTAATGCACTTCTTGATAAATGTGCCAAATCCAATGTCCATCACTCCAAATAACTCCAAGGCTAGAAAAACAAAGAGATGACCTTGTTGTATACCTCTATACTTGGAGACCTTGGATATAGATACTATGCTCATAGCTCATCTTGGAGGATGAGTAATTACTCCTTTTAAAGTGAATCATGTGTGAGATATGTAACCATAATATCCACTATTGTCACTTGATCATATCATAGCAAATACAAGTCAACCTTGACTCATGTAATTTGGTGAAGCATACCAATGCTCCTTCCAAGTCAGTTATACACTCTCTTGTGCCATAGCAAACATTATATCCGTAGTAGCAACATGTGTAGCTATCCTTCCTCCTCCAAATGGACAATGTGTCATATTGATCCCTATTGCATCTAATATGGAACCATACTCATATGTGAGTAATGAAGATGAAAATGTGTGGATCAAATCTAGGCAAAACTCAAGGTTGTAGAGAAAATAAGAGAACTCAAGCTCTAAAAAAAATACCATAGGCTAAGGTTAGAATAATAAGTGCACCTATGGGGTCAAAGGTAATAAATAAGTGTTGCACCTTAAGAAAGTGCTACACCTTGAGAAAGTAGTATACCTTTCAGATTAGTGCACTTTCTCAAGGCTGCATGTACTACTTATGTATTACCTTTGATCCTATATGTGCCTTTATTATTTTAACCTCAACTTATGGTACATTTTGTTCAAATCTTGAGTTCTAAACAAAATCTTAAAATATTTGGTGAAGAGGGATTACCATAAAGTTTTTGGTTTAGATACTTGGAAGGATGAATAAAGTTATTTTCCAACACTCACTCTCAAGTGATGAATTGAGATTAACTTATTATTCTCCTCCTAATAAGCCTAGCATTGGTAAGTACGAGACTAATTTTGTGCCAAAAAGGCCTTTAGTGAGAAAATTTGCTATCATGTCTAAAGTAATACAATATTTAAGATATATAGTGTTGTATTGAGCTAAATTTTTTGGTAAAGTGGTAATGAACTAATATATAAGTAGTGAGCTTGTGGTGCTTAGTAGTGTCAACTAGAGTAAGTGCAATTTAATTGTCACAAAGTACAAGTGTAGGATCTAAAGTATCAATCTTGAGGCTCTCCAAGAACTCTTGTAGCCACACAACTCTAGAAGAAGTAGTAGCCAATGCAATATATTTGGCTCTAGTGGATTACAAGTCAGAGGTTTTCTATTGGATGGAGCTCCAATTGATATCTCCTTGCTAAAGAATAAAACAATAGTTAGGTGCATATCATTGTTGGTCAACCATACTTACCTACAAACATCATCGTAGCCAAAAAGATGTCTTGGGTTATTAGATTTACAATACTCCAAATAGTAGTTGATGGGAACCTTAAGGTTCCCAAAAGTGTGCTTAATAGATTTAAGACAAGGAAGGCTTGGATTGCCATAAATTGGGCAAGCATGCTTACATTAAAGGACAAGTCAAGCCATGAACAACTAGATACCTAAAGGAGTGAGCAATTAACATTATTATAAAGAATAATCGACACACTTAGCTTTGTCTCTCTTTAGGTGTGGTGGGACAATCCTAAGCTATTATAGGGATCAGGGAGTAGAAACTAGGAAGTAAGACTGAAAACCAAATTCTACTAGCTTTTGAGACTTGTTGGAAAATGGTGATGGGTAATTGCAATGGCAAATAAGAGTAATAATTTCTTGAGTGAAACAAGAGTATGAATATGAATGTTGATGTTGAAGAGGTGATTTAGCAATATGAGTGTGGAGTGCTTGACTTTCACAAAAACCTACTTTTAGGGAGTATGGAACCCATGGGTTGATCCAAGATAGTTCTATGTATTGGCACCAAAGCCTTGCAAGTGAGAGGATTACTCCATTTGACATCTAGGCATTTATTGAGCTCAAATTGTCTATCTATGATCCAAGGGGATAATTGGGAAATTGGGAATCAAATGATAACAATATAGGTTCATGGAAGAGTATCAATGCAAATCTACCTTGTGCAAGTTCTATTTTGCTGAAGTTTAGGGTTGAAAATTGCTTAGCAAAAGAAAACTATTGTGTTTACAAAATTTCAAGTAAAATACTTCTAGTTTTTTAGCTTTTGAATGCTACCTAGCAAGGATATGAGATAAGTGGTGTCAACAATTTCCAAATTCTTTAGTTTTCTCAGTTCTCCAAAAGTAAATATTTATCCTTGCAACCAAGGACAATTACAAAGTGTGAGAACTTTCAATCTCTCAAGATGTTTAAATGCAATTGGTAGCCTTTTAGAATAGTAACCATGTAGATTAGCTTGTGGTGGAGTCTTGCAATCCATAACTTGAAGTCTAACTATAACTATCAAGGTTGTAGAATTGAGGTGATGTTATTTGAAGGCTTACATTGTATTGGTGTTCTCTCTAGCCATGAATAGTAAAGTAAGGCTCAAGAAACTCAAGCAAGGTGTGAGGGTGATTAAATAGTGGACAATAAGCAAACAAGATAAAATTTGACATGATTTATATGCAAATAAAGCATGGGAGTACTTTATTAAAGCTAAATGGATTAATAATCTCTCTTAGAATTCTTGACATGTAATCAAGATCTATAGGAACTTTTGAGCTCTTATAGGTTCTTGTGCTTATGGATAATGCTCCAAAGTTCAAGTGCTTTAGAAGTTTGAGAGCTTTTTGTCTAAAGCAAAAGTTGTTGGGTTTGAATGTTTTTACAATTGATGGAGTTCTTCAATTATACTTGTGCATCCATTTTCCAAGGTACTTGAGGGTCTCAATTTTTTATGCACCAGTAATGATAGGCAATATCTAAGCTGATTACAAGAATCTTAGCATTCAATTGGTGCTAGCAGAACTTCTTAATGGGTCTCTATAAGCTTTCAAGAAATTGAGGCCCCACAACGCCATGCTGATATGATTGATCAAAAGATAAGAGCAACTACTTTGTTTGTGCAAAAATTATAATATAGAGTTACTATGGAGTGGATTTTGGTGCTAAATTTATGACCCACCTTGGCAGAATTTGATTACACTCTGATTGGAGATGTGATCCATGCACTTAGACTGCCTATGGAGCTGTCTTTGGAGGTAGAATGGACCTTGTTGGGTCAAAGATATGCCATTCTCACATTTCTTATTATCTTTTTTGTTATCTTCTCCTTTTTTGGCCCTTTTTTCTTCTTTGTTTATTTCTCAATTTTCCATGGGTTTTGCCTTTTGGCACTAGTTCTAATAGTTCCATCTTCTAGTTATGAATTATTTTTTATTCTCTCCTTGGTGTTGGAGGTTTCCAAAGTAGACTATATTACAATACTTCCACTTTGTACTTAAGCATAGATAGCTAGAGGGACTTCCATAGACAATACTCTTCATCTAGTATGCCATACTCCTTATGTGCAATTAGGAAATAGATCTTGGCATTATCTCTTTCAACACACCACAATGGCTCAAATTCAACTAAATGTTGTCTATTCCATCCCCTTGCCATGTCCTCTATTCCTTCCCTAGGGAAGGAACCCACTCTAGGTGATTCTCTCATGGAAGGAAACCCCACCTTAGTTAATTCTCACATGGAGAATTTCACATCTACAATCATACCCAAGCTTCACCTTCCTACTAAATCCTCTTCCTCTAGCTATAAAGAACCACCAACACTATAAGATCAGATCTCTACCCTTGTGCCCATAGCATGCACATACATACTATCCCACCATAGACTATTGATCTTAATTGCCTATAGGTGGATGTTGGTCTAGCATAACATCAAGAGTGAGCTATATAACCATATATGAGGGCCAAAGATACCACATTACCTCCTCTCCTAGACCCTCTTGTACTCCTATCTTCTCTCTTCAAGCTCCACTAAATATTACTCTAGTTACACTCTTTAGATCCTATCTAATCATTCTTACTTAGTTTACCTAGACCTTGCATTTACATCAAGATCTTGTACAATATCTAGTGGGCTCTATGCTCTCCTTATTATTGCAAGCTACCTTGGCAGATGACCAAGGGAAATATGTATATACATAGACCTTATTAGCTCTCTTTCCCTAGTGTGCTCTACTTTAGGAGCACTAGCATACCGTGAGACCGCCTCCAAGATTCATAGGTTATTTTGAGGAGACTGGTGAACACTTAGGACAAGTATACCATACAAACCCAAGCAACAACTAGGAGGATTTTAGAGTCTCCATAATGCCATGCTCCACCTCCAAAGCATCATTGCCTTTGTTGCTCCTTAATTTTAGGCCAATTAGGAGACAAGTAGGGAGTATAGATGCACAATCCTTCTCCTTTGATACTCTATCTATATTACAAACCCTCCATCTATTGGCTAAGGAGTAGCTACACTTTTTAATGCATAAATATTAGCCAAATGAGCTTACAAATTACATCTTTGCTTGTGCTTCATTCTCCGCATTTCTCAATAGGTGTACCATTAGGTTTGGTCTCTGAGCACCTATGTGATTACCTTTCTCTATACACTCTAAATTATGGTTTTCTCTTTCTCTTTGTTTTTTATCAAAGTATAACTTTGGGCATAGTACCCCTTGGCATATCTTGTCTATTTGGTGCATCTTGTATCTTTGCTCTATCAAATGATATTTTTAATGTTTACCCCATTGCTATTGGAGATATATTTCTTTGTTTAGTCTCTTGTACCATCTGCTTGTTGCTATAATGCTTGTTTCTATCTTTTTGTCTCCACATCAATTTTTTGTGGCTACTCCAAGGAGCTACAAGATGTTTATTGCTAGTATTAGAGCATCTTTTGATCTCCATTCCAATTGAGTGAGTGTCCAAGTGGATATCTCCAATGCCTTCAATACCATTTCTTGTCTAGCTTTATTTTGCGCTCTTTGCTTAGTAGGCAATTAGATCCTCTCTTTGATACCATTTGTATGTACATTTTATTGGATAAAGACCCCTTTGTTGTATAATTACGAGACTACCATAAGAGACTTCACATAATAGAGATTTGTCACATAATGATAGGGAGATCCCCTAAGAGGACCTTCTTTTATCAAAGCTCACTAACAAGAGTTCATAAATGCTTTTCCATCATGTTTCTTTCCATCCCTCTTGGACAATACCCACATCTTATGCCCTTTAAAGGATGTAGTTTGCACCATGGAAACTTTCAAATGCAGCTTATAGACCTTATGTTTATGAGTCTAGACCCATATATGCAAGGTATAAAGTCCATGTGAGGTTTTCACTCCCTTTGGTTTCCCTAGGGTTCTAATTATCGATAAGAGATATGAATGTATTGGGATCTCCACAAGGGATGGAGGATAAATATAGCTCATTCATCTCCAACAAACTAGTTTGGGCTATTTTTTATGCTTACTCCCTAGGTTGGAAAACACACAAATAGCCTAATCCATTCTAGCTTACTACTATCTTCTTTGAATCTCCTATCTAGCTTGCCAATATCTTCTTATAGAGGTACTTCTACCACATTTAAGCACTTTTGATAGCACCATATGCTACACCTTTTCCACTTTGTTGGAGCCAAGTACGCTCCTACAACTATCAAAGGTGTGGTGTAGATTACAAATAGCCCTACCCATAGCTATAGGAAGATGTGGTTTCATACTATATGAGTGCATTGTACCAATAGCCTTTATAGGTGCATGCATCCTAGTGGCACTTCTCCTAGCCAAAAGTTTCTTACACTATGGTTGTCCTTTTCTATTGGCACCTATCATTATAGTGGATTCAAGAACATACAACCTCAAGATATATCTATGGTTTGCTTGTGACTTTTTGCTATGCCTTACACGCACAACAATCCCCCCATTTTTTAATTTTGTATCATTTTACTCTCCAAGAATTATGTACATATTAGTGAGCATATGCACACCCAAACCCTTACCAACATCCTCACTAACATGCCATTATCAAATAGAGTTAAAATTCTTTCTTATGGAGAGAAAAGCTATAGAGCTTGGTTCCATGCCTCCTCTTTGATAGAAGGTTTCCATTTCATGTTTTAGGAGTTCTCCACTAAATTTTGCTTGCAGTTAGGTCTCCCATATTTGGCTCTACTAGGGCTTTTAGACCAATGCACATGTGGTTCCACATATGATACACAAGGCATATATATTTTATGTTGTATTGTAGGTGGAGAGCACACCAAAGTTCATGATGCCATCTATGACATGGTGTCTTAAATCCTTCAAGCTACACATTCCCCAAGTATAGATTGAGATAATTCTTGGACCTACCAAGATGATCTCCTCCTTGTTGAGTGAGAGCAAATATCATCACATTCACAAATGGTCAACATACTGAATTTGATGTGGGGGCTGCAAATCTCCATATGAGCAAAGACACTAGCACAAGCTAGCACTCAAGCAAGAACAACAACAACCATCATAGCTTGAGGAAAGGAGAATTATTATGCATCATAGTTCTCTTATGATACATTTGTTCTTGTGGTTGTGCAAATTTTTCAGCACATTGATCACCACTTTGATGGATTGCTTAGGAAAGTAGCACAAAGGTTTCTCATAGAAGAGAGGATCCATGGCTATCTTCCAAGATTTGCTCACTTCCTACTTTTGACAAAGAGTTTCAATCACCTTACAACTCTCTCAAGCCTTGGATCTTCATTGACAAGTAGTAATAATTAGTGTGCCCATGTAATACCATTAGCTAGATAGATTATCTAGAGATTGAAATTGGCTTGGTAATATCTTTAGAGATGTTATATATTATGGTATAAGTAGATCAAATAGAGGTGTCACCAAAAGAGTACCTCCACTAGTAAAGTAGAGGTCAAAAACACCTTGAAACTTTAGAGCCAATTTTGGAAGCCTAAACGGATGAATTAGGCCTTGAAAGTAGAAGACTCCCTACCCTTCATAGGTATGGGGTGTTGCATTCTTCCTACTTATTTTCATTTTTGAGAGCTTTCTTATGGTACCTCACCCATGCTATTTTGAGCTTCCTATAGGAAGATTCTCCATGATTCCCTACCAATCAGATAGGACAAGGATCAACATGTCACCAATCCATGCAGCTAATCTAAAGGTGAAGTTTGTTGACATGTTACCAATCCATGTATTTGATCCAAGGGTGTAGCTCCTTGTGGGTAGATCCTCTTTGTTATATAATAAAGACAAGGTGTTCCTTTGGGACATCATAGTATTCAAGAATGAAACCTTATGTTTATTCTCTTGTGTTTCTCCTATCCTTGGAACATTATAGCCCATCACATCTAGAGTTGTCTCACTCATTTACTAAATGTACCATCAGAGGAATTCTACTATTTAGTCTGATGGTAGTTTTTTTGTAGTTTTTATTACATGGTCACATAGCCTTTCTTGTTATGTTGATTTGGGGGTCTTGGTTTTCTCTTTGGTTTTTAGCATCCTTGTTTTATTGAACTCCTTGCTCTTTATCTCCTCTAGTACTCCTTGGTGCTTTTTACTCCTATTTTGCTTTCCTTGAGAGTATTTTATATATGTATAACCTATAACACTTTGTTGCACACAAAGACTTTGAGTAATTTTGATCCAACCTTCTTGCATGGATTTGGTGACTTGTAGGCATAAGCAATGGTGGATTTCACCAAAATCAATCATAGCAAAGCACTCAAATAATTGCATTCAATGTTTTTGAGCATATGCAAGCTACTACTACAAGAAATTGATGTATCATCAACATAGAGGGCCAATATTGCTATATCATGTCCTTTGTACATATAATACACAATGCTATTGGGCTTGGATTTGGAAATCCAATGGTGAGTAAAGAATTGTTGATGAAGTACAATAAGCTAATGGATAAACACACAATTTGATTTGAGTAGCACATTGTGGATTGATCCAAGAGATGCGGACTTAGTGCAGATTTTCCCATTTCTCTTCCAATATGGCTCTTGGAGGCATAAAAATGCTCAAAAACACTAGTGGGGACAAGGAGTTTCAATGGTTGGTAGCAAGCTATGGAATAGCTCTCATTGAACAAGTAATCATTGTTTGATCAAGGAATTATCTAGTAATAGTTAATTGTCTTTGAATTGAGGGTTGAACTAGAGATGATTTAGAGTGAGGTGTGGTATAGGTTTGGTTGTGGATTATCAATACCTCAATTATGTTAGAACAACAATAAGCATTCTTCAAATAGATCATTTTTGAATCCTTTCCATCTCAAAGTGTTGTCCTTTGCATTATCATCTCCTTCAATTGTCATTTTGAGATAAGTCAAGGCAAGTGGATACATTGGCATAACTTCTAGAATATTGTCAATCATATCCTACATGCAAACACAATATATTAAAAAAACAAATAAAACAAAAATTATAAACTGAAAAACCTACGCCCAAGCAAGGGAAGAGGAAAACAGGCAAACACTAACTCTTTGTCATGGAAAATGATATACTTCATTGTGAGTTAAACTCATTTGTATTTTATCATATCTTGCATAGATTACATATCTATCGTAAGCTAAAAATAATCAAACACAAATAGTGTTCAATTACCAAGCTGAAGCTTAAAAGTAAAATTGCTTGATTGACCTTGAACTGAAAAAACTAGGTCTACAATAAATTGAATTGCTACATGATCAATTTGGACTGAGCAATAAACTATAGCTTGATACTTATTACATTCAACATGAGGAATTATGTGGTAGATGATTTACCTTACCCTAATCAAATTAGGATAGGCATTTTGATGTGTAACTATCAATTTACAAGTATACAACGATTATCAAGAAGTTTTGGAAAGTATTTCACAACTCACCTTGCATTCTTTGAGTACACTTTGAAATCCAGCATGTCAAATCAATCTCTCTTCCTTTAGAGATTTGAAATGTATACATGGGGATAAAAAATTGTCATGCAATGTCTTTAGATGTTTGTAGAGGATAGCTTGAGGCTATGAGGTGCTTCATTCTTACACCACTATTATCAAACAAAAGTTACGAAAGACATCTGAATGTAAATATTATCCAATATGATCAGAATCCTTGACTTCTGCCTTGCCTATATGCAACTCAATTGGTTATGAATTTTTGGGTTTGTTTCCACAACTTGCTTCATTCCTTGAAGTTTCAACAACTCTGATATTTTCTCCACAAGAAGTTTAGCATTAGCACGACGACTACCTATTCCATGGGAGTTGTTCATAGCTCCCTCTCAATCAATAGAACTAGACTTTCCTTTATTGACTGATTGCCTCACCTATGGAACCCGGGCACGGCCTCCACTCTCCAAACCCAACATTTAAACATAAAGGTTTGGAAAAACCCAAGGCTCCTTTTATAAACAGTGGATTGATTAGTGTAGGTTTATAATATCACTACTTGTTGATGTATTTTTGACATTTCCATGTTGATAATAATAGTTGATAGAGGATTTACTATATCCCATTCTCTATTAAAAATGCATAAACATGATAATAGTTGAAGTAAATTACAATAATACATCTCAGCCATGTCTACACCCACTCTCGACAAGAGAGATCTATATTGAGACTTGTAACTTTGTGAAAATAAGGATCTCTTTTCTTTAAACTTCTCCAATACTTTTGGAGAAGTTCGCAAATTCACCAAAGGACTCACTTGACATAAGCACGTGCTTCACATAAGGCCATAGTGCATGCTTTCACTTATTCCCTTCTTTCTCCGCTTATTATATGTTATTCGGTATATAGTATTAAAAAATATAATATATTAGAATATATGTCAGAAATGAACAATGTTTAAAAAATCTCCTGACCTGTTCTTAACCTAAGCTTATTTGATACGAGGTTCATTTCTAATTTTATCTTGAACATTGCGATGGACTACAAATGCATATGAACTTCGATAAAAGAGTCCACTAATTTTCTT
Organism: Lunularia cruciata; assembly: GCA_948567375.1. Taxonomy (NCBI): domain Eukaryota; kingdom Viridiplantae; phylum Streptophyta; class Marchantiopsida; order Lunulariales; family Lunulariaceae; genus Lunularia; species Lunularia cruciata. The sequence goes on from OX419758.1 coordinate 62,369,878, forward strand.
TTCCTTAAATTCTTTTTTAATACTCCTAATGCTTCGATATATGAACGCAAACTTGGACGTTGCTTTAATTTGGGCTATTAGGGTTGCTCTAAACATAATAGATCAAAACAAGAAAGTGCGTTTTACTAGTTTTCCTTTGTCTAAACTCTACTTTGAACTTATGCATAACTTGGATCACATTAGATCACGTTACGATTCGAAATGATATACTTAAAAAACTTCAACTAAAACTAAGAAATAAACAAAAACCGATTGAATCCTTTCTCAATTGAAACAAATATGAAATGGCCAAAATCCAGCAGTGTTTTGAATAAAATTATTCAGATTTGCTTATTAAAATCATATAAATAGATTCCCTATTTAGTTCATCGAATATCTACATATATTATAACCTTCAAAAGTTACATTTATTATATACCAAATAAAAAAATATATCTAATTATAAAATGTATTCTCGTACTCGTATCCCTCCTTCCAAAATATGTCATTCTCATATCTAAACCTGTTTTAGGGAATAGCATCTGTCAATAATATAAGAAAAGCATAATGATAAGAATAGAACACTCATTCCAATAGATACAAAAGACCCATAATAACACTTGGAAATAACAAAGGCAGGGTTTATTAATTGTGTCATCGCCTTATGCATTTACATCTTGTTGGATGTTTATTGTTCGGCATTAAAAGTTTCAAATGTTTTTCTCTCCCAACAATGTTTATTTTTTATTGTTCGTTATATTTATACCTATCCAACTCCTTAATCGTGAAGAGCAAACAAGATATGTTAGAAGAGTATTGAGCTGTAAGAAATATTATTGTTGCGTACTGCCCGATTTACCCAATTACTTGGAGTTAAAGAGTTGTATATGTACCAACTCTCAATTAAATCAATGTAAAGACACGAAATTTTTTTGGAATGATTATACACCTCACATAGAGGTCTCTTCTCCTCAAATTTATTGTCGTAAATTTGAGAGGGACATAGTGGACATAGACCCCACTAGTATATATCGACTATTTTAATCGATAACGGAACATAAGGAAGAAATGTGTGTTTCTTTCAATAATTCACCTAAATATCTAAACCATGTATAGGAAACCATTTGATTCAAGATCGAATTGTAAAAAATAATACACCACTAAAATCCATATATGTAGTCGACAAGGTTAACTTGGGGTTTCGCACTTTCCTATAGTTCCACAATCTTTCTTTTAAAATCAATCGTTTTGAAACAATGAATTAAAATGCAATTCAAGCCTCTTCCTCCTCATCCTTGTACATGGAGACTCTTTACACGCTACGAGAAGTGATTAAATGAATGAATAATTAGTAATTCTTCACCTCCTTCTATTCAGAGATTAATATTTAGGATCATAGACACTCATCACTGCATTCAAATAAAGCCTAGTGCATATATCACTCCAATAATCAATAGACGAGAATCCACTACACAAATACAAATTGGTACTGTTTTCTATATTTCTTATAGAAGGACCCTTGCCATACTTTACCATTTAGTAATAATGTCCGCTCATTCGGACCACTTTGCAGATCCGTCTAGGAAATTGTGGAACCTGCGGACTGTCAGCCGGAAACCAGCTCAGAGCCGGAAACCGCAAACCGGAACCCGCGTTTCTCCCACGGGGTCCAGGATCCAGCGACCTAAATCGAGGGGAGAAACCCTAATACGATTGAGGCGGGGACAAGTAGTCACCGCCTAGATCTGAGTACCTCTCTTTCCCCTCCGCTCGCAGGAGCTTTGGAATCCACCCTTCTGTTTCTTCGATTTAGCAAAGATGGTACGTCGAACGCGAATTTCATCTTGCGTACATGGTCGATTTGAATTGTTGTCAATTTATGTCGATCGAGAAACACGTAGATTTGTGATCCGTCCGCCGTCTGATTCCTTGCTTTTGTGTATGAACAGGTGAAGTACGCTCGTGAGCCCGACAATCCTACCAAGTCTTGCAAGGCTCGGGGGTCTGATTTGCGAGTACACTTCAAGGTACGTAACCTACCTTTAGCTCTTCACTCTGGTTTATGTCACTTGGAAATCGGTGAAGAACGAAAATAATGAAACGAGACGGAAATTGAATAAAAGGAACTTGGTATCTTTTCAGAACACTCGCGAAACAGCACAGGCCATCAAGCATCTACCACTCAACAAGGCGAAGAGCTATCTAGAGGATGTACTTGCCCACAAGCAGGCCATTCCTTTCCGCAGATTCTGTGGAGGAGTTGGGCGTACCGCGCAGGCGAAGTCCCGACATTCGAACGGACAGGGAAGGTGGCCCGTGAAGTCGGCTACATTTTTGTTAGATTTGCTCAAGAACGCCGAAAGCAATGCCGAGGTGAAGGGTTTGGACGTGGACACACTCACCATCTCCCACATTCAGGTTAACAAGGCTCAAAAACAGAGAAGAAGAACTTACCGTGCCCACGGTCGTATTAATCGTGAGTGGCCTGTCTAAGCTCTATCCACGCTATGAGGATCGCTGTCGGAGGGTTAATTTTGTCATTTCTGCAAAACCTTTTGATGTCTGCACAAGGCTGGCTTCCGAGCGTAGCTGTTTTCGGGAAGTGATACTCTGTTTTTGCAGCGTACATGTCGTCACGATGTCACTTGGGGTTTACATTTGTAGGGTTCATGTCCTGCCGTCTCTATCATATATTTTGAAGGCTTGGTGTGCTTAGCCCTCTGGCTCTAAATTGTGACCTGTTCCGTAATTGCAGCCTACATGTCTTCACCTTGTCACATCGAGTTGACACTTTCTGAGAAGGAGGTGCCAGTGAAGAAAGAGGTTTGAGCTCTAACCACTCTCGCTACCTGACTTCCCTGACTTAATCCCTCCTGCTCTCTACTGTTTAATTTAGTCTTGAAGCTGAGTTTGTCTTGTTGTATGTCAGGCCGAGACTGAGATTGCACCCAAAAGCAAGAAAGCTCAAGCTCGCCTCCGAAGCGGAACGTCATCATAGACGAATTTATAGGGATTGTGTAGTTGGATCAACTCTCTTACGCCAATTTTGAGTGTTGTTTTGGGCTACACTCCGGGAAGAGAACTTCATTGCAATTGTTGCTTAGTCCGCGCACGTCAAATTAGCCACATTTGTGGTTGAGCTGAATCCACCACCAAGTAAATTCGTACTATGTGTTCCACTCCATCTTTCATACCTTGTATACAGATTTGTCCCCTGTGATTCGAGATGTTGTAAGATACGATCGTTTACAGGGTTTCGTTCCCGTACAGAGTTTAAGAATCAATGTCCGATAAGTTTCAGGATCGCATCGTTTCACGTCAGTACCCTCAATTAGTGCGTTCAGTCCCAAGTTTGGTACCTGAACTCCCCTCATAGGGTTTGCCTCAATCTTCCTACATTGACCTACAAGTAGATCTGCAGCGGTGCAATGTTGAGTAGGGCGAGCACATTTTAGTGATTTTGTACGACTCTTTGCAGTCTCCCAAGTTTTAATGAGCGTAGATTTTCCTCATTAAATAGCCAACAACAGGGAATCTGAGCGATAATGGCCGAGTACTTGTACACAAGGTGTGATGAAAGCTTCAGTGGGTCAATCGTATTCCGTGTGGACAAGTGATTCATGAAGAGTAATCTGATTCCCTGAACTGTTCCCTACTGTGAATTTTCGAAAGGAATTCGACAATTTTGTCATTGGTGAAGAACATCCCTTGCACTGAACTTAGTTGCACCAGACCTGATTTCTATATTGACTCGGAAATCAAGCCTGAGAATTGCATCCATGCCGGAAGCGAATCTTGGTAAACATTGCGAGGTTCATACACTGATCCCCTACCGACGACCACGTTTGCCGGAAAGGATAGTTCGACTACCCCAAGCCTTTGTAGCAATACTGGTTGTGGAAGATGGGATATACATCTTAAGGAAGATGGGTCCCAAAAAGAAAAAGAGAACTGCCCTGCCACCATCGCTAAACACGAAGAGGACAGGACCGTCGGCAGCGAGAGTATGTCGTAAAAATTCGTCTGAAGTCCCGGTGGACTTGACTACAGCCTGCATGAAGACTAAATTACATCAAAGGCAAATGGCATGCTAGGACCGTGACCTCGAATCTGAACTTTGAGAATTATCATATCGAATGGAAAGATCATGTGCCATATGACGTGACATGGAGATGAAGTCAAGAATGGAACGGAGAGGGAAACATACCAAGGCAACGCTGATGTCGGACGAATCGAAATGTGTAAATGAAACCCTTGCAGCCATAAGTTGAGTAGATGATAACGGGACGTACACATCTGTATGAAATTCGATGCAGTTGTGGGGTCCTCGTCTCCAAAGAGCCTCATTTTAGTACAGTTCTACGATGTGGTCTGTTCTGATCGGATACTTCCATTGCCTGTTGTCTGAAGGCTGGATATTTCTACTTGCAGTTGCCACGATGCAGCTGTTGTCTCTCCTTTCTTATCATGCCGAGTATAATTGTCGTTAAGCATATAACATATAAGCATATAATGTAAGAAATCTGTACTCAAATCTTTGGACTGTAGCTTTCATAAATATCTAGCTACAAATTTGCTTTCGAAAAATCTACAATATGCAATTTGTATGATATTATTTTGATTAGGGTGTAAGTGCCAATCCCCTTTAGAATCACTTTCTTTCCCATCAACCGCGCTTTCTTTCCACCAAGGAGGAGATATAATATTTTTGAGGCATGGAAGCAATTTTGGAGCCCAACTAGCTCAATTCTTGTCCTCCAAATTCTACCATCTGAGTTCTCATATTGATCATTTTGACTCACCTCTTCAAACTTTGTTAATCAAAAACTCAATGCCTACATCTTGAAATAACGATAAATAATGGTAAATTACTCAAAATTACTTACAATCACCCAGAAAATAGTCTAGCTTCGACTTGGTCTATTGTAAAACCACTCTATTATAAAAGTAGAGGGAGTCCAAGGATATAGATTGATCACTTTACGAACATTAAATTTCAAACTTTACGCCCAAATATGATTGACGATAAAACTTCAACAAGATGAATAAGAAAAATATCATGATTATCATTCTCAATTAGGAACAAAAGTGTCTCAAGCTTTCATGCCGTATCTCAAAAACAAGCTCTACAGAAGAGAAGAGATAAAAGAAAAACAATACGCAAAAACTCAAGTGTCAGATCTGTTTCCACCAATTCCACTTAAACCAAAACTTCATAATAAAGCCATCTGCTCCAAGAATAATAGTAAGTCCTATCACAAAAGTAATGTTATTCAATAATATGTGGAAGTTCTGGACTTGCACAAAAACCAATCTGTCGTAAATGGACTTTTAGATTACAATTAAATCTTCACGGTTCCATCATGAAACAAGGTTACTACATACAAGGTTAGTAGTACACGTAAGCCTTATTATAAGGACCTTAATAAGAGTGACTTTATCCATAGCTTTGAATCAAGTGGACATGAAAACTGCATTCCTAAATGGGATATATTCAAGCCTAGACCCGCTACTAACCAGCGTTACATGTGGAAAGGCAAGCATTGTGCAACTTTAGTGTTTGCGAATGACAATGTGCATTTATTATCTGCATTAAAACTCGTTTAAGTTCTAAAGTCTTAGATGACAGACATGGGACTCATCCATCATTTATCTAAGTATTGAGATAATTAAAATTGAACAAGGGATGGATAGAATCAGTAGTGCATCCTTTCACTCCCCCACCCACAAATTGTTTGAGTCTGGAATGGCCAAATATGGAGCACAAGAGCTTCTCCAATTGCTGGGAGAAAAGTATACAGTAAAACATGTTCACACTACTGAAGAGGGGAATGCAACACGAATGCAATACTCACAGTTCAAAGCATTGTTGATTCTCTAAACTAAGCAGCTATGCAACGGACCTGGCTTGGCATACTACTCCATAAGCGTGTTGTCACAATACGTGACCAATACACGAACCGAAGCATATTAATGCGAGCAAAAGAATATTCAGTTATATTGAACGCACTGCCAACTGTCACATTGGAAACTTCACCTGCCGAAGACAATTATACTGGTGCTGTAGCCATGTAATGGACTGTCCTTGTGATGAGAACTTAGGGTACTGATTTGAACTTAGGGTACCCATGAGCTTGACTTCCATGCGTCACCAATATCTTTTACATGTCTAGCAATAGTAGGTGTTGAATGTGTGGCCCTTAGTACACTGTGTTTTGAAGCAGTTTGGTTGAGAAGACTTCTTAAGAATCTTAAAATAAGAATACCTCACTAACTGAAATACCCTGTGATAATCAGAGTGCTATCGTTGAGTATCATCAAAGTTTCACAGCAGAACGAAGCACACCGATCTATATCATTATCAATATCATTTTATAAAGGAATGTCCTTCAGTAAGGTAGTACTAGGTGAGTATTGTGCTACAGATTTAGTGATGGTTGACCTGGTGACTATAATTATTCATGGTTCTAGAATAGTTAATTTACTCCCTGTGATAGAATTATATTCAGAAGTTCAACTAAAAGTAGACATGGAGCTGAAAAACTGCATATAACATATATATAATCTCATAATGAATGCACTCAGATTTATTCTACACAGTAAACTACCATGTGTTTTGTCTCCTTCTCACGTTTGGTAAATTCGTCAAGTTCATTATCGGTAATGACCTTGCGGACATTACGCGGAATTCTTATTCCCCACAAATTTTCTTATTCTTACATTGTTGGACTGTCTGCGGCATCTGGTTGCGAATAATCTGCCTGGCGATATCATGTTCTGTTTCCATGGCTGGGAAGAAACCCCTGGAGGGCCTATTTAGTGTGGTCTACTTCGTCTTGATGCTCTTACCGGAATTTGTGAACAGAATCTAGACTGCAAGCCTTCGGTTGGGAGGAACCGCCTTGACGTTTGGGGCTTACAAGCAATCAGCTACCATGGTTGGGAGAAAGAAACCTCTGAAAATCCTACTCAGTATACTGGGTCCGCGTTGATAGTCCAGTCATGCTAGGGGGATATCATGATTGCTGAAGTTCTTGATAGCAATGACTGATAGAACTTCGAACTCCATTACCAGAACGTTTGGTAATGACGACACCAATGTTTACTTGGTTCTACAAGTGACTCTGAAATTGCTTTGTACAGTCCAGCAATACCAAATAATCGAGTTGGAAAGAGATCAGTATCACAAAGTTAAATCTACATCTCTTGTTAAGCACTGCGAAACAGAAGCACTTGGTTCAATTTATCGATATGTGCTTATATAGATGGACAAGGGCGACCGCTTATATAGATTACACTTGAACAATGATAGCATCAGCCAATAACTGAAGGCTGGCAAGGCGGCCGTTCAAGTCAGGGTGTGGTTTCCGGAATCCCGAATTTAATGAGCTGACATTGAAGGTAACTCTTTGGCAAGGCACAGGCAGTTTCAAAATGGAAATCTACAAAAGTAATGACTAACAACCAGGGTGGAATTGTCCTCACTCCCGACACTGTCTAGATAAAATGCCCGTCACCAGAGATCCCTTTCGCATGTAGTAGCTTGGGTGGTGACCCCATTCACCAATTGTGGCAAATGGTGCACGTCAAATTCTCAAAAGTAAACAGGAACTGCTCTTTTGGTTCTCATCAAAGAACCAACAGCTGAATTACTCTGCATGTTGATGGTTGAGCCTAACAATCAGAAAAATAATCATCATGTTCATCTTCTTCCAAGTCCTCCTCTTCTTCTTCTTCCGGGTTCCCCACAATGTCTAGAAAGTTCGGTCCTGATGCAGCACCTGATTTGAGAAACACGTTCCGCAGCTCCTCCTTCGCTCGTTGGATGGCACTCAGCGTATTGTCACCAAAGTCCAAGGCATCTTTGGAATGCAAGTAAACATTGCTCTTCTTGGCACCTCTCTGGTTCCCTGTAGTTCTAGGTCTTCTGGCATGTCTTTGGTGCAAGTGATCGATATATTTGTCCAGTTGCCCTGGATCTTTCACCTTCTTCAAAACTTCCGGGCTACAGAGCTGGGTTTGAGAATCTGGCACCACTCTGACTTTGCCCAAGACTAGACCATTCATACTCCTGTTCTCCTTGTTAGGTGTGCGGATACCAGAAGAGAGGCCACTGATGACTATGTCGTCGAACCGCTTGGTTGGTGGTTTAGATCCGGGCATAGGAGCAGTGCAGGTCAGAACTTTTGTGGCCTTAAATATCACGGCTTCATCAGCTTCTTTACGGTCTAGTACACTCTCCACCACATCTGCACGCTCTAATGCAACAAAAGCATCGGCTTCGTACTCTTCGTCGTCCACCTGCTGCTTTCTCAAAATGTTGCGAATCGTTCTGTGAGCTTCTATAAGCCTTTGCTTGGGCCCTAGAAGTTTCCCCTTTTTGACATTCGGAAGAGCATCAGGTTCTCCCAAGGTGTTCCCGTATTCACGTTTAGGACGCTGTGCTGCAGGCGGGGTAGGGTGTCCTGAATAGAACTTGTTGAAGCACTCTCCAGCTGTTCGCCCCGGAACCTGGAACAGACATAAACACTTCTGGTAAGACAAATCCGCCACTGTTGAGTATGACCATGGTTCAGAGAGAAACCGATGACACGGAGCTACCCAATTGTAAAGGTACATGATAAGAGCTCCTGCCCTTAACAACTATGAAAGCTAATCTGTTAATGCAAAAGTGTAGTCAAAGCGATGAAGCTAGGTTTGATCAAACGACGTGCCCAGCAGAAATCCAACATAAGAATAAATATCAAGAACACGAAATCTTCTGGCTTATTTGAATCTCGTATTATTTAGTTTGATGATCATACCTGCTTGGAAATGTGGTACCAGAAATCTGCTGCGGGTTTTATCGATACATAAGCATCTTGGAGAGCCATTTCCTGCTCTGGTGTCCAATCATTCGCGGGTGCAACAGTCACTGTCGAAGGGCTCTCAGAATCATCCTCAGCTTCAGAACTTTGCTGTTCAAGTCCAGAAACTTTCATCTGAATCTTTCTGCTAAACCGGCCTTGTCTCTCCTGCTCCAGAAGTCCATATCTCTTAACATGATCTTCTATATCGCTCTTCACTCTTCGGACGAGTGCCGATTCCTTTACCTTCGGAAGAGCGTCCTGATTTGCAACTCTTGGAAGCTTTGTCGCCTTCTTCAGTGACGTCACGTTCTGTTTCGAAGTTCTCGTCAGTTGATTGATCCCTTTCCTCATTTTATCCTTCAAATCACTCCCATCTCCTTTAGAAGCCAAACCAAACGTATCCAGCTCTTGTATCAGAGTCTCTGCAATCAAACTTGTCCGACTTCTCGTACTCCTGGAAGACCCATTGCTTTGGTTCTGCTCCCCTTTCAAACCTGTCTCAGCAACAGAAACATCCACGGACTTCCGAGCCTGTTCCTCCCTGAGCCTTGCTTCCACCACTGCATTCATAGCACTGCGAACAAACCCTGTTGCCTCCTCAGCTATCCTCAACGCATTGGTTGTGCCCTTACTCGTAGTAACTCGAGCCATATTATCTACCACCAGACCTTTCTGTCCTTTCCCATCCGCTGCAGCAACATCAGAATTCTGTTCCACTGCAGGAAGACAATTACTCCGCTGCCTCGGAGCATCAGCACTTCGTTTAGATGGCTCCCGAAGCTCTTGCAGACCAGTCTCTTGCAGCAACGTCTTTTTAGACCTGGCGACATTCATAATAGCTGTTGAGGGTTTCTTTGCAGCAGCAGCAGAACCAGCTCCTCTCTTCGATGCGTTCTTAGACTCCTTCACTTTCTTCTGTACGCCTTTCCGCTGTGTGAAAGTGCTTCTCTTTAAAGCGATTCCTGCTGCTCGAGGACTTACACGGACGCCTTTTCCACCTCTTGACTTACTAGCCTCGACCACACCTTGTCCTTCCTGCAATGATTTTGAACATTCATCGTCCAATCCACATGCTTCTTCTGTAATTTTAGCCAGGTGTGGCAGAAATCTGTTCCGAATTCTCGTAGAGATTCTTCTCGGTATAGAACCCCCCACAGCAGCTCCTGTCTCCCTACTTCGCTTCCTGTTCTCGGTCCCCATGTGCTTCCCCTTGCCAACGCTAGGGGATCCGGTTGATCCTGAATAATTTTGCTTCGAAATTGCAAGAGTTTTACTGCGAGTTCTTCTGATAGTACTCGACGGCTCTTTTGATGCCTTTCCATCCGGAACTTTTCCTTTCCGTTTCTTCCCCTGCTGGTTCTTCGCCATATTGGAACGTTTTACTTTCTGGCCATCTATTCTGCTGACTGCTGCACCTAAAAGTTGACGTCTCACGCGCTTGACTACCAAGGTTTCCTCTGCAATGCTCGGTGTCAGTTTCCTACCTCGAGACACATTCACAATTACCGCACTCATTTCCCTCTATAGTGTTCATGCTTCTACGTTTATCGATGTCCTTGCCAACTTCTCCATCGCCAGAAGAGAAATCTATACAACTGTAACGACGCTATGCAGTAGAAAATTCAATAACTGTAAAGCTAATTTTAATCGACATTGCCCTAAGAGATTTATTTGGGCCAGAAAATGTTGCACTCTGTCTGGCACTGAAAACCTCCCGTTAATTGCATCCCAAGCCAGAAGTTGAAAAATGCTGCCATAAACATCGTCTCTGAAAAACTCTGAATCACAATTTCTAATTCTCTGTGTCTATACACCACTCTAAGAACCGTCAACCACCACAAAGAAATCAGATCACTGGGAATTTGAGCATGTTTTTTCAGCAAAATTCGCTCAAGGAATGCTTGATTTCAAGTGATGAGCTTCCAATTTTGAATCCTGTGCTCGAACCTCTTCTTCGTGCGCGCGCATCTTCTCTCCTTGCTTGATCACACTCTCTTTCCTCTTCTCTTTCTCCTGTGCAGAAACCCGGATTCTGTTCGTCTTGTTTGTCTGTACAGATCCACGATAACTTGGACAAGCGGGTCGCCTGTCTGCTCCAGCCCGTTCCCGGTCACATGACCGTTGTTTTCACTGGACGCGTACGGATCCACGTGGCAGAAATGAAGCTAACCGCACTCCTAGGTTAGCCGCACCCGAAGTTGGCGGAAAGACTTACCGAACCCGTTGTAACTTGAATAGTCAAGTTAGTACTAATTGACATTAAAATGCACTAAAGTTATAAGGAGGCGACCGCGTGGGAAAAACGAAGGACGTGAAGACCACTTCAAGCCAAGCCTAACAAGGGAGAGACAAAAAAAGGTAAAATGAGGCTAAGCCCCCATAGAGTCTATACGAGAAATCTGCCCTCCCGCAACTCAGATATACCGGCTATGCAAGTAGTATAATCTATATGCAATTGAAGCATCACCTAATGTGATTACTTTCCTATGGATTGCAAGCGTCACTGTCCTTTGTAGAATAATGGATATATGTTATCTAAAATATGCTAAAAAGTATGAAAGTGAGAATGATACCCCATGCGTCTAACATGATAAGCTCTCGTCCACTCCCTGACAAATGTATTAAACGCCGTGTACATCGCTCCATATAACTAAAATGAGACTTTGTTTTTAACAACATCAATTGTAATTGTAATTGAGAGCACCAAAATCATCATCATAGGCCAAGTTTGCAGAAAACCATACGGTTGTTCAAAGTCATCATTGACCAACCTTCTTGTCGCTTTATTTGTCAAGTTAATCCTAACTGCCATAAAATTCACGGATATTCGGGCTTTATTCTTTTATGCTCTTTGTAATGTTACATCAAAGGAACAAAATCATCATAGAACATCACAATTTATCGTTGTTTATAGTGGTGAGTGTAATCTTGTGAAGGTGGATCTGAATTTGCAAAATACGCTTTGTTCCGCAATTAGTGTGGAACTTTATTAGTGTGTATACATATTTAGCGTGGACCCAAATGGAACTCGAGAAGAAATTAGGGCTCAAATCAGGGTTTTGATTACTTAGAGAATATGATTTATTTATATTATAAATATGGGATGTCTTTTACTATACATTATTCAAAAGCCAAAATTTTTATGACAATCTAAACATTATTTATCATCATGGTCTGTCTGTCCTCTAAGCTTATGCTGTAATTGAAACAATTAGCAATGAGAAATGAGAGTATATTGAGATTGAAGTACCCATGGGATGACGAGGGAATTTAAAGTGAGAGAAACTTTATTCCAAAGGTAAAAAGGTAGTGTTCAGTATTACTACCAAGGGTGAAGAAATCAATTGAGTGATTGAATAAGGGAGTCAGCCTTGAGAACTAAATTGAAATGGTGGTAAAAGGAATTAAACTCACTTTTTTCTCTCCACCAGACTATGCTATCTAAACTCCTTATGTTACTAAATAATGTTTTAGTAACTTAAATTTGTACGAAAACAGTAGAGATCCATACTAAACATGCCAACGTTTTGGTAAGTGTAATTTAGTGTGTTTCTTAATTAACCTATTTTATTACTGTGGTCCACATAATTGAGGGATGGAAAGTTACTTACTTCAAAAGACACCAATTCCTAGATTCTTACGCTCTTTTATGTCACTGACCATGTTATTTGAGTTTGGTGCCTTTTGGAGTCACTTTCCATTCCTCAATTATGTGGACCATAGTGAGAATCTGGTAAACTGCCGCGTAAGGAAAATTGAAATTATGCAATCACTAGGATAAAGAAAAAGACAAAAAAGAAAACTAGTGAAATAAAAGATTTTAGGCATGTACTGCTCGAGAGGTGTAGAGAATCTATAATTAATCTTCTTTGCACCTTCTTTCTCCGTCATTTATAAAAGTGTATAATCTTCGGATTTTTACTCACCTATTGAGTGCTATGAAAAATTTAATAAAGTATTGAGAGAGAAGGGGTTAAAAACAAAAATTCAACATAGAAATGGATTGAACAGAGAAAGTAAATGTAGCAAGCAGCAAGATGATATCCTAAAGGTTTTCTTTTTTAAATAATTGGAATTATATCAAGTACTCGGAGGAAGAGCTTGAATTATTAGAAAACTGTGAGTAACAAAACAATAGAGAAAATTGAATGTCAATGAAAATTGATGGCTCATTCTAAACTGCTGGAATGTAATCCCATATTTTTCTCATAATCTTTGGTAACTTCTCTAATTTAATATAGTATTGAGAGAAAAGCAATTAAAACAACAATTTGATATAGAAATAGATTAATAGAAATGTAGCAAGCTGCAAGATGATATCCAAGAGTTTTTGAAAATAAGAAAATCAGATAATATTAAGAGAATAGAAGAATAATAATTTTTAGCATAATATTATATCATACTTTTTAGCATATTGAAATTAAATTTTCTCTATTGTTTTTTTTCTAATAATTCAAGCTCATATTTTCAAAAACTCTTGGATATCATCTTGCAGCTTGCTACATATTAAGTGCTGTGAAAAATTTAATAAAGTATTATGAGAGAGAAGTGGTTAAAAACAAAAATTCAACATAGAAATGGATTGAATAGAGAAAGTAAATGTAGCAAGCAGCAAGATGATATCCTAAAGGTTTTTTTTTTTAAATAATTGGAATAATATCAAGTACTTAGAGGAAGAGCTTGAATTACTAGAAAATGGTGAGTAAAAAAACAATAGAGAAAATTAAATGTCAATGAAAATTGATGGCTCATTCTAAATTGCTAGAATGTAATCCCATAATTTTCACATAAATTTTGGTACCTCCTCTAATTTAATAAAGCATTGAGAGAGAAGCGTTTGAAACAATGAATTGATATAAAAATGGATTAAATAGAGAAATTATGTCTAGTAAGGGGCAAGATGATATCCAAGAGTTTTTAAAATAAATAATTGGAATAATATCAAGTACTCAAAGAAAGAGCTTGAATTACTAGAAAATGGCGAGTAACAAAATAATAAGAAAATTGAATGTCAATGAAAATTGATGGCTCATTCTAAATTGTTAGAATGTAATCCAATAATTCTCTCATAATTTTTGGTACCTCGTCTAAACTTGTGTAAAAGACGGAGAAGAGAAATAAGAGAATTAAAGAATGGAAGTTCAAATCATGTTGAAACTATCAATTGTGTAGAACTCCAAGTGCCTATCTTGAGCTTGGCTAGGGTATTTATACATAACTTGGGTACAAGACTCCCAAGGAGCTCCAAAGAAGATTCCTTCTAGGAGTTGTCTTACTTGGAGTGCAAGCTAAGCTAGCCATTTACTTGGTGTACAAGCTAAGTTAGCCATCAGTTTGATGTAGAAGTTACCTTGGAAAGTTTTAAGAAGCTTCTCACAAAGAAGCTTCTGAGTGCTTTTAGAATATTCTACCCACAAGCTTCATGGATATTTCTAGAACATTCCTAAGCTAGTTCTACTTCCTTTTGTTATATCTAGTATAGATTACTAACTCATTAGCTTCTACTAACTTGTGTGCTAACTCCATGTTATTACAACTTGGGTGTTCTTCGTAGTTCTTACCAGTTTCTCCTTTGTTCCTTGAGCAATCTTTAAAAGGTAAAGAGATCAATCTTTAAAAGATTGTTCAAAACCATAACCATGCTATTGCTACATGATTTACTTTCTTATAATATTTCTTTATAATTATAATGTTTTTTGTAGTATATGTATAACTAAATATCATTTGGCCTTTACAATACATTAGTGGCCTTCCAAAGAATGATGAATGCAATATTCAAAGATTTTCCTTAGAAGTTGCTAGAGATCTTCATGAAAAATCCTATGTCTATGGAAGGAGAGAAGATCACCTCAATTTTCCTTGACAAAACTTTGAGAGATGTCAAGCTACTAGATTATCCTTGCTCTTAGAGAAGTGTTTCTTTGTAATAATGGAGTGGATACTACTTGGACATTAAGTGTCAAAAAGAGGAATTGAGGTGGATGTCAAGAAGATAAAAGTCTTCAAATCTCTTGAATCACCAAAGAACATAAGATAACTTTGGGCCTTTTAGGGCCATGTCTAATATTACCGCAAGTTTGTGTCAAACTATGTAACATTAGTAGCACCTTTAATAAAGTTACTCAAGAAGTTGAAGACCACGTGTGGGCAAAAGCACAAGAAGACTCTCTTGTCACATCAAGATGAAGCTAGTCAAGGCATTGGTTATTAAGGCATTTACTGCAGATCTTCCATCAACGAGTGGATTCTTGATATTATGACCTTTCACCCTTGCATCAATCTTGGAGGCATTTTCAAAAACCTCCCATGGTGTTGGGTTTGCATCCACCACCCCCATTGATATTGGAGCCTTTGCTTTCTTCTTTCTCTTTCTTCTTATAGAACTCAAACCACGTCTAAGTTCTTTCCTCAAGGTAGGATTTAAAGCAATCAATTGACCCCTATGATGTTGGCCTTGTGACTACCAACATGAGTTATATATATTTATATATATAGAGACATGGATACTTGTTTGATAGCTATTGGGGTTGTCCTAAGTTATAAGGACAACAATAAAAAAGATTATCCAATATACAAAGCAAGTAGACAATTGTTTGGTCCCAAGAGGAATTACTTCACAACAAAGAGAGAAGCTTTGTGCATGGTATATTCCAATAAAATAAATTTTATTTATCTTTTGGGATATGAATTTGTCTTTCATGTTGACCATTATGCCTTGCAACATCTTATGAAGAAGGCATAAAGGTTAGGAAAACTTGCAAGGCAGATCCTTTGCCTCCGAGAAGTCACATACATGGTTCAAGTAAGGAAATGTGTACTTCTTGAAACAATTGGAAACAAAAGAACAATACAAAGATCTAAAGGATGATTTCTTTGACAAAGAGCTCTTTCAATTGACAACATCTTGGGGTACACAATATCAAGAAGAATATTGACTTCTTTAGATATTGCAATGTCATGACGGATTGGAACCAAAACAACAAGCTGTTTTCTTGTATAAGATGGGTCTATAATGAAATCCTCTTGAAAATAGGAGCAAATGAAGTACTAACATGTTGCCTAGAATAATACAAAATAGGCAGTGTGATTAAGTCTTTGCACACAAAAGCCTTGGTTGAGCACCATACATTGAAGAATGTTATTAAAAGATCTTGACCACATGCTATTGGTAACCAACTATATATAGAGACTAACATGATTATATAGGGCAATGCAATGTTTGTCAAAAGATTGAGAAACATTTTCCTAGTACACAATGGACTTTAAGGCAAATTTTACACTTGGTTTTGTTTGAGAAATGGGAGATAGACTTTGTAAGACCAATCTAGCTTGTGATAAACACTACTTTGAAGAGGTATATTTTGGCTTGTATTGACTATGCTATGAAGATAATACAGATAGAGGCTACTAAGAAAGATGATAAAAATACAATGGTAAAGCTTTTCTTCCAAAACATCATTTCTTGACATAATTATTGTTGTGCATATATATGTTGTGTAGATTGTTGTGCAAATATACATTGCTACAAAAAATACATCTTGTAAACATCATACAATATAGAAGCAAAACTCATATAAAAGTCATACATGAATTCTAAAGTGTCACAATAATTAGTTCAATCATACACTCAACTTAGGTCAGAAACTCATCTATCAACTCAAGAAACTATCATCAACCGGCTCTGATTACACAATCAAGCTACACCTACTCTAGCTAAGAGACTCTAGGTGATACTTGCCTGCCTCTATCCACCATAGCTAAAATCTTGAAGGCTCAACATTAGAGAAGTGCGTTCTTTGGAGCGGCACTTCAAAAGAATATATCACGCCACTTGTAGTGTCACATCTAGATTGCTCGGACACTAGAGTTGCAATGATAGTAGTTAGAGGTATTTCAACAGTTTCCCATAGACTACTTTTTGATGATCAGATTTTGTGTTTGGGGTACTCACTTCATAATGGGGCCCACCATCACTTTGCACCGTTTGCACCGTCAATGGGACCGTTAGGGTTTCAAACCTAACTCAAGTCCAAGGGTGTACTTTTGAAGTGCAGCTCCAAAGAGTCACTTTTTTGATGTTGAGCTTTCAAGTTCTTGGCTATGCTGGACAGAGGCCGGCAAGCGTCACTTGGATTCTCTTAGCTAGAGTGGGTGTGGCTTGATTGTAATAAGTGCCCAATTGTTGGCAGTTTATAGAGTGACAGATCAAGTATTGATCTGAGTTGAATTGATTTGAGAGTGGTAAACAATCTGATGACATCAAAGAAGTGAAGTTAGGGGGAAATTGGGTGCAAGAATTGAGAGTGTTGGTGGTATCTCCAAGACTCACTGATTGTTGGTAGCTCGATTGGAGCTCATGTTTTCCCTTGTATGCAAAAGCTCATTCAATTGATGCAAATTTGGTAGTGAGATAGATGGTATGCGGAAGAACTGGCCAAATTTCAAACAAAGAGAAGCAATTTTTGAGCAATGGTTATGATTTTGAGCTCAAGAGGTGAAAATAAGACCAATTTGTTGCGAGTTGGGCTAAGAAAGTGAAATTGAAGGTAGAGTTGAGAACCCATCCTTGTAAATTTGTGATTTGGAGAGATATTTTTTTTTCAATTTGGCTTGAGTGAAGAGTTAGTGGAGAATTTGGCAGTCAGCCAACTTTAGGATTTATGGCAGATTTTACATCAGGATTTTGCTAGAGTTTACGTCAGATTTTGGCCAGATTTGGAGGAGTTTCACCATGGTGGGAGTTTGGCTACTGGGGAGAGTGGTCTGTTTGGAGTTCATCTAGGTGAGCGTGGGCTACTTGGATTACACCCTTGGTCCACTTGGGATGCAGCTAGAGGACGTGTGGAGCTTGCAGCGAGAGTGGAGTGAGTTTTTCACACAGAGATTGAGACCTCTAGTGGTTGGGAGCATGACATTATTGCTCCAAAGGGCCCAATGTAGCAGCCAATCAATATGTCATCCACTCCTACTATAGTTATAGAGGATACTTGGGAACTAGATCTTGGAGCCAAGCGTATTGGAGAGGAAAGACGGAGAGTTTGGAGGTTCTTGAGGAGCTACACGGGTTGTTTTGCTTTTAGTATGAAGGATTTGGGTGCTCTAAAGGGACCTAATATTTGGATTGAGCTGACTAGCGATACACCGGTTTTCTAATTCCCTTATCAATATAGTGATATAGAGAGGACATTGATTCAGAGCCGGAGTAGTGACCTTTTTGAGGCTGGTTTGGTGGAGATTTCACATGGAGAGTATGCATCAATGACAGTGATGCCAACCAAGAAAGATATGCATGGCAACTACATAGATAGGCAGATGTGTGGAGATTATTGTCCTATCAACCGACAGACTAGGGTTGATTGGTATGCCATGCCTACACCAAAGGAGATCTTTGATACAATTGGGCATGCAAAGGTCTTTAGTACTTTCAATCTTTGAGCAAAATATCATCAATTGCCAATCAAAGAGGAGGACAAGTCCAAGACAACATTTTGGGCTATTGATCCTCACGGTAGGGATGTTATATATCAATGGAAGTTCTTACCGTTTGGGTTAAAGAATGCTCCTGCCAAGTTCTAGAGGGTCATGGATAGGATCTAGCTAGATTGGATTTTGCTCGGTGCTATATTGATGACATTTTGGTCTATAGCACTATTGTGGAGGAGCATGAGAGACAATTGTTGGAGGTGTTTGAGAGGTTGAGATCTCATGGACTCAAATTACATCCTAGGAAATGTAGGTTCTTCCATGAGCAGGTTGAGTATTTGGGTCACACTACCTAGAGGACTTGGTGTTCAGCACACCAAGGTGGAGGCTATTGCACGTATTCCTTGGCCTACAGATGTGAGCAAAGTGTGAGCATTCCTTGGATTGGTGAACTTTTATTAACATTATGTTAGAGGATTTAGTGCCATTGCCAAGGCCTTGATGCTATTGACCAAGCTTACACATGAGTGGTGTTGGGGAGATGAGAAGGAGAGTTTTTTTGTAGAGCTCAAGGAGAGATTGACATCTATTCCTATTTTGAGGAGACCAATCAGAGGACGACCATTTCAGGTTCATATTGATTGGAGTATGTTGGGGCTTGGAGTAGTGCTCACCCAACATGATGATGAGGCAATGGAGTTTATGGTGGCCTATGCTAGTCACTCCAACAATTCAGCGGAGGTGAAGTATAGTTCATATGAGGGAGAGTGCTTGGTAGCAATTTGGGCAGTAGCACATTTCCAATGTTACATATTTTTTAACCTCTTCACTCTCATCACTGATCGTCAACCATTGAAGTGGTTGATGGAGTCCGACAAGCTTTCAATGAAGCTTGCACAATGTGCTCTGATTTTACAGGAGTATGTTTTCATGGTTGTTCACAGACCTAGAGTGGTGAACCATGATGCAAATAGGTTGAGTAGAAACCCATGTCCCAGCTAGCAGGATCAGATCGAAGCATGTTAGCATGGTGAGACAGATGAGGAGATGGTGCCAGGTTGGCATGCATCGGCCTTTTTGTGTATATTTTCTAAGGCTTTGGTGGTATCTCTCTTAGTGCATACAGGAGGAGTTATTGAGATCATAGATCCAGAGAGTGAAGATATTGGTACAGTCCAACAAGACATTCATGATGATGTCTTAGTGATGGTTATCTTTGCACTAGTGTTGTGGGTGGCACAATTGGAGCCAAGGAGAGAGATCGTGTCCTTAAGTGAGCCAGGCGATTCAGATTGGAGGGCATACACCTTTTGCATGTATGGGAGGATGGTAGAGTGTGAGTAATACCACTTCTATCTTAGAGACCACAGTTGGTCTATCATGCTCATGAGAGCTAGGACATTTTGGAGTAAAGCATACATATAGCTTACTCTAGAGTCATTATTGGTGGCACGGTATGCAAACTAAGGTACAATAGTTTGTTGCAAGATGTGTGGTTTGTGACCGAGTTAGAGCATCATTCAATGCTCCTACCCAACAATTACACCCATTAACTATCATGGGATTGGGTTATTGTTGGAGTTTGGACTTTGTTGGACCTTTACCGTTGACTGTGAGACATCATTGGTATGTTTTTGTGATGGTGGAGCAATTCTCCAAGTGGATTAAGTTGGTGGTACTTCTTGAAAAGTCCAATGAAGGGGCGGCTTACTTGTTCCTAGACTGGGTTCTTAGTCATTATGGTGCACCAACTGAGGTTTTGACTGATCAAGGTACAAAGTTCTTAGTGGAGTTTTAGGTCTTGTGTAACAAGGCTTTGATTGAATCATCATACTACCTCGCGAGATCACCCTAAAGCATATGGCTTAGCAGAGAGAGTGGTTCAGACGGTGAAGAGAGGATTGCAAAAGTATTGTTTGCAAACAAGCCACTTAGGAGATTAGGATCTCCAGTTACCTTGGTTAGCCATGGGCTATCGGTTCAGCCGACAAGCCTTTTTAGCATCCTTCTCTCCTTACTTTCTACTATATGGATGAGATCCAGATTAACTTGCAGCCATTTGTCGAGATGCTACTATAGTTTTGGACTTGAATGATCCAAATGTATGGATGAGTGCATGTTCTTAGTGAGCAGAGATCTTTTGGAGAATGATGCCGATGGCCTTTGAGAACTTAGCAATTGCTCAACATAGAGATACCTTACGCTATCTTACCATTCAAGGAGGAGGTTATTGACCTTCAATCCATCACTTTCATCTAGGAGATTATGTATATCTATAGCAAACAACACTGATGACACTTGATGTTTTGATAGGCCACACTATCTTGAGAGTGTGCAAGGTTTTGCCATTTGGAGCCCTTGTGTTAGAAGGACGTGATGGTGTTGTTTGTAAGGATCATGTGCGCAATTGTGCACCATGCCACCTCCCAAACATTGATGGTACTATGGACCTAAGCTTGACACTTGTACGTGCATGCTTGAGGTGTATGTTATGTGGCTCTTTTGGTGGAGTTGCTACTATGTTAGTGTGTGATAGTTGTTTGAGAGGATGACATATGGCCTGTATAACTCCTCCCCTCACAGAGGTTCCTTAGGGACAGTCGTTATGTCCTAGATGTACTTGACCTATAGCTAGTTCATTCTTTATATGGTATAGATTGTAAATAGGCGACTAATGATGTGGCTCCATAGCACCCGACCTTTTGATCATTGCCTATCATAGGGTATACCATATACTTGGAGTAGATGGCTATCGAGAGTTAGAGGGACCTAACCGCCAGCTAGGGAGGCAATTGTGGCACTTTAGGGTTTATGTATGACTTACGTATGAGTTGTGCTTTTATAGTGTATGATGTTGACAATGATGTATGTTGTGTAGCAATGTATATATGCATGACAATTATCATACCATTTTTAGTGTTGCATCTAGATTGCTCGAACACTAGAGTTACAATGATAGTAGTTAGTGGTATTTCAACAATTTTCCATAGACTACTTAATGACAGTCAGATTTTTTGTTTGGGGTATTGACTTTATGGTGGGGCCCACTGTCACTTTGCACCATTCACACCATCAGCGAGACTGTTAGGGTTTCAGACCTAGCTCAAGTCCAAGTGTATACTTTTGAAGTGCAGCTCTAGAGAGCTCACTTCTCTAAAGTTGAGCCTTTGAGTTCTTGGCTATGGTGGATAGAAGCCGGTGAGTGTCACCTAGATTCTCTTAGCTAGAGTGGGTGTGGCTTGATTGTATAAGTGCCTAGTTTTTGGCAATTTATAGAGTGAAAGATCAAGTAATGATCTGAGTTGAGTTGATTTGAGAGGGGTAAACAATCTGATTATTGTGGCACTTTAGAGTATATGTATGACTTATATGTGAGTTGTGCTTCTATAGTGTATGATGTTTACAACAACGAATGTTGTGTAGTGATGTATATACGTATGACATATACCTCTCTAGCTCAACTTGAAACTCCATACCTAATGGTGCCATTGATGGCCTATTTGATGGTACAAATGATATAACTAATAGTAACCCCAATGGTGGGATCAATAGCCCTAATACAAAATTTGGCAGTCACTACGTAGTCTCTAAGCAACTATGAGTATAACTTTGATTGCCAAGACCAACACTCCCACATCAAAGCAAATAGCTTTAGTCCAACAATTATCATGCATATATGCATCACTACACAACATACATCATTGTCAACATTATACATTATAGCAACATAACTCTTACAAAAGTCATACATGAATTCTAAATTGTCACAATTACCTCCTACTCAATGGTTAGGTCCCTTTAACTCCAAATAGCTAGCTACTCCAAGTATGTGATATGCCCAATTGTGTGCAAAGATCAAGATATTATGTGCTATTGAGCCCCATTGTTACTTGCCTATCTATAATCTATATCACATAAATAGTGAACTAGCTATATGTCAAGTACATCAAAGACATAGCCACTGCCCTTAAGGAACCACCGTGAGGAGAGGAGTCAAAAATATCATATGCCATACTCTCAAATAGCTATCGCACAAAACATAGTAGTAGCTCTGCTAAAAGAACCACATGACATACATTGCAAGCTTGCATGTACAACAACCAAGAATAGGTCCATAATGCCATCAATGTTTGGGAGATGGTATAGCACTTAATTGCGCACATAATCCTTCCATACAACACCATCAAGTTCCTTCTAACATGAGGACTTTGGAAGACAAAACCTTATGCACTCTCAAGATAGTAAGGCTTGTAATCACATCAAGTGTTGTTTGTAAAAGACCCAGACCGAGGAGAGAAATAGGAGAATGGAAACTCACATTGGGACACTGAATGTGGGAAACTTTGAATGCCTAGCATGAGCTTTGGCTTTGGTATTTATAGTTAGCATACAAGGCCCTTGAGAAGCTTCTCAAGGAGCTTCCTTCTAGAAGCCGCTTACTTGGCGTGCAAGCTAAGCTAGTTGGAAGCTTCTAGAAGCTACTTACTTGAGGTGCAAGCTAAGCTAGCCGGGAAGCTTGCCAAGAAGCTTCCTAGATACTTCCAAAATATTCTAGGCTAATTTGTCTTATTTGCTACTTCGTAAGCACAACTAACTTTATTGCTAAAATCCATATTGTTACATATTCCCCTGCCGCTAGTTGGTGACGTCCTCATTGCTAGTGATGCTTTGAATTCCTGGATGGCCATCTATGCATTCTGGAGGTGAGAAAGTGGTTCCCATGTGGCATCATGAAGGGGATACCCTTTCCAAAGAACCTTGTACTCTGTATGTTGGCAACGGTCTCGTTGAATATGGCAACACGCAAGGATACAATCAACTTTGTACTCCTCATGATCATTGCCAGGGACAAGAGGAGGGGGAGGTTGGACTCAAGAGGGAAAGGAAGAGGGGTTAGGAACAAAGGGTTTCAACTTGGAAACATGAAAGACAAGATAGATACGCATGTGACAAGGCAAGGCAAGTCGATAAGCAACAAGAGAGACAATTTGGGTGATATCAAAAGGTCCTATCCAATTAGGGGTAAGTTTACAAACTTAGGTATCAAGTGGGAGAGAGTGGTTACTAGAGGATAACATGACTTTATCACCGACTGCAAAGGTGAGATCACAACAATGGTGGTCTGCATATTGTTTTTGGCAATTTTGAGCAACAAGGAGGTGAGACTTGGCTTGTTGGAGAGATTGAGATATAATGGTCAAGAATGTGGAAGTATGAGGAACTTGAGATGGAGGGGGAGCAAGAAGAGAATCTGGAACAAGCGGATCTTGGCCAAAATTGGGAAAGAAAGGAGAAAATCTGGTGCTTGCTTGTTTGGAATTGTTGTAGGCAAATTCTACAGCTGCAAGACATTCATCCCAATTGGTATGGTGGACGTTGACAAAGGCACGCAACATATCCTCCAATGTACAATTTGCACGTTTGGTTTGTCTATCAGTTTGAGGATTATAGGCCATGGAAAAAGCAAGCTTGGTGCCGAGTATCTGGAAGAGTGCTTGCCAAACTTCTTGGTAAATCAAGGATCACGGTCAGAGATGAGTACACATGGCATCCCATGATGCTTGAAGACATTGTTGAAGTAGTTTTGCACTAAGGTTGGAGCATCCACGATATAACAGGTTGGTGCCAAGTGGATTTGCTTACTAAGCTTATCCACAAACACCACGATTGCGGTGTGTCCTTGTTTTGTCTTTGGTAAGGATGTGATGAGATCCAAGCTCACATGCTCCCAGCGAGCGGATGGAACAACAAGTGGTTGAAGGAGTCCACTTGGCTTCTGGTTACTGGCCATGTTACGTTGGCAGCTCTCTCACAATTGGACAAATTCTCAAACATCTTGTGTCATGTTGGGCCACCACCATTGATGCTGGAGGGTACCCAAGGTCTTATCCACACCCATGTGACCAGCAATGGGTAAATCATGGGCTTC
Source organism: Lunularia cruciata (assembly GCA_948567375.1). Lineage (NCBI taxonomy): Eukaryota > Viridiplantae > Streptophyta > Marchantiopsida > Lunulariales > Lunulariaceae > Lunularia > Lunularia cruciata. The sequence goes on from OX419758.1 coordinate 62,394,058, forward strand.
TTGAAGATGCACAAGTCGGAGATCACCTTCAGTTGGAACATAGATCCGGTCCTCATGGAATAAGAGGTCCTCCTTGATGGAGAAGGTGTTATACTCCTTATCACATACCGTAAGGTGACCATGTACCATTTGGAAGAAGAGATCTTGGTGTAGAGCTGATTGAAACTCATTTTGGACCTTGGAGTCAATTGACACCGGTGAAATTGCCATTGTGATGAAAGGAAGAGACTTCAAATCAGGTCGTCGTGATAAAGCATCGGGGATGACATGGAACCAACCTGGTTTGTACTCAAGTTTGTGTCATATAGTTGGAGTTATTCTTACCATCGATGATGTTGACTCTTCATGTGTTCCAAGTGTAAGGTCTGCAACAATGGTTTGTGATCAGTTTGCATGATCACTTGTTTCCCCAAGAGGTAATGCCTCCATACCTTGGTGGCGTATACCATTGCAAGTTGTTCTCGATCTCAAGCAGAATAGTTTTGTTTAGCCATATTGAGTCGAAGAGACACGAAGGCAATGGGATGGAGTCCATATGGGAATTCTTGTTGCACCACGGCTCCAATTGCAAAGTTAGAAGCATCAAAATCAACGACACAAGGTAGTTGAGGATCATATGGTTGAATAATGGGTCTTGAAGACACCATATGCTTTAACTTATGGAATGCTTCTTCATGCTTGGTGGTCCACATGAAGCTCAAGTTCTTTCCCAAGAGGTCAGTCAATGGTGCAGTCACATGAGCATAATAATGGATGAACCGTCGGTAAAAATTGGCCAAGCCATTGAATGCCCGTACTTCTGTAGCATCCTTTGGGGTAGGCCAATTAGTAATGGCCTTGATCTTCTCTTCTTCCATCTTGATCTCCTCTGATGAGATCTTATGACCCAAGAAGGTAACCTCCTTCTGCCAAAAGGCACACTTTGACTTCTTATAGTAAAATTTCCATTGTCGTAGTCGCGTAAGGACTTCTTGCACATGATTCATATGTTCTACCTCTATCTTGCTATAGATTAAGATATCATCCAAGAACACCACCACGGACTGAGACAATAATCTCTCCAACACTTGATGCATTTGATCCATGAAGATTGTTGGAGCATTAGTGAGTCCAAAAGGTAGAACTCTCCACTCAAAATGCCCATACCTTGTGCAAAAGGTAGTCTTTTTCATGTCCTCTCCTTCAATAGGGATTTGCCAATAGCCGCTGCAAAGATCCAGCTTGGAAAGTAGCATGCTCCACTTAGTTGATCAAGCATGTCATTGATCCGAGGCAAGGGATATGCATTCTTCAAGCTTTGCTTATTCAGCCCATGGTAATCAATACAGAAACGAAGTCCTCCATCCTTCTTTGGAGCAAATAGTACCGGTGCTCCCGAAGGAGAGGTACTATGTCATATGAAATCCTTCTCCAACAACTCTGTAAGTGTTATTGGCAACTCCTCCAACTCCTTTGGTGAGAGTCGATAGATTGGTCTACACACTAGAGTACTCCCTGGCAATAACTCGATCTTGAAGGGTATGCCTTGATCGGAGGGTAATCCCTTTGGCAGATCATACAGAAACATATCCCCAAACTCTTGAACTATCCAATCAACCATTGCTTGATGAGGCTCTTGTCCCTCTACAGATTGTTCTTGTGCAATCGGCTTGATCCACATTGCAAATACAGACTTATCTTCCTCCAAAGCTTGCTCTATGGCTTCTTTATTAACAAACTTCCCTTCCAAGGACTCATCTCTCTTCCAAGCTTGCTCCATGGTTACCTTCCTGGTAAACTTCCCATCTTGGGACTCATCTCCCTTCCAGATTTGCTCTATGGCGACCTTCTTGACAAACTTCCCATCTTGGGACTGACTATTCTTAGGTGTCTTCCTCAGAAGTACCAGACAACCTAATCGGAACTTCCCCTCTTGGTGTTGTATTTGAATTTGTCGTCGGGTCCAATTGAATTGAACCTTATGATGTTCAAGCCAAGGTAGACCCGAAATGATATCATAGTGTAGAGGTGCCACTACAAACCTCATACATTCCAAATACTCCTTCACAATCTTGAAGGTAACATGATGTGAGGTGCGGAATGCAGAACCCTTTCTACCATCCGCTATCATCAAACTACTTCCAAACACTGGCTTGATAGGAATACCCAATTCCTTTGCTACATGCATAGACATGCAATTCTCTAAACTTCAAGAATCAACCAAAATCCTACAACCCCAATTAGTTATTGTACCTTGCAAGTGAAGCAAAATTGCATAGGTTGAGCTTTCTATCCCATTGGAACTAATCCAGCTCCTAGTAGGCGGCTCAAAATCTCCTAATGGGATTTTTCGTTTCCCTAATCATTCTATTCCACAAACTCTATTTGGGCAACTTGTCAAGGTCGCCTATTCCTAAGTGGACATTCAGCAATGCAATGTCCAACTTGGCAACAATAAAAGCAACCTCTATTTTGTCGCAATATTTCTCTATCCGTTGTACTAAGTGGTCTCCGTTGAATAACATCAATCTCCATTGGTACCGATTCTTCCACTCGTGCGTAGTGTGCTGGTAGGCTTTGTGTAGGTCAAGGTCAAGACCAAGTTGTCGCAACCAAGGAATCAAAATGCTCAGCCAATTGCATGGCTTCTTCTATGTTTTGTGGCTCTTGCATGGTCACCTCCAATTTGGTTTGTGACTTCAATCCTTGCAAAAATTGATCCATAACTTCACCTTCTTGGATATCTAGAATTTGCATGATGATGTTCTAAAATTGTGTGATGTAGCTCCTTATTGAGCCAATTTGCTTCAACTCTACCAATTTATCTTGTGCGGCTTGGGTGACATTTATGGTTTGAAATCAACCAAGTATTGCACTCTTGAATTCTACCCATGTCAAAATCGGTGCAACAATCTGTCGTTCAGCTTGTTCTACTTGGAATTGCTACCAAAGTTTTACCACACCATCCAATTGGCTAGAAGCCAAGAGAATTTGTTTCCTCTCGTCTTGAAGATTGGTGGCTTCAAAGTAACATTTGCAATCAAACACAAAATTCTCCACCGTGCTCGGAAGATTCTTGCCTTCAAACACCTTGGGTTTTGGAAATTGAATGTGATCTTCTCCATCTTGAACTGGCGCTCTCTCTATCTGTTCTTGTTGTTGTTGGTCTCGTTCATCCAAAAATTGAGTAAGATGCTCGATTTGTTGTTGCATTGCAAGGATAACATCCAATATTGCCACCATTGCTACTACTCTATTCCACTACCTTCAATTTATCTAATTGATTAACACATAGATACAACACATCCACCGTTCTCCATAAGTTACAATTGGAAGTATCAAGGGTTCCTCAAACACTATGATCATATGTAGAAAATCTTGCCCAAAGCGCAAGGTGATGAATTGTGTAAAATGATGCTTTGGTAATATCTGGACATGAAAATCCCAATGGTTTGGCGGAAGTGGATTTGGTGGTCCATAAATTCCATCCATCCCATTCCTACTCTGATACCAATGTAAAAGATCCAGACCAAGGAGAGAAATAGGAGAATGGAAACTCACATTGGGACATTGAATGTGGGAAACTCCGAATGCCTAGCATGAGCTTTGGCTTTGGTATTTACAAGTAGCATACAAGGCCATTGAGAAGCTTCTCAAGAAGCTTCCTCAAGCCGCTTTCTTAGAGTGCAAGCCATGTTAACTAGAAGCCGCCTACTTGGCGTGCAAGCTAAGCTAGTTGGAAGCTCATAGAAGCTACTTACTTGAGGTGCAAGCTATGCTAGCCGGGAAGCTTGCCAATAGCTTCTTAGATACTTCCAGAATATTCTAGGCTAATTTGTCTTATTTGCTACTTTGTAAGCCCGACTAACTTTGTTGCTAAACTCCATATTGTTACATTGTTGGTGTAATCTGCTATAGATAAACATAGTCAAATATAAATGAAATTGAAGGATTGAATGTCTATAACCTCCTCCTCAAATAGTGGCATATCGTAATATATTCCTATGCTAAGCAATTGCTAAGTTCTCAAAGGCCATTGATATCACTTTCCAAAAGATCTCTACCCATTGAAAAAATATGCTCATCCATACATCTAGGTCATCCAAGTCCAACACTATAGTAATATTGCAAAAAATAGCTATACATAAATTTGAACCTATCCATAGAGTAGAAAGTAAGGAGAGAAGGATGCTAAAGAGGCTTGCCGGATAAGTTGATAGCCCATGGCCAACCAAGATAATTGGAGATCCCAATCTCCCATGTGATCTCTTTGCAAACCATACTTATGCAATCTTCTTTTCATGATCTAAATGATTATTTTTAATAAGCCATTTGCCTCAAGATGATCTCAAGAGGTAGTACAATGATCAATCAAGACCTTGTGATACAAGGCCTAAAACTCTCCCAAGAGCTCTATATTGATCAATCAAGACCTTAGTTGGTGCATCAAAATGACTAATGACCAAAGTGGTACTTCTTGGATTGGTGAACCCAATCCAAGAAAAAGTAAGCTGTCCCTTCATTGGACTTATCAAGAAGTACCACTAACTCAATCCACTTGGAGAAGTGGTCCACCATAGCCAAAATCTATCAATGATATCTCACATCAATGTCAATGGTAAAGGTCCAACAAAGTCTAAACTTTGGTAGTAATCCAACCTCATGATTGATAATAGGTGTAATTATGTCATAAGAGCATCAAATGATGCTCTAAATTGGTCACAAACCACACATTTGGCAACAAACTAATGTACATTGGTTTGGATATAACACCACTAAAAATACTTCTAGAGTAAGCTATATGTTTGCTTTACTCTAAAATGTCCTAGCTTGTCATGATCATATTGTACCAACTATGGTCTATATGATGAAAGGGGTACTAATCTCACCCTACTATCTTCCCATACCCAAAGAAGATGTTTGCACTCCAATCTAAACTGCTTGGCTTGTTGAAGGGCATAATTTCTCTCCTTGCACAAGAAAAAAGCATGGATTACAATGAGGTCTACTCTCTAGTTGTTAAGTATGCCACTATTTGCTTATTATGCGTACTTGTGACTTTCTTTGGCCTTATCTTAGATCAAACAGATGTTGTCACTACTTTCCTCTATAAAAATTTAGATGTGGTGATCTTCATGAGATAGCCTATGGGCTTTGTGAAGAAGAGCCAAGAGGATATGGTTTGTAGGTCGCTAAAATCCTTGTATGGATTGAAGCAAGCCCCTAGACAATGGAACAAGCTGTTCAATGATTTCATGAGGTCACAAGGATTTAAACAAAGTGTGTTTGATCCTTGTGTATATATGAAAAAGGTGAGTAATGAAGTCTTTGGCTTCACTATTTTAGTATTGTATGTGAATGACATGCTTATTGAAGCTAGGAATAGATCTGATGTTGATAAGCTCAAAGCTCTCTTGAGGTTTGAGTTTAAAATGAAAGATCTTGGTACAACGAGGATTTTGGAGATGGAGATCCAAAAAAACTTGGAGGATGCAAAGCTATGGTTAAATCTAGGGAATTATGCTAGAAAGGTACTTGTAAGATTTAACATGGAGAATTGCAAGGCTATGAGTACTTCTTTAGCTCCTCACTTCAAGCTTTCATTAGCTCTTTGTCCAACAAATGCCGTGGAGAAAGGTTTGATGTCCAAGGTCCCTATGCCATGGTAGTGAGAAGTCTCATGTTTTTGATGATTCGCACTAGGCTTGACATTGCTCTAAATATAGGCAAGACTAGCAGATACATGTCAAACCTAGGGAGGATACATTGAGAAGCTATGAAGTGGATCCTTAGATATCTCAAGGGTGAGTTGGATTTTGGCCTTGTGTTTGATGCTAAATCATACAATGCCAAATCACTTATTGGCTATGTAGATGTTGACTATGGACAAGATCTGGATGGGAGGAAATCTACAACTGGTTATGTGTTCATACTTGGAGGTGGATGCATAAGTTGGAGATCTACATTGCAGAAATATGGTGCTCAGTCTACTGCAAAATTTGGGAATGTAGTGGCAGCGGAAGCAACGAAGGAAGAAATTTGGTTGGACAAGCTTGTCTTAGAGATGGGATTGACACATGACATTTTGAATCTTCATTGTGATAGCCAAAATGATTTACATCTAGTTATAAATCAGATGATGGACAATAGAATGAAGCACACCAACATCAAATATCATTTTCTCAAACAAAATGACAAAATGATTGAGCTAGTCAAAATTGACACTAAACTCAATCCTACTAATGCTTTTACCAAAGTGTTTTATTTGAGAAATCATGCAAACTTGCAGGTGTTTGATATAGGCACAAGCAGAGTACACTAGCAATTATGTTATTTCTATATATGGTTTTACCCTATCTTGTCTAGGGTATGTCTTAGTTCTAGTTAATTCTAGTTTATAGAAGGAGCTATGTTAGGTTTCCTTCTAGGACTTCCCACAAAGTAATTATATAGGTTATAGAGGTTAAGGACCTCAAGACATGAGTCAATGGGGAGATTGTTAGGAGTTAACTCAGGTCTTGAGTAACTCTAGTTAGTTTGATTATTGTTAGTTAGACTAGGGCTGGACTACTATATATGAGAGCTGCTAGAAGCTCTCTAGGACACATTGGTCTCATTATCAATAAAGCTATTGGTGTGTTCCCATAGACGTAAGCTCTCTGAGACACATTAGTGTCATTATCAATAAGGTTACTGGAGTATTCTTGTGGATGTAACCTCAATGAGGTGAACCACATATTTTCTTGTGCTGACCATGGTGCATGCATTTCCTGTGTATTATTGGATTGACCTACACATGGGAGCGTGTAAGTTGACACTCCCAACTTCTAAGTTGATTCTGATTTGTATTTGATTTGATATTACTACCATTTTGATTTGGGTGTCACACACTTCTTAATACATAGGTAGGGGAGAAGTAACTAAATCATCTGCAGCCTACAATGATCAACCAACCAGAATCCATTGTGAGTGTCAATCTAGCAAATGGAGTATCAATCTAGATGCTCCTATTTATGTTTGTACTAGCATCTATCCAAAATGATGATTTTTCCCATTTCTCTAATTAAATAATGCTAGAATCAATGTAGTTTGCAATGCTTATTGTAATGTTATAACCATAAGTTCCAAGTGCTTTGAGTATATCAAGAGATATATATTTTACCCTAAAGCCAAATGAAAGAAACCAAACCTTACAGCATATAACTATACCTTGGGGAGTTTACCGGTGATAGGTTGATCCTGTAAATTTTCTGCTGGGTCCCGTAAAAAGAATCACATGAATTCGTGAACATGTCTTCAAAGTTTTATGGTTTGGATTAATTTTCCGTTTGGAATATATTTTGGTCTGGTTTTTTACCTCATGGTCTACCAGACATCCCCTAAAAAGCTACTCGATAACCTTTATAGGGTTACGAGAGTATCTCCCGTAAAAAGTGTGTACCCCCTCACACTCCGCGTAATAATCTATGGATATCCCATAAATCTCCCATTATTTTTCTTTTATGGGAATCAAATTTTAAAAACACCAATTTTAAACCACTTTTATATAACTGTATATACAAGCCGGACTTGAGAAGTACAATGAAAGAGTACTTCTTCTAATCATAGTTTTCTTTTGTGTCAAAAGATGGGACATTGGAGTAATATATCCTTTTAAACATTTCTAATTTACTTAATAAAGCAGATTGATCGAAACATTATACCATCAACCTTGATTTTGTGAGATCAGATATTAAAATCAAATGTTGATAATGCAACAAATCTAATCGTAGGAAATAGATTTTATGGACTAACTTAAATATCTCTTTTTGATTTATTACTGCAAAAAATAAAGAGGAAGGAAAAAATCATAACGAAAATGATTTTTTAAATACAACCTAATTGTCTTGAAATAAAATCAACTGAAATTTGATGGAATTTAGATGTCAATACCAATCTCATGATCATCATCGTCCATAGGTTCTATCTCGGACTCTAATTGCGGGTCTAATTTGCACCAGGTTTTAAAGATTAGCTGTTATATGCTTACCTTTCCCTAGATAATCCAAATTACTATGACAACCCCATTTTTTCGATCAGGCAAACAACAATTTTGCTGAATTATTGCCTTATCTATAAAGGGAGATTCCCTTTGTGTTGTATTTGCATGAGAAAACATGAAAAATGACTTGAACACGAGAAGAAATGATTGAGAGAATCCAAGTCCAATGTTATGACTAACGTGGATGAGATCCTACCAACAATTTTACTAACATGTACCCAATGAATGAATAGAGGGACGGTAATTGAAAGTAAGTAGGAACTGCACCTTAAGATATTAAGAATCCGTTGAATAAACCCCTTCGGCACACAATCCTTCAAACAGACTAAATGTTGAAAATTATTGGAAGCTTCGAAATGAGAGGTTTAGACGAGCATCTACCTGGAGTCAAGGCACACATTAATTTTGGGAGTTGATATTTCCACACTTCCCTTTTGATATTTCCACTCCCTCAAATATATCCGGCGAAACAATCACATCAAGATCAGCGAGATATTCCCGGGAATTGCTGGGCAGAGTCGTGATTCTAAATTCAAACCTTCGAATAGTACACTTTACACTCTACAACACCCAGCATCAAAATCATAACAAATGTTCCTTGGACAACGATTTCATTCTCACTCTCACACCTAATTTTGAAGGAGCTGGGAACTGCTATTTCCGAGTGTTGTCGTTGGCCTTCAAGAACAACGAAGATTGGTGGCTTCATGTTCGACTGCAAATGGAAGCTGCCTTCTTTTGCCATCAAGTGGAGTTGTGGAAATATCAAAAAGAGAGAGTGGAAATATTAATTCGCATTTTATTGATTATACAAGTTAACATATATAATATGAGAACAGATCCTACGTAAATTGGATGCTAATGTCTAGGTTTTTAAATGATATTTCCTATATAAGATAGGTTTGATCCTTGGTTTGAGTCAGAGAATCAAATTGAGGATGAAACCTATCATATAGAGAGAATTTATATATGTATTTTTAGAGAAATGATATTTCTTTTAAAAATATTTTCACTCTTTCCAAGTTGTGGAGTTTTCGATTAGCAAGAGTTGAACGATGGTGTCTTACATTTCCACACCTTCCAAATGTAGCGGGTTTTTGGCAATGTGACGAGATACAACCTAAGGTGGTGTAGTTAATTGCCGCGATTGATCATGATTGAGTCTACAAGGATTAGAAGGATGTAATGAACGAATGTTTAGATTTCAACTTCTTGCAATTGGCTACGACTTCAAGCATTTATATTTATGAATATGAAGTCAAGTTAAACCTTAAAATTTTGCTTTGCTACAAAATTGGAGTTGAAATTTACCATAGAACATAACTCTGAAACAAGCTCGAGCACCTGCTTCCACCTAAATGCTTGATAATACACAGCCAAATTTGGAAGGATGGGAAATATCAAAAAAGTAGTTGAGCGTCTACTAATTTAAGATATCCTAACTTGGTGAGAAGTGTAATCTAAGAATCTCCAACTTGGCAGGGATATGGAAATATAAAATCTCCAACTTGGCAGGGATATGGAAATATAAAAAAGAGTGGAAATATCAATTCCCTATTCTATAGATATCAATTACATTTAAACAAAATTCACACATTTTATTATAACCCAAGTATATATTAATGCAGATGTATATTAAATTGGACTTTGTTGAAGGTCCATTGAATCGATGAGGATGATCGACCCACTGCCTAAACCAATTCCAAAAATTTTGAAATTGAAACCTTTTAATTTTTAAGACTTGCTCTTTACTCCTCAGATCTGCTTAGTTTGCTTCCACAAACCACTTAGGCTCTCATTGCTTATAAATATTGCATGCTCACATGGACTGGCGCCAAATTTGCATTGTTTTGCGAAATTAAAAAAAAAGAGAGTACAAATTCAGTGTTTTGTGAATTCCCTTCTCTATAATATTGCATAGGGGATGTAGTTTTGGATCTCCAGCTCTTATCAAAGCCAAACGGGACGCATGTAAAATAACATTGCTCATAAATATTGCATGCTCACTTGGGGGTTTCAATTTCCAAAAGGACGGATATCTAAGGGCAGTGCATTGATATCCTTAAATTAATTTATGAATAGACCTACAAGTTGCAATTTCTAAAACAGAAAGGTCCTATAAATAAATGTGTGATCGTGAAAATTGCTTACGGTTAGTGGGAGTTTCAATTTTGACCGATTACGGTGCAATATTGTAGTCATGCACTGATACATTCACTAATGAAAATGATTCTCAACATATCATAAAGTGTACTTCCTTTAATTCTCTTTTGTCATGTATCACTTTGTGACACGTCACAAAAGAGAATTAAAGGTTTGATAAAAGTTATTTGCCAATTTCAAAAGTAGAAAATATAGAACCTTGAGAGAGGACAGGCAAAACCAATAGAGAGTAATGCATGATCCCAAGCATTTGAATCCTTCTATCTTGTATTTGAATCTTTCTCTCTCGCATCTGAATCCTTTTGTGTTGGTTTCTATCTTGTATTTGAATCTTTCTCTCTCGCATCTGAATCCTTTTGTGTTGGTTTCATTGTAAGATGAGAGAGAGTCTTGAAACTTCCCAAGAAATTGAAGAATTGGATAGGAGCAGAAGCACTTCTAGCCTAGTTTGATGGAACCGTGTAGAAGTTGTTCTATTATGATTATAAGTTCAAGATAATGAGCAGAAACACCACCGCCCATACTCTACTTGCCCAAAAGCTATTGAATCAATCTATCCATTGGTATTTTAATTCTTGGGATTTTAATTTTGAATTGATGGCATTATGAATGGATGATTTTTCCGATGTAGATTTCTTTGCAATAAATTTAGTATAGCTATAGATCCTATTTTTGCTTGATCTATTTCAACTCACCATTCCAAGTCCACTCAAGAGTTGATGCCCTTGGTTCCCTTGGTGCACTTACAACAACACTCGCCACTCCTTCATTAAGTGCATTAGGTGGTTCCAGCTGAGGATTTGGTTCCCTCTTTATATCACCTACCATCCAACAAGTTCTAAGATCTTCTCAAAATAGTTTCAAGCTCATTGATAAAAAGAGGAGTAGTAGGTAACAAAGCTAGAAAAGAGGAGGATGGCAGGTTTTGAATGAGTTCTCATCTTTATGCATAAATACTTGATTATCTGGATGATGAAGAACATTTTCTGAAATTCATGATGGTACCTGCAAGTGCCCAATTTAGAAAAGCACCATGTTTAGTTACATGTACATATTTAGTTTGGCATGGGAGAGACTTTCCATCTTTAATGACTAGAGATAAATTATACAAGAAATGTGCACTATACATGAAATCCTACAAGGAAGCCAAGGACTGGAAGAACAAACTCACAGGGAAAGGTCTCATAGACAAAGAGTACAAGCGCGGAGAATAGTGGAAGATAAGATAAATCAAATGTGCATTCACTTTGATTGCATTGATTTAATGCTCAAAAGTCATACAAATATCTATCCTTAGTGAGTATTGGTATGAATGTTGTTGAAAATATAGGTGATGGATATATTCAAGGCAAAGAGTGCAAACAATGCACCAATGGAGAATGGAGGGAATTTTTGGTCTAAGTCTACCAATAAAGAGGATGAGATTCTTGATTCACGAGTGGAATCTATTCAATTTGCTATCCCAAGTACCCAAGCTCCACATGATTTTTTTGAAGAAGAACGTGTAGCAGAGCCTAGAATGATACAAGAACATACATGAATGGGAGGAACAAGTCAAGATGATGAACCATTGAGAAGAGGATCTGAAATTATCTCCCAAGAGATAGAGATGCAAGAGCAAGGCAAGAAGGGGAAAATCTAGTAAGAGAAGGAAAGAGTGAATCCAATAAGAGTAGATCACCCCTTCTCTTGCTATTCTTTCTTTATATTTAACCCATTATAAAAAATGGAATTCTGAGTCAGTAGAAGCTCAAGAGAGATACAAGACATTTGAGATCAAAGCACAAAAAGTTGCAAAGATTGAGAAACAAAGACACCTCTTAGAAGTAGAGAAGAGGAAGATAGAGGCAGAGCAGATCTTCAAGACTAAGAAAATGAGGTCCAAAGTTGAGAGACTCCAAATTAAAGAGAGGACTGCAAAATCAAAAATCTTGAGTTATCTAGATCAAGGAAAACCCCTAAAAAGATTAAGAGTATTAATACAACCCTATCACATATAGATTTGCAACCAGTCCCAATCCCGATCCCAAATACTAGTAGTAGTAGTAGCGCTTATGCAGTTGACCCAAAATTCTCAGATCCAGATTGTAGTGTTGACACTGATAGTGATAATAATGACATTTAATACAATGGTGAGAGTGATAGTGATAATTTTAGATCACAAGGTGCCCTGTCTGCACATGACATGATAGAGCAGATTTACTTACTCATGTATTACTTGTGTTACTAATGAGTTTTATGATTTATAAAAAATGTGAGATTTCCATCCATTATTCTTCACAAGTTTTCTAGACCGGAGTTGTTGTGAGTGTGATTGTTCTAGTGAAACCCAGTTGAATTCAATCACAAGTGATTTAGTTCACAAAAGATTTAGGATTCAATGTATATCTGGACTCGGGTTGACATACATTCGAGTTGTTGTGAGTGTTCAAACAGTATATATGTTGTGGGTCTGAGTCAAACAGTTAACAATTAAGATCTAGATTTATATTTTGAGATTGAGCAAATGGATTTTGAAAGATTTTCTGGATACAAAAGAAAGTGGACTGCACTGTCACTTGGTCATTAAATTCCAACCTTTTACCTTGAGTTCATTTTCGGCATGGCGTGGCATGAAAGTTTAATAAGAAGATGCTAGTCAAAACAGTAGTGTAGTAACTGTTTAGTCACTTCTTGTCTTGAGTTTTCCAAGTCACTTTTTCTGTATTAAGTGTTAAAAGTTTGCTATCCCAATTCAACACTCTGTATCCAATTCCTTTACACAGATACTCACTAGATAGAATAGTTTACAGATATATTCACTAGCCAGAATAATTTACACATATACTCAATAGACAAAGATATTGAAGTACATCAAATCCCTTTTCGCCAGTACCCCGTTGTACCCCACGGTGAAGCTTAAGTTGCAGATTTCGCATAAGAAACCACAAATCTCCATTTTGAGAGGCCAGTACAAGTAAAGCATCAAATACAAAACTCTCCAATTCTCTCGGGACTGAGAAAGAAAACTAATTAATCGTCTTGTGAACACCAACTTGAAGAAAGATTGATATGGTTCGATAACGTGAGAGAGATCACGGAGGAGTTACAGCGTTACGGGCTATCGCTTATATCGCGGACAAAGAAAACATGGATTCTGAAAATGTTCAAACAGAACATGTTTATGAATATTACATATTAAATTCACTAATTGATAATGTCGTTGCAAGGCACAAGTTGATACCGATCCATGATCAACCTTTGCTGAAATCCTCCAAAATCTGCTCATACCTTCAAGTCAAGGTACTGACTGCCATTACGGAGCAAAAGATGTACAGTAGTGGAGATTTAACCTGTACTCTCGGTAAAGTGTGGTCCAACCTCATGCGATGGAAACATTATTGATTGATTAGAAGCAACAGAGCTTGGAGTTTTGTTCGGTTTAAAATGCAAAAGATGTACAGTACTGGAGATTTATGCTGTATTCCCGGTATAGTGTGGTCCATACTTCTGCGGTGGAAACATTGATCAGAAGGACCGGAGCTGATGTAGTGGTATGATGTATACGGCTCCCGTTTCTGTCCTAGCGAGGTTGTGCCTCGCGAGCCTCGTTACAGACGATTGGACAGAACCGCGGATTGCATTCGACAGATTGCATTTCAGGCGGCTGTGTCCGCTGGCACCCAATTGTCACAGACGAGGACACAGCCCCGCGAGGACATCCGTGATGTATATATGATAGTAAATTTCTGTTACAGGGAGTGGGCATGAACAAAGAACGTGGTTGACTGATCGGTAGTCACATTGACGACTTGCTCGAAGCAGCGGAAACTTAAGTCCACTAAAAGTGTACGACCCGAAAGTGCAACATAGTCTAGAGAAGAAGCCTAGAAATCTATCCACAGGGTTAACAGGGAGGAAAGGATTCTTTTAGAAAACGTAGTGCTCTCAGAGCAATGGAGGGCTGACGGTTTCCTTTGGAGGTTTGGGCTACTTTCCAAGAATTTGCTCGCAGATACATCAAGCGGAGATAGAGATTCGTCAACAAAGATTCCCTCCACAGTTGCAAATCTGGGTTCTAGATGTAAGAGAAAGGTGACCACGTAGAAAGATGAAATCCCCAATCAAGTCGTAATAGAGAGAGACAAAGTGGTACTAGGCCCCAGTAGAATTGATATGAGAATTCTGTTCCAGACTAAGATATCAAGTCTAAAAGTCTGTAAATGATTAGAATTTTAAAAATCACCTAATGATTGCTCTCTTAAACAATGCAATTCTAATTCTAAAGGTCTATAAATTATGGAGTACTGTAAAAACACCTAATGTGATTGTTCTCTTGTGAATTACACTCTGCTCAATACTCTATCACCACCTAATGTGAAATCCTCACAGATGTGATTATTTTCTTATGAATTACTTCCGCCAGTACCCTGTGCAGATATGTAGAGCAATGGACACATCTACACAGAGTATTGGCGGGTATTGTGTAGAGCAATGGACACGTCTACACAGAGTATTGGCATGGACACATCTCCACAGAGTATCGGCGGTATAATTCATAAGAATGTAGAGTTATGGACACCCACGAATCTAAAATATGAAAATAAAGTAGCACCCTTATGATAAGGTTCGAGATTATCTAATATGATAAGGTTCTAGATTGGTTTTTGTACTTGCTTAGGACTGCCCACAGCTGACGCGCAACTTCATTGTCCAGTTGGTGGATACAGCACCCGCAGGACAAAATCATGGCTCTTGGATGGTCAGGTCATGTAAACTGATTTTCGTCCTCCCAAGAATCCTGCTGTGCAGAAATACAGAAAATCGTTATCATTTCGCTATGTGCCAAAGCAGACTGTCTGCGAAATTGGAGACATTCGATCCGATCTCTCTGTACTCTTGTGCCTGGAAGTCATTAGTGCTCTATTGGTTGGTATGAGTGAAGTTGAATTCGAATCCACTTCAATACATCACTCTCATTTATACAGAGCGAGAGTACAGTGAGAATGTCACTCTGCTTTTCCTGGCACCTATTCAAGATCCACCCCGCCGTGATTTCACTAGCCGGCGGAGTGGATCGCAGGATAATCGGATCATTTCATTTTCCACTTGTGGAGAAAAGGAGTGCATATCACGGTCACCGCACTCCTTTCTTCCACTCGCATCTGGGGGATTTTGCGCTACGTTACCTATCCTACAGGAATTCTACTCTGAGACCTCATGACATAGTTAAGTATCTCGCCTTATCAACAACTGAACGCACCTCGAAAAGCTTGTCAAGAATTTTTAAAGGTAATCTGGAACATCCCTCGAACTTCGGGCCCTGTAAAACTACAAAATGGTCTTGTCCTTATCTACCACCACCCAGATAAAGGACAGCGTAGAGGGCAGACGAAAATTTATTTCTGAAGCTGATTTGCTGTGCTCGTTAAGCAGGACCACATATGAAAGCCGTATAGATCGTTATTACGTATAGCATTGCTGATGGGCAGATTCGGCTATTGGGCTTAGTTTTAGTCAATCAATTTAAGGTCAGTGTATCGTCATGCAACTAATTCGCAGGTGTGCTTAAAATGCCGCTAACAAACTTGGCAATGGTCTGCGGTATGCTTGAGAATGGTAATCCGATTCGGATGATAATGCACAAACCGTATCTTGTCCTTTTGAAAAGGTTAAGATATAAGACTGAATTGCGTATAGCTACTGAAGGTTGTGGATCAAAACATGATTTGTATCTTTCTCAATTACGAGCAGACACAATCAAGTGTAAAAAGGTACTGGTTACTGCGTCTCCCTCGAAGTACCAATTAGCTTGTTAGACTGCTCGTTAAAAGATCACGAATTCGACTAATATTTCATTAATTCGACGTTCAGACATCACATCGTGCGCACTTCTGCCTTCTTCACCCTATTTAAAGCACCAAATTACAAGAATTGGTAAGCAGCATCCACTGACTGTAGACTTCTGTTCGTCTCCGCGCTCTTCTCACTGTACCCACTGCTTAATCTGGGAGCTGCACCTTTGCTTCTTGATCGGCCAGTTCAGTCAGAAGTTTCTGCCGAGTCCATACACATGGTATGTGTCCATCGTAAAAACTGCGTTCAGGTCTTGTGTTTTGTTATTGACCTTACTTGCGTGTTCCATTACTTCTAGCATTTCTGGAAGATACATTTCTCGGTAGGCACAAATTTATCTCCTGCAAGCTGCTACATATCAATCGTACATGTCGTAGACTTTATTTGCTCGAGTGACCTCGTTCACATTCCGGCCTCCCTCCCTTCGCTTTTTCGCAACTTTTATGCTTGCTATAAACCTCCAATGCAGTGACGACACGAGCCAGGAAAAACTCTACTCCTTTCGCAAGTGTCAGTTTCAGTTACATCATACAGCTGCAGATGATCATTCCAGAATGGAGCAGCCAACGAACGTTCAGATGAAGATGCTGTATGGGGATAACATCAAGATGACGACGATGTTAGCCAGCGAAAGAGATGAGCAGCTCTCGTCATTTGAGGATTTTAAGAAACTGATACTCAGAAACTTCCCCGACGTTGAAAAGAAATTGAGTCAAAGCTCTGGCTGGTTCAGCTGGAAACTTGTTCTGCAGTACGAAGATGATGGAGACTTGATCTCAATCGAAAGCGATGAAGATCTAAGAAATGCTTGGCAAAATAACAGCAAGATGAAGTTTCTTGTGGGTATCAAAAAGCAAACTGCAGTAGGCAGAAGTAGTTTGAATTCTAACCAATTGCAAGGAGTGAGCAAGATGTCACCATGTAGATTTTACTCGGGACCTGGGACGTGCTGGAATGGCAACAATTGTAAGTTTTCTCATGAAGGCAATATCAATCAATCATCGTTCTCCTTCAGGCCAAACACACTTCGACCAGGTACGTGCAGGAATGGCCAGGAGTGCACATTCTTACACCAGAGCAGTGACTCGTCCAACTGCGGATCTGCCTCTTCGGGAAGTGTTTCCACTCTGTCTGCGATGGACAGGGGGTCGAGCTGGGGAAGGGAGCAAATCAAGTCAAGAACAAGTGAAGACACGGTATTGAGTGCCACCTCCACGAAGACGGCTGTGGTTGACAACAATAGATGGCTAAAGCAGCAGATTAAGTTAAAGGTGAGTGAAAATATCGAGTACCTGAGTGGCAAAGAGGGGTTTGCGGTGCTACTGAACATAGTCAGTCAGCCTGACCTATCTGATGAGACGATTCGCCTTTTAGTAGTCCTTCTCGACAAGGAACAATTTCGGCTGAGCTTGATGCGCGAAAGGACGAATAAAGTCTACGGCGCGCTCGTAGGGTCATTATTTTCACTGCAACTTCTCGGCCATATCACGAGTCAACTTGCAGCCGCAACACCTCAAGAAGTGCTCCCGTATCTGCATCTCGCAGAAGAGTTACAGTCGCGCACATCGAATGGATGGAAAGAAGTACCTCTTGATGCGATACTGAATGCCATCAAGACGCTGGAAGATGATGGTAAGAGGGACGAGCTTCTGAGTTTTGCTCATCGCCTGATTGATTATCGTAAAAAGCTCCAAAGACAAGCTGTTGAAGCTGTACAGAATGGCCAGCGTCTTTGGGTAAGTTCCCAGTGCCAAAATTTGGATTTATGCCGGCAACAGTAAGGATGCATCCTACTAAAGGAGTCTTTGTTACACAATGTATCTGGGTGAAACTTACGTTGAATCTGATCTTTTCGTTCAAGTACCCAACGTTCATGACTCCTAGCTAGCTTTGAACTCCTCCAAGATAAGTATGCAAGCATTCGAATTAGGCACGTACTTCTGTTTAGTCTTTAGGAACTTGGCAGATGATTCCTGCAAGTTCAACTTTTGGAAGTCAACGCATGTCTAGGCGAAGATTGTACAACGAGTTCTCACGTGGTAGCTAACAGGATTTAGGCATAAAGAACTGTTCCGCATGCTTCGTGGTTCAGCTTCTACCGACGGGTTAGAAGTCTAGATATCATTGGTGCCCCCGTTCTTCGAACGTCTTCTGTTCCCATTGCTCAAATATCATTGGTGTCAAGTGTAGGATCACATTAGGGTAGTTAAGGATGTCGATCTGCTGCTTATAAGTGCAATTTTGCGCTTTCCCAGAAAACAGATTTCCGGAGCTTATCAATTATTCCGGATAAAAGCGAGCTGCTCCAAGCCCAACTCAGTGAGGATCTACCAGTGAACCAGGTGGGGTTGCGCTATTCTTCCGTGACACAGTACCTTCAAAGTCACTTTCTTCTTCTTAGAGAAGACTGTTTTGACTCTCTGCGCCAGGGGATAAAGGCTTACCAACAAGACCAAGACTCGAGGGACCTGAAAATTTACCGGAATGTGAACCTTGTGGGATATGGATGCGGAGAGTCCGGGGTGGAGTATGTCATGGCATCACGTGCCCAACTTCCAGTGGAAGGATCGAAAAGCTTCAGGTTCGGTTCCCTCCTCTGTATATCCGATGACGATTTTCGCACCTCGTTTGTTTTCGGGGTCATTACAAAGTTTGATATGAAGGACCAGAGCCTTCATGGTCAGCCGACCGTATGGATCAGAGTGCAAGGAGAGTGCGTGGGAGCAGCACCACTCAAGAGCGACTCTACTTACGTTATGGTGGAATCGTCCAGAGCTTATTTTGAAGCGTACCATCATGTGTTGAAGACCTTGCAGAGGAAAGAAATGGAAGATATACCTTTCACTCGGTATCTCTTACAGTTGGAGCCTCATGTCAAACCCCCAGCTTACTTATTTGGCGAGACAGATGGCGATTACTTCGACTTTAAGTCCTCCTTTCCTAAAATAATTACACAGGACTGGGGGCCAAGTCATGGAACTTTCCACATCCTGAAAGACTGGCCTCACTGGGAGAGCTCTTTGGATGATGCACAGATGCAGGCTTTGAAACACGGGTTAACGAAGGAGCTGTCGGTTATCCAAGGTCCTCCTGGGACTGGGAAGACCTACCTGGGTCTCCTCCTGGTGAAGATCTTGCTCGCCAATTTCAAGTTCGATCCTTGGAAGCACTTTGGAGAATCAGAAGAGTCCTCAGAAGTACTCGGTACGCTCGTCAAGAAAACGAAATGGAGACGAGGGCCAATACTGGTTGTCTGCATGACGAATCACGCCCTAGACCAATTTCTTGAGGGTGTACTACAGTTCAACCAGAACCTGATTCGAATAGGCGGGAGGAGCAAAAGCAAACCTTTGGAAAATTATAACATGAGGCATCTTCTCCAGCAGCATAAAGTCAACCGGAGTCTCGAACCTAGTCATCATCGTGCACGATGCAGCTCTTCGACCAAGAAGTCCAATTTGGAACATCAGATTCACATCTGCAAAGAGACATTGAGTTCGACAAGGGTGAAGTCTGTGCAACAACTGACTGGTATTGCAACGGAGGAACAGATTCGACTCTTGTCGTTTGAGCTTGGCATAGAAAAATGGCTGACAGACGTCCAGGAGAGTGTGGACGAGGTCCATCGGGAAGATGATAATGGAGTCACATATGTAGGTCGAAAGGAGAAATTTCTGCCACTCGATACGAGTAGACACAGGCCAGATTTAGATCACACTAAACCTAGAAATATTTGGCCATGGATTGATATTGAAGGTGGCGTTACGGTGGGTGATGTTCCACAGAAAAATCGCAATCAATTTGATCTACTTATGGAATTAGGAGGTAACATAATTGAAGAACCAGATGGTGGGGATGCAAAATCACTGCATTCGAATCCAGGATCCCCACCATCTAGTGATGCTGAACAAGGTGACATTCGCCTGGAAGACTTAATCAGTAATCAGGATGTGTGGTCATTGCCCATGGAACAACGGAGAGTGCTACATGATTACTGGCTGGATGGAATTCACTCGCGCCACAAGAGAGAACTAGACAGGCTTTTCAATGAATATGAGAGAGTTTGCAAGGAGGTACGTGATGTGGAGGATGAAATCCAGCTCTGGCTCTTGCGAGAGGCCGATGTGGTAGGCATAACTACGACATGTGCAGCTCGCTATCATCACATCGTAAAGTCTTTCAATTCTGAGATTGTGATTGTAGAGGAAGCAGCTGAAGTTCTCGAAGGACACGTTCTAGCAAGTTTGACACCCTCTGTTGAGCACCTCATCCTAATAGGAGACCACCTCCAGCTACGTCCTTCTGTATCAGTTACCAAACTAGCAAAGAAGCACAAGTTGGACGTCTCAATGTTCGAGCGTCTCGTACGCGGTGGAGTCGAATATGTTACCCTACTTGAGCAGCGAAGAATGAGGCCATCTATATCCAAGCTTGTGAGGTGTCTATATCCCCAGCTGAAAGATCACGACTCTGTTAATGGGTACGAAGATGTTAGGGGAGTAGCCTCAAACCTGTTTTTCTTTGACCATACAGCTATGGAGGGTAGTGAAACGGCTTTCTCCAGTAAGGTAAACGTTACCGAGGCAAACCTTGTTGTGGAGCTGGCACTCTACTTGCTGAAGCAAGGTTGCTACTTGGCAGAGGATATTACCATTTTGACCATGTACACCGGTCAAATCATGCAGATTGAGAAGATTCTTAGGGAGAGAGGCTCCAATGTAACATCCGAGAGATCACTAGAGCGTATGCTTGAAAGAGAGAAGTCCATCAATGCTGCAATGGACTCTTCTAGTCTCACCCCAGAAAAGGACAATGAAGAGGAAGAGATGGAAGATACAATATTACCCCGCGTTCGAAGTGTCGACGACTACCAGGGAGAGGAAAACAAGATCATTATCTTGTCACTTGTTAGAAGCAACGACCTGATACACAATGACGGGAGCGAAGGTAAAATCGGTTTTCTGGAGATCGAAAACCGCACATGTGTTTCTCTAACAAGAGCCAAGGAGGGCATGTTCATTTTTGGAAACGCAACGCTTCTGGCAGAAAGAAGTAATTTGTGGAAAAAGGTCACTACCCAATTGAGGGATGACGGAGCATTAGATACGGAGCTTGTGCTGTATTGTCAGAATCATCCGGAGACGAGAACAAGGATAACCAAAGAGGAGGACTTCAACGAGGTTCGCGATGGAGGCTGCAGCAAACCTTGTGAGACACAACTGGAATGTGGCCACGTCTGTCCAAGGCGTTGTCATCCGGGCTCTCATGTGGATGTTATTTGTCAAAAGCCTTGTTCAAAAGAGCTGCCGGACTGCGCACATACTTGTCCCTGGAGATGCCATGGTAACGATCGCTGCCCTCCCTGTGAGAAGTGGATACCGAAAATTCTTCCAAGTTGTCACCACACACAGACAATGAAGTGCTCTGTATCTGCGAAAGATGCGACGTGCAAGACTCCTTGCCCGAAACTTCTCGTTTGTGGTCACAATTGCAGAAAACTCTGTGGGAGCTTCTGCACAGACGAATGTGGGGAGCCTGTTTGCAAGACACTGCGTTGTGGGCACAGAGTCACCATGTCATGCGCCCGCAGTGGTCTCATCTTTCCGTGTCCTAAACCATGCAAGGCAATTCTTCCGGATTGCGGACATGCCTGTGAAGGAACATGTGGGAAGTGTAAGAATGGGGAGGAACATATCCCTTGCCAAAAGCCTTGTGGCCGCACTCTTCCATGTGGCCATGATTGCAAAGCCGGATGCTCGGCACCATGCCCTCCATGTACAGAGAAGTGCCAGAAGAGGTGTATCCACAGCAAATGTGCTCGTTCCTGTGGTGAAATGTGTACACCGTGCTTGGAACCTTGCCCTTGGCAGTGTGATCACCAACAATGTGACCTGCGGTGCTACGAAATTTGCACGAGACCTCGCTGTGATTTCCCCTGCTTGGAGACCCTCAAGTGTGGGCATCCCTGCATTGGCCTATGTGGGGATCCATGTCCACAGAAGTGCAGAATTTGTCATCCGACAACATTCGATATCATCACGCAGATGACTTTAGAAGAGTACGAGGAAACCGACCGGTTTGTGCAGTTGACGGACTGCAAACACTTGTTCGAAGTCAGTGGTCTCGACACTTGGATGGACGCAGATGATACACAGGGCGAGCACGAAAGCAAATCGGCAGCAATCAAACTTCGAGAATGGCGAGTGCTTCCCTCTTGAAACATAATTCCATGCAATCTCCATTGAAATTTAATTAATTGTTAATTTAACAGTGGCGAAAGGTAGCAGAATTTCGGTTTTGCTTCATTGCTTCACCTGCATTGATTCACTCCAATCCATTTATCCAAATTCTATGCCAACCATCATGCAGATCAAACATTTCCATCTCATAGAGTTTCAAGTACCTTTCGTTGGAAAGCAGGTTCCCTTAAAGTTTGCCAGATACTGCACCTAGTTGCAGAAGTTTCCATTTTTGTTTCTGAACAACATTTGTGATTTCGAATTTCAGCCCCGCGTGCAAGTCGATAGTCTGGCGATCTACTCGATATGCCAACGTGATCAAGTCGAAGCAAGCGACACTGGAGGGCGTTAAGCTGAAGATGAAGGGTTACGACTTGGTCAAGCGAGGACACGAGAAACTAGAAGCGGGAGACTCAGACGGGGCTATCGCGGATTTCAAAGAAGCATTGAAGAGGAACAGTGGGTTGATGGAAGCCCATCTTGGACTAGGACTCTCGTTTTCCGAATCAGCACTTAGAAGAAACTTCGATAAAAATTGCTCAAGTTATAAGCACGCGCAGGCTCATTTAAGCGTCGTTGTGCTAAACAGCTCATATGCCAACGAGCTCCGTGATGTGGTAAGACCTACATTGGATATGCTGAAGCTGTTCAGACCTCAAGGTTCGGTATCGTTGCGAAGTGAGGTAGAAATTAAGGCTATTTTGCAGTTGGCGTCGATTGTCACAATGAGCAAAGACTTTGGCAATGCAGAACGTCTCTGCAAAGCCATCATATCCCGGCATCCAAACCGGCCAGACGCCTTGGAAGTTTTGGAGAACGTACAGAAGGGAGTGATCCAGATGGCAGTCCAAGTGATGAGTAAAGAGTTGAATGGCCCCGGCCGATGGTATCAATGTCCAAATGGGCATTACTACACGATCGGTGAATGCGGTGGGGCGATGGAAACATCCAGGTGCCCCGACTGCAGTGCCCAAGTAGGCGGAGCCAGGCATCAACTGTCCTCTGGGAACAGGCATTCCAACATTGACGGATCTTCTCAATCTGCGTGGCCTGGCCATTAATCAATCTGCTGCTACATTTTGATCATAGTTTCCGGAAGACCTTTTGTCAGCATGTGGCAAGTTTAGAGAGTTGAGCTTTCTTAACATACTTTGTGTGGGGTTAAGCACGCTTGTTGATACTAGAGTTGTGGCATCATAGAATTCGAATACTCTGCTAGCTAGCTTTGTCTGAACTCTAGAGGGAAATTCTCTCTAGAATTTTGTAAGTAGCACCAACATCACAGGATGAATACATATGAACTTGCTTTTGAAATCTCTGGACGCCACAAATGAATCCATGAAATTTTCGGCATCCACATCTGCCAATTTGAAAGTTCATGGAAATAAAGCTGATTGGCAAATTTCATTTCATGTATCTT
The DNA here is from genome assembly GCA_948567375.1 of Lunularia cruciata. Classification (NCBI taxonomy): domain Eukaryota; kingdom Viridiplantae; phylum Streptophyta; class Marchantiopsida; order Lunulariales; family Lunulariaceae; genus Lunularia; species Lunularia cruciata. Next base: position 62,417,735 of record OX419758.1, read on the forward strand.
TCTCATATTACTGTATAACTCTTGGGATTTGAGATTTCTATGAATGGATAGACGTCATGAGGATATGGACATGGGCCTCTTTACATTCATGTTACTATTCAGTTCTACCTGAGCAGACGAAGTTTCGACTTGACCTCTGTCGCTGGCTTGAATTGGCCTCGTCTTGGAGTGTCGAATTCTAGCTAGGTGGGACTAGACTTAAAAGATGAAGTCAATATGTGATGGTCGAAATAGAGTGAGCGGAGGAGGATGGGCAGACGTGCGAAGGATCGAGCAGTAGAAGGACCCATGGTCCATGTAAACAAGCTATGTGCTATCGATATGAATTGGAAATGGAATATGGAAGACACCAGAGATCCTCGGCTTCACTCGGTCAAATTCACGTGGCTTTAAGCCAAATTCGCTTCGCCAGGTGTGATTTCTTCCTCGGTGGAAAGTACATAGTTTAGCTACAACCGGGTGATCTCTCATGACAGTAGTTATGTGCCTGATTCATTTATGCTCTAGACCCAGAAAATGTTCAGTAAAATAATCCTTTATGTGTCGTATAGTTTTTTTATCTCTATTTAATATACAGGCGAGTAAAATTTAGGTCACTGCAGTCACCGATAAATTGAATCCGTGAGTGAACTTCCACGCTAGTAACCACGCTTATGCAGCTAAAATTTACTCAACTGGTCAAAGTGTTGGATCATAGGTCATGATTATCACGTGAATGTAGGACCTTTAGAATGTTTATAGGGAGAACATCTCCAGTCTTCCCCGTTAACTTACACTCTGGGGTGAACAGGCGATTCTATAAAATAAATGGATTATAAATGAGCAGAATGCCACAATAACTTATCCAGAGGTTATAAGCTTTCGAGATACAAGTTAACGAGGAAGAACTGCAAACATTTATGGGTACTTAAGGTAACCTAGTCCTTACTATAGCACTCCATGTAGAAATCAAGGCCAAGTTCCAAGAATATTGTCCTGGTCGTGCAAACAAACCCCACGGCTTCAACAAGCCCAGCGTACCTTTTGACAGAAGAAAATCAATCTTATCAATGGTTACCACTTGTGTCACAAAAAAGTAAAGGCTCTCCATTGCAAATCCAAAAATGAAAATCCAAATACATTGCAAGTCTACGCCGTAGCAGGATGAGCAAAAAGAGAGTTTTCTCTTGAAAAGATACCAAGCCTGGTTACCATAAGCAACAGTCTCAACAAGTGCTAGCATTTTCGAGTCTATGAATGCAAAACTCTTGGAAATAAGCATACACGGGCTATCAAGTAACCAGAACTGTTGTGGACACAAATTTAATAACTCGGATTCAACAATGTTAAGCTGGTTGCATTGCACTTACCTGTGCTCTAATTTAACAAAAAGCTCATGATTTTGCTGCTCATTTGAACCTTGGGGCAAATGCTCCCAAGTTTTACCAAAGTATAGTTATACAAGTTTCAGAAACACCACAAACTTTGTAGTTTCAAAATCAATGGTGAAAGCAATTCAGCTGCTCTTGAGGGCAAGGAAGTTGATTTGTATGCCATCAAGGCCAAATCCAAGAATATTATCCTACTTACAATTTAGAATTTTTTAATGCATGGTTCTTAGTCAAATAATTGCGGAAGAATCCAACAAGTGAATGTTGGGACAATTTTCGCATTCAAGCTTCACTATAATTGTCTGCACTTACTAAAAAACAATTGACAAGAATGAGCAAGGAATAGCTAACATTTACAAAGTAGATCAGTTGACAGTAATGCAGTGGTACGCTGCAACATGGAATAAGATCAATGCTGCCACCATTGCAAACTGTTTTAACCACATAGATCACTGGTAAACACAACAACAAGAATGGCACTAACAATGATGAGCAAAACGTCAAAATGAGAATGTAAACGTGCTTGCACAACTTTCAACCCAACAGGAAAATGTCAATTGAAAATTTGATGAACCTTACTAGTGAGCAATAGATTCATCAGGAACTAAACTGTGAAGAAATTGTCGCATTGGTGCAAGAGCTGGAGGCAGAAGAGAGCAGCAACCAAAAAAACCTGACAGAGGAAAGAGTCTTTACAAAAGTACAAACGCTTGACGGCATTCAGGTTGTAATCTCCATGCTTGCTTGACTTCTGCAATGCTGCAGATTACGTACTACTCAAACTACTACTTTGAACCATGCAAGAGACTTAAAGAATGAAGAAAAGAAACAAAGTATCAGAAAAAGCAACAACGTACAATTGATAACGAGCTATGATAAAAAGTATTTGTACTATACCATATATTGCATTATGCATTTTGTAGGCAGGGAGCTTGGTTTGCTTGTCTTAGACACTTGAGATAAAGGGTAGCTGTATGGAAGAAAACTGATTTTGTCTTTTTTTTTTCCTTCTGTAAATTATAAATGCTTGAGATATGGTCATAAGTTATAGATGCTCATAAACTATAATTACATTTGTGGATTCAAAAGCCATAAGTTAACACAGATTATAAGTTTCCGGGTTACAAGTTAACGAGAGAAAGACTGTAGATGAAAGAATATGAGCAAAATGATATGGAATAAATATGTATACTCGTACTTTAAAGCCAATGTGATAAAGTATCTCGTAGTTGTACAAGTGCAGTTCTCTTCCGAATTCAATCTGCTGATCTATCACAGATTAACTGTGCCATGGTTGATGACGTCTAACCGAAGTCTGATTCAATCGTCGTCTAAGTAGGTATGAAGTTCTCTGGATTGTAGTCTAGAATGTTCAACTTTCACTGTATCCAGAGTTAAGTACCTAGACATTGATAGACTTGGGATCGATCCCGTTATATTCCAGATGTTCTTACTATGTTCTCAACATAGATCTGTCCGATATGGTGGACCTCATCACCCACGCATACTACAGCTCTAAATCTAGCCTCTCTAGAATGTGTAGGCCAAGATCAGACTTAGAAACTGGAAAGTTTAATATGTGCTAGACTTTCACGACTGCACATGGTGCTGACAAAAATCAAAAGCTAAATACGGCTTTGTAGCACAATTTCCGTGTTATCATTCTGTATATTGAAAGTAATAACGAGATCTGAAGATCTCAGAGAGATCTTCGATCCTGTGGAAAAAATTGGATGTCAGCGACAAATTGTTTCATCTCACAGCTGATTTAAGGAAATAATTGAAGTAGGTATGCATTACCCAACTTTACTTCGTCGATGATGAACGGAAGCCAGGATACAACCAGGGCCCATGGATCACTTGACTCCTCGCCTCCCTGATTGACTCGGCATAAGCAAAAGAGAGCCCGAGAGTGCTTTCCTTCGCAAGAATTGAAAATTTACCACTGTACATGTCTCCGTCCTGATGATCAGAGAGAACAAGAAATCCTCCATAGCATGTAACTGGAGCTCAATCCTCTTACGTGTGGTTCAGGAGGGATACAACACCCTGGTGATTTTCTCAGCTGTACGTACAGAGAGCAATCTCGTTCTGCCGGTGATCGACTCCGCCTAGCTGTTCAGCATCTCGTTCTGGTCGACGTTGTGTGCATCTCATTCAGAATTTATTATATGCGCCAAAACAAGGTAAACGAAGTAAACAAACTTCGTAATCCATAACGATATATCACGGCTGGTACACGGTACTAGTCTATATTCACGAGTTTCGAGCTAATTTCTATCTAAAAACCATAATACTCTACGCCCGTCATCACAATCAAATTTGGTTCGCTCAAATTGATGTATTCATGTGAGATTCGACTCAGGAAAATGGAGCAACTTGGGCAAAGATTTTAAAAATCGTATTCAAGTTTCTCCATCTTGTCTATCAGCCCTGAGAAATAATCCAAGAGGGCCTGTCCTAGGGAGCTAACATTAAACTAAACCACAAGGTTACTCCTTCATTGTGCATGTTACATGGACAGAGTCTGCCCATAGACACCATGGCTTGATCATCAACCCCAGTTATAGCTTGAATTTCCTCATGAGTAACCGGCTTGATGTAGAGCTGAGAACTGCAATCAACTTTTGGTCGCAGCAATGCATCAGCGGCCATCACTCCCTTTTGTTGCCTATCAAAATCTTCATCCGCACTGTCTTCTGAAATTACATTTCAGATAGTAGTACATGTGACAGTTGATAGTTGATGTTGATACAGCATGTACGGGATATGAAAGGTGTCAGGGTTTGTGTATCCCCAGCGGGAGGCAGTTGGTTAGTGTTAATATGGTTAATATGGTTAGTAGCAGATACCTTAGTAGATACCTTTCAGATAGAAGTTTCTTCATTTCCATAAGGATGCTAGTTGCATAGTCAAGAAAGCTTGAGTAGCAAGGTCGTGAGAGCAGCAATCTGAATAGGCAAGGCTAGATGACCCCACCAAATGTTTTATTAGTTTAGGACTTGTATACTAGCCTGCACTTATTCCATTCCTCATTTCATGTGATTAGATTTGCATTAAGAGGAAGTCAGCAAAGTGTTCTGAGTATCTTTTAGTGTTCTCTGTGTTTTGTGATTGATATGCATATTTGTAGTAGTTTCATGACAATTTTCAATTGCTTATGGCCTATGTTCCCCAATGCATTAAGAGTGATAGAAGATTATGCTTGGTGTAGAATTTTAGGTAAATTGAGAGACTAGAAGAGATCTTTCAAATCTGAGAGTAGATTGTGACACTATGGGAACGAGGTGTGATGTGAAAAATATAACATACATTAGTCAATTCAACGGGGATAATTTTATTGATTTGGAAATTCTAGATGATGATCATATTTCAAGTCAAAGAAGTAAGAGAGATTATAAATAGGAGAAAGAGTATAGAAGCCATAGCAGATGGAGGAAAGTCAGATTAGCAAACTAAGAATGATGCTGCGTAAATGTACATTTTGTGTGGCCATAGAAGAGAAGTATTTAGAGAGATTGATCAATTATAAAATTGCAAACAAGATGTGGAGTAGATTGATTACATTGCACAAGCAATGAGCTTTAGAGAACAAGCACTTTCTCCAACAAAGATTCTTTCAGTTTTAGATGAAACCAGGAAAAGAGATAGCAAGTTTTATTAGCCAAGGAGAAACTCTTGCTAGTCAATTGAGTAACCTTGGTGTAAGGAAAGATGATTCCTTGATCATCACCAAGATTATTTGTAGTTTGTCATAGACTTATTGGCATATAATAGCCACATGGGATAATGTACTTGAGGAGCAACAAACCATCAAGAGACTCATTGTAAGTCTGCTCAAGGAAGAAACCTTGAACTGATGTGGAGAGGACAAAGAAGAGAGTTGAAGGGAGAGAACTTTTCTGGCTGCTGATAGAAGAAAAATGGAGGTAGCTTTGATAGAAAGACTTAGAAGAAACCCAAGAAGAGAGCAGTATAATGTATAACCTTATGAGAAGAGAGACCATAATGCAAAAAAATGTAAAAGTCAAACCAATTCTTTAACAACACAATAGTATTGCATTTGCCGCAAGCTCCAGCACTACCGCAAATATGGATGAACATCTAGAAACAATATTTGGTATGTTGATGGAGGAACTTTAGAGCACATGATTGATAGATGGGGTTCCAAGATTTCAAGAAGATTGGAAAAGGGACTTGGCCCATGTATGTTGCTGATGATTGCAAGGTCTTGGTTGTTGAATTAGGAGACATTCCTACTTCTTGTGAGATTGGTGCAAGAAGACAAGAAGGAATCATCGAAGGAGTTCTCTATGTTTTGGAGTTGAAGCGCAACCTGTCCAATATTAGTCAAGCAACAGACAAAGGCATACAAACCACCTACACCAATAAGGCATTTACTTGGAGAAAGATGGAGCAGTGGTGATGATGGGTATTTGCAACTCAAAGCTCTACATACTTTAGATCAAGGTTAGTTATCTTGATAGGTAACATTTGCCAAGCTAACTCCATTGTTGCAAGCAAAGGAAAGAATGAAAAGCTAGAAACAAAGAAAGAATGCAGGAAGTTAGATATTGCACTTTGGCACAAAAGGCTTAGTCATCTCAATCTTGCCTACATTAGGAAGATGGAGAGAGAAAGAATAGTAGAGTGTTTGTTTGAAACAAGAAGAGGTTGGTAGTCAAAAGTCTCTCTATTGTGATGAATGTGCCCTATGAAAGTAGCATAAATTACTTTTGGCAAAATCCAATGATAGGAGAGGCAAAATAAAAGGTTAGTGAGTTCTTCCACAATGATATTTTTGGTCTTGTGAGCGTGAGCTCAATAGGAGAAGCAAAACATTAGATCTTTCTTAATAATGATACTAGTGATTTTAGATTTGTATTTTTCTTGAAAGAGAAGTAAAAAATACCTCTTGCTTCAAAAAACTCCACACATAAGTAGAAACTCAATGTGGAATGAAGATCAAGAAAAAAAAATCTAATAAAGGAGGTGAATACACTATAAAGGAATTTGATATTTTTGTATGGAGTGTTAGATTAGTCTATGAATTGACAACAACTTTCACTCTTGAGAAAAATGGTATCTTGTAGAGAGATCATAGAATAGTGTTTGAAGCAGCAGCAACAAGCATGTAACTTTTTAGCAAGCTACCTAGAGAGTTGTGGGCAAAAGCAATGGGAGTTGTTATACATATTTTAATAGAGTTTTAGAGAAAACTTCTTAAGAGCTTTGACATGGAACAAAACCCACAACCTCACATTTGAGAACTTTTGGTTACTCAATCTTTGTGCAAAGGATCAAAGAAAGAAGTTTGATCTAGAGGGACGAGAGATGTCTTTTATTGGACATAGTTCAAAACCAAAGTCTTCAAGTTATGGGATCAAAAGAAGAACAAGATATGTGAAAGTAGGAATGTTTTGTTCAAAGAGGAGTAACCTGATCAGTGACAATATAGATATCAAACTTAGATGCAAATTGTCTTCAAAAGAGATATGGAGAGCAAGCCAATGTTAGAATGAGCATTGATGAGATAGAAGTTGATAGAGAGTTTCCATAAACTTTTAATGAGTCTATAGAGAAAAATACAAAGACCAACAAGCAAGACTGGCATCTGTCAAATTCAAGAAGATAGTGAGTGCAATCAAGAAACTTGATTTGCAAATATGGTCAACTTCAACTACTTAAGATGTGGAAAATTGCAGTAGTAGGAGAATGGGAGACCATCACAAAGACTTGGTTAGTGCGATTATGGTAAGACATCTTATGCTTGCATTGTTTTATCTAAGATTGAAGGAGGTGATGTAGATACGAATCATGTTCATTTCCAAAGTGTGATGTAATCACCTAAGTGGGTGAAGGCTATGGATGAGGAATTCAAGTCATAGAAGGAGAACAATGATTAAAAGCTAACAACATTGCTAGAAGGGAGAAAATAAATAAAACATAAAGGATTTATAAAACCAAGCTTGAGGCTAAGTGCAATATCTCAAGATACAAGGCTAGACTTGCAGCCAAGGTATAATCATAGCTTTCAAGAATTGACAATCAGGAGATATTTGCTCCAATAGTCAAGTTTGAGTATATTAGATTTTTTCTTTCATTAGTTGCAACATAAGACATGAAGATAACTCACTTTGATATCAAGATAGCTTTTCTTAATAGAGATTTGCATGAGGAAATTTACATGGAGTAGCCACAAAGATATGAAGAAGCTAGAAAGGAGAAGAATGTTTGTAGATTGCTGAAGAGCCTTTATGGCTTGAAGCAAGTCTCAAGGAACTTGAACCAAATGTTTGATGACTTCTTAGGGAGGTATGGATTGCAACCATCACTTTTTAAAATTTGTGTGCATTATGGATTTGAGAATATCTCTCTATTTTGTAGATGATGGATTGATTGTGGAAATGACAAATCTCACATTGCTACCATGTTACATCACATTGATAGAGAGGTTGAAGTTACACATGGAGAAGCAAACTAGGACTTTAGATCTTTTGTGGGAAAGAGAATCTCAAAATTAAATTGACTCAAGAAAGATATGTTGAGTCAATTATTTAAAAGGTTTAATCTTGGAAATGCCTATCTAGTTGCTACTCCTAAATATACAAATGTTAGATCACAAGTGGAAGAAAGAGAACAAGTCATACACCCTATTAAAAAATTAATAAGATGCCTAATGTATGCTATGATAGATACAAGATTTGGCATAGATTATATTGTTAGCATAGAAGCAAATTTCAGTTCTAATACTTCATCTAAACAGTGGTGAAGTGGTGAAGAAAATTTCATGCACCTCAAAGCTACTTTGGATTATGGACTCAAATTTAGTGGAGGTTCTGATGCTACTAATATGCTAGTTGAATATTGTGATGCTGATTTTGTGGCTGACTAAGACAATATAAAGTCATGTAGTGGCTTCGTATTTATGATGAATAGTGGACCGCTAGCTTGGAGAATCAAATGACAAAAATGCATTTTCACTTCTACCCCAAAGGCAGAGTACATAGCAACATGTTTAGCTACCATGGAAGTTATATGGCTATAAATGTCACTTAAGGCACTGCAGTTTGGATGAGATGGTCCAACTACAATCTACACAACAATCAAAGTGTTATCAAGATGGTGTACAACCTAAAATTCCACAAGAGAATTAAGCACATAGAGATCCAATACTGCTATGTGAGAGAGAAACAAGAGAAATAAGAAATATGTTTTAGCTATATCAACACCAACAATCAAATTGTAGATAGTTTAACAAAAGCTTTACCAATAGATAAGTTTCATAAACTTAGAAGTTTAATTGGAGTACTACTTTTTCTTCAACAAGTAGGAATTTTGAAATTAAATTTTAGATGGTAGTACATGGCAAGTGGTAGTTGAGGTTGATATAGCTTGTATAAAATATTATAGGCATTAGGACTTGTACACAATACTCAACACCCAAAAATGGCAATTAGTTAGTGTTAGAGTATTTAGGTCTTACTTTTCATTGAGAAGTTCCTTCATTTCCATTGATATGCTAGTAGCATAGTCAAGAAAGCTTGAGCACTAAGGTTGCAAGAGAGGTGGTCAATGTCACACTCTGCTTTTCTTTCTTTAGAAACACATTGGGTGTCTAACTATGAAGCTTACATATAAGAGGTTTTATGTAGACTTGTCACTAATAATTTGGGCCCTTTTGTCTTCCCAGTAGCCAAAACTTTCTACTCTTATTTCCAATGTTTGTATTGTTTACTTTATCTCCCTATCTCAATCCGATAGGGGGGGATAAAGTGCAACTTAATGTGTCATCACCACACACACTCTTGGTTTGTTGGTCATCACTTCTAGCATTACCAAAATGAAATACAAAACACAACTAAAGGAAGGAACCTACATAGAATGCCTGCACACCAATCCAAACCAATGAGCATACAATCATGCATGCAAAACATAAAGAGAATCCAAACACAAGTAATTTAACAAAAAGTCTTTATGCTTCTAAAAAGAAGAAGTGCTTCAAAACCTTCTTGTTTTATCCAAGAGTTGCTCTCAATTTTTACTCATAAAAAAGAAATTATGGGGCCCTTGATGGGGAAATATTTGCACAACTTTAACTAAGATACATTCTTTTCTTTAGCTTTGATTTAAATGTTCTAGAACTTAATAGAAAGCTTGTAAGATAAGCTTTGCTATGATATAAATCAAACCTCAATATATCCACTAAAACTCTCTTGAAAATTTCTAAAACATGGCCTTATTTTGTAATTTAAAATCTAATTTCAAAACACCCTAATCAAGACTCCAACCCTTATTCTTGCATAAAATGTTGCTAAATAGTTTGCCCAATGATTCATTTACACTCTAATAAACAATAATCCTTTCAATTATGAGTTTAATGGGAGAATTGACATTCAATTGTAGTTGGAAATATAATAAATACTCTAAGCTTATGAAAAGATTTAAGGAAAGTTTGTTGTATCATATCTCACTATCTGTAAACCATGAGCTAACCAAATTTTTTATAATAATTAGTTGTGCATTTGTCTAAATCTCTATGAATTTTGACATCTGAATCAAAACCCTAGATATGGATTTATTCCCAAGTTGTGCTAACATTTGAACTCTATAGACCCAAGTATACTTGATCTAAAACTACAAATTCTATATTTGAATAATTCATATGAAAATTTTGCTCAAAAGTACAAGAGCTAACCACCAACAGAACTAGAATTAATGGGTTAATTCAAACCCTAACTTGAAATGTGACCAAAACCCCAAACCTTGTCATAATCCACATCCCAACACATTGATTTCAAGTACTTAAACTTCAATTTGTCATATTAGATTTGAGATTTACTCAAAAGTGACATTTCTTGGGCTCCCAATAATGCAAGATGTTTTTCTCCATCCTCTTTTAACATATCATAAAATTCTATGATGGAGCTCTCAAAATCATCCAAATGATGCACTTGGGTAAGATTTAGACCTCCCTTGCTTCAATAGATCACATTTTGCTCATAAGTTACTCAGATCTCTTGTTTTGGATTTTCAAAAGATAGCTTATTTGCTCTTCTCTCCAACCATAGTTCTTTCTTCCCAAATGACATGCTTTAACTTCCACAAATGTCAAAAACCATAGACTAAACATATTTGGATCCAAACTTGTAAATTTTTTACACTTAGCAACTCCTTCTTTGACACTAAGAACACCAAACTCCATCTCCAAGGCCTTCAACAAAATTTCAGTCCCTCTTCTTATAAAAAGGATTTCAATATTTTAGTCCCAAACATATCCAAAAGTAAGCAAAGGGAGGATAACAAGATTTGGATTCTCCATCAATGACACCATAAATGCAGGCCTATAATGAGCTACCATCTAAGGCTCAAAGTGATCATAGTGCATAATTTGAAGTTAAAGAGAAAAGGATTCAAGAGAGGTAAATTAGGAGCAACAAAACATCTCTTGATCAAAGTCACCTTCACATGTTGTAGCTCCCACACTCTGTGGTGCCCACATTTTTTGTTTTTTTTCAAAATAAAGAAGAAGAAGTGCATAGAGAAGTTGGATTGCGCCTGTATGACCAAAGAAAAGAGTCTTCGGGATGAAACCCGAAGTAAAGTGACTTCAGGTCATAAGGCGAAGTACTTGGAAATGCCCTGTCAGCACACAACCCAAAGTAAGGAGTCTTCGTATCGGGGGGAGCTCAACCCAAGGCGAAGTCAATCTAACAACCTTTCGTCGGTGCAAGAAATTCAAGAAGGGACCATTCAAAAACCGGCGGCCCATATGCACGGAGTATGATTGACAATGATAGGTGCATGCAAGAGGTGTGATTTCTTGGTAGAAACTTGGAGTGAAGAAAGATGAAGAAAGTGCAACTCTATAAAAATCTAACTCGCAACAACGAAATGTCGAGTAATTTTTCCTTTGCCGTTGAGAAGTTGTCCTACAGGTGATCATGGGAAGGGAAATAGAGTTGGAAACGTGTTAGTGTGTAAGGGAGAAGTTGCAAGAGTGGAATCAAGAGACAATGAGAAAGTAGGAGAGATGGGAGGAGGAAAGAAGAACTCCAAATTCACAATGAGAAATCATGCAATTTGGAGGTTAGATGTGATTGCTAGGATTGAAGTCTTGAGCCGCCTTCGGATCACCTTCTTGGCGTGGAATTGGAATGTGAGTTTTCCAGGTTTCATGACAGAAATCATCGAGAGAAAGTGTCTCGATGGACCCGAGGAAGAAGGGAAGAGAGGAAATCCGGCTTGCTGGACAGAGTTGGATTGGAGACTAGTACTCGGGAAGGAAGTAGGCTTAGAGCAGGGGGCCACATTCTTGGGGAAGGGAGAGATAGCTGAAGAAACCCAAGAGGTGAGAGATGCATTCTTGTCAAAGCGGACAAAGAATGGGTACAAAGTCAAGAGTTATAAGGACCCTGTCAAGAGAGGAATTGTGAGTGCTCTGATGGCAATCTTGAAGCTGGAGAGAACAACCTATGTGATGAAACACCAAGCGGTGTTCTTTCACAAGATGTTTGCAGGAGAACCGATCAATTGGGCGAGGTGTTTCCATGGGAGAACACGACAAATGGTGTAGAATCTACGGGGTAAATCACCTCCACACTACATCATGCCGTTTGCAGCTCATTTCTACCTCGGGTTAAATTTGTTGAACTCAGTGGAGCGAACTTGGATGGTGTCGCATTTCCATCCCGATTTGAGAAAGGAGGTCGATGTAGAGGAGCAGCAATACATCTTGCAAATCAGAAGCACCGATGAGTACTACAAGAAGACAAGGAAGAATGTAGAGATCAAAGTGAGTACTCCAAACTCGAAGACGAGAAGTCGGCAGGGCAAAGCCAAAGACACGACAAAACCTTAGAAGACCAGGAGAGGAAACCCGAGGCAAGGTATGGTGGTGATCGAGTCGAAAGATGAAGACTCAAAAGGTGACGCCGAGCGCAAGACCAAAGACTCGGAACACGAAGAGGAGCCCGAGCTAAAACTACAGAGTGGAGATACGAGTAGCGACAGCTATGAAGGAGGAGAAATGACATCAGCGCCGGCTACTGCAGAAGAAGAAGAAGAAGTGCAGGCAAAGATCAAGGCCAAGGACAACACGATGTTGGAAGACGAAGTACCCGAGGTAGAAGAGAAGATCGCAATTCAGAGAGGAGTCCGCTCGAGACGTAAGGCAAAGTACGATGCAGGTCCAAGTAATGTGCAAGAAGAAGCGAATGCAAGCTCGGGAAGCAAGGCGTCTGTTCCGATACAAAGAATGCAGAGAAGAAGATGAGTATCGGATGAAAAAGAAGTGCGAAGAGAAGTGGCTACACAAGGAGAAGTAACCCCAAGCAATGGAGTTGAGTACCTGCAGGAGGTGGTGTGTCCTCTGTTGGTGAAGCTAGAGTACAAGAAGAAGGAGATGCAGTCGACTTGTCTAGAGGTAAAGACTGTCTTGCAGGTGTTGTCAAGATTAGAAGAAGAGAACTCGGAGTTGAAGAAGAGTATAACCCGAGGTGAGGAGGAGAGGGAAGTACTGCGAGCGGAGGCAATAGTGAGGACTCAGGTAATTGAAGATCTAAAGAGAGAAGTGAGATATTGAGAAGATCTTGTTAAGAAGAGTGACATAGCAAGGGAAAGACAAGTAGCTAAATACGAGATCTTGAAGCAGCAGTTTGCTGATTCAAGAGTAGAAGTTATCCATGCTATGGCAAGAGTTGCAGTGAAGGATCAAGAGCTCGATAGGGTGATGGAGAGTGTAGAAGAGAAGAAGTAACTCTGGCAAAGAGAGTTGGCAGCACGGTATAGGGAAGAAGAGAGATTACGAGAGTTACTTTGTAATCAGGAGGAGAAGGTTGTACAGAAGAAGAAGGAGAAGGAGATGGTAAAAGCCAAGTTGAAAGCGGAATTGGCAATGTATAGGGAGGACTGGCTCGCAGATCGAGAGCAAGAGAGGAAGATGAGATTGGAGCCGTTGAAGCAGATAGTCCTCAGGATGAATGCAATGTTGAGTACAGAGGCCAACGTTTGAATTGAAGAGATGAGGCTACACAAGTTGAAGTTGTTGGTGCAGGAGATGAGGCAAAGACAAGCAAAAGACACTAATTTGAATGCCTTGTTGATTAGTTTAAGAACTCGTGTAGACAGGAAGATCTTAGAAGTAGAAGATAATATTGCGATTAGATTAGACTTAGTGAAAATAGAGATAGAAAAACCTCGGAAAGATGTTAGAGCCAAACCCAAAGTAGATAACATAGGAGTGCAGATGTCTTTGGAGTTAGAGATGGAGACATTGGAGAAGAGTGGGTCAAGAGATAAAGAGTTAGATAGATTACCCACTAGTGCAATTTCAGATCAAGAAAGAGAATTGCTGGATCTAGTAGAAGAAGTAGAAGATCTGAAACCCGAGGATAGGGTAGTAGGAAGTAAGATTACTTTGGGTTTGAGTTTGAAAGCCAAAGAAGAAGTAGACATTGGATCTGATTAGTAACAGTTTTGAGATTTAAAGAGGCAAATATGAAGAGGTGCATTGTCATTTCGGATCTGTAGGCTAGAAAAGTTGTTGTAGAACGGTATAGTTCTTAGAACTGTCAATTTGTTCACTACTTAAGAGTGGCATTTGCAGTCAGATGTTGTTCATTGTTCATAATTTTTGAGAATAGATAAAGTGAAGTGCTGTGAAGCAGTGCTCATTGCTTGAGCTTGATTCCTAGTATCAACTTTGTACTTGTGTTTGTGAGTGTTTGGAGAAATTCGAAGTGCAAGTCAGTGTGCTTGTTGGATGTTGGATTCCGCAGCATTGATCTTCATTCTGTGTGTTTGATCTTGAGTGAAGTGCAATTGAAGCAATGCCTTGACAGATCTGAGAGGAATTGTAGTGTTGGTAGTATTCTGCATTTGTGAGTGCAGTGCAAAGTTGATGTGAAGCAATTTCAATTGAGGAAGTTGTGCCTTCAGTGGAGGGGTGGAACACAATTCTGAGGCAAAGTTGTATTGCAGTGAAGTGCCGTTTTTGGGAGAGCCTGAATCATCACAATCAAGATTGTTTGGAAAGATTTGATGGAGTTGTGATTAAGAAGTGTTAATTTGTGACAAGACTGTGAGTCAGTGCTTGTTACTCTCTTCTGGGTGTGGTTTCTACCTGAGAGATTAAAGACGCAACCAAGAAGAATTGAAATTGTTACTTTGCTTCATATTTGACCAATTCTGACTTGTATCTCTGCGGGAACAAACTTTACTTACCCGATTACCGCAAAAGTGATATTTGCCGGGTTGTCACACACTCTACTATAACTCTTGAACAAACTTACCTCCAATGTTCTACTTCCACTTAAGACTCATAAGCCTAAAAAAACTCTCCTTGTTCTCAAGCTTCCACCACATGTATACATCAAGCCTTGGATGAGTACAAGACCATAATCTTCACAATAAATTGCTTGCATGTCCATGGATTTCTCATATGCTAGTTAATCCATCATAGGATCATTCACATCATATATAATTGAAAGTGATATATATAGCATGACTAGTTCATTCAATAGGCAAACCACAACAAAACATCAAGAGAGGCAAAGCCAAAAAACCAGGCCAAATGTTCTATTAGTATAGAACTTACATAGTAGCATGCAAATATTCCATTCTTCATTTCATGTGATCAGGTTTGCAATAAAAGGAAGTACACAAAGTGCTTTGAGTATCTTTTAATATTCCTTATGTTTTGTAATTGATGTGTAAAGTAGATGAGGCAAGGCCAGACAAGCAGACCAAATGTTCCATTACTTTAGAAACTTTAAACAGGCTTACAAGTATTCCATTTCTCATTTCATGTGACTTGATTAGCAATAAGAGGAATCCACAAAGTTCTTTGAGTACCTTTTAGTGCTCCTTGTATTTTGCAATTGATGTGAAAATATGGATCAGTTTCATGAAAATTTTCACTAATATAACTACTATTAAAAGTCATTACCTCCACATCTTGAAGAGTATTGGTCCTTGGTGTTATTGGTGAGATTATATAGTTACTAGATTTTCTTTAAGATCATAAGATGATTTGCAAAGTTGTCCTTTATTTGAACCAAGAAACTAGACAATCAGTCAAGGATGGCTAGCTGCAAAAAGAAAATTACAAGTAAAGGTATACATATGCCTAGAACAAAAATCTATACATGCAAATTTTGTTTGCACTTGAAATCCATTAGCTCATGTCATATTACTTTGGTATTCCATGATGTACATGTGGTATGTTTTGTACAAAGAGTGTTTAGGAGAGTAGGAAGAGAAGTGGAATTTTCACTCATCCTAGAATATCAAGATCTCTCTATATGATGATCTAAGGTAATCCCTACCCACCAACAATCCAAACAAGACTATGTGGATCATTGATGAGGCAGTAGGAACTAATTTGTTAGAAAGGCAAGTGGAAGAATATGATCTTTTGGTGGTGATTGGTTGGTAGAGCTAGGTAGAAGGACTATGATATGGAGATCAAGGATGGGTATAAAAAAAGATGTGTGATCCTCCACACGAGAATCCACATGTGTAAGGCACTCTACTAGTATATACAAAGTACATGATATGAATATCCAAGGGATTCCATTTGGATTAATCTGATCCTTAATGTGGTGTTTGTTGAAAAGTCAATATTGGGATTTACTCCCTAATTGCATGTAAGGAATATGGGGTACTATATGAGGAGCATAATCCATGGTAATCTCTCAAGTCTTTGTACAAAAGAATAGAATAGAAACATCATAAGAGAGAAAGGCGACCATATAAAATATCTTTTTAACTTCCCATATGTTGACTTAGTCAAGTCAAAGAAAACTCTTAACAGTTGATTTCCAAAAACTCTTGACTCCTTAGTCATCTTCAAGAGACTCCAAAACTTGAGATCTTCCTGCCATTGGAATCCAAGAGTATCTTGCCGTAAACACAAAGTCACCATCTTTGAACTATATCTTGAGTGCAAAAAAGGAAGTCATTATAGATGTCTATTTTGAATGGAGTTTCCATTTACCTTTAGCTTGTTGTGTATTGGCAAACCCTATCCAATTTCATTTTCTCCCATCTGAATTGTGCCTTGCCCAAAATGGCTTTGTCAAAGTTGCCTTGATTTGGCTTAGCTGACATGTACTCCTTAATTGTACTTATATTGCAAAGAAGGTACACACCATGATTGACCCAATAATTACTAGTCACAAGCATATTTTTGGAATTGCCTTGTGACTTCTTTTGATTAGACTTGCATAGCTCTACTCTTTCTTGCTCATTTTCTTTGCTCTACATATGGGTGTGTGTTTCTCTCTAGTTTTTGACTTCTCACTCATACTATTAAGGTAATGGGCTCAAGAACTTCCTAAGTTCAACTTCTAGTATGCTAAGTATGTGTCACATCTTTCCATCTCTTGTATAACAAACATATATTCTTGAATTCATCATCAACTATATAATAGCAACTTCAGCATGGACCTTGGTTCCATCCAAAGGCAATCAATCAACATTTGACTACTACTGTACAATTATTTGACATTTGATTATACCTTCAACCCTAGAAATTCAAACAAGAGTCATTACCATGGGTCTCTCATACTTGAACTTGCTGAAGTAAATCAAATGTAAATAAGTTATGTTGGATGTATTATACTTGAAGAGTGCACTCCATAAACATGCACACCTATTCTTGTTTAAATATCACTTGTAAGTTTTTGAGCATGACTTTATTATGTAGTTATGTTATGGTTGGCCTAAAAAGTGAAATAGTGATGGAATATATATATATATATATATATATATATCTCTCTCTCTCTCTCTCTCTAAAATATTGTATTATATATGATGTGAGTAGTCCTATGGGTGAACCCATTTCCATAAGAGCAATCTATGTACATTCAAGTGATTATTGTGTGGATTATGGCCTTGTTCTTATCCATGGATTGGAAGTATATAGGGGGTGGAGACCAGGTAGAGAGCAAGATGTTTTAGTCTTACAAGTCTTGTGTGGGGGAGAATTCAAAGCTAGAGCTAGAGCAGAAGCTAGAGCATTCAAATTGCAAGTCTTGAGTGATAGTAGAGCATGTGAGCCAAAGAGTATGAGTGTGAGTTTAGCCAAAAGATTTTCCTCACTCCATATCTACCTTTCCAAAACCCTTTTTCCATCAAGCTTTAGATTATGTATCATGATCGCTTTTGAGCCTTGATGGATCACTTTCTATCTTGTGTTCATGGCGTCAATGATGGAGAGTCTAGTCTTGATGGTCCTTGAATTGAGAAAACTTCCATGCTAAATAAATTTCTGAAAATTTACTAGCTAATACACAAAAGAAACTGTACGCCCTAGAATAAACTGTCCCAATATTGCTTCTTGCACTGATATTTTAGCCTACAAGAACTAGGCATATCTTCAAAATAACCTAGTGCACAACCAATGTAAATGCAGCAACAAGGCATTGGAGGTGGAGTTTGAGGTCCATGTGTCAAAAGCAAGAGTTGATCCATAGAGAATTTACTTCTTGGATCAAGCATTCTTTGTTTTGTAGATCTCAAAAATTAGGTCCACTTGAGAATTGACCCATATCCAGAGATTAGTTTAAAATTCAGATTCAAAAGTTCACAAAGGATTGGAGTAATAATGACCAACTACCTTATAATTTGTATTTTGCTAAGGGAAGTGAAATCTAATGCATCAAAATTCAATAAAATAGTCATAAGTTTTGATGAATGATCCATCTCCAACTATAATTAATTGTAAAATTTTACATTTTAGATCATGATTGAAAGAATAGAAACTTGCTAAAGTGGTCTTGGCACTCACATGAACCACTAAGCCAAGAATATGGAGATTTTTTTTCAAGAACTAGGAGTGGTATCTTGATTAGGGTTTTGAATTAGATTTTGAACCACAAAAATCAAACTAAATTCAAGACATTTTCAAATGAAGAATAGTTCTCACGTTGAGATTTTTATATATATTTCAAAAGCTTATGTTGTAAGCTATCTAAATGGCTTCTAGGATGTTTTATTTGGCACTATATAGAAATAGTTATGATAGACCAAGCTTGGAGGTTATTTCCCAAACAAAACACAATCAAAAGGCAAAAAATATGTTACTTGGAGTAGAAGTTGAAAGTAACTCAAAGATAAAGCAAGGGTGCTCTAAAATAATTTTTACCAAAAGTATGGAGAATCTTTGTTAAAGTATTTGTGTTTGGATCTTTTTTATTCATTGCGTGCTTGATTATGTCTGCAATTAGTTTAGATTGGTGTATAATTGTTGTGTTTAGAGTCATTTTTTGGGCATTTTGTATATTTCTCCTTGGTAGTGCTAGAATTGATGAATAAAAAACCAAGAGTGCATGTTGTGATAGAAATTTAGGTTGAAATTTTTTCTTGCTTGATTGAGATTTGGGGTAGAAGTTGCTAGTGGTTTGAAATCAAGTAGACACAACCCATGATAGATTGAATACAACCTACTATCCATAAGCTCCATAGCTAGCCACTTGGTATTCTCTTAGCAAGGCAAAGCAAAAAAACGTACCCAAAGAAAGATTTGGAAAATTCCTCATGGATTGAATATATTATTATTTTTACCTCTTTAAAATCAATATATTGGCAGCTTCCAGTTTCTTGTATCTTGTATGTGAAGATGATATATACTTGAAGAGTGCACTAAATAAACATACCTCATTATTTTCTTGTGAATCTCATTTGTAAGTGTTGGAGCATTACTTAATGACATACCTGAACAAAGGACTTGGCAACATCCTTATCAATTGAGCAAGTTTTTATGCTGGTCCCTTTAAAAAATATTCATACCTTTCAATCTCTTGTATCTTCTATGCAAAAATAGATTTTACTCAAAACTCTACAAGAAATAGAAACTTGGATCAAGATAATTAAAAACCCCATGTTTTGCTAATCATCTCCCTTAAAATAGTTGGATAGATAACCTATTCCTAAATTTTGTCATAAGTTGTACCAACAATCACCTCCAACAAAACTCATACAAAGAACATACACACATAAGTTGGTAATTGCCACATATAGTATTGGCTTGGTTGTTGACATGAGTAACTTGTTCTCTTTTGCAATCCAAGTTTGATTGTTTACATGAGTGTGATGCAACCTCTTCACAAAATTTACCCTTTTTATTAGTTCACTCTTCTTTGTAAAGATAGGACAGCCCAATTCATTATTTAGGAAGGAAAAGCTTTTAGTTAGATACCCTTGAGAGTTATGTCTATTGATGCATAATTACAAGTGATAAAAGTCCAAAGCCAAAGGCACCATAAAGGTAGAATGCCAATTAGAATTGGCCCCAAAAGATTGGTTGGAGTTGAAGAACTTTGACTAAGAAAAGATTACAACCAAATGACTTTAGCCTAGAAGAACTTTGGCTTAAACATGACTACACATAAGGACAATACACATATTTGAAAACACCACCTCCTAGTTCAAGAACTACTGCAAAAGTCTGTTTGCATTCAACAAAGATGGTTCTTATTCAAGAAAGACCATTGGCATGTGGCAAATATCTTGCATGACAAAGACCATTTGGGGAATTGTTTTCATATGTGGAGAAGTACTAGTCACCAAGGACCTGACATGTGTTGAGAAGGAGTACTAATGACTAAAGAATACCCATCCACTCAATGACTAAAGAATGATTGAAGATTTTATCTATAGAACCAAGTGGACTGTGGCCAATTTCACTTTTTAACCAAGCAAATTTGTCTTCAATTTCTTGAGTGGAGACAAAATTGTTTAAATTTTCATAGTCTTTGTAGTCTTTCTTACTTTTGAGCCGACCTGCATTTTCCTTTATCCCTAAATCTTCTTTGAGAGAATGGTATTCACCTAAAACCTACAAGGAAGGTACACAAAACCATTATCCAGAATCATGTAGTACATAAATGAGCCATGCATTTTAGAAGAGAGGTGATCTAGAGCAAGCACATGAGCTCATTGCTTTGGGACTAAGAGCTAAGCAACTTTGAGATCATTCATTCATTCATTCATTCATGAGAGAGAGAGAGAGAGAGAGAGAGAGAGAGAGAGAGAGAGAGAGAGAGAGAGAGAGAGAGAGAGAGAGAGAGAGAGAGAGAGAGAGAGAGAGAGAGAGAGAGAGAGAGAGAGAGTAATTGGGAATTTGACAAGGAATCCATACAAATAGAGTGAGAAAAACTATCAAAATGTGTTGGGGCTCAATGTAGGTCCACTAAGAGCAATGACCATTAATATGGAATTTTCAGACAAGGCGCTTATAGATGAGATCAAAGCAAAATTTGGAGAGAAGAGGCAAAAGAATAATGGCTGGTGGATTGGGAGTTATAAGGATGTAGCCCAAAGGATGATCATGGAGGTGGTTATGAAGTTGTTAAAATAAAATAATGACTTACTTTACAAACAACTAAGCAGTGTACTTCCAATACATGTACAAAGAGGAACCAATGAATTGGGCCATCATATTTTACTATTAGATGAAGACACTCCATAAATATGTCAAAGAAGATGATGGAGTTATCTACCTCCATAATCCATTGCAATCCATTTCTACATAGTTCTAAATTTTCTCACCAAGGAAGAAAGGAGGAAGCTCCTTAGCAATTTTTATCCAACGGGGTACTTTGCCTTGTAGATCAAGAGTAAGTGTATGATAAAGAAGTATTGGGAGGTGGATGTGGAATTCACCAAGATTGGAAGGCTTGTGCTGGCATAAAAGGAGGTACTTTGTAGCTACCACAAAGGGTGAAGAAGAAATGAGCACCTCTAGCCAAGAAATCCACTCAAGAAAAATGACCACAAAGAAATGTGCAAGTTATTGATGTAACTTTGGACAAAGAAGAAGAAGCAATCTTAAAGAAAGAATCCAAAGGTGAAGACCCAAAGGAAGATGAGAAAGAAAGGTTTTTCACTCTATAAGGATTCACATAAAAGAAGGAAGAAGAGGAGCAGTACTAGAATGCTCAATTTTGCTCCAAACCCAGACCCACATGTAGAAGAAGGAGAAGTAGTAGTAGAGCCAAGAGAAACTTTGCACCAAGCCAAAGAACCTTCCAAATCCAATCAACAAGTAGGTGTTCAAGGGAGGAGCAAAAAACCCCAAGGAATTTCAAGAGAAGGAAGTTTGGCTTGATTTTCAAGAAGATACTTGGCCAAAAATAGAAGTAAGGACCAAACTGAA
Source organism: Lunularia cruciata (assembly GCA_948567375.1). NCBI lineage: Eukaryota > Viridiplantae > Streptophyta > Marchantiopsida > Lunulariales > Lunulariaceae > Lunularia > Lunularia cruciata. The sequence continues at coordinate 62,439,266 of OX419758.1, forward strand.
GGAAAAGTTTGAAATCAAAGTTGAGGTTCAAAAACATAACAAAGCAAAAGCCACTCCCAAAAGGGTAAAAACTAGGAGAGTGCAAAGCAATTCAAGCAACCATAGTGCATGTCCAAGAGGAGCCCATATTGTGATACATTTTGTGGGAGCAATACTATAGTTAATGGAGCTCTTACTTCCCCAATACCACAAGGAGTGCCTAAAGATTATGATTACACTACCCTAGTGTAGAGCATGTACAAAGAGTTGAACACCAAGAGGGGTAAAGAGGAGAAGACAAAGGAGGAGTTGGACAAGGTTTAAAATCCTTATAAGGAGGAGGTAAAGAAGGTAAACATGCTGACATAAGACTTCTTCAAAGTGCAAAGATAAAATACCTCCCTTTGTGGTAAATTAGAAGAAATGGGAGAAAGAACTAGGGCAAATACAACTAGACATAAGGAAGATATGGATGGAGGAGAAGGATATACAACTGCGGTATGAAGATCAACTACAGGCTAGGGATGAGGAAGTATTTAGCATTTGCTCCAAGTTGGGGAATACTAAGGAAAGGATTGTAACTCTTGAGTCGTAGATGTCCAAATATGAAAAAGAAATGCATCTGCAATTTAAAAAAATGGGAGAAAACCCAAGGAAGAGGAGGCCAATTAAGAGTTAGATCATCTCCAACTTCTTAGAAGAGTCCAAAAGGAAGTTGGAATTATGAGCCACAAACTAGAAAACAAGAAGCAAATGGCAATCCAACAATTGGAAGATGTATGAAACCGATTTCTTGACATGTTGAAGGAAGAACCCAAAGGATGATCATTGAAGACCAACATTAAAAAATTAAATTTGCAAGCCAAGAGGTTAGCAGGGTGAATATACAAGGAAGAGTGGATGGACCAAGTAGCACTTTGGTTAAAAGAACATGCAGATAGAAAGTGTACTAATGTATGCAACACCTAACTTGGTACAAGGGGCAGACCAAGGAGGTTCTTAGCTGACTTAAGAGCAAAGGTGCTTCTTTGTAGTGGATTACTAGGCCAAAGGTACTACACCTCCCCAAAGGAGGAACCATTGTGTTAGAGTAATCACAACATTTATTTGTTACACTATTCTTAGTGATAACCACTCATAGTTGTAGATAGTCAGGGAAAAATGACTTTGGTATTACACAAGGAGTTCTTTGTAGATTATAAGATAGCAAGTGAGTCAAGTCAAAGGATAGATAAGATTTGGAAATTGCAAGGTAGTTCACTCTCCAAAGATAGTAACCCCCCATTCAAAGAAGAAAGCAAAGAAAGATAAGGTGTAGATCAATCAAATAGGAGAGGTTCAAGAGATTTAGCCGACAATAGCATCCAATCACATAGTCAAAATAAAATTTAGCATCCAAAGGAAACCTCAATAAGTTAGCATGACCAAGGATCAAGGATGCTTAGGTTGACAAGCAATTAATAAATTGAGAAATGGAAGAGATATTTGGATCAAACATTTTCACACCAAGGAAGAGTCAGCCTGAAGTGGGTAATATGAAAGGTGTTGAAGGACCCACTAAGCCAAAGGTGAAATACATCTCTTTGGAAAGTGAGAAGAGTTTTGACTAAACCCAAAAGAGACAAGTCAATCGGTGCTATAACAACTTTCAACTAGTGACCAAACTATCTTGGAAACATTGACAATAAGTTTAATACTCATATTGGGTTTCTAATGGATACAGATGAGGAGTTTAAAGAGTCTAGAGTGGAGGGCTTAAGTGATCTACCAAAGTGGATGCATAATACCATTGCCAAAGACCAAGGAGAGAAATAGGAGAATAGAAGACTAAAGTGGAAAATCACATTGGGACACTTGAATGAGAGAAACTCTAAATGCATAGCATGAGCTTGGGCTTTGGTATTTATAGAGAATCATACAAGGCTCTTGAGAAACTTCTCAAGAAGCTTCCTAAAGCTGCTTTTGTAGAGTGCAAGTTAAGCTAACCTATAAGCTTCTCAAGAAGCTTCTTTCTAGAAGCCACCTACTTAGCAGACAAACTAAACTAACTAGGAAGCTTCCTAAGAAGCTTTTTTCTAGAAGCCACCTCTTGGCTTGCAAGCTAAGTTAGCAAAGAAGCTTCCCAAGAAGCTTCCTCCTATAAGTCATTACTTGGCATGGATGTTACACAATACTTGGGAGGTACCAAGTAGCTTCATAGATGATTTTAGAATATTCTAAGCTAATTTTGCTATTTGCTACTTTGTTAGTCTTGACTAACTTGTCAATAAAATCCATATTGTTGCATATTCCTCCACTGCTAGTTGGTGATTTCTCCATCACCATCAACGCTTCAAACTCTTGGATGGCCATTTGTGCATTCTAGAGATGAAAAAGAGGCTGCATGGTGGCATCATGAAGGTGATACTATTTCCACATATGAAAGACAATATGAATTTGGATATGAGAAGGGAAGGGAAGGGAAGTTTATAAGCAACAAGAAAAATGATTTAGGTGATATCAAATGAACCTATCCAATTAGGAACAAGTTTATGGACTTGGGTATCAACTAGGAGGGATAGATTATTAGAAGTAAATATGGTTTTATCATCAAGTTGAAAAGTGAGATCATAATGATCTTGGTCACCATATTGTTTCTAATGATTTTGAGCAACAAGGAGATGAGATTTGGCTTGTTGTAGAGATTGAGATATTGTGGTCAAGAAGGTGGAAGTATGAAAGACATGAGATGGAGGAGGAGCAAGAAGGGAACCTGGAACAAGTGGATCTTGGACAAAATTAAGGAAGAAGGGAGAAAATTTGAAGAAATGGTAGACTCTATACAATTTTCCAAAGAGCATGCAATTGCGGGAGCAATTTACCCTATCAACTTTCAAAAGTTCTAGCCCAGTGTGCACAACAATTCTCACAATAATTTCTAGTGTGCTAAATGAAGGATAATCCAAGCTATCATGTGTAGAAATTTCAAGTCCAGATCCCAAACTTGAGATTTTACTCAAAATCACCTTAATCTTCAAAAATTGCAATCCACCTCACACAATCTCTCCAAATCCTCTCAAGTGTACAAGATGTAAAAAATCACCTCAAAGACATCATAATGAACTATAGAGTATAAAAATGGGTCTAAATTCTCTAACATAAGTTCAACCCTCTCCTCCCCTAAAGTTCTCTCCAAGTGAGCTCTCATAGCCTCCTTCTGTCTAATATAGAATTGTACACGGAACATTATCTTACCTTCTAGAGAGATCTCAAAAATGGAACCAAAAATGTAAGCTGGCTTATCTCTCATTCAAGATGAACTTCTGATGGCTATTATGGTAGCACACCATGGGCTAAGAAGACAAGGAACCCCAACTCCATCATACTCCTCCAAGGCTAACATTCCAAGACTCAAGACATTGCTCACTAGAGAACTCAATGAGAGAGAGATAGTTGCAAATGAAAGGATAACAAGTACTTCCTCACCCCTTGTTTATATACTTGTGAAATAATTATGCACCAAAGTTACTAATTATTGAAGTAACTCAAGTTACTAGGTTAAAAGTGAAGTAAAGTAAAACAATATAAAATAATATCCATCCACATGGGCATATTCTACTAAGCATGTGATCTTATCTTGACCAACCACTAAGTCAAGGATTCCTTAACATAGGCTATCCTTGGACTATAGAAGAATCCAAAAGAAAAAGGCTTGTGGGCTTGAGGAAAGAGTTCTTAACTTTTTCCTCAAAGCCAAACACCTAGGAATACCAAGTCAACACACTAGTAAAATAGTGGTGCTCATCTTTCCACTTCCTTTAAAGTAAGGTCCACTCAATTTTAGCTATGACTAACTTTAGCTAATCATGAGTAATGTAGAACCATCTTTTATCTCTATATAAATAATATCACAATATCACACACGTGCACAAATGGGTGTTATAGACCTTATTACCAACTTGAAAGCTGGGATCATAACAATGGTGATCCAAATATTATTTCTGCCAATTTTGAGCAACAAGGAGATGAGATATGGCTTGTTTGAGGAAGGTGGAAGTATGAGGGACATGAGATGGAGGAAGAGCAAGAAGGGAATCTAGAACAAGTGGGTCTTGGCCAAAATTGAGAAAGAAGGAGAGAATCCGGTGCTTGTATGTTTAGTATTATTGTATGCAAACTCCGCAATTGCAAGACATTCATCCTAATTGGTATTGTGAATGTTGACAAAGACACAAAGCATATCTTCCAAGGTGCAATTTGCATGTTCAGTTTGTCCAGCAATTTGAGGATGATAGGCCATGGACAAAGCAAACTTGGTGCCGAGTATCTGGAAGAGTGCTTGCCTAAACTTTCCAATGAAGTGAGGATCATGGTCAAAGATGAGTACACGTGACATCCCATGATGCTTAAATACATTGTAGAAGTAGATTTGCACTAAGGTTGGAGCATCCACAATAACAACCATTGGTGCCAAATGGATTTGCTTACTAAGCTTATCCACAAACACCACAATGGATGTATGACCTTGCTTTGTCTTGGGCAAGGAGGTGATGAGATCTAAGCTCACATGTTTCTAATGAGTAGATAGAATGGGGAGTGGTTGAAGGAGTCCACTTGGTTTTTAATTACTAGCCTTGTTGCCTTGGCAACTCTCCCACGATTGGACAACTCCCCAAAATCTTGTGCCATGTTGGGCCACCACCATTGGTATTAGAGAGTACCCAAGGTCTTGTCTACACACAAATGATCAATAATTGATACATCATGGGCTTCTTGAAGGCGCACAAGCTGGAGATCACCTTTGGCTAGAACATAGATCTGGTTCTCATGGAAAAGAAGGCTTTCTTTGAAGAAGAAGGTGTTGTACTCCTTGTTATATGCTCTAAGACGACCATATACTATCTAGAACAAGGAATCTTGTAGTAAAGCTGAACAAAACTCATTTTGGACCTTGGAGTTGATTGACATTGTTGTAATTGCCGTCGTGATGAGAGGAAGAGACTTCAAATAGGGTTGTCTTCATAGAGCATCATGGATGACATAGAACCAACCTGGTTTATACTCAAGTTTGATGTCAAGAAATTGGAGTTGCTCCTCCCATTGATGATGTCTACTCTTCATGTGTTCCAAGTGTAAGGTCTACAACAATGGTTTGTGATCAGTTCACATGATCACTTGTTTCCCCAAGAGGTAATGCCTCCATACTCTGGTGACATATACCATTGCAAATTGTTCCTGATCTCAAGCTGAGTAATTTCTTTCAGTTGTACTTAGTCGGCAAGACACAAATGCAATGGGATGTAGTCCATCTAGGAATTCTCGTTGCAACACGGCTCCAATTGTAAAGTTAGAAACATCAAAATCAATCACACAAGGTAGTTGAGGATCATATGGTTGAAGAATGGGTCTTGAAGACACCATATGCTTCAATTTTTGGAATGCCTCTTTGTGCTTGGTAGTCCACTGGAAGCTCAAGTTCTTCCCCAAGAGGTTAGTCAATGGTGCAAGCACATGAGCATAACAATGGATGAACCGTCGGTAAAAACTATCCAATCCATTAAATGCTTGTAACTTCCTTTGGAGTAGGCCAATCAGTAATGGCTTTGATTTCTTCCTCTTCCATCTTGATCACCTCTGATGAGATCTTGTGACCCAAGAAGGTAACTTCTTTATGTCAAAAGGCACACTTCAACTTCTTGAAGTAAAATTTCCATTATCATAGTCATCTTAGGACTTCTTGCACATGATTCAAGTGTTCTACCTCTGTCTTGCTATAGATTAAGATATCATCCAAGAACACCATCACGTACCAATCTAATAGTCCATCCAACACCCAATACATATGATCCATGAAGATTGCTGGAGCATTAGTGAGCCCAAAAGGTAGAACTCTCCACTCAAAATGCCCATACCTTGTGCAAAAGGCCGTCTTTTGCACATCCTCCCTTTCAATGGGGATTTGCAAATAGCCACTACAAAGATCTAACTTGGAAAAGTATCATGCTCCACTCAATTGATCCAAGGCAAGGGATATGCATTCTTCACCATTTGCTTATTGAACCCACAATAATCAATATAAAAACAAAGTCCTCCATCCTTCTTCAAAACAAATAGTACCGGTGCTCCCCAAGACATACTATGTTGTATGAAGTCCTTCTCCAACAACTCCATAAGTGTTATTTGCAACTCCTCCAACTCCTTTGGTGAGAGCCGATAGATTGGTCTACTTACTGGAGTACTCCCTAGCAATAACTCAATCTTAAAGGGCATACCACAATTGAAGGGTAATCTCCTTGGCAGAAAATCAACTAATTCTTCCACAAACTCTGGAACTATCTTATCAACCATTGCTTGATGGGGCTCTTAGACCTCCTCAGATTGTCCTTGTGCAATTGGCTTGATCTTCATTGCAAAAACAAACTTATCTTCCTTGAAAGCTTGCTCTATGGCTGCTTCACTAACAAATTTTCCATCTAGGGCCTCATCTTTCTTCAAAGCTTGCTCTATGGCTACCTTCTCAACAAACTTCCCATCCTGAGACTGACTATTCTTAGGTGTCTTACTTAGAGGTGCCAAACAACCTAATTACAAATTCATACCTTGGTGTTGTGCTTGAATTTGTCATCAATTCCAATCAAATTGAACTTTATGATGTTAAAGGTAATCCTTATGATGCCAAGGTAGTACTAGAATGGCATCATAGTGTAGAAGTGCCACTACAAATCTCATACACTCCAAATATTCCTTCCCAATCTTGAAAGTAACAAGATGCAAGGTACATAATGTAGAACCCTTTCCACCATCCGCATCATCAATCTACTTCCAATTATTGGCTTGATAGGAATACCTAATTCTCTTACTACTTGCATAGACATGCAATTCTCTAAACTTCTAGAATTAACCAAAATCCTACAACCTCGATTAGATATTGTACCTTGCAAGTGAAGCAAACCTAGGTCAAGCTTTCAATCCCATTGGAACTAATCAAGCTCTCAATATGCGACTTGAAATCTCCTACTTGGATTCCTCATTTCCTTGATCATTCTACTCCACAAAATCCATCTCGGCAACTTGTCTAGGTTGCTCATTCCTAAGAGGACATTCAGCAATACGATGTCCAACTTGGAAATAATAAAACCAACTACCATTTTGTCACAATCTTTCTTTATCCGCTATACCAAGTGGTCTCCATTAGATAACATCAATCTTCATTGGTGTCGGTTCCTCCACCCAAGCGTAGTGTACTGGTAGGCTTTGTCTAGGTCAAGGTCGAGACTGTAACAACCATTTGTGCATGTGTGTGGTATTGTGATATTCAACTTGGTATTATAAATACTTGAGAGATATTATTATACATTAGTAATGATTAGCTAAAGTTAGTCAAAGCTAAGATAATGGGGGACCTTACTTTAGAGGAAATGGAAAAGATGAGCATCACTATTTTGGATTCTAGTGTGTTGACATGGTATTATTCCTAGGTCTTTGGCTTTGAAGAAAGAGTTGTGAACTCTTGGGCCTATAACCCTTTTTGGTTTAGATTCTTCTATAGTCCAAGGATAGCTCATGTGAGGAATCCTTGACTTAATGGTGCATTAAGATAAGATTACATGCTTAGTGGAATATGCCCATGTGGATGGATATTCCTTTATACTTTTTGACTTCACTTGACTTTTAGCCTAGTAACTTGAGTTACTATAGTAAATAGTAACTTTAGTGTGTAACTATTTGACAAGTATATAAACAAGGGGTGAGGAGGTACTTATCATCCTTTCATTTGCAACTATCTCTCTCCCATTGAGTTCTCTAGCAAGCAATGTCTTGAGTATTGGAGTGTTAGCCTTGGAGGAGTATGATGGAGTTGGGGTTCCTTGCCTTCTTAGTCCATGGTGCGCTACCATAATAGCCATCAGAAGTTCATCCTTAGTGAGAGACAGACCGGCTTACATTTTTGGTTCCATTTTTGAGACCTCTCTAGAAGGCAAGGCAATGTTCCGAGTTCAATTCTACATTGGGCAGAAGGAGGCTATAAGAGCTCACTTGGAGAGAACATTAGTAGAGTAGAGAGCTGAACTTATGTTAAAGAACCAAGACCTATTTTTATACCATGTAGTCCATTATGATGTCTTTGAGGTGATTTTGTATATCTTGTACACATGAGAGGATTTGAAAAGATTATGTAAGGTGGATTATAGATTTTGGGGATTATGGTGATTTTGGATAAAATCTCAAGTTTGAGATCTAGATTTGAATAGCTTAGCTTATCCTTCAGTTATCACATTTAAAATTATTGTGAGAGCTACTATGCTTACTAAGCTAGAATTTTTGAAAGTTGATAGTCTAAACTAGTCTTGCAACTACATGCTCTCTGGAAAATTATAAAGACCCTACTATTTCTTCAATTTTCAGTGGATTTATTTGAAACTTTGGGAAAAAGTTCAGTGCATTATATCCTATCTTTTGACACAAAAATTAGAGAGAGACCATTCTTGTGTAGGGAGTTATGAGTTTTTAAAGTGAAGAGGGGTGGTTTTCAGACCAAATCTGAAATATGTATGTTGAATAGAAAGGTTCATAGGAAAAATAGCTCAATAAAAAGATCTGAAATTTTGCAAAGAGAGAAACCCTGGAATTTTGATCATGTGTGCAAAATTGAAGAGAACTATGGCATACCAGTTGAGAGATTTGAGTGACATTGTGAGGAAGGGTCAATTCTACAGAGTTTAGATTTCATGAATGAGTGTGAGAGCAACAAAAAGCAAGTTTGAGTGTTTAGACTCATCTTGGGAACATGGAGAGTCACCAAGAGTGGAAATTGAGGCTATGCAAGGTTCCCCAAGGGTTTGGGATGATTGTAAAGGTAGATTTGAGGAAAAGAGAGTTTAAAATAGAATTTGAAAAGAATATTGAGAGGATCCAAAAACCTACACCACTTGGAGGAAAGGGTGAGTCTAAGTGCTTTCTAAGTGCTTTCTTGGAGGCAAGGGTGAGTCTAAGTGCTTTCTATGTGGAGAGAAGGAAGATAAGGCTAGTTCATGTCTATTGAATTTTAAGAGCAAGAGATTGAGGGAAAGGATGTGCTTACTTGACTTAGGTTTGCATGTTGGACCTTCTTCACCAAGATTGGGAGGAAGAAGATCTAAAGCCAAAGAGTTATGTGAAGTTTGTGGAGCGGAAGGACTTCCAAAAGGACATGAGTGCAATGGAGTAAAAACATTTTTGGAAACTTTGCTGAAGGATCTTAGAGAGAGTCTTAGTATAGCTACAGAAATACTACCACCTTCATCAGTTAGTTCTCAAGATTAATGATGAAGATAATATTTCAACTTATGGATAAACTATCCATGAGAGTTTGATTAGTATGCATTTTAGGATTTGATGTTGCTATAGAATCTTAGAACAACCTGAACCTTTTTTGTTCTCTAGGATGGATTATTATCAAATGGTGTTATTCATGTATATATTCTATTAGTTATAGAGTGAAAGAAAAAAATAAAAATTGAGAGAAAAGAAAGATAGTGAGGTGTAAGATGCAAAACTTTCGGTTTTCTATGGCAAGGATGGAGAAGATGTGGAGGTCTTTGAGAGAGACTTCAAGAGAGCTTGCATAGGAAAAAATGAGAGGAGGAAGAATGAATAGGCCTCATTATTACCAGATTTCTTTGAGGATGTAGCACTTACATGGTAAGAGTTAGATTACCAAAAGAGAGAGAGGAGAGATGGGGAAGAAGAGTCTTGGGAGAGTTTGACTTCAACATTCATTGAGAAATTTCTTCTAGATGAGAGTTATGAGAGATTGATGAGTGAGGTTACCTTTCTCAAGCAAGGAGATGGAGAGAAAGTGACAGTCTATGTGGAAAGAGTGGAAATCCATATTTTGCATAGTGTTGATGAAGGGTAGGGATGATGTGGAGACTAACTATAACTATTTATAGTTATTTATAATAACTATAAATACCTAAACTATAATTCTTGGTAAGCATGGCATAGAGGCCATGCTTACCAAGAATTTTTGAGAGGATTGAGACAAAAAATTAGAAGTAAGGTGAGATATGAGAAATCTTCTTCCAAGGTTGAAGCTATCAAGATTGCAATTGGTATGGAGGAGAGTTTGGAAGGAGATGAGAGTGATTTGGTGGTGAAAGAGGTTGTGCATCCTCCTCAAGGTTACAAGTATGATGGAAATTTTGATATTTTGGTGACAAGGGTTGCACCACAAGTAGTAGTTGCTCCAGTTCTTGCACCCCTACCCAAAGATCCACTTCAAACCATCACTGAACAACTTGCAGATCTCAAGATCAATGTAGTGCAACTATGGGAGAATAGAGAGGTGGATAAGAATGTGAGAAGAGGGCCTAGAAGTTATGGAAGTTATCCATATAGAGGAGGCCAACTAACCAACAATTTCAATGAGAGAAATTATTTTGGTTGTGGAAGAAGAGGTCATATCCCAAGGAAATGCCCAAATTCCACTTACCGTGGAGGACGGGGTTATGAGAGAGCCAATAGAAGGAAAGAAGGAGGTAGTGAAACCCAAGTGGCTCCTGATCCAAAAAATGTAAGGGAATAACATCTATAGATGTGGTTGAGAGCAAGTATGAGAAGGGAGAGTGTTCAAACTCCAAGAGTTTTAATTTGGAGCTTTTGGCACAAGAGAAGAAGAGAGCTCGTATCATAGAGGATATGCACTCTTCTCAAGGATTTCGTCCTAAAAAGGATACTCTTATGTCTACTAGGAGCACTTGCACCTCAACACCATAAAAAACAAGGACTCCAAGAAAGAATTTGGGGCATGGAGGACTTCTTGATCTGCAAGCAACAATGGAACAATAATGTGTTGGAGGATGGTAGTCACAAGGCTAACATCACAATGGACCAATTTTGCTTTGATTGCTTTGAACCCTACCTTGAGGAAGGAGCTTAGAGGTGGCTTGAGTTCTACAAGGAGTACAAGGAAGAAGAAGGCAAAAGCTCTAATATCAATGGGGGTGGTGGATGCTAAACTAGCACCATGGGAAGCTTATGATAGACGATTAGCAATGAATGCCATATCAGAAAGGTTGATGAAGAAGTTGGATATGATACTATCTAGACCTTCAACATTTGTGGTGAGCATAGCAAACAAGCAACAAGTTTGACCAGTAGGGGTGATGGATAAAGTGGTAGTTTCAATTATGAGAGTTCAAAATCTCATGACTTTCCAAGTCTTGAAGGATTCAAGTTATGATTTGCTTTGCTTCTTGGGAGGCCATGGTTAAGAGCAACATGCAAAACTGATTGATGGCATAAAGGGTACTTGAGGATTGGGCCATCAAACCATAGAGTCATAATTCCTATGACTAACACCACTAACAGTTCACATTCAGATACACCATCTTCTGATTATTGGGATCAAATTATGAAGAAAGAGCTTCAAGTGTGGACACAAGCATGGAAGAGGAGACTTCCATGGAGGAGGATAATTTAATTCTGATTCAGATGTGTATCCCTTGTATACTATGGATTTTGCACTTAAGCCAAAGGTTTTGAAGGACCCAAATAAATCATCATTGACACTTGAGGAGATAGAGAGGAGTTTATCTACCCCCAAGTATGGTCTAAATGTTACCAAGGAGAAGGTGAGATTTGAAGAGATTTTCCGTAAGTTCATCCACATGTTTACTTTTAGTTACAAGGATATGAAGGAAGTCACCTTGGAGGAGCACAAGATAGAAGTGGAGTCACATGCAAGACCAATCATCCAAAAGCAACATTGCATTAGCCCACCAATAGCTTTTGTTATGAAGGAGGAGATTGCTAAGCTCAAGGAGGTTGAATTTATCTTTGAGGTGGAGAATTCAGAATGGGTGTCTCCGATTGTGATTGTGAAGAAAAAGAATGAAAAGCTTTGGGTATGTGTGGATTACAGGAAGCTCAATGCTGTTACCAAGAAGGACTACTACCCATTACAAATCATTGATAAGATCTTGGAGGAGGTTGCAAGTCATGAGAGGTATAGTTTTGGAGATGGTTAAAGTGGATATAACCAAATCAAGATTGCACCAAAGTATCAACAACTCACCACACCTTGGTGAACTTATGCTTTCAAGATCATGCCTTTTGGGCTTTGCAATGCTCCAGCCACATTCCAACGGTTGATGAACAAGGTATTAAAACCTTTCATTGGGAAATTTATGAGAGACTTCATTGATGACTTTTGTGTCTATGGGAGCAAGGAGGAGCACTTTGAACACCTAATCAAGGTCTTGCAATGCTTGGATGAGGCAAATGCATCACTCAACCCAGAGAACTGAATTTTTAGTTGTAAAGAAGGTCTACTTTTGGAACACATCATCTCTAAGGATGGAATAGCAGTTGACCCTAAGAAGTGACAAAAATATCAGACCCTTCATTTCCTTCAAGCTTGACAAAGTTATGCCAATTCTTGGGGATGGTTGGGTATTATAGGAGGTTTATCTTCTCATTTTACAACAAGGTTTATGCATTGACCATCTATATGAAGAAGGGTGTAGAATACATGGTGATTTTACAGGACAAGGAGGCCCTCAAAGCTTTTGAGGAGCTCAAGCAATCCCTTGTTGTAGCTCCAATTCTTGCTAAATCTGTTTGGAGTAAGTCTTTCATCCTCTACACTAATGCTTCCAATGTAGCTATAGGATGCATTCTTAGTCAATTAGACCAAGATGGGCATGATCATCCAACAGCTTATGCTACTAGGCAGATGGTTTCTATAGAAAAGAACTACTTTGTCACGGAGAGAGAAAGGTTGGCATTGATCTTCGGTCTCAAGAAGTTTAAACACTACTTGATTGGAAGGAAAGCCACCATTGTCACAGATCACAAGGCTTTGAAGTAAGTCTTCAACAAGCCTAATGTGGAAGGGAGACTAGCAAGATGGATGATATTCTTGTTTGAGTATGACTACACTATTAAGGATAGGCCAAGGAAGAAACAACAAATGCAGATTTGTTATCTAGGGTCTATGATCATGATGGAGATGAGCTTGTGGATGATTCCTTCCTAGATGAGGAGCTCATGGCAATCTCAGTCACTCAAGGGGTTCCAATCGAGTAAAAGGAGATTGTGGATTTTGTGACAAGAGGTAACTATCTAAAAGGGATGCATGCTAGGGAGAGGAAGGCCCTTGCAGCAAGATCTAGACCTTACACAATGGTAAAGGATATTCTTTTTCACCAAGGAGCAGATTGTCTACTTTGAAGAGCAGTGGGTAAAGAAGAGTTTATCCTACTCATAAAGGAGTTTCATAATGGTTTAGTGTGTGGATGACACTTTGCAGGAAAGGTGATTGCTTTTAAGATTCTAGATGCAGGTTACAATTGGAGAAGGAATTTCAAGGATTTTCTTGATTATTGCAAAACTTATCATGTTTGTCAAGATTTTGCTAGAAAGTCTACGTCTACTCCACCACTTAGATCAATTCCATTGCTAAGAACTTTTGAGAAGTGGGGAATTGATTTTGTAGATCCTCTCAATAGAACCCCAAGGATCAATTGGTACATTGTGGTAGTTATTGATTACCTTACCAAGTGGGTTGAGACTAGACCATTGAGGTACAAGAATGAAGATGAAGTGGGTAGATTTATTTATGAATGCATTATAACTAGGTTTGGATGTCCTTTGGAGTTGGTTTGTGATAGAGGAGGAGAGTTTGCAAGAAGAATCATTACAACCATGCTTTGATATTTCTCTATCACATATAGAGTAACTACATCCTATAAGCCAAATTCCAATGGTTTGGAAAAGAGAACCAATCAGACCTTGTGCATGATGTTGGCCAAAGATGCAAAAATGGAAGGAGCTAAACATCATTGGGACAAGAGAATTCATGTAGTTTTGTGGGAGTATATGACAACCATAAAGACTTCCAATGGATATTCTCCATTTCAATTGGTATATTGTATTGAGTCTACCTTACCTATTCAGTTTGATCTTCCTACCTTCCAAAGCATTCATAATAGATTGAAGAAAACACAAGGAGGTGATGTAGAGAAGTCAAGGAAGGATCAACTCATAAAGTTGGAAGAGGCAAGAGCAGTTGCTATGGTTCAAGTAGAGCAAGCCCAAAGGAAACAAAAGGAGATCTATGACAAGAGGCAAGGCAAGAAGAAGTTGGGGCCTTTCAAAGAAGATGATTGGGTAATGTTGTTTGATTCCATTTGATTCAAGAGAGTGCAAAAGAAGTTTTTGCCTAAGTATTTTGGACCTTTTGTAGTGGAGAAGGTGTGGAGCAATTACACCCATGATCTCAAGGAGTTGGGTAGAAGAAACTTTGATAGGATTAATCATGATAAGTTGAAGATGTATCATAGAAGGTAGAGAGACCTTCACTTTGAGGACAAAGTGAAAACTTAGTCCGGGGGTAAATGTAACACTCATTTGTGCATGTGTGGTATTGTGATATTTAGTGTGATATTATAAATACTTGAGTGATCTTATTCTACATTATTCATGATTAGCTAAAGTTAGTCATAGCAAAGATAGTGAGGGACCTTACTTTAGAGGAAATGGAAAAGATGAACACCACTATTTTGATTCTAATGTGTTGATTTGGTATTATTCCTAGGTGTTTGGCTTTGAGGAAAGAGTTGAGAAATCTTGGGCCCACAATTCTTTTTGTTTTGGACTCTTCTATAGTCCAAGGATAGCCCATGTGAAGGAATCATTGACTTAGTGGTTGGGTCAAGATAAGATCATATGCTTAGCGGAATATGCCCATGTGGATCGATATTCTTTTATACTTTTTGACTTTACTTGACTTCTAACTTAGTAACTTGAGTTACTATGATAAATAGTAACTTTTGTACTAAACTATTTGATAAGTATATAAACAAGGGGTGAGGAGGTACTCATCATCCTTCATTTGCAACTATCTCTTGTCCATTGAACTCTCTTGTGAGCAATGTCATGAGTCTTGGAGTGTTAGCCTTGGAGGAATATGATAGAGTTGGGGTTCCTTGCTTTCTTAGTCCATGGTGCGCTACCATAATAGGTATAAGAGGTTCATCTTGAGTGAGAGACAGGCCGGCTCACAAGACCTAGTTATCACAACCAAGGGAATCAAAGTGCTTAGCCAATTGCATGGCTTCTTCCATGTTTTGTGGTTCCCGCATGGTCACCTTCAATTTGGTTCATGACTTCAATCCCCTCACAAATTGATCTAGAACTTTACCTTCTTGTATCTTTGGAATCTCCATGATGATGTTCTGAAATTGCATGATGTAGCTCCTTACATAGCCAATCTTCTTTAACTTTGCCAATTTATTTCGTGCAACTTGAGTGGCATTTATAGTTTGAAATTGACAAAGAATTACCTCTTTGAATTTTATCCATGTCAAGATTGGTGCAACAATCTATCATTCAGCTCACTCTACTTGAGATCCTTACCATAGTTTTGCGATACCATCCAATTGGCTAGAAGCCAAGAGAATCTTTTTTTGTTCATCTTGAAGATTAGTAGCTTCAAAGCAACGTTTGAATTAAACACAAAATTTTACATTGTGCTTAGAAGATTCTTGCCTTCAAACACCTTGGGTTTTGGAATTGTATTTGATCTTCTCCATCTCAAATTGGTTCTCTCTCTATATGTTCTTGTCATTGCTGGTCTCGTTCATCTAACAATCAAGTAAGATGCTCGATATGTTACTAAATAGAAATTATAACATTTGGTATTGCCGCCATGACTACTATTCTATCCCACTACTCCCAATTTATCTAATTTATTAACACACAAATGCAACATGTCCACCATTCTCTATAAGTCACAACCGGATGTATCAGGGTTCCTCAAACAAGATGATCATATGCAAAAAAACCTACTCAAAGTGCAAGGTGATGAATTGTGTAAAATGATGCTTGGATAATATTTGGACATGGAAATCCCAACGGTTTGGTGGAAGTGGATTTTGTGGTCCATAAATTCCATCCATCCCATTCCTACTTTGATACCAATGTAAAAGTCCAAGACCGAGGAGAGAAATAGGAGAATGGAAGCTCACATTGGGACACTTGAATGAGGGAAACTTTGAATGCTAGCATGAGCTCTGGCTCTTGTATTTATAATGATCATACAAAGCTCTTGAAAAGCTTCTCAAGAATTTTTCTTGAGCCACTTTCTTGGAGTGCAAGCCAAGTTAATTGGGAAGTTTCTCACAAAGCTTCCTTCCATAAGTCACTTACTTGGCGTGCAAGCTAAGCTAAGCTAGTTAGGAGCTTCTAGAAGCTACCTACTTGGAGTGCGAGCTAAGCTAGCCCAGAAGCTTCCCAAGAAGATTCCTAGATACTTCTAGAATATTTGAGGCTAATTTGCCTTATTTGCTACTTTGTTAGCCCTACTAACTTTATCATTAAACTCCATATTGTTACATAGACATATGATCTAAAAATGAAATTTGGTTTGATAATATCTGAAAGGTTTTTATACATGATGGACTAAATAGATCAGAAGTATCATCAAAAGTGTACTTTTATTAATAGGGTAGAAACATAAATATGCTTGAAATCTTAAAAGAGGTCATTTTGAAGGACTAAACGGATGAATTAGGCTTCAAACATGTGCATATTTTACCCAAGGGGAGAAGAGATTGGCTTCCCTACCCCTCTATTTTTCTCATCAAGAGCTTTCCAATGGTACCTCACCCATATGATTTGGAGATTCCTACAAGATTCTCTAAAGATTCCTCTAGTCAACACTAGTTTGACCAACCAGATAGGACCAAATCTGACATATCACCCATACATGCATCTAATCTGAGGGTAGAGATTGAAGACATGTCACAAATCCATGTATCTAATCCAAGGGTTATGCTTTCATTGAGTGTCTTTGCTTTGCTATATAATAAAACCAAGGTGCTCCTTTAGGGCATCGGAGTTTGAGTGTGAAACTTGTGTTTCTCTTCTATCCTTGGAACATTACAATTCTTGAGTGGACATTCAACAATATGATGTCTAATTTGTTGACAATAAAAACAACCACCATTTTGGTGTAGTCTTTTTTTATTTATAATGCCAAGTGATCTCTATTGGACGACATCACTATCCACTCTTCCACTCATGTGTAGTGTGTTGGCAGGTTCTATGAAGGTCAAGGTCTAGACAAAGTTGTTGCAATCAAGGAATCAAAGATCTTGGCTAACTACATGGCTTTCTCCAAGTGTTTGAGCTCCCACATGGTCACCTCCAATTTGGTGCATAGCTTTTAGCCCTTCACAGATTGATCTAGAGCTTCACCTTCTAGTGCATTTAGAATTTTCACTATAATGTTCTAGAATTGAGTGATGTAACTTCTCACATAACCAATTTGCTTTAATTCTACCAATCTATCTAGTATGGCTTGTGCAACATTTATAGGTTATAATCTTCCAACTATTATGCTATTGAATTGTTTCTATGTCAAGATTGGTGCAACAAACTACCATTTAGCTTGCTCTACTTAAAATCATCACCATAGTTTTTCCACTCCATCCACTTGATTTGAAGCCAAGAGAATCTATCTCCATTCACCTTGAAGATTTGTAGCTTCAAAATAACATTCACAATAAAAAATAAATTTATCCACTATGCTTGAGAGATTCTTACTTTCAAATACCTTGGGCTTTGGAAACTGGATTTGCTCTTCTCTTTCTCAAATTGGTGCAACATGTTCATCATTCTTTTTAAGTTACAATTGGAAGTATCAAGGGTTCATCAAACAAGGTGATTGTATTCAGAAAATTCTACCCAAAGCATATGATGATGAACTGTGCAAAATGATGCATGGGTAGTACATGGACACAAAAATTCCAATGGTTTGGGAGAAATGGATTTTATGGTCCATAAATCTCATCCATCCCATTCTTGCTTTGGTACCAATGTAAAGAAAGAGGAGAGAAAAAGGAGAATGAAAGATCAGAGTGAAAGATCACATTGGGACTTTTGAATGAGGGAAACTCTTAATGCCTAGCATAAGCTTAGGCTTTGGTATTTTTAAGGAACATACAAAGCTCTTGAGAAGTTTCTCAACAAGTTTCCTAAAATTTGTCTTAGAATGCAAGCTAAGTTAAACAAGAAGCATCTTGAGAAACTTCCTTCTAAAATCCATCGACTTAGCATGCAAGCTAAGCTAGTCAGGAAACTTCTCAAGAAATTTCCTTCTAGTGTCATCTATTTGACATGCAAACTAAGCTAGCTAAGGAAGCTTTCCAAGAAGCTTCCTCCTAGAAGTGACTACTTGCCATACATATTACTCAATATTTAGAAGGTACCAAGAAGCTTCCTAGATGCTTCTAGAACACTCTTATAGCTCTTGGCTAATTTGGCCTATTTTCTACTTCATTAGTCTTGACTAACTCATCTATAAACTCCATATTATTACACTTGAGCTCTTTGTCATTTTTATCATCCTTGTGCAATTGCATCTCTTGGTGTTTTGTCTTCTTGTCACATCTTAGTAATAAGAGTGGTTTTGCTCCTCATGTGTTTCATCCTTGGAAGCAAAATTGACTATCTAGAAGCAATGCCTTGATGGACTTAGAGTGGATGTAGTGTTAAAAGTAGGAAAAGAGTTTTCACTAAAGGATCCCATTTCTATATAAAATTATCTAAAGAGAATCAGTTGTAATGTAATATAATGTAATTTAAAATTCACTAGGTGCCCAAAGAGTATCCAATGACCAAATATTGGATCTTTCACTTATTTAGCCACTAATTAGTTAGGGATAACTCTCACTTCATTATTACTAATCTTAGCTAACTATAACTATCTAAAAACCACCAAAATACTACCAATGGCAAATGTGCATGCTAGGGTATTACAAGCCCAATTGGAAGGTACAGAAGTAAATAATATCATCTTGTACTTGCGGTGGACTGTGAGCCTGCCTATCTCTCACTTAAGATGAACCTCTAAAGGATATTAAGGTAGCATAACATGCACTAAGAAGGCAAAGAGCAGAATTCCATCACACTCCTTTGAGGCTAAAACTCCAAAGCACCTCCTAGACTCAAGTAATTCTTCACTATAGAACGCAATGAGAGAGATAGTTGCAAATGAAAGAATTTTGTACTCAACATCCTCATACTTGGTTGATAAACTTATGACATAATTACATAAAAAAGTTACTAATTTCTACAGTAGATTAATTACTAGGTAAAAAGTCATCTAAAGTCAAAATTTTAACAAATATAAAAAATCATGAGAATAATTGCATAAGCATATGATCTTATATTGACCAAAAAACTAAGTCAATTATTCTTTCACACAAGTTATCCTTGGACTATAGAAAAATCTGAATAGTTGAGTGGTGAAATGATTGCTTAATTTGGTCTATAAGGTCTATAATATGTGTATCATCTGCTGAGAAAGACACATGACCAAAGTAGTAGAAAAAAAGCTTGAGAATGAGCTATGGTAATGTAGGTCTCCTTGAGGGATCTTGTTATTGTGATATGATAGTTGGCTAAATAATAGTGATTCCCTCTTATAAGAAGCCATACTTGTAGTAAAGAGAAGAAAGAAACCATGGAAAAGTCATACAAAAGAAATAAAATTTGCCAAAGATCTACAAACCAAATAGTTTCCGAATGTGGATACATGTGAGATGGTACTAAAAGCATTATCATCTACATCTACACACATAGGGTCCAATCTAGAAAAATATCTAGAAGTACTTTAATGCCAAGAGATATAACCTTACAACTTCTTTGTGTAGCAACTCCAAAATTATATAAAAAGATGCTATTGAAGTGCAATGATATACCTGATAAGGCTCAATAAACCTTCATAAGTCAATTGGCACAAAATGTTCCTTAGGTCCTTCTCTACCACAAGAAGTTGAATAACATCTAACATTTGACTAATTAATACATGAATCTCCCCTTGCTTCTACAATAACTACTTAAAACAATTCCAAAAAATAATTAAAAAAAGTCATATATTTTTAATCTTTAAGATGTTCATAAACTATCTTTGACAAGCACTTTCTTGTCAAGCACTCTAAGGAGACATTTGAAGTTATACATAATATATGGACAAAAATCAATCAAGTGTAATAGCTCCTTAGGTTGATATTCCAAGATCTCTATGGTGCTCTCTCTCTATCTCTTGAAAGAGGATATAATAAGCATAAGAAAGAAATAGTCTTGACAATGGGACTAACCATAAATGGCGAGTGTAGGATTCATGCTGTACTACTATATTATTGAGCATGACACAAGATCCTACAATGTTATAACTGAGTACAATCTATAAGATCTTGTGATTGAAACTATCTCCTAAAATCCATAGCTTGAATATACTCTTCTCATAAAGTAGCTTAACACCTAGCTTGGAATCTACAAGTCACTTTTCTTTATGAGACAGACCCCTCCTAGTATAACAAAGACAACATCCTAGGAATAAGAGAAAAAAGAACCATACTAATTCATCCAAGAGATCAATGAGACTCAGTTGAATTGAATGATAAGCAAAAAACTAGTCTAATCTCTCATTGAATGCACAAGGAAGCCTACAGAACAAGCTTGGGTATGGAAAACTAAAATATTCTATCAATAAAAATAAAACTAAAAATTCTAAAATAACACTTGAATATAGCTTGCTTGAGATGCTAATAACTGAATCAATGTATAAAAAATGGTCAACAAGGAGATTAACAAGAGAATGTATAATTTTGAAATCTTTGGAAATAAATATATAAAGATGATCACCCACCCTATATGGGCATCCCAATGATTAAATCAAAATCCTTCTAAATCTACTCAGAAAAGGCTGTCACGATATATTCTGCGCGTGGGGATGACATGAAGTCCGCATGGCATTTATGGATTGGAATACACGTGGGCTACAATGGCAATTACAACTGTAAGTAATGCCGGAAGGCGGAACAAATCCACAAGATTGCCTTAGTCCGGAATATTTTTTATCATGTGGTCTTATCCCTTACAAGATGAAGTATGTATGATATATCCTGTATACCTTTAGGGGGCTTCACATGGGAAGTAAAACAACAGCTAGCAAAAAAAAACTAACATTAATAATATAGGATGCACTATCTTGTATTCCACATACATGCAAAAACTACGAACCAATCGTATCCTAATTCACACGAATAACTCTCTCTCAAAACTTTAAATATTATAACTTTTCTTTATAGCTTCTATTTCTTCTCTGTATTATTTTTAAGTTAATTTTAAATAAATTAAAATATTTTTCATCTTTGCAATTTTAAATTAGATCCCAGTAAAATCAAAGGATGATAAGTAAAAGATTTAAAAAATAACTCTTATAAATAAAACTTAAAACTAAAATTTTAATATATTCAAGTGTTCTTACAAGATTTTGCATAATTTTTAATTCAAATATCAATTGAACGAAGTTGAAAATCAATAATTCATCAATGACCTAATTTCTCTAGCGTCCTTCTTCCTGTTACTCCTCTCCCGTCAGAACACAAGTCCATATTTACATGATGCTTAAAATAATTGTTCAATATAATAGGTTGTAAATTCCACAAGAGCAAATCAAGATCATCATGAACTTGTTTTATACTCTATCATCCTATATTTGATTTGCAATTGTATGAGACAGGAATTAATAGCAATCATATTCTCTAACTTAACCATCTACAGGTTGACCAGTTTATTATATTTTTGAATGAACACAATCTTATAGTTTTCATCAGCTTATTGTCGGAGGTCGAAGTAGAAGGCTTTTCTCATACTTATATGATAATGAAGACCAAAAACACATCTTTTTACTTTCTCACTTAAATCCCATCCTAATATCATTGAATATGAAAAAATGAGACAGCGTGTGATAGCAAGAAGGATGGTAATCGTCCTATCCCATCCTAATATCATAGAATCGTATGATCCTTTTAATTTCTCGGTTCAATTATGAACCAAGAAGGTTGAGCCACCGGAAGAATCTAGTGAAGTGTGGATGGCACCTGAGGCAAGAGAGAAACATGCAGTGATTAAAGCCCAAGACAACCATACACGCGCAGACGAGCGCAAAGCTCATGTAGCGAGTGGTTGTTCAGTACTTAGCGTTTAGCTCAACCGTAGATGAAACAGTGGCGGTGGTAGATGGATAAGTTGAGTAATCATATACTAGTGGGAGTTGGTTTCGAAACGATGGTGCCTTTTTCATCTTGAGTCAGAGAGCGCAATCATAAAGAGGTAAAGGTAGAGCGAACTAAAAGTATCGGAACTTCAGCGTCGTAATGAAAGATCAAGATCTTCCAAAACCTTCCATGGAATAGTTAATTTTCTGATCCACATTCTTTTCTCTGTCAAGGATAAATAACCGCCATGCATTTTCCCTTTTAAGAAAAGATTGGTGTTGAACAGCTCTCGTAATAACATCTTCAGTGATTCTTTCGTTACGGTAGTATTACTCGCCGTAATATCACGCAGACAGAGAGATGCCAAAGTCTTGACAGAATCCGTCCAGGCATAAAAGAAAGACTGGAGGAAGGAAAGAAATGAGATGAATGCATGCAACCAATGGAAGACGAAGGATGAGACACAAGTGTTGTCTTCGATTCTAACTTGTGTAGTACTAACAAAACGTGCCGACTTGCGTAGTGTAAATTCTGGTAGTTTTCATTTATAAAAATATGAAGAAAGCAGGATTGGGATCTCTGCACTGGATATTGCATGAACCCGGATAGGCATTCTGGAGCATCTTATGCATGAGTGCTCTTTACCTAAGCATGGGTACAGATATAGGCTCCTCGAGTTAAATATTACAAAGTCTGATGCTGGTGTGTCTGACTGCCAGACAGTCACTGCTTGCCCGATTACTTGTGTACTTCGGCGCCCCTAGCAGAATCAGTTGCTCGGGACTGCCAAACACTTTCTCTTTCTTCCCCGATAAGAGATCTGTAAAAGAGTTCCCGGCTTACAGTAATGCTAGCTAGCGCTGGGATTGGATTGGATTGGATTGGATTGAAGTGGATCACGATCAAAATTACAGCTCTACAAACTTAAGGGCAGAACACCCTACATATGCTACTATTACACATCAACTATGGACAATGTACAGGTATCGTACAGTTTGCAAAATGATTCTCTCCTCATGGTTCTGAATGTGTCCACAGCCAATGTGTGCGAAAGCGAAGGTTTCGTCGACGGTTTCACTGCTTCCGTTTCAGTTCCACCGAAGAATAACAACTACGTACATTATGAACTCGCCCGTAAAACAATCTGGCCACGAAAATTTTATTCTCAAATCAATGCAGTAGCCCTGGTCGTAGCGAATTGCGATTGGCAAGGTGCCTTGAACTCTTCCTGAAGTCGTCCCTTCGATCCTCATGCTTCCTGCTTGAAGATCGATGCAAGCCCTGAAACTTTCCTCCCTGATCTTTGCGATGACAATTTCCAGTTCACCACTGGCGGCGGTGTCCATTCTGCAGCTGCTGCAGGTTCGATTGACTTAAATGATGTTGTCACCGTGGCATCGCTCTTCGACGTCTTCATCAGCTCCATTTCTGTCAACATTCGTCGGGCACCCCTCACAACTCCCTCGGGCTCAGCAGGCGCTTCTTGCTTCTTGAAAGCCGGAATCGCCGCCATCGTCGTCTTAAAATTGACGCCATTACTCTCCCGTAGAACCTTCCTCATATCCGCTGCTTTCTGGAGGCTTGTCTCCAGTTCTGTCGTGAAATTCGAGTCCAATCCAGGACCTCTAAACGCTATCATGCCTGCTACCATGTCCCCCCCATCTCTGCTGGAGCTGGACGAAGCATTCGTGGTTCTCTTATACAAAGAAAACCACTTGGCTTTAATGTACTCGGGTTTTCTCCACGGCGGTAGTGACATGCCCTTCTTCTTCCAACTCCGTCTGCTCGCATCGCAAATTATATTTAAAACAGGCAGCAGACGATCAGCTTTGCCGACAAAAATTGCAGGCACCGTCTGAAGGATTGCCTTGTATTGCACGCTGGGACGGGCAATCGCAAATTCAGTCCTGAAGTCGATGTCCACGATTACCCTCTCGGACTTTGCTGATATCACGTCGATATATTCGTAATCCCCACCCGGGCATCCACCAACATGTTCCCATCGCGACTTGCAAATCGCAGCATTGTAACCAGCAGCTCGGAGGCTGCTTATCACCAGTCGGTTAGACGACTTCTCACCTCTTGCAGAATTGACAATATCATCACCCAAAATTTCCACTCTTGCGGTAACTTCGGCCAAAATGGTGTTCTCGAAGTCACTGACGCAAGGAATCAAGCTACGTAGCAGCTCGGATTGGGTCTCTCCGCTACGGTTGGAAATGGAGTCCTCGTCATCAGTGCTGCAGGATGAATCCCCGCAGGTACTATCCTCGCAATTGCAACGCGCACGCCCACATTTGCCGTACTCGGCCTCATCTTCCAAAAATTCAAGCACCCTTTCCGCTAGGCAGACTGAATTGATCTCATGCCCGCTACCGCTGCTACTGTACTCACTGCCGGCTCCCATCCTTTTCAAAATGTCTACTGCTCCGTTACCTCTCACCTTCACCTGATTGAAGTGCTGCCCAGCTGTCTGTGCGCCTGCTGCTGCAACGGGTTCCGCCACACAAGGCTGGAGGTGCATTGCTTGTGGTGCACGGAGCTCAAACAAACCACTACGGGAGAAGGGCGGTGGAGCTGCAGCATGCACAACAACATCCCGACCTCTCTCCGGCACGGCGCCTTTGGGCGTCTTCGAGGCCGAGGCGAGGCTCGGGCGTAATGACAGAGGGGCAGGCATTAATATTACTCCACTGCTTCCGATTTCAACAACTATCCTAGACAGCTTGCTTGACAATCCACCAAAGTGGTGAAAGAGCAGATCTCAATAGCTAAATCCTTTGAAAGTCACCGAATGAAATGAAGACCGACGACACTCGCTGTAAAATTTCCACAACGAACTCGCCGGTACTGTGGTATCCAATCCTACCGATCAAAATGTACCGGATACGACTAGCGCAAAATCGCATCTCTCTACTGGCCGATCGCTCAAGAACTCAAAACCGTCCCAATAATTTCCACACAAACTCGACTAACACAGCCAACCGTTAGCTTCTCATTCCGTCATGCAGTTCTGCTCATCAATAAACCTCGATGGCTGCGGTTCCCGATTCTGCTTTTCTTTCTGGTCTCGTGTGTGGAACTGAAATGATCTTCCGTCTATCAAATTCCAAATAGTCAAGGCAATTTTCGACCTCCGAACGTTCGCTCTCTCTACAATTCCGGAAATCACAACTCAAGAATGAGTTCGTCGGAGTGTCTACGAATAGATGAAGTGACTAAGCAAGTCCTCAACTTTGAAAGGTATTGGGTTTTGAAGTCCTATGGCTCCCTGCAGGCGAGAGGAGACGAAGGAACAAATGAATGAATGAAATGAACTTCGAGTGATGACACTGAAGAAGTGTGAAGAGTCCCTGGCGTCATAAGTCTGACTTTTCGGAATATCCTCTAAGTCCAACGGAGAGCCGAAAGCTTCAAACTCACAAAGCCCTGTTCCTCCGTCGGGCGATCCCCTTACCAGAAATGAACATACAGTGAACCTGGTCACATTTCTTAATCGCCGGATTACAATACATCTCATTCCTAAGCAAGGACTGACAATTACCGGATGTCATAAAATCAGTGACAACCCTTTCTCGAGATATGGGTACTTTCGATATTTCGTATCGACTCTGACCTTGAATATAACGGCAAGAAGATAGACTTTGCATGCTCTCTACTTTGCATGTCCGTTTCTTAGCGATATATCAAAAGGGCAAACCTTGGTTCTTGGAGACCGAGTGCTCGTTCTTTTGCTGTCTGTTTTTGACTTCAAGGGATTTATCCAAAAGCGATTTAAAATTGGAATGTGAAGTGCAATTTTATCCTTTTCAATCATGGAGCGTCATATATTCACAATCTCTGATTCACAAGTCACTTTCCTCGACTCCCGTAATATATGAATACTAATCATCATCCCTTGTTGTAATCCTACTCCTTCTCTGTCACATAGAATCATTGGAATAATAGTTGGTATTTATAACAAATAAAATGGTGAGCAAAGTAATCTCGTGAACGTTAATTAATCCACTTAACAACAACTTAGCCTCAAACTAACGTTGGGTATAAAGGATAAGGGACGATGGTTAAACGAGTTCCTTTGGCCATTCAGACCAGGTACATTGCACGTACTCTTTCTTTGTGCAGAGTTGGACATATTCGTCCCTGGTTCATTACACACCAAGAACTCAACTCTCGCGGGTACTAGCAGGTAGAGGCGATGGAGTCATATCCATCGCCAGGGGAGAATGATTGACTTAATCATGACAGAACACTGGCGAACCTACATTCACGTGATCAACTCTCAAGTGTTGCTTTCTGTGGAATGTCAGAGTCGACTTCTTCTAACGTCTCCGTCATCTCACGATGTGCGAATATCCGGCACCGCGAAACGAGCACTCGAGTTTATCTCTTGTATAAGCGAAGAATCATTCAAAGAAGATGCTAATCTTCTTCCCGGAGGGTGCCTCGTTTGGTGAACGACAATTCCAACACCGTTGGATGTCAGGGTTTCTGTCACTAGAACTCCGTCACCAAGTACGGTGCCCTTACAGCCATCGGACTGTTGGCTCATGCTGGACTTATTCCAGGTTTATTCTCTGCCGGGCTTGTATACTACGCGGGATTATCCTAAGCATGATTCCGTGATTCGACTTCTTTGTTTCTCCCTTCTAACCGATGAGAGTTTGCAGCAATAAATATGGTCGTTAAGCTTTGTTCGGTTGAGTACCATTGCCCGAAACGAATCAGAAACTTTCGATGGAATCATCCTTCAGAAAGCCGTCAGTGAATGTGGAAATTCACCAGTGGGATGTCTCAATGTGTTACTAACTTCCCCTACAAGTTGGACGTTGAAGTACCACACTGTACATGACGGAATGAACCTTCAGAAAACTGTCAATGAATTCGGAAATTCAGCAGTGGGATGTTCGCCGTGTTACTTACTGCACTTACAAGTCCGACGTGTACCACAGTGTACAGGGGAGGTGGACGGATGCACCATAAACTTGACCAGAAGAGGACGCAGTTTTGGACGACTTCCAAGGACGGTAAACTTGGAAAGAAAAGCAGAATTCCCTTTCTAGACAAAACCTGTATGATAGTCTATTGTTTGAGGGGGAAATTATGTTGTCAAATGCTTATCCTGTAAATGGCAGTTAACTCGTTATACTTCTAATTGTTAATGTTTGGCAGTAGTGCAAAAGGCAACAACTAAGGAAACTAACGACTGAAGAAAGTGGAGAAAATATATGTATTCCGCCTATAAGAACTTTATTGATAAGAACTCTGTTGAAGTTTATCATTTCATAGTAAGTCACGGTACTCATATTAGACTGTTAGAATAGTTAACTTACTCCTAGACCTCCAGTGAAACTCCTTTTTAAAACTGACAATGAATCTCAGAGAAGCGTTGCAACATTGATGTGAATATCCTTCTAATTAGTACATGAATATTTCCTCTAATGTTCTCAACTATATTACAAAGTCATGGTCAAATAACTTCATTCTACTTAAATGATAATAAGTAGAATTATTAACTGTCTTCTGAATTTCAGCTCAAGTAGATAATCATACCATAGCGTCCTGGTTAAATAAATATACTCAATGCAGTGATTAAAACGTGAGAATATTGTACAGGAATTTCTCTTTACCCCATTATTATTACTCTGAATATTAGTATTATGATATCTCCCCAAAAATTTTAAATTGAAAAATTACATTATAAATTTATGGTTGAATAATTTCACTACATTCAAGTAGTAATAAGCAGCATTACTAATTAATCTCTCAAAACACATCTTAAGTAAGTAATCATACCAAAGTCATGGTTAAGTAACTTTACTCAACTCTATCGGTAAAAAGTACGAGCATTGATTGTGGAAGATCACTTTGCCCTCAATGATTTGAAATTATGTGAATAATTTCCCATATATTCACAATGTCATCTCCAATGAATAATTATACATTAAAATCATGGTTAATTTGCTTTACTTAATTGAAATATTAATAGATACTATAACTAACCTCTTTTCTATATTCAAGTACATAATCCCACTATCAAGTCATGGTTAAAAAACTCTACTCAAGTTAATAATCAGCAAGAAGTAGGATTATCGTTTGGGAAGTTCACCTTGCTCCTTAGCGAGGTTTTGAAGCGATTTTTGAAAATAGCTATTCATGGATACACTCTTTTCAACTTAACCTATCAAAAATAATTTGCAGTCCACTTGATTCAGCAACTTTAAGTACTATGGAGAATATTTAAATATCTTTTTAGCATGATCGATGCATAAAGACTTCTATGTAGTACAATCCATGGTTCAATGGAAGTTACAGATTGCACAATCAAGGAAGGTTTTTCGGAAGTACTCCATTGCTCGAAAATAGTTAGTTCTGATAAATTTTGTTCAGATGTAACCATTACATTTCATGAAAGATTAATTCTATCATAAAACTCAACGTCAAACGTCAAAAGAAGACTAATAAGAGATAACGATCATAGAACTTACTGTAAGAGAGAGAGTCGACTGTACATGGGGGTCGTCTTACCAATTTAAGAATGAAGACAGCAAGTTCAACAACAAGAGAGTAAGACGAACTGCTACTATACACTCAAACAATGATTTGCAGGGGATCGAAACCAGAAGGGAACCATCCTTTTTAGGGGGCATTGGACTCCTGCACAGATGAACGAGAGGTCTACTTTTACGGCATGTCTGACTTGTAGTTTGTGACCACAAAGCTGCGGTGGATGCTATAAGCCTGGAAAGTAGCCGAAACGATCCTAGAGTTTATCCGTGAAAGTTTTTTAGCCTTTCCGTGCGTATATTTGAATCATTGTTCGGATCGTCGGTCATCAACGAAGAATCATCCCCTGCACGGCACGCGATAGGGTGGCGCCAACTGAATTGACGGGCAGTGCGACTTTGGGTAAGTGGAAGGAGGTCAGGGGAAGAAAAGTTTGTCAGCTTATTGATCAAGCTCAGGTATCTTCCTTTAGGATCCGGTTCAAGATCTCCGGCTGCGGTTTCCAAGGAGTTCCGAGGAGTAAAATGTTGGGTTCCTAGGCGACGATAAGTCAAATGATGAGGAGAAATACTAGGGGCTGGATTCAGACCAACTTCATCATCAGCAGGACGTGCCTCTTGCGAAGTCCACTCGGGTGTGGAAACTTAGAGAGGGAGGGCCCCCAGCCAACGCAAGGAAAGCAGGTCCTCCATCCCAACGATCACGACGAATTGGATTGACAACAAGATTTCAACGAGGGAGTCAGTCGGTCGGACCACTCGACCCCGCTACTGTTTGTTCCCTGGAATCATGGAGCAAATGACTCAGATTGTTCGAAAATGAACGCTGTGGTAAAAAGCAACGTGCTATCTACGTGTGCGGATGGCCTTGAATGGCTCCTCTTATCCCATGCCTGCCTTATTTTCTGCATATGATTGCTAGTACGTATCGATCCTTCAATGAGCTTTTCAATGGATTTTAGTAAACTTATGTTCTGTGGTGTATTTATTAATAGAGCTTACCATCATCTGCAACGTACCATCATCTCAATATTGGAAACAAGCACTAAAGTTGGTAATATGCTTCGGGAACGAAGTTATTCAAGAGACGTGTCCCCCTTCCTTAGAACTGTAGAAACCCATACACAGCACAGTAAACTGTTGAAACTACGAAGAAGAAGGCTAGAAGAACATGCAATATCGTAGGGTACCGGTTGAGTATTACCTACGATTTGCTCGATCACGAGAGCTCGGATAAACTACAGTCTGAAACCACTAGTGTTCTTGATTGCTAGTGCATCATTCCCTTCAAAGTGAAAGAGCTTGGAAATACCTCAGTACTTCTGAAATCCGCTGGTGTTTAGAGTTCCAGTGCATCATTCCCTTCAAAGTGAAAGAGCTTGGACATTTTACACTACTTCTGAAAACCGCTCGTGTTCTAGAGGTCTAGTGTATCATTCCCTTCTTGTTCTGGTAGATTGTCAGTAGAAAGATATTACATTACAGGGACATGATTAAATGACAATTTTCAGATATGGACCAGGTGCAGTGAATCTCTTCAGAGATGGAAGAACCTCATATATTCCTCTTCCCATTAGCTACACATAGGTGACCAAGGGGGATGTATCTGGTCACGTTTGCAACACCGGCAATAGGCTTATCCTAAGGTTCTCGATTAGCATGGTCGTTTCCATCCATGATTCATCTGAAGACAGATTAACACTTTTGATATTGTTGGCAGTTGCTAATTCATAACGATGGTCTTCTTCAACCAAGAGTTGAGGCCAAAATATACCTCTAAAAATAAAATACTGCTTGGTTGAAAGATATTTAATACATATACGTCAAGAGTCAAGGGTATTGTTGGTTTAATGAATTTCGAATCTTCTTCTTCACTAGCTAACGTTCAGAAAGTAGTGAGCCGACAATTCAGAGTAAGGAATCATGATTGAACTGCCACATTCCGTTCAATTTAAATATTTTTAGATTTAATTTGTTTAAATTTAAATATTTAATTGAATATTATAAATTTATGGATTCTTCATCACTATTTATTTATGTAATTAATCCCTATTGGAAAAACAACTATATCCACAAAGATGATAGTCTATTTAAATAAGTTGCATATCAACATGAAAAAGAGAAACAACATTAGTAAGTAAAAGTTATCTTAATATGTCATATATCTTGACTTGATTGAGCTATATAAATATTTGATTATGCTGTATAATTTTATAAAATACATTATTTTACAAAGTAAGAAGTAAAATAAAAAAAATTTAAATCTACAACTATCTTCTATACTTGTATAATTTTTCTAATTATGGAAAAAAATATTCAAAATAATCATATTATAGTATAAGAGTTTGGTTTTGGTTCTATTTTTTCATAGAAATATAGTTATTCAATCAAACCACATCAATTTCTTGAGACATTATAGAAGAGTATAGACTTGATCTTCTCTCCAAATTTTGTAACCGGACCAAAATCCAATATTAATAAGAATTTCATCTATAGTTCATTTGTTTGGATTTCAAATTTGATATGGAGAAATGGAAGGAGAAGAAGGACCACATGTGATAGTAAGAAGGATGGGAAAAATTCAAGCAGAACAAGGAATAGACATAGAGGGTAAAATGGGACTAGTGCACAATAGTGTTTGTAGGAGGAATCTACACTACAACTAAGATATCTAAGTTATGCAAGTCACATGGTCTATTAAAATTTTTAATATCCAAAGCAACATCACCTAGTGTAATTGCTCTGCTTTGGATTGCATAAGCCAATAGTCTTTGTAGAGCAATGGACATATGCTGCCTAAAATATGCAGTAAAATATGAGAGTGGAAGTGATACACCTACTACCTAGAATAATATGCCCATGTGCTCTCCTTTGCAAATGTGTCAAATGCTGCAACCATAGCTTGATATAACTCCAAGGCTAGAGGAACAAAAATGTGACTTTCGTTGCATACCCCTAAACTTCAAGACCTTGCTTGTTGCCACTCTGCTCATTGCCCATCCAAGAGGATCAGTGATCACTCCCTCCACCAATGCATAGTGTGTAAGGTCTTTACCCACAATAACCACTATTGTAAACTGATCATCTTGGACCAAGTATAAGTCTACCTTGACTAGTGTAATTTGCAAAGCATACCAACACTTTCTCCAAGCAAAAGTATTCACTTTCTTGTGTGTTGGCAAACACTACATCCTTGAAATGGAAGTATATAGTTGAAAATTTCCTGATAAGGAATCCTCTAAAAAGTCATTATTGGAAGCTATAGCAAATTTGAAAAAGTTGACCACGATGAAAATATGGTCTGGGTATTTCTAAAAGAAAGAAATAGAGAGGAATCTGTAGCCTCTACCAATATGGTCTCGATATCTACAAAAGAAAGAAACAGAGAGAAATCAGTTGCCTTTACCAAAAATAAAGGTAAGATATCTGAGGTTACACCTATAGCAAATCCCCTCAAACTATATTCATAAATATGCCTGGCATCTGTCAATAGTTTATTTTAAGAAGTGGTATCTTTAAGAAGTGGTATCACTACTCGAGGTAATATTTTCACTTATCCGATAAAAGGCTTAGCTTTTATATTGTAAATGAAATGAAAATGTATTGAAGTAAGAGCCAAGTAAAACACCGATTAGTCCTCAAAACTAGAAATTTTATATGATCACAAAGTATATAATCATTTTGTAGAAATTTTAATTCATTATCAATTTTAGCCTCAATTTGATACCTTTTAATTATTTAAATAGAAAAAAGGATAAAAAATAAAATTTTATTTATATATAATATTATTAGCTTCAGTACATTTCTAAGATATGCCTGTATAAAATGATAATTTAAGGAATTCAAGTACACAATTTTATCTTGCATTAATATATTAAAGTCTATTTTAAAGCATGGAAAAATTCTACAACTTGTTGTCTAGAAAAACCAAAGAATTGTAATGTAGCAATTTTGGCTTATATATGTTTTTTAGAATCGTAAACATAGTACGTGCTAAGTTAAGAGTTGAACACGAAGATGACAAGGGCATGAACACCTCATTACTGTCGGGACAATGGAAAACATAAAAGAAATAACACGAGGTTCTTTATGTTTTAGTTGTTATAGAAATTGAATAATTAATATTTCTCCACTAAATTTTATTATTATAAAATTGCTTGAAGTCATTTGGCCGAACACTACCACCTTGCATGTGTCATAAATCAAATATACTCCTAAGAATTAGTTCAATAACACTTGCACCTCAGAGAATACCCTTAGCTCATGGTTTGAGCCCAAACAGGTACTTCTCGATCCACGATTTCTCAATCCACACTTCCCCATCCATATCCGGTTCGTAACCCCATGAGAACCTCGATGTTTCATCTCTACAAAGGATATCCTTTGTAGTGAGGAACATCCAATATCACCAACTCGAGTAATGTGCAGGAAGGTGGTGACTATACGATGTTGAGTGTGGATGTCCAGTTCACTATTACAGTACCATACGTCTCTTGGTGTCAAGCACTACATGACGAGAAAGATTCAGCGAGAGCGACAAATTGGATACCTCAAATCTGGGTTTAGATTTAACAGCGGCAGTTCTCAGCGTCTCAGTTCATCCAGCAGAATTGTAAACAGTAACCGCTTTTTGGAACTGAAGCGAGGGAGGAAGTGACTCCGTTTCTGGTCGAGCCAACTCTGCTAGTTGCAACACGATCTCCTCTCGACCGTACACAGTTTGGCTATCCTTGCTGGCTTTGTGGATGTTCTCTGGAGCTAAAAGTAGCTGGGGTGGTTCATAACGCTAACGACACAGTCGTCATCGATTGGAAAGGCTTCGAGTATTCTCTGAGAGGCAAGAGGGGAGGGATGTGTGCATGGTTGGTGATAATTGGATAACGCACACGATACTGTTACCCATGGCAGCAGGGCGTAAACTTTCGACGGCCACTTCAATTCATTTTTTTGCAATGGTTACTATAATCCTGAGCACTGCCACCGTCTCGGGACTCGGGCTCTGTAGTTGAAGGTTAGACGGGCCTTACCTCGTGAGCACATCTTCAACTCTGTCGTCATGTGTCGACATGAACTGTGCTTCATGTTATGACATGGATGTAGTAACTTCACCTCGAAATTGCCATTAGACTGTTGGGGTTCCTATATTCACATCGGACAGTCGAGGTAATCTATCTGCCTGCAAGAAGACTTGAAGCTTAAGTCTCGACGATGGAGTACAGAAAACTGTATTAAACTCCGGAGCAAACAGATATAGAGTTGCTTATAAGGAAGGTTTTTAGTTGATCTGTGGAAGAGGGTACATAAACTGTGGAACTGTACATTGAGATGCAGAACGACTTTAAATGTAATGAAAAATCAGTCAGAAGCGTGATGAACAATGAACGGTGAGGCGAACATCCATCGGAATATACCGTATTTGCTTGACACATAATGACTTTGAATTGTCAGTTCAGCCACGCTGAAACTTTGAGACATATTGGAAGATTCTCCTGCAGGTGAACAGATACGGCCGGATATCCCCTGCCGAATCTGGTGGGTGTTTCACAATGGATCTGCAGTACATGTGTTAACATGCGAACTACTTGATC
Organism: Lunularia cruciata; assembly: GCA_948567375.1. Lineage (NCBI taxonomy): Eukaryota > Viridiplantae > Streptophyta > Marchantiopsida > Lunulariales > Lunulariaceae > Lunularia > Lunularia cruciata. The sequence goes on from OX419758.1 coordinate 62,473,373, forward strand.
CCGGCAAATATGGTAGCGGAGATGATCGAATGTGTGACCGGGGCAAACAATCACTGACTCCATCAGCTCCGCCATTGATAGAAAGAAATGAAAGGTAGTTCTCTTCAATTCCTGATGATAATTCAGTTCACAGTTATTCTCGCAGGGTGTAGACTGTGCAGTGGATCTCCACTACAACTACAGTGGATATTCTTTGAGTGCGAATGTAGAGTAAAATATAGGACGAGCCTGCTTCCAAGCTCGCAGGTCCTCATCAAATACTGTATCGCAGAACCGGGTTTTATCAGGAACAGCTAGCTCGTAAAAGACGCATGAACTCGAATTAATTACTTTCTTTTTGAGGAAAGGATACCAATGATAGTTTATAAAAATTGTGCGTTACATACGTCAAAGGCATCTAACTTTGACTAAAACTACGCCCCCGAAGATCAGGATCACTCAGGAATCCACCTACTTATGTGGGAAGAAAGTAGTCCTTGAAGCAGATGACTCGATTTCGTATGCTATTTCCATGCTGTGATCGGATTAACGTGGCATTACTATTTATAGTTCCAGACATGCAAGATGACCACCTCAATGACGTCCAGGAAGAAGAAAACGTCCTCATCTATCTGCTCCATCCATCAAAACAAGGTCTCGGTGAGTTCATCGACTGTCCAGATTTCCAGATGGCCATGCGAAATGTCTGGGCAACACTATCAACCCAAAGAATGCAGTTTTGGCCGAATTTTAAATTAAAGTTGACAGTTCTACAGGAAATCTGTCAACTCCAGCAATCTGGATTCACTCAGAATATCAATGTGTCGCTCAAACATCCGGCTGAAGAAAAGCGCAGACATTCCCTGTTTATGTTATATTGTCTTCCTTCTATCCCTGAGATTCATATTGTCAAAGTTGACCTTGATCTTCCTTTCTTGACGTCAAACCAAACTGCTACCATCAATACATCCAGACACACTGATTGCGGAGGAGGACCGGGAAGTTAGGCTTATATCTGTATCTTCAACTGCTGATTCTAATTCGTGATACTTTGATGTAATATTATGTCGTGTTTCTTCGTGGACCTCACGTAATTCACCAGTAACCATTGATAACACATTCTGATATCTATGCCTCATGTTTATCCCTGTAGAAATTGGTGAGATTGATACCACGTTGATCATTGGTACTGTGAGAAACAGTCATGTTCCGCTCTGCGTATAGAAAGAAAAGTTTTTCAGGCTGAGCTTAAGGAAACTCAAGGAGCTGTTTGTTATCTTCAACAATAATTGATGTACTTCAGATTACAGATACTGAGAGTTAGTGATTGAAGAACCTACTACTACTGTATAGATTTTCCAGAATCTGGATAACATGAGAAACGTTCATTATCGCATTTCACAAGTCATCGTACACACCCGCTTCCTTATCTCCTATGTTTACGCCATTCAGAGGACTGTGATGAACCTCCGCAAAGCTTCTAGTGGTTCTGTTGACGACATCTACTCATTCCATCTACTCATCTACATAGCGATAGCTTACAAAGATAGATATGAATTCTCAAAAGATAGGATTGAGAACAGTCTTTGCAACAGTCGGACTGTTGAAAACATGTGTGATTGAGAATCTTGAGCAATCTGAAAAGGAAAACTTTTGAGCGATTGTTTGTGTAGCTAATAAAACTATCTTGAAGAAGCGTACGTGATCATCGTCCGTTTGTTCTCAAGAATAAAAAGCACTCATAACTTACCATCGAGAATAAGGCTCTTCCACACAAGCTGTACGGTACATGACAGGCTTGCAATACATGGGATGTTGCCACCTGCCCCGAATGCTTGTTAAGAAAGACATTCGCTGTGTTCGTGTTGAAATGTGATGAATAATTAGCGGGATTCTCCATGAGAGATCGCTGTTAAGGATATGTCAGATGTTCCTACAGTCATTCCTGAAGCCAAGCGTTACAAAGAGCTGATATCAAGACCCGGTTAGAACGTCCACTAGTTTCGACAAGAAGAGTAAATTTGACATTTCAATCGGTTGGATTTCCTACAGAAGTTTCAATTATCCACCACAGGGTGTTAGAACCTTGTGCACACCAGTAAGATTCATCATCAATTATAAAGTATCGTAAACTGTTCAATATAATCTACAATTCTGAATCAATGTTAATTTCAGTTTCTATTCTTGTATGTTATGATTTTGAACCAGAATGATATTTTAATGAAATTAGTGAATTTATATTGGATTATGAATGATACGTACTTTTATGAATAGTCATTTTATTACCTGATGTTGTAGATCATTTAAAACATACTATATCCATTCAAAATAAAATATACATGTGAGATAAGGTGGTTGTTAGGATAAATGACCGTTTTACATTTTACGTTGAGCTATTTGAAGGATGTATTTCAAATTTGACAAATAGGTTCATCCAGAAAGACACTATATGAATGTTCTTTCAACAGCCTTAGTCTGACATCTTCTCCAGTCTAAGGCAGACTTTTTGTACATATTTGATGGAAAATAATATTCTTTCTTCCATATTTCTAGATAGGCTGATAAATATTACATATCTCCAGGAATTATCCAGATATTTGTCAGGAATGTTAATATATTAACGAATAAATTACCAATGAAGATAGCTGATTATCATTATGTTTTCTTTTAAATTTATTTTGAAGTAAAACTAAGATGCTAAGTTCAGGTAGACACTACCAGAAACAATGGAATTTAATTCTTAGCTTCTTTGTAGAAGAATTCCGTGATTTCTCTAAAGCCACTATATGTAAGTACGAGAGAGTTCTCATAAATCATCATATCAACAAGATCATTATAACAGTAAGCGCTGAGACGGCAGGATTAACTTTTTTAATTTAGTCTTACTGGTACCAACAAGATTATGGTTCTTTTAAGTATTGGAAAGATAAGCTTATTTATTTCTGAGGAAGGTTTTGATTGAGATTCGAATATATAGTGTAAAGATCTTGAAAAGAATGGAATCTGATAGAGGCTTGAGTGACTAGATGCGAAGTCTTGAATAAAATGGAAACGTACTTTCTGTGTGTTTTCTCCATGAACATATTACTTCCATGCATTTAGTCACTTTCCTACATTACGGAAGTAATGTATTTTATATTTATTAATTATAATCTATACATGTCTAGATCTATTAAAAGATATTAGTTTGACTACTCAATCATTATCACCCAAAGTGAAGGTCAAGGTACTAGGACACAATGAGACGAAAGATATATGTTATTAAATTCTTTATTTTATTAATTTAATTTGGATATAAGATAAGAGAATAACATGAGAAGAGTGCTTATACATGTACAAATCTTATGCTTATGCTTTGTTGTTGGAATATAATACATCTTCCTTTATTTTTTATATATATTAATTTTACGCATATATATCATGTACTAGTAGAGAGATTATGTTCTTGCTCCCAATATCCAAATATGTTGGCCCAGCACTTAAGATGTCAAATTAATAATAATCATATAATCTCTGCCTAATTTGGTAACATAATATTAATCATCAATTATAAGATAGATTCATGAGAATGATAAATGATTAATATTATTAAATATTATGAATAGCTTACTGTGTAGTAATAAAATATAAATAAAAGTTTATAATTAAATTGAAATTTATGGCTCTTCATGAAATTTATGGGCTTGGTCTAGCCTCACTAACTCATACTTGTTTGGATCTTCAATTAGAATTGAATAAGGATAAATAGGCTACTTACTTACAAGAGCTCAACTATAATATCTAGAAAGCTTTAAGTTTAATTTTATATTTCTTTTGAGACAAATATATATATATAAGATATATATATATATATATATATATATATATATATATATATATATATATATATATATATATATATATATATATATATATATACAAATATATACCTCCTCTTGACACTTGAGTTATATTTATACTCTAAGTGAGTCATTATATAGATCTTATTTATGGATTATTTATCTCATATTTATTTTATTACATGGAGATATAGTTGTTACAGTATAGACAAGAGACACTGAAGGAATTCACAGCTTAAGTACCCGTCAGTATTTCAAGATGTACCATATATTGATATATCTGTTCTACTCAAATTTTTAAGCTTCATATATATGTCACCTTGAAACCCTAAATTTTTATTTAAGGAATGGTTTTGGGACACTTACTAGTGCCTATGCCATCCAGGCTATTAATGTTATAGTAGCTCAAAATATATCTAGAACACTTTGGACCTTCTTTTAGTGTTCTCTTCCTTACTTACTTTTTGGTGTGCACTTGCAAGACAAGGAGAATATATAAATAGTACCTTGGATGAAATGGGATGAGAAAGTGGTAAAATGCACAATCAACGGTAAAAGACAATTGAGCACAAGGGTCACCAGTCCAAAGCGGCCAGAAAAGACAGGGAACCATGGGAAAAAAGTGCAAAACAACAAGCAACTAAGATATAATCTACTCTTGAACTGTATGGTTGAGGTACTCCAGTGGTATGTTTGGTATGTGAGGATGGAGGACACTAGCCATGATAGACATGCCTATTACAGCTGCTAGTTGGTGAAGATCCAAAGTTTGAACAAGTTACAAAGTGACTGATACACACTATCTATAATAAGATGTGAGCATGGCTAGACAGACAACCATTTTCCCTCTTCATTTCACCTCTACAAAGAACTTTGTGTTGCATCCCCGAGGAGGCCGTCAAAATGGTGATGTAGGTGACCAAAATTCTCAATCTCTAGAGAGACTAAGGATAATCGGGGGTACGTAGTCCTCCACCTTGCTCCAAATGGCAATGGTTGTTTTGCATGCCAATGACTTTGCTTGTAAAGGGTTTGCAAGCACAACATCCTGCAAGATGCAATGACTATCTACAAAAGTAGCAATATCTGCTTGCACCCAATGGATAAGTGATCCTAGTACATCCAACCATTGCTCAATCTAAACCTAGGCTAAGTGTAACTCAGAAGATTAGAGCAACTATATCATGAATTGCATCATTGATTCTGGTGGGCTTCATGCCTATTGCACATTGTAAAAAGTATATCTCTTGCATGTCATTGTCATGCTAGTCCAATCTCCGTAATAGATATGCCACACAATTGCTTAGTCTATGGAATTGATATATCCTTTGGACTATCTGCAGATGGAGGTAATCTATCCTTGGGACTATCCACTCTGCAAGACTGCTTGGCTCACGGCATAGAGTTCTTTTGACAATTTGCTTTTCTACTAGTCAATAAGTTTATTCTATTAGTATGACCTTCTCCTCCTTAGTATTCATATTCTCACATGTAACAAACTGGTATATGATAAGATTATCATTCTATTGGTAGTTCATCATTTTAATCACATGAAATTAAATCCATAAATAATTATAATTTTCAGTTTCTTATAAATAATAAAGTCAAAATAGGATAGATCATCTTTCATTCATAAAAAGATATTTTCAATTATTTTGGTAATTATTGTTTCAACTATTGTTTCTATTTACTTTATATTATCATTTTAAATTATATCAAATTTAAATTATTATGACACAATTTCAACATAATAATAGTAAAAATGATAAGAATAGGTCATTCCCTACTAATAGTAAAAATGGTAAGAATAGGTCTGTTCCCTTGAAATTCTGAGTAAAACGTGGCCAGAATTAAAGAGAAGTGTCACTATATGGTTTTTTAATTATTTTTTATTTAACCTCTTGAGAAAAACCACTCACACAAGAGGGTAGCATCACCACCAAGATGCATTATTGAAAAGAGAAAAAAAAACACTTTGACTACAAATAGTCTCCAAATAATCATGAAAGTGATGGCTCACTTCACGCCAAAGGTTACTACTCCAAAGGCCGCGCTTATGCAAGAAAGCATAACCCCAAAGGAGTATTGACATGAATCAAACGACTTGCTTTTTGATTTTGTAACACTCTTAATGCTACAGGGTACCAATAACCCTTCCATATGTTGCATCTCTTCTTTGGAACCCAAAGGATCCAACATGCCGGACAAGTGCAAATATCTCCTTACACTCAAGTGTCTACATTCATACTTTGAGGGTCCTCACTACTACTCAACAAAATCATTCAATCTATACTAAATATGTAGATAAAAAGTGGAAGAGAGTTTGAAGGTTCTTGTTCTAGTTTTCTTGATTAGGAAGTTAAGACAATCTATATCATGCTTAAGCCTCAAATACCCTTTCTAGCTCCACCCAAAAGAGATCTAATGGTTCAAGTCTCCTAGAAATCTTGTGTTTATATTTACACTATACATTGCAAATCCTAACTACTTACTTTATCTTATCCTAGTGTGGCTTAATTAAATGCCTCATGCAGATCAATGAAGGTGTTAAATCTTCCCTATTTACAATTGGAAAATTTACTCACCTTCAGATTTACAATTCCAAAGATCTTCAAGCTGAAGGTTCCCAACCACTACAAAGAGGTTTCACCCTAAAGTTCTTCCATGCCAAGGTGGTTTTCACACTGAAGGTCTTTTACACCAAAGGGCTTCCTTACCAAAGGTCATTTATGCTTAAGATATTTAAATCTATTAAAGTCTTCAACTCCAAGTTGCCTACAACTTGAAGCTCTTTGACTACATAGATCTTTGGCTACACTATTGAGAAGAGCTACCTTTGCCCCTACACATCTTGATAACATGATAAGTTTACCCTTGTAGTCCACAAATTGGAGGAGTAAAGTGTAGGTCATTTTAGAGAACTTCATATTGATATGCTCCTTGAAACAAACTACCAATTAATTGAGATGTTTGTTGGAATAGACCTTCACTTCCAAGCTCTGAATTTGTAGCTTCAACTCATGAATTTTGGCTCAATGTAGCTTGACTTGAATTCCCTTCTCTATGAGGCCCACTATTGGGTTGCTTGTCTCCTTCATTTTTTGGAGTACCTTTATCTTCTCCTTCTCCAAGTCGATGCATACTACATGGACTTACATCATCAATTCTTCTCTCATTTGGCCTCAATCGGCCTCCTTCTCTTCCTCCTCCTTCTTCTAAATTCTTCTAGCACTTCTTGTATTGAAGGCATCACTTGGTGTAGTAGTTGCTCATTTTCATTTCCATCCTTCTCATTGGTTGATTCATATTGGTTGCATCCAATTTGCTTTAGATGGCAGCCACCTCCTTGTCCCATACTCTCAATTTCTCTTCAATTTTGTTGCTTTTGGTTCTACTTGAGCCAAAGGATTCTCATCTTGTCATGCAGCTTCCTAATCTCTTCTTTTAGGTGCTTTGTGCAACTATGAATGAAGCATTTTGCCTCTTGATTTTGAATTTTTCTTGCAACAAGGTGTTAATTCTTAACCACTCCTCTTAGTACAACTCCCTTAAGTTTGCAAATTCTTCTTCCACCTTCCCTCTTTCTTCTTTGGTTTGATGGGAATCCTTGCATACCTATCTCACCAAGGGAGTGTAGTTGGTAACTTCCTTATGGAGTTCTTTGTATTTTGGAAAAAGCTCTTCTAGCAGCTCCTGACTTAGCCCTACCAAATAGTAACCAATTATGATAGTGGAGGTGTTTGAGAGCTCACTCCTTGGATGGGTTCCTCTTCTTTGACTTGCTTTGCCTTTCTCAAAGGGGCTCCTTCTTCCGCCTTGATTGCCACTAGCTCTTCTCCTTTGAACACCAGATATTCAACTTCAAGCACCTCACCTTCCTCTTTGAATACCTACACTTCATCTTTGTCCACTTTTTCTTTGGCCTTCAGTACAACTTCTTGCTTTTACCTTCCTTCTTCTTCCTCCTTTTGTGCACAAAGATCTTGCTTCTTGATCATACCTTCCTTCGGTACAAACCGCACTTCCAACGTGAAGGTCTTCTTCCTTGTGTGGCTGGGGTTGTTGGTGGTCCTCATTGTTGGGCTCCCCTTTTCCCAGTGTAGATTGTGCATCTTAATATTTTGCATTATCCTCCTCTGACCTTGAAGATGATTCTACAAGAATGAATGAGTTCTTCCTCTCTTTCTCCCTTTGCTCTTTGTGTCTTTGACCTTACCTTTTGAAGACTCCTTGACCACCAGAGAGTTCTTTCTTGCACTCTTTTCTTGCACCTTTGGCCTTGTAGGTACCAATCCCTTCCTCTTCTCATTGTAGTTGAGACTACTACTCGCTTACTACTTGCTTCTTTTACCTTCACACATTTACCCATTGTGTTGTATTCTTCATCAATTGAGTTATAGTTTTGGTACATTGCCTTCCTTCTAGATGTGTCTTGAAGTACCCTTTGGGATGAAGATGACTCTGGAGCTTTTGTCCCTCTTCATGAGTGAAGAGATTCACTCCCATACAGAAAAATATATCACAATCTGAGATAGAGGCATACCTCATCCATCTTTGGTCATATCTATGTACATATCCTTGGTTAGATTGTAGAACATGTATGCCCAATTTACTGGTTGTCCTTGGTACATGAACTCAAAGATGATTGCTTGGCTAATGTTAAGGTAATGCATCCTTCCATTTAAACAACTTCATGAACTGCTTCAAAGGTCATCCTTTGAGCATAGCACTTGCAGTTGGCCACACTCCACCTGTTGTTGGTCTTTGGCTTATCAAAAGAGGCCTTCAAAGCTTTCTCCAAGCTCTTGTTTGGCCAATACCATTGAGTTTCCTATGTTATTGCTCCTGGTGGGGAGTTTTGAGGCCAAGAAAATTCTTTGAGTACTCCTTCCAAGCAAATAGGTTCACTCTTAGGTTACCTATACTAGGATTCTTTGTTTTCTCAAATTTCTTGGATGAGCACTGGGTGGCTCAATTCCCAATTTCATAGCAAGGATCCAAATTTCTTGCTATGTATCATTTGAGCTCTATAATGTAATGCACACTTGTTTACCTTGGTGGTTTGAGAATCATTTCATGCACTCTCCTTGGCTACTTTGGTTCTCTCAACAAATTTTCTCACACCATGTTTCCTATCAATGTGTTAGGCAAAGGCAAAGGAAAAATTTCACAACACAAGTCTGCTAAATGTAAGGCTAGACGTAGGAGAAACATTTTGAGTGCTCCAACTCATAACTTACTATGATCTGCCATAAGTGAAGGATTGCTTGCTTTGACTAAATTTTATAGCCTTGGTTGGGTCATTACTCATATTCATTGACTAAATTGTAGTTAGGTAGTCTCAATCCACACATGCAAAGGCTTTGGTGGGTGGTAATGGTTCCTGAGGGCAGTTATGTTTCTAGGTGGCAGTATAGTCAAACAAGTATAATTCCTTTGGGTGCAAAGGTCTTTGCGGTGATAATCTTTGGGTCAGAGGTTGGTTGTGGGAAAAGTCCTTGGGCTTGTACTCCTTTGGCATGGATCATCCTCTAACTCACCTTTGGATTTATTTTTCTCATCCATGGAGTTGCCTTCCCTTCCAATAAAACCATGAAACTACTTCCTAGACTCTACAAGCAGATACCTTAATATAAGCTTAGAAAAAGATCATAGAACTATCCCAAAAACAAAAAAAAATATTTTAGTGAAGAGACTACTAGTACATAAGCATACCAAGTTTCAACCGTGATGAAATATTTCACCTCTGAATAAATAAAATTATTCTAACATCTAGTAATATTGTTGATTTTTTGAAATAAGTGTATGGACCTCTATTGACAATACTCTATGCTATGATTATATATCTAAGATATCTTAATATCCAGCTTATATTATCTTCTCTTTTTTATTTGAGACAATTTAAGCATATGGGATATTAGAATATAACATAGTTCTTACAAGTATTCTAGTAAGCTAATTTAAGTTAAACTTGTACTTTGTCTACCTCTTATCTTTATTTTGTGACAATTTCAATAACAAAATTTCACTTATATATCTTACAAGCTAAGTGGTTAAGACATATATTATGTATAAATATAAGCAAGATATTAAGATACATTTATATAGAGATTAAATCAATTATTTAGACCATCCTTTTTAATTTAGAAATAAGGAACTAGAGGATTATACTTGTTGTACACAAGGGTTGAAAACATTGATTTGCTTGCCTGATGAGTGAGTAGGGGAATGTGACAAGAGATATCTTATGGTATGGTTGATCAATTGAGAAGATGGTAATTTGACATGTGTTGTTGCTTGAGGGTTCTGGTTTATCAGCTCTAGTGGTGGTTTATGGGCTGCAAATTGGCAGCTGTTGACAATTACACACATTTGGTACAGAGACTTGTTGGTGTTTGTTCTAAGAGACAATACTGTCAAAGGGAGAGGAAGAAAGGAGGGATTGAGTTGTGGGAAGAATGCCTTGAATTGTTGTTGGAGGGGTAGGAGAACAGGTTTGACTGGCAACGGAGGTGGATTTAGGGCTAGAGAGAGTTACAAGTTGTTCAGGGAGAAATAGAGACATCTATCATAGCAGTTTAGTGGAGAAATTGTTGTGACATGAGCTTGAGGTGAAGCAAACAAGGAGCCTGAGCTTAAAATGCCATAAGGGAAGAACATGCGGTGCAGGTGCAAATATTGAATTACACCAAGGAAGGGAAGTTGTTTCAAAATCTGTTCCACTTAGCCCCAATGTTTTTGAAAGCAGATAGAGTTGTCATTTATTTTGTGGGAGAAAAAACTCTTACTTCTAGTCAGTTAGCTTCTGTCAAGAAAATTCCTAGTGTTTTTCCTTTTGCCTTGACATTCTTCATCCCCAGAAGCTCTTTGGTAGTTAGAAGCCAAGAAGAACAAAATGTGGTGAGATTTGAGTCGGATCTAGTTACTCTGAATGCTGCTGAGGAGTCCCAACCTTACAGAGAACAAAGTATAGAGGAAGTCAAGGGAATGGATGCTCTGAAGTGCCTTGTGTCTGAGTTGTGTGCGTCCAATAAAAGGAAACAAGGAGTTGAGGTGAAAAGATCTAAGCAGATTTTTGAGAGTCCCGCTGATAGGGTTGTGAGTTTGTCTCTGATGGTTTCCTTGACTCAAATACAATTTTTTTTTTGATGGCTGAATTCTAGATATGCCAATTGTTCATGCAAGTGATCTTTTCCTACATTTGATTGGCTATAGTTGGGAGGAGCGGATTTGAGAATTGAAAGATTGGAATAAGGAAGAGGGACTGAATCAACAAGGATTAAAAAGGTAGGATGAGAGGAAGGAGGAGGAGAGTAAGTTTGTAAGGTGTAAAGCAAGGGCTTGTAGATTTTCATGCTGACATATCTGGTATAAGTGCACGGCAAACTTGGGAGGTCAGTTTCAAGGATGAGGCTTTGCTGGCAAATATAGCTGCTTTCACAAGAGCCTGCTTGCCACATAACCTACAGGCTTGAAGAAGACTTTGAGATATGTTTGTTACATGAACAACTTCACACTCTCCTCCACAATGGGTCTTGGGATCCGGGTGACAATGCAATCTGTAGCCCAAGCTGCTGATGGCTAAATGAAATATGCAGAAAATACATGATGAAGTAGTATGTTGGTTTCATTTCTTGACATCTGCAATGCAGGAAAGCTTCATACCTCCTACAATCACACAATGATTTTCTCACTATCACGTCCGGAAAGGCCTCAGGAATATTTAGAGGCCTTTCAGGATCTCTGAACATTTGTCCATTCAGACCTATTTTGATTGAAACCTGAAAGAGAAAACGGGGCTTTGGTGTACACAATGACAAGACAACCAGATTTGTGAGAACTCCCAGGACATCCCATCTTGAAACTGAGAGTTTATGGTTGCATGATTCAAAAAGCCTTGTAAATAAGGAATGAGATGTTCTGCCTATTGAGGATAGTATCAAAGTGTTCTGCTAGGTGTGGTTAGTGCATATTTACCAGCTGTTGTGCCCATCCCCTCACGTAGGTGCCTACCCAGAGCTCATATGGTTTTGCAATCAACACGTGTACTACATAGAGGTCCGGTCTCCTATTCTAATATTTATACTTGGTTTATTCTGTTGTTAGAAGAGTTGACTTCTTATCTAGGCTGGTCATTAAGGAGCTCCATTCATAATACAGGTGCAGATTAAATTGTTCCACAATCAGTTGTGCGCAATGCCTAGATCTTGGTCAAAGTTGGCCAAGATGTTTGAATCTGTAGCCTCTCTGAAGAGAAGGTAGCTTGAGAGTGCGGTTTCTATATACACTACCACACACAACTTGAATTACATTGATAGAGAGCATAGATGTGTGGAGATCTGTTTTTGCAAGTAAGGTGTTTAGAAAATCAAACTGCTGCTCAATTTTGAGAGTATATTTACCTTGCTTTGAAAGTATTATAGTCAATTGGAGCAGTAATTTAGATAGGAAAAGCAAAGAAATCTATTAGCAAAGAAAACCTTCTCAAGCCACAAGCTTAAAAGAGCAACCCCTATAGTGAAAGAAACATCAACTGCCAAGAACCACTTTTGCTACCTGTCACCATCAAGCATGCATTGGAGGTTGCAACGTGAAGCTTATTTGAGGCCTTCTTTATTCACTCTAAGTGGAGGAAAATTTTGAGAACACGTGAGGGGTGGCCAAGCAGTAAGACAGGGTGAGTGGTAGGCATGATGTCTGGAGGTGCCAAATTTGACATTGCCAAGTATGATGGATGCTCTGATTATCTCCTATGAGAGCATCAGGTGAAAGGCAAGTTTAAGGCCAATGGTGTTGGGAAATTATTGAGACCCAAGACCAATTTTGTGTTAGAGGATGATTGGAACGACATGCAGGAGAAAGCTATACATAATTTTTTTACATCTACAGCACATGTCATCAAGCAATGGGTGAGTACAAGGACTGCATTACTCTTTTTGATGAGCTACAATAGAAATACCACAGAAAGAGTTATCAAATCATCTCTACATTTCCTTGAATCTGATGAGCTTCAAGATGAAGGACAATGGGACCAAGATACAAGATCATATTGATGCCTTTAATGATCTTGTTGTGGACTTGCAGAATCTTGGAGAGGACATGAGTGATGAGAGAAAGGCTCTCCACCGGTTGAGTTCTCTTCCTACGTCCTACCAATCCTTGTTACAAGTATTACTACATTGTGATAGGAAGACCAACACCTACAATGAGGTAGTGAGTGCTCTATTAACAAATTATCTTCAATAGAAGATGATGTTATCTTCTCAACCATCAACTCCTTCAAGAACAATGTTGAATGTAAATTGTGGAAGGACTCAAAAGCAAACAGATGGTGGGGAGTAGAGATCTAAGACTAGATCTTGGTCTAGGGAGAGATCCCAAGATTGCTCTGTTGGAAGTGTGGTAAAGCTAGCCACCTCAAGAGAGATTGTCATGGAAAAGCAGTCAATCCTTCTTTAGCAAATGTGGCAAAAGACAACAAGAAAGAAGAAGAGGAGGACCTGCTTGATGATGACTATGCTCTATGGTGCAAACAATATACCCTTTTCACTTCATTTCAACAAAGGCAAGATGAATGGATTCTAGATTTTGTGCTTGTTCATACCATATGTGTTCCAAAAGAGAGTTCTTTAGTCCTTACTTGATATCAAATGGTTCAATTTTGATGGGAAATGGTCATCCCTAATTGTAGGCATTGCATTTGTTAAGATGCAAATGTTTGATGGTCTTGTCCACACATTGACTAATGTTAGGCATATCCTTGACATGAGGAAGAAATTGATATCTCTTGGCATGTTAGACAAAAATGGTCACAATGGAAAGTAGTTGATGGTGCACTTTGAGTCATAGCTAGGAGAAAAGTCATCTTGATGGGAAATAGGTGCAAGAAGCTATATGTGCTAGACAGAAACACTATTTGTGAAGAAGCTCATGCTAATAGATCTCATGATATGATTGACTACTTGTGGCATTCAAGGCTAGGTCACATAGTGAGAAGAGCATGTTTATTCTTTGCAAGAAAAGGATTTATTTTTACACTACGATCTAGTAGTTTATAATTTTGTGAGCATTGTATACTAGGGAAGCAACATTGTACTGCTTTTGGTGTTGGAACTAATAGTCCCATAGAAGTTCTAGAGTATATACATAGTGATGTGGTGGGCTCATCCCCTACTCCCTCACATTTTGGAAAGTTATACTATGCATCTATCATCAATGATTATTCAATGTTTGTATGGATTTATTTCCTACATTAGAAGTCTAAGGTCTTTGTCACTTTCAAGAAGTAGGAAGCCCAAATTGAGACTCAGACTAGTAAGAAAATGAGATTTTTGCAATCAGATAATGGTAGGGAATACACAACTATAGAGCTTGAGGTGTATTGTCAACAAGAGTGGATAACTCACTATCTCACTATAAAATATACTCCACCACAAAATGGTGTTGCTAAGCAGCTCAATCAAACACTATTGGAGCAGATGAGGAGTATGCTAAGCCAATCAGGTTTTTCACATGTGTTTTGTGCTCAATCTGCCAGCATTGGAGCTTACTTAGTAGATCTCTCTCCTTCCAATGTGATTAATTACATGATACCGTTTGAGATGAGGCACGGATGGCCTGCAAATTACAATCATTTAGAAATCTTTCGATATAATGCATATCCTCTCATACCCAAGGAAAATAGAACTAAGCAGGATCTTACTTCCAAAAAATGTGTTTTTCTTGGCTACCAGAGTGGTGTGAAGACTTACAGGTTGTGGGATTCCCTCAATTGTAAATTGATTTTCAATAGAGATGTTTCATTTAATGAATCAAGATCATTGACCAAGGGGGAGAAAGCTCTAGTTCCACATATTGAAAAGGGAAAATCTACTCTAAATATTGTTGAGGGGGAGATTAATTATGATGGTTTTCATGATGAGTCACAAGGAGGTGCTCCCACAGAGGAGCAAGTTCACCAAATTGAGTAATTACAAGAGCATGAAGAGACTCGTGCACCTTGACACATAGCAGCAGAGGAAGATCAAGCAGAGTCATCAACAAGGAGGATGTCTTGATGCACTATTTGTGCTCTTGAATGATTTGGAAAATGGGTTGATTCAACATAATTATATTTGTGCTCTTGAATGATTTGGAAAATGGGTTGATTCAACACAATTATATTTGTGCTCTTGAATGATTTGGAAAATGGGTTGATTCAACACAATTAATAGATGAGGTATCTCTCTTGATGATGATGGTATAACTTTGATCTTGGAAGAAGGGGAACCTTCTTCATACAAAGAGGCTCTAGCTTTGATGGACAAGCTTGAGTGGAATGCAGCAATGCGGAGAGAGATGCAATCATTGATTGATAACACGACTTAGGAGTTAGCAAAACTTCCAAAACATCAACAACTAGTGGATAGTAAGTGGGTTTACAATCTGAAAGATAGCTCCACTGATGGAGAGAAGAAGATTACAAGACCAAGTTGGTGGCCAGGAGATTCACACAAGAAAAAGGTGTGAATTAAAATGAAGTCTACTCTCTAATTGCTAAGTATGCCACTATTTGCTTATTGTATGTACTGTGACTTTCTTTGTTCTTATCTTAGATGAAATAGATGTTGTCACTGATTTCCTCTATGGAAATTTAGATTTGGTGATCTTCATGAGACAGCCTATGGGCTTTGTGAAGAAAAACCAAGAGGAATGGTTTGCAAGTTGCTACAATCCTTGTATGGATTGAAGCAAGCTCATAGACAATAGAACAAACGGTTCAATTATTTCATGAGGTCACAAGGATTTAAACAAAGTGTGTTTGATCCTTGTGTCTACATGAAAAAGGTGAGTAATGAAATCTTTGGCTTCATTATTCTGGTACTCTATGTAGATGACATGCTTATTGCAGCTAGGAACAGATCTGATGTTGATAAGCTAAAAGCTCTCTTGAGTTTTGATTTTAGAATGAAAGATCTTGGTACAACAACAAAGATCTTGGGGATGGAGATCCAAAAAGCCTCAAACGGTGTGAAGTTGTGGTTAACTCAAGGGAAGTATGCTAGAAAGGTACTTGTGAGATTTAACATGGAGAATTGCAAGTCTATGAATACTCCTTTAGCTCCTCACTTCAAGCTTTCATCATCTCTTTGTCCAACAGATGCCTTAGAGAAAGGTTTCATGTCCAATATCCCCTACAACAAGGCAATGGGAAGTCCCATGTTTTTGATGATTTGCGCTAGGCCTGATGTTGCTCTAGCTACGGGCAAGACTAGAAGATATATGTCAATCCAAGGAGGATACATTGGGAAGATGAAGTGGATCTTCAAATATCTCAAGGATTTGTTGGACTTTGGCCTTGTGTTTGATGCTAAATCTTACAATGCCAAATCACATATTGGCTATGTAGATGTTGACATGGACAAGATCTGGATGGGAAGAAATCTTTGACTACATTAGTGTTCACACTTTGAGGTGGATGCATATGTTGGAGAGCTACATTATAGAAGTGTGTAGCTTAGTCTAGTACAGAAGCTGAGTATGTAGCTGCAGCATAAGCACTACAAAAGCAATCTGGTTGGACATGCTTATCATAAAGATGGGATTGACACATGAAATTGTGAATCTTCATTGTGATAGCCAAAGTGTTTTACATCAAGCTATGAACCAGGTAATGGACAATAGAGTGAAGCACATTGATATATCTAGCATCATTTTCTCAGGCAGGCTATGTCTGACAAAATGATTGAGCTAGTCAAGATTGATAGTAAACTCAATCCCATGATGCTTTTACAAAATTGATTTCTTTGGAGAATTTTTTGAGACATTGTGTCAAACTGCAAATGTTGCAGATGTGCACAAGTAGAGTAGACTAGCAGTTGTGTTATATTTATATATGATTTTACTCTATCATGTTTAGGCTAGAGCTTAGTTCTAGTCAACTCTAGTTTACAAAGGGACCTATGTTAGGCTTCCTTCTAGGACTTCATGTAGAGTAATCATATAGGTTATAAAGGCTAAGGACCCCAAGGCGAGAGTCAAGAGGGAGATTGTCAGGAGTTAACTCAAGTATTGAATAACTTTGGTTAGTTGGACTAGGGCTGGACTGCTATATAAGAGAGCTGGTAGAAGCTCTCTTATATAGCATTGTGCAACACATTAGTTTCAATGTCACTAAAGCTATTGGTGTGTTCCTATGGACATAGCCTCAATGAGGTGAACCACTTATCTTCTTGTATCAACCATGATGCATGCATTTCTTGTCTATTATTGAACTGGACTTAGAGAAACTATCTACTAGATACTTTAAAGAATTAGAGAGTGTGAAAATTTGAAGTTATAGAATGGATATAAGATGAGTTGTTTCACATTTCTAAATGCTTGTTATGAAGCAGTAATCAGACTCACAAGCATTACTTTTATTAATTGGAATGGTAGAAAACAACTCACAGGCATAGTTATGCAAAACAATGCTAAAATTCAAAATTTTGAAAAATGTATATTATCAAATATTTTATATTATAATATTTACTATACCAAATTTAATATTTTAGAAATTTACAACACTTAACATCTAGCATGTAGATGTTATTACATCTATCTATTGTAAAATAAAACAAAGGAAAGGTTGCATCTTACAGTTGTGTACTTGTTCATAATTTAATTTTGCAAAGTAGTTCTTTTGAAGTAGATTTTCCATTGTAACTTGTTTCACACTTTCTTTTCATCAAGGTTTTCAAATTTTCAATATCAAATTATAACCATGATTGTATGGTAACCAGAATATATATAGTTCTATCAAATATAAAATTGATGATCATAATATACATAAAAATCATATAAACTGTTATGATCCAATTTTTAAGGATGCATGTTATTTCATTATTTATTTTATTTTATTTTATTATTTAAATTTAGAACTTTCACTTGTAAATATAAATTTCAGATCCACTAAAAAATACTTTCTGATTTAAATTTTATAGAAAAAAAATTATAAATATCTTTTCATATACATAAATCTCACTCAGAGGTACTTTGCTCGATAGTAAATTTCATTTAAAATGATATCTTTGAGTGTTTATATAGTTTATATAAAATAGTTGATATAAAATCATTTGTAGAATCAACGTCTTAATACTAAATTAGATTAATTTTTTATTTTCTTTGAAGCCTTATTTATATTTTCTTGGAGTCTTTTCTTCTATTCTTATTCTAATCATTTTATATTTTACCATTTACTGAATAAAACGAAAATAATAAATGTAGATATAAATTATTGAACAAAAATATATGAATAATGAATACAACCAAGTTCCAAACAATATCCTTTCATCTATTTTTATAATTGTATATTGACAACTAAATGTAGTGTTGAGACCTTAATGCTCAAAAATAGTATAATTCTAAGTACAATTATAAAGATGGCCCTATTATATTGCAGTAAATAATATGATAATATTATATTATAACAAATTCTTTATTAATTTTACATTCTTTTTATTTGAAAGCATTTGATACTTTTTATTATACAAGATTCAAGATAAGAATGTTTTCATTAAAATATAAGATATTTTAATATCTATTTTTAAAGTCAAAGGAATTCTCACCAATGATCTTAGTTTGTAGAATAATAAGCTAGTCTTGGGCAATAATACTTCATAATAAAAACTAAGTTTCCAATCATTAACGTGAGCATGAAATCAAAATTAAACAAAGAACTTCTAAGATTATATATATATATATATATATATATATATATATATATATATATATATATATATATATATATATATATATATATATATATATATATATATATATATATATAACTCATGAATATAAACTCATGAATTGCAAATGATTCGATAAGCAAGATGTACATGATTCACAATGCTAGAATAGTGAGAAATCCATAATGTAGAATGCATCGAATGTTACTTGAAGCAAAGGCATAATTGAAACAAATTGTGAATAACATATGGCTAATAGACTAGTAAACCGCCATGAAATTGAGAACTCTATGCTAATGACTGCAAGAAATACGTATTGCTATGTAAAAGACTGCCTCTAAGCAGTGCGTGAACAAAAAAAATAAAAAATGTGAGCTGGAGTCAGGTAGGAACAATGTATACACCAAGAGGACCCAATGTATACACCATTAGGCAAAGTGCGAAGGAAAAATAACAAGGAGGGAATTAGCTGGAGAATGGAGGAGAGGAACAATGCAAGAGCAATAGGATGGTGTGGCTGCAGAAACCTATCAAAGTGTAACAAGGTGACGAGAGCAATGCAGAAAAAGATAGGATATAAATTATATTGCAACAAGCGCTATGGACACTTGAGTCCCAAGACGCTAAACAATAAAGTGAAGCAGAAGGCAGCCATAGTAAACCTTCATGAAAACACATGCAACTTCATAAGTGCCTCACGCAGTGCCAAAGTAGCTGAGCAATTGCTAGTACCCCTCATATTGAGTTTCTGCTCAAAAGCTCATGAGTGCCAATATAAATATATAAATATAATATAAATATATATATATATATATATAAGAACAGAACCCGTTTTGGGAACGGATTATCCAGAACTCATGAAGTGCAAATGATCAATAAGCAATATGTACATGAATCACAAAGAGAGAGTAGTGTTAAAGCACTAAGGTAGCCAGCATCGAATGTAACGTGTAGCAAAAGCATCATTGAAACAAATTGAAAATAACTGATGGCCAACAGACTAGTAAAGCACATTAAATCGAGAGCATCTATGCAAACTATAGCAAGGAATATGAAACCATGATGTAAGAGGCCAGCAGTAAGTAGTGCGTGAACACAATGAAGAACCCACCAGTAAGCCCGCCAGTAAGCCGCGCTTGAACAACTAGAAAGAACATGGGCTGGAGGCGTGAATACTTTAGGCATGAGAGGATGAAGCATGAAGCAATTAGAGAGCAAAGGAAGGGAAAGAACTATGGAGTGAATTAGTTGTGGAATGGAGGAGTGGAACAAAACAAGGGGTCTCAGATGATGTGGCTACAGAAATGGGTCAAAGTGTAAAAGGGAACGAGAGCTAAGAGTAAGAGGACAAGATATGAATAATATCACAACCAGCGCTGTGGTGCTGGAGTCCTGAGATGCTAAACAGCTAAGGGAAGCAGAAGGTGGCCATAGTAAACCTCCACGGAAGCACCTATGACTTCATTAGTGCCTCACGCAATGCCGAAGTAGCTGAACAATTGCAAGTACCCCTCGTTCCCAGTTCTTGCTCGAAAACTCATGAGTGCCAAGGTAAACTTGGTTACTCCTCTAAACTGCTGCTCTGAAGTAATGAGAAACAACAAGCATCAGCGAAGGAAACCTCCTCGCAAGAAAACTCAGCACTGCACGGAAAGGGATGAGCGGGGAGCTAAAAGAACTGCAATGCTACAGAAGAAAGGACTAGCGGGGGAACCCAAGCTAGCCACGAGCGGGGAGCAAAACACTTCAATGCTACACACGAAAGGACAACAGGAGAAACCCTGGCCAACAGAGAAGCAAGTAAAAGCAATCCTGGCCAACAAAGAAGCAAGTAACAGCACTGAAAAGAAATTAGTGCATCTCGCGATAGGGCAAACCATGGAGGCAAATGCAGCCTCGTGTTAAGTGAAGGACCAGGTGGCCTCTTGTCCATAAGCAGAGGCCACTTGTCAGTAAGCCTTCGATGCAAATCTACATGGTAGAAAAAATACACATGGGAGAAAAAACACTTCAGCAGTCAAGATGGTATAGAAGTCTAAGGGAAAAACTATATGTACATACTATTGTACTATATATCCATAGCATACTATTGTATGCTATAGATATATACACTCTGTAAATACATACATAGACAACTACTACTGCTGGCTGCCATCATGAAAATAACAAGGCCGGTTTTAACCAGGACTGGATTTTTGTTCTGACTCGAAATTACATTCATACTTTACAGATTCCCTTTAAAAGAGAGAAATGGTTTGAACAAAAACGTCAGTGTTTCATACCAACATACAGTCTCTGAATACTGGTACAAATATTCCTCTTGAAAAATTCCAGTTTGAATGATCATCTCAATTCTACAATTGATAGATACTGTTCTAATTGTTGCTTCGGAGAGTAGTGTAACCGGAGCCCTGCCGTCAAGGAATGATCTTATGATCTCTCATGCGGTCGATGTACATGTGGAACGTCTTCTCTGTATTCCTAAAACTCAAAAATCCTAATTCTTTACTCTTGTTCGTGCTCACTACTAACTTTGTACCATCGATCGAAAGCTCATTACCGACTGCCGAAAACTGACACAATTGTTGTATATTGTAGGGTTGCAAGCCGTGCTCTTTCACGATCTTGTCCCACACAGTCTGTTTGTCACTCATCAACTCCTGCAATCTGAAAGGTGGGTACGTGGGTGGGAGCGCTTCTAAACCGAACTTGGCAGCCAGGACTCTCCACAAACTCTTCCAGGTGAACAGATCCCCATTTGTGCAATTGAAGGCCTGGTTCTGAACGTTCGGATCCGTAGCTGCCCAAATTTGTTGTTCTGCAACAAGGTCTGCGTTTGCCCCGTCGTGGAGCGAATCCCAGGCGGCTCCTTGTGCTCCAGGGAAGATGAAAGGAAGTCCTTCGAACTTACAGATAGATCCATAGACTGCGATCGTTGCCATAAAGTTGGTTTGGCTTCTGGGTGAAGATCCGAACATAATGGTGGGGCGATGGACGGACCATGTCAGCTCGCCCTGCTTCTGCTTCACTGCGTCATGTAATATGTCTTCCAGAGCGTAGTAGAAGTTCGGTCCAGGTAGACGAGGAACATCCTCTTGGTAAGGATGGTCTGGAAGTGGAGCATTATCGTCAATGTCACTCGCTACTTCATAATGGCTTCGACCTGTCTGAAGGCAAATGTGTCGTAGACCCTTCGCATTGGGAAGGATTGCATCTAATGCGTTCCGGAACATGCTCGCATTCAGAGCGCATTGTGTTTCCTTGTCCGTAAAAGTCCCACGCATCGCAGCGGTCACCCAAAACAGGTGAGTAACGTCCGTGAGAGGAGAAAGCTTACCCAAGGTGTCGGCTCTGTCGACGAGATCGCACTGGATGTAAGCAGTAGGAATGTGCCACTCTATCTTCGGCCGCCTGGCAACTCCGTAGATCTTCCAAGGACCTCCTGGGGTGCTGGGCTTTGCAAGACATTCCGTCAAAATTTCTCCAACGAGTCCGGTCGATCCTATAACAAGTGCTACATTCGTCATTATGCCTCGCCGGCTGAACAGAGAACAGCACCTTTCCTGTTTCTGTAGAACATAACCCGACCCAGGTTTTCAAAGACGACTAGAAATCTAACCACAAGATCTCACTCATGTTAGATCTGTTTCACTAGTCCGATGCCACTGCAATGAGCTCCAAAGCCTGTGTAATTCTTTGAACTCTCGATCAGTAGATCACATATTTCTCCCAGATCAGGTTTCTGCGGTGAAGGTCAACACTCGATCATCAGCTCGATTCATGACTTGTGATCTATAAACGACATTCAGAATGTAAGAAAATTGTTAGAGATCACGCTGAATTAAGATGGACACCACGCAGGCTTATAGACCTCAGAGCCCGCGCCTGGAACAATCAAGAGCATCGCAGCAAATCCAAACTGCCTCTTACCTCGCAATTGAGATCGCATTACGCCGTTCCAAATGCGTATATTGAAGAAAATCTGAGGTTGGGAGTTCGATCTGAAGATTTGATAGAAGAAAGATGGTTATCTGCACACAGAAACAGAGAACGAAGTTGTTTGGCGCCTGGAAATTGATCTCAACGTGTCTGGATATAAGATAAACATTACTTTCTGTCTACAAACTTCAGTGCACACCTTCCAACATACTAGAGGGTACCAATTTAGAATATAATATGTAGCAATACCTTACCATCAGACTCGTCCTCATTCGACCACCAAAATTTGACCTGGTATGGCCATGGACTTCTTCCCTTCACATGATGGATACAGATCATGTCAAGGGAAGAAGTCAATGGTTCCCACAGTATAGTTGGTGTCCTTACTTCTACGTAGGTGTGATGTCGGAGTACAAGGGGAATTCCAATGGTGGTGCTTCCTCCGACAGAGTCGTAATTTGGTGGAACTCGCTGCACCTTTTGGCTTTCAGTGCTGAAAAATTCGTAGTGAGGTTCTCAGTTATGACGACGGAGTATGACTCATTACGATCCAACAGGGGCAATCTTTTACACATGTTCCAATAAAAATTGCCAGTTTCTACTCTACAGTTTTTGGACCAATTAGATCCAGCCTGCTGCCTGAACGACTAATACAGAATTGGGACGCCATCCACACCCTTGAATTAACAATTCACATACTGTAGTTCGTAAGTATATACCCTGAAATTATTCTGCAGAGTAAAACGGAACTTTGTAACACTTGTAACACATGATCCTCAAATTACAAGTGTTACAGATTTCTCGTAGCCGAGAGGAAGTGCACATTTTCGGTGCACATTTTCGGCTGATACAATACTAGAATCCGGCTAAACCCATTACTAAAACTCAGGATGAAATACAGGTTTCGGTATTGAGGTTTATCCGACATATACTTTGACTAATTGCCTGCAGCCTCTAGAGTCATGTCAGGACAGGAAATTGGCCTAGGCGTGGAGAAGCGTCTTAAGAAGCAATACAGATCCTAAAGGATCTGAAAGTGACCAGGCTTGCCATAATGCGATGGGCACGGTAACTTAGAGAGCTAATGCTGTTGAAGACAAGTTGAAAGTAGCTTGATTGACGAAAGCACCCATCTCATTTCCAAGAGATAACAAGAGAAAGAAGTGAGGAAGGGAAATTTAATACTTTGGACGACTCGAGAGCTTGCTTTTTACGCTTATGAATCAATTTGAAAACTTACAGGAAGGATTGAGACTCGAGCTGGTTGCGCAGTCGTCTCAGTCTTCATCATCGCAAGATTGTTGGTTACGTTATTTTAGTATCTTACCAGATTGAACATAAGGATTATAAATAATACAGGTTTGCCTAATTAAAACAATCTTAAAAAGGCGTTTGATATCAACAAGTGGTAGGATGCTTCTCGGAAAGTATTATGATAATAAATAATATAAGAAAGCAATTAAGAAAGATGCAGAATATCTTTTCTTATTAATTCCCAGAGGAGAATTTCTTAAAGCTACTTGTAACCAAACTTATAATAAGTTAGCGGAGAGGAATAGTTTATCGACCTTCATTGTATCATCAAGTTCCAAACTGGTACACTATGATGATATGCAGTTAGTTAAACTAGACTCCAGGTGGGTATTACTATAATTGTTACAAGCAAGAAATCTTATTCTCTACTTTATCTCTCTCAGAAAAGTCTATCCCTGTCTCTCGCCGTACATGAGACACTTCTAGTGTTCATATCAACTTGGAAATCAACAACAATTTAAAACAATGAAGTTCTATTTATAATAGAGCTAACCCTAATGGCACCACCTGCTGTGCTAACCCTAAGCCCAACCCTAAATACAAACCACGTTGAAGTTGTGTGCATTGCAGCCACTGAAAAGTCATACTCTTTTACATGCACGTGTAAACTAATGCTCAACAAAACTCCCTCTCCAAACTCGTGTGAAAGAAGTCAAAAACAATAGAAGCTCCATGGCTTCTAATTGACCAGGTATGTGTATCTGCAATTTTTCTTCATCAGTTGTTGGAGCAATAGTAATGCTAGTACTACAAAAAAAAGCATGTTTTTCTTTGTCTACTCCCTTAGTAAACATATCAACACAATTCTTTGAGCCGGAAATCTTCCCAAGTTTCAACTTATTATCCTTGAGTGCTGCCCTGATGAAATGATATTTCTTTTGATATGTCTAGTCCTAGCATGGTAAGAAGCATTCTTTGCCAAATGTATTGCACTTTGACTATCGTTCCATAGAGTACTTCCAGTTTGCATTAGTTGTAGCTCTTCCATGTAATCTTGAAACCACATGATTTCTTTTGAAGCTTTTGTGATCACCACATACTCAACTTCTGTTCTTGATAGAGCCTTCTACATATATCTACTAACTATTCCCATTGCATGTGCAATATCTAGATTGATATGGAACCATGGCCATCTCATCCATTTTAGTTTTAGTGCTTGGCAAGAGTCTTTTGAAAAGTTTGAAGTGTATGCCCCAAGGAGTTGACCCTTTGTTAGAATTGTGCATGTTGAATATCTGTCGCACTTTCTTCATGTAGTCTTCTTGGGATAACCACAACTTTGTGTTCTTCCTCTTCTTGAAAATGTTCATGCCCAATATCTTTTTGATAGATCTCAATATTTTCTTCAGCTCTAAAATCTTCTTCATATTGGAGCTAGCCACCAGCATGTCATCCACCTATAAAGATATACAATGTCTCCATTACCAAAAAATTTAAGATAAATGCAATGATCAGCTTCACATGTAGTAAAGCCTTTCACTTGCATGAAACTGTCAAATCTCAAGTACCATTGTCATGGAGCTTGTTTCAGCCCATATAGACTCTTCTTTAGGCAAAAAAACCATGTGCTGTTTGCCTTTTGCTTCAAAACCAGTGTTTGTATGATCTATAATTCTTCATCTAACTTGCCATGTAGAAATGTCATCTTTACATCAAGATGTTCAAGATGAATATACTCCACAACAACTAGATTCAGTACACTAATGGATGTCATCTTCACCATTGGTTCAAAGATCTATGTGTAGTCTATTCTTTGCTTATGCAAAAAACCTTTGACCACAAGTCTTGCCTTGTGTCTCATGTTACCATCTGTCTATGTCTTGATTTTGTACACCCATTTTGTCAACACCTTTTTTTCAATAGGTAGTTTTGTCAATTCCCATGTCTTATTTTGGTACAAAGAATTCATCTCCTATTTCATAGCATGTTCCCATTTCACATGAGATACATCATGTTTTGCTTCGTCATATAACTTTTGCTCCCCCAGATCTGTATATAAGACATGAATTAGAACTATATTGGTAGATGGATCAAATATTACATTTTCTTTTCTCACTCTTGTGGACCTCCTTGGTGTTCAATCCGCTTGTTCCTTAGGTTTTTCATGTTCCTCTTGCTGAACTCCTTGTTCACTAGAATCTTCACTTTCACTACATTTCTCATGAATCTGATCTTGAGGAGCAAGTTGGTTTGTTGGAGATCTCTTCTTGAACTCAATATCCAAGTCAACATACCCCGGTTCAATTGACTCTTTTTGCACATTTTGACAATCCCTATACATTGGACTCTCTCAGAATACAACATTCCTATTGCATATGAATTTTTTATTTTTGTAATCCTAGAGCCTATAACCATACTTATCATTGCCGTACACTTTTAAGACTTAGTGTCAAGCTTGTTCCTATCATTGTTGATCATCAGAGTATATCCTATACAGCCAAATACCTTAAAAAATTAATAATTAACCTTCTTACCTGACCATACCTCTTCCGAGGCTTTCCATCTAGCACACTAGATGGACTTTTGTTGATCAAGTATATAGTTGTATTGACTGTAGCAGCCCAAAGGTGGAGTGGTAATTTTGCATGTAATCTCATACACCTTGCTTCCTCCAAGCTTGTTGGGTTCATCCTTTTTGCTAGGCTATTTTATTGTGGTGTTCTTAGAACTGTCTTTATACCATGTATGCATTCTTAGCTCAAGAACTTTGTGGATCCTTCACCTTCATTGTCAGATTTCAGTGCTTTAATCTGACAACCTGCATCTTTCTTGAGCATTTTTTTCTACATCTTGAACACATTCAGGACATTTGATTTTTTGCAAAGAGCATAGACCAAGGTTTTTCTTGTTCCATCATTGATGAAAGTGATAAAACTTTTGCCTCCATATGAGAGCTCCTGTGTTGGGCCATATAAGCCAATGTGTACCACCTCTTGCTTCTTGCTTTTGCTCTATTGACCCTTCAGTTTGATACTAATTGTTTTTGGCTTTCCATAGATGCAGGTTTCACAGAAATTTAACTCAACCTTATTCAAACCTGGCGGCAAGTTTCTTGTGTGCAACTACATCACACCTTCTTTTGCCTAGATGCCCTAGTCTTTGATGCCATAGTGTAGATGGATGTTTTGAAACCATGGTAGCTACAACAGTGTTCTCAATGCTATCTCCTTGTAGTAGGTAAGGTGTACTTCTATGCTTTCCCCTTGCTACTACTCTTGCTCTAGTTGTTATCTTCCATTCTCTCCTTCCAAAAGTTGTAATAAAACCTTTTTCATCAAGTTTGCTAGCTAAGATAAGGTTTTTCTCCAACTACAGGACGTGCTCTGTCTCTTGTAAGACATGCTTTGCTCCACCAGGAATCTTGATCACAAATATTCCCTTTCTAGCAATTGGACACCTTTGACCATTTGCCATGATCACTTGTTCAAGATCACCACTGAAATAATTGCTAAACAAGCTTTTCTTTGATGTGCTATGAAAAGAAGCTCCTAATCCATGAACCACTTATCCAAAATAGAATCAAAACCTGCTGATAAACATTAGTTTTCCAAATGAAATTCTTCACTAACTATATTTGCATCTGCTGTCTT
Source organism: Lunularia cruciata (assembly GCA_948567375.1). Lineage (NCBI taxonomy): Eukaryota > Viridiplantae > Streptophyta > Marchantiopsida > Lunulariales > Lunulariaceae > Lunularia > Lunularia cruciata. Next base: position 62,500,742 of record OX419758.1, read on the forward strand.
TTTGCACTTTTCTTTTATAGGCTTTGCATTGATGCATTCTATTCTCCAGGTTGGTGATAGTACCAATACTTATTGTTCTATATTTCTTTCTTGCTTCTTGTTCTCTCTCTACACTTTGATCTACCATGAACATTGAGTTTAAATTGGCTTTGATTTCTTCCACAATTTTCAACTGCCAATGCAATAGAAGATGAAGATGTTGAGTAGTTGTCTCCCTCCAAAGCTCTTCTCCATATCTCTTTGTCTATGATGTTACTTATAGCATTATCAAGCATCAAGTCATCTTTTGTGGTGATAGAAATCCTTTGCACTAAAGTGTTGTAGCTGTTTGGCAAGGAACACAAAAAAAATACCACTTGCAACTTCATATCTAGATCCATGCTTGCTGATTCCAACTGGTTTGTAACCTATGTAAAGTTATTGAGATGCTCTACAATGAATTCACTGTCAATAAATTTCATATTGACTAGTTTCTTTAGCAAAAATATCCAATTTGAAATCAAGGGTTTCTCATGCATGTTGGTCAGAGTATCCATTGCTTCCTTTTTCTTTTTAGCCTTTGCAATGTGATACCTTGACTTTTTCATCAAGCCTAGACAAATTGCACCAAGTGCCTTTTAATCAAGAATCTTCCATGCTGCATCTGCCTTTGGATCAACTTCTGCCCTTTTTGGCTTCACATCTTCAAGCAGAGCATACAGATCTTTATGGTATAAATAGTCCTCAATCTGAAGTTTCCACCATCCAAAAACTTGTCCAACAAATTTCTCTCAACTCTGATTTTATCCTTTGCTATTCTTGATTGCCTTCAAATCTAGCACCACTAATGATTCTTCCAACAAAGGATATCTCTACCCCAACCAACACTCTGATACCAAAATTTCAGAATCTGGGTGCTAAGTCATTTGCAAAAAAATAAGAAACCACAAAATAGACACAGATTTGTTATCAAGGTTCACCCAACTTGGGCTATGTCCCCATGCAAAGACACTTTCCTGCAGTTTCACTAAACTCAAGAGGATTGTTAGAAGCAAGAGATCTCATTGATCTACTTTATCTCTCTAAGAAAAGTCTATTGTTGTCTTTCCCCATACAACACTCCTAGTGTTTGTATCAACTTGGAAATTGATATCAAATTGAAATAATGAATTTCTCTCCATAATTGAGCTAACACTAAATGGAACCACTGGCTATGCTAATCCTAAGCCCAACCCTAAATAACAACTTTGTTTAAGTTGTGTGCATTGAAGCCATTAAAAAGTCATGCTCTTTTACATGTAGGTGGAAACTAATGCTCAAAAACTGCAACAATAATTATTGTTAAAACACCAAGTGCTTATATATAGGTTTGTATTTTTTCCAATGAGAAAGTTTCATTCTATCAAGATGCAACCGGCATAATCAAGAAAGCTTGAGCAACAAGGACATGAGAGTGGGAGAGGTAAGGTCAAGCAGCACAACCAAGTGTGTCATTAGTTTAGAACTTGCATACTAGCTTTGCAAGCATGTAGGTAATCAATCCCTCTTTTCATGTGACTAGATTTGTAATAAGTAGAAGTTTTCATAAGTAAATTGAGTATCTATCAATATTCCTTGTGTTTTAAAATTGATGTCTATTATTGCATATTTTTTGCTATAATTTTCAACAACTTATGTGCTCAAGTTTTCCAATGCATAAGGAGTGATAGAAGATTGTTTGCAGTATTGGATTTTAGATAGACTGGAAGATTAGAAGAGATCTTTCAAATTTGCAAGTAGATTGAGACACAATAGGAACAAGGAAAAATATGAGAGATATAATACACATTAGTAGGTTGAATAGGGAGAATTTTTTTGATTTGGAATTTCTAGATGATAATAGTCCTCAAGTCAAAGAGACTTAGGGCCATTAGAGGATAAAAGGGATAAAGGTTATAGAAAAAATCATAGTAAGTAGAGAAGAGATAGATTGGCAGAACAAGAATGATGTTGCATAAATGTAAACTGGTGGAGTTATAGAAGAAAGGTATTTACAAGGATTGATCAATTGAAAAACTACAAACTAGATGTGGATTAGATTGATTCCATTGCAATAGCAATGTGCTTTAGAGTACAAGCATGTTGTCTAATAGCAATTATTTTAATTGCAAATAAAATTGGGACAAGAGATTGTGTGTGTTATTTGCCAAGTAGAAATTCTTGCTAGTCATTTAAGTAACCTTGGTATAAAAATAGACAATTCCTCAACATCACCAAAATCATTTTAAAAAATTCCACAAACTTCTTGCCATATCTTAGCAACATGGGAGAATGTACTTGAGGAGCAACAATCCATTGAAAGACTCACGATAAGACTGATCAAGGAAGAAACCTTGAACAAATGTGAGAAGAAAAAGAAGAGAGTTCAAGGGAGAGAGTATTTCTAGTTGTTGATAGAAGAAGAAATGGTAGTAGCTATGATATTAGGACAAAAATTTCTCCTGAAGAAGAGAGTAAGTTGTAATAACTGCAAAAAGAAGATGCATTGGACAAGAGAATGCAAATGTGAGCAGAACCTCTTAGGAAGAAGGCACCATAATACAAGTAATTTTAGAAGCCAAGCCAATGCTCTAACAACACAAAGTATTGCATTTGATGCTAGCTCTAGGGTTGCAATAAGTATAAATGAACATCCAGACAAATATATGTGGTATGGTAATGGAAAAGCTTTAGAGAATATGATTGATAGATGAGAATTGTTCTAAGATGTCAAGAAAACTAAAGAAGCAACATGTCCAATGTATGTTGCTGAAGATTGTAAGGTTTGAGTTGCAGTGAGAGATATTCTTATTTCTTGTGAGATTGGTGTAGTAAGACAGAGAGGAGTCATCAAAAGAGTTCTCTACATTTTGGAGTTGAAGCACAACCTGTCAAGCAATGGAAAATGCATCCAACCCACCTACACCAAAGAAAGTTGGTACACCCAGAAAGACATAGCAATGGTGATGATAGGTACCCTAAACTTTTATGTGAAGTATGTAGAGCAAAGATCTACATACTTCACATAAAAGTTACCAAGATAGGTAACATTTCCCAAGATAACTTTATTGTTACAAGTGGTGATAAGAGTGAGAAACTGGAAAATACAAAAAAATTGTCAACAGTTAGATATTGCACTTTGCCACCAAAGACGTTATAATCTCAATCTTGCCTACATTAAGAAGATGAAGAAAGAAGGACTAGTAAAAAGTTTTAATTTAGAACCAGAAGAGCATGGTAGTCAAAAGTCTTCCTATTGTGATAGATAAGCTCTAGGAAAACAGGGTAGACTAGCTTTTGCAAAATCTAGCAAGAGTAGAGGCAAATAAAAATTTGGAGAGTTCTTTCATGATGATGTTTGTGGTCCTATGAGTGTAAGCTTAACATAAGGATCACAATAGTATTAATTTTTCAAGGATAATAATAGTAGTTTTGGATTTTTGTCCTTGAAAGAGAAAAAACTCTCTCTTGCTTCAAAAAACTCTTACACACATGTAGAATCTTTGTGTGGAGTGAAGACAAGAAATTATGATCTAATAGAGGAAGTGAATGCATTCAAAAAAAAATTGCTGATTTTTTTAGAGTGTAGATTAGTCCATGACCTTTCAGCACCTTACACTAGGAAAAATTGGTATTTGAGAGAGAGAATAATGTTTGAAGTAGCAAGAATATGTTTCTTTCTAGCAAGCTGCATATAGAGTTATAGGTAGAAGCAATGGGACCTGCTACACATATTTTGAATAATTTTTTTCATAGAGTTGTAGAAAAGAACTCTTTATGAGCTTGGACATGGAGCAAAAAAATCAGTTGCATATTTGACAACATTTTTTTTGCTTAGTCTTTGTGCACATACCAAAGGGTTTGAGAAAGAAATCTGATCCAAAGGGACAAGAGATGCCTTTTGTTGGATAAAGTTCAGAATCCAAAGACTTCAGACTGTTGGATCAGAAGAAGAAAAAATATATGTGAAAGTAGGGACTTAATGTTCACATAGTCACTACTTCTGAACCTAGATTTAGTTATTCTCAAGAGCAAGATGGAGAGCAAGCCAAATACAAGAATGAGCATTGATGCAATAAAAGTTGATAAAGAGTTTTTTCAAGATTCTAAAGAGTCTACAAAGCTATTGGCTTGAAGCAAGCGTCATGGAAACCTGGTCTTTGATGACTTCTTGATGAGGTAAGAGTTGCAACCATCACTTTTTTATATTTTTGTATATTATCGATTTGTTATAATCCTTATTATCTTTGTGTACTATGGATTGATTTGTGTAAAAGATAAATCTTCCATTTTTATCATGTTAGATTAACTTGGCGGAGAGTTTGAAGCTACACATGAAGAAGCAGAGTGCTATGTATGACTTCGTATTTTTTATATTGAGAGAATATCAAAATGATATTGACTCAAGAAAGATATGGAAAGCCACATATCAAAAATTCAATCTTGGGGATGCATATCAGGTTGTTACTCCATGTCCAAATGTCACATTACAAGTAGAAGAAAGAGAACTAATTAGAGCACCTTACCAAGAAGTACTAGGATGTTTAATGTATGCTATGATAGATACAAGACTTTGACATAGTTTATGTTGTTAGCATAGTAGCAAATTTTAGTTCTAATCCTTCATATCAACAAATATTTAATGTACACTATGATAGATACAAGACCTAACATTGCTTATGTTGTTAGTATAGTGACAAAAGCTTAGTTCTAATTCTTCATGTCAACACCAAGAAGCAGTGAATAAAATTTTCAAGTAACTTAAAAGGTACTCTAATTATGGATTAGAATCTGGTGGAAAATGAGAAGTTGCTAATTCACTAGCAGGGTATTATAAAGCTCATTTTGCGGGTGGCTTACACAATAGAAAGTCACATAGTGGTTTCATATTGATGATAATGGTGAATCACTGGCTTGGAATAGCAAAAGTCAATAATGAATTGTCACATCATTTACCATAGAAGCAAAGTATATAGCAACATGTCTATGTCCTAAGGAAGCAATATGGCTTTGCGGATGAAATACACTCAAATTTTATGTCCAACAATTAAAGTGCTATCAAGTAGTATATACCCCAAGAACATGAGAGCATTAGTAGCGAGAAGTAAAGACAAACAGCAAAACCAAGTGTTTCATTACATTAGAATGTACATACCAGACTGCAAGTAATCCAATATTCATTTCACATGATTAGATATGCAAGAAGAGAAAGTCTGCATAAATACTTTGAGTATCTTTTAATATTCTTTGTATTTTATAGTTAATGTACCAATTTGCATCAGGTTCACGGACAGCTTTAAGCACAATGATCTTTGAGGATAAGGCAAATTTGAAAGTGACAGAACACCACTCCATCCCAACGGCCAAATACTACTTTCCACTTTGGTCTTCTGATTTTCACAGAATGTAGGACATGATAGTTTCAATGTAAGGATTCCTGCATGAAATTTAGTGGGAAGTCATGTACATGTCAAGAGCCGTACAAGTGAGAGACAACTGAGGTAGAATGGAGCTAGGCCCCAAGTGAAGAATGAAAAGTGGAAACACGAAAATTCACCAAAGAATGATCAACGGGACACAACTATGTAGGAAGTAGGAAGGGAAAAGTATACAAGTATGTTGAGTCTCTCCTCTCAATAGATTTAAAATAGTGATTAATGAAAAGTAACAATTAACGATTAAACTTTCTCGCATACACTAGCACTAGGAATATTAGCTTGCGATACTCTATCAGCACTATACCTCGAGTTAGGACTAGTAGCTTGTGATACTTTATCGACACTCTTCCTCAAGTTAATATCTATATCTTTGAGACTTAAACATTCAAGTTTACCTTTAGTTCAAGTTTTGGTGAAAACATCAACGCCTTGCTTGCTGAAATTACTCTTACAGATTTATTTCTCAAGCCAATAACTCATCTCTAATAAAATAATAATAAAACTCAAAATTTCTAGTTTTGATATGAAATAATAAATTTCTAAAGAGAGAGAGAGAGAGAGAGAGATATATATATATATATATATATATATATATATATATATATATATATATATATATAGATTCATTCTAGGATTATGAAATATATATACCTATTTTGTAATGAGATGTGAATGTAACGAAAATTTGATTAATAAGTAGCATTAGTAACACCCTTGTATTCTACTTCAGTTGATGATAAAGATATATTCAAGTGCTTCATCGATGGGCAACTAATTGCACAACTTTCAAGGTTACAAAAATAACTTCATGTATATTTTCTATCGTGTGCACTTCTTGCTAGTTGACCTCAATAAAACCTTATAGAACAGGTAATCCACCTGATTAATAATGAAGAAAAAATTAAACCGCAGACTTTATGAAACATAAAATTATTCAAATTGTGGCAAGATGTGGCTTCCATAGTGCTTGTACAAAATGACTCCCTAGTCAACAAGAAAAACATACATCTGGTCTAGTAAGAGTCAAATAAATCATACTTTCAATTATATAAATGAATAAATCAAATTTTTTGGATATTATATTTGCACCCTTTTGAGATATTTACACTCCTCCCCCATCTGGACCCTAAGTAACGGCCACAAATGCTCAAAATGTAGGAGGGACGGGGGTGCAAATATCCAAAAAGGGGATGCAAATATAATTTCTTTGTTTATTTATTTATTTTTTGAATTTTTCAACAACTCACCATCTTTGGCATTTAATTTAATAGGATTGGGAGTGAAATAAAAATAAGTTAACATGAAATCATACCAACTTCTCTAACATGTTGACATAATATTGACACTGAAATAACACAGGTCATTGCAGTCGTGAATAAACTCAATATCCCAGAGGTATTTAGTTCTCCCAAAGTCCTTCATGGCAATCTCACTTTAATTGACCTTTTACTTGCCAAACAAGATCTTGACAACTAAGGGTGATGGTCAGGTCATCAATATAGATGATTAATAAAACCATAAATTCACCAGCTTAGCTTGTAGTTGATATAGCAAAAAATCTGAAAAACAAACTTGAAATCCAATAGGTAAAAGATAAGAATTTATTTTGGCATTCCAAAGAGAAAGACAGTGCATGGCTTGATCCTCATGTTTTTACTTCAAAGAAACATGAGGATCTTAAGAGCACTAGTTCTAGCTCAAACAAATTTCAACTCAATTGACAAGATCAAACAATTCTTTGCTTTTCAATGAGGTACCCATTCCATTTTTCCATACTGAATAATTGTTCTTAATAAATTTTTAAGGTCTCACATGTGATATCACCCTACTTATCAAGTTTAGTACTCGTGTTATAAATCTATAAACCAGATCACTCAGCAATCTAGACCCTTGTAACAACCCAAAAAACAGAATTGAGTTACTTTAGTAAGTAAGAGGCAGATCCCTTGATATGGGTTGGAAATGGTTGAATACAAAGAAAAGTGTCACAGTGGAATCCTTTACTATTTACTATTTAACCTCTTGGGTAGAGCCAACTCCCAAACAAGGATCATGACACCAAGAGGGCTCAATGTGAAAAAAAACAAAGAATAATCACTTGCATGAAAGTATAAGAAATGAAGTCCACTTCTTTCTACTCTAAATAAAGAAAAATTATAAAAAATTGAAGAAAACTAACATTTCCGAGCACTACAACCCTTTCACCAATTTGAATTCAAAGACTCAAAATTTGTTGCACTCATATACCATACTAATAAGTGAAAGTAACAAGTGGAGATACCAAAATTTTAACTCCAAAATTCATGAAAGGATGCTTTGCGTTACACAAGTTATATATAGCAAAAAAAAATTTATACAAGTATACTGAATCTCTCCTCGTCACAGATTTAAAATGGTGACTACAGATTAAAAATTCCCCCTAACATTAGCAGCTAGAATGTAAGAGGAGAAAAATATACAAATATGTTAGTCTCTCTTCACCATAGATTTAAAATGGAGACTAAAGATTAAACTTTCCCACGTACATTAGCCGCTAGAAAGTAAGAGGAAAAAATATACAAGTATGTTAGTCTCTCTTCACCATAGATTTAAAATCGTGCCTCAAGATTAAACTTTCCCGCATACATTAATTAACTAGGATAGGCCGCTAGGAATATTAGCCTGTGATACTCTATCAACACCATTATGAGCAGGTCTTATGATCCAAATCAAAATCTTACATATCCTTGCAGACTGGTTCAAACTAGACTTATTGCGATCTGAGTTTGCTTTCAATCATGATCTGCAAACTTTTATCTCGTTCGCAAGAAACTACATGAACTGATAAACATTCACGCCTATCTCCTTTCTTAAAATTTCTTTGAATTCCTCATGTGCAATGCATAAAATTCCACACCATAATTATCGTCTTGTGGGAACCCTGAATCGCCTTCGTTGGCAGCAGTGAGAACAGCTATCAAAACGATGAAAGCAACAACTGTAAACACATGCAGACATCGTTCAACCACATCTCTGTTTCCATTTCCGCAGTTGACCGCAAAGCTCGTCTGCTGAATTCGAATCCCAAGTTGTAGAATTATATCAAGATGGTATTTGGACTTTGAATTCAGAGAGCTAGATGAATGTACAGCTGCAGAGATTTCCCGATTCGCTTTGAGAGTGTGTTGATGTCTTCCGGAATGCGTCATCTTACTTACACTCCCCATAAATATCTGCATACTGATTCTCAACTTTCTAGGCCTAACCTGGCCCACTTTCTTATCTTGATCAGGACAAACTCGTCAGTTGACGTTGCTTTCAATTACTTAGATTTTGGGTATTGAATTTTTTGTGTTGGCAGGAATATGATCACCAACCTCAATACACATGGTACCCGGAGCTAAATGAGCTCAAAGCAATCCCATTCATAGAAGATCATATCGAGCACCTGACGACGTAGGTTGGAGAATTAAACCCCGAGTTACGCACAAGTTAAAGACAAAAATATCTAGCTCTTCCTGAATATATTATCTATTCATTTATTCATTGGATGCTGTCCATGCATATCAGGTCATTTCTTTAACAATCTTTAATAATATCAGGTCATTCAACAACAATCTTGAACGTATATTCACCATAGGAAAGATCTGTATAAGATATCTTCCAGCTACAGTAAGCATATCTCAACTTCTCTGGTTATGACTCCCTATCTAGTCTAGTCTTGAATAGCGTCTGAACTACCACTGTAATTTTTCTCTCATATAATGCTTTGCCTCGAAGGCTTGTGAGTGCTAACCATCTGCATACATCAATGCAATCTTTCTGATCTCTGTGGTGTTATATGCATTCTTGTGCAGCGTAAACTTTATACTTCTCATCACCGTTAAATATGGTAGAAACCAAGAGATGAGCCAACTCATACTGGCGAATTTTACTGCTTCTTGAGAAGTATAACCTTCTATTTCATCTACATTACACATACACTTTTTTGTATTCTTGCGCAGATATGCGATGATCATACACATGCATTGACTAGCTGAGTTGCAAACCTAGAGGTAGCTAATACGACAGAGTTATCCCATGGAGAAAAAGAAGAGCGTTTTGATCATATAGACAGTACGCCATCACAGGGCAGAATCCTCTATAATATTCTCTTCATACATCGCAGACAACGTTGGTCATGGCCAGGTCTGTTCTAGATCATCTCTACCTTATGCATATACGAGTTCCTTGGTCTTTTGTCGATGTTTAGTGAAGTCTTTTCTCTTGATAGAGTAATAGAAGCTAATATTTCAGCGGCTAGTGTACATGGGAAATTTTTTATCTCTAGTCACAGTTTTATACTTTATTGTGAACAGAGACTCAATATACATGTATACTTTTCTCTTCTTATATATTATATATATTGGAACAGGACTTGTGTCCCGCATACCATTCTTTGGTGAACTTTGGTATCTCCATTCTCATTTTCCACTTCTTAATATGGAATCAGACCATTCTTTGGTGAACTTTGGTATCTCCATTCTCATTTTCCACTTCTTAATATGGAATCAGACCGAATGAGAGATTGTGAGAGTCTTTGCGTTCAAATTGGTGAGAAGGTCTAAATTGTTCATGATCTAATTTTATTAATTTATACCATGAGTACTAAACTGGATACTTATGTGAGAAAATTTGAATAACTGGGAGAAAATGTAGAAAAATGAATGATTGACCTATGCTAACCCCTGACTCTGGATTATATAGGTACATACATGGACAAGCTCCCGGAGATCAAGAGCTATGTGTGACTGACATGAATGATCAGTTATCAGACTCTTCACTAAACTATGTCAGTTAGGCAAACAAAGAGTATGACTGATGCGGTGGATGAGCAGGACTGATGCGCTCTTGTACAAATGTTCCATTATCTACCATACTAATCTAACACCCCCTCAATGGATATTGTGTACTTATCTATTACCCATAACTCCTAATGCATGACTCCTAAATTTTTCATTCAATTCCCTAGTTAAACCTTTCATGAATGTGTAAGCAGTATTATCTTTTGTTATCAACACCAGAAACAGCTATGTGTTTTTCCTCAACTATTTCTCTAATAAAATGAAATCTTATATCTATATTTTTATTTCCCTCATGCTGCTTTGTTGGTGTGACAAGGTCTATTCCACTGTTGCTGTCACAGTAGAGCTTCATTATTTCTTCTGGAAAGCCAAAATCACTTAGTAGCCGCTTAAGCTACTGCTTCAGTTGCTGGGTATGATAAGAGAATATATACAACTTCGGTGCTGGATAAAGAAAAAGAAGCATGTCTTTTGCCTGACCAACTTACAGCTGTACTAGAAAAAGTAAAATAGTATCTTCCAGTGAAGCTTCTTGTGTCTTCGTCTCCTCCCTAATATCAGTCAGTCAGAGTCAGTGTATCCGTAATATCCATAAGTAAACATCTCTCTCAAAATTCTTTATTGAGAAAGAATGATCTGTGCTTGGGTTATTTTAACTTTTAATTGAAGTCAATGACAAATCTCTTCCGACCAGTCATCTTAAAACCTAAAAACCTTGCTTGAGAGACTTGAGAAACTCTTTGATAAAGAGTAGAAGAGAAAGATTATTCTTGGCAAGGATGCAGTCACTTACATATACAGAGGGAAAAGATGAGATAATGAGGACCAGAATGGAAAATATATAGATTACTATCAACTCCAGATTGCTCAAATACTGAAGAAGAAGAATTGCTAGAGCTGTAGTGTTGTTAAGAAGAGCTGACTGAGATAAACTGGGTGAAGTAAAAGGAATGAAAGACACCGGTGAGTAAAGTGAGTAAAGAGGAAATGGATTAGGATGGATTAGATTCATCCTACCTAGATGTTTATCTTGTTGAGATGATATTTGATAGGGTGTCCAAAACGTAGATGCCATAAAAAAGAAATGGCAAAAGATGTACATTGGGTTGGCATAGAAATTGGAGAAGCTTGAGGTGACTTAGAACTGGTCAACTTAGAAATTGGAGCAACTTGGGGTGACTGAAGTGACCTTCCCATAAGCCAGAAATTGTCCAATCTAGGACAAGATGCAATCAGATTGTCTAGATCATCATAGAGGAAAATATTACTTACCTTTAAATGAAATGAGGCATTGAAAATACTAGTTTCCTTTAGATGAACTGAGTCATTATATTTACTTAACTGAAGTGCTGAAAAGAGATTCTTATTCAGGCAAGGAACATACAGAACATGCTCTAAAATGTATGAGTCCTTGAACAGGCAAGGAACAAAACAGTCCTATGGCCTAGAATGGTAAGTTTGGAACAGTATGCCAAGTAAACTTGTTGGAGTGATAAGTATTCTACATAAACTAAGAAGCAGTTTTGCTGATGGGTCATGTGTTGAGAGGCAGCAGTATCAATATATCATTGATTGTCTTGAGTGGTAGAAGGGACAACATCTACATTGTATAAAAAAGCTGAGTTATAGTAGAGTTGGAATGATGGTAATCATTGGAACCGATACCATCATTCCAATTCTACTACAACTCAGCATCATCATCCCTTGTATCAGTAATGTGCTTGTGACAATCTTTGATATGATGTCATTCTTTGGAAAATAATGACATGAGAGGAGATCTTGAAAAATTGCCTCCAAGTATCTAGAGAAAGAATTCTGACCAGAAGTTTTGTTGAAGAAATTCTGACCAAATAACCATGAGAATAGTTCTCTTATCTCCTTTTACCTTTGCCTCTGTTCTTGGAAGAAGATTTAGGATCTTGTGTGATTGCTAGAGGAATTGTTTGCTCTACAAGACCTTCATGCTTCATACTAATCCTTTTCTTTTGAAGAAGAGAAATCAGATCAACGAGATTCAATGTCTTCTGGCTACTTAATGACTGCAAAAATTTCTTGTAGCTAGGTGCCACAGATCTAATAAGTGAAGTTTTCATTGTTGATCACTGATTGGATTATTTGCAGCAGCTAACTAGGTCAACAGTCCATGAAAAATTGCTGTATGGTTAACAACACTTGCACTTCATTCATCTTCATTGTGATCAAAGTATCAAGCAAAGACATGATTGTGACATCATTTATTCCTTCATACATTCTAGTTAAATCCATCCAAGCTTCACTCGCCAATGTATGTCTGCTTATGGTGCTAACATACTCAAAGTCATTGTTGCATTGATAGCTTCAAGAGCAACACTATTAGTATGATCCCAATCAGGTATATCAACTGCTGCAATGGGCTTGACTTCAGTACATCAACTATGGTGAAAACTGAAGCTGCTTTCAACTGGAGAGAGAGACCATGCTTCCAACAGTGGAAGAAATTTCCATTGAATTTTACAAAAGTAGAATCCAATTGAATAAGAGAGTTTGAGACAGAAGTAGCAGCAGTAGATTTAGCAGCCATAAGGAATGAATTATGAAGAAATTGAAATCAAAGATTTCAAATGAATAAAAAGAATTGATTCGTAGTGGAGAAATTCTCTTCCAAGATCCAAGATGATAGAGGATAGTGGAGAAAGATCTCCCAAATCCAGAGAAGAAGAGAAAGAATCAGTCTTCAGAGGAGACACAAGAAACTCTTGCTGTCTAGATACACTGATGTGTTAGAAAATAAAGCTCACAAAATCTCAAAATTGTGTGCTGAGGTGATTTGTAGCCACTAATGAAAAAAATCAAGGCATTTAGAGCTTTGATACCATGAGAGAACATGTATAAAATGAATGATTGACGATCCCTAAATCAGGATTATACAGGTATATGGACAAGCTCCCAAAGATCAAGAGCTGTATCTTACTGACATGACTGATTGGCATGACCCATCAATTACATGACTCATCACTAGTTTATGTCGGTAAGGTGAGTAGAGAGTCAAATGGATGAACATGACTTATGCTCATCTGTCAGGCTAATCTAACATCCTCTCTTAATAGACATTTTATTCTTATATATTATCTATAACTCTTCGGTGAAGCTTTCACCAAGAAGAAGTATTCATAATGGAAATATAGACTACCTTCTTGAAAGGCAAAGAATTGTTTCATCTTGTTGGTTGGGTTAAGCTTTTCCGGTAAGTAATCCTTCAGATCTTGATGTTCGACCTTCGAAAACTTGTTAATCAAATTGAGCACTATCTTGTTCTTTGGAATGCCAAGATACATTTCTATCTTTTATATATTGGATTTTTTGTTGTACCTCCTACAAGCTGATGACAATATGGTTTTATTGATTGTTAGCTATCAAGGTCCCATCGGGGCAAGTGAAAGCTGAAGGACATGGTCTCAACATGTTAAAGAAGTTTGGTAAGATGGCATGTAAGTCTATTCCTATTCCTCTCCCAAATTTTATTAAGTGAAGTACTAAAGAGGGTGAATTGTTGGTTGATCCAAATATGAGCAGACAGATTGGTGGAAGTCTGATTTATTTGATTTTTACTAGACCAAATCTAAGATATATTATCGGACTATTGAGTAAAATTTGTACAAACACCAAGGATATCATATCTTGACCAGGTTCAAAGAATTTTATGTGATGTGAAATTTATCATTCAATTTTGTTTTCACTATTCCATTAGCGGATTATTTGTTCTACGAGGTCTTTTTATGCAGATTGGACAAGAAATAGTCAAGAGAGAAAATAGACATAAGATTGTTTTTAACCTTGGAAATTCTAAAATTAGTTTATTATCAAAGAAAAACTTTACTATTGCTTTATTATCAACTGAAGTCGAATATAGAGGTGACACTAAGGCTACTCGTGAATCAATTCAGTTACACACTTTAGTGTATGATGTACATTTCATGAACCTGTAATTTTATTTATATATATATATATATATATATATATATATATATATAACTCACTAGCAACCTAATATTTCATTCATGTCATTATTATTCTATAAAAGATAAGGTATTGGATGGAGAAATAGATTTGTATTATATTCTTACAAATGGACAAGTAGTTGATATTTTCACCATAAGTTTACCTAAAGATAAATTTCAATATTTTAGAGCTCATTTAAACGTTGAAGATATGAATGTTAACTTGAGAGAGTATTTCTAGAATATCACAACTAATATTCCAATATTCCCCGCTGCTTGTGTAAATTGGAAAGTTTTTAATCTTCACTCATCGTTTAAATTCACGGTGAACAGAGACTCAACACATTTGTATACTTCTCTCTTTCTTATATATTTCCTAATTATATTAGAGCACGAGGACTTGTGTCCCGCCGAGCATTCTTTGGTGAACTTTGGTATCTCCCACAATCATCTTTCACTTCGTATATTTTCGACCTCGCGACAAACGATCTGATTAATTTTGAGCTCTGTAACACATTCGGCCAGCTGATTGCGACTCGTGTCAATTTAGCAGTTCATAGAAGATAGAAGACTGTGAGGTGAGACTGATCATCTTTAGTGGTCATTGTTATAAACGAAGAGAGATTCTCGTTGACATTTGAAACGGGCCGACGATAAAACTGAAAGAGCTGAGTGGCAGCCGGCTCCCAAGCAATTCGAAATTCAAGTTTGTCCTCTGAAATTTCGTTGACCGTTCTGTTTAACAGTGGACAGGAGCACCTAGCAGTCCGTTCACAGCTCCGACGCACTGCTCTAGAGTCAATACTTACGCTGATACAATGTGGGTTTTATAAGGAATTGAGTTGACTGGGGAAAGAGTGTGAAGAACATGATGTCACTGACGTCAAGACAAAACTCTCAACGCTTCTCATATGTCCCCACAGTCACCGCATATATGGTTGATTGAATTGATCGAACATGACTCGTAATATGCCGTAACTTCTTTCCAGTCCACAAGCGTATGTGAGGTGGACATATCAAGCTTTGAAGGAAGAGACATAAAACCTATGTCTCTTGCTTCTGAGATTGGTGTCAGCATATTTAATATCATTGTTTAAACTGTGGTCCCCGTACGTCACTTCATACACTTTCCTAACTTGATCATGACATCCAGGATCATTTTCTCCAGTAAGAAATGTTTGACCATAATAACTGCAGCTAGTAGAAAGCGCAGCTTTAGTCATAAAAGTCAACTAGCCTCAGTATTGCCGACACCATTGTCTTCGATGTGGCCGATGAGTACGTAGTTTTCGAGTTGTGTTTGTAGTAGAAACGTTTGACTCATCAATCTCAATGTAGCTGAAGAAGCAACAAGTAGCAGCTAGCAGCTAGCAGCAGGTGGTTTTGATCTCATTATTATACTACTCAGTTTCTGTTGATGGTTCTGGGTAACACAGAAGGAACCTATTAGTCCATACCGTCAGATCTTTCTCCCAAAAGGAATGTTCGAGAACCTCTTCGTCCAATTTAACTAACATGCCTTTCTTCGTTCATTCTTAATTTATTCCTGCGCATTTTCCAGTTAGCCTTCTTTGCAATCCTATTTTTGCTTCACTGCATATGCGCACTCGCCATTGTCTCTACCGGCTCGTGTATGCCATCATTCCTGCTCTTCTATTCCCTCTGACAGTCCTGCAAAGATCCAGAATTCAAGTTCTGATTGCGATTAAATCTGGAGTTTCGGTCAGATTACTACAGCGCTCGTGCTTTATCCTTTTATCGAATCTTGCCAGAAGCACCTCATCACAAAATTTATCAAAATATCCTTTCTAAATCATAATGTACCTGGCTAACCATGGTGGATGTGCCCTTCACGTCTCCGATCAGATGCTCAATCGCGGGGACTTCGAACTTCGAGTTTGGTGAATTGAAACCATTCCTTTTTCGCTCATGCCTTCAAGCTGGACCCGGGATACATGCTAGAGAGAGGCTAGTTCGTTGACAGATGGTAGTTTGTTAGCTCTTCACAGCATAGGGACGAGAGACCAGCACATATCTAGATCCTTATTGCTCGATACAAATTCCAGTTGATTTTCACTAGAGAATTAACAGAGAATTCAAATACATTCACTTTACGAACAATGATCACTTCTGTTTCGAGTTTCGACTGCCTTTCAATAACTTAGTCTTTATGTACAATGGGAACCTAGTCAGTCATGTTCAAGCCATATCCTGCGCTGGAGGGGAAACTATGAGTAGAGCAGAAGTCAAGCTGCTGGCTATTACAGTTGAAGAAGCACTCGTTCAGCCACTACCACCTGGATCGTGTAGCGACCGCTTGTAACCCGACCAGCAGTCATGAGAGTTTGGAGTCAGAGTTGTTCTCGAAACCATGCTCAAGAACAGCTCCGACTCCGAAGCCTTGATATTTATGTCGAATGCTCGTCTGCTTGAAGCATGGAGTCTCCGTCTGGGCTCCCCCACGGAACTGAGAAATGTCCAAGGAGATAGTGTTGGGGTACTGCGTGAGGCAGGTGACCGAGCAGGGATTACCTTTCAGTCTATGCTGTCAGGGGATTGCGTCTATGAATGTTCTCAAATGATCACCCTCCCAAAAATGCAGGTTTCTACAACTGCGATCCACGACTTGCAGCAATCAACAAGAATGGTCATGAATCGATACGACCGATTGCAAGGTAAATTAATATTTCAACGCTGCATATCTACAGATTGGCTGTTTCTATCCCACATGGAAACTGCAGAGAGCATGCATGTTAGACACTCAACAACCACGAAACCAAATTGGTTCCGCAAGGATGTGTTCCATTCTGGCGTTGTGTGTACATGTAGTGATATGCCAATCACATATCAATTTGATGCACACAATTGCAGTTGAGAAAGTCACGCACATAATTGAGAAAGTCAATTACCCCTTGTTAAGCCCCGATCAGAATTCGAAGTGGTCAAATCTATAGCTAGATCTAAATTAAGACGAGGACGTTAATCTGATGATGAACAAATTGTGTAACATAGAAACAGATGAGGAACATGTATCGACCCTTATGAGATTAACAAAAAGTGCACTACCAGCTCTATCTTAAGTGAAGGGATAGGCCAAAAGAATTTTGTGATTGCAGTCAGAACTGAGCATTGTAGAGTGTTCATGAACTGTTCCTGTATCTTTAAGCTGTTCATGTTGTCTAGCTTACCTAGCTAGGTCTGTTGCAAATCTCAATTTGAATTAGTTTGGCTTGCAGGATTCTATAGCCAGCTGAAATTTACTGAAGACTTTTAGGCCTTCTTTGAATGTGTTTGGGTTTTCGAATCAAATATAGCTTAGGATGGAAAGGACTTAAAAAGTGGTTCACCGCATTGAAAGAGGTTTTCCACCTTCACATACATAGAAGTCCAGACTGCAAGAGATTTCAGCACTTCCTCATCAGAAAACCTGCTCAAAGAGACTTCTAGTCCTGTGGGTAGTGAAGATTCCTACGTCTCTGGATCTCAGAAACTGCTGAGTGAAGATAGAACTGGAAGTGATACCTCCGCAGCAACGAAGGTTATTCAAACTCTTGGCTATTTAAGACCCCCATCTCCCGGACCAAATCTTTGAACAAATCAACAGTCACTTTGCTCCTGCTGATGTTGGGGCAATTGTACGGCACACAGTTGCTGCCGGATTGTGACACGTGCTAGATGATTGGGCTGCTGTCATCATTCAGACCGCTTTTCTAGTATCTAGCTCGTCAAGCTTTGTGTGCTCTCAAAGGACTAGTGCGCCTCCAAGCATTGGTCCGGGGTCACTTGGTCAGAGGTAGAATGCGAGCACTGGTACTGTCTTCAACAATCTCGAGTTCGTCTTTTGGCAAAATCACACTGCCGATGGTCTTAAATGGAAGCCCCTGGCAGCAGATCAGGATTACCAGTGTGACTACATTCTCCACAGGCCAACGATGCCAAAAGAAAGTGGGGAAGGAAATCTGCCGATGGGGATTACTATTCCAATGGATGGAACCAAAGTATTCGAACGTTGCCAGAGATAAGGACGATGGCGAAGAACAAACAAGATACAGCTGCTACGAGAGAGAGGGCCCTAACTTATGGGGAAGGGCTTCAGGTCAAGGAGCAGCAGATGCAAGATAACTCGACGAAGAAAGAAAGAGCGTTGGTATGCGCCTTACTTCTAACTTTGAGCGCAAGGGAATAGTTTAGATGACGAGGACTATGCAGATATAGAGTACGCAATCGCGTTGTGATAATTTCTTTCAGAACACCTATTGATTGTAGTTACGTCATATGGTACACGCATTCTGCCTGTGTCTGGATACTCCGAAACTTTTGGGCAGTCTCGTCGATAGATCATGAGCCTTTGTAGAATTGTCCTGTCTTCGTCCTTTAAACTAGAGGAGGACGGTCAATTATAGCTAGCTCGTCAGATATGCCGTACTTTGGTATTGACGACGAAGTTGATGAGTGGAGGCAATTACAGCATCTTCATCTTTCGTCAAAAGTAATGATTGCAGGTTTTAACATTGAGCTCAATTAATTAATTTGACTTTAGACAACGTTGAGGATCGCTGTAATTTGGCACGTCCAGTGTAGGCTACGAGTCAGACTGTTCTTGGGAGTCAAATCCTACATGTCAGAGTTCAGAGGTAAGAAGAGACCAACAGCCCAAGAGAGTTCGCTAGCTTTATTGTCACCAAGTTGAACGCATACCGGTAGGACCCCATGATCTCTTGAATCACAGGTACCCTTTTTCCTGCGTAATCTTCCTGACAAATTCCACAGAAGTAGCCTATTAGCCATAGATTAAATTCTTCGATCACAAGGTAAAATTTTGCATTCTGGTTCTCGAAATATCTGTTTAGGGTTATCATGCGATTCTTCAAAAACTGTGATCAGGTTTGATCATGAACTGATCTCGAATGTACGGAGGATCAATGAGGCAGTCGACACAGGATCCGGAGATCCTCGGGAAGTCGAAGCATAATTTAGGAGCTCTGCTGGGGGCGAGCAAGATGAAGATTAGCAAAGTTCAAGAATTTTGAATATTTCCAATTCTTGAGGATGTGATGGCATTACTCCCCACGGTTGAGTTACATTTGAGCACAAGAAGCTAATTAATTGTAGCTGTACTCTTTACATGAATTCAGTGAGTTCTTGACATATAATTCCAACTAGATTGAAGGTATTGCTACTAAACACTTGTACTCATCTAGAGTGGCCGGATCTTGTTCTTCGTATTCTTCTATATTCTTAGGTCTCAATAACGGAATAAGCTTGGATGACAACTCAGTCCATCTCACTTAGCTCAGAGCTGGCTTTTGCGATAGGCCAAATATAATATGGATTCTGCTTGTAGATTTTGGAGCTTTAAGGACATTCGAAAAGAACTGTTTTCTATGTCCACGTACATATATATTATGTAATATCTTAGACATAATGGCCATATCCATTATGAAATTAGCAGTAAACCTATCTAAATTAACCATAACCTTCTGAGTTCACATTTTGCCCCTAGGTCCTGAAATTAATTTGGCTACTTATGGGGTAGAAGTTTAGATCTTGATCACAAGAGGATTCTACAGTTTTGAAAAACACTGGACATTTGTTTAATTTTATAATTATCAAAAATTGGACATGGTGTAAGTGGACTCGGTCTGAAATTTCCCAACTTATCAATACATAGATTGCAGAATAATAGAATTTGACATCAAGCATTAATCTAAATTTAGATGAGACTCTACTAAACTTTGCCCTGTTATCTTGTCATGAGAGATGATTAACTTTCGGATAGTGAAATTAAATATAATACAAAACTCAAAGGTTTGAGCAGTAAATTGTCTCTACATGGCTGCTTATTTTAAATTTAGAAGCTAAAAGGATAAATCATGTTATATTTACCGGAAAATCAGCTTAATGATTTGGATGATTATAATTTACTGTAACTTAATTTCCTTCAGAGCCACATTCGTAAATGCTGAACAACCACTTAATTAAATAGCTTCCACTGTAGCCAAGGACATAAGTATGATATAAATTCTACTAAGTCTCGATGCTCAAACTATAAATTTATAAATTATACCAAATAATTATACCGAATAGCTCTATCTACATCAAATAGAGAAATGCAGCATTTATGTTTATTTTATTTTTATTGTAAAGCTTTTTTTGACTTTAATTTCTTTTTCTGGTAAGAGCCTACCCGCCACTTCATGGTAATTCCTTAAGACTAAGTCTTGTCCAATTAACAAAACGTAATCCCTACTTGCTAGAAAACTCCTACCACAGGAAATTGACAAGGTTATATAACGAAATTTTTGATTCTATACAGAATATGAAAATAATAGTGAAATCGAAAGTTTTTTTGGATTTAAAAGATAGCCTAGATAAAAGTAAATTTATATTAATATTGATGTAACCTCATGTTGTCTAGTCTCCAAATAGCACTTCTAAAGGATAATACTTGACAAGGAGAAACTAAATGAGAAAAACAAAAACAAAAAACACTGTCAGGACAAAAATTATTTGAAAAGGAAATTAAGATAATAGATGCTCGCTAAACTCAATTCATTTCTTAGCATAAACAAAGCATAACTAGACAGGAAAGCAAAGATCTAAACCTAATCACTGGATACCTAAATTGAGACCTCTTCAATTCTGGTTCCAGCGTGACGTGGCCAAGACCAGTCGATACCGTTTCAAAATCTCTGCTTGCCTGTGTCTCGATGAAGGGAAACAATCGGAGTTTTACTTGCCAGTTTCATCAAATTCCACTCTGTCGTACTATGCTCTGTTTCATGATCAGGGGCCTTTGAAGAGAAAATACAGGATGTTCCCCAACAAGGAAATTCCACAAAAGATCGCACTCATACCGCCTTGCGAAGGTTGTGTGTACCTAGTTTTTTCTCGGACTTCATAGCAGCACTATGTAGCAGGATTTGGGATCTCAGTTTCCTTTTGGAATGGTAGTGTGGCGAATGTAGGAGTAGGACAGAATGAGTCAGATGCCAGATTATCACAGCAGTCTATAGCAAGATTTGGGATCTCCGTTTCCTTTTGGAATGGTAGTGTGTGCGAATGTAGGAGTAGGACAGAATGAGTCAGATGCCAGATTATCACAGCAGTCTATAGCAAGATTTGGGATCTCAGTTTCCTTTTGGAGTGATAGTATGTCCTCTTCTCTCCTCACTCAAGCTGCAACTCGATTAGTACAGCAGTCTATAGCAAGATTTGGGATCTCAGTTTCCTTTTGGAGTGATAGTATGTCCTCTTCTCTCCTCACTCAAGCTGCAACTCGATTAGTAGTTGTAGGAATAAGACAGTGAGTCAGATGTCGAACACACGTAGACAGACACCTTCCCGTTGAACTCAATAGGCTCTCCTAATCTGCGACCTTTCTATCCCTCAAATTTAGTGAAACGAAACACGGATATGCGACGTTGTAAATCAACGAGTTGCAATATGCTTACCACTGCGAATTCGGGGTTGCGAAGCTCTCTAGGCTGTGCGTAGTTCTTTCCTTTGGACTATGGAAGTGAGGTGTGGATCGTGGACCCAATGAACTTCTTGTAACAGTTCGAATGCAGAAAGCTCAAATCGTTATCAAACTCAATAAGAAGTCCTTGTAATACGGTCTGCGACTTCCCGGAGATTGAAGTTTGGCAGAGCAGTTGAAAGGCTAGAAACCAGGCCGTTCAGCTGTAAATTTTGATTTGGTTATCTAAGGCCATCAGGTGAATATGACTTATTTGTGTACTACTATTTTCCTCTCAGGACGAACCGTAACGTAGTAGTCCTGATGCAGTCCTTTTGTGGGATTTTGTGCAGAAATTATGCTCTCCACGTTTCGATCATTACTTCTGCATTATCATCTCTCGTAATTCTCTTTTGGCATGCTGATTCCTATTATAGTATTATCACCTTTCATCTATATATCTTCTGCATCAAGAACCGTAAATTACAATATGTTGATGCCCGTTGGGACTATTTTCTCTTGGTCCTGGATCCGCTACATATAAAAGGGGAAATGGTCGATCTTCTCTATGACCATCCTCGCACCGGAGTATGTCTCTTCCCCAGTAGATCCAGCCGTTGTGCTCGAGTTTATATAGCTCGACCCATCCCCACCTTGCGACATCATACCTGTCAAGGTTTTCTTGTAAATCAACATATGGACATATCAACATTGTGCCTACGGAAGTTGCTGTTCGTTGCTCTACACCCTGGTGGACACGAGATTTGTACCATTTTACCATCGATCGTCGAAAATTTTCTCTATGAGCAAAATTATCCAACCAGGCAGGCTCGAGGATCATTATGTCGCCTTCTACAGGACCGAACGGTTGGGGAACAAGGGTTCCAACTTTGAGGTACTTACCTGGAGTTGGCAGCTTGTAGCTCGGCATGCTTTCATCTTTGAGATAAAGTGGGTGCTGGTATCCCATGAAGGTGTATTAAATTA
This sequence comes from Lunularia cruciata, assembly GCA_948567375.1. Taxonomy (NCBI): domain Eukaryota; kingdom Viridiplantae; phylum Streptophyta; class Marchantiopsida; order Lunulariales; family Lunulariaceae; genus Lunularia; species Lunularia cruciata. Next base: position 62,523,423 of record OX419758.1, read on the forward strand.
TCCTCGACGTTTTACCACCCAGAGATCCACTCTGTAGTAAGGTGAGTATGCTCTCGGTGCTGGAGATTGTCCTGGTAGATCGGGTACCGTTTGGAAAAACTTCCCTAGTCGGAGGATTAAGTCTCCGTGACGCATAATTTGTTCAATTGTTTTGGTCTTCTTCCACACGTGTAAGCATCCTTTCTGCGGTGGTATATGCATTTTAAATCGTCCGGGGCCGACTACACTCGAGCTCGATGGCAGTTCAGTGCTCTGAGCTCTGACGTCCAATTGCGCCGGGATGATAAATCACAATATCACCAATGGCCGGGTTGAACCAGTGATCGATTTGCCCAGTGAACCGAACAACTTTCCGCACGCCAACCCCATATCTCCATACCTTTCGTAGTCCTGAGGGATAAGTCGCTGCATTGGCAGCAAATGAAACTCTTAGAGGGGAGGTTGGAACATATTCAGTTTCGGAGCCTATGCTGCCAAACTCTGTAGCGAGGTTTCTCGGTTGTTTGGGTCGTGGGCTGTCTAGTGAATCCATTACTTGCCCTGCAACTGAGCGTGGTGGACCAGGTTCGGGTCCGGGTGCTTCACCGGCACCAGCACCAGCATTAGCAATTTGCTGTCCTCCCACTTGATTTCCTCCACCACCTTCCGCTTGAGGATTAGCATTTTGCTGTCCTCCCACTTGAGTTTCCCCAACAATTTCCGGGTGAGCATTAACATTTTGCTGTTCTCCCACTTGGTTTTCCCCACCACCGACAGCACCAGGATTATCAGGATTGTTAGCGTTCTGATTTCCAGCGCCAGGTGCAGCTCCACCTGGCACTGGAGGAGGTCCTCTTCCCCATTCGTACATTATGTCGGTGTCGGTACTCGTTGCCCCTGAACCCGCATACACATTATCAGTCTCGGTCATAGATGAATCGTCACTAGATAATTCGGGGTTTGCGTTGGGGGAAGGAGATCTGGGCACGTTTACACCTGGCTGAGGAGGTCGATCTGCAACATTTTGCGGATGCCCTGGTGAACGGCCATCACCGCCAGGATATGAATCATCATCTTCTTCAGGTCCTTCATCGTCTGAGGGAGGTTCTGGAAGGTTTTGACCTCTCCACATTGAATTTATCCAGTATGTATATTTAATATGCTTTTTGATGATCGTTTCTCTCAATTCAAAACTAGAGAACGGTGGAAATCCTGGTGGATCATTGTTAAGATTAAAGGGTTCGACGAATAGAGGGACAGGATCCTCATCAAGGTTTATGGTAGGGAAAGTGAGCTCGAGCGTTCTAACATTAAATCTGGGTAGATCTCCCATCGTGTTTTACTCCATACGGATCTCTGCAGTACCGATTGTTTTCCTTTGTCCAAAATTACAGCAATCAAATCGTCCCACGATTCAGAAACTCCTCCGGTGAAATTCCCAATTTCTTTGGATTCCTCACAAGTTCATGATCGCGTGGTCAGTTTGGTAACATATTGAGTTTTATTACACGAAGCTCGTGTCTTTTCATGTATCAATCGATTCCAGCGTTGTCGAGACGTAGGATCACAACATCTGCTTGCACTAGAAATCGAGTCAATCGAATTTCCTTCCGGTTTTACGTTTTAGTCCACCAAGGGCTTTCAGCTATGTCCTTCCATCAAAACCGAAATCTCAATCATAGATCTTCATCACATTTGAAATAGCTATGAAACTAACCTGGACTTTTTAGTTTCAAAGAATACTATCGATTTAGTGTCACAAGCATCTACTGACATTGCCGGAAACACCCTTGTATTCCACCATAGAGCACATTCGATATGATTCCTAGTCTCCCAGCTTTCGCTGTAGATCACAAGAATCTTATCCCATCAATTACAGACGGGCTTTTTGCTTTTTGAGCTGTCCTCTACGCACTGCGTGCCTCGAATTCGAAAGTTCGTTGATGTACTCATGATCCCACCATTTAGAGCCGTAGGGTTAGGTTAGTCAGGTGCGGCGCCTCTTGCACCAGAGCTAAGAGCCCAATATCTATCGGGCCAGTTCAAAGGACGGAATTGCTAGCCTTCACCAACTTTAAAGTCTATTCTTGTCCACGTGAGCAGAACTCGTTGCATTCTTTAAGTTTTCTCCCTTCCGCAGCCCTTCTACGTTTTTTTAGTCTAAATCTGGACCTCGTAATTTCAATCAATGAGTATCTTGCAATTTAAAATCTGGAAGTTGGGGATGTGGTTGGACACGATGCAGCCCTGACGGATCCGGACAGAAAGGAACGACACTCCAGGTACACAATCACTGCGAAATGCTCAAGATTCGGATCGAGATGTAACGGATTCATTGCAGACTCCATTTCTTTCACTGCTCATGATCATTTGAGGAATATAAAAATTTGTTAATAGTACTATGCACGTTGAGAATTCGACATGTGTCCATAACTCGTCTAATGAGGCGACACATTTCCTGGTCCTCGTCCCGTTCATTATTGAGAGGTTGCAGACTTAAAGATGTAGTTCTTCCAAATGAGACCAGGACCGTCAATTCGTTGCAACTTTGCGCTCTTTCCGATCGGAAGATTTGAGCAGATATAGCAATCTACGTATACAAATGTTGTGTTATTGTAGCATCATCGAGGAACACGTTTGCAGACGATATATGTATTGAATCAGAGGAGAGGAAGTATTGCTGCGTGCGGATGTTGTGAAGAGAACTGCAATCGATCAGTTCATGAAGGAATTCTCGTAAATCTACATATCCAGGGGCTAGATATTGTTTGTGAACCATCGCTGCGTAAAGAGCATCAGAAAAATGGTAGCGCCTGTAAGCTCAAGTGACTGTGTCAACTTGTAGGCTGAAGTTACTTGACCTTATAGTTAATACGAGTCGCAGTGCAGTTCGACTTGCAATTGATTCCGGACTCACGTATAGTGTCACGGACTCCAGTTTGTTTTGAAATCTGGTTTAGGCGCAATTATGACCTACCGAGGCGTGATTGACATACGTTATGGACAGTCTCAACTGCAACCGAGTTCGCCCTAGTGAGGAGGACAACAAATTTAAAACAGTCTCTGAGTTGGTTTGAATCGAATTCGAGCGAAACAACTTCAATGTCAATTCGGATTACGAAAACCGAGAAACTAATTTCGATCACGAACATAGGCAAAATCGCTTTGTCATTACGCTATACGCATTGGCAGAAGCAATAAGCCAATGCGTATAGGTTTGATGTGGTGTTCAAACCGTGAGATCTGGTATCGTTATCATTACCTTCAGCGTGCATATGGAAAGTTAACCAACCCGGACACAAAGCACCGACCAGCCATAGCCTATAGATAAGGGACCTATCAGAGCGATATGTGTACGTTCTACTCCTTGTGCAATGTGTTGAAACTCGCGAACTTGCAGAGAAGTCGGGATCCCAGACATAAGAGGTGTCGAGCTCAACTCCCTTCGACTGCAACACGACACACAATCAATATAATCCAGAACCTTCAACATCGTTGGTATCAGATACGAGCTAGAACTGTTCGATGATTGCGCTTCAACACAGCACCTCCAGTACACGACACGTACAGAGCGTCGAGCCTCGATTTCAGCATCGGCGCTAACTGAAAGATACGACAGTAATTAAACCCTCACGTCCCGCGTAAGGAAGATCAACAATGCACGCGTAAGTTGGCATCTTCACAGCAAGGTGATATGGCGCTTACAAGCTCATGGACCTCCCCTTCTCAGTCCGACCTTGGCTGCACTGTACAATCACAACAGTCCGATCATGCTCATAAGTGTCGACAGCGGAAGGCGACGTTTCCTGCAAATTAAAAATGATTACACCGGGACTGGTACTGGGCGTCAACGATAAGCAAGCATGCCTCACACCGCGGACTCGTATAGGCATGCAAATCACCAGTAGCTCAATCAGGAATATCGTGTCAGTCCATATAATGCAAAGTACACCGATCGAGCCCATGTAATTCTTTGCAATTGCCTTTATACACAAACTAGGATCATCGACCCCAGTCAAGAAACTTATCAGTGGTGGTAAGCTTTTCAAACTTTTAGATCTTTGGTTACAAAGTAAAGACCTGGAGAACACTTCTGTGCTCTGATCACGAGGTCGCAGTAGTGGAGTACGGACTCGCTTCTCTCATGACTGCGCTAACTGCAACAGGTGGAAATAGAGCATGTTGAATCGTAAGGGGAACGAAAAGGATTGCACATGCCGAGCTGATGCAGGCTGCAAGAGCTCGCGTCCAACCTTCATATTCCTCGGTCATACCCGGCCACGGAGAACGGCTCCATCAAACTTTTGTACATGTACACAACAGCCTTGATCGAAAGTCGTGGAGAGAGTGCAACCCTCTAAAAGTCAGGCGCTTGGTGATTCCAAGAACTGTGCGAAATCCCGCTCTTCACGAGCTAGCACTCCCCCGCTAGAGATGACGACTTCACGCGGATGATAACACAGGCATAATATACAGATAAGATAGTATGCACAATATTCCCGAAACTTCTCGGATGACGGAACCTATACAACATGAAGTAGAAGCAAACTTGAGGGGCGAGGTGAACTCCGGTCCTCCAAGTTGTGGTTGCTGGTATCTATCACTCACGACGTACATGTCGGTGAATCACTTCCCTCCCGAGCAGGCGTTAGTTACGTCCCTAATTGTCTCCGTGATCACGGCGATGAGCACATCCCCCCGCTCATGATTGTTGAGCAGCACATTGGCTCCAACTTCAGCCCACTCGTACGGACAGCAATCTTTCGGATTAGCCATGTTGAAGATAGAATCGCGAACTATGCAAGAAGTGCTTAAGTTACCGGGGTGCACAACGAGCACTCGGCACGGAGAATGCGCTCTTTCTGCCTGACAACCCAGCATTTATAGAGAGTGAGCTACGCTAGATTACTAACGCAGCCCCTGTACAATAATTTTGAAGCCAGTCACTATTCCATCACAGCGAAAAGAGAAAGCCATTTTCTGGATAAGCTGACGGGGGGACGCAGGTCAATCCGCGAAGACCGGTGACACAGTACGGTGATCCACCTGTCTTCTCCTGATAGTGAATACACGTTGTCGGTACACAAAACTCACTGTCCTTCACTCCATCCACACGCCTTCCCTCTCCGCCACAGAGCATCCCCGGCCGACAGAGAGACTCTGGAACCCGGTCGGGGAAACTGGTGCAGGTACCTCTTCTCAAGTTGGATCGCCCCAAATCCTTAAATTTCTGTTTAGGGTCTGAACTGCAAGCTACTTTGTGTTTACAAGAGATACGAAAACCATGAATCACACTTGTTGGAGCTTCGTTTGACAGTGGAGTCGGAATTTCGAAAGTCACTTGAGTTTCTAGGATGTTGATGAATTGGAAGCTGATGATCATGTGAAGACACCCATTCAAAGAAAATGTTGATAGTACTATGCACGTTGAGGATCGACATGTCTCCATAATTTCGGCCCATGAGGCGACACGTTTCGTGGTCCCCATTCAGCTCATTATTATGAGGATGCACACTTAAAGATGTTGTTCTTCCAGATCAGATCAGCACCGTCAATTTGCTGCAACTTTCCCGTCTCCCCAATCTGAAGAATTTGAGCCAGATATGGCAATCTACGTATACAAATGCTGTGTTATCGTCGTATCATCGAGGAGCACGTTTGCAGACGATATGTATTTGAGCAGAGGAATTACTTGTGTGTGGATGTTGTCAATGAAAGTGCAATCGATCGGTTCATGAAGGAATTCTCGTATTCCCAAATGTACAGGGCCAGATATTGTTTGTGAACTATTGCTGCGTAAAGAGCATCAGATAATATGGTAGCGCCTGTAAGCTGCAGTGACTGTCAGCTCGTAAGCTGAAGTTACTTGACCTTATAGTTACTTACAGTTGCAGTTCGACTTGGAATTGGTTGCGAATTGATACAAAAGTGTCGGACTCTAGTCTGTTTTGAAATCTAGTTCAGGCGCACCCATGACCTAGGCGCAACCATGACCTACTGAGGCTTGATTGACCTACGTTTATGGACAGTCCCAACGGCTACCGAGCTTATCCTAGAGGGGACGACAACAAATCTAAACCGTCTCTAAGTTGGCTTGAATTGAATTCTAGCAAAACAACTTCGACGTCAATTCGGATTACGAAAACCGAGGAACTAACTACAATCACGAAGATAGGCAAAAACACTTGATCATTACGCTATACGCATTGGCAAAAAAAACAACATACCAATGCGTATAGGGATCATGTGCTGTTCACAGGAATTCGAGCAAAACAACTTCGAAGTCAATTCTGATTACGAAAACCTAGGAACTATTTTCAATCACGAAGATAGGCAAAAACCCTTTATCATTACGCTATACGCATTGTCAAAAGCAGTATATCAATTCGTATAGGGATCATGTCATGTTCAAACCGTGAAATCTAAAGTCTAGTATCTGGTACCGTTATCATTACTTTAGCGTCCATAAGGAAAACTAATCTACCCGAGCAAAGCGCGCGCACCAGCCGTAACCTATAGATAAAGAACCTATAAGAGCGATGTGTGTACGTTCTCTACTCCTCGTGCAATGTGTTGAAATTTGAGAACTTCCGGAGAAGTTGGGATCCGTGTCGAGCTCAACTCCGCTCGGTTGCAACGCGACACACAATCAATATGATCCACAACCTTCAACTTTATTGGTACCAGATACGAAAGCTCGAACTGTTCAATGATTGCGCTTAAACACAGCACCTCCAGTACACGACATATACAGATCGTCGAGCGTCGTTTTCAACATCGGCGCTAATTGCGAGATACTACAGTAATTAAACCCGTATGCCTCTCGTAGTGAAGATCAACAATGCACGCGGAAGTGGGCATCTTCGCAGCAAGATGATATGGCGCTTACAAGGTCCATACAGATACATACAGATCGTCGAGTGTAGTTTTCAACATCGGCGCTAATTGCGAGGTACTACAGTAATTGAACCCGGATGCCCCCCGTAGTGAAGATCAACAATGCACGGGGAAGTTGGCATCTTCACAGCAAGATGATATGGCGCTTACAAGCTCATGGACCTCCCCTTCTCAGGCCACCTTGGCTGCAGTGCACAATCACAACAGTCCGATCATGCTCATAAGCTTCGACAGCGGAAGGCGATGTTTCCTGCAAAGTCAAAGTGACTACACCGGGACTGGTGCTGGGCGTCAACGATAAGCAAACATGCCTCACACTTCGAGCTCGTATTGTCATGCAAATCACCAGTAGCTCAATCAGGCATATCGTGTCAGTCCATATAATGCAAAGTACACCGATCGAGACCATGTAATTCTTTGCAATTGCCTTTATACACAAACTAGGATCGTTGACCCCAGTCAAGAAACTTATCAGTGGCGGTAAGCTTTTCAAACTTTTAGTTCTTTGGTTACAAAGTACTGTGCGAAGAACTGTGCGAAATCCCGCTCTTCACGAGCTAGCACTCCCCCGCTAGAGATGACGACTTCACGCGGATGACAACACAGGCATAATATACAGATAAGATAGTATGCACAGTATTCCCGAAACTTCTCGGATGATGGAACCTATACAACATGAAGTGGAAGCAAACTTGAGGGGCGAGGTGAACTCCGGCCCTCCAAGTTGTGGTTGCTGGTATCTATCATTCCCGACGTTCATGTCCGGTGAATCACTCCCCTCCCGTGAAGAACGTTAGTTATGTCCCTAACTGTCTCCGTGAGCACGTTGATGAGCACATCCCCCCGGTCATGATTGTTGACCAGCGAATTGCCTCCAACTTCAGCCCACTCGTATGGACAGCAATCTTTCTGATTAACCATGCTGAAGAAAACTCGCGAATTATGCAAGAAGAACTTAGGCTACCGGCTTGCAGAACGAGCGTTCGGCATAGAGATTGCGCTCTTTCTACCTGACAACCCAGCATTTATAGGGAGTAAGCTACGCTAGATTACTAGCGCAGACCCTTAACAGCAATTTTGAAGACCAGTCACCATTCCAACACAGCAAAAGACCATTTACTGGATAAGCTGACGGTGGGACGCAGGTCAATCCGCAAAGACCGGTGACACAATACGGTGATCCAAAGATTCACCTGTCTTCCCTTGATAGCGAATCCTAATTGTCGGTACACAAAACTCACTGTCCTTCACTCCATCCTCACGCCTTCCCTCTCCGCCACAGAGCATCCCCGGCCGACAGAGAGAAACTCTGGAACCCGATCCGGGAAACTGGTGCAGGTACCTCTTCTCAAGTTGGATGGCCCCAAATCCTTAAATTTCTGTTTAGGGTCTGAACTGCAAACCCCACAAAGCTACTTTGTGTTACAAGAGATATGAGAACCATGAATCAGACTTGTCGGGAGCTTTGTTTAACAATGGGTTGGAATTTGAACCTTACTTGAGTTCGATGAGTTCGATGAGTTCGAAGCTTATAGTAGGATGGTGTGCGTCTCGAGCGACATGCGCCTCACAGTGGACTTCGTGTTTAAAATTACTCACATAGTGTGGAGCCGCGGTGAGCATGAGTGTTCCCCTTGCTTGCAGTCTTCTAAAACGACAAGGAAAGCCTCTTAAACTACGTTAAATTAAGTATGGCCTCATTAAGCAGTTTCAAGTCCGCTGGAAACTTCCGATTTCCCCTTTCGTAAAGCATGTGCATCTTCTGAGATTATGAAAGGGAAACTGTCTGATGCTCTCAACACCCTCAGCTTCGCTTCCAGACGTTGTTTACTACATGTGCCTCCTCAGTCCTGTTTCGTTGTTAGATTTCCCATGTACTATAGTATACCTTCAACTTCGCAGTTCCGTTCATTGCAGTAAAAGGAACTACAGTTCTGCATCTACTGTAGGTCTTCGTTTTGATCAGGCATCTCAAGACAGACGGTAAGCTAAGGTTAACTGTCCCTAGAAGTACTCTAGATCGATATTTGTACTGTATCCACCCTGTATGGGATTCATAGACTTGGTCCTAGCTCCCGTCGATGATGAAATCTAGTCGATGCCATGTCCAGTTGCAATTTGAAAGTTAATCTTATTCCACTTACCCATCTTTCAATTTTCAGGAAACAGAATTAGGCTTTGGTTTGCGTGGCGAGCCGGAGTGAATCCGCAATATAATCTTATAGTCCACAGTAATAGGTGTAGGACCACAAAGGAAATAGCTGCATGAGAAGAAGGACATTTCTCCTGTCCTACACGTCTCCCGGAGCGTCTAGATTTTAGATAATTAGGAAGGTGGGCCTTCACAATCAGGAAAAACCTTTCCGGAGAGAGCTCATTCCATAGATCATGGTGTGTGGACAGTTCACGTCTGGTATGGACGTAGCTAAAAAGGTGCTGCGCAATTCATCCCTATGCAACAGTTGACAATCCGCTTAGAATGTTGCGTAATTTCCACCAACTTTCGAGGAGACTACCAAACGAAGGTCAGCTTAGCAGGGCTCCTTATATGGCTTTCTTGGAACTGTATGTGGAAATTTTCATCTATTTATAGTACACAATTTTGGAAAGAGAAACAACTTACACGCCACTGGGTTCTGATTTCAATGCTGCTTTCAACAAGCGTGCTCATGTGATCACATCACATGAGTTTGCTCAAAGATCTGCCCTATTATTTGCATTTGATGCATATGAGTTCGATTGCAGGGAATGGCGCGATGATAGACCGGTGATTCTACAGGAGACACATGATCGTGACAAATTGCATACTTATACATTGTAAATTTAGTCATACAAAGTATGAAGGATGCCGGATTGAAAAATTTGAGCTTCAGGTGACGAAGAATGAATTCGAATGATGTCAGCCAGAGGCTACAACGTCCTAATTGTAATATGCTGCATCATATTCACGAGAAGGTTAGTTGCAAACAAGTGGTAAACCGTGTGAACATGCAGAGGTCCAAGATCTAACCAAAGAAATCTCCACCAGGTATCACGGTCCCTGAAAATCGCACGAAGCTTAGTCATAACAGCAAATTCGGTTCCCTCTCTAGTTGCTGCCAAATACACATCTTCCAGTTAACTGAAAGCTTCCGAGTAGAATTGGCAATGTCCAAGGGAGTGTTCCATTACAATCTATCAACAGCCCTAACCTGGAAATTTAAAACCGCTGGTAGGCCTTCGACGATTCAAGCACAGGTGGCAATCTCAGGTTCATGACGGAGCTTCATCAAATGGCAAGAAAGGCAAAAATAGAGCTCAGATTCTGAACGCCGGCGGAGGAAGCATTACGAAAAGACTCTGGATCGGTTTAAGCACACACTTTTATTACATATGCGATCAGAAGTCAGAAGGCGATCACTCTTAAAATTACAGCAATTTATCCTCAATATTTATATCTTCAATAGCGAATTCTGCAATTAAAGATAGCAGAATTCGATAGATGATATTAACTTGCTAGCTAACCACTGGCATTAATCACCCGAAACGCCCATCGACTCTGAATCAGAAGTTACGTCTACAATTACAGAGAGACTTTTATATAAAATTCAACGAATTCGTAGAGTGAGGCTGCAAATGCTTACGACAGTGATCGATATCCACCTCCATCAGTTTCGACCTGTGATACAGAAAAAATCGTTTACGGGCTCATCAAATTGCTGCTTTTCTGAAACATAGGCCTCTACACCTTGAAGCAGAAGATGCAGGTTGAGCCTCCGTCGAGCTTGCTCGCCTCCACATTGTCAATACGTACAATCTGCAACATAAACCTCCGCCGGCCAAACGATCGCGGTAGCCCTAGTTTTGTGATCTTCATAACGACAACCACCCGTTGTGCACATGCAGTAACAATTAGCATCGTACTGCATCTCGAGCCAGAAGGACATGAGCGTGAGAGAACCCATGGCCATCATGCGGAATACGTTATTCCTCGATAAAACACCTTCTCAACCTGCAGAATTACCTTCCATATCGAACTCAATTCAGGAAGTCTGACTGTTGTCGGATTTTTTCTTATTGTCGGAGCCACTCGGTGGCCCGACAAAAACTTCCTTCACTTTCCCGCCAGCCCATCCTAGTACCCCTTTCGTTATATCCCCCCGTTTCGGCATGGTCGCTCCTCCGTGTCCGTACAAAGCTCAGACTGCGGATGCACGCTTACACATGAGGTCAATTCATCCACAGTGCACGCAATGAACGAAACATATCAGTGCCTCAACAGATCCCAGCTTCTCTATGTATAAATCCTTGGGGGAACCGGGATCAGGATAACCACAGGTGGAATTCGGAAAGGCGGGTGTCAAAACTCTACCCCGAGAAGACCGGTGCCAGAACAGAAGACCACTTGCGGAGACGTCGTTTTCATGGCAAGAGAATTCAGAGGGGGGTTTCTCTATCCCTCCACGCTTTCAGGCTGCACCGTCCGATTGATGCGGAAGTCGTGTTGCTGTTGGCTGTTGTTAACCTAACCTCTCTTCCACGTGGTAAACTGGGCAACGATGAGGTTCGGGCTTGGTGCGAGCAACACAGTTTTTCTGCACCAGAGAGCTTTAATTTCTTCATTCTCTTGGCTGTGTTTTCCAAAGTTCCTTACCACCGACGGTGGAGTCGTTGTATGTGGCCCATGCAAATGAATGTGGAGCCCACAAGCTCACTCCTGACGTTGCTATGGTGACAATGTATCGATGTATAGTAGTATGACGGTTAATTTATAGCGTTACCTCCAGTCGCCCATCAATGCGATGATAAAGCTTAAAGTTGGAAGCTACGGGAAAAGCGTTTTTGGATATATAGCATTCCGGGAAAGGTACAAAGCTGCAGCTACAGGTTCGGGTGTTCTGGATCTGTGAAGGAGTAGTTGCTAAATTGAGGGGCTCTGAATCACTATCTGACCGCTCAAAGTCCCAACTCATGCGCCGGCCGAAACGACGCGGACGCTCACAGGTAATGTCTCAGATAACAACTATACTACGTAACAAACAAATCGACATGAGTTCTGGTCGGGACTTCCACTTCACAAGAACGCGACCTTAATTTTCAAATCAATACATGTTGAATCTGGAGAGTAGGGATGTCAGTAGACGAATTGTGACAAGTCTGTGGCACAACAACACCGATTTTGCTCAAATGTAACGAATTCAAAATACTGTGAACACTTTATTACAGGACTACTGGTATTGGCAGAACGTGCATCTGAATTGAGGGACCCGGATAAGCATGCCTTGCTTGAAGCTAATATACAATGTTGATCACCGGCGAAAATATGAATCCCAGAGAGAGTAATAGTGAGCCCCCGAACAACACGCTTGTAGCGACAGGACAATACTGCAAATTCGTACATTCCCGCAGCATTTGAAGCGACTATATTCATTACACGCAAACACTGGCATGGCAATGTCGGGTGATGCTGCAGGGGCTGTGAGTGACCATGGCGATCAACTTGATGATTAAGACCTCGATTGGAGCTAGATCGTCAGCTCATGTTTGTAGACTCTGTACGATTGGGCTCATTTTATTGGATTGTCATGTACATTTCGAGCTCTCTGAGTTTCTCAAAATAGGTTTCTTCGATGCTCTGGAAGCTGCAGCAACACCGCTCGATCACCTCGATAGGCCTGTTTTCAGAAGCGAGGTTGCACGAGCAGCACACAGTCGCTATATACAGTCTGTAAACGCCAAACTCGTCAGGGCAACAGTGGCTCGTTGTGAGAACCCACCCTTTCGGAAAAAGATTGATTGTTTAAGTTGAAATGACGGCTCTCTGCACAAAGTAATGACTGTGGACTCCTCCTATTCCACTCCAACCGGCTATTATCAGACATTTCCAGGAACCTCCCTGGGCTGGCCATGGGCCAACTAACGTAGCTTCCCAAGACACTGCTTACAAGTATCCTTGCAGATATCATAAGTTTCCTTGCAAACTCCATGTAAATTTCCAGCTAAATGCTCCACAACTTGCTTCTTCACATAGTTTGAGCCTCTTGTATTCTTCGGAGCATTAGACTTGGCGTTGTCTCCCTCCATAGTTACACAGCCGTAGTTGTTTGAGCAATTGAATTGCAAATGAGCAAAGAAGTGATGGATGGCACACTATGAATGGGTTACTGAAGTCCAGCACAAACTCGTCATATGTATGTTCCACTTTTATATCAATCCCAGGGAACTCCATGACAAAAGTACGATGAGAAGATCCTCAAAGAATCTTCCAGCTGGGACCAACGATTGACAAAAATACTATTGAGCCCAGCGCATCCATAGTTACTTGGATCGCTTTATCTCCAAAGTAACCACTATCTAGTACGTACGTACCTCTGTTGCTAGCTACCAAGTTCCATCGTCAGGTCTGGTTTAACCCATTCCAAGATGGCAGTTCCAGTGCTTACATAGGCACACGCCAAATTATCGAACCACCATTGGCTTCGGGCTGTAGTGTATGACCATTATGTACCCTGCAAACTGCGTTCCATGTGCTGATTTCCACACACATTGGAATCACGGACCTAGGGTTAGGGGTGGTTGTGAGCCATGGTGGTAGGCAACGATTCGACTAAGAATATGCTTCTAAAGAAGGGCACTAGTCAAACGAAGACCATGCCAGTGCCAACTGATATCGAGCACTCTGATAACTTGTGCCTCAAGTTGAGAATCCCCAAACCTGAGAACTATATCTTCTCCTCACGCTTCGATATTCTCCACGCTAGCTTTTGAGAGAGGGAAATACCTGTATACTATCACACAAATCAGTCCTGAGTTCACCTTTCTCACGAATATGATTGAAGTTTATCTGGTGGCATGACCACTCTGTACCTGTACACGTATTCACTTCCATCCAAGCGATATTGTTACTTGTTTGTGCGCCGTATGGTCTGATAGTAGACCGTATACGCGGATTCTGGTTTTTCTTTTCGCGATTTAATCGGATCTCCTGGCTTCCAACCGCGATTCTTTTGCTGGCTGATTAAGGCGCTCGTATTAAAGCTCTACTTTTATCGACGGTAGAGGACTTGGAAAAGGATTTATCACAATTATGGGATGTTATTTCCGGGGCAGGCAGGGGTAGTGAAATGCGGTTGCGTCGCGTTTCCTCTGTCCCGAATGTGTTACAAACTCCAAAATTTGCGGCAGCTCGCACTACTACACGAACTTGGTTGGAGTTATACCCATTCATAGAAGAGAAACAGCGCTCTGTATGACTACTGGCAGCTCAAAAGCGTACAGATCTAGAGAGTTTGTTGGGGTTTGGAACGTGTTCAAGGAGACGCTTGTGAGATGGCACATAAGTCATGATCGATCTTTCATGTTTCCTGTCCGTATAAAGTAAATCGGCTCGAATGCATTGCCAAGGACCTGCTTTCTCCTTGATACGTCCAAGTAGATCAGCAAGGAGGAAAGTAGAAAAGACTAGAAAAACAGGGACACCTATTGCAACCAGTCACTTCTTTCTCTAATTCGCTTTGCGAGACGATTAAAAGCTCCAAGTAGACGCACTAGTCCATATAAGGCTCAAGATTTATGCCTTGTTACTCACGCCCGTCATATCCTCCATCATTTTGGCTGTTCTAGAGCTCGTCGCTAGTCTGAGAGCTCTAGTTAGCAACCTAGCCTTCATGTAAAGGAAAGCGTTCTTCCGTTCTCATCCTTTTTCTACCCGCGTCATTTGTCGTCCTCTCTCTCAGCTGCCTCTTCAGACATGGAAGAGTTCTTCTGCGTTTTGTCTGAAGAATGACCAAAATTCGCCTTCCACTCCTTCAACAAAGCTGATTATCGACATACATTTCATAGAGCGTGCAAACATTTTCTATTTTGAACTTTACCCGTACCCTTTAGTTAAACCACATGTACGGATTTAATTTTCTCTGTCGTTGAGCCAGTCGAGTACTACTCGTCGGTTTATCCGCTGTACAGTGCATACATTTGCCTTAGAAGTCAACAACGGCAACATGTGTGCGTGGATGGGGTGTAATAATTAAATATAACATTATACAATACGCAATTATATTGTACCATTCTTGTTTTGCATGTCAGGAGAGACAGAAGATCATGGGCAGCACTAGGGGAGCACCATTAAGAAAACATACTTTATTGTATAAGTATCAGTCAGACTTGTCTTCTTCCCAGGTTTCTTGAACAAGGTAAAGAAGCATCTGATGGTTTACATCAGCAGGCAATTCATGCCTGATTTACTGCAAAGGATTTGGACATCTCGAACCCGATATCCCAAGAGCGGAGAGCAGAGGCGTGAAAAATCAGTGGCCGCTGTCGATAAACTTCAGCGATTCCTTTTATCCATGTGCTTGGTCTCAGCTACGTTATTGATTTCCTCTCTTGGTCTCTCGCTTCTCAGCTCAGTTTCTGGGATGATCCTCTCAGAATCTCTTGTTCTGCTCTATAATCAGCTAGACAAATATAATGTGCAGAAAGGCTATCGGCAGCCCTTATTCTCGAAGACAATTATGGTACTAGTGCCGATGTGCTGAGTACCTGTATGTAGCTTGATTGAGCTTTTTTTCTGCCCCGAAGCACTATGACTCACCTCTGCCCTTTATAAGCAATCTACTCCTAGTGTCGCCTCCTTTGCTAACTATTTTATAAACTCAACCTCTTATTATGATGCCGACTCACACATCTACACGACGTCTAGCTGCAATAGTCGAGCTGCGTCCTCCTACCTAGCTCCAATTTGCGAGGGATATGTCAGTTTCTATTCTGTGTTTGAATCCCGTCAAACAAATTCAGTGATAATCTGCTATTGCAGATTGCCACAAACTTCAGTCGCAGAAGGCTGCTGGCATTAATGTCACGATTCGGACAGGCTCCCTTCGCCCGGCTTATGAACGGATGTTCCCTTGGCACTAAATTCTGAGAGATCCACCTGAACATAATAAGATTCAAATCACTAGTGTGTCAAACCATGCACTATGTGGTCCTTTAAGACCCAGAGAACTGCCTTGTCTGCAAGGCTATTTCGCTTAATCTGACTCTATTCCAGCTGACATTAGATCACTATATTATATTTTCAATAGTCATTGCAACTCTTGGATGGCTACTGTTGGAAGTAAAGCTAATCGAGCAGAATACAAACTTAATCTTCGTGTCACATAACCTTCAGAGGCGAAGGCAGTTCGACAATTGGAGAATTCAAAACGGAAATTTAGGTACCTTGAAAGTTAACCCGCTAAGCTCGTAGATGCAATATGATATACTCTTGTCTTTGGCATGGAGCTGGAAAGGATAGAAACAAGGTTGCTCTCAGGGGGGACCATGGCCATCTACCCTTGTAAGTTCCATGTCTTTGGAATCTTGTTTATCTGCAAAGTCCCCAAAAGCATAAAGCAGAGTATCTATATCTATTCGACATGAAGTAGAGTAGGATATGGGACCCAGGTTTTGCTTCTCTTGAGAAACTAGGATTCAAACAATCGCTTTGCTTTGAATTGTCTCTTGGCGCACCTCTTTTCTCCTTCGTCACCCAAAATGCTCCACCGATTGTGGTCGCAAAAGTACAAACTTGTGACCTGACCAATGGTTGAATATGAGACCCTTTAGAGTCCAAGTTCCCCCGCCGGGGCCCTACTACGTCATGATCATTTCTGTCCCTGTATGCCTATGGAACTTTCTTGGTTGACATTTAAGGCACCATTAAAGAGGTGATCTAGAGCACGATTGGTTGAACATAGGTCATTGAAAGATGTAGATTCTGAACGATACTTGGTCTAGCTTATCCCTTAAAGACAGGGACAAACTCCGCGCATGCGAGCTCTTTCGCCGCTGTCCAAGTTCATGGGGTCGATATACACCCAGTGTGATGAAAGCCGGCGCCGTTAACTTACTGCACTAAGGCGTTGGTATCAGTCACGAGCTGGTAGCGATGGATACCGACTACCAACGTCTGATTCGACGTATCGATTTCTCACTCCCTCCGGTGCTTACGGTGCACCTTACGGTGCTTCGACGTATCAATTAGCTAGAGGTATACATTTGCAAGTGGTAACATCAGATCTAGAAACTGTAAATCTCAATACTCTGGTACACCTTTTAATCTCTTCCTCAAAAGAACAAACCGTCAAAGAGTAGTGAACTCTGACGGACCTCTCCAAGTACAGTATACCTCCAATTGCAAGTTGCTCGAGCTAGCATGAAAAGTTAACATGATATGTGGGTTCGTCTACGGAAATGATCACCTGTTGCACGAACTTAAAGTGATCTGCTCATCTCCATATTCGTTTTCTTCTGTCCGTGATACCCTAACTCTGTCCACCTGATATTCCTATGAGGCTGCAGATGGTATCTTACCCCATACATAAATGTATGTACATTTGAAAAATACATACATTTATGTACAACTTCGCGCCGATAGCGGTCACCATTGAGCTAAAGACTGGGCAAGGCAAATACACGTACATCTCTAATAACGGTTAAGAGATTATGCCACCCAACATCTAAGTAGATGGTGTTTGTGGCAACTTTTTCCGGATGCTGGAACAGACTCAGAAGCTTGGTTCGCTCGTCTCAGAGCCTAAAGCTGGCTCCTTGTAAGTGAATCTCTCCTTGGTATTGCATCTCGGCGATTCACCTTAACTGCGAAGAACTGCCACACCTGCCGAGCCTCTATTGCAGCGCTATTTATGAGTAGAAAAAGATATATACTAGATGCTGCAGCAAATGCTGATGAAAATAGAGTATGTTAGAACATAATGAATAGAAATTTACCTATGTAATCCAATCAACACACTCCTCCGATAAAGAAACCTTCCGATCATGAGTGGTTTAATTTAACATAAGTACTATATCTATTTCCTTTGCAAGAAACACTTTATGGAATTAACACTGTTGGGAAAATGGGGAACCACGTACATTAGCACGGCCGATAGCGTGTGTCATGAAAGATTCTAACCGAAAGAAGAAGGATAAGAACTGCACTTTACTTTGTGCCAAGACCTGGAACTTAATCAATTTGTAAGAAATATCATGGCAGATCTATACCGCGTGTGATGTTTCAGAGAACCAAGTTGCGGACTTTGATAACAACGTGAAGCTACTTACGCGATTGGATGAACGTAACCCTCGTGTGAGTCTCATGATCTGTCTCGAGATAGAGTCCCTGGGGTTCACGAAGGAAGCAGTAAATCTGAGTCAGCTAAGCTGCAGTCATTGAGTACAGTTTTAACGCTCACTTAAGAAACAATAGCTATAGCTACACGACACGGATTGCTTGCCAGGAAACATATATGCACATGTCTTAGACTAGTGAGTGAGGCATAAACCGGTGGTAGCAGAGGAATATATAAAAACGGTGCTGCAACGACTTTTGTCCCATGCTTGCACTGCTCTTGAATCAACAGTTCTGTGGGCCTTTACAACTTTAACCAGCATGTACAGCCGCCAGAGTTTTACTTTCAGTTTTACTTCTGCTGCTTTAACTGTGCCGCCACAAATATCATGCTCGCAGCACTCATATTATGACGATTGCACTTGTGAGAGAGTGACGTCGTAGCATGACGCGAACGTTTTGCGCAAGTGTGAAGAGTGTGGACGGTGGTCTAAGTGCCTCAAAAGTCAAGGTGCCGAAGGAGGAGCTCCAGGATCTCATTAGTATCTATTTGCTTTGTCTCACTTTTCAGGGCGCTATCTCGGACGTGGGCCCGACGCAATGAGACCGAGACCACTTAATGCATAAGGGGACCACGCCCACGGCCATGAAAGTATCAATCGCTGTTGAAACTGTTGGGCATTTGAGCTTCCCAAATGGGTGCGAGAAAAGTTTGCAATGCCTAATACCAAAACAGAATCGCCCAAACTTCTCGTGCTGAGTGGGTTCTGGCTGTGGGTCCTACGCTTTCTTTCCGCTACCCACACTGTTGGTTGGTGATGTGACACACGGACAAACATACTGCAAATCCTGGATAAATGTAGCTAGCTATAACGATAATTTCACGTTGAACGGATGCTCGATTAGAGATTCTGAAACGCTTGTCTGATGGAACCGATGTCAACCATTTGTCTTTCTAATATAAATAGTGCCCTTCAGATTGGAATCAGCTCTTGCTCATTTCTTGCACAAAAGAGACGCGGGTAGTTTGCCAATCTATAAATTGAGGCAAGACTGGATAGTCGGAGTATTGCGGTTACTGCGTTACTGAGTTTCTTTGCGTTGGTTATTGAGCGTCCAAAATAGTGCTTTATTATCTATTTATTTACTTTATATTTTGTGTATTTCAATTGAATATAGGAAAAAGAATTATTGATATTAAGGAATTTCAATAAGATATTAGATAATTTCGATACAATTTAAAGAATTACTCTAATCTCGGAATTGAAAGTATGTGCGAATGTATTAAACAAATTTAGGTGAAGTGATATCTCGAAATATGGTTACTCTTGAACAAACAAACAGATATGAAGTTGTCATCCCGTTAGTTGCTCCCCTTTATTATTCCGGACGAGGACATCACTCACACGACTTGAAAAGAAAAACGAGATGGTGTTCCAAAGTGGATTCCGGACATTTGTAGGGTCCGTCTTTTCGAAAATTTTGGACAAGAAATGCACCATATCTTAGACAGGAGAACATGGCGAAGCCACTAAAGTCAAAGCAAACATCCTTCCACGTCAACTTTCTGTCGCCTGATGCCAGAACAGAAATAGGGGTTTTTTGTTTCTTCTCATTAGATTTCGTAGAAATGTGAAATGTTTTATGGTCGTTGGTCCCTTTATTATTTATGGGAGTAGTGTTGCGTGGTAGCGGCGGAAACCACGGTGTGAGGACATGTCTCACAAAATTGAGATCAAATTATATATTGTTTTTGCTAAATATCTGGGTCAACAATCGAATCGAAACCCTACTCGATCCGATAATCACCCGTGACATGGACGAGTTTTGCGCCCTTACTCCAAGCATTCACGTCCATGCTTTCGTTACCCCGTGCTTACTCCCTTTATAATTGTCGAACGTACGCACCATGTAATTATCCCATCACTTCTCTTTGATATTCTTACAGTCGAACGTAGTGAATTTCCTTCACCTAACTAGTCCGACGGGTATCGTGGTGATGGTCTTCACTTCAGTTGCTGTGCCACTCTCTCTTGCTCTAGTAGACACCACCCAAGTATCCATCTCTTGATTCACTTTTGCAATTGAGACCTTGCGTTGTCTATCTCTTCTCTGTAGGAGTACCTTTTGCGGACACTATCAACATCCACACATGAATTCGAACAGCTTTGGACAAGTCCACCTCCCTTCAAAAAGAGAGAAGGTAGCACCGGTTAAATAACCATCAAAAAGCATTTTTATCCTCTGAGCTTTTCCTTTCCAACGTACCTTCCTGAAACACTTTCTGAGACAGAAGAGGGAGATGGTAATGTTCAGATAAGCCTCTAATGCCTCCCATTCTCTAGAATCTACAGTACCGCAGCTCTTGGTTTGAAGATGGGTTGAAGTGCATGCGTCCTCCTCTCGATACGTAACACGTATATTTTCCCTATGCATAGGAGGACAATTGCAACTTTCATAGCTCGCTCGCCCAAATGTTGTTGAACTTTGTCAGTTTGACAATCTCTTGATTGTTGGTCTGATTCATGTCATTGATATCGAACTTTCATTTGTCCCTGCCCCCTTGTACTTCCGGGGAAGAGGTTTCACAGAGTAATATACAAAATCAAAACCAAATAAAGCATAATCATGGCATTGCGAACATCATGATATTCAACGTCAAAGCCATTCTTCTGCTAGCCTACGCCGGGAACTTATCATCACATGTTAATTGATGTTGGAAGTGTTGAAAAGTTAGCACTGTCCTTGTACAAAGCGAAATAATGAATTCACAAACCAAATACAAAGACCATACGCACTGAGCCACGGTCCATCAACACTCCTCACCGCCCCGCCTGGCTGGTTCTTTCCTCTCCACTTAGCTTAGTGAGCCCGAGTCTTGGCTTGTATCCATAGTTACGTTACGGCAAGTGTTCCTTCATCAGTACTCAGGTCCTATATTTCTCGTCTCTTGTGACTGATTATTTACAAAGTCACATCGGTCTCTTGGGATTGCTTATTGACATGGGATATATTTCATGTCACATGTCATGCTGCGTTCATTCCTGAGTCAGTCTAGACAGGAGTTCACTGGAATAATTTATTCCTCAATAGGAAGGCGAGGGAACTTGCGGAACAAGAAGGAGCGTCACGGTGCGGACAGTTGAGAGTTGACATCGTTCAAATTTATTGATCGCGCGAGAGAGGAAGGGAGCAGGAAATAGGTATTCTAGACTGGAGATCACTGAAATGATTTATCCTCGGAATAATTTATTCGTCAATTGGAAAGAGGCGTGGGAACTTGCGAGGCAAGAGGGAGCGTCACGGTTCGGAGAGCTGAGAGTTGACATCCTTCAAATTTGTTAGTGAATTGATCGCGCGAGAGAGGAAGGCAGCAGGAAATAGGCTACATGAGCATGATCCGTTAACCGTTACTGATCTCTCGCTCGTCAATGCTACATATATAGGGACGAAGCCGCCAAGCCGCAAAAGAATGAATGTCGATTTCTTCGAATTCTCATTCTCCAGGCTCCAGCCTTTATGGATGGTTGATGGTAAAACTGTATATTTTAAGTTACGACACACTCCCCCTTCAATTCCATCCCTTCTTCCGCGAAACTTCCCATGTGTTTCAAATCGAGGAGCTAAAACCACCTAACCATTTGCATCGATCTTATAATCCCTAGATAATCTAGTTTATGGACTTCATCCTATATATGATGTGCCATATTAGAGCACTATCTTTAACTACTTGGATCCGGTAACAAAGATCAGTACAGTACTGGTATCGTCTAATACATTCTCCAAGACGACAAGGTGAGTTCACTCCCGCATGAAAGCTTATTAACTGTTGCAGGTAATTTAGAACTCATGTCGTTGTTCATAAGAAGTATTTTGATTTTCTCCATATACATAATACCAAATTCTGTATGTACCACATTCCATACGATGGGCTTCAAGTTATGTACGTATGAAGGTCAGAAAATTCTCATTCAGTGGTTTTGCCGTGTCGAACCAAGGAACTGAAACCATGAGCTGAATTGGTAAAAATCGTCAAGATTGAGAAGTGACTAATTTAGATCACCTTAGATAGGAAATAATGATGTTGCTGATAAAGTTAACCAGCTTAGATATGCATGGCCTTTTTGTTGGAAAGATAACATTAATGTGACATGTTTCAAGAAGAATATAATCACAAGTAGTGCTGCATTTTCACTTAGAGAGTGCGTCAAAGAAACGTGTGCAGTGGTCATTCATTCGATTGTCATAATTTATATCTCGATGGTTACTGTATATCATAATGTGTTGATTTAGATAGTCATTTACTCCTCCATTTGAGCTAAACTCCGTACAGTCGAGACGGAATTGAACATCAAATGTGGTTTCTCAAACAGATCAAAATCTGTATTGAATTTCCATATCAGTATATATGATGTCCCATATTAGAGAACTATCTGTAACCACTTGGGTTGCGGTAACAAAAATCAGTGCAGTACTGGATTCGTCTAAGGACATTCTTCAAGACGACAAGGTGAGTTCACTCTCGCTATGGGGAAACCGTTTATTCAGAAACCGCAGGATTGCCCGGTGGCAAAAGTAGAACGGAACGGTGGTTGATGGTATCCACATTCCAGATTTACTTCAGTGACCTGCATCCTTGAACTTATGAGTTCCACGAATCCTGACAGACGCGTCTTGTTTGGCATTGTTCACTCGACCTGAAACTAGGAAATCATGCACAACGCTAGAGAATCTCTCGAATTTGATGATCATCTCATTCTTCGATTGCTGCTCTCGCTCAATTATAATTGGAACCGTAGAAACAGGAAGCGTTTTCCCTTCTCGGGTTTGGGGAATTCGTCACTACTGGGAATACAAATCTTTGCTGTTGCTCTTAGGTTCACCACTGGTTTAAGCTACACAGTGCGGCTAGAACTCAGAAAGACCTATGGAAAACACCTAAGTTTTGTCAGGAAGATGTCAACTCGACAACCTGTTCCTCTTCTGTTCTGCCTGTTGTCGAATTGACATCTTCCTGACATGATTCCTGACCTACGTGTACAATTAGCATCAATTATCCTTACTTAGGCTACCGTAGGTTGTGAGTTGCATCGAGAGATGAGTGTGGCATATGCATGCACCCTCCGATCAGGATCTCAGATCCGAGTTCAGGACGCTATCACATCTTATTGAACGAGTGACATTTCCTTTATCGTTCTGCACGTGATGAAGACTGGATGTAAAGTACTGTATCAGGTTCTTTCAGTGACATGTGAATTGTCAGATACAACCTTTCTACCGTGTGAATCTAGTATGCATGCGAACACGACGGTCCTCTTTTACCTCTCGATTTTCTTCCTTAGCAGACGATTAGACACGTCCGTCAATCAACGATCCAATAGCTCCTTCAAAATCCAGGTGGATGACATCATAAAGTTCACTTCGAGAAGCTTTAGAGTGTACGTAAATACAGCACAATCTCATGGCATGCATATTGCCAAACAGCTTCCATTGTCTCGATACAGGCATATATGTTGGATCTATTTAAATACCAACTCTTGCCTACTCAGATGCGACATCTAAAACTACAGTTCTAGTTCGTATAAGAGAAGGGATGAAAAGTCCCAGCGGAACTGTAGTATCATATTCCTCTGCACCTGTTAAACCTCAAACCCTGAACATGTTGTTCAATCTGGCACTCCCTCTCTAGCAGGCTGATAAATGCTGGAGATCTAAAGAAAACTAGCGGGTCTTTAAAGGGTCGCAAGATCTTAGTGACATTCATTGCTCGTTGGCTATACCTCTGTGTTTGTCAGGTGACAACTCTCTTCTTCTTCTTTCACATGAACTCTCTGAAGCATCGTAATCGTCCATGAAGTATGATGTCAACTCATATGGACGAAACAGGACCACTGAACCATCATCGATGGCCTGTCAGAATACATAAGATATGCAATTTATATATGAAGACCAGAGACAGCACAGTGCCCGATACTTGGCACTTCTGCTCGAACCAGGTTAAAATATGTCATTACTAATAAGTTTTTACACCAAGTGAACCATTTTGCTTCATAGACTGGCCAAATAACTTTCCTTCTCTAAAATTATGTGCCATGGAGTCAAAGCTTTGTCGATCACGGAACTGCACAGTGGACCGCTGCCATGGTGAGAAAGCGACCTAGTCGTTATATTGTCTCATGTATAGAAGTCGAGACAATATCAAAGTGATTGTGGGCTCAGGAACGAATTCGAGCCTCCAATGAAAGGTAGAGGTTGGGGTAGAAGACTACTCTTGGCAGCTAGAACGCGTCACATGTAGAAATTGTAATAACATGTACACACAGATCTGAGTTATGAGATAAGCTCGACACATACAACGATAGAAACAGTTCTTATGTGAAACGAATCTGATTGTATATAGATACAAATTCAGATATTTATTTACTTTTTTCATGACCAGCCATATATATCGTTACAGTTGCGGTGCAGTTCTCTTTGAAACTCACCAAATTTCAACAAGCTCAGTGGGATCCGGAGCGGACGTTTGGTACTCATGATTTGGGTTCTTCCTTATCTATTGTCAATTGAAAGCTTAAAGAGGTTTATGTACTTGCTAACCTTCCCAAACTCTTCGAATTCGCAAGACTGAAACATTGCAATCATTTGTCGGGCAAATTATTCCATCAAGTAAGCCTCAACGTTTGCATTAATTTTGACTCCGTCCCTCCAACATTAATCAGGCCTGCTTCAGCAAGCGGCCAATGGTCCAAATCCTCAATCTCCTCTCAAGAAGATCTAGATTTTGTAGGATTCTAAATACTATGCTCTCAATTCGGTATTACTGGTTTAAGAGAATAACATCTAGCGCTTTGTGATTGTCTGATTTTGTTATATTCATCGTTGAGCTATTTTGTTTTCACGGATAAAGTTTCCAGAACTTTACCTTCTCCTCCTGAAAATCTTCTCACACAAGCCTTGTTATTTGAAGAGATCCATCATAAAATTATAACAAGGGGATTCTGGATGGGTGCCATGAATAATGCTAAGAACACTTACACAAGTCTCCAATACTTAGTGTTCGAGTTTTCACTTCTTTGCAGTCCCCATTGAATACTGCAGGGGGGCCCCAAAACATGATCACGGAAAACGAAACGCTACGATTCCAATAACTGGTGACACGTATCTCGTCCAAGAGACAGACTGGCAGAACGAACCAAGGAGGTCGATAAGCGGTGACATCTGAAGGCGCAAAAGACTCCCATTTAACCGTTAGGTTACATCTAATTGTATCCCGGTTATGAGGAAGTCTCCCATCTTCCTCTTCCTTTTAACTCTATGATGATTACCAGTTCCTTAAGACCGAGGAGGCAACCGCGTATGATAAGAAGGATAAGAAACTCCTCCTCAAGCAGGAGAAGGGAAAGACCTATTGGTAAAATGGAGCTAAGCTGCAACTACTTAAAAAAGCTACTGCATCGCAGTAGCCTTTTTTTCCTTTTGTTCCTAAAGGTGTACTTAATCGATTTTATACAAGAGTTCCGAGTGTTCAGTCAACCTCAGTACGGAACGACGTCATGTATTTTATGTTTTTGTCTACGTATATTGTTAGGAGTGGGAAGAAGATACGATAAAAGAAACACACATTCAAGTCCATAAAAATTCTGAATTAAATTTTCTACATCGCTTTGCCTTCTTTCCATCGTACACATGTATGATGATGAAACTTAACTTAAATTAAATTTTCAATGTAATGATAGATGATTTTTATTGGTTGTATTTTAGTTTTTAGACTGTGATGTTAAGGTAATCGCAAAAATGGTATATATGTCTATTAAAATTATTATTTTTCCTTACTAAGATTCATTATACACTATATCACAGCACATATTAATATAAATAATAAAATTTATTAATAATGAATTATATAAATACTAAAATTTTGATCGATCATATACATATATAATGAGTTCATATGTATTATGATATAGTTATAAATTATAAATTTCTTTTACTAACCTTGATTTAAGTGCTTTTTATATGAAAGTGAACTCAACCAAAATAGACCTACCAATTAAAGTTCAAAAATTCTGATATGGAATTATTCTTAACAATAACAATAATATTATTGATAGAAAATAAAATCTAGGTTGAAACAGTCCATACCATGCATTAAGAAAGCACATATATGACTATATGCATCAACAAATAAAAAAACCCAATAAAATAAGAGAAATTAGGAAAATAAATGTGATCTAGATCAAGTAACATAGAACAAGAAACTAAAGTAAAATGAAAATTATGAAAGATGATTGGCAATTTAATGACAAAAATTACATATTAGATAACTAAAATGTATTCCTAATAAGAATTAAGAAGCAAAGAGATAGTATATTAAAAGAAGATAAATAATTTTCCACGTTCAATAGAAATTATTTGTAGAGAATACTAAGCACATTAGAATTAAAGAGAGCACATCCAAAAGTTTTGGACTTGCACCTTAAATTATTTTAACTGGCACACAAAAAATGGTGTATAGAAGTACTATGTGGCTATTCTTATGAATTGCACTTTCCGGATGCTAGCATATATATGATTAACATCCACCTTAGTTATGATTGCTCATTATTATAATGAGAAAATTACCTCCTCGGTAAATAATATGTAATTCCCTTTGTATTGACGATGGAGGTTCAAGCTTTAAAAGAGAGAGGTCCTGATATCTATGTAAGGTCTAGACATGAAGGCTCCTCCTCAAGGCCAATTACAAATAAATATATCTTAGAATACATCTAGGAAATAAACTCACTCTTGTCTAAATTAAGTTAAACTTGTTTTGGCATTGAAGATGTGTTTAGGGTCTGTAGGCTAGATTCCTATCAAACAACAGAAAATTTGGCTCTATAAGACATAAATATCCATTAGATCTTCACATCTACATAATATTGGGATCCATAAAATCTCTTGCGTTATTAGCATGTGTTAATCCGTCTCTTCTAAACCCTTGTCGTCATAAGCTCGTAAGGGCTTAATGAACTTGACCCATACTACACTTGTTAGCTTGGAATGAGCTAATTTGGCACTATTCTCACTGAGCTCTATCGAGTATGCTTTGCATAGCTTTCCACCAAGATCTTTGGTGCTTCCTTCAATATTCCAACTTTTGCATTTAGCCTTGACGATCTTGAGTTAATCTGCTGCATTCCTCGACAGTACCCACAAAACTATCTTCAATTTTCTTCAGCATGGTTTAGAATCCAACAATGAACATACCAAAAGCTTGGATATCTTAGTAATCTTCCAATTAATAAGCATATTTTTTAAGTGAAGTCTACTTGATGTGACGTCATTGAGATTTCATCTTACAACTCTTTTAATCTATTGGGTTTAGAGGTTGGATCATATTCTCTTATGACAAATGTAATAGTAAGACCAACAACTCCAACTATTACAAATCCATAAATCTATATCAATACAAACATATAGATTGATTAGTATGAAAGAACTAACTGTCATAAGGAGAAAAGCATTAAAAAAGGAGAATAGTATTATACAAATAAAAAGATCACAAGAAAGAGTTGAAAAAATGGACAAATATGATAGAAAATAGATAAATTAGCACTACAATTTACCACAAGACCCTTGTCACACTAAATGAGCCCTTAAAATTATGGATGCATATAGCTAAGCATGAAAATATTCTTGGTATATGCTCATAATACCCTATCATACCTTGAGTGTGTCTCAACATCTAGAGTCAAAGATAAGTGTTTTGGTCAAACATGTTTTCCACTAATGATAGGTTTGCGCGACATATGGAACATGTATAGTAGTATATAACATATAGTGTTGAACCATGGTAAGCAAGACCCAAGCATCATATATATTGAATTTTTCTTATCAGAATTCTTTGTGGTGCTACGATTCTTGTGATGAGATATTGAATATATGTTTTCCATCTATAGATCTTCCTTGTATTGATGAAAAAACTAAAAAAAACTAGCATCTTTCAATCACTTATTAGAAGTTCAATAAGGATGAGTTTAATAAAAAAAATTAGTGATATTGTATATAAATTGTTGATACAAGCAATACTCCTTTTGCAAGTAAATTATAGAATAATTGCCATATTATATGACTTGTCAAATTTATTCAAGTTATTATATTAGCAAATTAATCTCAGATGTTTAGATCATTTTTATAATTTCATAATGCAGACATTCCAATACACACCATTCTTACTTTGATACCAATATAGAATACCAAAATCCAATAGAAAAAGTAGAAAAAGTGGAAAATATAAAAATAAGAAATGGACCAGGAATTGTATACAAATTTCTCTAAATACTAAGAATTGTAAGGAATTGCTATCTTTATTTGAGATAAGTATAAGCTTATTTCCTTGAAGTTAATCATTAACTCTCTATGCAAGTTAAATTCCCATTAAAGTTACTTAAAAGCTACGAAAGCTCCACAACACCTTACAGCCTAGTCTGTTGGAAATTTCTTAAGTACCTTCCTAACCAACTTGGTGTTCAAGAATGTTCCTAAGTACCTTCTATTATTCTTTTATGAGATTTCCTATGTACTTTACGGCATTTCTTTTAGAAGCTTTTAGTAATCTATATAGGAATGTTCCACGAATTACTAAGGTAACTTCCATATAATTGTATATTATTGCAATTGATTTTCTATCTAAGACAAAACATAGATTCTGCTTTGAATCTCCTTAAGACCTCCATTCTATAGAAATAAGGACATACATT
Source organism: Lunularia cruciata (assembly GCA_948567375.1). NCBI lineage: Eukaryota > Viridiplantae > Streptophyta > Marchantiopsida > Lunulariales > Lunulariaceae > Lunularia > Lunularia cruciata. The sequence continues at coordinate 62,552,130 of OX419758.1, forward strand.
CTTTAACTTGTTCTATGTAGCTTTCTAACTTCTCCATAGAGACCTTCTCCTATGTATCTATATTTATAGTCCAGCCTTATATGAGTTCATGTAGTTGGTCCATATTCCATATAATATTTTGCTCAACTTAAGAAATTGTCTCCCCTATTTTCTTTTTATAGAATTTTTATACATTAATATGATCAACGTACTTGGGTTATCTTCTTCTCTTGATAGATTTTATCCAAAATCTTCCTAATAACTTTTAATAGATTTTGAAGGGAAAGTGCATAAATGAAATCATGTTCAAGAGCTCTTCAAATCCACTGCTTTCTGATGAAGTGGAAGAGGAAAGCAATGACCGAACTCTGTGACAACAAGAGCTTCATGTAACTGAACTGCTGAGAAGTAACAAAATCCCCATGTCACCATACTAAGCTATATAATGATATTCGTATTATTTAATTCGCAATGATAGAGGAAGGAAAGGAATTGAACAGGACCAGAAAGGATCTCCATCACCCGAACCACTTCGTAGGGCTCTAACTTTTGAAATTTACAAAAAATTATTCATTTATTATAAGTGTCCTCTCTTATTGACATTGACAATGATAAGGATGTTGATGATCTATCTTGCAAGTAAACATAGAGTTAAGCACTCGCAAACCTAATATAAAATCCTTGTACAAAGTATCTACACCCATAATCAGTTTATCAGTTTATGCTTGCACCAACTAATTACTCCTTGCAATGGTTTAGGTGTACCAAAATCCATGAAATAAAGAATTCGGATTTGATTCCTTTACCTGGATGCATCCCGAAATAAACACCCATGTAACCCAATATTTTGTCCATGGTATCTATTGCATCTATATAGGCGGAGATCACCTGTGTAGGATATTTTCTTTCTCTTGAAGACTGTCTCGTGTAATGCAATGGATATGCAATGCCCGCAATATCTTACAATTGACTCGTTTAATGTTTAATGCAGTAGCGTGCACTGCACGAAATGTGTGACAATTTTGGATGTGTGAAGATGGGTTCCGATGGTAGAATTCAAACTAATCCTTAATGTGTTGAGACCCTACGCAGTCTCATCACAAGTTCGACGACGTAAAAGAAATGAACTCCACTTTCAACTTTACGCTTGAACACTGATTCGTAAGAACATGATCATTCGGGACAACGGTTGTGCATGTTGGTGTATACGAAAAGTTCGTCAACCATTTCTGTTATCTCCGGTGGTGATCATATGTATGGACGTTGAATATGGCAATCACATAATGTGAGAAATAGTTCTAGGAGATCAAATGCTCCATCACAGCGAAACAGAACCAAATAGTATATCCCAATGCAAAAAGGAATATAAGTTATAATTATTATTAAGTGCAAGCATAAAGGCCAGAGTAAAAGAAAAAGGATAAAAACCTTATGGGAAACTGCTGCCCTATGCAAAAAATATGGAAAGAAGGAAAGTAATTTACTACTGAACGGCGTGATATAAGTTCTCATCCGATAGATGTGGAGGAAAGGTCGTAGACTAGACTTGATGGGAGTTCTTTTTATTCCTGCAAGTCTATTAGATCCAATATTTGAGAAAGCTATAAAAGAGTAATTGAAATATATGAAATATAAGATAAGCATGAAGTAGTCATGATCCTTCTCTTTTGAAAGGATCCTCTTGCTACCTCTTGTCTTGAAGGAGACCATGGAAAAAATAACCCCAACACAAAGCAAATGGAAAATAATGAAAATAATTTACTATTGAATGTTGATATAAGTCCTGCTGTGATATAGCCAATAAATTGGCAGGAAAGGTCCTAAATCTGATGGGAGTTTCTATTGCTATTACAAATCTATGAGATCTAATGCATAAGAAGCATTGTAAAGTGATGATGAATCTATCTAAAGATATAAAATAAACATAATAGATAAAATAGCAAATCCCTCTCTTTTGCAAGCATCCTCTTGTTGCCTTTCAAAGGAGACCACCCCAAATGATGGGAAAAAAGAAGAAAAGTCCTAAAGCCAAAAGGTACGACAAAGGAGGAATTAAAGGATAACAACAATATATAGTGGTATTCTTTACCTCTATTGGGGTAGTACCTATTGCTTTTACTTTGATAGTTGCTTGTGCTAATGACTCTCCTCATGGGGGATTAGTGAACAATGCATTAAACCGTTTTAAATCAAATAGCCTATATCATGTGTTCTCTAAAGTCATTATAAATTTTTTGCTCTTTGATGAAATGTCTAAGCAAATCCAATAAACACTCAATCTATGATTAAAGCAACATATATCATCCATCCAAGAGATAAAATCCAAATGATGAGTAAAATGCATAAAAATCTCTAAAGCTAAAGGTACAACAAAGACATTATGGTAACTTTAATATTCCGAGGACAAGAGAACTTTCAAGAGAAACACAAGAGAAGAAACACAAAGCTTCAAATTCAATCTTCCGATGCCCAAAGGAGCACCTTGTCTTTACTATATAGCAAAGAAGATTCCCTCAAAAGAAGCTCCACTATTGGATCAGATACAAGGATTGATGACATTTCAACAAGCTCCACCCTTAGATTAGTTGCATGGATTGGTGATATGTCAGTTCTGTCCTATTTGGTTGGTCACACAAGTTTTACCAAAGGGAATGTTTAGGGAATCTTCCAATAGAAAGCTCAAATTGCATGGGTGAGATACCATTGGAAAGCTCTTGATGAGATAAATAGTGGGGGGGAAAAGCCAAGCATTTTCTTGCAAAGGGGGGAATCTTCACATTTTCAAGGCCTAATTCCTCTATTTAGGCTTCCAAAATTAGCTCTAAAGTTTTCAAGGTGTTTTCAACAATTTCCTGATTAGTGTAAATACTCTTTTGGTGACACCTCTATCTGATATACTTAGACCATCATATATAACATCCTTCCAGATGTTACCAAGCCAATTTTACCTCTATGTAATATATCTAGCTAATGGTATTACAAATCTCCCCTCTTTTAAGATGCAACATCCTTGATGCAAATTTGTTGATCAAAAGATTATAATTTTCACCTCTAGATAATATGCCTAGCTAATGGTATTACAAATCTCTCCTCTTTTAAGATGCAACATCCTTGTTACAAAGCTGTTGCTCAAAAGATTGTTGGATCATGTTGTTGGACCGGTGCATGGATCAAGTTGGCTGATGGCTCCCATGTTGCCACATATAGTTTGTACTCTTTCCAATGTACAAGATATTCAACACGTGGATAGCGGGTACCATTGATGCATTTCTAGAGAATATATTCAACTTCATATTCCATCATCTTGTCAATGAGTGTTGGACAAGGTCAAATTTCTTGTATGGAAGGAAAGTGTGGCAATAGAGATGCATACATGCATAATAAGGAAACGTGGAACACTAGATGGATCTTCATGTGTTGTGGTAGCTCAAGATGATAGGCCATTGTGCCAATTTATTGTAGGATGGGAAAAGGTCCAATAAAACAAGGTCTGAGCTTAGGAGGACCAATTAACATGAGGTTGGTTGTGGACAACTAGACTTGATCCCAACATTGAACTCCACGTGTTGGAAATGTGTATGTGCATATTGTTTCTGTTAATTTTGGGCAATCTACAACCTGTACTTGGTGTTCTCCACACCTTGTTGGATTCAAAAACAAAAGTGTTGATAATATCAAACTTGGTAACCACCAGGTGGATCTTCATCAAGCTTGAAGGTGTAAAAGGATGCTTTCCATACATGAGGAAGAATGGTGTGACCTATGTGAATGCATTCACTAAATTATTATAGGTAAATTCCACCCATGAAAGTAAGGTGTCCTACCTCTCTTGCTCATCCAAGGTGAATCCTTAGAGCATGTCCTCAATAGTGCAATTAGCCTGCTCTATTTGTCCATTGATTTATGGATGGTAAACCATAGACATGGCCAATTTGATTTTGAAGATACCAAAAAGTATTCTCCAAAACAAACTATTGAATTGAGAGCCTCTATTGGTGATGAGCACTCAGACAAGCCATGGTGAGGAAAGATTACATCTAAGTACAATTGAGCTAATTGTGGAGCATTCATGTCCTTGGTGGTAGGACGCATATGAATCATTTTGTTAAGTCAGTCAACAATGGAGTCAAACCTTAAGGTGATCTTGTGCAATTCATAAACCAAATCCATGATTACCTTTCCTAATATTCTGTAGGAGTAGGTAGGGGTTGAAGGAGTCTTATGGGAGCTTTATTAGAAGCTTTATTTTATTGATAAAGTAGGCTGCTTCAAACATATTCCATCATATTATTGCTCATCTTGGGCCAATAGTAATGGCATTTGACTACATCTAATATCTTGTCCACTCCAACATGACCTACAATGGCAAAATCATGACATTCCACTAGGATGGTGGTTCTTATGTTTGTTGCCTCTGGGATCCATAACTTGCCATCACAAAAAGTGAGTCCTTTGGTATTGGTGATGCCTTTGGATGAACAAGCTCTTACAATCTATGAATCAGTTTTGTAGCAGCAAGAATCCTTGGCCATAATTTTAGGTTCATCTTGACCTTTACCATTAGATTTTTTTCCATAGGCATTTGGATGAATGAATCTACAAGTTGCTTCTTGCCTTCCACATATGTGATCATCATGTTGAATCATTGTCTACACTTTATTGATCAAATCTGTTCAAGATAGATCTTTTTTTGTCTTGAGTAGAGATTTGTGGTTTTTCTCCACTAAAAATGCCTTCTTGATAGTGCTTCTAATGCTATGCTGCAAGGACTATGTCCAACTCTTCTTGTTTAGTGGTGTGATAGTTGTAGTTTTTCGATAACAACTTTCAAGAGAAATATGCAATTGGATTCCATTCGTCATGCAACTCTTGTTGTAGGATTGCTCATATTGTTATACCTAATGCATCTATAGCCACTTGATTGGGTGTTTTGGATCATACCATTTCAAGATTGGTGCATGTAGTAATGCATCTTTCAATTTTTGAAAGGCCAATTATTGTGTGGTTCTCCACATCCACTTCCTTCCCTTGCCAAGTAGTGTCATTAGAGGTTGTGTAACCTTGGAAGTCCTTGAGAAATTAACGATAAAATTCCATCAATCCTAAGAAAACCTTGAGTTAAGTTTGATCTTCTAGAGCACCCCAATTTTGAATGACCTCTATTTTATTTGTACCAATTGGATACCTTTTGCACTTACTCTATGCCCTAAGTAGTCCACTTCAAACTTGCCAAACTTGCACTTTGAGATTTTTTCATACAAATGATTTTGTCATAAAATCCAGAGGACTTCTCTCAAATGTTGCTTGTGCTCCAACATCCTACTATAGACTAAGATGTCATCAAGGAAAATGATAATAGATTTATCCAAGTATGGATAAAATATATCATTCACCAAACTCATGAAAATGGCTAGTATGTTGGTGAGGCTGAATGGCATCACCATGTACTCAAAGTGACCATTTGAACCTTATTTGAACAATTGTTTTCTATAGATCTTCCTTTGCAAGCCTTATTTGGTTGTAACCACTCCGCAAATATAATGTGGTGAAATCTTTTTCCCCATTGAGTTGATCAAATAGATCATCCATGTGGAATAGATCATCCATGTGGAGTAAGGGATATTTTTTCTTTATCATTTGTTGATTTAGGCCCCAATAGTCAATGCACATGTGCATTGTACCATCCTTCTTCTTCACAAACAAGACAACAGACCTATATGGTGATATGTTGTATTGGATAAACCCAATCTATATTATATCCTCAATTTGAGCCTTACACTCCTCCAAGTCATAAGGTGATAGTTGATATGGGGCCTTACAAGGAGGTGTTTTCCCAAGAAGTATCTCAATTTTATGATCTACTCTCCTTTTGGTGGTAATCCTAAGGGCAAGTCATCTAGGAAGACATCTTGAAACTCATTGACCACGTCTTTCAATTTCTCAACAATTTGTCCATCAAGTTATGCACTCTAGACTTCTCTTAATTAGGTCCATAACACATATGTTTTTTTAGAGATAGCTAATGTCCTTATAATATAGAGAGGAAGTTCTTGCCTATCTAATCTTTCTTTAATTCCAATGATATTCCATTTGCAAGTTCTCACTATTTTCTTTCTCCAATCTACCATGGGGTTGTAGTGCTCCATCCACAACATGCCTAAGATTGCATCATAACAAGCTAACCATATCACTCGCCACTCAATCTCTTCTTGATACTCTCCTATAGAGAGTGCTACCTTTCTAAGTAATGACTCAATCCTCTCTATTTCACCATTTGGTAACTCTACTTCTTCCTTCTCATCCTTCTCTAGATCCATTTCCAACCTTATTGCAACAAAGTGAGACAAGAAATTCTCTATTGCTCCAAGGTCTTTCAATACTCTTGTTTGATTTCCTTTTAAGATTCCATTCATGACAATCAATTGTGATTTTTTCTACCTCAACCTTTGCACACTCATCCTCTTCTTCCCCTTTTTTTTTCTCTTCTCCATTGAGGCAATAAGGCCACAAGGTACATTTATTGGTGATCATCATTTTTTGATGTGATTTTTGCATCCTCCTCTTTAATTTATCTCTCCATGTTGTTCAAAGATAGCCTACATAGAGACCAAGGGCCTCTAAGAAGACAAGCATGACAATTGATTATTATGTACCCAACTCGGCATAATTTTAGCAACAATGTTGTTTTTCTTGAGTCCCTTCTCCTTGTGGGACTCCATCTCTCCTTTCTCTCGTCCTTGCTCACCTTGGATAGGTCATGCTCATCTATCTTGGAACTGAATGTTGCCCAATTTTATTGGAATTGGCCCACCAAAGTGTGGTGTTTTAGCCCAATAATGTTGAGTCAAGACTACTCCTTCACCTTTTCCAAGTGCCATTGCTATTCTCTTAGCACAAGCAATGGCTTCAAAAATAGTGCAAGGGTTTTGTACCATTACTTCTTGGTAAATTTTCTCTTTTAACCCTTGTTTGAAATTATCCAGAGCTTCTACTGTACTCATATCAATTATTGTGACCTGTAGGGTTTGGGACAATTCTCCTTTCTTACATTGCCTAATCATTCTTGAACGTACATACTTGGCTTTACAATGCCTCCATGATCATCTTGATTTCCTGAAACTCATTCAACATCCCCTATTCCTTGCATCAGATCTTGCAACTACATATCCATAATTCTTACATGCAGAAAATGCTCAATTGCTACTTCCTACTTCAATAAAGAGTTAATATGATCACTCAAGAGGGGGCATGGAATATTGGGATTACCATTGGAACTTCAAAGGCTATCACTTGTTGATAATATTCCTCACCAAAAGAGAAATTGCAAGAGAGATTGAGAAATGATACTATAGTTTCTCTCCTCAATCTCAATAGCACATTTTCTTCCACAAAGGGTGATCCACTCTCTTGGATTTAAATCCAAGCTCTGATTCCATTTTAATATTCCAAGGATAGGAAAATTTTCAAGAGAAACACAAAGCTTCACACTAAATCCTCTGATGCCCCAAAGGAGCACTATGTCATTATTATATAACAAAGAGAATTCTCTAAAAGAAAGCTCCACCCTTAGATCAGATATAGGGATTGGTAACATGTCAACAAGCTCCACCCTTAAATTAGTGATATGGATTGGTGACATGTTGGTTCTTGTCCTATCTAGTTGGTCAAACAAGTTTGATCAAAAGAAATCTTTAGAGAATATTCCTATAGGGAGCTCAAAATCACATGGATGAGGTACCATTAGAAATCTCTTAATGAAGCAAATATTGGGAGAGAAGGCAAGCCTTTCTTTCCAAAGGGAGTGAGTTGTCAATTTTCAATTTCTAATTCTTTTGTTTAGGCCTCCAAAATTGGCTTTGAAGTTTTCAAGGTGTTTTTGGCTCCTATCATATTAGTAGAAATATTCTTTTGGTGACACTCTATTTGATATACCTACTCCATCATATATAACATCTTTCCAAATGTTACCAAGCTAATTTTCACCTCTAGATAATATGTTTAAACATATTATCTAGAGTAGCTAGTGGGTTTCTTTACCTATAGTGGTGGTAGTAGCTATTGCTTTCACTTGGATAGTTGCTTTTGCTAATGATTCATCATAGAGGAGGAGCTCATACCAATGACTCTCCTCATGGGGATTAGTGAACAATGTATTAAACCATTTAAATCAAATAGCCTATATCACATGTTCTCCAAAGTTATTACATCTATTGCATATTACCTTATCAAATTGTCCATATCAAATAGATCTTAAATATGCTCTCAAAATTCAATATATCTATTTTTGTTCATTGAGAAAATGGTCCAAAAAAATCCAACCACTACTCAATCTATAGGTAAAACCACTCTAAACCAACCATCCAAAAGAGATGCTCAAATGATCAGAAAAATGCACAAAAATCTCTATAGCCAAAGGTACAACAAAGACATTAAAGATACCCATGGTGTATAATGATACTCTTTGCTCTCATTGTAGTTGCTTGTGCTAGTGAATCCTTATATAGAATTTGCTTGTGTTAATGATTCTCCTCCTACTCCTAAGAGATTAGAAACCATTGCATCAAACTATCTATATTGCATGTTCTTGAAAGTTGATATATCTATTTTCAATTGCTGATTAAATGGTTCAAGTAAATCCAATCTCCACTCAATCTATAGTTAAAACTAATGTATATCACCCGCCCATGTTTTCATTCACAAAAGATATAATTGAAGTAAATCCAATCATCATTCAATCTATAATTAGAACCATCAAAGAGATAGTTTAAGTAAATAAAACCACCATTCAATCTATAATTAGAACCAAATAGATCATAAGATCTATATCAATTTTTGTTGAATAGCATTCCACATCCTAAACTCTAGTGAACCTTGCATCTAGAGCATATCATAGAAAACATATGTTGTCAATTCTCCACCTAGAATATACTGTAGAAAATACATACTATATGCATCATGCAATTATGCCCATGAGTAGTGATTTGTAAACCTAAAACACTTAACCTCAAAGTGTTTGAATACCATATGGAAATTTGCAAGCGCCTTGATAATCAACATAAAAACACCAATGGTAAACCCAAGTGTACACAATGAGAGAATAGCTCATGATGGTAGGGAAAGGATGCTAGAGGGAAATGATGAGCATATTAAAATAAAGAGGTTGTAAACTTGGTAGTCTCTAATTTTATCAGAACCTAAAATCTAGAAAGATGTAAAAGCAGGTTGAGATATCCTTCTCCTGAATCATGTTAAAATACTGCAATACATACCTACCCATGCAAGACAAAAACAAAGTTGAAATACTGAGCATTTATGAGTGACTGCATGGAGTCAAACTTGTCAATGAGCATAGACAATAAGGTTTTTTGAAATCTTTTGGCACATATCTGTTATGGAAATGAATAATGAGAGTGGGCTCTAGGGACACAAGTCTAGCTCAAATATATATAGGTAGAGAAGAAATACACAAGTAGTTGAGTCACTCCTCACCATAACTCTAAAGTGATGACTGACTAGAACTTGTGAGTAAAGAATAAAGCATGACTAAGGATTAAATCTCCTATTTTCACTAAGTGCCAAGAGTATTAGCTTGTGATACTTCATCAACACTTCATCAACAATACTTCATCAACACTCTCCCTCAAGTTAACATCAATATCTTTGATTCTTGGATGAAATCTGAAATATTCAAATTCATCTCTAGGTAAAGCTTTGGTGAAAATATCAGCAACTTGCTCATCTGTAGGAATATACTACGGATCTATTTCTCCAGCCAATACCTTTTCTCTAATGAAATGATAATGGACCTCTATATATTTGGTCCTTGCATGAAATACTAGATTGCTAGCAAGTTTAATACTGCTGATGTTATTGGTGTATAAGATTACAGGATCATGAAATATATATCCCATATCTTCTAATAAGGTGTGAAGCCAAATAGACTCACATGTAGCATTAATGGCACCCTTATATTTCACTTCTGTTGATGATAAAGCAACATTAGGTTGCTTCTTTGATGACCAACTGATTACAAAACTTCCAAGACTGAAAATATAACCTGATGTTGATCTTCAATCTTGAGCACTTCATGCCCAGTCTGCATTAGTAAAACCTTGTACAATGGGTAACTCACCAGTTGAATAGTGAAGATCAAATTGGATGGTAAACTTCACATAACATAAAATCCTTAGAACTATATCAAGATATGGCTTCCTTGGTGCTACACCAATTGACTCACTAGACCAACAGCATAGCTTAGATCTGGTCTATTAAGAGTCAAATGAATCTGACTTCCAATGATATGTCTGTACATATTTGGATCAGCCAACAACTCACCATCTTTAGCATTTAACTTAATAGAAGTTGGGAGAGGAGTAGAAATATGTTTACAAGCAATCATAACAAACTTCTCAACATGTTGAGAGAATATTGGCATTGTAGTAACCAAAGGTTATTGCCATCTTGAATAAACTCAATATCCAACAAGTATTTGAGATTTTCCAAGTCTTTCATGTCAAACTCTCCCTTCAACTGATCTTGTACATATCGAATGAGATCTTGACCAATACTAGTGATGATCAGGTCATCAGCATAGATGATCAACAAAACCACATTGCCACCAACTTGTAGTTTGTATAGTGAAGAATCTGAATTGCAAACTTGAAATCCAATGGATAGAAGATAGGAATTTATCTTGGCATTCCAAGCTTGTGGAGCTTGCTTAAGTCCATAAAGGGACTTTTCAATAAGCACTGTTTTTTTGGATATCTTGGATCTTCATATCTAGGTGGTTGGATCATGTAGACCTCCTCCTCCAAATCTCCATTGAGTAAAGCATTGATGAATTTCATCTGATAAAGCTAGCACTTATTGAAAGTGGCCAATGCTAAGAGAGCATAACTTGATGGCATCTTGGCAAGAGGGATAAAAGTCTCATCGAAATCAATTCTATATTGTTGTGAGCAACCATTTGCCACAAGCCTTGCCTTGTACCTATTCATTATACCATCAGAATTCTTCTTGACTGTAAAAATCTACATGCAGCAAATTGCCTTGTTACTAGGCAATAAATCAACCAACTCCCATGTTTTTTGGTGATGTAGGGCTACAACTTCAAGCTCCATGGCTTGCACCAATCTGCATAATGCATTGCTTCCTCAAGAGAATTTGGTTATCTTTCTTGTATAGCCTTTACCTTATGTGCATGATGTTGTTCTTAAAAACCTTCAACTTGAAAACTTCTCATTGGATATTTAACTTTGTACTTGTCTTTTGTTGTTCAAGCTCAGATGTGCTACTTGTAGCCTCATCTAAATTACTTGAAATTCTTGTACTACGTGGTTGACAGACCATTTGTTCCAACAAAGGAGTAGAATCATTACTAGATAAAGTAGGGGGTAAATTTCTTATAGGTTGAGAACCTTGGATTAAAGACTTCTCAATGGCCTATTTTGACTTTGGATTTACAAATGGCTAAGATTGTGAGTGCTCACTAGAAACACCCGTAGCACTTGAAGTACTAGCCTCTGGTACAAAAATATTATGTGGACCAACCAAAGGGGTAGAGGGTGCTTCAAGTGGTAAATCATATGTGCAACTTGTAGGAGCATGATACCAGGATTTTAACTCCTCAAATACGACATCTATATTGAGATTAGAAATATTAAAATCAGGATTATAACACCTATATCTGGTAGAATTTGAGGCATATCCAAGAAAGACATTTTTGGCCTTAGGATCTAGTTTTTGCCTCTGCTTGTCAGGAACATGAAAAGCAAATACAACCAAAAACCCTCAGATTTGATAAATCAGGTTTCTTACTTGTAAGAGCTTGAAATGGTGTCATTTTCTATCTCCTAATGCAGTAGGAGATAGATTCATCATGTAAATTGCACAATAAATTGCTTCTGCCCAATAAAACTTGGGCATTGCCTTCTCATTGACCATGGCTCTTGAAACTTCAGAAATATATTGGTTCTTCCACTCAGCATCTCCATTTTGTTGAGGTATGTAGCTGCAAGTAACTTCAAGATTGATACCTTGCTCATGTAGAAAAGCATGAAATTGGTTTGAAATAAACTCTCTTCCTAGAGCAGAATGTAGACTGAGGATAATATAACCATATTGCTTCTCCACAAGCTGCTTGAATATTTGGAAAATTGGAAGTACATCTGATTTAGCTTTCAGAAAGTATACCCATGTATATCTTGAAACGTAGTCAATAAGACAATATTTAGAGTAGATTAAACTCTTTTCTGAAGCAGCCCATATGTTGGTTGATGTGTATCAATTCTAATGCCCCGAGGCCCTTGTACCATGATGCTTAAAAGGTTTTCTAGCTTGCTTACCAAATTGACAAGCCTCACAAACTCATAGAAGCAAAGGATCAAAAAATATCGGAAGCCCCATAACCAGATTTGAGGTAGGTAACACCTTTAATCTTTGTTGGCTTATGTGACACACTCTTTTATGTCACATCTCAAGATCTAAAAAATCAGTCGACCCATGAATAAACATAGCATTCAGATTTATAATAGTGTGGATCTTGATGTCTAATTTAAACTTACTCCCAATTTTAATTCCAAGTTTGTATCCTATGAGCGTAGCAGATTTCTCATACTTGTACACAAACACACTATCTTGGTTAAATAAGACATGAAAGCCCTTCTCAATAATCTGGCCAATAGAAACCAAGTTCTTGGTGATTGTAGGTACGTGAAGGACTTTTCCTAAACTACTAAATTTGCAGATGGAGATGAGAAAGAGAGAGTTCTTGTATGAGTATGCTCAATATCATCACCTTTATTCACATACAATAATTCAGGTAATAGGACTTAGAACTGAAAATACTAGCATAATAGTCATATGGTTGGAGCACCCTAAGTCGATGAACCGCACTTCTTCACCATACTTGTACACAAACGCACCATCTTGGTTAAGACTTGAAAGCCCTTCTCAATAATCTGGCCAATAGAAACCAAGTTCTTGGTGATTGTAGGTACATGAAGGACTTTTCCTAAACTACTAAATTGGCACATGGAGATGAGAAAGAGATAATTCCTGTATGAGTAGTAATATGCTCAATATCATCACTCATATTAAAAAAAAAATTTCAGATAATGGGACTTAGAACTGAAAATATTAGTCTGATGGGTCATGGGTGGAGCACCCTAAGTCGATGAACCACACTTCTTCACCATACTTGTCTACAAACACACCATCTTGGTTAAATAAGACTTGAAAGTCCTTCTCAATAATCTGGCCAATAGAATCCAAGTTCTTAGTGATTGTATGTAAGTGAAGGACTTTTCCTACACTACTAAATTGGCAGATGGAGTTGAGAAAAAGATAGTTCCTGTATGAGTAGTAATATGCTCAATATCATCACCCATATTCACAAACAATAATTTAGGTTATGGGACTTAGAACTGGAAATACTAACCTGATGGGTCATATGGTTGGAGCACCCTTAGTCGATGAACCACACTTATTCACTCTTGGTCATCAATGCAACAGTGTTAATAGATGATCCTCTGAGTAGAAATGCTTCTCCATATAGTTCTCTTGAGGGAATTTACCAGATCAAATATCATCTTGCTTCTTGAAGCAAGTCTTCTCATAATGAGACTTTGATTTACAATATTTGTAGAATCTCTTCATTGTGGAATTGCCTTGTGTTGCATACTGCCTTTGTGAGGATTGACCTCTACCAACAGCACCCCACGAAGTGAACTTCCACATCTGCTTCACTTGCCTGACCTCTCCCAGCAAACAGAACCTGATCTTGAGTAACAAGACCATCACCACCACCTTGCAGCCACATCTCTTCAGAGACTAACATTGGTACTAGCTCATCAAATAGAGGATAAGTATCTCTAACAGCTTTTGCTGTCTCAAAAGGTTTATACTCCTGTAGTGGACCTTGAATAGTCTAAAGAATCAAATCATCATCCTCAACCTTAACTCCAATGCTATTCAGTTGCTCAACCAGACAACAAACATGATAAATATAATCAGTTATGCTTAAGTTCTCCTTAACCTCCATTAACTACTGCTTCAGTTGAAGCTTTCTTGCCTTAGTCGACGTCTGGAAAACATTTGCTAATGTACCCCAAACCTCCTTGGGAGTATCAACACCTTGTATGTAACCAAACAGTGATGGTGAAACACAAAAAGAAAGATAGTGCACAGCTTGATTGGCCCGTATATTCCAATCACACCTTTAGGATCTGCCTTTAGGATCTGAAAGAGCACCTACATGACAAGTTTCAACACCTGTGACAATATCAAACAATTCTTAGCCTTTCAAGAAGACAGACATTCTATATTTCCATACAGAATGATTGTTCTTAGTCAAGGCTTCCCTGTCATGCCACCGTAAGTATCGAGTTTAGAACTCATAGTATAAACTCTAAAAATCAGATCACTTGATAATCGAGCCCTTCTGCCAAATTGAACTCAGAGGCTCTCGCCCGCATCTCTTTTGCTCTAATACCATGTTCCGGAAATGAATAATGAGAGTGAAGACACCAAAGTTCACCAAAGAATGGTCTCCGGGGACACAAGTCCGGCCCGTCTCTCTTCTACTCTGATACCATGTACGGAAATGAATAATGAGACCAGAGACCAAAGTTCACCAAAGATCTCCCGGGACACTAGTCCAGCTCGAATATGTATACATAGAGAAGAAATACACAAGTAGTCGAGTCACTCCTCACCATAACTCTGAAGTGATGACTAACGAGCGACCTGGTGAGTAAAGAATAAAGTGTGACCAAGGATTAACTCTCCTGCGTTCACTAAATGCCAGGAGTATTAGCTTGTGATACTTCATCAACAATATCGATGGGCCTAAGACAGCATATGAGCTCATGGCTTCCCACTCCTATGTTCAGCTACGTGGATGGCTTCTCAACTGACATTTGAATTTATAGAAAAAGTGAACTTGTAATTCCGCCATGAAAAGCACACCTTAGTTTACTCCTACTAAATATTTTAAGCGCGCTACCAACTCACTAGTCTACAACAGTATCCGCGAAATTTGTAGTAAAAGAGGCTTGGACAGAGAAGAAGCCTTCTACCTTAATATGCGTGTTAAATGTGGGTTAAACTAGACAGAAAAACCTCTACAAAACATCAAAGCCAATTCTCTGCTAATCGTATATACATATCGCTTATACAGTGGCCTGATTGGGATATAGTAGAGATACTACTGATCTACTTGTCGGCCTGTCAACCTCCCCTAAGTTTGTGTCTGTGTTGTTGCAACTCGACATGACTACTCTCGGAACAGGCTTCCTCTCAATAACGTAAGTTACGTTGTGCAACACCGTCTTTCTACCTTTGAAGCATTCCAGCTAAAGCGCGGCTGCTGAAAATCTTCATTGAACTTTCCTCTATACACCTTGAACAGGAGCACATGAACCCATAATCGGCAAGCAAGGCCTGCCTCTCCTCAAGATCATGATTTTCATCGATGTAGCTTATGGTGATCTGCAATAGTGGAATGGTGTAAAAGGTGTCAGCAGAAAAGTCGTTTGCACTAGGTACTTCCCTTCATCAATCTGATTTCAAACAAGTCCATTTTATTACGATGGATGACGATGAATTTAAATACCTCCTCTCCACTATAAATTTCTCCAGTGGCCAACAAAATTGCAGCTCCGTCTCTATCCTGCACCACACTTTGTCGTCAAGAAGATAGCATACACAGTAGCGTCATGCAAAAGGAAGACTGCATCTCCAGAAAAATTAGCAATAAATTTAGGTGACAGAATACTGCTGTCATATTTTAGAAGACACACCTCGTCTCTTTTGAATGCTTTCGCATTTGGGCGACATGAGTGATTGATGCAGCTTTGTAGAGCGAAAAATCCGGTTCCTGCATAATGCAAAGTTAATTAAATGAAAAGCCGCCGAGGTGGATTCTATTGACAACTTAATTAAAACCCTTGTTCGTATCACTTCGTATCATTCAAATAGAAAGATAACCTCAACTAGACAACAGTAGCTGGGACTCGAGAGCCATACGCTACTCTACAGATTCTATGGAACTTGTCACCTTACTCCCCTTTCAAACTAGGAATGTTGGAAACGTAAGCAGCTAAAATTAAATGGAAATATTTTGAAACCTTATTACTCACGATCCGTAACAATGTCCAAATAAGCGCAGCATTCACTAGAAAGACAGATGGAATATACCACTACAGTAGGTTGCATAATCGGAGCCAAGAGCATCCAGAAATGGTCTCGTGATTGCGCCAGCTTGTACATTTTGTTCAGGTGGAAGGTCATCAATGTAGATGAAATAATCTTCAACGGGAGACGGAACGACGATTTCTCTACAGAACGCACATAATCATGAGTGTTGGTCAGCAATGATGAATTCTACGTTTGGTGCGAACCTCATTGTCCAGTTCAAGATCTAACACTTAACGCACGGTATAGCTGGGAAACAAGTTTCATGACATAAGGGTTCTGTAATACGGAAAATTATAAAAACAAATCTGTTCCGAAGTGAATATCACTGATCATATTCTGAAAATGTTTCCATTCTCTGCAACAAACAACAAGCTCGACTGACATAAGTCTACTGTGGTCCACTTGACCAAACCTTTCGAGGTCTATCATTCTTCTTACCTTTCCACGGGATTGACACGAGACGGATGATATGTTACCAACTATGTCTCAACAACATGACGGAGCGGGCATTACTTCAGCACGGCCTACTTGCCATTTGAAACCATTCAGAATAAAAGTTTCTTACAGATTGTTCAGCTCGAACATCCCGACGATATGACCGTACACCTCAAGATCAAACACTGGATCAAAAAGAATCAAGGAATCCAACATGGTTCCACCCAGCAACAAATATTCGTATGGATGAAAGGAAGGTTACCGAACAGCTACAGAAACTTTAGAGTTGTACTGAAAGACTTTGAATATTTACAGCAACAATTCTTCTTCTGAAGGAATGACAGAACCTAAGCTTGAGAGCACAAGCAAACCCTCACCTGATACTAGTTATTTAAAAGTCTGTAGTACTTGAACGATATATCGGCGTTGACAAAGAGTAAGGAAACCGAGATTCATTCAACATTACGACTCGATGGAAAATAGTAGAGGATACAGGCATCATATTCCTCATCATAAACAGCTTCCTTCAAGTACGTCAATGACTGCATGACAACCACTTCCAGGTGAGATACGTTGCGCAGCTGGACAGTGATCATTTTTAATACGTTAGTGTAGAGCTACAGGTTTTTAGCCCATTACTTACCATGTACGCATCCTAGAGACTCGCTATCTAATTAAGGAGGTTTGAGGAAACCTGATTCGATACGCTCTGCTTTCGGATGGTTACCTGGGTAGCAAGCTCCTTGAACTGATCTCTGAAGGCACTTTCTTGCGAAGGCTCAACATCATCAGGCGAAGCCACAGCTTCCCACCACCTGTCAGACACTAAATTCGATTAAACACGTCGAGTCCTCCTTGGAACACATGAATACACAGCCAAATTACAGGTGCTAGAAAGCGTACTCATGCCCTAAAACACAAAACGTGGTCTATGATGTATCTGCTCATATTCTGACATGTAAGAGATGGGAGATACAATTTTTTATAGCCCATTGCAAACGGCTCCCATGCTTCCAGTAAGACATCAGGAGTTTGTTGCTCTTTGCCCTTTGAAGTAGAATACTTCGCAAGTTCTTTCTTCAAGTGTCTAGCCTTTAATATTGTTCCTGCAATGACCTTCATATAGGAAGTATCTCTGTCAAAAACAAAAGAAAATCCACAATTGTAACAAACTTCTTGATTTCCTACACCATTTCAATATTTCTGTTGACGTCGCTAGACCTCTGAACTTCAGTTAGGAAGTTCATCTTTTTTTTAAGGACAAATGATCAGCAACTATATAGTTGAGAAACATAAACTCTCTTCATTCAGTTCAGAAGCATACCTGAGCAGCAACCAGAAAGATGTCATTAGATTCTGCCCAACCAAAATTGATGTTACAACACCCGACAAAGGTACTTTCATATACACGTCATATTCTCGTGATTTGAAATACTACGCTACTTCACAAAATAGGCATATTTCCCTATCTTCATCAAGGAAAGCAGTTAACATTACTCAGAAATTTACCGGTAGAGCATGAAACTCTTTCCTGAATGTATGGAACCATCGGTACTTAGATCTCCGGGTCACCCAACAAGTAAACGAAAAGTCCAACATATAAACCATCTAGAAAGTAGCTTTACAAGGTGTAAAACGATCAATAAAAGGCGTTACCATGGATCACAGAGTATATAGGAAATGAGAGCAGAAGTCGTTCGTAGAACGGTCGATCCACACCCAGTGAAGACCATAGATCACACAGTATATGTCCAAAGAAGAAAATAAAAACAACTTTGGAAGCTTCGAAAATTTACCGCAGGCATGCTCCTTAAATTTTGCAAGGGCCTTTTTGTCAGGACAAAGTGAGTGTGGACCCGTGCAGAGGAGCGAGTGATAGGTTCTCCATGCTTCATCTGCACAATCATCGCTGTGACCCCACCCTTGTCAGACCTCTTTGTTACATGGACCATAGCGAAACGCAGCAATTTAGTACCACAAGCAGACATCATACCTTGAACACAGTTAGAGACAAACACATTTTCACCCAACATTCGGAGCTTCATTTCCCGGGAAGACGAGAATAGATCACAACTTGCACTTGTGTAGCTCATTACATCGTTCGCAGTATTACGAGCTAGCACTCTCCCGAAGCCTCCTTGATGGAGACTTCGGGAGAGATCATACGGACCTGCAGTAGACGTCTTCTGAGCAACCCCCTGGACAGTTGACAATTGGTGGCAGCTGAAATTGCTCTGAGTAAGGAAGACGTAAGTCCCCAGTCAAGAGTGAATCAATTAATTCTGCTGATACTGGTTTCCTTTTCGCTGAAGGGCCCCCGCATCTACAACCGTCTTCTTCAACATCACTCCCTTCTTTCTCTTCAGAGAGATCCATATCGGATCCCTCTTCTTCTCCAGCTTGATCATTGTCGTATGAGTGCTTGGGCCCGTCCACTTTGGATAGCAGTCTCCTCCCAATTTGTAATTCTATGCTACCAATGTACCGGAAACACAGACTGCACACTAAGGCATCTGGCTGCATGACAGAAGGAATGTATAAATGTATAATCAATGTGCGTGCTAATTGTAAACGACCAACACTGAGATTTGAATTTGCATTCAAGCCAGCAATATTTCATCGATTTCTTACTTATTCTTGACAAGGAGTCATAGTTGCAATAATTTCAGAAAATGAGATAGGCCGAGGGTCCATGTTCTTGAGGTGCTCACCTTGTTGTGCTCGTGCTGTGCTCCAACTAACATACGCTCACGCAGCACCAACTCATCTTCCTCGAAGTCCTTGCCAGCAAATAAACCTGTAGAAACCACCATCGACGTCAAGGTAGGCTCAACCACTTAACACTGAGATTTCGACAATACATAGGATCTACAAACAGGTAATAAGAAAAGAAAGAGTTAACAGAAGAAAATTTATCTCCAAAAGCACAACCAATTGCCAAGCTGTACAAGCCAAAGCTTAAATATAAATCTCAAGTTGCTTACAATGCTGGCAAAGGAGTGTCAACAATTATTGATAATCATGAGTAAAATAATCCGGCAGAACGGAGAAAGTAGCCTGTGGAGTTATGTACCTTTCCCAAACGCGCCTCCAATCTGCTCTACTTTCAATCCTGGTCCCTTGCCTGTACTTGCAAGGTTGTCATAGTATTTCTGCATAAAGAAACGTACGAGCGCAGAAAACGGAGTGAATTTAGCAACCTCACCTCTTAAATCTTCTCGCCACATCAATATCACGACATCGCACATAAAAAATGTAAAGAATTTTACCTCACAGCGGACTCCAGCGTAAAGCAAGCAGGAAAGCTCACTCAGCAGGAAGGTCCTATTAAATAAATCATCCCCTGAACACATGCGCTAACCTTCTCAATTCCAGGACCAGTTCAGCTGCAATTGTAGCAGATGAACTGATAACGATCACGACTTTTGACCGGATGCTTTCGGATTCGATAAGAAAATTCAACATAATCAAGCAATCTCTAATAGATCGCATATCGATATAAAATCGGCACCTGCCTTCGCTCCAATTCAGCAAGCTCTCACTCCGGTGGAGTGACGGCGGTGGTTCCACTCTCCTAGTCTAGAAACTCCCTCAAACGTCCAACGCAACACGATTTTTTCACTCAGAAAGACAGATTCATCATCTTCATACGGAATTGATCGAGTAGAAAACGAGACGATACTCAGAAGTAATGCATTGCTGTACCCGCATCGCCGCATCCGACGGCGTCTCCAGCAGCAGATTCGCCATCTTAATCTCCCTCGAGCGCTCCCTTACTCAACACTACTACGGAAGGAAAAACTCCCCTCCCTAAAGATGTCAATCTTCCTACAGGAGCAAAGTTCCGACAGCAGCAGAATCTTGGTAAAAGATCGAGCTCATCGAGCTGGACTGTGCAGACGATATTCAAACTCGCGAGGAAGTGAGGAATCTCTTCATCTCCCATGAGTCCTGCTTCTAGTGAAGAATGCCTGTCGTCGCCAGGCGTGGGCATGTGTCACTAACACGTAGTAGTTACACATTCTATCCCATCTAGAAGAGATACCGCCAAATAAGGTGGCTGCTTCGTGTCTATTTAGTGAGACTGTCAGTACTTTGTCCAGTCAACCTAAGAATGGTGACGCATCAGCCCGATTGTGAGCTCAACGCAGTCTCCCGCATGTCAACAGAGTTACCCAAGTCTTGTTGCAGAAGCCTTGTTTCGAACGCGCACCATGGTGAACTGTATACACCACGTACTCATACTGCACTCCATCCAAACATTTTGCCTTGCTTCGCGCAAGCGCAAAAAGTGAAAATTCATTGGTTTTAAGGACTGTATCGTCCATCCAAATTTTTTCTTGCCAATTCAAAATCTTTAAAAGATAAATAAGCAAAACCTTTAGTCATATTTGTTATCATTTTTAATTTTGCTTGGTTTGCATTTCACTATTTTAAGTTCATGTTGAAACAGTAAGAAAATCATCTTATGGCCAATTTCATAATTCATTGTCAATTAATCATTCATTTGATGTATTTTACTCTATATATTTATTTATTTATTTATATATAATAAGCATTCACAACAACCACACTAAATCATCTTTTACAAACTATTCTTGTGATTTACACACTTGGGATATAATACCGTCTAAACTCTCAGTGTGCAATTTTGAAGAGGTAGAGAGAAAAAATGGCTCTTATATTAGAATGCAACTTTACAAATTCCACAATGGAGGAGAAAAAAATTGTAAAATAAATTTATAATTCTTTGGAAAGGAAAAACTTACTTTATACATACATTATTACTTTCTAATAAACCAGAAATAACATACTAATTATAAAAATAAACCTTCAATC
The DNA here is from genome assembly GCA_948567375.1 of Lunularia cruciata. Lineage (NCBI taxonomy): Eukaryota > Viridiplantae > Streptophyta > Marchantiopsida > Lunulariales > Lunulariaceae > Lunularia > Lunularia cruciata. The sequence continues at coordinate 62,573,583 of OX419758.1, forward strand.
TTGGCTACCCCTATTTACTCCTCTAATATCTATTTCTACAAAGAGGTCTAACATGTACTTATAAGTTACACGATGAGATTCGTATCTCATAGTGATCTTTGTTAGAAGTCTTCCACAAAAGTATATATACATAAATTTCTCACAAACATACTCTAAATTGGATTGAAATATTTTGATTATCCTTATAAAGAGTACCCTTTTACATCTTAGGAGCTTTATCCTCCCATTTCTCGTTCTAATTTTCTGTTATCCATTATTATTACTATTAATATTGTATGTAAGAATAACTATATATGAATTATAGTTATGATGATTTTTTCTTAAGACAAGTATCTAAATCAGTCAAATTAAGTAATAAAGAAACTGTTCATAATACTAATGGTTTGGAGCCATTGTGCTCAAAATTAGAGTAGTTTGGACAAGACGTACCGAAGTACCACATTAGTGAGAGAATTCACTCACGAGTCCCGCACAGCTATGGTTAGCTTCACTCATGAGACTCCTGACTACACCTAGACATCTATATATAAGTTCACTCTTGAACTATTCTTGACTCTCCTTAGTAATCTACATTTAACTTTACCCATAATTTTTCACCAACTACCTTACTAGTCAATACGGTTGACTAGATGAGAGCAAGTTTAGTTTTGATTAACCAAAGATAGTTACATGCCGCTAGAAATTGCCTATATTCACCTAAGTGTATTAATTTTCTCATATTGAGGCATGCAATACATACCTTAATATGCCTGAAATTATTCAAAACTACCCCCATTTAAAGGAATATATACTTGAGGTATAAATTCCTTTAATACGTAAATCGGCATAGAAGTTGAGAAACATCATCGGTATATGGATGGATCTTTTTGCATTACACTTGCTTAGTTTTTGTATAGGTGCGTCAATGAGTTTTCTTGGACTTTTAGAATAGACTAGAAAGGGTAGACTATACAGCAAAAATATTTAGCATTTAGATTATTTGAGCAAGGATGCTTCCAAGATGATCATAGTGTCTTTTGTGGATGTTTGAGAGGTAGTAAAGGTACCCTTTGATCTTGAGGAAGGGGCTCTCATCCAAGGGGCAGGCAAGAAGGAAAACGAGCTAGTCTAAAAGACACATAAGGAGTTAAATGCTTAGGATTAGTTTAGAAAATACAAATAAAAATAGTTATTAACAATCAATCATCTACTCAATATTCTTAGTTGTAAGATATACATTTTCTATACAAAGGCATTACAAGAATAAAAACCAATCAATATTTTCATTTCTTGGAATAAAAATATAATAGCAAGAGCTTATAATCTTTGCATACCTCAAATCTATATTTTATATTAAAATCCTATCTATTCACAAAGAAAGAAACCAAGCTTATAAGCTAGCGCTATATATTAACAAGCACCATATAATCACATGAGAGATTAATTAAGTTTTTTATGAATACTTATACTTTTCTTACATAAGTAGTTAAAAAAACTAAAATAATAAGATTATCGAAGGATCAACTGAATTACGTTAGAGCTCCACAAGAGAGTAGTGAATATATGCTCATTATTTAATTTATTTTTTTGTATTTATATATAAGTGTAAGATTTATCATGTTTTTCATATATAACATATATAGAATATATTTTTTGGAGTTTCACAATATATTCTTCAGATATTAAAATATTATTTATTAATTTAAAATACTCATATTTATTATATAAATATCTTATAAATTCTCCCTTATTAATAAAGAATAAAAGAGTGAATTTTGATTAATATTTGAATTTAAAACATTAATATAAGTGAATAAATAATAATAATATAGAAGTTTCAATATTTCGTTTATATAACATACTTTAGATATGATTAGAGTGTTATTTATTTATGGTACACTTTGATAGTTTTCTTGTAATTTAAAGAATAGTTTTATGATTATTTTCTTAAAAATCAAGAATCAATCAAAGGAAGTAGCATTGAGATAAGATAAATGAATATATACTACCCATATTCATTGGTTCTTTTTTCATTTGAGATATTTGCATACTATCATATATTTGAACCAAAATTAATATATTTTGTTATTTTAAAAAGTATTTGCTAAAATTTTCTCTATGGAATATGTGGTTCACATACTTTTTCAAAAGTTGTGTTTTAAATAGTTTTCTCTCTTTTCCATAGTGATATGGTAGAATAATTGCTTTTCAAGAAAGAATATCTCTCGGCTAAGTTCTATTTGGAGTTGTGTTGGTACATACAAGGGTATAAATAGAACAAGTACAAAGATGAATGCACTCCAAAGTCATGAACCCAAAGGAGTCAAGTCCAAAGAATAGGTGAAGGCAAAGAACTCAAGAACAAAGATTCTATGGACTTGAGGATCATACACCAATTTGAATGCGCCGCTACTTAGATAAAGCACTAACACCGAGGACCATTGGTATCCACCAAAGGGCTCACATGGGTGGAGAATAGCTGCTCACCTCTTTATTGAAAAATCTTCGCTATAAAATTGAGTGCACATCAAGCAATTTCACTCGTTGCCAAAAACTTTTAATCTCAAACCAAATGAGCAAGCAATACTCCTAGATCTTTGTATTTCTTTGCAATTCTTTGTAGTCCTTCATAGTTGTCCAAATTTGGCCGTTTGTGCCTTATAGGAAACATGGTTTTCATTCCAAAAGCCAAGAGAAAGATCCTCAAAGCAATTCTTCCTCCCTTAATAATGAACAAGTGTGCAATTTATTGCATGAGTGAGTTAGTCTAGAGCAAGCTTCTCTCCTTCTTGCTTTGGAATTAAGGACTTAGTGATTTGGATCATCCAACAGATGAGAAGCAAGGTGGAAAGAGCTAATGGGATCTTTGAAGGAAACCCTTTGCATGGATAGAGGAGAATTAGAGGAATTTCATCGGGTTTGATAAAGCTCTCTCTAGATGTATGACTCTTGATACCAAATTTGGGCATGCATACTTGAGATGAACACCCAAACCATTGAGTCCTTCAATGAGAAACAATCCACAAACAATGGTTAAAGGATGTGAATTTACAAGGACCTTGCCCAAAGGGTGGTTGTTGAAGTAGTCATGAAATTGTTTTAGTCAAAAGGAACAACCTACATCAAAAGTAGCCAAGCCATCTTCTTTTAAGTATATGTATCAAGGAGAGCAAGTGAATTGTGCACATATGTTCTACCTATAGGCAAGGAGAATGTTCATACGATTTGAAGAAGATGGTAGAGCAGCCTACCTAGCTCCCTTGCTTTATACTTCTAATTGGACTAAAATTGCTTATGAAGGAGGAAAGGAGAAAGTTACTAAGCCACTATCACCTAGCAAGATACTTCACCTCACAACTCAATAAGAGGTTCATAATTTGGAAGTATCAAGTTGTAGATGAAGAAAATACTAAAACTCATTAGTTTTTATTGGTAGATGAAGAGTAAACCAACACAATCAAGAAGAAGAGATCATCACCATCAAGATCTTGAAACCTAGCCAAGTGTAATATTTTTAGGATAGGAGAACTCTCAAGAGAAATACAAGAAAAGGAATACAAAGCTTCACACTCAATATTCCAATGCCCTAAAGGAGCACCTTGTCTTTATTATATAGCAAATAGGAAACTCCACCCTTGGATTAGATGCATGATTAGGGATATGTCACCAAGCTCCACCCTTAAATTAGTTGCATGGATGATGACATGTTGGTTCTTTTCCTATTTGGTTGGTCCAACAAGTTTGACAAGAGGGAATCTTTAGGGAATCTTCCTGTTGGAAGCTCAGAATCGCATGGATGATGTACCATTGGAAAGTTCTCAATGAGACAAACATATTTCTGAAGAGGAAATTTATTTTTATTTTTAGGCCTAATTCATCTATTTAGGCATTTGAAATTGGCTCTAAAGTCTCCAAGGTGTTTTTGGCTCATGCCTTATTAGTAGAAGTCCTCTTTTGGTGACATCTCTATCTGATCTACTTAGTAAATCATATATAACATCCTTCCAAATGTTACCAAGCCAAATTTCACCTCTAAATAATATGTCTAGCTAATGGTATTACACCAAGAGACCAAGGAAGAACCCCCACGTGATTAATGTATCTTTGGAGGATGAAGCAAAAGATATGAAGAAAGAAGAAGGAGAGGAAAACAACTCCCTCACCTTGCAAGAGTCAGTATCCAAATGAACGGCCAAGCACAACACAAAGATACACAAAATCTAGAATAATAGGGTGTAGATCAAGAAGACTATGCCAAAGATCAACAAGAAGAAATACAACTTTGGTTTGAAGAACCCCTTAGCCCCAACCAAGAAGTTGAAGAATATGATGAGGCCAAGGAGAATGTCAAAAAATAAACCAGAGGGAAAGTGGACATTGAAGAAGAAGAAGACCTTTGAGTGGAGTGCAATAGAGAGAAAAAGAAGAACCACACGAGTATAAAGAGCACCAATGATGGATGGGTCAAATTTCGTTCTCAATTTGGTACAACCAGTGTTGAAATTGATGGAGATGATCTTGCCTAAGTATCATGAGGTTTATGCAAATGTCACCAACTACACCTCTCTTGTCCAAAGGCTACACAAGTATATGTACATAAGGAAGGCAAAGCAAGGCAAGTGGAAGGAAGAGGTAAAAAAGAATCAGATTTTTTACAAGGAGGAGTGCAAGAAGGTGAATGCACTCATGCATGAGAACCCTAAAGTGAAGTGCAAAAACTCTTCCCTTGCTGCAGATCAGACCCATACAAAGAAGAATTTTGGAGGTTGAAAGAGACCTAAGAGCTCTTCAACTTGAACAAAAATAGAAATAATAAGGGTACAAAGAGCAACTCAAGGCAAGAGACAAAGAAATGTTCAACATTTGGGAAGAACTCAAAAAGAGGTTAAATTTGTTACCCTAGAGTTCAAATGTTGAAGTATAGGAAGGAAGCAACCATACAATTTGAACAATTAGTCAAAGAGTTGAAGGAGGAGAAGGAGTAGAGTGCAACATACCAGTCCTAAATATTGGAGAAGGTGATAAGGAGGTTTCATCCTTGAATAATAAATCTAAAGAAACAAAGGTGAAGAACCTTCAATAGATCAAGGAATTTTGTGATCAGTTGGTAGCCATGATGGAGGAAGCAACTCAATGTAGAATGACAGAGATAAAGTTACATGAGCTGAAGTTATAGGTCCAAAATCTGGAAGAGAAAAATACAAAGATTAGAAGATGGAACAACTAGCAATCAGGCTCTAGGAGCATGAAGACAAGAAATTCACTAAGTCTGATGATACAATAGGCTTAGAAATTGCAAACTCAATGAGAAGATTGAACTCCTAATTAGAATTTATAAGGCAAATGTAGTTCGTTGTAGTAGAATCTAAGGCAAAGATCTTTGCAAAAGAAGTTCTTTGTAGTCGTAGGACCTTCAGAGATATAAACCTTGGAGTAGTAAGCCCAAAGAAGGCAATACTGCAAGTTGTCTTTTGGGAGGAATTGATATCTTTTATGACACGTGTAAGGTGCCTAATTAACCAACATATGAGTAGAATAGGATAAGACAAGAAGAGAGGATTAGCAATGTATAGTGAAGATGAACCAAGAAGATCTTTGGATTTGATCAACCATTAGATGTCTATTTAAAGCTTTAATCAGTTGGAAATAATTTTATTCAATCATTTTCCTTGAATATGAATAAATCAAAAGGACAATATGCTCTTCATTGCTTTTCCTTCATTTTGTGTATTGATGCATACCTTTGTTGAGTGATTGTGAGGAAACTTTGTAATAGGAACCTAAGTGATTGAGTAAGAGTGGTTATTCGTACTTGTGACTAGAGTATGGGATTCTTGAGAGTTTGTGAGGAGACAAGCAATGCCTTGATAGATAAAAAATGAACTCTTGTTTTGAATAATCCCATAAGAGCAAAGATGAAGTATTACATCAATACAAAGAGCCTTCAAAGTTATACCTTATGTGAAGTGTAGTACATATTATTTGGAACTGATGTCTTTGTACTAAAATAACCACTTTGGGTTTGATCAAATCATCACCTTCAAGAAATAGTTTGAGAATATTGTGAGAGTGATCTTTTAGATTTCCATTTGCTATAGTGCATCATAGGGGTGACACTACACTCCTTGAGAGTAGTTCCTTCCCAGGTGGGTAAATAGATAACAATAAAGGATTGCAAATTATAACACTTCTCTTCAAATCTAGCCATTTCAGACCCATATCTTTGAATGAACGACATGTTTCTTGTTGATACCACTTTTTGGTTGACATTGGATTACCATAGAATAAGGAATAAATTTCAAATTAGAGAAAAATGCTTAAACCAAAAACCTCTATATTTTTATCTAGAGTCCCTTGGACTAATTTCTTCATGCATTTTCATTTATAGATACCAAAAAATTAAGGTAAAAAGATAATATTATATGAATGCACATCTTTTTATCATTTTACAATCATAATTTGATACAAGTTGAGAAACATTGAGTACTTATATGAACTGATCATTAGTCTAGATACTTAATTAGTGTGTATTTGTATCATCTATAATATTAAAAAAATATCGAGTTTATATTAGCATATCTTTGGATAGAGTAGTGATATTAAATGACTAAAATGAGAATGATTAAGGAATTGGATATTTACTTTAATTTAGATATAAAATAAATATATTATATAAATCAGATAATTCCTAACGTATAGTCAAGGTAAGATTCTGATAGCAAGTAAGCTTAAAGGTCCTATCTTGACCTTACTCATAAATCATCATTCTCAATTAGACATAGTATAATATCTCCTTTGACATCTAAAAAATTTGTATAAAAAAATAAAGAAATATTGATGGAATTACTTGTTACATTTTATACGATACATATCAATACATATCAAAGCTCAAACTTGTTGTATTGTATTGATTGTTCCTCTACCATGAATGATCAAATTTAGTTTTTCTTCCAGGAATTAATATTGGGATATGAAAGCTTAAGGCTTGATGAATGGGTGTTTAAGGTATCCATAGCATGTTACAAATAATGTCATCATATTGTGGACTTTGCCACACTGAAGTATTATTATCTGATATTGGGTTTTAGCTTGATTTTATCTCTTATACGTTATCCTAGTATTGCTTGATTGGATCTTCCTATCCTTCTTGTCATCCTATGTGCCATGTCGTTCTACATGATATTATATTCATATAGCTAACTTGTGTTGGATTTTATGATACTTAGGAGTTCATCATATACAAATAATATTTGGTATTGAATTCTTTTTCTAATACAGATCAAACACTAATTTTATAATAGATTAATTGATAAATAAAATATAATCTCATGGAAGTGTTATATCTTTTTTTAAATGTATGTTTTCAATAGCAGTCTTATCTATATATTATTTATCAAATTTGAAGTATCATAATTTTTCTAAAGTGCTAACTTCAATTGTAAGCTACAATAAAAATAAAAATGTATATAGAAAAATATAATAATGAATAATACCTATACTTGTAATATATATGGTATTTTAATATTTAGTCATCAAAAGCTTTTTTAGATTACATATTAAGATCTTAAAATGCTTCAATGTATAGACATACTCCTTGTAGTCTTCCTCTAAAATGTTTAGAATATTTGGATCTTTTCTTAAAATATATATATAGAACCCTTAAAATACTAGAAATATTACCTATTGATACAAGATTTAATCTTAAGTATTCACAATAAATATACGAACTTGTATCTATATATTAAAGTAATGATAAATTACATTTGTATTGAGTCTTCTTGATTGCAATCAAATAATTATTTCCTAGTCATCCAATGACTTTTATGCTACTTTAGTTCCTCTAAAGGATTCATTGTAACATATATATTCTTCATGGAGAAGGATTGCATATATGTATGATATATTAGTGTATGTGTAGGTAAATTACTATAAAAATTTCCAAGTAACATTCTTCATTTATCTATTTTTTGGACTTTTATTGATGGATCAATCATCCATATTTTTGTAATAATTAATTAATTATAAATAATTTTTAACCATCCACCTATTAAATTTAACCATCATGCTATCTTCTTGCCATTATTTTACATCTTTATTTGCACTCCTTAAAGTCTCAATTGATAGGTCTTTTTTCCAACTCCTTCTTTTGCAAGTTTCTACACTTCTAAAATGGGATTTCATGTGTGCACTTATTTGGATACAAAGAATACACCACCAAAGATCTTTCCATACAAAGGAATGGTATAGAGATATTGAGTTCAAAGAAGGGTACAAAGAGCACAATACAAATAATATTTGAAGCCAAAGATCTTCAAAAACAAAGATTGTTTGTTGATTTGAATGGCACCATCACTTGAATAAAGAACAACCACCAAGGACCATTGACACCCATCAAATAGTTCTCATATGTGGACAATGATAGCTCATTCTTTGAGGACCGTTACCAAAGAAGGTACCTAAGAGAGCAAAAGAAATCCTAATATGGTCAATGTTTCTTTGGATGCAGTGAAAGAGAAGCAGAAGTGCTGCAAGTGAAGAAGAAGTACCATGATTGCTTACATTACACTCTGTTGGGATTGGTTCATACCTTAGAGGTTAAACATAAAAATAACTACAATAATGACACTTCTCTTCAATACTATTCATTTCCAACCCACATCTCAATGGGAATAAATTTTTTTTCCTATTATACTTTAAATTTTATGACATTGAGTTGTCACATAAAATTTTGGCACCACTACCAAGGATACATTCTTTGGGGTGGCTAGATACAAAGAGTAAAAAAGGCAATGAATGTTGTTAGGGAAGTGAGTACCATAAGAAGTCATTCAAACACCTTGTGACTTATGAGCATACAAGAGAAATCAAAAGTGTAAAGCTAAGTGTTATGTAATAGAAAGAAAAGCTCAAGACAAAGTTGATAATATTCAAAGACACAAACAATGATAAAGACCAAATTGGCCCTTTGGCAATTGTGCCTACAAAAAGGATAGTTTGGCTTCAAAAACATCTTTGGGAAATTTTTTGTGTGAATATATATTGATACAAAATATACATTTTTGTCAACATCATACACTATAAAAGCACAAATCCTATAAAAAACCATACATAAACTCCAAAGACCCACAATAATCAGATCTCAACATTCAATACTCTTTGCCAACAAGCACTAATTACACCATCAAGCCTCACTTAGTCTAGCTAAGAGAATCCAAGCTCCACTTGCTAGCCTCTATCCACCGTACTAAGCGCTCAAATGCTCAACATAAAGGAAGTAAGCTCTATGGAGCTACACCTTGAAGTATACTCCTTTGGAGTAGCTTGGGAGTCCAACCCTAATAGCATATTCAATCATGTGAATGGGAGTTGTATTGGCATGAATGGTGGCTCTAATGATGCAATTATAAATCCTAAAGTGGTAGATGGCCACCACCAAGTAATGCATCAGTAGCTATTGATAAAATTATCTAGCAAGATATTGACTTTAACCTCCTAGAAAACTTGCTTAGGCATTATAAATGTTGTGACAGTTGTTGTGCAAATATAAATTTTTACATAATCACATTAATGTCCATATCATACAATATAGAAGCACAACTCAGATAAGAAGTCATACAAACTCGTCTTCCTAGCTAGTGTTATGCCCTTCTAACTCTAGATAGCCTTCTGCTCAAAGTATGTCATATGCTCTATGAAAATCAAAGATTAGGAGGTCAAGTGGTAAGGAGTCCTATTTTTAGTCACTTGTCTACAATCTATATCACAAAAAGAGTGCACTAGCTATAATGTCAAGTACATTGAGGACATAGCTATTGCCCTTGAGGAGCCAATATGAGGGGAGTGATCAAACATGTCATATGCCATCCTCCCAAGTAGCTATCACATAACACCATAGTAGCAACAAAACCACATAAAATACATTGTAAGCTTATAAGTACAACTGCCAAGCTTGGGTCCATCTTGGCATCAATGTTTGGGAGGTGGCATGATGTACAATTGCACACATGATCCTTCCAAAAAACACCATAAAATCCTTCCAACATAAGGACTCTGTAAGGAAAAATCTCATGCCTTCTCAAGGTAGTGTAGCCTATAGTCACATCAATGATTGTGGGTGCAGTCTACTATAGATGTATATATCACCTAGATGAAAACAATAAATTTAGGATCTATAACCTCTTCCTTAAATAGTGGTATAATGTAAGGTATCCCTATGTTGAGAAATTGTTAAGTTCTCCAAGGCTATTGGCATCATTCATTAAAATATATTTTCTTGTTGAGAAGATATGCTCACCCATAAAACCAAATCATCCAAGTCCAAAATTGTAGTAGCATCATGACAAATAGCTACATGTAAATTTGGATCTCATCCATAAATTAAAAAATAAGGAGAGAAGGATGCTAAGGAGGCTTGCTTGTTGAATTGATCACCCATAGTCAACCAAGGTTATTGAATCTCCCAAGTGGCCTCTCTACAAATTATACTTACATAATCTTCTCTTCACCATTTGAATAACTTTCTTTGCTAAACTATCTAACTTAGGGTGATCTTGAGATGTAGTATGGTGATCAATCAAAGCCTTATCACACAAGACTTAAAACCCTCCCAAAACCTTAGCTAGTGCACCAAAATGACTAAGAACCCAATCTAGGAATGAGTAAGTTGTCCCTCATTGGACTTGTTAAGAGTGTCACCAACTCAATCCACTTGGAGAAGTACTCTACCATAACCAAAAAATACCAATGATATCTCACAATCAATGAGAAAGGTCTAGCAAAGTCCAAACTCTAGCAACAATGAAGGCAACCTATTGTCAAAATGCTAATAGTATAAACTATAAGAACATATTGTTTCCTTGAAGATATGAGTGGAGATGACTAGGATTGAAGAAAAAGTGTCACAATTTTCTTATAAAAATGGAGCTCTTGAAGGTGATTTTTTATTCTACACAAAGGTCAAGCAGCCCCAAGAGTCTTTTGTTCATAGTTACCTATCCTTTTCACACTACAATTTTGTGATAGTGTTCTACACTTCTCTTGAATGTGTCAACCCCAACAACATTGCAAGTTACTGATATGCTAGACCTTTCATTATATGTGGCAGTTTATGGTACTCCAGATCCACTATGGCATATTGCCCTAAGTCTTCAGATCCTTAAGAATCCAACACCCTAGTCAGGCCCAAATGCACTTCCGCATTCCAGCACTTGTGCTCTTACATTGAGTTCCTCACCACTATTGAATCAAATAGTCACAAAGCATACATAACATAGAAAATAATACTCCAAGGATCTTAGAGGTCCTCATGCATCTACTTCAATAATAAAACCCAATTCATGGACACAAGGATATTTTGATCAAGCATATATGAAATTAGATGGAAAGGATAGATTTTTGAACTTGAGTTACTTTGGAATTAAGCCTCTTATTCTTCATACTAAAGCAATATGCTTCCTACCTTATACATTACACTTCCTACTAAAGTAATAGGAATCATTAGAGGTTTAGCCCTAAAGTAATTCAAGTTCAGAAATCCATCTTGTCCATCTAATTTCATGTATGCTTGATCCAAATGTCCATGTATCCATGAATTGGGTTCTACTATTGAAGTAGATGCAATCTTGTGGGGCAAAATCCCCTTATTAACTCTACTCCTATTAATGCTAACCTATTGTAACTACCTTACCTTACCTTACCTTATTTGGAGATAAAGGATGGTTCTACATTAGTCATGATTAGCTAGAGTTAGTCATAGCTAAGATAGAGGAGACCTTACTTTAGAGGAGGTGGAAAAGATGAACACCAATATTTTGGATTCTAGTGTGTTGACTTGGTATTATTCTTAGGTGTTTGGCTTTGAGGAAAGAGTTGAGAACTCTTGGGCCCACAAGCCTTTTTGTTTTGGATTCTTCTATAGTCCAAGGATAGCCCATGTGAAGGAATCCTTGACTTAGTGGTTGTGTCAAGATAAGATCACATGCTAGTGGAACATGCCCATGTGAATGGATATTCCTTTCTACTTTTTGACTTTACTTGAATTTTAGCCTAATAACTTGAGTTACTCTAGTAATTAGTAACTTTGGTGCATAACTATTTCACAAGTATATAAACAAGGGGTGAGGAAGTACTTATCATCCTTTCATTTGCAACTATCTCTCTCTCATTGAGTTCTCTAGTGAGCAATGTCTTGAGTCTTGGAGTGTTAGCCTTGGACAAGTATGATGGAGTTGGGGTTCCTTGCATTCTTAGTCCATGGTGCGCTACCATAATAACCATCAGAGGTTCATCCTAAGTGAGAGACAGGCCGGCTCATAGTGCAAGCTTGAGGTGTATGTTGTGTGGCTCTTTTGGTGGAGCTGCTACTATGTTAGTGTATGATAGCTGTTTGAGAGGATGGCATATGGCATGTATGACTCTTCCCCTCATGGTGGTTCCTCAAGGATAGTGGTTATGTCATAGATGTACTTGAACTATAGCTAGTTCATTCTTTATATGGTATAGATTGCAAATAGGTGACAAACAATGGGACTCCATAGTACCCGGCCTCTTGATCTTTGCCTATTATAGGGTATACCATATGCTTAGAGTAGATGGCTATTTGGAGTTAGAGGGACCTAACCGCCAGCTAGGGGGGCAATTGTGACACTTTAGAATCTATGTATGACTTATGATGTGTGAGTTGTGCTTCTATAGTGTATGATGTTGATAATGATGTATGTTGTGTAGCAATGCATATATGCACAACAATTATCATGCAATTTGTAGTGTCGCATCTAGATTGACCAAACACTGGAGTTGCAGTGATAGTAGCTAGAGTTATTTCAATAGTTTCTCAAAGACTACTTTCCGACAGTCAGATTTTGTGTTTGGGGTACTGACTTCACAATGGGGCCTACCGTCACTTTGCACCATTTGCACCATTGAGTGTGCCGTCAATGAGGCCGTTAGGGTTCAGACCTAGCTCGAGTCCAAGGGGTATACTTTTGAAGTGTAGCTCTAGAGAGCTCACTTCTCTGATGTTGAGCCTTTGAGCTCCTGGCTATGGTGGATAGAGGCCGATGAGTGTCACCTGGATTCTCTATGCTTGAGTGGGTATGGCTTGACTATAATCAATGCCTAATTGTTGGCAGTTTATAGAGTGACAGATCAAGTACTAATCTGAGTTGATTTGAGTTGAGAGTGGTAAACATTCTGATTATTGTGGCACTTTAGAGTCTATGTATGACTTATGTGTGAATTGTGCTTCTATAATGTATGATGTTGACAGCGATGTATGTTGTGTAGCAATGTATATACGCACAACAAGAGCAATGTTATACCCCATGGGTTTAAGCATTGACTATTGGGAGGAGATAGCCTCCTATAGACCAGGTTGGTAGTCTGGTGAGGGACGGGTATGTCCTCTACCAATACGCTTCAATAGTGGCAGTCTTGGCTCACTACAATCCAAGACCATGGCAACATCAGTTTTAGCTTTTAGTGGTGCAGTTATTTGGCCTGGTGACTTGTTGGAGGGGAATGCCCATGTAGAGGATACTCCAGTACTAGAGGAGATCACTCAGATTTGGACTAAGAGTGGGATTGTTCCATCTACCTTGGATGTTCCATTGTGGAGTTCAAAGAAGGCATTGTAGCATCATGCAAATCGTTGGTGCAACAAGCTTGGAGTGGAGCCTTTGTACCATTAGGAGATGAGTGGGAGGATGAGCCTTTAGAGTTGATTGCTTTGACACCTCTAGATACCACACTCATCGCTTGGCAATATCTAGTAGAGGGGATATGTCTATTGGAGTTGTTAGGTGGGATTAGCATCGGACTAGATACGATATTCCAAGTGGGTATATGAGTACAAAGGAACCTGCATGTAGAGAGAGATGAGATTGCTAGGCAAGTCTCTCTACATCATGTGGCACACTTGGCCTATTGGTATTTGGAGTTATTACCGATGTCAGCAATTAGAGGGTACCAAAAGGCTCTACTAGTAGACATTTCCTTACTAGGGACGCATGATCTAGAGAAACATGGGCACCTATTAACTTGGTGATTTCTGGATGGCCATGTCAAGGATATACATGGGCTGGCTGAGGTTTGGGTCTTCAAGATTCTCATTCTGGTGTGTTTTGGGAGATGTTATGAAAACTGCAACATCTCCATGTTCATCATTCTATTTCTCCAGCTTACCTTTTGAAAAAAAAAAACCTTTGATGGGTGATTCTTGCACGAGAGTGATGGTGAGTACACATAAGGTCCATTCTTGGATGGGACCTATTATATTTTTAGATGCAGCTAGAGTGGGATCACGGGCTCATTGTCTTTGTCTTTGATAGACAAACCTCTTACCTAAAGAGGTTTTACAACGTGCTTATCATGGGATTCAGTGACTTGACCACATTTTGGTTGATGACATCTTGGATGTTAGGCGTCAGCCTAAGACAGTTGTAGTGGCTGATAGGTCACCTATGGCAGTGGTGAACCTAGTTGGACAGCCTAGAGTCTCATTTCCCACACTCATGAATTTTCCAAGCTCTCATGCTTTTTGAGAAGGAGGACCTGGACTTGTTTGGGACTCATAGTTATAGCAATTGGTGGAGCCTAATGCCGATAAGAGAGAGCGGGAAATGGGTTTTTGCACCAGTATTACTATTGTTCTAGTACTATTAGAATCATCCAGGCATCAGGTGTTAGGTCAAGCTATGGACGTGAACTGTTTGACTTGGATCATGAGCCTTAGCTTGGCAGAGCAGCATAAGATGTGCTTGATATGCATCACCACTTGGACACTTGTGAGGCTTGTGCCTATCAAGACAATTCAGGCACATATTCGGGGCAATGGACCGAGTGGACATGGTATTCTTGGGACACATCCAATAGTTACTAAGGAGAGTGGTCTACTTGGAGTCCATCCAGGTGAGCATGGGCTACTTGGATTACACCCTTGGTCTACTTGGGATGCAACTAGAGGACATATGCAGCTTGCAGCCAAAGTGGAGGGAGTTTTTCATAGAAAGATTGGGACCTCTAGTGGTTGCGAGCATGACACTATTGCTCCCAAGGGCCCAATGTAGTAGCCAGTCAATACGTCTTCCACTCCTACTACAATTACATAGGATACTTGGGAACCAAATCTTGGACCCAAGCTTACTGGATAGGAAAGACGGAGGGTTTGGAGGTTCTTGAGGAGCCACATGAGTTGTTTTGGCTTCAGTATGAAGGATTTAGGTGCTCTAAAAGGACCTAGTATATGGATTGAGCTGACTATTGATACACCAATTTTCCAATGTCCTTATTGATATAGTGATATGGAAAGGATATTGATTCAAAGCCGGAATAGTGACCTTTTTGAGGCTAGTTTGGTGGAGATTTCACATGGAGAGTATGCATCAACAACAGTGATGCAAGCCAAGTGGGATATGCATGGCAGGATATGCATGGCAGGATATGCATGGCAACTACATAGATAGGCAGATGTGTAGAGATTACCGTCTTATCAACCAATAGACCAAGGCTGATTGGTATGCTATGCCTACACTGGAGGAGATTTTTGATGCAATTGGGCATGCAAAGGTCTTCAGTACTTTGGATCTTCAAGTGGGATATCATAAGTTGCCAATCAAAAAGGAGGATAAGTCCAAGATAGCATTTTGGGCTATTGATCCTCATGGAAAGGATGTGTTATATCAATGGAGGTTCTTACCATTTGGGTTAAAGAACGCTCTTGCCAAATTCTAGAGGGTCATGGATAGGATCCTAGATGGATTGGACTTTGCTCGTGCTATATTGATGACATTTTGGTCTATAGCACTACTATGGAGGAGCATGAGAGACAATTGTTGGAGGTGTTGAGAGGTTGAGATCTCATGGACTCAAATTACATCTTGGGAAGTATAGGTTCTTCCATGAGCAAGTTGAGTATTTGGGTCACACTATCTACCCTGGAGGACTTGGTGTTTAGGAAACCAAGGTGGAGGCTATTGCACATATCCCTTGGTCTACGGATGTGAGCAAAGTGCAAGCATTCTTTGGGTTCGCAAACTTCTGTTACTATTATGTTTGAGGATTTAGTGCCATTGCCAAGGCCTTGACAAAGCTGACCAAGCTTACATAGGAGTGGTGTTGGGGAGATGAGTAGGAGAGAGCTTTTGTAGAGCTCAAGGAGAGTTTGACATCTACTCCTATTTTGAAGAGATCGAGCAGAGGATGACCATTTCAGGTTCATATTGATTAGAGTATGTTGGGGCTTGGAGCAGTGCTCACCTAACATGATGATGAGGGGAAGGAGTTTGTGGTGGCCAATGCTAGTTGCTCCAAAAATTCAGCAGAGGTGAAGTATTGTTCATATGAGGGAGAGTGCTTGGTAGTAGTTTGGGTAGTAACATATTTCCAATGTTACCTATTTGGTAACCCCTTCACTCTCATCACTGATCATTAGCCGCTAAAGTGGTTGATGGAGTCCAACAAGCTTTCAGGGAAGCTTGCACAATGGGCTCTGATTTTACAAGAGTATGATTTCACAATTGTTCACAAACCTGGAATGGTGAACCGTGATGCAGATGGGTTGAGTAGAAACCCATGTCCCAGCCAATAGGATCAGATTGGAGCACGTTGGCATGGTGAGATAGATGAGAAGATGGTGCTAGGTTGGCATGCATCTCCCTTTCTTTGTATATTTTTTGAGGCTTTGGTGGTATCTCTCTTAGTGCATACAGGAGGAGTTATTAAGATCACAGATCTAGAGAGTGAAGATATTGGTATAGTTCAGCAAGACATTCATGGTGATGTCTTAGTGATGGAATATCTTTGCACTAGTATTGTGGGTAGCACAATTAGGGCCAAGGAGAGAGATTGTGTCTTTCAGCAAGTCAGATGGTTCAAATTGTAGGACAAACATCTTTTTGCGTGTATAGGAGGATGGTAGAGTGCGAGTAGTACCACTTCCATCTTAGAGACCACAATTGGTCCATCATGCTCATGAGGAGCTAGGACATTTTGGAGTAAAGCATACATATAGCTTACTCTAGAGTCATTATTGGTGGCGTGGTATGCAGACTGAGGTATAGCAATTTGTTGCCATATGTGTGGTTTGTGACCAAGTTAGAGCATCATCCAATGCTCATATGCCACAATTACACCCATTACCTATCATGGGATTGGGTTTCCATTGGAGTTTGGACTTAGCAAGACCTTTACCACTGATTGTGAGACATCATGGGTATGTTTTGGTTATGGTGGAACACTTTTCCAAGTAGATTAAGTTGGTGGCACTTCCTGACAAGTCTAGTGAAGGGACAACTTACTTGTTCTAAGATCAAGTTCTTAGTCATTTTGGTGCACCAGTTGAGGTTTTGACTGATCAGGGTATGGAGTTCTTGGGGGAGTTTCAGGTCTTGTGTGACAAGGCTTTGATTGATCATTGTACTACATCTAGAGATCACCCTGAGGTAGATGGCTTAGCAGAGAGAGTGGTTCATATGGTGAAGAGGGGATTGCAAAAGTATGGTTTGCAGAGAGGCCACTTGGGAGATTGGGATCTCCAGTTACCTTGGTTAGCCATGGGCTATTGGTTCAACTGGCAAGCTTCCTTAGCATCCTTCTCTCCTTACTTCTTACTTTATGGACAAGATCTAGATTTATCTACAGCCATTTGTCAAGATGCTACTGTAGTTTTGGACTTGGATGACCCAGATGTATGGATGAGGGCATGTTCTCAACGTGTAGAGATCTTTTGGAGAGTGATGCCTATGGCCTTTGAGAACTTGGCAATTGCTCAACATAGAGAAACTTTATGCTATGCAACCATTTGAGGAGGAGGTTATAGACCCTCGATCCGTTGATTTCATCCAAGAGACTATGTTTATCTATAACAAACAACACCAATGACACTTGATGTTTGGACAGGCTGCACTGTCTTGAGAGTGCATGAGGTTTTGCCATCTGGAGTCCTTGTGTTAGAGGGATGTGATGGTGTTGTTTGGACGGATCATGTGCGCAATTGTGCACCATGCCACCTCCCAAACATTGATGGTATTATGGACCCAAGCTTGGCACTTGTATGTGCAGGCTTGAGGTGTATGTTATGTGGCTCTTTTGGTGGAGCTACTACTATGTTAGTGTGTGATAGTTGTTCAAGAGGATGGCATATGACGTGTATGACTTCTCCCCTCACGGTGGTTCCTTAGGGATAGTGGTTATGTCCTAGATGTACTTGACCTATAGCTAGTTCATTCTTTATATGGTATAGATTATAGACAAGCAACTAACAATGAGGCTCCATGGCACCTGGCCTCTTGATCTTTGCCCAACATAGTGTATACCATATACTTGGAGTAGATGGCTATTTGGAGCTAGAGGGACCTAACCACCAACTAGGGGGCAATTGTGGCACTTTAGAGTTTATGTATTACTTATGTGTGGGTTGTGCTTCTATAGTGTATGATATTGATAACAATGTATGTTGTGTAGCAATGTATATACGCACAACAACTATCACACCATTTGTAGTGTCACATCTAGATTGCTCGGACACTAGAGTTCCAATTATAGTAGTTAGAGACATTTTAGCAGTTACTTATAAACAACTTTCTCATGGTCAGATTTTGTGTCTAGGGTACTAACTTCATGGCGGGACCCACTGTCACTTGCAAGTGCCTATTTTAGAGGAGTTAGTACAATAATAAATGGGAATTTGGGCTATTTGGAGTGTAAAGAAATTTGAATATGAAGTGACCTTTTTTGTGATTCTATCACTTTCAAGAGTCCTCTAGACTCCTAAATTACCTTGGAAGTGATTAGTAATTGTTTATATTTTTTTAGTATGCCAATAAAGGTGAGACTACACTCTTTTATGAATGACTTTGCCCAAGAGGTTAAATACAAACAATAGATTATCAACATTTTGAAAGTTTTTCCTTGTTTTTAGTCATATGCAACTCGTGTCCTTGTGGGTTTGATAGGTTCTTATTGCAATATTACTGACTCAAACAACACCATGTTGTTGCACCTATAGTTAATAGATATCTAGGAATATCAACATTCTAAGTCTATATTTGAGTTGTTATTGCAAGGAGTTTTATTTTCTTATGGAGAATTTCTTTTTTTTGCACATATGGATGAATAAAATTCAATGGAGGAATCAAAATTTCTCATAAAAACTGTGAATATAAATTTCTCATAAGAACCATGAACTTGACTAGATTCTCTAACCCTTTTCTTGTTTGTTATAAAATTTATAGTCTATTGGGCTATTTGGAATTCTAATATGTTGTCTCTCTAAGTATTTCTACAAAAATAGTACCCATTCTCTAGTGAACATCCTTTAATTAACTACCTTTAGGATTTTAATGCTTAGGTATTGAAATATTGCGCTCCCTTCTAGAGAAAAGTGTAAAATGGTCATTTTGGAGAAATCTCAATATACAATAAACTGCTAGGTACACCTGATTGTGTGAAAAAGTGAGTAAAAATCTATGATCAATTTATTTTGGTTTAATATTCATCAATAAAATCCATTCATTTTTAGTAGATTAATAGACTTTGCCCAAATGTATGCTATTTGAATCATCAAGAAAAATCTAAGTTAAGAAATTGTGTTTCAATCAAGTCTCTACAAAATAGAATCTTTATAAGAAATTTGACAATTTGACATGAATCATAGGTGTTGAGTTATGCCTCTTATAGGTTATATACATAAAAAAAACTTACATCAAGAACACTTAACAACAAAACCTCTCCCAAATTTTTTATTGTTGTGAGCCTTGAGGTTGATTAACTCCTTGTGTGTCCTACTATAAGAGGACTTTGTTTTGAAGTGTAATTGTTTCAAATTCCATCATTTGTTACTTCTTATTTGTGCAAATAGACTTGTCAATAGAGTTTTACTGCAATGGTTTTCATAAGGATACTCATCTTAGACATAATAAAATCAAAGGCTAATATTTTAACATTTGAAAGATTCATCTCAACAATGTGCATGCATCTTTTACTAGCTTGGATTTTTGTACGGTAATAATCTTTACTATCATGCATATGCTTGTTCTATACCAATCTATTAGATCTCAATCTTTTTTGGTTCCTCTTTTTAATTTAGTGGCAAGTCTTATAAAACATTCCACACCAAAATGGCCTTGAAGTAGGATAACTAGTTAAAGTATTGCTACTAATAATGTACCCTTCCAAGCTCTTTCAACTCTCTAATCTAGTGTAGTCTATCAAAAGATTTATACCTTGCCAAGGTTTCCATGCTCTTGCATTGAAAAGACAACACTATTAAAAAAAGCACATATATAGACCATCCATTACTCTCACTAGTTCTAATTGAGGTTAATATCTATATTTGGTTTATGATCATATAAATTGCATGGTTTCTTTAGTGGAATTTTTATTCTCCAATACAGCTACAAAGCAATGTCAAACTAGAGTGAATTTTTTGTGTGGTGATCCACCTTTGCCTAATCAAAGTGGAATTCTGTTTATTTGTTTTGTTTAATAGGAGATAATGGGAGGAAGTGTAATCATTAGGAGATGAAAATGAAGGAATATTGTTTATTTGTTGGCCAAACTTATAATATGGTTGGGATGATGCTTTTTCCATATGGGTCTATGTTCTAAAGGATAAGGTATAGGACCTATAGCACCTATTTGTGCATGTGTGTGGTATGTGATATTTATTTTGGTATTACAAGTACCTAAAAGATATTATTTATATATAGATAAAAGATGGTTCTCATTAGTCAAGATTAGCTAAAGCTAGTCATAAGATAGAGTGGATCTTACTTTAGAGGAAGTGGAAAAGAAGAGGACCACTATTTTGGATTTTAGTGTATTGACTTGCTATTATTCTTATGTGTTTTGCTTTGAAAAAAAAGTTGAGAACTCTTGGACCAACAAGCCTTTTTGTTTCAGATTCTTCTATAGTCCAAAGATAACCCATGTGAAAGAATCCTTGACTTAGTTGTTGGGCCAAGATAAGACCGCATGCTAAGGAGAATATTCTCATGAGTATGGATATTCCTTTACCTTTTTGACTTTATTTGACTTTTAGCCTAGTAATTTGAGTTACTCCAATAATTAGTAAATTTTGTGCATAACTCCTTCACAAGTATATAAAATAGGGGTGACAAGGTACTCATCATCATTTCATTTGCAACTATCTCTCTCTCATTGAATTCTCTAGTGATCAATAGTTTGAATCTTGGAGTGTTAGCCTTGGAGGAGTATGATAGAGTTGGGGTTCTTGGTCTTCTTAGTTCATGGTGTGCTACTATAATAGCCATTAGATGTTGATCCCTAGTGAGAGATAGGCCGGCTTCCATTTTTGATTTTGTTGCTTGGACCTCTCTAGAAGGCAAGATAATGTTCAACATACAATTCTATATTAGAGAGAAGGAGGCTATGAGTGCTCTTTAGGAGAGAACATTAGGGGAAGAGAGAGCTTAACTTATGTTAGAGAGCCAAGACCTATTTGTATAGCCCATAGTTAATTATAATGTCTTTGAGGTGATATTGTATATCTTGTACACATGAGGGGACTTGGAGAGATTGTGTGAGGTGGATTGCAGATTTTGGGGATTATGGTGATTTTAGATAAATCTCATGTTTAAGATCTGGGCTTGAAATTTCTACACATGATAGCTTGGGTTCTTCCATAGTTATCAAACTTGAAATTATTATGAGAGCTAGTGCATGCAATGAGCTAGAACTTTTGAAAGTTGATAGGGTAAATTGCTCATATAATTGCATGCTCTTTGGAAATTTGTATAGAGTATTCAGTTTTTTAATTTTCAATAGATTATACTTAAATTTTCCAAGAAAAATTCCAAATTTTTTTTCCAAGAAATGCCTATTATTTTACCATCTAGCCCAAAATTTAGAGAGAGATTGTTCTTGCGCATAAAGTTATGAGTTTTTAAAGTGAGAGGGGTGGTTTTTAGATCAAATCTGAAATATGTGTGATGAATAGAAAGGAGCTTAGGCCAAACTGCTCAATGAAAAGATCTGAAATTTTGCAAAGTAGGATTCCCTAGGGTTGTTATTAACTATGAATATTTTTAGACAACTATAACTTACTAGTTGAGAGAATTTAGTGACATTTTGAGAAGTGGTCAATTTTGTAGAGTTGAGATCTCATGCATGAGGGGTGTGAGAGCAACAAAAAACATGTGAGTGTTCAGACTCATCTTGGGAGCATGGAGGGTCACCAAGATTGAAAGTTAAGGCTATGCAAGGTTCCCCAAAAGTTTGAGGTGATTATAGGGGTGGATGTGAGGAAAAGAGAGTTTAGAATAGAATTTGAAGAGTGTTGAGAGGATCCAAAAACATACCCTACTTGGAGGAAAGAGTGAGTCTAAGTGCTTTTTGTGTGAGAGAAGGGACACAAGGCAAGTTTATGCCCATTGACCTCTGAGAGCAAGAGATCGAGGGAAAGAAGAGGCTTACTTGACTTGGGTTTCCATGTTGGACCTTCTTTACCAGATTGAGAGGGAGAAGACCCCAGGAGTTGTACAAGGTTTGTAGAGTGGAAGGATTTCCAAAAGGACATGAGTGTAGTAGAGTAATAGCACTTCTAGAGACTTTGGTGAAGGATCTTGGAGAAAGTCTTTAGTACATCTACAAAAATACTACCACCTTCATCTACTAGTTCTCAAAATTAGCGATGGAGATAATCTTTCAACTTATCGATATACTATCCATGAGGGTTTGATTAATATGCACGCTAGGATTTGATGTTGCTTTAGAAATCTTGGAATAACTTGGAATTTTTTGTTCCCTAAGGTGAAGTACTCTCAAATGGTGTTAGTCTGTATAATTCTATTTTTTACCATTGTGTATTGCTCTTCCACTTATCACAATATTGTACTCTTACCTACCGCTTTACTGCTTTATTGCTTACAAACCAGTACTTTAAGACCATTGCCCTAGGGAGTCCTCTCCTCAAGGTCAGTCCTATCAAATGAAATTTCTTGCCCTCTAACATGACTACAACCCTAACATCTAGACTGTTATTGTCCAAAAGGAGTCAACATTTGGAAGCAAAGTCTATTCATGTACTACAAGTCAAATCGATATTCAACAAATTCATGGCATGAAGGCCATATAAGTTATATAGCTCACCACCATGCAAGACAGCTAGGAAAGAGTAGCTTAGGCTAGCAAATTTTCTTGAAAAGCTTCACTCTATTAGTTATAGAGTGAGAGAAAAGAAAAATATAGATTGAGAGAAAAGAGAAAGATAGTCAAGAGCTAAGATGGGGAAACTTTTGGTTTTCTTTGGCAAGGATGGAGAAGATGTGTAGGCCTTTGTGAGAGACTTCAAGAGAGATTGCATAGGAAAAAATGAGAGGAGAAAGAATGAGTGGGTCTCATTGTTACCAAATTTCTTTGAAGATATAGCCCTTACATGATATGAGTCAAAATAACAAAAGAAAGAGAAGAGAGATAGGCAAGAAGAGTCTTGGGAGAGTTTGACTTCAACACTCATTTAGAACTTTTTCCAAATGAGAGTTACAAGAGATTGATGAGTGAGGTAACCTTCCTCAAACAAAGAGATGGAGAGAAAGTGAGAGTATATGTAGATGGAATGGAGAAGTTGGAGTCCAGATTTTGCATAATGTGAGAATCATATGGAGACTTCTATGATTGGCATAGGAGCCATGCTCACCAAGAATTTTGTGGGAGGGTCAAGACCACAAATTAGAAGCAAGGTGAGATGTGAGAAACCTTCTTCCAAGGTTGAAGCTATCAAGATTGCAATTTGTATGGAGGAGAGTTTGGAAGGAAAGGAGAGTGATTTGGTGGAGAAGTAGATTGTACATCTTCCTTAAGGCTACAAGTATGGTGGAACTTCTGATACTTTGGTAGCAAGGGTTGCACCACAAGTAGTGGTTTCTCTAATTCTTGCACCTCTATCAAAAGATCCACTTCAAACCATTACAAAACAATTTGTAGCTCTCAAGATCAATGTAATGCAACTATGGGAAAAGAGAGAAGTGGATCAAAATGTGAGGAGAGGGTCTAAGAGTTATGGAATCTATCCATGTAGAGGAGGACAGCCAACCAACCAACCAACAATTTCAATGATAGAAATTGTTTTTGTTGTGGAGGAAGAGGTCACATCCAAAGCAATTGTCCAAATTCCATTTACCATGGAGGAAGGGATTATGAGAGAGAAAATAGAGGGAAAGAAGGAGGTAATGAAACCCAAGTGGCTTTTAATCCAAACAAAGGTGAGATGATAGCATTCATAGATGTGGTTGAGAGCATGTATGAGAAGAGGGAATGCTCAAACTCCAAAGGTCTTAATTTGGAGCTTTTGGCACAAGAGAAAAAGAGAGCTCATTTTGCAGAGGATATACACTCTTTTCAAGGATTTACTCCTAACAAGGATACTCCTATGTCTAATAGGAGTACCCACATCTCAACACCATCAACAATAAAGACTCCAAGAAAGAATTTGGGGATGGAAGACTTCTTGATCTCAAAGCAACAATGGAGCTACAATGTGTTGGAGGATGTTGGGGGTCACAAGGCTAACATCATAGTAGGCCAACTGATTGCATTGAATCCTACCTTGAGAAATGAGCTTAGAGGAGGTTTGAATTCTACAAGGAGTAAGAAGAAGAGGAAAGCAAAAGCTCTCATATCAATGGGGATGGTGGATGTCAAACCACCACTATGGAAGGCTTGTGAATATACCTCCAAGATTGATGTGAGAGTGAATGGCCACAAAATCAAGGATGAACTTGTTGATGGAGGATCAGCAATAAATACCATGTTTGAAAGGTTGATGAAGAAGTTGGAGATAATACCTTCTAAACCTTTAACATTTGTGGTGAGCATGGCAAACAATCAACAAGTTTGACTAGTAGGGGTGATGGATAAGATGGTAGTTTCAATGATGGGAGTTCAAAATCTCATGACTTTCCTAGTCTTGAAGGATTCAAGTTATGACTTCCTTCTTGGGAGGCCATGGTTGAGAGCAACATGCACAATTGATTGATGGCACAATGGGTACTTGAGGATTGGGCTGTCAAACCATAGAGTCATAGTTCATGTCATTAACACCACCAACACTTCACATTCAAATACTTCATCTCCTGATTATTGGAGATTAAATTCAAAAGGAGTTTTAGGTGTGGACACAAGCATGGAAGAAGAGACTTCCACGGAGGAAGATGAATTTGAATCTGATTTAGATGTGTATCCCTTTTGTGCTATGGATTTTGCACCTAAGCAAGAGGTTTTGAAGGACCTAAATAAATGACCATTGACACTTGAGGAGATAGAGAGGAGGTTATCTACACTCAAGTATGGTCCAAATGTAACCAAGGAGAAGAAGGTGAGATTTAAGGAGATTTTCTACAAGTTCATCCATGTGCTTTCAATTACAAGGACCTAAAGGAAATGACCTTGGAGCACAAGATTGAGATAGAGTCACATGCCAGTCCGGTATGCCAAAAGTAATGTTGCATTAGTACACCAATATCTTTGGTTATGAAGGACAAAATTGATAAGCTCAAGGAGGCCGGATTTATCTTTGAGGTGGAGAATAATAATGGGTGTCTCCAATTGTGATTGTGAAGAAAAAGAATGGTAAGTTTTGGGTATGTGTGGATTACAAAAAGGTCAATGTTGTTATTAAGGACTATTATCCTTTGCCATTCATTGATGAGATCATGGAGCAGGTTGCAATTCATGAGAGGTATAGTTTTGGAGATGGTTATAGTGGGTGTAACCAAATCAAGATTGCACAAGAGCATCAACAACTCACCACATTTACCATACCGTGGAGGACTTACAATTCAAGGTCATGTCTTTTAGGCTTTGCAATTGTAATACTCCGAGGATAGGAGACCTGAAGAGAAACACACCATGAGAAACACACACTTTCAAACTTAAACTCCGATGCCCCAAAGGAGCACCTTCTCTTTATTATATAGGCAAAGCGGATCTCCTCCAATGAAGCTCCACCATAGGATTAAGTACATAGATAGGTGACATCGTAGCAAGCTCCACACCTTGGATTACTTACTTGGATGGGTGACATGTTGGTCCTGGTCCTATCTGGTTGGTCAAACAAGCTTTGACCGGAGGGAATATTTTAGGGAATCTTCCTATAGGAATCTCAGAATCACGTGGGTGAGGTACCATTGGAAATCTCTCGACAAGACAAAGCAGGGAGGAGGGAAGGCCAACCTTTTCTCTACTGGGGGGGAGGGAATCTGCACATTTTTGAGGCCTAATTCATCCATTTAGGCCTCTGAAATTGCCTTCAAAGATTTCAAGCATATTTTGGTTCTAACTTTATTAGTAGAAGTCCTCTTTTGGTGATATCTCTTTCTGATCTACTCAGTCCATCTTGTGTAACATCCTTCCAGATGTTACCAACACAATTCTTACCTTCAAATCATATGTCTAGCTATTGGTTCTAAGGTTTTCAAATCTTTTGGTTTTCTGCCTTATTAGTAGAAGTACCCTTTTGGTGATACTTCTATCTGATCTATTTTGACCATCATGTGTAACAACATTCCAGATGTTACCAAACCAAATTTCACATCTAGATCATATGGCTAGCTCTTGGTATTATAGCAATGCTCCAAGCACATTCCAACGGTTCATGAACAAGGTGTTTGAACCATTTATTAGGAAATTTTTGAGAGACTTGATTGATGAATTTTTTGTCTATGGGAGCAAAGATAGGCACTTTGGGCACCTAATCAAGGTCTTGCAATGCTTGGATGAAGCAAATACATCACTCAACCTAGAGAAATGCATTTTTGGTTATGAAGAAGGTCTAACTTATGCAAGAATGCATTGACCAAGGCTTATGCATTGACCATCTACATGAAGAAGTGTGTAGAATACATGGTTTTGGAGAACAAAGAGGCCCTCAAAGCTTTTGACGAGCTCAAGCAGTCCCTTGTTGTAGCTCCAATTCTTGCTAAACTTGATTGGAGTAAGCCTTTCATCCTCTCACTAATGCTTCTAATGTAACTATAGGATGCACTCTTAGTCAATTAGACCAACATGGGCATGATCATCCAATAGCTTATGCTAGTAAGTAGAATTTTTTAGCAAAAAAGAACTTCTTTGTCACAAAGAGAAAAGAGTTGGCAGTGATCTTTGGTCTCAAGAAAGTTAGACATTACTTGATTGGAGGGAAAGCCACCATTGTCACAAATCACAAGGCTTTGAAATACATCTTCAACAAGCCTAATATGGAAAGGAGGCTAGCTAGGTGGATGATACTCTTGTTTGAGTATGAGTACACCATTGATAGACCAAGGAAGAAACATGCAAATGTTGATTTGTTATCTAGGGCCTATGATCATAATGGAGATGAGCTAGTGGATGATTCCTTCTCGGATGAGGAGCTCATGAAAATCTCAATCAATCAAATGGTTTCAATGGAGTAAAAGGAGATTGTGGACTTTGTTACAAGAGGTAACTATGTAGAAAGGATGCATGCTAGGGAGAGAAAGACCCTTGCAGCAAGATCTAGACTGTAGACAATGGTGCAAGATA
This sequence comes from Lunularia cruciata, assembly GCA_948567375.1. Taxonomy (NCBI): domain Eukaryota; kingdom Viridiplantae; phylum Streptophyta; class Marchantiopsida; order Lunulariales; family Lunulariaceae; genus Lunularia; species Lunularia cruciata. Next base: position 62,601,078 of record OX419758.1, read on the forward strand.
TTCTTTTTAACCAAGGAGAAAATGGTCTACTTCAAAGAATAATGGGTAAGGAAGAATCTATCTTACTCATAAAGGAGTTTCATGAAGTTTTAGTGTGTGGAGGACACTTTGCAAGAAAAGTGATTGCTTTCAAATTCTAGATGCAAGTTACCATTGGAGGGGGATTTTCAAGGATTGTCTTTGTAACAATATGGAGTTTAGCAACAAAGTTAGTCGGGCTTACAAAATAGCACATAAGACAAATTAGTCTAGAATATTCCAAATGTAAAAGACCAAAACTGAGGAGAGAAATAGGAGACTGGAAACTCACATTGGGACATTTGAATGAAGGAAAACTCCGAATGCCTAGCATGAGCTTTGGCTTTGGTATTTATAGGTAGCATACAAGATACTTGAAGCTTCTCAAGAAGCTGGCTTGAGCCGCTTTCTTGGAGTGAAAGCCAAGTTAACCAAGAAGCTTCTCAAGAAGCTTCCTTCTAGAAGCCGCCTACATGGCATGCAGGCTAAGCTAGTTAGAAGCTTCTAGAAGCTTCCTTCTAGAAGCTACCTGCTTAGAGCGCAAGTTAACTAGTTGGGAAGCTTCCCAAGAAGCTTCTTAGATGCTTCTAGAATATTCTAGGCTATTCTGTCTTATTGTCTATTTTGTAAGCCCGACTAACTTCATCACTAAACTCCATATTGTTACATATTCCCCCGACGCTAGTTGGTGACGTCCTTGTTGCCAGTGAAGCTTTGAATTCCTTGATGGCCATTTGTGAAATTTGGAGGTAGGAAAGAGGTTCCCATGTGGCATCATGAAGGGGATACCCTTTCCAAAGGACCTTGTACTCTGTATGTTGGCGATGGTCTTGTTGAATATGGTGACGCACAAGGATACGATCAACTTTGTACTCCTTATGATCATTGATAGGGACAGGAAGAGGGAGAGGTTGGACTCAAGAGGAAAAGGAAGAGGGGTTAGGAACAAAGGGTTTCAACTTGGAAACATGAAAGACGGGATGGATACGCATGTGACAAGGCAAGGCAAGTTGATAAGTAACAAGAGAGACAATGTGGGTGATATCAAAGGGTCCTATCCAATTAGAGGCAAGTTTGCAAACTTGGGTATCAAGTGGGAGGGGGAGGTTACTAGAGGATATCATGACTTTATCACCAACTTCAAAGGTGAGATCACGATGATGGTGGTCCGCATATTGTTTTTGGCAATTCTGAGCAACAAGGAGGTGAAACTTGGCTTGTTGGAGAGATTGGGATATAGTGGTCAAGAATGTGGAAGTATGAGGAACTTGAGAGGGAGGGGGAGCAAGAAGAGAATCTGGAACAAGCGGATCTTGGCCAAAATTGAGAAAGAAGGGAGAAAATCCGGTGCTTACCTATTTGGAATTGTTATAGGCAAATTCTGCAACTGCAAGACATTCATCCCAGTTGGTATGGTGGACATTGACAAAGGCTCACAACATATCCTTTAATGTACAATTTGCACGTTCAGTTTGCCCATCAGTTTGAGGATGAAAGGCTATGGACAAAGCAAGCTTGGTGCCGAGTATCTGGAAGAGTGCTTGCCAAAACTTCTTGGTAAATCGAGGATCACGGTCGAAGATGAGTACACATGGCATCCCATGATGCTTGAAGACATTTTCAAAGTAGATTTGCGCTAAGGTTGGAGCATCCACGGTATCACAGGTTGGTGCAAAGTGGATTTGCTTACTAAGCTTATCCACAAACACCACAATTGCGGTGTGTCCTTGTTTTGTCTTTGGCAAGGATGTGATGAGATCCAAGCTCACATGCTCCTAGCGAGTGGATGGAATGGTGAGTGGTTGAAGGAGTCCACTCGGCTTCTGGTTGTTGACCTTGTTACATTGGCAACTCTCACATGATTGAACAAAGTCTTGAACATCTCGTGTCATGTTGGGCCACCACCATTGGTGTTGGAGGGTGCCCAAGGTCTTGTCCACTCCCATGTGACCAGCTATTGGTAAATCATGGGCTTCTTGAAGGCATACAAGTCAAAGATCACTTTTGGCTAGAACATAGATCTGGTCAGCATGGAATAAAAGGCCTTCCTTGAAGGAGAAGGTGTTGTACTCCTTATTGCATGCTATCAAACGACCGTGTACCATTTGGAAGAAGGGATCTTGTTGTAGAGCTGATTGAAACTTATTATGGACCTTAGGGTCAATGGACACCATTGTAATTGCCACCGTGATGAGAGGAAGAGCCTGCCAGGATGAGAGGAAGAGACTTCAAATCAGATTGTCGTGATAGAGCATCAAGGATGACATGGAACCGACCTGGTTTGTACTCAAGTTTGATGTCAAACAATTGGAGTTGCTCTTCCCATCGATGATGCCAACTCTTCATGTGCTCCAAGTGTAAGGTCTGCGACAATGGCTTGTGATTAGTTTGCATGATCACTTGTTTTCCCAAGAGATAATGCCTCCATACCTTGGTGGCATATACCATTGCAAGTTGTTCTTGATCTTGAGTAGAGTAATTTCTTTTAGCTGTATTCAGTTGGTGAGACACAAAGGCAATAGGATGTAGTCCATCTAGAAATTCTTGTTGCAACACAGCTCCAATTGCAAAGTTAGAAGCATCAAAATCAACCACATAAGGTAGTTGAGGATCATATGGTTGAAGAATGGGTCTTGAAGACACCATATGCTTTAACTTTTGGAATGCTTCTTCATGCTTGGTGGTCTACTAGAAACACAAGTTCTTTCCCAAGAGGTCAGTCAATGGTGCAGCCATGTGAGCATAATAGTGGATGAATTGTCGGTAAAAACTAGCCAATCCATTGAATGCTTGTACCTTTGTAGCATCCTTTGGGGTAGGCCAATCAATAATGGTCTTGATCTTCTCTTCTTCCATCTTGATCCCCTCTGATGAGATCTTATGACCCAAGAAGGTAACCTTCTTCTGCCAAAAAGCACACTTTGACGTCTTGTAGTAAAACTTCCATTGACATAATCGTCTTAGGACTTCTTGCACATGATTCACGTGTTCAGCCTCTATCATGCTATAGATTAAGATATCATCTAAGAACACCACCACGGACCAGTCCAATAGTCCATCCAACACCCGATGCATCTTATCCATGAAGACTGCTGGAGCATTAGTGAGTCCAAAAGGTAGAATTCTCCACTCAAAATATCCATACCTTGTGCAAAAGGCAGTCTTTTGCACATCCTCTCCTTCAATAGGAATTTGCCAATAACCGCTACAAAGATCCAGCTTGGAAAAGTATCATGCTCCACTTAGTTGATCAAGCAAGTCATTGATCCAAGGCAAGAGATATGCATTCTTCACGGTTTGCTTATTGAGTCCATGGTAATCAATACAGAAACAAAGTCCTCCATCCTTCTTTGGAACAAATAGTACTGGTGCTCCCCAAGGAGAGGTACTATGTTGTATGAAATCCTTCTCCAACAACTTTATAAGTGTTGTTCGCAACTCCTCCAACTCCTTTGGTGAGAGCCGATAGATTGGTCTACTCATTGGAGTACTCCCTGGCAATAACTTGATCTTGAAGGGCATACCTCGATCAGAGGGTAATCCCTTTGGCAAATCATCCAGAAACACATCCGCAAACTCCTTAACTATCCAATCAACCATTGCTTGATGAGGGTCTTGGTCCTCCTCAGATTTTTCTTGTGCAATCGGCTTGATCCACACCGCGAATATAGACTTATCTTCCTCCAAAGCTTGCTCTATGGCCGCTTCATTAACAAACTTCTCTTCTAGGGATTCATCTCTCTTCCAAGCTTGCTCCATGGTTGCCTTCTTGGAAAACTTCCCATCTTGGGACTCATCTCCCTTCTAGATTTGCTCTATGGCTACCTTCTCGACAAACTTCCTATTTTGGGACTGGCTATTCTTAGGCGTCTTACTCAGAGGTGCCAGACAACCTAATCGGAAATTTCTACCTTGGTGTTGTACTTGAATTAGTCGTTGGGTCCAATCAAATTGAACCTTATGACATTCAAGCCAAGGTAGACCCAGAATGATATCATAGTGTAGAGGTGCCACTACAAACCTCATACACTCCATATACTCCTTCCCAATCTTGAAAGTAACAGGATGTGAGGTGCAGAATGAAGAACCTTTTCTACCATCTGCCATCATCAAACTACTTCCAAACACTGGCTTGATAGGAATACCCAATTCCTTTGCTACTTGCATAGACATGCAATTCTTTGAACTTCCAAAATCAACCAAAATCATACAACCCCGATTAGATATCGTACCTTGCAAGTGAAGCAAACTTGCATAGGTCAAGCCTTCAATCCCATTGGAACTTATCAAGCTCCCAATAGGCGGCTCAAACTCTCCTACTGGGATTCTTTGTTTCCTTGATCATTCTGTTCCACAAACTCCATCTGGGCAACTTGTCAAGGTCGCCCATTCTTAAGTGGACATTCAACAATGTGATGTCCAACTTGGCAACAATAAAGCAACCTCCATTTTGTTGTAATCTTTCTCTATATGCTGTGCCAAGTGGTCTTTGTTGGATAACATCAATCTCCATTGGTACCGGTTCTCCACTCGTACGTAGTGTATTGGTAGGCTTTGTGTAGATCAAGGTCAAGATCAAGTTGTCACAACCAAGGAATTAAAATGCTCAGCTAATTGCTTGGCTTCTTCTACATTTTGTGGCTCCCGCATGGTCACTTCCAATTTGGTTCATGTCTTCAATCCTCGCACAAATCGATCTAGAACTTCACCTTCTTGGATATCTAGAGTTTGCATGATGATGTTTTGAAATTGTGTGATGTAGCTTCTCACTAAGCCAATCTGCCTCAACTCCGCCAATTTATCTCGTGCGGCTCGGGTGGCACTTATAGTTTGAAATAGACCAAGTATTGCATCTTTGAATTCTGCCCCTATCAAAATTGGTGTAACAATTTGTTGTTCAGCTCTTTCTACTTGAAATTGCCACCAAAGTTTTGTCACACCATCCAATTGGCTAGAAGCCAAGAGAATTTGTTTTCGTTTGTCTTGAAGATTGGTGGCTTCAAAGTAATGTTCACAATCAAACACAAAATTCTCCACTGTGCCTGGAAGATTCTTGCCTTCAAACACCTTGGGTTTTGGAAATTGAATGTGATCTTCTCCATCTCAAACTGGCACTCTGTCTATCTATTCTCATCGTTGTTGGTCTCGTTCATCCAACAATCGAGTAAGATGCTTGATTTGTTGTTGCATTGCAAGGATAACATCCGGTATTGCCGCCATCGCTACTACTCTATTCCACTATCATCAATTTATCTAGTTGATTAATACATAGATACAACATGTCCACCGTTCTCAATAAGTTACAACTGCAAGTATCAAGGGTTCCTCTGACACGGTGATCATATGTAAAAAATCCTACCTAAAGCGTGAGGTGATGAATTGTGTGAATGGATGCTTTGGTAATATCTGGACATGAAAGTCCCAATGGTTTGGCGGAAGTAGATTTGGTGGTCCATAAATTCCATCCATCCAATTCTTGTTCTGATACCAATGTAAAAGACCAAAACCAAGGAGAGAAATAGGAGAATGAGAACTCATATTGGGACACTTGAATGAAGGAAAACTCCGAATGCCTAGCATGAGCTTTGGCTTTGGTATTTATAGGTAGCATACAAGACACTTGAAGCTTCTCAAGAAGCTTCCTTGAGCTGCTTTCTTGGAGTGCAAGTGTAATACTCCGAGGACAAGAGAAGAGAGAAAACACAGATTGCACACTCAAACATTCGATGCCCCAAGGGAGCACCTTCTCTTTATTATATAGACAAAGAGGATCTCCTCCAAGGAAGCTCCACCATAGGATTAGGGACACAGATAGGTGGCATGTCAGCAAGCTCCTCCCTTGGATTACTTACTTGGATGGGTGACCTGTCTGGTCTAGGTCCTATCTGGTTGGTCAAACGAGCTTTGACCGGAGGGAATCTTTTAGGGAATCTTCCTATAGGAATCTTAGAATCACATGAGTAAGGTATCGTTGGAAAGCTCTCGACGAGACAAACCAGGGGGAGGGAAAGCCAGCCTTTCCTCTGTTGGGGGGGGGGGAATTTGCACATTTTTGAGGCCTAATTCATCCGTTTAGGCCTTCGAAATTGCCAAGAAAGATTTCAGGCATATTTCGGTTCCTACTCTATTAGTAGAAGTCTCCTTTTGGTGATACCTCTTTCTGATCTGTTTAGTCCATCATGTGTAACGTCCTTCCAGATGTCAAACCAATTCTCACCTTTAAATCATATGTCTAGCTATTGGTTCTAAGGTTCTCAAGTCTATTTCGGTTTCTGCTCTATTAGTAGAAGTACTCTTTTGGTGATACTTCTATCTGATCTATTTTGACCATCATGTATAACATCATTCTAGATGTTACCAAACCAAATTTCACATCTAGATCATATGGCTAACCCTTGGTATTACAGACCTCCCTCCTTTTAAGACGCAACGTCCTCGTTGTGCAATTGTTGCTCAAATGCTTGCACCAACACTGGTGCATGTGCCAAATTGGCAGCGGGTTCCCAAGTTGCTTCAAAGAGGGGGTAACCTTTCCATTGTACTAGATATTCTATCCGCGGATGGCGAGTACCACGCATGCGCTTTTGGAGAATCCGCTCCACTTCATATTCCTCTGTGCCATCAATGACTGTCGGACAAGGTCGAATGTCCTCTGTGGAAGTACCTTGGCCTGATCGGGGAGCATATCTACGTAATAGTGACACATGGAACACTGGATGGATCTTCATGTGTGATGGTAGCTCAAGGTGATAGGCCATAGCGCCGATGCGACGAAGAATTGAGAAAGGCCCAATAAAACGAGGTCTGAGCTTACGAGATCCAACTAATGTGAGGTTGGTTGTCGATAGCCATACTTGATCCCCAACATTGAACTCCATGTGTCTACGGTGTGCATCAGCATACTGCTTTTGTCAATTTTGCGCAATCTGTAACCTGTGCTTGGCGCTCTCCACACCTTGTTGGATTCTAGAAACAAATGTGTTGACTGCATCAACCTTGGTAGTCACTGGACGGATCTTCATCAAGCTAGAAGGTGTGAAGGGATGCTCACCAAACATGAGGAAGAATGGAGTGACCTGGGTGGAGGCATTCACTGAATTGTTGTAAGCAAATTCCACCAACGGTAGTAGGGTGTCCCACCTCTCTTGCTCTTCTAAGGTGAAGCCGCGTAACATGTCTTCAATCGTGCGATTAGCCCGCTCTATTTGGCCATCTGTTTGTGGGTGGTAAGCTGTAGACATGGCCAACTTGGTTTTGAAGAAACCAAAGAGTGTTTGCCAAAACAAACTGGTGAATTGGGTGCCTCTATCGGTGATGAGTACTCTAGACAAGCCATGGTGAGCAAAGACTGCATCTAAGTATAGGTGAGCTAGTTATGGAGCGGTCACCTCCTTGGTGGTAGGGCGTACATGAATCATTTTGCTGAGCTGGTCCACAAAGACCACAATGGAGTCAAACCCTAAGGTGGTCTTGGGTAATTCACAAACGAGATCCATACTCACTTGTTCCCAACGTTGGGTAGGAGTGGGAAGAGGTTGAAGGAGCCCTGCAGGAGCTTGATTAGAAGCTTTGTTCTGTTGACAAAGTAGGCAGCTACGCACATAGTCCATCACGTCGTTGCTCATCTTGGGCCAATAGTAATGGCGCTTGACTGCCTCCAAGGTCTTGTCCACTCCGACATGAGCTGCAATGGCCGAATCATGACATTTTGCTAGAATGGTGGTGCGTAATTTTGGGACATTTAGGATCCACAATCGGCCCTCCCGAAAGGTGAGTCCTTGGGTGCTGGTGACACCTTTGGACGATTGCGCTTCTACAATCTGTGGATCAGTTTTTGTAGTAGCTAGAATCTCTTGCCAGAATTCAAGGTTAATCTTAACCTCTACCGCCAAGTTGTTGGCCATTGGCATGCGGGTGAATGCATTTGCAAGTTGCATCTTACCTTCCACGTAGGTGATTGTCATGTTGAAGCGTTGTTGCCACTTTGCCCACCGAATTTGGCGACAAGATAGATCCTTCTGCGTCTCGAGGTAGACTAGAGGTTTGTGGTCTGTCTTTACTACAAATGCCTTCTCGCCCAGGTAGTGCTTCCAATGCTTGGTTGCTAGAACGATGGCCAGCTCTTCTCGTTCTATGGTGTGGTAGTTGCGCTCTGCCGGTAACAACTTTCGAGAGAAATATGCAATTGGATGCCATCCGTCATGCCACTCTTGTTGTAGGACTGCTCCTATTGCTACGCCTGATGCATCCATAGCCAACTTGATTGGACATTTTGGGTCATACCACTTCAAGATTGGTGCATGTAGCCAGGCGGCCTTCAATTCTTGAAAGGCCAACTCTTGTGTAGTTCCCCATGTCCACTTCTTCCCCTTGCCAAGTAGTGCCGTTAAAGGCTGTGCAACCTTGGAGAAGTCCTTGACAAATCTACGATAGAATCCCGTCAACCCCAAGGAGCTCTTAAGTTGAGTCTGATCTTCTGGGGCATTCCATTTTTGAATGACCTCTATTTTATCTGTCAATACTTGAATGCCCTCTGCACTTACTCTATGCCCTAAGTAGTCTACTTCAGACTTGCCAAACTCACACTTTGAGATTTTGGCGTACAATTGATTCTGTCTTAGAATCTGGAGGACCTCTCGTAGATGTTGTTTGTGTTCTGTCATCGTGCTACTATATACTAAGATATCATCCAAGAAGATGATAATAGACTTATCCAAGTATGGATGAAATATGCCATTCATTAGGCTCATGAAAGTGGCAGGCGCATTGGTGAGGCCAAAAGGCATCACAAGATACTCAAAGTGGCCATACCTGGTTCGAAAGGCAGTTTTGTACACATCCTCCTCTACAATTTGGATTTGATTGTAACCGCTCCGCAAGTCTAGTTTGGTGAAGTACCTCGCTCCATGGAGTTGATCAAACAGGTCATCCATGCAAGGTAAGGGGTACTTGTTCTTCACTGTTTGTTGATTGAGACCCCGATAGTCAATGCACATGCGCATTGTACCATCCTTCTTCTTCACAAACAAGACAAGGGCCCCATATGGTAATACGCTAGGTTGGATGAACCCTTTCTGTAGCATCTCCTCAATTTGAGTCTTACACTCCTCTAACTCATGAGGTGATAGGCAATATGGGGCCTTACAAGGAGGTGTCTTCCCCGGGAGTGTCTCTATTTTGTGATCTACTTGCCTTTTAGGTGGTAATCCTGAGGGTAGATCATCGGGAAAGACATCTTGAAACTCATCCACCACCTCCTTCAATTTCTTAGGAATTTGTCCAGCGAGTTGTGCACTTTGGACTTCTCTTATTAGACCCAGAAAACATCTATCGGTTTTACAGACAGTTGTCGTCCCTACGACATATAGAGGCAGTTTCTGCCTGTGTGATTTTTCTTTAACCCCAATGATTGACCATTGGTGGGTTCTCACTACTTTCTTCCTCCAATCCACCATTGGGTTGTACTGCTCCATCCATGGCATGCCTAAAATTGCATCATAACGGGCTAACTGTATCACTCGCCACTCAATTGCTTCCTGATACTCTCCTACAGAGAGGGTTACCCGTCTAGGTAATGATTCAATCCTCTCTGTTTGCCCATTTGGTAACTCTACTTCTTCACTTCCATCTCTCTCTAGATCCATTCCCAAGCTTATTGCAACAGAGCGAGACAAGAAATTCTCTGTTGCTCCCGGATCTATTAATACTCTCACTTGATTACCTTCTAGGATTCCATTCACGACAATCAATTGTGAGGTTGCCTTTCGGGATCTTTGTGCATTATTCTTCTTCCTTCCCTCGCTTCTCTGCTTCCTTATTGAGCCAGTAAGGCCGTGAGGTACATTTACTGGTGATCTTCATTTTCCAAAGTGGTTTCCACCTCCTCCTCTTCAATGTGCCTCTCCATGTTGTTCAAAGATCGCCTGTACAAAGGCCGAGGGCCTCTAGGGAAACGAGTGCAACAATTGGTAGATATGTGCCCAATACGGCCACAATTGTAACAACGGCGTTGTTCTCCTTGAGTCCCTTCTCCTCGTGGGACTCCATCTCTTTGTTCTTCTACCTGTCCCCGCTCTCCTTGAAGCGGCCGCGCTCCTCGATCCCGGAATCAAAGGTTGCCCAATTCCATCGATATTGGTCCACCCATGTGTGGCATTTCTGCCCGATAATGTTGAGGTGGAACTACTCCTTCACCTCCACCTAATGCTCCGGCTATTCTCTGTGCACAAGCAATAGCTTCAAATACCGTATGGGGTTTTGCACCATGACTTCTTGGCGAATCCGCTCTTTCAACCCTCGTTTGAAATTGTCGAGAGCCTCTGTTGGACTCATGTCGGTAATTGCGACTTGTAGATCCAAAAATGCCTCCACATACTCTTGTATGCTATTCTTCTATCTCAATCCCCATAGTCGGGTTCGAGCCATCTGCACAAAATCCACCGATTGGAAATTCTTGAGTAATTCTTCTTGCATTGCTGTCCATGTGACCTCCCTTCTCTCTGCCAGCATGGATCGTTCCCAAGCATCATACCATGTGAGGGCTTTATCGGTCAAGTACCCACATGCAAACACGCCTATAGCATGCTCTGTGATCTCTGTTGAGAACAATCAAAAATATCGATTCATTCTCGAGATCCAATTCTCCACTACTCCCATCGTACGCTACCCCTTGTAAGGCTTGATGTTGCAGGTCTTCTTCATCTGGAGTAGCAATGTGGCTTCATCGTTGATAGGGTTCGTAGGCACGGGTGCCTCTCCAAGTACTTCAGTTGCAGGTACTGGGTTTTGAGACGGCTCTTCTTCTTGCATGGCTTGATCGTTCCTGAGGATCTGCACTTGACTTTGCAATGTCTCCATGGTCATCTTAATCTCTCAAAATTCATTCAACATCCCTTGCATTCCTTGCACCAGTTCTTGCAACTGCGGATCCATGGTTCCTGCAACACCCAATTGCTAACGTCTACTTCAATACAGAGTCAATATAATCACTCTAGAAGGCGCACGAACTATCGGAACTACCATTGGGACCTCAGAAGCTATCACCCGTTGATAATACTCCTCACCAAAATTCCTAACCACAAAATCTCTAAACATCAATTTCGGCCTCACTACATAACGGATTTCTACTTGAGTGTTGAAAGGGAGAGGATTTGGGACATTCATATCCATATTATCATAATAGAATGTAGATCTTCAAATCCCACTCTCCGTCATATATCACCACATGTAGAATCACCGGGTTTGGTGAGTTTATCACTCTGTCCATGAATTCCGCACCAAAGTGATAAACTAGCGATACTCTCATCTGCTCATGCTGGATGTACATAACCTTGATGTGGAATGGGTTTGAGAATGGAAAGCTAGGTGCGGGAAATTGTCCCCCTGGCGCATCCATCCCATCCGCTCTCTAAAGTCCTTCCTAAGTCTAGCAATTACTCTATGTCCTCCACCTCAAATTACTCAGTTTCAGTAGTTCGTGCTATTCCAAGAGGGGTGATCCACTCTCTTGGACTAGAACACTTGCTCTGATACCATTATAATACTCCGAGGACAAGAGAAGAGAGAAAACACAGATTGTACACTCAAACATTCGATGCCCCAAGGGAGCACCTTCTCTTTATTATATAGACAAAGAGGATCTCCTCCAAGGAAGCTCCACCATAGGATTAGGGACACAGATAGGTGACATGTCAGCAAGCTCTACCCTTGGATTACTTACTTGGATGGGTGACCTGTCTGGTCTAGGTCCTAGCTGGTTGGTCAAACGAGGTTTGACCGGAGGGAATCTTTTAGGGAATCTTCTTGTAGGAATCTCAGAATCACATGAGTAAGGTATTGTTGGAAAGCTCTCGATGAGACAAACCAGGGGGAGGGAAGGCCAGCCTTTCCTCTGTTGGGGGAGGGGGGAATCTACACATTTTTGAGGCCTAATTCATCCGTTTAGGCCTCCGAAATTGCCAAGAAAGATTTCAGGCATATTTCGGTTCCTACTCTATTAGTAGAAGTCTCCTTTTGGTGATACCTCTTTCTGATCTGTTTAGTCCATCATGTGTAACGTCTTTCCAGATGTTACCAAACCAATTCTCACCTTTAAATCATATGTCTAGCTATTGGTTCTAAGGTTCTCAAGTCTATTTCGGTTTCTGCTCTATTAGTAGAAGTACTCTTTTGGTGATACTTCTATCTGATCTATTTTGACCATCATGTATAACATCATTCTAGATGTTACCAAACCGAACTTCACATCTAGATCATATGGCTAACCCTTGGTATTACAGCAAGCCAAGTTAACCAGGAAGCTTCTCAAAAAGCTTCCTTCTAGAAGCCGCCTACTTGGCGTACAAGCTAAGCTAGTTAGAAGCTTCTAGAAGCTTCTTTCTAGAAGCTACTTGCTTAGGGCACAAGTTAACTAGTTGGGAAGCTTCCCAAGAAGCTTCTTAGATGCTTCTAGAATATTCTAGGCTATTCTGTCCTATTGTCTATTTTGTAAGCCCGACTAACTTTGTCACTAAACTCCATATTGTTACACCAAAAGTATCTAGGAAGCTTCTTGGGAAGCTTCACGGCTAGCTTAGCTTGCACTTCAAGTAAGTAGCTTCTAGAAGGAAGCTTCTAGAAGTTTCCAACTAGCTTAGCTTGCATGCCAAGTAGGCGGCTTCTAGATGGAAGCTTCTTGACTTGCACTTTTAGAAGGAAGCTTCTTAGAGTGCAAGCCAAGTTTGCTAACTTGGCTTGCACTCTAAGAAAGTGGCTTGAGGAAGCTTCTTGAGAAGCTTCTCAAGGGCCTTGTATGTTACCTAAAATACCAAAGCCAAAGCTCATGCTAAGCATTTGCTGTTTTCCCACATTCAAGTGTCTCAATGTGAGTTTCCATTCTCCTATTTCTCTCCTTGGTCTTGGTCTTTTACATTGGTATTAGAGCAAGAATGGGATGGATGGAATTTATGGACCACTAAATCTACTTCTGCCAAAACATTGGGATTTTCATGTCGAGATGTAACCCAATCACTACTTCACACAATTCATCACCTCACGCTTTGGGCTAGATTTTCTACATTTGATCACCATTTTTGAGGAACACTTGATACTTCCGATTGTCACTTATGGAGAAAGGTGGACATGTTGTATTTATGTGTTAATCAATTAGATAAATTAGGGGTAGTAGGATAGAGTAGTAGCTATGGCGGAAATACCGGACCTTATCCTTACGATGCAACAACAAATCAAGCACCTTACTCGATTGTTGGATGAAAAAGACCAACAACAACAAGAACATATAGAGAGAGTGCCAATCTAAGATGGATAAGATCGTATTTGATTTCTAAAACACAAGGTGTTTGAAGGCAAGAATCTTTCAAACAAAGTGGAGAATTTTGTGTTTGATTGCAAACGTTACTTAAAGCCACCAATCTTCAAGATGAATAGAAACAGATTCTCTTGGCTTCTAGACAATTGAATGGTGTGGCAAAACTTTGGTGGCGATTCTGAGTAGAGCAAGCTAAACAATAAATTGTTGCACCAATCTTGACATGGGCAAAATTCAAGGATACAATACTTGGTTGATTTCAAACTATAAATACCACTTGAGCCGCATGAGATAAATTGGCAAAGTTGAAGCATATTGGCTAAGTAAGAGGCTACATCACATAATTTCAGAACGTTATCATGCAAATTCTAGATATACAAGAAGGAGAAGTTTTGGATTGATTTGTGTAGGGATTGAAGTCACAAACCAAATTGGAGGTGACCATGCGAGAACCACAAAACGTAGAAGAAGCCATGCAATTGGCTGAGCGCTTTGATTCCTTGGTTATGACAACTTGGTCTTGACTTTGACTTACACCAAGATTACCAGTACAATACACATGGGTGGAAGAATCAGCACCAATGGAGATTGATGCTATCCAACAGAGGCCACTTGGTGTAGCAGATAGAGAAAGATTGCAACAAAATGGAGGTTATTTTTATTGTTGCCAAGTTGGACATCACATTGTTGAATGTCTAATTAGGAAAGGGCGACCTTGACAAGTTACCCAGATGGAGTTTGTGGAACCAAATGATCAAGGAAACAAAGAATCCCAATATGAGATTTTGAGCCGCATACTAGGAGCTTGATTAGTTCCAATGGGATTGAAGGCTTGACCTATGCAAGTTTGCTTCACTTGCAAGGTATGATATCTAATTGAGAATGTAAGATTTTGGTTGATTTCAAAAGTTCAGAGAATTGCATGTCTATGCAAGTAGCAAAGGAATTGGGTATTCCTATCAAGCCAATGATTGGAAGTAGTTTGATGATGACGGATGGTAGGAAGGGTTTTGCATTCCGCACCTTGCATCCTATTACCTTCAAGATTGGGAAGGAGTAGTTGGAGTGTATGAGGTTTGTAGTGGCACTTCTACACTATGATATCATTCTGGGTCTACCTTGGCTTGAACGTCATAAGGTTCAATTCGATTGGACCCGATGCCAAATTCAAGTACAACACCAAGGTAGAAATTTCAGATTAGGTTTTCTAGCACCTCTGAATAAGACACCTAAGAATAATGAGTCCCAAGATGGGAAATTTGTCGAGAAAGTAGCCATAGAGAAAAACTTGAAGAGAGTGGAGTCCCAAGATGGGAAGTTTGCCAAGAAGGCAACCATGGAGCAAGCTTGGAAGAGAGATGAGTCCCTGGAAGGCAAATTGGTTAGTAAAGCAACCTTAGAGCAAGCTTTGGAGGAAGATAAGTCTATATTCATGGTGTGGATCAAGCTGATTGCACAAGAACAATCGGAGGAGTGCCAAGAGCCTCATCAAGCAATGGTTGATTGGATAGTTCATGAGTTTGCAGACATGTTTTTGGATGATCTACCAAAGGGATTACCCTCCGATTGAGGTATGCCCTTCAAGATTGAGTTATTGCCTGTAATACCAAGGGTTAGCCATATGATCTGGATGTGAAATTTGGTTTGGTAACATCTAGAATGATGTTATACATGATGGTCAAAATAGATCAGATAGAAGTATCACCAAAAGAGTACTTCTACTAATAGGGCAGAAACCAAAATAGACTTGAGAACCTTAGATAGCTAGACATATGATTTAAAGGTGAGAATTGGTTTGGTAACATCTGGAAGGATGTTACACATGATGGACTAAATAGATCAGAAAGAGGTATCACCAAAAGGGGACTTCTACTAATAGAGTAGGAATCGAAATATGCTTGAAATCTTTGAAGGCAATTTTGGAGGCCTAAACGGATGAATTAGGCCTCAAAAATGTGCAGATTCCCCCCCCCAATGGAGGAAGGGTTGGCCTTCCCTCCCCCCTACTTTGTCTCATTGAGAGCTTTCCAATGGTACCTTATGTGATTCTAAGATTCCTATAGGAAGATTCTCTAAAAGATTCCCTCCGGTCAAAGCTTGTTTGACCAACCAGCTAGGACCTAGACCAGACAGGTCACCCATCCAAGTAAGTAATCCAAGGGTAGAGCTTGCTAACATGTCACCTATCTGTGTCCCTAATCCTATGGTGGAGCTTCCTTGGAGGAGATCCTCTTTGTCTATATAATAAAGAGAAGGTGCTCCCTTGGGGCATCGAATGTTTGAGTGTGCAATCTGTGTTTTCTCTCTTCTCTTGTCCTTGGAGTATTACATTGCCAAGGAGTACTCCAATGAGTAGACCAATCTATTGGCTCTCACCAAAGGAGTTGGAGGAGTTGCAAACAACACTTACAGTGTTATTGGAGAAGGACTTCATACAACATAGTACCTTTCCTTAGGGAGCATCGGTACTATTTGATCCAAAGAAGGATGGAGGACTTTGTTTTTGTAAGCAAACCGTGGGCTCAATAAGCAAACTGTGAAGAATGCATATCCCTTGCCTCGGATTGATGACTTGCTTGATCAACTAAGTAGAGCATGCTACTTTTCCGAGTTGGATCTTTGTAGCTGCTATTGGCAAATTCCTATTGATAGAGAGGATGTGCAGAAGACTACCTTTCGTACAAGGTATGGGTATTTTAGGTGGAGAGTTCTACCTTTCAGACTCACTAATGCTCCAGCAATCTTCATGGATCAGATGCATTGGGTGTTGGATAGACTATTGGATCAGTCGTCCGTGGTGGTGTTCTTGGATGATATCTTAATTTATAGTAAGACAGAGGTAGAACATGTGAATCATGTACAAGAAGTCCTAAGATGACTACAAGAATGGAAATTTTACTGCAAGAAGTCAAAGTGTGCCTTTTGGCAGAAGAAGGTTACCTTCTTGGGTCATAACATCTCATCAGAGGGAATCAAGATGGAAGAAGAAAAAATCAAGGCCATTACTGATTGGCCATTCCTCAAAGGATGCTACAGAAGTATGGGCATTCAATGGATAGGCCAGTTTTTACCAACGGTTCATCCATTATCATGCTCATGTGGCTGCACCATTGACTGACCTCTTGGGAAAGAACTCGAGCTTCTAGTAGACCACCAAGCATGAAGAAGCATTCCAGAAGTTAAAGCATATGGTGTCTTCAAGACCCAATCTTCAACCATATAATCCTCAACTACCCTGTGTGGTTGATTTTGATGCTTCTAACTTTGCAATTGGAGCTGTGTTGCAACAAGAATTTCTAGATGGACTACAATTGGAGCCATACTACAACAAGAATTCCCAGATGGACTCCATCCCATTGCCTTTGTGTCTTGACAACTCAGTATGGCTGAACAAAACTACTCTGCTCAAGATTGAGAACAACTTGCAATGGTATATGCCACCAAGGTATGGAGGCATTACCTCTTGGGAAAACAAGTGATCATGCAAACTGATCACAAACCATTGTTGCAAACCTTACACTTGGAACACATGAAGAGTCGACATCATCAATGGGAGGAACAACTCCAACTGTATGACATCAAACTTGAGTACAAACCAGGTCGGTTCTATGTCATCTCTAATGCTTTATCATGACGACCAGATTTGAAGTCTCTTCTTCTCATCACAACGGCAATTTCAATGGTGTTAGTTGACTCCAAGGTCCAAAACAAGTTGCAGTCAGCTCTACACCAAGATCTCTTCTTCCAAATTGTACATGGTTGCCTTACGGCATGCGATAAGGAATACAACACCTTCTACATCAAGGAGGGCCTTTTATTCCATGAGGATTGGATCTATGTTCTAGCTTAAGGTGATCTTCAACTTGTGTGCCTTCAAGAAGCCCATGATTTACCCATCGCTGATCACATGGGTGTGGACAAGACCTTGGGTACCCTCCAACATCAATGGTGGTGACCCAACATGACACAAGATGTTTGAGAATTTGTCCAATCCTATGAGAGCTATCAACATAACAAGGTCAGCAACTAGAAGTCGAGTGGACTCCTTCAACCACTTGCCGTTCCATCCACTCACTAGGAGCATGTGAGCTTGGATCTCATCACATCCTTGCCAAAGACAAAACAAGGACATACCGCAAGCATGGTGTTTGTGGATAAGCTTAGTTAGCAAATCCACTTGGCACCAACTTGTGATACCGTGGATACTCCAACCTTAGTGCAAATCTACTTTGTCAATATCTTCAAGCATCATAGAATGCCACGTGTACTCATCTCTGACCGTGATCCTCAATATACCGAGAAGTTTTGGCAAGCACTCTTCTAGATACTCGGCACCAAACTTACTTTGCCCACGACCTATCATCCTCAAACTGATAGACAAACCAATCGTGTAAATCGTACATTGGAGGATATGTTGCGTGCCTTTGTCAATGTCCACCATACCAATTGGGATGAATGTCTTGCAGTTGCAAAATTTACCTACAATAATTCCAAACAAGCAAGCACCAGATTTTCTCCTTTCTTTCTCAATTTTGCCAAGATCCACTTGTTCCAAATTCTCTTCTTGATTCTCCTCCATCTTAGGTTCCTCATACTTCCACATTCTTGATCACTATATGCCAATCTCTCCAACAAGCCAAGTCTCACCTCCTTGTTGCTTAGAATTGCCATTAACCATATGCGGACCACTATTGTTGTGATCTCACCTTTGAAGTCAGTGATAAAGTCATGCTCTCCTTTAGTAACATCCCTCTCCCATTTGATACCCAAGTTCATAAACTTACCTCTAATTGGATAGGACCCTTTGATATCAATCAAATTGTCTCTCTTGTTGCTTATCAACTTGCCTTGCCTTGTCACATGCGTATCCATCCTATCTTTCATGTTTCCAAGTTGAAACCCTTTTTTCCTAACCCCTCTTCCTTTTCCTCTCAAGTCCAATCTCCCTCTCTTCTTGTCTCTATCAATGCTCATGAGGAGTACAATGTTGATTATATCCTTGAGCGTAGTCATATTCAACAAGGCCGTCACCAACATACGGAGTACAAGGTCCTTTGGAAAGGGTATCCCCTTCATGATGCTACATGGGGACCTTTTTCTCATCTCCAAAATGCACAGACGGCCAAGAATTCAAAGCTTCATTGGCAACAAGGACATCACCAACTAGTGGTGGGGGAATATATAACAATATGGAGTTTAGCGACAAAGTTATTCGGGCTTACAAAGTAGCACATAAGACAAATTAGCCTAGAAAATTTCAGAAGTATCTAGGAAGCTTCCCAGCTAGCTTAGCTTGCACCTCAAGTAAGTAGCTTCTAGAAGCTTCCAACTAGCTTAGCTTGCATGCCAAGTAGGCGGCTTCTAGAAGGGAGCTTCTTGAGAAGCTTCCTAGTTAACTTGGCTTGCACTCTAAGAAAGCGGCTTGAGGAAGCTTCTTGAGAAGCTTCTCAAGGGCCTTGTATGCTACCTATAAATACCAAAGCCAAAGCTCATGCTAGGCATTTGTAGTTTTCCCATATTCAAGTGTTCCAATGTGAGTTTCCATTCTCCTATTTCCCTCCTTGGTCTTGGTCTTTTGCAATCTTGATTATTGCAAAACTTGTCATGTTTATCAAGCTTTTGCTTAGAAATTCTACTAGCACTCCACCACTTAGATCAATTCCTAGAACCTTTTGAGAGTGTGGAATTGATTTGTAAGTCCTCTCAATAGAACCCCAAGGAACAATTGGTACATTGTGGTAGTTATTGATTACCTCATCAACTAGATTGAGGCTAGACCATTGAGGGACAAGAATGAAGATGAAGTTGGGAGATTTCTTTATGAACACATTATCACTAGGTTTGGAGGCCTTTTGGAGTTGGTTTCTAATAGAGGAGGAGTGTTTACATGAAGCATTACTATAGCTATGCTAAGACATTTCTGTATCGCACATAGAGTAACTACATCATATAAGCCAAATTCCAATGGCTTGGCAGAGAGAACCAATCAGACTTTATGCATGATGTTGGCCAAAGATGCAGAAATGGAGAGGGCTAAACATCAATGGGACAAGAAGATTCATACAATTTTGTGAGAGTATAGGACAACCATGAAGACCTCCATCAGATATTCTCCATTCAATTGGTATATGGTATTGAGTCTACCTTACTTATTCACTTTGATCTTCCTACCTTCCAAAGAATTCATAAGAGATTTAATAAAAGCACAAAGAGGTGATGCATAGAATTCAAGGAAGGATAAACTCATGGAATTAGAAGAGGCAAGAACAATTGTTATGGTTCGAGTGGAGCAAGTCCAACAGAAACAAACAAAGAGCTATGACAAGAGGCAAGGCAAGAAGAAGGTGGAGCCTTTCAAAGAAGGTGATTGGGTAATGTTGTTTGATTCCATTTGATTCAAGAGAGTGCAAAAGAAGTTTTTGCCTAAGTACTTTGGACCTTTCATAGTAGAGAAGGTGTGGGGAAATTACATTATGATCTCAAGGAGTTGGGAGGAAGACACTTTGATAAGATTAAGCATGATAAGTTGAAGATGTATCAAAGAAGGTAGAGAAACTTTAACTTTGAGGACAAAGTGAAATCTTAGTTGGGGGGTAAATGTAACACCCGTTTGTGCATGTGTGTGGTATTGTGATATTTATTTTGGTATTACACGTACTTGAGAAATATTATTTATATATAGATAAAATATGGTTCTACATTAGTCATAATTAGCTAAAGCTCGTCAAAGCTAAGATAGAGAGGATCTTACTTTAGAGGAAGTGGAAAAGATGAGGACCACTATTTTGGATTTTAGTGTATTGGCTTGCTATTATTCCTAAGTGTTTGGCTTTGAGAAAAGAGTTGAGAACTCTTGGACCCACAAGCCCTTTTGTTTCAGATTTTTCTATAATCCAAGGATAGCCCATGTGAAAGAATCCTTTACTTAGTGGTTGGGTCAAGATAAGACCACATGCTAAGGAGAATATTCTCATGAGTATAGATATTCCTTTAGCTTTTTGACTTTATTCTACTTTTAGCCTAGTAACTTGAGTTACTCAGATGATTAGTAACTTTGTGCATAACTATTTCACAAGTATATAAACTAGGGTTGAGGAGGTACTCATTATCATTTCATTTCAATTATCTCTCTCTCATTGAATTCTCTAGTGATCAATGGTTTGAGTCTTGGAGTGTTAGACTTGGAGTAATATGATAGAGTTGGGGTTCTTTGCCTTCTTAGTCCATGATGTGCTACCATAATAGCCATCAGGGGTTTATCCTAAGTGAGAGATAGGCCAACTCACAGACCACTCCAACAACAAGGTAGCATCCAAAGAAAAAGACCTTAGTAACCATGAAGACATCATTACCATAGTCATTTTTGGTGAGAGTTTGTAAACTCTATCACGACGGACCTCATGATCTTTGTAAGTATAAGCCAACAGTTTTTAATGATAGCACAAAATGAGGTCAAGGATATCAAAGACAGTTATGGCAAAGATTGGTGGCAGCAAAAAATATTAATTTTTGCAGACAAAATCACATCTAAAACAAACAAAGCATTTGGGCACAAAGCTAAAACATTAGCAAAACATGAAAAAAACCAATGTCAAAAGACTATATATTTTTTCCAAAAAATTTCCTACAACCAAAACGACCAAATGGGGCTTTAAGAATTTAGGTCCAAAGCCTCTTGCCTATATTGAGAAGAAATGTGAAACTATTAAAGAATCCACAAAAAAATAGCTTATCTCAAGATTTTTAAGGATCCAAGTCAGATTTATTTATTATTTCTATAATCACTAAATTGGCAAGATTCTTGAATCCTCCAATTGAAAATGGCTAAGGAATATAAGTACAAGTTTGTTTTAGGGTTATGATTACTATCACACATTCATGCAACAAAATGTTAATGCAAGCATTCAAGCATCATGACTACACTATGAAAGAACAAAACATTGGGCCATTAACCTTGACAAAAGCTCTCATGCCAAATGTGTTATTCTTCACCAACCTTTGTGATTGCCAAATGATGGAATGGTCTACCCAAACTATAAATAGGGACTTGAGCTATAAGACAAAACTTTTTGCAGAATCACTTTTTGAAATTCCTTTCCATTGACACCTTGTTCTCATAGGAGCTCATTTTTGCAACCATATCCTTAACACTTGAAGAGTTTGTGTGAGAGAGTGTATTTGGGTAGTATAGATTCCTATGTTAGTAACTTTACATAATATTATAGCAATGGCACCAATAATGAGTTGCAAAAGGAAACAACAAGAATCCCAAGATCACTAGTAAAACTCCTAAATTTCCAAGTCAAACTTCACTCACAAGTTGAATATTTCAAAGTAGAATACTAGACTTCTTGTTATGGAACTAGAACATCTCCAATATTTCCATATCTCCAATTTTTTTGATGTTTGTGACAATAATGATCCAAGCGATAAATGCTTGAGAGGTAATCCAAATTTTTGGATAGAAGATCATTGGCAATAGGTTCTTGGAGATGAAACCTCACCATTTGGCCAAATGTCTAAAGATAACTCACATGGTTGTCTTAGTTAGAAGCTTAAAGCCAAGATAGACAACTCATTTGATAAAGAGAAACAACTAATGGATATTGAGTAGACATACTCAAAGATCCCATTCGCCAAGTTTTCATTGAATCAAACTATCATGAAATTGTTCAAGTCCAAACAAACCACCAATGTCAACTTGAGCTAGGCTATTTTCTTTTGACTTCTCCATAAATGCAAACTGGTGAGCTAGGCATTAATGTTTGGTGAGCATGTGGCTGAGTTAGGACATGATATTACTAAGCAAGAAGGTGTTGCAATTGTATAATTCTTCATAGTACACTTCTATATAGGCATGAACCTTCTTACAAAGGAAGAAAAGTTGCAATACCGTAGTGTTTCCATCCTCTGGAGTACTTTAATATGAGCTTAGACTTAGGTAGTGAATAAGAGAAGTACATAATAATAGACAAAGAGTATAAAAAATTGGTGAGGTTCATAACAGTAGAAGAGACATATAATATGGCAAATACTTATAAGAAGACAATGGCTGCATGACTCAAAGTTAAGGTCTCCAAGAAGCAAAAACAAGCCACACAAGTAATAAATGTATTCTCAACTAATTTGATAAAGAAACACAACTAGTGGATATTGAGTAGACTTCCTCAAAGATCCCATTTGCCAAGTTTTCATTGAATCAAACTATCATGAAATTGTTCAAGTCCAAACAAACCACCTATGTCAACTTGAACTAGGCTATTTCCTTTTGATTTCTCCATAAATGCAAACTGGTGAGCTAGGCATTAATGTTTGGTGAGCGTGTGGCTGAGTTAGGACATGATATTACTAAGCAAGAAGGTGTTGCAATTGTATAATTCTTCATAGTACACTTCTATATAGGCATGAACCTTCTTACAAAGGAAGAAAAGTTGCAATACCGTAGTGTTTCCATCCTCTGGAGTACTTTAATATGAGCTTAGACTAAGGTAGTGACTAAGAGAAGTACACAATAATAGACAAAGAGTATAAAAAATTGGTGAGGTTCATAAAGGAAGAAGAGACATATAATATGGCAAATACTTATAAGAAGACAATGGCTGCATGACTCAAAGTTAAGGTCTCCAAGAAGCAAAAACAAGACACACAAGTAATGATGTATTCTCAAAAGAAAGTGGAAGCAAAGACAACAATGCGTATGAAGGAAATGATAATAGCATAGAAGAAGCAAGCCTTTCAGGATCTTATGGTAGAAAGGCTGCTTTGGTAAGTAGCAAAGGATTTGCATTGAGAGTTCTTTCACCTATATATCATCATTTAACAACACAATGGGAATTGGAGATCCTTAGAACCAAATATAGCCATTTCAAATGGCAAGCAAGAATGAGGACACATGTAGATTTATGGCCAAGGAGAAAACCATGGTGAACGATGAGGAGGAGACCCCTATCTCCAACTTGAGAAAGACATCAATGGAAGCATAAACAATGCTTAACTTCATCTTTAGGAGCCATGGGTAACATAGCCACATTGTCATAGAGGGAGTTGGATGATGAGACTCATATGAGTTTATGTTATGTGTATATACATTGCTACACAACATACACTACTATCAACATCACACACTATAGAAGCACAACTCATACATAAGTCATACATGTGGACTCTAAAGTGCCACAATAATCAATTTGTTTACATAACTCAAATCACTCTCAATCAAATCAGTACTTGATCTGTCACTTAATAAGCTGCCAACAACTAGGCACTAATTACAACCAAGCCACACCCACTTTAGCTAAGAGAATCCAAGTGACACTCACTGGCCTCTATCCACCATAGCCAAGAACTCAAAGCTCAATATCAAAGAAATGAGCTCTATGGAGCTATACTTCAAAATTATACCCCCTAAACTCAAGCTAGGTCTCAAACCTAACAGTCCCATTGCCGACACAGCCAACAATGCAAATGCTGCAAGTGATGGTGGGCTCCACCATGTAGTCAGTACACTAAATATGAAATTTGACAATTGACAAGTAGTTTATGAGTAAAAACCAAAATACTCTTGACTACCAACACTACTACTCTAGAGTCCAAGATGTGAGCTGGCATGTCTCTCACTCAGGATGAACCTCTAATGGCTATTATAGTAGCACACCATAGACTAAGAAGGCAAAGAACCCCAACTTCATCATACTCATCCAAGGCTAACACTCCAAGACTCAAGACATTTCTCACTAGAGAATCCAATGGAAGAGAAATAGTTGCAAATGAAATGATGATGAATACCTCCTCACTCCTAGTTTATATACTTGTGAAATAGTTATGCAACATAGTTACTAATTACTTGAGTAACTCAAGTTACTAGTAAATAAATAAATAAAAGTTAAATAAAGTCAAAAAGCTAAAGGAATATCTATACTCATAGGAATATTCTCCTAAGCATGTGATATTATATTGACCCAACTACTAAGTCAAGGATTCTTTCACATGGGTTATCCTTGGATTATAAAAGAATCTGAAACAAAAGGGCTTGTGGGTCCAAGAGTTCTCAACTCTTTCCTCAAAGCTAAACACCTAGGAATAATGCCAAGTCAACACACTAGAATCCAAAATAGTGGTCCTCATCTTTTCCACTTCTTCTAAAGTAAAAGTCTCCTTATCTTAGCTATGACTAACTTTAGCTAATCATGACTAATGTAGAACCATCCTCTATCTATATATAAATAATATCTCTCAAGTACTTCTAATACCAAACTAAATATCATAATAGCACATACATGCACAAATGGGTGCGACATTTACACCCAGACTTAGTTTTCACTTTGTCCTCAAAGTGAAGGTCTCTCTACCTTCTATGATACATCTTCAACTTATCATGCTTAATTCTATCAAAGTGTCTTCCTCCCAACTCCTTGAGATCATAGGTGTAATTACCCCACACCTTTTCCATTATGAAAGGTCCAAAGTACTTAGGCAAAAACTTCTTTTGAAGTCTCTTGAATCAAATGGAATCAAACAACATTACCCAATCACCTTCTTTGAGAGGCTCCACCTTCTTCTTGCCTTGCCTCTTGCATAGCTCTCCATTTGTTTCCTTTGGATTTGCTCCACTCAAACCATAGCAACTACTCTTGCCTCCTCTAATTTGAGTTGATTCTTCCATGACTTCCTTGCATCACCTCCTTGTGCTTTTTTCAATCTCTTTTGAATGCTTTGGAAGGTAGGAAGATAAAGTGAATAAGTAAGGTAGACTCAATACCATATACTAATTGAAATAGAGAATATTTGATGGAAATCTTCATGGTTTTTCTATACTCCCACAAAAATGCATGAATCTTCTTGTCCCAATGATGTTTAGTCCCCTCCATTTCTGCATCTTTGGCCAACATGCACAAAGTTTGATTGGTTCTCTCTGCCAAGCCATTGGACTTTGGCTTATAGGATGTATTTACTCTATGTGCGATAGAGAAATGTCATAGCATGGCTGTAGTAATGCTTCCCATTGCTCTTTGAAGTAGACCATCTGCTCCTTGGTGAAAAAGAATATCCTCCACCATTATTGTAAGGTCTAGATCATGTTACAAGGGCCTTCCTCTCCCTAGCATGCATCTCTTCTACATAGTTACCTCTTGTAACAAAGTCCACAATCTCCTTGTACTCCATCAGAACCTCTTGAGTGACTAAGATTTTCATGAGCTCCTCATCCAAGAAGGAATCATCCATGGGCTCATCCCTATCATGATCATAGGCTCTAAATAAAAAATCAACATTTTGCATGTTTCTTCCTTGGCCTATCCTCAATGGTGTAGTCATACTCAAATAAGAGTATCATCCACCTTGCTAGCCTCCCTTCCACATTAGGCTTGTTGAAGGTGTACTTCAAAGCCTTGTAATTTGTGACAATGGTGTCTTTCACTCTAATCAAGTAGTGTTTAAACTTCTTGAGACCAAAATCAATGCCAATCCTTCTCTCCATGATAGAGTAGTTCTTTTCTGCTGAAATCATTTGTCTACTAGCATAAGCTATTGGATGATCATGCCCATCTTGGTCTAATAGACTAAGAGTGCATCCTATAGCTACATTGGAAGCATCAATGTAGAGGATGAAAGGCTTACTTCAATTAGGTTTAGCACAAATTAGAGCTACAACAAGGGATTTCTTGAGTTCCTCAAAAGCTTTGAGAGTCTTCTTGTCCTCCAAAATCACCATGTATTCTACAACCTTCTTCATGTAGATGTGCAATGCATAAGCCTTGTTGGAAAATAGAAGATGGACCTCCTATAGTAGCCAACCATCCCTATGAATTGGTGTATCTTTTTCAAGCTTGAAGGGAATGGAAGGTCTGAGATTTTCCTCATCTTCTCAAGGTCAGCTATGATTCCATCTTTGAGATGATGTGCCCCAAAAGTATACCTTCTTCTTAACAAAAAATGAAATTCTCTAGGTTGAGTGATGCATTTGCTTGATCCAAGTGTTCCAAGACCTTGATCAAGTGCTCAAAGTGCTCCTTCTTGCTCCCATAGATACAAAAGTCATCAATGAAGTCTCTCATAAATTTCCCAATGAAAGGTTCAAACATTTTGTTCATGAACCGTTGGAATGTGGCTGGAACATTGCAAAACCTAAAAGGCAAGACCTTGAAAGCATAAGTCCTCCAAAGTGTGAGGAATGTGGTGAGTTGTTGATGATCTGGTGCAATCTTGATTTGGTTATACCCACTATAACCATCTCCAAAACTATAACTTTCATGACTTACAACCTCCTCCAAGATCTCATCAATGACAAAGGGTAATAATCCTTCTTAGTAATAGCATTGAGCTTCTTGTAATCCACACATACCCAAAGCTTGCCATTCTTTTTCCTCACAATCACAATTGGAGACACATATTCCGAATTCTCCATCTCAAAGATAAATTTGGCCTCCTTGAGCTTATCAATCTCCTCCTTCACAACCAAAGATATTGGTAGACTAATACAACATTGCTTTTGGTGGACTGGTCTTGCATGTGACTCCACTTCAATCTTGTGCTCCTCCAAGGTGACTTCCTTTAAAGTCTTGTTACTGAAACAAACACATGGATGAACTTGTGGCAAATCTTCTCAATCTTACCTTTCTCTCCTTGGTAAAATTTGAACCATACTTGAGGGTAGATAACCTCCTCTCTATCTCCTCAAGTGTCAATGGTGATTTATCTAGGTCCATCAAAACCTCTAGTTTAGGTGCAAAATCCATAACACACAAGGGATACACATCTAAATCAAATTCAGATTCATCTTCCTCTATGGAAGTCTCTTCTTCCATGCTTATGTCCATACCTAAAGCTCCTTCTTCCAAATTTGATTCCCAATAATCAGAAGATGGTGTATTTGAATGTGAAATGTTGGTGGTGTTAGTCACAAGAACTGTGACTCTATGGTTTGATGGCCCAATCCTCAAGTACTCTTTGTGCCATTGATCAATTGTGCGTGCTACTCTCAACCATGGCCTCCCAAGAAGCAAATCATAACTTGAATCCTTCAAGACTTGGAAAGTCATGAGATTTTGAACTCCCATAACTAAAACTACCACCTTATCCATCATCCCTACTGGTCAAACTTGTTGCTTTTTTGCATTGCACATGTTGATTGCATATATTGTCATGAGCTAAGTAAGGGAGTTGTCTTTGAGTTTGAGCAAACATATGATTTCTTCTATACTACTCTTGTATGTGGGTTTTTCATTACACTTTGAGCATTTACTTGTAGGTTTGTCAATACAATCACTTTTGCTTTCTCATGGGATGTGGTGGCATCATAGGCCCCATTGGTGTCATCTTTGTCATCAAATAGCCAACCGCTCATGAAGTTCTCCTCCTTCATTTTGAGGACATTGGCCTTGGTGAGTTGTATTGTACTTGGATGACCTTCTTCTCTTTCTACTTCTTGATTATTTGGTTGTGCTTTGTCATCTTTCTTTGTTCCCAATAACTCAGCTTGGTTGTTGTGTGATCTTAAGACAAATTTGATGAAGGTTAATGCACATTTTGGTGTCTTCTTTTGAGCTTGGAAATATGGATTTCCTTGTCTTCTTCCAATGTCTCGTTTCAATTGGGTGCAAATAACCCCATGTTTGCATCTTTGTTTGTTTTTTGGAATGACTATGCTTTGATCCCCCAATATCCACATTGTTGTCAAGTGCAGGTAACAAAATTTGAATGAGAGAATCTTTAGTTCCAAATTTTATGGTATCTATTAAAGCTACCTTCCCCTGGTTGCTACCTATTTGTGATGCAGATTGACTAGCTTCATCCAATGTATCATTGTTCCCTCATTTTTTAAGGCATCTCTACTTTTGCTTCTACTAGTCAACTTATCAACCATCTAGACATGACTCTTTTGTTTCTTAGAGGCCTAAACCTTGGGCCATGCTACTAGCACCTTCTTACAAGGAATGATCTTATGTTGAATCCTCAACATAACAAATACAAACTCCTTCATAATCAAACTCCTTGTCTACTTCATCATATTTGGTAATTTCCTTTGGTAGGTCTAGGTGCTTATTCGTTTTCGGCTATAAGGAAGCACGGCTTAAGTTTGAAATATGTTGGATGGTGGAAGTGGCCAAGGTATTTCACCCTCCCTTCTTCCATAAGAAGGTCTATTTTTATGTAAAAATGTAGAACACAAGGTGTTATGATTGTAGCAACTCCTTTGGTCATATCTTCCAATAGCTTGCTAACCCATTCTTGAAACATTCTCCCCAAGCTTATGGGTTTCCTTTTGTGTAGAAGTTGGAAGAAAATGGTTTGATTCAAGTTTATGTAGGTTGTTTGTGTGGACCTAAAGGATTTTATCATCATTCTAGTGATGACTCATTGGGTAGGATCTTTGAGGTTTATTTACTAGATAACTATTTGTTGACTTCTCAGTGGCAAATGAATTCTTGATTTTTGCTTTAAGACTCTTTCTAAGATGACCATCAAGAGTATCCATGTACATTTGTCTAGAGGGACAACCTCTCATGTCCCAACACTGGTTGCTAATGGTCTTTGTAGGATTTCCCTTCCAAGATTTTGCCACTCATATGGGTGTTATTGCAGACTTCCTTTAGTAGGGATATGTTTGATAGACTCTAATCCCACAACAAGAACTCTAGATTTTACTTTTTATGTAATCCTATTGGTAGTACAAACCCCATTCAGAAATTTTAGGAGGTTTGCTAACAATGTCTTTGGGTCTTCCTTGTTTCACCTTGTCACTCATCTCCATGATAACTTCTCCCATTGATGAATATTCTAGTCCAAGAATCTACCTTGTTCCCAATACCTTATTGCACACATTATTGAGTTTGTGCACTCTACCAATAGAAGTGGATCTTTTCATGAGCAAGGAAAATTCTTGCATGACAAAAATTCAAGAAAGTGAAAAGTGACAAAGTAAAAAGTCTTTTCTTGTGAGATAGGGACACCATTTATAGTTTTGTCAAACTAGTTCATCCCTCAATTGTCATGGCTATTGGTGAAGGGTCTTAGTCACATCTCAAGCACATGTCACTTGGTGCCAAATAATTAGATATCCATACTTTGGTGGCACTTTCATGCAGAGTGCATGAGTTTGGTGGCATGTCATTTTTTGGTTGAACATCTTTGTGCAATATTTGCCATCTTCATATTCCTCAAGTTTGTTTGTATTTTTTATGTTAATAAGAACAAAGGTCTATCGGGTAACCCAATCACAATACAAACCCTTGACCTAGTACCATTTGAACTAAGGTATAGTCATTGTATGATGGAATGATGCCTTTGTTGCAAGAGCTGGTCTGGACATTGTCTCCTCTTCCTTTCTTTGTGAGGAATTTGTTTAGCTACTAATTGCTTTTTGTCATCTTTATTCCCAACTTCCTACACCAATTCATTTGAACTATTAAACTAAAGGAAGAAATAAAAAATATTTCTCAAGTGAGTCAAAGGTGGGTCACCACATAGTCCTCTAGAGTTAGAGGTTCTCCAATACAAACATCATAATAGTTGCTTTCTCAAGAAGAAATCTCACTCTTTACTTAGCAAATAGATAGTATTCACAAAGCCTTATTCTCCACACTCACTCCATGCCTTAAGCTCAGTAAGGAATGGATTCCATTCATCTCTTATGTCTCTATGTATATACTCATTTGAATTACTATGATAAGTACCTTGGTAACTTGGCAAATCTCCACTTTTCCAAATTACCCTAAGTAAGGAATCTTTGGGTAGTGATATGGCTTTTGGCCACACAAAACTCATTTTAAATACATATCGGAAGCTTTCCAATATATTCTTTTTGAATAGTACTTTCTCCCAATTAAATTGCAATATGTTCCAATGTCAAGTCAAATCTACTTAACTTGACTTACTTATGCTTCAAAAGGTTAGCTAACTTGATCAAGCCAATAAGAGTTTAATAGCTTGTATATACCAAGTCAATCTGACCATAAAAATTCCAAGATAGAGGTACCATTCCAATATACCCTAATATTAATTTTCTTAAGGGATCACACTCTAATATAAAATTCTCTAAAGAGGTCCTAATCTAATTCAATCTCAATATAAACTCACTAAAAGGTCTCACTGAGTATCTAACATCCAAGTCTTGGATCTTTCTTATTATTTTGTCACAATAACCTAGTTGGAGTTACTTATCACTTAGTTATTACTAAAATTTGCTTGTTGTAACTATCTAAAACAATCAAACTATTACTAGCAATATATGCATCTTAGTATGTCACAAGTCAGAGTTGAAATCTTATCTAATGAAATATGAAGCTCAAAAACGTCACTTCATGGAAGCTAGTGAGTTGATAATTGATTGAATTGTTATAAATTGCAATATTGGCAAGTTATACGACTCTATGCAATTTGGAATTATCAAGCAATTTGATTACAAATCTTGGAGTGTCACCAACTCCATCTTGGGAGATTTGTTTGCCAATTTTTTGGTAAATATGCATTATTTCTCTTTTTTCCTATTTCATTTATTTTATTTTCTATATTTTTAGTAAATATAAATGTTTTCACTCATAAATTTATGTATATTATATTTTTCCTATTTATTTTATTTTAATTTCTATATTTTTAGTAATAGAAACTTTTTTACTCAAATATTTATCTACATTATTTATCTGTTTTATAATATATTTTATTTTACTTCTTTATATTTTAGTAATAGAATTTTTTACTCATAGATAACTAGAAAGTGGGTTATCACTATCTGGTGGATATAACTGTTTGTCAAACAACCGCCTGAATCACGGTGGAGTGAATGAAGTGAATAGTCATGCTCTAGAGGAGAAGCAGCCATAGTGTAGTGTGCTGTTTCAGCTCGGAGAAAGAGACGGACATCATACGGATTTTCCTGTTGCAATCAATTGGGCCACTTTTTGTAGCAATCAGTTGGAATAATAACCTTGACCAAGCAAGGAAAACGTCTAATCTATGGAGGAATGTGCTTACCTACTGTTCGTGTAGTTGACTCTTTTTGTTCTACTCCTTTATTTATAAGAAGGATTAAAAAAAGCATATTTTCCATTGAGGAATGAAGGCAATGGATATGCAAGTTGTGTAAGAGGAAGCACTTTAAAAGTGGAAGCATAGCAAGCCAAAGACATCTTTGGTGTAGTCTTACCAATGGAGTTCTTGCAATACATTAACAATGCAAAGATCATATTGGAGTGCAAGGACAAGAGTGAAAATGTCAAGGCTATCCTTTTGTAGATAAACTATAACTATAAATGATGCAATTCAATCAAAGATGACAACGTATATAATTGGCTTGTGGTCAATGACTACATTCATAACTTATCAAAGTGAGCAAGGAGCAGTTCACTTTTTCTTACTATTGTGGATGTACCTTGTAGATATAACTTGAAGAATTGCATGCAAAATAAAAAGAGGCATTCACAAGGGAAGATATCCAAAGGATACTTGTGATCGTTTGGAGAATAGACTTCTTTAAAGTATAGATCATCAAAGAAGACCAATATTTGGAGCTTTGGAAAGATTTATCCTAGCGTGGATTGACGTCCTTGCAGCTTTTAAGGACTTTAATGTGAATAGGGTATAAATGGATTTTAGTATAAGTCAAATTTCAAAAACACCGGGGGCTCACATGTCACAAAGAAGCAAGAGAAGTTGACGGTAGGTTCTAGACTTGGAATAGGAATTCTATGGAGCTATTTGGCCTTTGTAGTAATGTGAAGAAGGAAGTATTTAATATTATTGAGTGCCAGTTTGCAATTATAGATAATCCTTACCGATCACATGTCGGCTAACATGTAGAAAACCACAAAAGGTCACCAACAAATAGATAGTCTACTTCTTGAAACTACTTCTATATACCTTAGTCTACTTCTTGAAACTCAATGGTTAGATGATGGATGTTTACTCTAAATCAAGGACAACACTAATTTGTACTCAAAGACTAGATATATTGTATTGTAATGGAGAAGGATCTCTGCAAGTTCCGTGCATTCCGTGCATTCCGTCGTGCTACAGAGGCTATATAGTAAGGATGTTGAGCATGCCAACCAGGTGGAGATGTGCCTAAAATGGGAACTTTACCATTTGTAGAGGCAGGGCATATTAGGGGTCTCAGATCTCGGATTGGCGAACTCTTACAAGAGGCTATGTAGCAAGGATGTTGATCAACGGATTTCTTCATACTTTTAGTGATATCCGTCAAAATTTTCACGGGATTCGATTAGAAAAGCAGACGTTTACTAAAGTTTTACAGTTCAAAAAATATATTTCAAATTTTAAGTGATATATGATCCCGGAACCCATAAAAAGTTGCGGGTCATCTTTCAGATTGTGGTAAAAACTTAATTGGGGGTTGGTTTCAGAAGATGGGCACATCCTTTAAGTTTTCCTTGTAATTTTGGATGAAGTCCCCTAAATCAAATCATGACCATTCGTGAAGACGATCCTAAAATTTTAGGGTTGAGATTCTATATTTGTTTTACATAATTTGTGGTCTAACTTATCTGGCGTCAAGGTCTCAAGACATCCAGTAACCCGCAAACTTATATGGCTCATGAAAAACATGACCTGTTAACTTTTATAGAGTTATGGAATACCTCTCATATAATCCATTGATTTCCTCCCACACCCCATAACGATTTAGTGGATATCCCTTAAAATTCTCGTAAATTAGTTTATGGGCACCAAAATGGTCAAACTGAAACCCCCAATGTACTCAGGTGTGCTACCCATAAAGTTTTTACTTAATATCCATAGAATCATTTCCTGATATCTAGGGATATGGAGAACGCTAAAGTTGTAACATATCCCTTGGAGGAAGGTTCTGGACTTACACTTGTAGATGTTCATAATGAAGAGGAAGATGAGGAGCCCGCGAGAGTGGTTGGTTTTTTAGATTAGATGAATTGGCTACACAACAAAAGCGTCTCATTTCTTCCTATTGTATACTTCCAAAGATGATAGATTATAAAACAGGCTAGACAACAAAAGATTCTCATTTCTTATATTGTATATTTCTATACGTACTGTAAACTCGTTATGGGACCTTGTAAAAGATTTTAGGCGCCGCTCATTCTCTTTGGCTATATAATCGTGTGGCTTTTGGTAATTTCAAAATCAATTTAATAATAGGATATGTAGAGTATTTCTGGACAGCAAGTACATCATATTATAAATTACACAGTAGGGGATGTACAGATATTCGAAAATAATCATAATCATAAGTTTTATATTGTTGGTCGAAGGCGCTTTCGTCAAATTTATGGACACTTGACGGAATCCCGTAACTCGTTATTCGTAAAATTTTATGGCGATAAAGTTTATGTGGTATTGCCGTAAAAAATTAATTTATGTGTTAGGGTTTAACCAATGAGATGAAATCTAAATTCTCTGCACTACATCCCTTCCGTGACCAGAAGGGAAGGAGGCAATCTCCACTCTCGAGATTGTCATTTGAAGAATTCTTCACATTTGAGGCAAGCGAATTGCGTTCAAAACCTTCACTTTCCTATGTGTAACGTCAAATTCCTGAGCCTTTTTCTCCACGTGGTGCATCCTCTTTCCCTCCCTTCTGATAATTAGTAAAATTTGGTTCATCCAATACCTTTAGAATTCATTCTTGATCTTTATAATTTCACACTCCTCCCTCATTTTCCACCGTAAAATGGTTCACACACGATTCAGTCGTCAAGTCTTTCACCGTTTACTTAAAGCCGTAAAAAGAATTTCGAATGTCCTTGATGTGCCCGTAAATATCCGTCACTTCTATTATTGAAACCCTCTAGTGTCCGAAGCGCGTTCGGAAGGCAGAACATTGTCAGTGAATTAATAACGAATGGCACCATCTCTGTTAATTACTAATCAAACTTAGACAAGACACTTGTGCAAGTAATGCTAATATTGACATGAAGGTCTCCTCTCTGACACCACCAGCCCGTTCCTTACATAGTAAAAGCGACGCTTGTAGATCCTCCGCTGCCTTTAACGAGAAAAGTTGCAGTACATTCATATTCATATTAGTCGCCATAGATTGGCTGCTCCCATCTCATACCGTCTCTGCGTTACACGCAGCGCATCCCCACCTTCGCTCTTCCTAGGTTTTGTCATCTCACTAACTCTGTCCACCCACACAGCGAGATTACCGAAGACGACTGAAAAAGTACTCTTTGTGTGAAGAAAACAGAACTGTCCACATCTTGCACTAGTTTATAAAAGGAGGTGGTGATTCGCTTGACTTGGTCTTTTTCTGGAAGAAGTAACACCGAGCGAACAATGCGAGAACATAAGCATTGTCGACATCTGTCTGATGATATGTAGTTTATTCTCAATATATCACTAAATTTAGCTCTATAGGCTCCAGCAGGAACACCATTTGTTCTGTCACTTTAAAGTGGTTCGTTTTCTCTCCGTTTGCCGCGTACTTAGGCCGAAGGGAACATTTTGCAGTTTTGTTTCTACTCTTGTCGGGAGCACTTTAAAACTACTAATTCATCTTCTCTATTCACGTGCTGAGTGTGCAATGCGCTGATGTAAGTGGTATCGATAAGGGTTTCAAGTCGACAGTTATGGAACTTTTTTTAATTGGGAGTTTTGTGAAAAGTGATTGGGTATGTGAAAGTACCCAAAGTTTTATTGAATAAATTTGACTAACTGTGAATTTAGATGGTCTAAAATTATATTGTTTGTTAAGTATTCTTTGTAGCTTTTTGTAAGTCCCAAAAAATAAATTTGTAAATTTAATCAGATTCATATTATCTTTATCGAGTGTCTTATAAATATTTATCCGTTCTCGTAACACTTTCGAAATTCACCGAAGTTGAAACTGAGCATAATCGGTTACTTAATTCTAAGTCAACGCGTTGTGGTTGTCCACCACTAAAAAGAGGACTACGAAAGTTGTGACCAACACAGCATGAGAGCGAGGAAACTTCTATCAGTTCAATAGGGGTTTCATTCGCCATGTACTAACGGAAAGCATCACTAGCTTAAGCTCTAACCCGAGTAGCATGGGGCACTTGGAATCCCATGTGAATCAGCAAGGACCAAGTCTGGGCCGTGTCTCAATCCCAGTTTAGGGATCATCCTCTTAGACCAGCTACTGAGTAGGGGTTTGTAATTCTGAAAGATGCGGTAAGCTAAGAGCTATGGGACATTTGGTGTAAGTTCGCCAGCGGGTACCTTAACCAAAAAGTCATGTAAAAGTGAATGGGACATAAAATTTAGTAACAGGCTACCGAAAGTTATAACGTGTCGTTTCATGATTGGGACTTTGTGTTCAAATATGGTTCAAGACAGGTTTAGGGCGAGAGTATTCAGTAAAGTGTATTATGAAAACCTGTCTAGGTATGCCATGTGTAACCATATGAGAACATGTGTCACATGTCATAGATGGGATTTAAACACTCTTGGGATAGAGATTAGAGTAGGGGAATGAAAGAGAATTAGGAGGGGGCAAAGGTGAATTTGAAATCGGGCATGAGGTTATCCAATCCAATCTCTTTGAATTCAATTTGGGAAAATAGAGCTCTTCAAACTCAAGTTTGATCAATTTTTGTGCAGGCGCCAAGGTGGGAGGAGGTTATACACAGCGCCGTCTGAAGAGAATTCTTGGGGTGCTCATATTGTTATAGTATTTACGTGAAATGATGTGCCAACTTTGAGCCTTCACTCTTGGAAATTTGACCTATTAGTGAATATGGAGTTTGCTAATCATGTAGATATAGGTAAGCAACAAGCTCACTCATACATAGATTCCAATTCTCTTGTTGGTCTCCACCATTCTAATCTCATCTCTGATCTGTGAGCCGACCTGTCTCTCACTTAGGATGAACCTCCAATGGCTATTATGGTAGCACACCATGGACTAAGAACGCAAGGAACCCAACTCCATCATACTCCTCCAAGGCTAACACTCCAAGACTCAAACCATTGCTCACTAAAGAACTTAATGAGAGAGAGATAGTTGCAAATGAAATGATGATGAGTGCATATTCACCCCTAGTTTATATACTTGTGAAATAGTTACGTACCAAAGTTACTAATTATTGGAGTAACTCAAGTTACAAGGCTAAAAGTCAAATAAAATCTAAAGTCTAAAAGAA
The DNA here is from genome assembly GCA_948567375.1 of Lunularia cruciata. Lineage (NCBI taxonomy): Eukaryota > Viridiplantae > Streptophyta > Marchantiopsida > Lunulariales > Lunulariaceae > Lunularia > Lunularia cruciata. The sequence continues at coordinate 62,637,495 of OX419758.1, forward strand.
CATCCTGACTCATGGGAATATTCCCCTAAGCATGTGACTTTATCTTGACCCAACCACTAAGTCAAGGATTCCTTCACATGGGCTATCTTTGGACTATAGAAGAATTCGAAGCAAAAAGGCTTGTGGGTTCAAGAGTTCTCAACTCCTTCCTCAAAGCCAAACACCTAGGAATAATACAAAGTCAATCCATTGGAATCCAAAAATAGTGGTGCTAATCTTTTTCACTTCCTCTAAATTAAAATCTCCCTATCTTAGCTATAACTAACTTTAGCTAACTATGACTAATGTAGAACCATCCTTTATCTCTATATAAGTAATATTTCTTAAGTACTTGTAATACCAAACTAAATGTCACAATAGCACATACATGCACAAATAGGTGTTATAGATCCTACACACATGGGTAGTTGCATTCCCACACTTGGATTGTAGAACTTTTTGAAATGGTTTGCTTAGCACCATCATTAGGACTATTTATAGCTCGTGCAAGAAAAGGAGCAACTCCTCCTATCATTCCATTGAGTAAAGCAAAGTGCCTGGCACTTTCTATTTCTAATTCAAGCAAGAGTAAAGGGGAAGGAGAGAATGAAAGGTTCAAACTGGTATCCATCATTATAGCAAAATTTTGGATTATCTAGAATCCAAAGCACTTTAAACAATCCATGGGTGCACTAGAAAGATACCAAAAGAATCCAAAAAAGTATAGCATTCAATTCCATGGCAAATTTTTTGGTGAGATTTGAAATTTTTTGGTAATGGATTTCCATCCTACATGACAAGATCAAAGTTGATGAAGAAATAGGCCAGGTTTTTGAAATCTTACAAACTACTTGTAATTGGAAAGACAAATCCACTAGCAAGGGATACACCAATAAGGAGATCAAACATAGATGGAAAATTGAGGATAAACTAAACAATATGTGTCCTTATTATTTGAGGATGGATATGCTATTTAGGGATAGAAATAATATATCTCTCCTTACCCTTGTAAATTTGGGGATGTGGAGTGAATTGAATCTCTTTGAATGGGTAGGTGAAGAGGAAAAAGTGCATCAAGTTCCACCAATTAAGAAAAATATGTTTAGAGAGGATACTACTTTATCAAGGATTTGACAAGCTTTTAACCTCCATGGATTGATACGACTGCCAACAAGCATTCCAAGTAACAAAGAGTAGTGTACATTTGAGTTTGCACATGGAAAGTATGAATATGCACCAAATGAACCATTTAGAGCTTATGGAGAGGAAGATATCCCAATTACACAATGGGACACAAGAGAAATAACACATGAGGAGAGTGATAAAAGTCCAAAAGAGATTGATGGAAGTGAGGAGAGTTTGGGAGCAATAGAAGATATGCCTAGCAAGAGCAAGAGATAGGTAAAAAGGATGAAGTAGATGAAGAAGCAAGAGCAAGAGAAAGGTGAAAGGGATGGAGTAGATGTGTTGGATGAGCATAAGAGAGAATCATGCAAGAGGAAGAGGTCATCAATAACAAATCCAAAGATTTTCTTCATTGAATAATTTTGCTCAAGACATGGCTAACCATGCCAAATCAAGGATTGAATTGATGCAAGCGAGAGAGAAGTGCACATTAGTCTAAATTGATGCTCTCAAAGCCACTAGAATAAAAAAGCTCAAGGTAAAGGTAGAGGTTGAGGCGAGCTCAAAATTTGAGAAATTTAAACTTAAGGATAGAATAACCACAACAAAGCATCAATACCAAATAACTTTAGAATTAGCCCAAGTCGATAAGATAGCCCTAAAAATAAAGAGCCTTATGAGTATGCTTGCTTCTTCAAAAATTGATGGGAGGAATACAACTTGTTATGAAATGAGGAGCTCTAACCCTAAATATCATGTATCAAATTCCATCAACAATTTGCTTTTGTAAACATTGCAAAGTTTGAAATGATAAGTTTTTGAGCTAGAATGGAATTGGATATTGAATTTTAGTGTAGAATTGATTATCAAATGGATTTGATAGATTTGTTGTATAGCCTTGGTTGTATTGCAAATTGATTTTCTCACTCCTATTTTGGATTTGCTTGCAATTGTTCAAAAGCAAGAGTGTGTGGAGTCGCTCATGGTTGTGAAGTGGGTTTGCTTGTAGGCTCAAAAAGGGCTTGGGCTTGGGGTTGCTCATGAGTGCTATCAGTTTGCTCAGAAAAGGAATGAAGTTGCTTGTGTGTGTGAAATAGGTTTGCCTTGAGGCTCCAATTGGGCTTGGGGTTGCTCATGAATGGTATGACTTTGCTCAAGAAAGGAATGCGCAAGATGTATGAAGCATTTTGAGTCTGAATTGGAACCTTTCAAATTTTTTTAAAACCTCTAGTAATAATATCTTTATAAATATTAATAAAGTCTTAATGCTTTACTTGTAATTTATGCTCTATTGTAATACCAAGAGCTAGCCATATGATCTAGATATGAAATTTAGTTTGGTAACATCTGAAATGATATTATATATGATGAAAAAAAATATATCAGATAGAAGTATTATCAAAAGAATACCTCTAGTAATAGGGCAAAAACCAAAATACATTTGAAAACCTTAGAACCAATAGCTAGACATATGATTTAAAGGTGAAAATTGGTTAAGTAACATCTAGAAGGATGTTACATAATAGACTAAATAGATCAAAAAGAGATATCACCAAAAGGGGACTTCCACTAATAGAGTAAGAATCAAAATATGTCTAAAATCTTTGAAGGCAATTTTGGAAGCCTAAATAGATGAATTAGGCCTCAAAAATGTGTGGAGTCCTCCCAACATAAAAAGGCTAGCCTTTCCCTCTCCCTTGGTTTAAATCATTGAGGACTTTCCAATAGTGCCTCGCCCATGTGATTCTGAGATTCCTACATGAAGATTCCCTAAAAGATTCCCTTTGGTCAAAGCTTGTTTGACCAACCAGATAGGACCAGGACCGACATGTCACCCATCCAAGAAAGTAATCCAAGGTGTGCCTTATCCTATGGTGGAGCTTCCTTGGAGGAGAACCTCTTTGTCTATATAATAAAGAGAAGGTGCTCCTTTGGGGCATCGGAGTTTGAGTGTGACACTTGTGTTTGTGCGGTTGTATTTCCTTGTTATCCTTGCAACATTACATCTACGTATTGTGCTTGTAAAGTCTATGTGTTGAAGGTTTTTATTGTTTCTATACTTTGATGTATAATGTTTTTGTAAATTGTTTCTATACTTAGTGTTTAATGTACATTGTTTTTGTAAAAGACCAAATTCGAGGAGAGAAATAGGAGAATGGAAACTCACATTGGGACACTTGAATGAGGGAAAACTCCAAATACCTAGCATGAGCTTTGGCTTGAGTATTTATAGGTAGCATACAAGGCCCTTGAGAAGCTTCTCAAGAAGCTTCCTCAAGCTGCTTTCTTAGAGTGCAAGCCAAGTTCACTAGGAAGCTTTTCAAGAAGCTTCTTTCTAGAAGTCGCCTACTTGGCGTGCAAGCTAAGCTAGTTAGAAGCTTCTAGAAGCTTCCTTCTAGAAGCTACTTACTTGAGGTGCAAGCTAAGCCAGCCGGGAAGCTTCCCAAGAAGCTTCCTAGATACTTCCGGAATATTCTAGGCTACTTTGTCTTATGTGCTACTTCATAAGCCCGACTAACTTCATCGCTAAACTCCATATTGTTACATATTCCCCCACCGCTAGTTAGTGACGTCCTCATTGCCAGTGAAGCGTCAAATTCTTGGATGGCCGTCTATGCATTCTGGAGGTGAGAAAGAGGTTCCCAGGTGGCATCATGAAGGAGATACCCTTTCCAAAGGACCTTGTACTCCATATGTTGGCGACGGCCTCGTTGAATATGGCAATGCGCAAGGATATGATCAACTTCATACTCCTCATGATCATTGATAGGGACAGGAAGAAGGGGAGGTTGGACTCGCGAGGAAAAGGAAGAGGGGTTATGAACAAAGGGTTTCAACTTGGAAACATGAAAGATAGGATGGATACGCATGTGACACGGCAAGGCAAGTCGATAAGCAACAATGGGAGATAATTTGGGTGATATCAAAGGGTCTTATCCAATTAGGAGCAAGTTTACAAACTTGGGTATCAAGTGGGAGAGGGAGGTTATTGGAGGATAGCATGACTTTATCACCAACTTCAAAGGTGAGATCATGATGATGGTGGTCCGCATATTGTTTTTGGCAATTCTGAGCAACAAGGAGGTGAGACTTGGCTTGTTGGAGAGATTGGGATATAGTGGTCAAGAATGTGGAAGTATGAGGAACTTGAGATGGAGGGGGAGCAAGAAGAGAATCTAGAACAAGCGGATCTTGGTTAAAATTGAGAAAGAAAGGAGAGAATCCGGTGCTTGCATGTTTGGAATTGATGTAGGCAAATTCTATAGCGGCAAGACATCCCAATTGGTATGGTGGACATTGACAAAGGCATGCAACATATCCTCCAATGTATAATTTGCACATTCGGTTTGTCCACTAATTTGAGGATGATAGGCTGTGGACAAAACAAGCTTGGTTTCGAGTATCTAAAAGAGTGCTTGCCAAAACTTCTTGATAAATCAAGAATCACGGTCGGAGATGAGTACGCATGGCATCCCATGATGCTTGAAGACATTGTTAAAGTAGATTTGCGCTAAGGTTGGAGCATCCATGGTATCATAGGTTGGTGCCAAGTGGATTTGCTTACTAAGCTTATCCACAAACACCACGATGGCAATGTGTCCTTGTTTTGTCTTTGACAAGGATGTGATGAGATCCAAGCTCACATGCTCCTAGCAAGCTGATGGAATGGCAAGCGGTTGAAGGAGTCCACTTGGCTTCTGGTTGCTGGCCTTGTTACGTTGGTAGCCCTCATATGATCGGACAAATTTGTGAACATCTCGTGTTATGTTGGGCCACCACCATTGACGTTGGAGGGTACCTAAGGTCTTGTCCACATCCATGTGACCAGCGATGGGTAAATCATGGGCTTCTTGAAGGCGCACAAGTCAAAGATCACCTTTGGCTGGAACATAGATCCGGTCTGCATGGAATAGAAGGCCTTCCTTGAAGGAAAAGGTGTTGTACTCCTTGTCACCTGTTGTTAGACAACCATGTACCATTTGGAAGAAGAGATCTTGTTGTAGAGCTAACCAAAACTCGTTATGGATCTTGGGGTCAATTGACACCATAGTAATTGCTGCCACAATGAGAGGAAGAGAATTCAAATTAGGTCATCATAATAGAGCATCAGGGATGACATGGAACCGACTTGGTTTGTACTCAAGTTTGATGTCGAACAATTGGAGTTGCTCTTCCTATTGATGATGTCAACTCTTCATGTGCTCCGGATGTAAGGTCTGCAATAATGGCTTGTGATCAGTTCGCATGATCACTTGTTTCCCCATGAGATAATGCCTCCATACCTTGGTGGCATATACCATTGCAAGTTGTTCCCAATCTCAAGCAGAGTAATTTCTTTCAGCTGTATTTAGTTGGCAAGACACAAAGGCAATGGGAAGTAGTCAATCTGGGAATTCTTGTTGCAACACAACTCCAATTGCAAAGTTAGAAGCATCAAAATCAACCACACAAGGTAGTTGAGGATCATATGGTTGAAGAATGGGTCTTGAAGACACCATATGTTTCAACTTCTAGAATGCTTCTTCATGCTTGGTGTTCCACTGGAAGCTCAAGTTCTTTCCCAAGAGGCCAGTCAATGGTGCAGCCACATGAGCATAATAGTGGATGAACCGCCGGTAAAAGCTAGCCAATCCATTGAATGCCCATACTTTTGTAGCATTCTTCGGGGTAGCCCAATCAGTAATGGCCTTGATCTTTTCTTCTTCCATCTTGATCCCCTCTAAGGAGATCTTATGACCCAAGAAGGTAACCTCCTTCTGCCAAAAGGCACACCTCAACTTCTTGCAGTAAAATTTCTATTGTCATAGTCATCTTAGGACTTCTTGCACATGATTCATGTGTTCTACCTCTATCTTGCTATAGATTAAGATATCATCCAAGAACACCACCACTGATCAATCCAATAGTCCATCCAACACCCGATCCATCTGATCCATGAAGACTACTGGAGCATTAGTGAGTCCAAAAGGTAAAACTCTCCACTCGAAATGCCCATACCTTGTGCAAAAGGTAGTCTTTTGCACATCCTCTCTATCAATTGGAATTTGCCAATAGCCGCTGCAAAGATCCAACTTGGAAAAGTAATGTGCTCCACTTAGTTGATCAAGCAAGGCATCGATCCGAGGCAAGGGATATGCATTCTTCACGGTTTGCCTATTGAGCCCACGATAATCAATATAGAAACAAAGTCCTCCATCCTCCTTTGGAACAAATAGTATCGGTGCTCCCCAAGGAGAGGTACTATGTCATATGAAGTCCTTCTCCAACAACCCTGTAAGTGTTGTTTGCAACTCCTCCAAAATCCTTTGGTGAGAGCCGATAAATTGGTCTACTCATTGGAGTGGCAATAACTTGATCTTGAAGGGCATACCTCGATCGGAGGGTAATCCCTTTGGCAGATCATCTGGTAACACGTCCGCAAACTCCTTAACTATCTGATCAACCATTACTTGATGAGGCTTTTGGTCCTCTATAGATTGTTCTTGTGCAATCGGCTTGATCCACTTTGCAAATACAAACTTATCTTGCTCTAAAGCTTGCTCTATGGCTGCTTTACTAACAAACTTCCCTTCTAGGGACTCATCTCTCTTCCAAGCCTGCTCCATGGTTGCCTTCTTGGCAAACTTCCCATCTTGGGACTCCACTTCCTTCAAGGTTCGCTCTATGGCTACCTTCTTGACAAACTTCCCATCTTGGGACTGACTATTCTTAGGTGTCTTACTTAGAGGTGCCAAACAACCTAATCGGAAATTCCTACCTTGGTGTTATACTTGAATTTGGCGTCAAGTCCAATCAAATTGAAACTTATGACATTCAAGCCAAGGTAGACCTAAAATGATATCATAGTGTAGAGGTGCCACTACAAACCTCATACACTTCAAAATACTCCTTTCAATCTTGAAGGTAACAGGATGCAAGGTGCGGAATGTAGAACCCTTTCTACCATCTGCCATCATCAAACTACTTCTAATCACTGGCTTGATAGGAGTACCCAATTCCTTTGCTACTTGCATAGACATGCAATTCTCTGAACATCCAGAATCAGCCAAAATCCTACAACCCCGATTAGATATCATACCTTGCAAGTGAAGCAAACTTGCATAGGTCAAGCCTTCAATCCCGTTGGAACTACTTAGCTCCTAGTAGGCGGCTTGAATTCTCCTACTAGGATTCCTCATTTCCTTGATCATTCCGCTCCACAATCTCCACTTGGGCAACTTGTCGAGGTCATCCATTCTTGAGTGGACATTCAGCAATGCAATGCCCCAACTGGTGACAATAAAAACAACCACCATTTTGTTGCAGTTTCTCCCTATCTGCCTTGCCAAGTGGTCTTTGTTGAATTGCATCAATCTCCATTGGTGCTGGCTCCTCCACTTGTGTGTAGTGTATTGGTAGGCTTTGTGGAGGTCAAGGTTGAGACCAAGTTGTTGCTACCAAGGAATCAAAATGTTTGGCCAACCGCATGGCTTCCTCCAAGTGTTGTGGCTCTTGCATGGTTACCTCTAATTTGGTTCTCGCCTTCAAGCCCCTCACAAATTGATCCAAAGCTTCACCTTCCAATATATATGGAATTTGCATGATGGTGTTTTGGAACTGCGTGATGTAACTTCTTACAGAGCCAATCTGTTTCAACTCTGCCAACTTATCCTGTGCATCTCGTGTGGCATTTACACCTACAAAAGACACACCCAGGGAGAATAATGTTTCCAAGAATTTAATAGCTTGGAACCGACTAATTATTGTGCTCTTGAATTTTGCCCATGTCAAGATTGGTGTAACCATTTTTCATTCAGCTTGCTCCACTCGGAATCTCTACCATAGCTTTGCTACTCCATCCAATTGGCTAGAAGCCAAGAGAATTTATTTTTGCTCGTCTTGTCGATTGGTAGCTTCAAAATAAGGTTCACAATCAAACACAAAATTCTCTAGTGCACTCAAGAGATTCTTGCCTTCAAATACCTTGGGTTTAGGGAATCTGATCCGATCTTCTCTTTCTCAAATTGGTACTCTCTCCACCTGCTCTTGTTGTCAAAGATCTTGTCATCCAACAATCGAGTAAGGTGCTCGATTTGTTGTTGCATAGCAAGGATAACATCAGGTATTGCTGTCATGATTGCTCCTCTATCACACCACCATGGTGTGATAGAGGAGTACTGGTGGTCCTCTATCAGCCCGAGAACCATGGACGTGCTATTTCTATGTGTTAATAAATTAGATAGATTGGGAGTGGTGTGATAGAGGAGCAACCATGGCAGCAATACTTGATGTTATCCTTGCTATGCAATAACAAATCGAGCACCTTATTTGATTGTTGGATGAACAAGATCTTTGATGACAAGAGCAGGTGGAGAGAGTATCAATTCGAGAAGGAGAAGATCAGATCAGATTCCCTAAACCCAAGGTATTTGAAAGCAAGAATCTCTCAGGTGTCGTGGAGAATTTTTTGTTTGATTGTGAACGTTATTTTGAAGCTACCAATCTACAAGACGAGCTTGGTGTTCTAGTGGAACACCAAGCATGAAGAAGCATTCCAGAAGTTGAAGCATATGGTGTCTTCAAGACCCATTCTTCAACCATATGATCCTCAATCACCTTGTGTGGTTGATTTTGATGCTTTTAACTTTGCAATTAGAGCTGTGTTGCAACATGAATTCCCAGATGGACTACATCCTATTGCTTTTGTGTCTTAACGACTAAATACAATTGAAAGAAATTACTCTGCTCGAGATCAGGAACAACTTGCAATGGTATATGCCACCAAGGTATGGAGGCATTATCTTGTGGGGAAACAAGTGATCATGCAAACTGATCACTAGCCATTATTGCAAACCTTACACCTGGAGCACATGAAGAGTCAACATCATCGATGGGAAGAGCAACTCCAATTGTTTGACATCAAACTTGAGTACAAACCAGATGGGTTCCATGTCATCCTTGATGCTCTATCACGACGACCTGATTTGAAGTCTCTTCCTCTCATTGCAATAGCAATTACGATGGTGTCAATTGACCCCAAGATCCATAACAAGTTTTGGTTAGCTCTACAACAAGATCCATTCTTCCAAATGGTACATGGTCATCTAACAATAGGTGACAAGGAGTACAACACCTTCTCCTTCAAGGAAGGCCTTCTATTCCATGCAGACCGGATCTATGTTCCAGCCAAAGGTGATCTTTGACTTATGTGCCTTCAAGAAGCCCATGATTTACCCATTGCTGGTCATATGGATGTGGACAAGACCTTAGGTACCCTCCAACGTCAATGGTGGTGGCCCAACATAACACGAGATGTTCGAGAATTTGTTTGATCATGTGAGAGCTGCCAACGTAACAAGGCCAGCAACCGGAACCCCGAGTGGACTCTTTCAAGCGCTTGCCATTCCATCAGCTCGCTATGAGCATGTGAGCTTGGATCTCATCACATCCTTGTCAAAGACAAAACAAGGATACATCGCCATCGTGGTGTTTGTGGATAAGCTTAGTAAGCAAATCCACTTGGCACCAACCTGTGATAACGTGGATGCTCCAACCTTAGCGCAGATCTTCTTTGACAATATCTTCAAGCATCATGAGATGCCACACATACTCATCTCCGACCGTGATCCTTGATTTATCAGGAAGTTTTGGCAAGCACTCTCGACACCAAGCTTGCTTTGTCCACGGCCTATCATCCTCAAACTGATGGACAAACCAAACGTGCAAATCGTACATTGGATGATATATTGCATGCCTTTGTGAATGTCCACCATACCAATTGGGATGAATGTCTTGCAGCTGCAGAATTTGCCTACAAAAATTCCAAACAGGCAAGCACCGGATTATCTACTTTCTTTCTCAATTTTGGCCAAGATCCACTTGTTCTAGATTCTCTTCTTGTTCCCCCTCCATCTCAAGTTCCTCATACTTCCAAATTCTTGGCCACTTTATCCCAATCTCTCCAACAAGCCAAGTCTCACCTCCTTGTTGCTCAGAATTGCCAAAAAAATATGCGGACCACCATCGTCGTGATCTCACCTTTGAAGTTGGTGATAAAGTCATGCTATCCTCCAGTAACCTCCCTCCCCTACTTGATACCCAAGCTCCTAATTGGATAGGACCCTTTGATATCATCCAAATTATCTCTCATGTTGCTTATCAACTTGCCTTGCCTTGTCACATGCGTATCCATCCTGTCTTTCATGTTTCCAAGTTGAAACCCTTTGTTCATAACTCCTCTTCCTTTTCCTCTTGAGTCCAACTCCCCCTCTTCCTGTCCCTATCAATGATCATGAGGAGTACAAAGTTGATTGTATCCTTGCACATTGCCATATTCAACAAGGTCGTCACCAACATATGGAGTACAAGGTCCTTTGGATAAGGTATCCCCTTCATGATGCCACCTGGGAACCTCTTTCTCACCTCCAGAATGCATAGACGACCATCCAAGAATTCGACACTTCACTGGCGACGAAGACGTCACCAACTAGCGGCGGGGGAATATGTAACAATATGGAGTTTAGTGACGAAGTTAGTCGGGCTTACAAAGTAGCACATGAGACAAAGTAGCCTAGAATATTCCGGAAGTATCTAGGAAGCTTCTTGGGAAGCTTCCCAACTAGCTTAGCTTGCATCTCAAGTAAGTAGCTTCTAGAAGCTTCCAACTAGCTTAGCTTGCACGCCAAGTAGGCGGCTTCTAGAAGGAAGCTTCTTGAAAAGCTTCCTAGCAAACTTGGCTTGCACTCTAAGAAAGCGGCTTGAGGAAGCTTCTCAAGGGCCTTGTATACTACCTATAAATACCAAAGCCAAAGCTCATGCTAGGCATTCGGAGTTTTCCCTCATTCAAGTGTCCCAATGTGAGTTTCCATTCTCCTATTTCTCTCCTCAAATTTGGCCTTTTACACAGCTCATCACCCCTAGCCTCCCTTGCTACAAAAAATGTATCTTACTTAGCTAATTGCTCAACCCTAGTCCTCTCATGAGTTGCAAAGTGATCCTCTCACTAAGCCAAAGTGAGTTCTCTTGCCAAAATAACTACCTCCTTCTTAACTAAATCTTCCTTCTTCTTTCTCACCTCACTCTCTCCTTGTAGCTCTCCCTAGTCCACCCTTCTCCTTACTCCATCCTAGAAAGGCTAAACAAGGGAAGACCTCATCCTTTAATGACTGCACATAGGTGAAAGTATTGTAATACCAAGAGCTAGCCATATGATCTAGATGTGAAATTCAGTTTGGTAACATCTAGAATGATGTTATACATGATGGTCAAAATAGATAAGATAGAAGTATCACCAAAAGAGTACTTCTACTAATAGGGCAGAAACCAAAATAGACTTGAGAACCTTAGAACCAATAGCTAAACATATGATTTAAAGGTGAGAATTGGTTTGGTAACATCTGGAAGGATGTTACACATGATGGACTAAACAGATCAGAAAGAGGTATCACCAAAAGGGGACTTCTATTAATAGAGTAGGAACCAAAATATGCCTAAATTTTGGAGGCCTAAACGGATGAATTAGGCCTTGAAAATGTGCAGATTCCCCCCCTCCCAATAGAGGAAAGGCTGCCTTTCCCTCCCCCCTGCTTTGTCTCGTTGAGAGCTTTCCAATGGTACCTTACTCATGTGATTTTGAGATTCCTATATGAAGATCTTCATATAGGAATCTCAAAAGATTCCCTCTGGTCAAAGCTTGTTTGACCAACCAGATAGGACCTAGACCAGACATGTGACCCATCCAAGTAAGTAATCCAAGGGTGGAGCTTGCTATTTGTGTTCCTAATCCTATGCTGGAGCTTCCTTGGAGGAGATCCTCTTTGTCTATATAATAAAGAGAAGGTGCTCCTTTGGGGTATCAAATGTTTGAGTGTGCAATCTGTGTTTTCTCTCTTCTCTTGTCCTTGGAGTATTACAATGGTATCAGAGCGAGTGTTTTAGTCCAAGAGAGTAGATCACCCCTCTTGGAATAGCACGAATTACTGAAACTAAGTAATTTGAGGTGGAGAACATAGAGTAATTGCTAAACTTAGGAAGGACTTTAAAGAGCGGATGGGATGGATGCACCGGGAGGACAATTTCTTGCACCTAGCTTTCCATTCTCAAACCCATTCCACATCAAGGTTATGTACATCTAGCGTGAGCAAATGAGAATATCGCTAGTTTATCACTTTGGTGTAGAATTCATGGATAGAGTGATGAACTCACCAAACCCAATGATTCTATCTATGGTGATATATGACAGAGAGTAGGATTTGACAATCTACATTCTATTATGATAATATGGATATGAATGTCCCAAATCCTCTCCCTTTCGACACTCAAGTAGAAATCCGTTATGTAATGAGACCAAAAGTGATGTTTAGAGATTTTGTGGTTAGGAATTTTGGTGAGGAGTATTATCAATGTGTGATAGCTTCTAAGGTCCCAATGGTAGTTCCGATAGTTCGTGCGCCTTCCAGAGTGATTATATTGACTCTATATTGAAGTAGATTGAGTGTTGCAAGAACCATGGATCCGCAATTGCAAGAGTTGGTGCAAGGAATGCAAGGGATGTTGAATGAATTTCGAGAGATTAAGATGACCATGGAGACATTACAAAGTCAAGTGCAGATCCTTAGGAACAATCAAGCCATGCAAGAAGAAGAGTTGTCTCAAAACCCAATACCTGTGACGAAAGTACTTGGAGAGGCACACGTGCCTACAAACCCTATCAACAATGAAGCCATATTGCTACTCGGGATGAAGAAGACCTGTAACATCAAGCCTTACAAGGGGCAGCGTATGATGGGAGTAGTGGAAAATTGGATCTCGAGAATGAATTGATATTTCCGATTGTTCTCAATAGAGATCACAGAGCATGTTGCACGCGTGTTTGCATGTGGGTACTTGACCGATAAAGCCCTCACATGGTATGATGCTTGGGAACGATCCATGTTGGTAGAGAGAAGGAAGGTCACATGGACAGCAATGCAAGAAGGATTGCTGAAGAATTTCCAATTGGTGGATTTTGTGCAGATGGCTCAAACTGGACTATGGAGATTGAGACAAAAGAATAGCGTACAAGAGTATGTGGAGGTATTTATGGATCTACAAGTCGCAATTACTGACATGAGTCCAGCAGAGGCTCTTGACAATTTCAAACAAAGGTTGAAAGAGCGGATTTGCCAAGAAGTCATGGTGCAAAATCCTCGCACGGTATTTGAAGCCATTACTTGTGCACAGAGAATAGCAAGAGCATTAGGTGGAGGTGAAGGAGTAGTTCCACCTCAATATTATTAGGCAGAAATGCCACACATGGGTGGACCAATACCGATGGAATTGGGCAACCTTTGATTCCAAGATCTAGGAGCACAACCGCTTCAAGGGGAGCGGGGACGAGTAGAAGAACAAAGAGATGGAGTCCCACGAGGAGAAGGGACTTGAGGAGAATAACGCCATTGTTACAATTGTGGCCGTATTGGGCACATATCTACCAACTATTGCACTCATTTCCCTAGAGGCCCTCAGCCTTCATATAGGCGATCTTTGAACAACATGGAGAGGCATATTGAAGAGGAGGAGGTGGAAATCACTTCGGAAAACAAAGATCACTAGTAAATGTACCTTGTGGCCTTACTGGTTCAATAAGGAAGCAAAGAAGCAAGGGAAAGAAGAAGAATAATGCGCAAAGATCCCAAAAGGCAACCTCACAATTGATTGTCGTGAATGGAATCCTAGAAGGTAATCAAGTGAGAGTACTAATAGATCCGGGAGCAACAGAGAATTTCTTGTCTCGCTTTGTTGCAATAAGATTGGGAATGGATCTAAAGAGAGATAGGAGTGAAGAAGTAGAGTTACTTAATGGACAAACAGAGAGGATTGAATCATTACCTAGACGGGTAACCTTCTCTATAAGAGAATATCAGGAAGCAATTGAGTGGCGAGTGATGCAGTTAGCTCGTTATGATGCAATTCTAGGCATGCCATGGATGGAGCAATACAACCCTATGGTGGATTGGAGGAAGAAAGTATTGAGAACCCACCAATGGTCAATCATTGGGGTTAAAGAAAAATCACACAAGCAGAAACTGCCTCTATATGTCATAGGGATGGCAAATGTCTGTAAGACCGATAGATGTTTTATGGGTCTAATAAGAGAAGTTTAGAGTGCACAACTCAATGGAAAAATTCCTAAGAAATTGAAGGATGTGGTGGATGAGTTTCAAGATATTTTTGCCAATGATCTACCCTGAGGATTACCACCAAAAAGGCGAGTAGATCACAAAATTGAGACACTCTCGGGGAAGACACCTCCTTGTAAGGCCCCATATCGCCTATCACCTCATGAGTTGGAGGAGTGTAAGAATCAAATTGGGGAGATGTTGTAGAAAGGGTTCATCCAACCTAGCATATCACCATATGGGGCCCTTGTCTTGTTTGTGAAGAAGAAGGATGGTACAACGCGCATGTACATTGACTATCGAGGTCTCAATCAGCAAACAGTGAAGAACAAATACCCCTTACCTCGCATGGATGACCTGTTTGATCAACTCCATGGAGCGAGATACTTCACCAAACTGGACTTGCGGAGCAATTACAATCAAATCCGAATTGCAGAAGAGGATGTGTACAAAACTGCCTTTCGAACTAGGTATGGCCACTTTGAGTATCTTGTGATGCCTTTTGGCCTCACCAATGCACCTGCCACTTTCATGAGTCTAATGAATGACATATTTTGTCCATACTTGGATAAGTTTGTTATCGTCTTATTGGATGATATCTTAGTATATAGTAGCACGATGACAGAACACAAACAACATCTACGAGAGGTCCTCCAGATTCTAAGATAGAATCAATTGTATGCCAAAATCTCAAAGTGTGAGTTTTGCAAGTGTGAAGTAGACTACTTGGGGCATAGAGTAAGTGTAGAGGGCATTCAAGTATTGATAGATAAAATAGAGGTCATTCAAAAATGGAGTGCCCCTGAAGATCAGACTCAACTTAAAAGCTTCTTGGGGTTGACGGGATTCTATCGTAGATTTGTCAAGGACTTTTCCAAGGTTGCATAGCCTTTAACGGCATTGCTTGGCAAGGGGAAGAAGTGGACATGGGGAACTGCACAAGAGTTGGCCTTTCAAGAATTGAAGGCCGCCTTGCTACATGCACCAATCTTTAAGTGGTATGACCCAAAACGTCCAATCAAGTTGGTTACAGATGCATCAAGCATAGCAATCAGAGCAGTCCTACAACAAGAGTGGCATGACAGATGGCATCCAATTGCATATTTCTCTTGAAAGTTATTACTAACAGAGTGCAACTACCACACTATAGAATGAGAAGAGTTGGCCATCGTTCTAGCAACCAAGCATTGGAAGCACTATCTAGGTGAGAAGGCATTTGTAGTGGAGACAGACCACAAACCTCTAGTCTACCTCGAGACGTAGAAGGATCTATCTTGTCACCAAATTTGGTGGGCAGAGTGGCAACAATGCTTCAACATGACAATCACCTACGTGGAAGGTAAGAAGCAACTTGCAGATGCATTCACCCGCATGCCAATGGCAAACAACTTGGTGGCAGAGGTTAAGATTAACCCTGAATTTTGGCTAGAGATTCTAGCTGCTACAAAAACTGATCCACAGATTGTAGAAGCGCAATCATCCAAAGGTATCACCAGCACCCAAGGACTCACCTTTCACAATGGTAGATTATGGATCTCAAATGTCCCAAAATTACGCACCACCATTCTAGCAAAATGTCATGATTCGGCCATTGCAGCTCATGTCGGAGTAGACAAGACCTTGGATGCAGTCAAGCACCATTACTATTGGCCCAAGATGAGCAACGATGTGATGGACTACATGCGTAGCTGCCTACTTTGTCAACAGAACAAAGCTTCTAATCAAGCTCCTGCAGTGCTCCTTCAACCTCTTCCCACTCCTACCCAACGTTGGGAACAAGTGAGTATGGATCTCGTTTGTGAATTACCCAAGACCACCTCAGGGTTTGACTCCATCGTGGTCTTTGTAGACCGGCTCAGCAAAATGATTCATGTACGCCCTACCACCAAGGAGGTGACCGCTACACAACTAGCTCAATTATACTTAGATGCAATCTTTGCTCACCATGGCTTGTCTTGAGTACTCATCACCCATAGAGGCACCCAATTCACCAGTTTGTTTTGGCTAACACTCTTTGGTTTCTTCAAAACCAAGTTGGCCATGTCCACAGCTTACCACCCACAAACAGATGGCCAAACAGAGCGGGCTAATCACACAATTGAAGACATGTTATGCGGTTTCACCTTAGAAGAGCAAGAGAGGTGGGACACCCTACTCCTGTTGGTAGAATTTGCTTACAACAATTCAATGAATGCATCCACCCAGGTCACTCCATTCTTCCTCATGTATGGTGAGCATCCCTTCACACCTTCTAGCTTGATGAAGATTCGTGCAATGGCTACCAAGGTCGATGCAATCAACACATTTGTTTCTAGAATCCAACAAGGTGTGGAGAGCGCCAAGCACAAATTACAGATTGTGCAAAATCAACAAAAGTAGTATGTTGATGCACACTGTAGGCACATGGAGTTCAATGTTGGAGATCAAGTGTGGCTGTCAACAACCAACCTCACATTAGTTGGACCTCGTAAGCTCAGACCTCATTTTATTGGGCCTTTCTTGATTCTTTGTTGCATCGGCGCTACGGCCTATCACCTTGAGCTACCATCACACATGAAGATCCATCCAATGTTCCATGTCTCCCTACTATGCATATATGCTCCCCGATCAGGCCAGGGTCATTCCACACAAGACATTTGACCTTGTCCGACACTCATTGATGGCACAAAGGAATATGAAGTGGAGCGGATTTTCCAAAACGCATGCGTGGTACTCGCTATCCGCGGGTGGACTATCTAGTACAATGGAAAGGTTACCCCCTCTATGAAGCAACCTGGGAGCCCGCTGCCCATTTGGCACATGCACCGGTGTTGGTGCAAGCATTTGAGCAACAATTGCACAACAAGTATTACAAGTATCCTCAAAGTCTGATCATGGGAGAAGGTATCATGTAGAGGCTGCCCATGGGAGATAGGGTCCTGCAAGTGCAAAGGATGAACATATAGACTTGTGTACAAATACATTCAAAGCTTATATCAACAATTAGATCATTAGTCAAGTAGAAATGATAAGAAAACTGAAGTTCATTTATTATTTATATAGAGTTTAGTTACACACAGTACACCTCATAAATCCTAATTAACTCTTGACCATAAACCTCACTCACCCTCGTGATCATCTGCATGGCCATCCTCTACATCCTCTTCCAAAGCTACAAATGAGTAGATGTAGATGTTTGAAGCATGTACTCATAAGTGACATTGTCCTCACCCATAAGTCCACTCTCCAAGAACAAATTGGTAAAAAACTACCCTACAAAACTCATCTTACACCGCCTACCATCCAGTCATCTCAATTGCTTTTGCAAGAACCATAACTTGCCTCAATTATAGAGAGCATAAGCTCAGCTTAATCATAGTCCTATGTTGTCCTCAATAGCTTTGTGATCACATGGAAAATAAAATGCCCATGTACCACCTTGGGCCACCTTGTGAGAATGACAAGAGAACTAAGCAACTAGAAAAATGGTCTCCATGAAGAATAAACACACTGGTGAGCAAGATATCTCTTCCTAGTGAAGTCATATATTGGAAACTACTCCTCAATCAGGTGGGGAGGAACATATATCCTTTTTCTTGTTGTACCTTTTGCCAACATAAATGCACCTCATATGTCAACAAGAGTCAAGGTGAAAGGTCTCATTCACCAATCCTATATGTGTGAACTTCTCACAAGTCTTGGCAAACTCTGTGCATAAGTCAACTTGACAAAAAAAAGCTAGAATCTCAAAATGCATATTGCATAGCTCACATGAAGTCACAAACCACAAGAAAATGAAGTTCCAATAGAACATTATGGAGATTTTGTTATTGGAACTAGTTTAATGGCTACCATTTGGACTCCTTTATACTCAAGACATCTCTAGACATTGATCCTAAATAGGATCTAGAATTCATTAAGTACATATTTAACCAAACTATACTCAATATCTATATATCTATAAAGAATAAGTTTTTGTAACAAGCTAGTAAGTAAGCAATAATTAACAAAATGGATTTTCTTGGATGGAGTTGCACATGGAGAATGGCTTTGCTTGCAATAAAGAGGTTTGCTTGGAATAAAAGTGCTTTTCTTGCAAAACAATTAGGCTCACTTAGGAATACAAATGGTTTAAACTTGGGTTCACTCAAAAAGACAAAGTTACTTATGAGCAAATCCGGATGTGTTGGATTTGCTTAGAAAAGACCTTGCCTAAAAATATGGAATCACTTGGAAGTGAATTTGGATGTATTGGATTTGCTTGCATATTGGCTTTGCTCATGAAATGGATTTGCTTGTATAGATACAAGTTTAGGGTTTAGTGCAGGTTTGGGCTTGCTTGCTAAGATTGGATTTGCTTGAAAAAGATAAATTCGATTGTTAAGGGTTGGGTTCCAAAGTGTTATCAAAATTTGGGTTTGCTCCATATTTTTGGCTTTGCTCGTGGGGTTCAAGGTTTTATAAACAAAGCCGCATTTGACATTTTATTGTTAAGCTCTTGAAGCATTCCAACACATTAAACACATGGAGAATGATTTGCACTAAATTGGGACAAGGGTATTTGAGACCCAAGCAAACCTCAACCATAATGAATCAAGATCTCCTTCAAAAATTCATTCCAATGCAACTTAAACTTAGCTCTTGTAAAACCAACTCCATTTGATCCTTGTCATGTTGTTCTTTAATTTCATGATATTCTATTAGCCATGAACCCTTGTTTATATCTTCCATGTTTGTGGAATCTTAAAATTTTTGGTAATTAGAAATGTTTGCCATATCTCTCCTTATGACACTAGTTCTTGAGTTCAAAAATTCAAAGAACTATAGTTGTCAACTATCATGGAGTTTCTCACCCTAAAGCTTCACCTTCTCCCTTCTCTCTTCTCCTTGTATTTCTATATGCTCCCCTTATGCCCCAATGTTCTTTCGGTTTTTTTCTTTTGTTTATCTCCTCTCTAAAATCTGGTCTCTTCTCTCTTCTCCTCCTGTTTCTATCTCCTCTTCTTATGCCCCAACATTCCTCTGATTTGAATTCTCTTTTGTTTATCTCCTCTCTAAACTTAGGTCTCTTCTCCCTTTTTGTCTCAATTTTATCTTCTCTCTTTCTCCCAGTTTGAATTCTCTTTCTTTCAATTTTCTACTCTTTAAATTCTGGTCTCTTCTCTTTCTCCTTTGTTTCTATCTTTCTCCCTTATGCCCCAATGTTCCTCCAATTCAAATTCTCTTTCTTTTTTTGCTTAAACCCGGATTCTCTTGCCTTTCAAAAAGTTTCCCTTTGAATATGACGTTCCTCCCATTCAAAATTGCATTTAAAAACTTTTCTTTCTTGATCAAAACCCCTTGAATTTCCTGCCTTTCAAAAAGCTCCCCTCTCTAAAAAATCATGCTACTCTCTTAAAATTCTTCAAAAAAAATTAAAACTCTCCCACCTTGTCATCCTTCTTCAAATCATCCCACATCTCTTCTCTCCAAACTTGTACTCATCTAAAAATGCACTCAAATCATCTTGCATCTCCTCTCTTAAACTATCCTCTTCAACTAAATTTGATAAATTTGAATTATGTTATGTTACACTTGGATTCAAAAGTGAATTGCACTTTATTTCAAACATGAATTCCACTTTTATCTTGTAGGATTTGCACAAATGCTTGACAATTGTAGAACTATGCAACAAAGAGCACTTTGAGTACAATTTTGAATTGCCACTCTTTCCTTCCCATGGGCAAACTTATTTTCCTTCAATCCAATGTGCAAGCTCATTTCCTTCCCATCTAATGAGTGAACTCACAAAATGACAAGTCACAGAATTTAGTTTCACACATGTCTTTTGCCTTTCCTTTGTCTATCTATTATTATCTATCCATCTACTCTATTCTATAACTCTTCAATCTATTTCTATAACTATTCTATAATTATTTCTATAATCTATTAAGCTAAACATCCAAAAAATCTACTTCATAATGTAAAGATTACACAATAGACTTTGTGAACTATTCAACTTATACATCCAAACACATCTGACACATCCAAACAAAAGAATATCAATTCAATCCATATCCAATAAAACTAAATTCTAACATCCAATAATAAAACATAACTTCAAAATCTGATAAAAAAATAAAACTGAACTCTAGTATCTATTAATAAACCTTAATTCAACTCTATAAGTTTAATCTACAAAAAAATATTTATATTGCAAACATTTTTATTGGTCCAAACGGCAAAAACTTAACTCTAGAAGTATAAGTTCAGATTGCATATGTTTTTATTGGTCCAAATAGCAAAATAAACAAATTGTAAAATAAAGCAAATTGCAACATAACTATAAAACAAACCCCAAACAATGACATAATGATTGTAAAATAATAATGATAAACAAACCATAAGATAACATAGATAACTAAGATAACATAACTATAAAATAATAATTAGATCTTTGAGCAAACCCATATAATATACATTGCCCACTAACATATTTGATATGATTTAGACTTACATTGAGCAAACCCATACAATATATGTTGTATGGTTTGTTCACTTGTGCAATATATTAACCTTAAACCCATACAAAATTGCTTTTAAATGGGAGCAAAGCCATTTAGATAATCCATTAAAAGAAATCTAAAAGCAAACACCTTCAAATTTTCATTTCAAATAAAGAAACCCATTATAACCAATTTTTGCTTTTGTTTTTTTATTACTAGGCTGGAGTCTGATATAAACATCCACCAAAGTGCTATGTTGAAGGCCAAACATGTTTCTACTAATGCTTGCCTAGTTTCTTTTCTACTCTCATGACATATTACATATACTTCACTTGTTAAATAGGCCTCGTTGTTGGAAAGGTACTCTTTGTCCTCCCATGTATTGGACCTATTGATCAAATAGTTGTGCAATAGAATACAAGCCAAAATCCAATACAAGAGAAGTGCATTACTTTTTTATTGTTTAGTTGCACCCTCAATAAATGGCAATGAGATTTCAATATCCCAATATAGTGTTCATTTAAACACCTTGTTCTCGCCACACATTGATTGAAGTCTTTCCTTTCTTGAAAATTTGCTTGTTTGAAGGAGTGCACGAAGTGATTTATAGGTACCCATATCTCCTAATAAATATTGGCTTGTATTGAATGTATTACATGCTCTCTTAGGTTCAAGTCCAACCAAGCATCCCTATGCAAAACCAAAGTCTCCGATCTTTTTAAACATGTCATACCATGATAGGAACCAAGCATCCCTATGAAAAACCAAATCCTTGTCAACCATCCACACTTGACCCAATGCTTTCATATAGCAACAATTCTTCTTTGGTACTCCACAACTCAACCTAACTTTTCCATTAATCACATTGATGTCAAAGCACAAATCCTTCATCAGTCTTAGTTCAACACTTTCATTTAGCACACATTGAATATAGATTCAACCTTACCTCTTGCAAAGTGTATAATGCAGCTCTTGTCATCACATATCACCTGCCTATTAATTGAGTAACTCCCCTTCCAATTGAATACACTTCCTTGTCAATGGTGGGATTTTGTGACAAAGAAAAAATGTTCCATCCACTAGGCCAACACACATAGGAAATCTCTGATTTGCAAAAATAGAGGAAATTCTACTTCTCTCCACCCTTTGCCATTGCACTTCCTTTCTGAGATTGGACAATATAGCAGTGATAAGTCTCTTTGTAAATTTACTTGTGTACCCTGCACTAATTCCCCATAAGTTCATTCCCCTTGCAACACAAGCTCCAGTACAATTATGTCCAAAATGATCTAATGCTCATGCCACTTGGAGCCATACAAGTGTTTGGTTTCGGTTGTGCTCCCTCCTTCTCTTGAAGATATTGTACTCTTTGATCAAATTCATTAATGTCACAAAAGAGGTCACGTCCATCTGGACAAGCTGTTTGAAAGCAAGAGGATCAAGTACATAGAAAAGCTTGTATTCGAATTCTGTACTATGAGAACTTTGATATCTCTCTTTCATCACGTATCACCTCTCGTGTATAAATGTCCACAATTTGAAAAGTCTATCTAGTACACCCATATCCAAATCATCTTTTTCACTCCATTCCCCTTCTCTTGCATCCAAATCCCAAAATGAATCAGACCATTCATCGTCTGACCGTTCTTCTAAACTTTCTTTAAACCTCTACTATATGAATGTGTATTATTTTTTCAACTCTTTCCTTAGCTATATATGAGTACTCATATGAGGCATTATGGATTCCAACAATACCTCTGAGGAATTCCAGTTCTCACTTGCAACCTAGGAAAATCCGATTTATTTTCGTAAATGAGACGGATAGAATATGAAAGGCCAGACTAAGGTGCAGCTGAATTGTCAAACAATTATGAAAGGCCGGGACTACGGTGGAGGTGAATTGTCTAACTATTATGAAGGTCCGAGCCTAAGGTGTAGCTGAACTGTCAAATTGTCATACGAGTAATGAAATTGAATTCCCACTCGATTGATTAGTGACTAGTGAGTGAATTCCCTTCTATTGAGTGATATGTCATCAAGGAGCTATGCAGGAGACTAAACTTTTTTGTCCGGAACTAATGAACCTGAATTTTCAGTTGGAGGTTGTGGCCTCAACGGAAGTTATCTAACTCGATTGGGGATATGGCATCGGAGGGGAAGGTATTCGAAAGGGCATTTATGAACGGGGACATCTATGAAAGAAGGAAGGTATTTCTAATTGTGGTGACCGATCGACACTCTTGAGCTTTGTACATTTCAAATCTGATAAATACTCTCTCATTAAGAGTTACTGGACATCCCATCATCATCGTTCTGTAAACTCTTGCGGGTAAAAAAGAAAAGACCCGTTCCTCCTTTAACACAACGAGCTATAGCTCGTTGTTTTTCTGTGTATCACTTGGACATGTCACGTAGCGATCTCCGGGAGATCCTGTAATTCCTGTTTACGGATCCCTACTAAAACTGAATCCCTTTAATTTGTACCTATTTCATATTTGAATATTTCATATTCATTTTTTCTACTCGGTCGTCCTTCCCCTTAATTTGTACCTATTTCATAAAGCGATTTAACGTGCAATCCCAGAATATTTTATGGGGCATATACCAAGACTCATAAATGTTTACAGATACAGATCATTCTTAGAAATAGTTGCGCTCTTGTATTTTTTCAACATTCTAGAAATTTTCGTTGTAGATTTTATAACTTCCTTCGTTTCCAATGCGTGTGTTCACTACGGTTTGTCCTAGACTCGTTCACGATAAAAATCAGCAATTGAAACCTCCCAATGCCTCAGCTGTATAGAAACGTTCGTCCTCCTATGCTGAAACTATGCGGAGCTCCAAATTTAGATTGCACTGCTGCATGGGAAACGACTCCTCAATTACGTAAACTGTCATCATCACGTGGTCACTAAACGCTGAGATTACAGTTACAAAACTACTATTGGCGTGTAGTCAGGTTACCAAGTTACGATCAGTCCTGGTTTACCGCACCCATTTATAGTGCAAAAGGAATTTGATATCCGGCTAGAGTATATACCGCTGCGGAGTGGAACTCTCCAACCACCCATCCTTCATCTGTTCTCTGGGGGGAAGCAATCGCCACTTCTGTGTGTATTTCATCGCCAGCTATGTATGTCCACTCACTTCATGACCGGTCATAGACCTTCCGACCGTTGGCTCTTCACGTACATGTAACCGCTCGACTATATATTACAGTAAGAGGGTCTACAAGCACTGTTGCATGGTTGCTTTCTTGCCCCCATTCCTGAATTCGTGCAGCTGCGACGCCAAGGATCCTCACTGTTTTTCTCAAATACTGTACGACTTCTTTGACGACGTAGATGGACATGGTGTGAGGCGAGCAAATCAAAAACCAAATGAGAATCAGAGAATCAAAGATGATTTTGTCAGAAATTTTTATACACGTGAAGTTGTTGATGTCTCAGAGATGCAGATGGGTACTGTAAATGCAAATTCTGACAGTGATACTTCGGTACTGTACGTCTCTACACTATTTATCATTCGGTGTTATGCAACGAGTGAAGAAGGCGACCGCGTAGGGAAAACGAAGGATGGGAAGACCCCCATCAAGCCGTACAAGGGAGAAAAAAAAGAAGGTAACATGGGCTAAGCCCCAATAGAGTCTATACGAGGAGAATATAGGTTTGATTAAACGTCGGATGTGTTGGTGAGTGGTTTTACATTTGAAAGAAAGGTGCACGAATTTTGTCATGCAGAGGAGTCCTTTGCTGGTTATATCATTTGGATAGACCCACATGCAGATAGACTTGTCGTTTAGAATTGGACTACTCGTTTGGTATCTCGTGGTGATATTTTCCATGTCATGGGGACGAAGTACCGAACCTTCACCCTCATCGAGGATACCAAGTGTTTGGTCCAGATGGACAACAGTCGTTGAGTTCGAAGAACCAAGACGATTCTCGAACCCGATGGAGACTAGTTAGTTGTCAGCTTACGGGAGTGGAAGTTGGGGGTTTGTGATTTGAAACATGCATCTTTTAGCGAAGTACAAGACTTGGAAATTTTGTCCTCTTCTCGTAGTGTAAGTCAAAATCTTCGGAACGGTCTAGAATCTCACATTTACTAGTTTTCTCCAGTATTTCTTATTTTTACAAGTGATACTACGAACGATTCCATGGGCTCCAGGTTTAATGAGATAATGCAAAATTCTCTACCACTGGTTACAGAAGACGTTTTGAGCAAGAACTATTGCTATGCCATATGATGTCGTGTGCTTATGATTGACAAATCTCACGTTCTTATAATTTAAATATGTCAGACCTTCCTTCTAGTAGGTCGAACTCGAACGGGGAGTAGGGAAGTTACGTCGTCACGGTGTAGTATACTTGACTTAGAGAAAGGAAAAAGGCGACCACGAAGAAGACATCAACGATGGGAAGACCCCATCAAGCCCAACACTTGACTTAGATGGTGTACTCACACTATTAGAGTACACAAATAAAGAACAGGTTTCGTTTAGAAAAAGCAAAGTTGCACACCTATTCCTCGTGAAAGTTGTGTGGAATAATATTGACGACAAGCTAGAGCGAAATGCCGAGGAACTTCCCAAACGTAACTCAACCCTCTTTATGGTCGAATAGCGAGGGAAAGAAGGTCCATGTTGGGCAGACTTTGCAGGGCAGAGAAGGACTACATGCTCCCATAGAGTAATAACTTGTAGGACTTCAGAGCATCAAATTAGTCGACTGGCAGGAATCTTAGGGTCAACCTTTTGAAGATTTTAAGTATCGTAATCCTGTCCGAATTAATCAAATGACAAACAAAACTTACTCATAAATTCTGGTTTACAAGGCTTTCAACATACCCCTCCAACTTGTCCCCCCCTATTACTATTCGCTCGCCGTTTGCCTGCTTTATGGTTCATACAGGACTTTCAATTTCACGGTCCTTCCGGACTCCTAACTTTAGCTTACTCTGAGTTAAAGAGTTGCTTGTAGGTGTTCGATTGCGCAATGTATGATATTTCTCGACTTATGTTGCATAGCTGTTACCGAATACACGTTGCTTCCTAGTTCTTTCTATATGTTATTCTCGATGTTTTACTAATTTGCTTTTGCTTCAGGATACATTCGTTTTATTAAGTTCACTCTATCTACTTTATGGATTTCTCACTCTTCTCGTTTTGAGAATATTTTGGTCACTTTCATGTGCACTTCCTATGCGATTAATGAGTTCTGGATCCCCCGTCCTTAGAACGGCTCTATTAGGAGATGAGAGCAGACTCTCATCTCCTAATACCTCCTGAAGTTGTCAAGTGTCTCCCATCACGATCAAGCTCACAATGTGAGTAGTAAGCCACCTGAATTTCCGTAACAAAAGTCCGTTTCATAACTCCACGATGCACACAAGCAATGCGCAAATCAAATACTATTGATTCCTATACATGGATATCTGCGACTTGAAGCAAGAAAGACTTCAGGCATCGTTTAATGAAGGAAACGAGCTCTCCAATTGCACCGTCACCAGGAAGTCTCCTAGTCATGTCACATCCACAGTGCAAGACAGTGGGATAACAGCTTCGTCCACCGAAAGAATACAATAGTGCTGTCCACATTTTACACCAGTCCAGTTGGCACGATAAATTGGCTGTGAAACAGAAAGTTCATCTTAATGTCGAAAATCGCAAGCTTGCTTTTGATTTATAGATGGAAAAGGGCGTGTTTTCTACGAGGTCGCCCTAACCTCGTAGAAAACACGAAGGATGGGAAGACCCCATCAAGCCGTACAAGGGTGAGACAAAATAGGTAAAACTTGCTTTTGATTTATATCGATATGAACTGCAAAGGTGGTACGCAAAGTATACAGGTGTTTCTTGCTCTCAAGTAAGACCGGATCCAGAACCTGGTCCCGGGGTTGGTTTGGCTTCTATCCCCTTTTGATAGCGACTGGGGAGCATACGGTACGAATTTTCAGCATGCCGTTATATCTCTCCCGGTCAAAATTGTACAGACAAGTTAAGAAAAAGAATACCTAAGAGAAAGCTTCAGGATTATTGTGAGTTCATGGCCTTGAACGTATGTATCTCGACTCTTTATGTTGATTATTCTGGTTAGTATAAGGATAACGTTAAATTCTCAATAATATCCTGGACTAGAATAATTACATACGAACGCAAGATCAACGTGATTTTAGTGCAAAAGAGTAGTTCATGGACGCCAAGCAAAATTGTTGGAACCAGGACTAAAGCGAAGGAAAAGATACACGGCTAGTGACAGTTTTGAACAGATCTGAGAATTTGTGTGGATTCTGTCGCTGTCGGTTGAGCTTGTGGGGACCAACAAATAGGCATAGGACTTCCGGCGATCTCTATAGCTTTGCCCTTTAGATCTTTTGTTCGTTGATGGTGTCAATACACAATAACAAGGCGGGATCTCTACTTGAAGGCAGGTATTTGGAAAAGGTGACCGCGCAAGAAAAACGAAAGATGGAAGACCCCATCAAGCCAGACAAGGGAAACAAGGGAAAGAAGAAAAAGGTAACATGAGGCTAAGCCCCAATAGAGTCTATATGAGATTTGAGAAATCTGCATTCCGCACCTAAGATATCCTAGCTATACAAATCGTATCGTCTATTCGCAATTGGAACATCCGAATATATATCTCTTAATGTGATTGCTCTCCTATGGATTGCACCACCCACTGTCCATTGTAGAGCAATGGACACAATCACACGATATTTATTTAGTGCCGAGCATGTTGAAAACCAAATCCTATGTACTTCCAGTCGTAAGTTACGACCTCGTATCACAATACGCATATCCCAAGAACTACCATGTGAATAGATAACTAGCGATGATTAAGTTCAATAATTCACTCAAAATGTTTGAGCATAAGCGACACGAAAACGTGTACAGATTGAAGGCAGCAAAAAGTTAAATAGAGGAGAGAATGTTGAAAACAGAATCCTCAACGACTTTTGGTTCTCCATCACGATCTTAAACAGCTCTAAATCAATCTACGTAACCTGCTCCTAGAATGTACGTCTCGAACAATTACCACGTGAGTCGGTTGGGACATATTGTGGATTAGCCTCATTTTAAGTCTTAGGTTTTATCCGTGTTCGGCTTGATGGGGTTTTCCCATCCTTCTTGTTTTCGTATGTGCGTCGATTCTCTGGATTCGATGGCTTTTAATGAAGCATGATCCACCCACGAGCAAAGACATTATAATACTAATAGATCTGTCAATAACCCACCTACAAACTAAAGTCAATATAATACGAATAAAAACTAATCAGTAGCAGTTGGAAGAAGGACGAGTCAGCTGACAATAATATTAAACGAAGGGGCTGGACAACTTGGGCAACCGGTGGACAGGCGCGCGGCCATGTTCCCTGGTCAGATATCATCCATGGAACATGAACGGAGGAGCATTTTTCCATCGCCACCATGACATGTTTGATTTTGCCATCTCCAACGACGGCGGAAACTCCCCGCCAGCACGCCATAACCAGGCTTGTGCCCGCCTCGCTCCTATACGCCGCGACTCGCAAGCTCGAGGTCCCGTCGGGAGTTTTGCTGACGGGACAAAATAGCCGCGGGACAGGACCGGAGCGCCTGGAGCCATCTTGTTCCTCTTCGTTCGTTCCTCCGGGATAGCAGAGCAGCGGAGAAGCAGCAGCCTTCCACTCTGTAATCAACGCCCTGCCTGTCCACTGGCAGCAGCAATCTCTTCGAACTTCGATCTTGCCTCGCCAAATGCTTTGACGGATTGTTGTTGCGAAGATTCGTCGGTGGAAGTGTCACTCGAAGGGAAAGATATGGACTAGTGCTCGTGCAAGGAGTTGAATATTTTGATATATGCGCGGGCGGTTCGGCGGTGGAGGAGAGGAAGGAGGAGGAGAAATGTACAGGGAAATAGTCTAGCAGTTTGTTTGATCGAAAGAAAAGAGCAGTCGAGGGGTCCGAGGGAGTGGTAGTTTGAGTGTGGGATTTATTTGAACGTGGAATTGCTGTTGGAGCGTAGACATTGTTAGGAATTTGGTGAAGGAGGAGAGGAGCGAAGGCAGGAGGGATAAAGATGGCGTGTTTAGCATCGCGCCTGTCGGTTCTGCCATCTTTTACAGGCTTAAGGAAAGCGCTCCCGTCTACCTCTACATCGTCAACAACGACTTCTGTGTCCAGCTCCGGTACTGAAGGGAACTATGCAGGGGGGAGATTGTCTCTGCCAGTGGTTGCAACTGCTAAAAGATTTTCGTTGTCCTCTACCCCTTCGAGTTCGAGTCAAGGCAGCCCCGCAAGGGCTATTAGTAGCAAGGTGCCGGACGAATTGGTGACAACAACGGCGCTGCAGACGAAACCTGTGCTGGAGAGTGATCCGGTCAAGCTGTGGAATAGATACCTGGAATGGCTCTATCAAGATAAAGGCCTCGGACTCGAAATAGACGTGAGCAGAATCGGTTTCACCGACGACTTTTTGGCGGAAATGCGTCCGAAATTTGATGTTGCATTTCGTGCCATGGCTGATTTGGAAGCTGGAGCCATCGCAAACCCGGATGAGGGACGAATGGTCGGGCACTATTGGCTTCGTAAGCCCGAGCTAGCGCCAAATGCTTACCTGCAGAAGCAGATTCTGCAGACAATTGAAAATGTTCAACGCTTTGCTGCCGACGTGGTCAGTGGAAAGGTAAGGGTAGCTGCGATTCTATGCCTTCAATTGCCTGCGTCGCCTTTCAGAAAGTGGTCGATTCGCAAGTGGACGTTACGTTTAAGCCAGCCAGAAGGCAGAGAAGCTACCATCAATCTTCTTCAATTAAGAATTTATCGACGAAGTTCTCGATAGAGAGCTCTGAGAGCCGGGCTCATTTGTTCGTTGTAGACTTGGTCACATGTGTTCTTAAGGGGAAGCATGGAGCTACCTGCTAAGCGTACTCATACTGAATTATCCTGAAATCAACTACTTGTCTTCTACCCTGAGACGATTTAATGGGATGGCTCCTCGGCACTACGAGATGTTCAAATTTCATCACTGTACAAAGAGTGCACATTCACATTTCGCACGACTTTTCTGCCGATTGCATTCGGAGTTTCCTGAGGTAGAATGATGGCCGATCGTGTAGGTACCTTGTTATCCAGATACCTCGAATAGTTTTGTGCATTCCCAAGTAAAAGCTAAGATAGTCAATCAAGTGAACAATGACCAACGACTACAATCTTACACGATTTATCTTATCTGAGAAATATAATTGTCATGTGTCCTATACAGTCTGTAGCCTTAGCTTCCGACAAGAACCTTCTGATCGTTTTTATTTGAGGCAGGGTATTATTAGGCTTGTTGTTTGCAGCAGTTCATTTTATGCCAAACCAGGCTACGTACGCAGCTTATGATTCGTCAGCAGAGAGTTCCCTGGGGCAGTTTAGGATGACATATTTGTCTGTAACTCACTTCTTGAATCGCTAATATTCGTCTGGGATTTTCACAGATTAAACCGCCACCATGTCCAGTGGGGCGTTTCACGCAAGTCCTCTCTGTCGGAATTGGAGGTTCTGCCCTAGGACCACAGTTTGTTGCTGAAGCGCTGGCTCCCGACAATCCTCGTCTTAAGGTACAAGGGATCTTCATTTTAGTACTTCTTCACCTGTGAATTTGAGTAATTTCAAATTACATGATGGTTGAACATCCCTGTGGCCGGGGTGAAGAAATGAACGAGGAGATACAAATTCATCGTCTTGAAGCTGGAATGGTTTGTTCTATATGTCACTGACTTTCTTTGTTTGGTGCAGTTGCGATTTATCGACAACACTGATCCTGCTGGAATAGATCATCAAATAGCCCAGCTTGGACCTGAATTGTCATCCACTCTTGTCGTTGTTATTTCGAAGGTCAGACCCTTGAAGAATCAAATCCGTACTGTTTTCCAGGAACTTATGTTCGGTCAAGCATCAATGCGCTTAGAAACTGTAGATTCTTGTATGTTCTTATCTTCCCACTTCCTTCCTCCAGAATTTGGTGGGGTGGACAACGTGAATGCAGAGTATGACCCTGTATTGACTCCCCCTTCTATAATCGCAGAGTGGTGGAACTCCTGAGACCCGAAATGGTCTTTTGGAGGTACAGAAGGCTTTCCGAGATTGTGGCCTTGACTTTTCAAAGCAGGTCTGACTTCCTTCCATGAAGAGAGTTCTTTAAAGTACAGTTATGCTGGTCTGCAGTCATGTATTGTGTTGTCAGCTGATCGCTCACATGAAATACTGAACTCGATGCTAATATAGAGGAGATATTGCGCACAAGGTATATGCATTCATCAGGGTGTATAGTTACCACGAACGGATGGCAGTTCAATTGCTTCGTTGTTGATGGCGAACAAGCTACGCGTGATAAACTCCCCTCTCATGACAGTAGGTTACACACAAGATTTCAAGTCTGAAAAATGAATACTTAGATTTCATACATTGATCAGGGAGTGGCCATTACTCAAGAGAATTCGCTCCTCGACAACACAGCAAGAATAGAGGGTTGGTTGGCGCGATTTCCGATGTATGACTGGGTTGGTGGGCGTACCTCAGAGATGTCAGCTGTGGGTTTGCTTCCTGCAGCGCTACAAGTACGATCTTCTCATCCTCACCGAGTTTGGTGCATCCTTATTGCATGATCAAGATCTCCGATTCGTTTGTTTCGTTGCCTCTGCAGATTGTATTTCGCAACTTACTCTCTGCTTGTTAACCAGGGTATTGATATCCATGGCATGCTGGAGGGTGCACGTCTTATGGACGAAAGTACTAGAATACCAGATGTAAGTTATTGGGGTTTTGTTTCCGTGTCCCTTCCGGTTATCAATAGCATCTCTTCTGAATTCTTCGTGCGCAGTTATTATTTAGGTGAAGATGGCTAAAAGCTTTGCATATTCTCTAATTCACTGTATCCTCCTTCCTCCAGATCAAAACAAACCCTGCAGCTCTCCTTGCTCTCAGCTGGTACTGGGCAACTGACGGCAATGGATCAAAGGTAATGCTATTTCAAACAAGATTCATGGTAAAGGAGCACAGCTTGGAATTGCTGCCTGTTTCTCCGTGAGTTAGAGGAGACTCGTCATTTTTTTGTAGTCCTACCAGGGACTAGGTCCTCGAGCATTTTGCAGCTGCCAAATTTCCTTGCAGAATCAATAACCACGCTTGACACAATCACACACTCCTTGCAGGATATGGTGGTGCTGCCTTACAAGGATAGCTTATTGCTTTTCAGTCGTTATCTTCAACAACTCGTAATGGAAAGTCTTGGCAAGGAGTATGACCTGGATGGAAATTTGGTAAGTTCCAACAGGCAAGAGATCGTATGATAAAGTGGGACTAGTGACCACATCATATCTTGGGAAGGGACCGATGAGCTCTCTTTGTTGCAAAATCCTGGATGTTGTGGCGAAGTCTCACTTTAGGATATATAGGAGGAAACATATTTAGGATCCTGGTCACCACCTCTTGAATTCTTGTACTCCTGGAATCTCATGGTGGTTTCTTCTACGTAGCTCATGACGCCCACCATGTTCTTGCAGCACTTGGTGGAAAGTAGCTAAAGTTACAGCCACGGACATGAAAAAGTAGATAGCAGGCCACCATCTCGTAGATTCATAGTGCAGAATTCTTACAAAAAACATGGCTCAAACATGCAGGTCAACCAAGGTCTTGCCGTCTACGGAAACAAGGGTAGCACAGATCAGCATGCGTAAGTACTTTACTCCATGATTGTCTTAGACGGAAGATGCGAATGATGGCTTGAGAGGATTAGTCTAAACAGCAGCTGCCCAATGCAGGGTGCATAGGTCCGGTTTCGTGTTGCTTTTCTTGCTTCTCCAATAGCTGCATGTACTTAATCTGTAAACCGGTCCTCTTCTGCTACGGAGGACTAGTCTGGTTTTATTTTGTTCCTGAATTTTGATATGACAGTATCTCGATCATTTTATTACTCAGAGAATTGAACGTCTGAGGACTTAGAAATCGACACCTGCAATTAGAGTTTCTGAGATGGAACGACAGGAGAACAAGTAATTGTGCTGTACAACTGGGAGAGAAACACACCTTTCCTTGTGAGTATTTTGCTTACAAACTCATGCTTTCCTGACAGTTACATCCAGCAGCTAAGGGAAGGTGTCCCGAATTTTTTCGCTACATTTATCGAGGTTCTTAGAGACAGGCCTCCAGGTCACGACTGGGAGCTTGAGCCTGGTGTCACATGTGGGGACTACCTTTTCGGTATGCTTCAGGTAATTTAGCTCTCTTAAGTAGCCTTGTACTGACGAATTTTCTCATATTTTGGGATGCTTCTCCGTTAAGTGCAACGAGCACTAGGTTTCCTGCCTTCACTGGATCCCTTCTTCTCAAGCATAACATGTTCAAAGCATGGTTCTGTCCTGTTCATAAATCAAGAGCTGCATAGAGACAAGTGGGTTGAATCCAAGTTGGAATTGGCGCACTTGGGCTAACCAGATACGGGCACAAAGACTACCAAGATGTGTAGCTTTTGGAGCAGAAAATTTTATGTCATAACAACCATATTCTATCGTTCCTCTAGGCTTGAATTAGCTGTCACGAACTTCTTTTCGTCTAAGATGCCTAATAGATGTTGACTTATCCTCTTAACATGTTCTCTCGCATCACAGGGCACAAGGCAAGCCTTGTACTCGAACAAGCGGGAATCTATAACTGTCACTGTAAACGAAGTAAACCCGCATACGGTCGGAGCGCTCATAGCACTTTACGAGCGAGCTGTGGGCCTTTACGCGAGCCTCATCAACGTCAATGCCTACCATCAGCCAGGTTAGTCTACAGTGTCCCAATTACTCCGATCTCTTGAAATATTGAACTATGTGTTGCGACTTATGTCTTTCTAGCTTGGAGCATGAATTCCTGACGAGCGGGTGACTAAGTTTTGGGGACATCTTGATTCCTCTTTGTTTCAAAGGTGTGGTGACTCACATGGAATGCAGTTTGCATGGAATGAAATTTGAGCAGATTGTTTCAAACATGGATAGTAGTGCATAGGTCTTAAGTCAAAGCCCGCTTTCCAGCACCTACTGGCTTTAACGATCTGTTACACAGTTTATCGTTCTGAATCATTGTTTCTAACTACTAGAATTTTAGAAATTATACGGCAGATTGTTTGACTAACGTTTGTTTCATTAGGTGTGGAGGCGGGAAAGAAAGCTGCAGGTGAGGTGCTAGCGCTGCAGAAAAGAGTCCTGTCAGTCCTGAACGACGCCAGGTATGTATTACGGACGAAAGCAAGTTTCCTGGGCTCGGATTGTATTTCCCTGTCAAAGTTAAGACTTACCTCAATCCTCCAAAATCCCAGATCGTGACATTTGGTTCGCTCCCTACAGCTGTAAAGAACCAGTGGAGCCTTTAACTTTGGAGCAAATTGCAAACCGAGCCCAAGCTCCACATCAAGTATGTGACTAAATATTCTCGTTCAATTTTTTACCTAGTGCGGGTGGATAATATTAGAGAGTGAGTTTGTGTATCTCATAAATTTGTTTGCGTATGTCCAGGTGGAAATGATCTACAAGATTGTGGCACACATGGTAGCTAATGATCGGGCTTTGTTTGCCGAAGGCAACTGTGGATCGCCAAGAAGCGTGAAAGTCTTCACTGGGGAATGTAATGTAGAAGACCTTTATGACCCTTAGATTTGACTGTATTTGAGAAGAAGCTTCCTGCTCTCCTGTGCCTGTAGAGTAATGTTCGAATAGTGAGAGAAGTTGTAATGACCTTGTAACGTTAATGTTCAGCCTCCAGTATCTCGAGCTCAAATTTGGGTTCCTGAACGGGATTTAGAGAAGAAATCACTTTTTGTTTTCCATGAAAGTTCCATCCTTCAAGAGTTGAGTCGTGAGCTGTCCAAGTAAACCACAGAGAAAGCAGCGTGGTGAAAAGTATAGTCAGTTTGAAAGCAACTAAACCTCTCATTTAAACAACGTGAGGAGGTTCCCGAACTTTAGATGGAGATCAACAGCTCCACCGCAGGCTCTTTGAGAGTTGTATTTTTCTCTGGATAAATTGTACAATTATTGTCTTGAAATATGATACTGAACTCCTTAACTCTCTGGATACGAGGATCCGAGAGAGAATTGCGTTGACGATGCAGCCTCAAAATCACGAAGTGATTGGGATGCTTTCCACTGTAAAAACCTAATTCAAGGGAGGGTGATTCACACTAAGAATAAGGTGACATGAACTTTGCCAGAGCGGTGAACTTGGTTCAGGGTGCATCGAATGCTGAGTCGTGCGAGGAGTACTGGGTTGTGATTGAGCGATTTAGGGAAGGGAACATTCATGATAACACTCATATACTGAAGCAATGGTGAGGTAAATTTCAGCTCCTTTTTTTTTTTTGGCATGGGTTGCATGTACTCGTTGGAAAGTACGGCTGAGGAAGAAAATGAGTCTGATTCCTTGAAGGGCGGCTTTCTGGTACAGAGGCGTGCACAGCGAGTGAGAAGGGACATGTGGCTGGGTGAGGATTTCTATTTCTAAGATCTTGCTCTTAACTTTGGTGCTTGTAGGGGAAAGATATCGCCAGATATTCGAGAGGACCTTCCGTTTAAAGTATGCACCGAAGCTGGACAGTCTCGAAACCTATTGAGATGTAATTTACAGTACAGGCACGGATCCAGCGGATAGAGCTGCTCAACACGTGTGCGATGCTGTCAAGGGGAGAACGTGACACCACATGAGCAAAATCTCATCCTCTGTACATAATTATTAGAGGCCCTTAATGTGGGTTTACGAAGAGTTAAAACTGTGTAGGTTTTCGATAGGACCAGGAAAGTTATGATGAGAGATGCTCCTCTTGATAAAACTCATGGTTAATGTGGATTTTCTATAGAAAGGATGAATTAACGGCGGATCGCTTTGCGAGTGTACTCCCTCGCGCAAAGAGGTCCAAACTTCAATATGTAACAAGGGCAGAGAGTACGAAGTGTAAGGTTAAGGTTATGAATATAAGCATGCCCAGGTCAATGCTCCGTGATGCCGAGTTCAGCTCAGCGGATAAGTGGTCATCACTTCAGCGTGGTTGCAGCGGAGAAAACCGTTGACACCTAATTACTGAAGTGAAGTGAAGGTAATCGACATATATATATAAAACGTCAGATTTCAGAGGAGGTCAATACCACGACTCTGGAATCCGCAGACGTGTTTATCAGAGTAATGAAAGCCTGCAGAGCTAACCATTATCATAGTCCTGCCTAGTGTGGTAGTCTACCGTCCGAGCATAATTTAGATCCAGAGAGTAAAGCGGTTATTCTATCTTGATGTGATACTTTGGTCTACTGTTTCCCCATTTACATTGGAACGACACCAAGAAAAAGAGAGCAAAATGCATCTCGTAATGTGTACATGTGCAATTTGCACCCACTGTAAATACTGTGTCTCGTCTGTGATCAAGATTTGTACTGTAATCGGTGGAGATCTATTAAATTTTATCAGAAATTTCTACCCTGGATTGACGTTAGTTAAGGCGAACCCGGATTCATAACCTCTCTATTGTCATCCACCCAAATTTGTGTTACCTCCGTGGATTAACTTCCCCTAACCGTCCGTTGTGATGTACCCTGGAGGCAATATATTCACCCAATATCCGAAGTTGGCAGGGATTCGAGAAACATGGGATGATCAGCACACGGCAAAAACTGCTTGCTCCGTTGTGCATGTGAATAGTTGTTGGTGTGTCCTTCGTCTAAATCTTCTTGCCTCGCTTCTTCACTGCAGTACAATAAGTTACTGTACTTCTGATTTCGCTTCCTTCAGAGTACATCTGTTGAAGCCCTGATGCCCTCCAGTTACTTTTTCACGCACACACTCGTGAGAGCAATCAATGTCCTGAAGCCAAGGTAAAGCGTCCAGAGGTTTATTCACGAGGTTCACTGAAGGACCGGAAATTCGTTCTGGGTCCCACTGCAACAGTGGACAGGCAGAGCACCTGACTGTAGTGAGTTGCAGAGTTGAACAGACAGTCGCAAGTGCTTTGCTGCAGCTGCTGCAACAGGTGCAGAGTGAAGATAAGAAGTTGCAGAAGCCTGAAGCACACCGCTGATTATAGATCCTAGCTCAGACATCCAGAGACTTTAAGTAGAGCAATTTGTGGGGTCTAAAAGTCAAGGCGGAAAAGAGGGTGGGTAATTATGACGCGATCTTGCTTGAATCACTGAAACGCTGACTGAAATAATGGAGCTGTGTCGCAAGCTATTCAAACAAACGATACAAGAGTGTTTTCTTCAGTTTCTTGAGCTTCTTGGTATGTCCGGAACCATGGAGGCCGAGTTCTTGAATATTGTACTCAAGATCTCCATCAGTGCTAGTTTCTCTGATTGAATAATGAATGACTTCCGTTTCGCTCGTGGATGTGGAATGAGTGACAGAACGGTGGTTATGCTGCTGTTGTGCTTCTTGACAGCTTGAGCAAAGACTAGGTGCAGTCGTCAAGAGAGGTGGTCATAAAAATGAAGGGAGGAGGTGAAGTCAAGGGAAGGAGTTGATTGATGCTGTGGGGACGGTGATGGGTCCCTTGTGCTTAGAACACCGAGAAGTGCTGGACTATATTCTCTTCCCCTAGAGACTCGCGACCATATTGTCTTTGTTGCCAGCGAGTTTCGCCATCAAGCAATTTAAGAGTTTTCAGTTTGTACTGAGCTCCAATGTACTGTAAGCTCCCGAACTTAAGTAAGGTCAAGACCATCACGAGATGCAGGTTTTATCGAGGGGATATAACGGGGAAGATCTTGCTTGAGTGAGAAGAATTCTCGAAGAAAGGGGTAGGAAGACGGGGAGGGGAGCTCGATGTATCTCCTATCATTGCCTTGAGCTATCAACATATAACACGCCGTTTCCCACCTCAATTGTCAGGGCAGAGGCCGATCTGAGTGGCTGGCTATACATACAGCTTTGAGGATGTTTTAATCTTGAGTGTTATCATCACCACGTCTGAGCATCTCAGCCGTGCAGCACGGGGAGGAGGGACCGCATGATTGACTCTGGAATCGTTGCTGAGTAAGTGGGTCGGTTGCTAAAGTCCAGAGTAGCAGTAGCCGCAGCAGCAGTAGTTATAGCACTCCAAGCTCAGAACCAGTGATAGATGATGATGGTGAACACGGAGCTGCAAGATTCTGGTAGAATGCGTCAACAGTAGCTCAGTGTCATGCGCCAAGGCATGGTGGTGGCGTTTGAAACTGAGTACCAACAGCTAGCCCACTTCAAATCCGCAGGCATCGCATGCCAGCATATCGTAGAATGAACATTAAAGGAGTAGATTGTCGCTTTGGAGCTTGAGATTTCTCTCGTTTCGCAGCAGCACAATGCTGGCACAGTGAAGAGCTATTGCACTCAGCTCAGGCGTGCAGCACCCCTCTCTTGCTCACTGCTGTTGCAACGAGGAGTCAAGGAGTGCGAGGAGAAGATGATGGCAGCTCATAAAACCGTTGGGGGCCGTCCCATGGGTTTAAGATGCATGGTCTGGGTGATTGGGTCGGTGTTTGTCATGATGTGCATTCAGCTTTGGGTGTATGAACGTAAGTGGTCTGAACACCACCCCGAGGAACTCGAGAAACATTCATTCAAGTCTCTCCTGGAGGTAAATTCCTCGGCTGGTTCCACAGATGGATTGGATGACAACTCGGAGCATATGCAAATGAGAGTTGTGGATGAGTCCTCTACCCTCAGAGAAATTCTAGACGCAGTGAGTATTTGCGCAGCCGATCCCAGCGGTGAGATTCAGGCCGACACTGCTGAATGCTTGGAGAAACTCTTCACCGAGTACCCTGCCCTCAGGACTTTGCAGCAGTCTTCCCATTTAGAGGAGTCGTCCTCCCAGCAGAGGATCAGCGATAAGATTCTTATTGACGCTCTGGAAAATCAGATTGCCACGTTAAGCCAAATGTTAGAGAGCTCATCGGAGTTTCTGTCTTTAAAGGACACTAGAGAGCCCGGACTTACAGACACCGACCGCAACTGGTTCATGAGCTCCATTAAAAGTTCAGGAGAAAAAACCGGTTACCCTGAAAGTCTTGAATTTCCTTCCGCAATTTCTGGTGGTAGACTTTTGTGTTTCATGGGGCATGATACCGGAGATGGGACGAAGAATAAATACGGATTTGCTTGGAAAGGGTACTTACCTCGAGGATCCATACTTCTTCCGGGGCTTACTCTTGTAGCTGACAACTATTGGGATTACCAAAATATTTGGCATGGAATGTCAGCACTGGTGAATTTCGTGTCTTGGAGGGCCCAACAGAGTTGTGTAGTTCCAGCAAGAGTGCTACTTTTTCACTGGGGTGAGCTTGTTCCTTCCATGAGTTCTTGGATGCACAATTTGCTCCATGCAGCGTTCGGGAAGCGCTTGGAAGTGGAGAAGCTGGACCATGGCGGTGAAGGACCCGTGTGTTTAGAGAGGGCTGTTGTGAACCGCAGAGGCCTCGGTGGAATGTCCACTCCCAACATGAATTCCATGTTCGAAACTATTCGGTGCAGGGCCCGCAAATTTTGTGCTCTGGAGCCACCACAAGTAACGGGAATGCTTGAGCCCAGTATCAACGTGACTCTTCTTGTAAGATCTGGAGCCAGGGCCCTATCGAATATCACTGGAGCCACAAATGTTTTATCAACTGAGTGTGGAAAGCTCGGCAACTGTAACTTGGAGGTTACTTCTGTGGCGAATCTCACCTTCTGTGAGCAGGTTAGTGCCCCAAATTGTTGTACTTGTAAATTGGAGCAATTCTTTGGAGGGATTTTGTCAATCATCACCCTGCAGCGAAGTTCCCACTTCCCTCCTTCAAGTTTTTCCGAGTTACTTTCAGGACTGTTACTTTTCAATATTGAAATGCGGACTTTTAATTTCATCTTTTCTGCGTAGTGGTATGATGGTTGAGTAATGTTATGAACTTAGGAATGGGAGAAGTTCCGTTTCGCAGCCAGGGTGATGGGCGAAACGGAACTTCTCCCAGTCCTAAGTTCATAATATTTCAATGTTTTGATAATGTGGAACTGTGAAAGTAAAGTTACATGCTTCACAGAGAACATTTTTACCCTTGACATCAATGTCAAGGTAATTAAGTCAATTGCCTAGTCACTGCTTCGAAATTATGGAAGGAGTGCTCGTTAGGTCGTTGGGTATTACTAATTGGACTGTGCTGTGAATGAGCCTTGTGCAGGTGGCATTGATGACCAGGACGGATATACTGGTATCAACTCATGGAGCGCAGCTGACCAACATGATGTTCATGTCCAACGGAGGCTACGTCATGGAGTTGATGCCCAAGGGCTGGCTAGAGTTTGCAGGAGTGGGACAGTACATTTACACATGGTTAGCAGATTGGACAAATTTAAAGCACCAAGGAATTTGGCGAGATACGGAGGGGCCAGATTGCCCATATCCAGCATCAGAAATTCAGAAGTGTTTTCTGTTTTACAAAGACATTAACGTTCTCCACAACGACACACACTTGGCGGAGTGGACCAGTGAAGTTCTGAAGAAGGTCCAATTGTCAAAACTTGAGTCAGCTAAAGAAGGACAAAGTAAAGCTGAGTCCGTTGTCGGCGGCTGCACTTGTGATCAGACGGACGACTTGGAACATGCCAGTAAAGTAAACAATGAGAATTCAACATACTTATAGCTTAGAACAGCAGTAACTCTTGTACATCTTATTCGGCTAATTGGCCCACACTTAATTCATCTTACTCTCCAACAACCGACATTGAGCTCCGTACTGTACTTATTTACGCCACTGAAAGCACGTTACGACCACGATTGAGAGATTCTCAGGCTGCGTGCAGATGTGTCTCATGGAGAAATCTGTACTCTATTTCCTTTAACCAGGTAAGTTGAATAAAAGATTCAACGAAGTATTTCTAGAATCATTGCCCTGTGCGGATATGCCGACCAAAGAAGAGTGAGCCCATAAACCCCAATTATGAAGAACATCAATTGTTCTTCACGAGGTTTGGAGGTCCGGACCTGGTTGTCGTTAGATTTGAGACTAGTGCCAAGACAGCCAAATTCACCATTCAACAAGGCTTCTTGTCGTTTTGATCGTCTCTTTAACCTTGCATCCGTTCAATCTAGGTTCGAGTCTGTTAACTGCGTGGTAAATGCAGGGGCATGTTGACCCCACAAACATCCTGAGTGATTGGGTGAAGTGAATCCAGAATATGTAGTGTCCAGAACGATAGTCCTCGCAAATTCGTTACTTCCTTTGTACAGTCGTCGTCTACTTACAAGTTCTTGCTATAAATTCCTTGTCTCCAAAGGTGGATGTACATCCCCCAGTGAATGACCTGATGAAGCCTGAAGCAAGGCCCGTGTCGTTTTTCATGAACGTGTTAAGGACTATCTTAGAACGAACTTCTGCAAGAAAATGTTCGTCGAAGTCAACCTGGATTCGTCCGTCAGGAGTATTGAAGGGGCGCTTGCAGAAGCCTATTTCCCATCCTCTTTTATCAGCCTAATGAATAGTCACCACGCGATTCAAGCTCAGCAAAATATCACGAACGTGAAGTTTCACTAGGTGGACTATCAAGGCCCAGGTAGTTTCATCCAGTTCTTCTCATGGAGAGTTCTGTGCGAGAAACATATTTCTCAGCTGGCATGCCAGAAAGTGATCTATAAGTTATAAGGCTTCGATTGAACGACCAGGATTGCAACAAGACGGCAAAATTAGGTGGCCCCTTTATCAACACCTACATAAAACTCATCGTGAATAAGGCCCCAATGGTGTGAGCGTCCATAGATGTGGACAGAATTTGAATCTCATTTTCACTACTGATACGAATACAATACTACTGAAGATAAAACACATATGCAAAAGATCACGTTCTACTCTGCTTGTGTAGGGCAAAATTGCTAACTCCAATATGGAAGCAGCATCCCTCTCAGGGGAGATAGAAAGAAGATGCCGCCAGCCGCAACTTGTTTCCAGTTTCTTTCCATCTCGATTCTGGAGCTGTGGCTCCCAACACAAAAACCTGCATAAGGCATTAGGCATTCCAGGATTTTCAGATGACCTCGAGGTTGAATGTGGAGTAAAACATTGATGGGTTTCCAGGTATGCGAGAATCGAACTACATGGTTAAATGGCAGTTTCTTACCCTTCCACCAGCGACACCTGCTGACATGGCTACATGTTTATCCTTCGCCACAAACTCGTACAAGTAATATGTCCTAGTGCGAATGGGGGCATTAAACCATACAGAAAGGTTAGTAAACCGAAAACTGTTCACATTCATTACTTAACCTAGGCATGAGCACATGAAGACGCGAGTGGTGGAAATCATATAAAATGGTGTGTTCTGTGTACAGCAAAAGAGAAGTCCTAGAGTATGAAAAGAGAACTGAAGAGCTTTAGGAGCTTCCAACAATAATGAGATGGGAATACTAGCCCATACTTATGGCAGATCTTTCCACCTCATATGATTGAATAAACAAACACGGTGTATTCAATGGGGAAAATGCACCATGTTGGCATGGATTTTATCAAGCATAAACTCTTGTGGACTAGAGGTCCTCGTTCAAGATAGCCACGATTGGTAGTGCCAACATACAAAGACTCGATGATGGCAACAAACCTGGGGATCCGTGATTTTTTAGAGTTGACTATTCGTGCAGCAACGAGCTTCGAGCCCCCTGAAAGACATCACAGGACCAGTTGCATACTTACTGCACCTTAAGAACGTATAGTACTCGAAATACTGACATACACGAAAGGCATTTTTGAGAACAATCCTGATAAAATACGGGCACAAATTTGAGCATTTGCTCATGTTCTTACTTCAATCAGCTGGTATGAAAGCTATATTAACATGTTATTTCATGCACTTATTACTGCAGACGACATTTTGATGTGGTACTCGACAACGCCTAACTCATCCGAAGTTATACAGTTTCCAAACCAACAAGTACCAGATGGGGATGGTCTCTTCCTTCACGTCCATCAGTACAAGACTCTAGGTATCTCCAACCGACAATATATGCTTAGATCTTGATTCTGATGAAGACTAGTTCTGCTACTAGTACGTTATAAGCTTGTGAGAGAAAAAAATTCCGCATTGTAGTTGACAGCACTTTTGTCATCAGTAGAATAACCAATCTAAGTCTACCATTGATCAAGATCGGATAGAGGCCAAAAAACCAGCTAAAGCACAAAAGCAGAGTGGTTGGATCACACTTGTACCTGGCACAAATTTGGGAGCAGCCTCTTTGATAGATCCAAAGTCAGAAATGTCCTGGGGCTGCACATTTGACAAATTAAGTTTCATACCAATCAAATTTCATACATATTTGGAATTCTAAACCATACCAGCAACAAATTTTTTTGTTGATACTTCTGTTCACTCGTACTCCCTTCAACAAGGGCCAAGAGCTCCCTTACTCGACGGCCAATCCACACAACCTGATTTCTCTACCGTACTTAGGTACAGTTACGTAACACCTTTGATCAAGCGGTGAAGATTACCTGATAAAAAGAAAGCTGCATCTGTGACGCAGGTTTGATCACGACACTTAACACTTCATCCCTGACGTAGCAAGAAAAGAGTCAGCTTTAAAAGGTGTAAATATATGCCGACAGCAGTTTCCCATCGACGGGACCTCTTGACACTTCGTTATTCTCTACAACCATGGGGCTTAAAACTAATAGATGAAGATGTTTCCCTGTATGACTAAATTAATTTGCCAAGGTGGACATACAAATGCCTTCGTCATAAGATCTGACAAGTTAGTCTATTTTACTATCTGAGTAGCAATGTGTACCTATCAGGAGAAGCAAATCGTGCTGCAAAAGGTCTGTCTTTAGCTCGTTCCCCGTACAGTGAGTTCATTGCTTCCTGAAGCCATAACCGAAATCAGCAACATGTATATGGTAAAGCCAGCAAAGTAGTTAAACCAACTTTGAGCAACAGGCAATATATTAAGAAAACGAAGTCGAAAAAGGAAAGGACTTCAAATACTTTTTCCCTTGGGCCCTAGGGAAAAAGAATAGATTTTCCACCTCGTTGATAGGGTCCAGAACGTCTTGATATCCTGGAGGGATCCGGAGCGCGAATCCTTCTCCTCGAAATCGATACCATGTGTTAACATCGTCTACTGATTGTACAGGGGGAGGCGGTCGGGTGTATCCTCCAGTACTAACTTTTTCGGAGGTTCCAGGAATTGAATCGTCACCTACATCGTAGAACCTACTGAACCCATACGCCTTTCCAGGAACACTCACAGCTGCCAGAGCTGCGCTTGACAGCAGCCATTCTCGCCTGTTGTGTCTTGGTGGTGACTCCTCGTTTCTGTCACTAGTAGAGGCGATCGTAATGACTCTTTTGATTAATTGCGGTCTAATGTAAGCACTACTACATAAATGAGAAGGCTTCTCGACCCCCTTCACCTGCAGTTCGAAGACCACCCAAGCACATACATATGTTATTCATCAGCTGATACATATAAACCCATAATCCTAAGAGTGATGACTATATTGCAAATACCCACTTCGGACAAATCATCTGCTCTGACAGAGCATCACATGTGCAATTTTAGTCAAAAATTATCCTTCAAGCACTCAATCGACAGCCTTCTTTCCAAAACAGAAATTGGCCGTATTCGTATTTTGTTTAGAGTTGAATGCCCCTGTCCTCGACAGAAATCGAAATCTCCATTCCCTCGTTTTACAACCATATACATGATCTAAAAGCTCCCCGTCCTGAGCAAGATAAAAGACCAAAAGCAAAACGCCGCATGGTTTTCAATTGTGAAACGTACCACACGTCTTTGCTTCCGCCAAACCTCGACTCTAAACTCTCGACCTCCAGCCACATTGGCGCCAGCAGCTAATCGCTCCCAGTCCACGACGCCACAGACATTCCCGCAGCCGCTGCTGCTGATGGCAACACCAACAGCAACTCCGGCCATCTCTCTCGACCACCTCAATTCTCCGATCAATCAAATCGAATTGTTTTACATGAAATGATACAGATAGCAGTGGTCCTGTCACTCAGAACCACAAAGCTTTTCTATCCCCCAGATGAGAAATTCAGTTCGTCCATTACGCACAGAATTTTTCCAGCAG
The DNA here is from genome assembly GCA_948567375.1 of Lunularia cruciata. NCBI lineage: Eukaryota > Viridiplantae > Streptophyta > Marchantiopsida > Lunulariales > Lunulariaceae > Lunularia > Lunularia cruciata. Next base: position 62,682,277 of record OX419758.1, read on the forward strand.
TGGATGCATCGAGGAACTCGAATCAACACATCCAGGGCGGAAGAAGAGGGTCCGACTAGTAGCAGTTTGTCCTGGCCTGTCATCTGAGTTCATGTCCTCAGATAAGATGATGCAGAGGAACGAAATCCGTTTCTCGTCGAAATCACGGTTCTTCTTCGGCGTTGCTCGTCTGTTACAAGAACTGGCTACTGTATTACTTGGGGATCTCCCAGCGTCTGCATGCATTTATCAGTGGCTCTTGTTATATTATATGAACACGGGGGTTCGGTGAATACTGTGTTATAATAGTTATCACGAGATACAAATATATTAAGTCAAATATTCCCGATAAATAGATAGGATAAAATTTTAATTTATAATTTAAAAATATCCTGTTTTTAGTGAACTTGTTCTAGTTCATAAATTTTTTCATTTTTATTTTTTTATTGCCTTTTATATATTTTTAATATTTACATTATTGATTGGCATAAAGAATTTTGGCAATTTCTTCTTTTATATATATAATATAGCAAAAAGGTCCACGTTGCATGACTCTCATACTAATAACCTTTAACATATCAAGAGAATTGAGATTAGAAAGAATCCACCGATTCTTAAATGGATGCAATTTATCAACACTTTGTCCTCTCTAAGAGGATTTATGAATCTCATTGTGTTTTGATACGGAAGAATTTAGTAATTTAGTATATATGAGATGTATACTAATTAGAGAAGAAAATGCTATACTATATAAATTCACTATAAATTCAAATATGCACTAAACTTGTACTAGTACAATATATGTAAAACAATGAAATAGATATAGCATGCATTTGAAAAGATAAATCCACATATGTAAAGTGCACAATTTATCTTAGCCCATTATGATATATTTATATATTATTTAATGAAATTATTATTATGTGAAGAATCTAAACCAGTCCACATTTTCTCTAAGAAATAGTTTATAAAATATGTAACCAATTGAAAAATGCACTACATATCAAATTTAATCTTGAGATATCGCTCTTAGTTCAACTTTTAGTATGTATATTATAAAGTAAACTCAATTATTTTCCATCGAAGTAGAGGATGATTTTCTCCCCTAAATAATGAGATCCAAGATATGTCTTCTTATAAGAAGACATATCTTGTATAATATTCCACCTTTCATATATTTTTAAGAAATGTAAAATTTCTCACTAAATTAAATATATACTAGTATTTAAAACTAGATAGAATACCATAAACTTAGTAAGTTGTAAATCTGATTATATATTTGTCTAATTTTTATATTTGATATCATATTTAAATACTATATTGTAGTTATCATTTTAGTAAAAAGAAAATTTATAAAAGTTTCAAATAATGAGGGATAATTCCTAAATTTATAAAAACATACTAGCTCATACATTGCACGGGCATCTTGTGCAAGTAAACAATGCAATACTATAATAGTGAAAACTAAAATAGATATACTACTTGTAAAATAAAATACAAAGTATTTACAACCCTATCAAAGCTCTTTTGACAAATATATGAGTATAATTTTCTCCTTGTCACTAAGTGACACAAATCATGGACAAGCAATACTTAAGAGATAAGAGTGGAGAAAGAATTGGACTAGAAGTAGGGTCACATAAGCAATGTGGAGGACTAAGTGACATAGATAGTGGATAAGCTATAGAGAGAGAAGAGAGAGGAGAAAGAATTGGACTAGAAGCGGTAGGAGGAGGATTTGAGAACACATGCGGTTTAGTGCAGGATAAGCTATAGAGAGAGAAGAGAGAGGAGAAAGAATTGGACTGGAAGCGGTAGGAGGAGGATTTGAGAACACATGGGGTTTAGTGCAAGACAGTGAGCATACACCGTACCTTACATTTTAATTATGATTTCACAAGGTTCTACTCATTTTCTTTTTTATTTCACAAAGGTCAATGTTGAAGCAAGGAGGCTTAAGTTGTTATCGGTTTCTTTCAAGAGAACTCCAACTATGCAAAACAGACTTAGAAAAATTCAGACTATTTTTTATGTACACTATGAGTCAATGGTGAACTTCTTGATTGCCTTGGGCTAATTATGAATGACTTACACTTGATGATAAATATTGGAGCTCTTTAGTTATCAGCAAAACTAAAACTAAAACTATGTCTATAAGAGGCATTTTGCCTAGCTATATATAGATTGTCAGATTCATGTATTGACTACAAAGGAACCTTTTGTATGATAGATTGAATCAAAGAACTATTGATCACATATGAACATAATATACCACCTAGTCAAGACAATATCTTACTATTTGTTTCCATATTTTTGTTCTACAATTGACTTTTTATCAATGTAATGAATGGGTGGCAATGATATGGAACAATACATATTATAGATGTGAGCAATTGGAACTTATGACTTTAAACCATGACCATTAAAATTAAGTTATAGAATGTTGTAGGCTAATGGGAAAATGATTTAAACAATTCAATGCAATGAGAAATTTATTATGTTCAGCCATACTATTTCACAATGTTCATGATATCTAAAGTAGTAATTGGCTTCATTTGATTCTTTATGACCTATAATGCCATCCATTAGAAACCCAATAGACCAGAGCTCTTGTTAAGTTTGAAGGGTCTAACCTCCTACAATGGCCTCATAGAAGGTGTTGCATTGATAGCATACCACTTGGAGAGTATGAAAGTTCTCATGAAAGCATTTGTGATAAATTAAGCATAGACCCAACTCTTCACTTACTTTGTTGCACTCTATACAAGTTACCAAAAAGTACCAAAAAACATCAATGAAAGACTTCTACAACTTTGAAAGTTGAACTCTATTATGCAATTTTCAAAGCATCCATTGACCCTGATGTTTTAGTACCAAACAAAAAAAATTCAATAGATAAAAACCATAGCTTCAAATATTGAAAGTTCACATAGATTTTGGATCCTTTGAACCATGATCTTATTGTTCTCATACTCATAAGCAACGTCAAACTAGTGCATTCATGAGGTAAATTTTTCCCAACAAACAATTAGCATGGTGGAGGATCATCACAATAGTGAGGAACCTTGGTCTTAACTTCAAGCAACTTGATAGTTGTTGGAACTAGTTTATGGATTCCTACACTCTTCTCTCGTGTATGATAAGTTTATACTTCATAACAGTCTACCATTTGTTCAGTATCTAATGTTTGTCATTCTACATTAGACAAAGATGTATCATGAAGAGTTTAGGCTAAATACCAAAAGAGTACTATTAATAGGGCAAGAGCCAAAAATAGTTTGAATTTGTAAAACCAAAAGCTAGATATATCATCCAAAGGTGAAAATTGGCTTGGTAACATCTAGAAGGATGTTATATATGATGGGCTAGGGAGATCATATAGAAGTGTCACCAAAATCAGACTTTTACTAATAGAGTAGGAATTGAAAATAGCCTAAAAACTTTAGAGCCAATTTTGGAGACCTAAATGGATGAATTAGGCCTCAAAAATGTACATATTCTCCTCCTCCCTCCCTCACTCCTCCCCCCCCCCCCCCCCCCCCCAACCAAAAGAAAGGTTGGCCTTCCCTTTCCCTATGTTTGTCTCATCAAGAGCTTTCCAATGGTGCTTCACCCCATGATTCAAATATTCCTACATGAAGATTCCCTTTTGTCAAAGAGAGTTTGACCAACTAGATAGGATAAAAACCAACATGTCACCCATGCATGCAACTAATCTAAGGATAGAGATTGTTGACATGTCACCAATCCATGTACTTGATTCAAGGGTGGAGCTTTTTTTTTGGAAATCCTCTTTGCTATATAATACAATAAAGGTGCTCCTTTGGAGCATTGGAGATTGAGTGTGAAATTGTGTGTTTCTTCTTTTATGTTTCTTTTTAGGTCTCTTATCCTCAGAGGATTATAATGGTATCAAAGCAAGTGTTTCAATCCAAGAGAGTGGATCACCTCTCTTGGAAGAACATGGGCTATTGAGACTAAGTAATTTTTGTGGAGAGACATCACAAAGTAATTGATAGATTAGGAGTGTGCTAGAGAGAGGATGGGATGGAGGCTTTCCCAGGAAAATATCTAGCACTTTGCTTTCTATTCTTGAATCTGTTTGAAATCAAGATTATGTACATCCTGTGTGAGCAAGTGCGAGTGTATTTTTTTTTCATTTTGGAGTAGAGTTCATGGATATAATGATAAATTCACCAAACCCAATGATTCTACCTATGGTGATCTATGATAGAGAGTAGGATTTGACAATCTACATTCTATTATGATGGACTTGAATATACCAAATCCTCTCCCTTTCAAAACTCAAGTAGAAATCCGTTATATGGCCTGACTAAAAGTTTAGGGATTTTGTAGTTTGCAATTTTGGTGAAGAATACTATCAACAAGTGAAAGTCTATGAAGTCCCAATGGTAGTTCCAATAGTTTGTGCTCCCTCTTGAGTGATCATATTAACACTCTATTGAAGTAGGAAGTAGTGATTGGGTAGTGTTGTATATAAGAATCATGGATATGTAGTAACAGGAGTTGATGCAGGAATGCAAGGACTGTTGAACAAGTTTTGAGATATCAAAATGACCATGGAAGCATTGCAAAGTCAAGTACGTACCTCAAGATTGATCAAGCAATGTGCAAAGGAGAGTTGTCCCAAAACCTAGTACTAGCAACCAAAATACATGGAGAGTCACTCATGCCAAGGACATCGACCTTGATCAATAATGAGACCACATTGTTATTACGGATGAAGAATACTTGCAACATCAAGCCTTACAAGGAACAATATTCCATGGGAGTGGTGGAGAATTGGATTTCAAGAATGAATCTATACTTTTGATTGTTCATAATTGAAATCACTGATTGTTCTACCGGTGTGTTTGCATGTAGGTACTTGACTGATAAAACCCTCACATGGTATGATGCTTGGGAACAATCAATGTTGGCATAAGAAAGGGAGGTCACTTGGATGGCCATGAAGGAAGTACTATTGAAGAACTTCCAATTGGTGGATTTGGTGCAAATGGCCTACGTAAAAGACCAAGATTGAGGAGAGAAATAAGAGAATAGAAGCTCACATTAGGACATTTGACTGAGAGAAAACTCCAAATACCTAGCATGAGCTTTGGCTCTTGTATTTATAGAAAGCATACAAGGCCCTTGAGAAGCTTCTCAAGAATTTTTCTTCAGCCGCTTTCTCAGAGTGCAAGCCAAGTTAACTAGGAAGCTTCTCAAGAAGCTTTCTTCTAGAAACAACCTACTTGGGATATAAGCTAAGCTAGTGGGAAGCTTCCCAAGAAGCTTCATAGATACTTCTAGAATATTCTAGGCTAATTTGGCATATTCACTACTTTGTTAACCTTGACTAACTTTGTCACTAAACTCCATATTATTATATATTCCCCCACCGCTAGTTGGTGACGTCCTCGTTGCCAATGAAGCTTTGAACTCTTAGATGGCCAGTTCTGCATTCTAGAGATAAGAAAGAGGTTCCTATGTGGCATCATGAAGAGGATAGCCCTTCCAAAGGACCTTGTACTTTGTATGTTGTCAATGGCTATGTTGGATGTGGCAACGTGCAAGTATACAATCAACTTTGTACTCTTCATGATCATTGATAAGGATAGGAGGAGGAAGAGGTTGAACTCAAGAGGAAAAAGAAGATGGGTTAGGAACAAAGGGTTTCAACTTGGAAATATGAAAGACAGGATGGATGCGCATATGGCAAGGCAAGGCAAGGCAAGTTGATAAGCAACATGAGAGACAATTTGGGTGACATCAAAAGGTCCTATCCAATTAAGAGCAAGTTTACAAACTTGGGTATCAAGTGGGAGAGGGAGGTTGTTGGATGAGAGCATGACCTTATCACCAACTTGAAAGTTGAGATCATGATGATGGTGATCCGCATATTGTTTTTGCCAATTTTGAGCAATAAGGAGATGAGATTTGGCTTCTTGGAGGGATTAGGAGATGATGATCAAGAAGGTGGAAGTACAAGGGACATGAGATGGAGGAGGAGCAAGAAGGGAATCTAAAACAAGTGAGTCTTGGCCAAAATTGAGAAAGAAAGGACAGAATCTGGTGCTTGCCTATTTAGAATTATTGTATGCAAACTCCATAGCTACAAGACATTCATCCCAATTGATATGGTGAATGTTGACAAAAGCACAAAGCATATCTTCCAAGGTGCAATTTTCACGTTTAGTTTGTCCATCAGTTTGAGGATGATAAGCCATGGACAAAGCAAACTTGGTGCCGAGTGTCTAGAAGAGTGCTTGCCAAAACTTTCCAATGAAGTGAGGATCACAATTGAAGATGAGTACACACGTCATCCCATGATGCTTGAATACATTGTCAAAGTAAATTTGTACTAAGATTGGAGCATCCATAATATCAACTATTGGTGCCAAATAGATTTGCTTACTATGCTTATCCACAAACACCACAATTTTTATGTGTCCTTGCTTTGTCTTGGGCAAGGAGGTGATGAGATCTAAGCTCACATGTTCCTAATGAGTAGATGAAATAGGGAGTCTTTAAGGAGTAAACTAGGTTTTTGGTTACTAGCCTTGTTGCATTAACAACTCTCATATAATTGAACAAACTCTTAAAAATCTTGTGCCATGTTGGAACATTACCATTGGTGTTGGAGGGTACCCAAGGTCTTGTCCACACCCATGTGACCAGCAATTGGTAAATCATGGGCTTCTTGAAAGCGCACAAGTCAAAGATCACCTTTGGTTGGAACATAGATTTGATCTTCATGGAATAGAAGGCTTTCCTTGAAGGAGAAGGTGTTGTACTCCTTATCACATGTTGCAAGATGACCATGTACCATCTAGAAGAAGGGATATTGTTGTAGAGATGACCAAAACTTGTTTTGGTTTGGACCTTGGAGTCAATTGACACCGTCCTAATTGCCATCGTGATGAGAGGAAGAGACTTCAAATCAGGATGTCATGATAGTGCATTAGGGATGGCATGGAACCAACCTAGTTTGTACTCAAGTTTGATGTCAAAAAATTGGAGTTGCTCCTCCTATTGATGATGTTGACTCTTCATGTGTTCAAGTGTAAGGTTTGCAATATGTTTTGTGATCAGTTCACATGATCACTTGCTTCTCCAAGAAGTAATGCCTCCATACCTTGGTGGCATATACCATTGCAAGTTGTTCTCAATCTTGAGCAGAGTAATTTCTTTTGGTTGTATTTAGTTGGAGAGACACAAAGGCAATGGGATGTAGTCCATCTGGGAATTCTTGCTACAACACGGCTCCAATTGCAAAGTTAGAAGTATCAAAATCAACTACACAAGATAGTTGATGATCGTATGGTTGAAGAATGGGTCTTGAAGACATTGTATGTTTCAACTTTTGGAATGCTTCTTTGTGCTTGGTGGTCCACTGAAAGCTCAAGTTCTTCTCCAAGAGGTCAGTCAATGGTGTAGCCACATGAACATAATAGTGGATGAACCTTCAATAAAAATTAGCCAATTCATTAAATGCTTGTACTTTTGTAGCATCCTTTGGAGTAGGCCAATCAGTAATGGCCTTGATTTTCTCCTCTTCCATCTTGATCCCCTTCAATGAGATCTCGTGACCCAAGAAGATAACTTCCTTTTGCCAAAAGGCACACCTTGATTTCTTGCAATTTCCACTGTTGTAGTTGTCTTAGGACTTCTTGCACATGATTCACGTGTTTTGCCTCTGTCTTACTATAGATTAAGATATCATCCAAGAACACCACCATGTATCAGTCCAATAGTCCATCCAACATCCAATGCATCTGATCCATGAAGACTGATGGAGCATTAGTGAGCCCAGAAGGTAGAACTCTCTATTCAAAATGTCCATACCTTGTGCAAAAATCAATCTTTGGCACATCCTCCCTATCAATGGAGATTTTCCAATAGCCATTACAAAGATCCAACTTGGAGAAGTATCATGCTCCACTCAATTGATCAAGCAAGTCATTGATTTGAGACAAGGGATATGCATTCTTCATTGTTTTCTTATTGAGCCCATGATAATCAATACAAAAACAAAGTCATCCATCCTTCTTCAAAACAAATAATTCCGATGCTCCCCAAGGAGAGGTACTATATCATATGAAATCTTTCTCCAACAACTCTGTAAGTGTTGTTTGCAACTCCTCCAACTCCTTTGGTGAGAGTCAATAGATTGGTCTACTCATTGCAATAGTTCCTTGCAATAACTCAATCTTGAAGGGCATACCATGATTGGTGGGTAATCCCTTTGGTAGATCATCCAAAAACACTCCACAAACTCCTAAATTATCTGATAAACCATTGCTTGATGAGGCTCTTGACCCTCCTCAGATTTTCCTTGTACAATCAGCTTGATCCACACCATAAAAATAGACTTATCTTCCTCTAAAGCTTGCTCTATGGCTGCTTCACTAACAAACTTCTCATCTAAGGACTCATCTCTCTTCAAAGCTTGTTACATGGCTGCTTTCTTGACAAACTTCCCATCTTGGGGCTCATCTTTCTTCAAGGCTTGCTCTATGTCTACCTTCTTGACAAACTTCCTATATTGGGATTGACTGTTCTTAGGTGTCTTACTCAGAGGTGCCAAAAAATCTAATCAAAAATTTCTACCTTGGTGTTATACTTGCATTTGTCTTTGGGTCCAATCAAATTGAACCTTATGATGTTCAAGCCAAGGTAGTCTTGGAATAACATCTTAATCTAGAGGTACCACTACAAACCTCATACACTCCAAATACTCCTTCCCAATCTTGAAGGTTACATGATGCAAGGTACAGAATGTAGAACCTTTTCTACCATCCACCATCATCAATCTACTTCTAATCAATGGCTTGATAGGAAAACCCAATTCCTTTGCTACTTGCATAGACATGCAATTCTTTGAACTTCCAAAATCAACCAAAATACTACAACCAATTAGATATCATACCTTGCAAGTGAAGCAAACTTGCATAGGTCAAGCTTTCAATCCCATAAGGACTAATTAAGCTCCCAATAGGCAGCTCAAAATCTCCTATTGGGATTCCTCATTTCCTTGATCATTTTTCTCCACAGTTTCCATTTGGGCAACTTGTCAAGATCGCTCATTCTTGAGTAGACATTATGCAATGTGGTGTCCAATTTAGTGACAATAGAAACATCCACCATTTTGTCATAATCTCTCATGATCTATTGTGCTAAGTGGTCTTTGCTAGATAGCATCAATCTCCATTGGTATTGGCTCATGCACCCATGTATAGTGTGTGGGTGGCCAAGGTCAAAACCAAGTTGTTGCAACCGGGGAATCAAAGTGTTCAGCCAACTACATGGCTTTGTCCAAGTCCTTGGGTTCATGCACAGTTACTTCTAGTTTGGTGTGGGATTTCAAGCCTCTCACAAAGTGATCTAGAGCTTCCCCATCTAGTATATCCAGAATTTTCATAATGGTGTTCTAGAATTGAGTGGTATAGCTTCTTATTGAGCTAATTTGCTTCAATTCTGCCAACTTATCTTGTATGGCCCATGTGGCATTTAGAGCTTGGAACCGCCCAATTATTGCACTCTTGAATTTTGCCCATGTCAAGATTAGTGTGACATACTACCACTCAACTTGCTCCACTTCAAATTGCCACCATAATTTAGCCACTGTATCCAATTGGCTTGAGGCCAATAGAATTTATCTTTGTTCATCTTGAAGGTTGTTGCTTCAAAGTAATGTTCACAATCAAACAAAAAAATTTCCACTGTACCTAGAAGGTTCTTCCCTTCAAATACCTTAGGCTTTGGAAATCATATTTTCTCTTCTCCTTCTTGTACTTGTGCTCTCCTACCTACTCTTGTTTATGATAGTCTCATTCATCCAACAATTGAGTAAGGAGCTAGATTTGTTGTTGCATAGCAAGAATAACTTTGTGCATTGTTGCTATAGTTTCTACTCTATCACACTATCCCCAATTTATCTAATTTATTAACACATAGATGCAACAAGTCTATTTTTTTCCATAAGTTACAATTGAGAGCATCAAGGGTTTCCCAAACAAGGTGATTATATGCAAAAAAATTTATCCAAAGTGTGAGGTGATGAATTGTGTGAAACAATGTTTGGGTAGTACTTGGACACAAAAATCCCAATGGTTTGGCGGAAGTGGATTTTAGAATTTGGTGATCCATAAATTCCATCCATTCCATTCTTGCTCTAATACCAATGTAAAAGACCAAGACCAAGGAGAGAAATAAGAGAATGGAAGCTCACCTTGCGACACTTGAATGAGGGAAAACTCTAAATGCTTAGCATGAGCTTTTTGCTCTTGTATTAATAGAAAGCATACAAGGCCCTTGAGAAGCTTCTCAAGAAGCTTCACTCAAGAAGCTTCCTTCATTCACTACTTCGTTAACCTTGACTAACTTTGTCGCTAAACACCATATTGTTATAGCTTGAACCTGGCTATGGAAGTTGAAGCAAAATAATAGTGTACAATAATACATGGAGGCATTCCTTGATTTATAGGTAGCAATAACCAACATGAGTCTAGCAAAAACTCTAGACAATTTCAAACAAGGATTGAAAGAGCAAATCCACCAAGAAGTAATTGTACAAAACCCTTGTATGGTTTTTGAAGCCATTGCTTGTGCTCAAAGAATAGCAAGGGAGCTAGTAGGAGGTGAATGGATCATCCCAACTCAACATTATTGGGCTGAAATACAACACTTTGGTGGACCAATTCCTATGGAATTGGGCAATATTTGATTTAGAGAACAAGGAGCATGACCGCCTCAAGGAGAACAAGGATGGGTCAACAAAAGGAGAGATGGGATCCCACAAGGAGAATGGACTTGGGCATAACAACATCATTGCTAAAATTGTGTCAAGTTGTCCACCTTGCCATCAATTTCCATACTCATTTCCTTAGATACCCTTGGACTCCAAAAAGACAATCTTTGAACAACATGGAGAGAAGAATTGAAGAGGAGGATGCAAAAATCACCTCAAAAAATGAAGATCACCAATAAATGTAACTCACGGCCTTATTAGCTCAATAGAAAAGCAAAATAGTGGGGGAAGGAAGAGGACAAGTGCAAAGAGACTCAGAAAAACAAGCTCACAATTGATTGTTGTAAATGGAGTCCTAAAAGATAATCAAGTGAGAGTATTAATAGACCTTAGAGCAACAAAGAATTTATTGTCTTGCTCTATTGCAATAAGTTTGGAGATGGATCTAGAGAAGGATAAGAATGAGGAAGTAGAATTACCTAATGGGCAAACAGAGAGGATTGATTCATTACCTAGAAGGGTTGCACTTTCTGTAGGAGAGTATCATGAAGCAATTAAGTGGCAAGTGATATGGTTAGCTCGTTATGATGCAATCTTAGGTATGTTGTGGATTGAGCACTACAACCCCATGGTAGATTGGAGGAAGAAAGTAGTGAGGACTCACCAATGGAAGATCATTGGAGTTAAAGAAAGAGCACAAATGCAAGAATTACCTCTATATGTCATAGGGGTAGCAACTATATGTAAGACAAATAGATGTTTCATGGGCCTAATAAGAGAAATCCAGAGTGCACAACTTGATGGACAAGTTCTTGAGAAACTAAGAGATGTGGTCAATGAGTTTCAAGATGTATTCCCAGATGACCTATTGTTAGGTTTACCACCAAAAAGGAGAGTTGATCATAAAATCAAGATAATTCTTGGAAAGATACCTCCTTGTAAGGCCCCATATTAACTATCACCTCATGAGTTGGAGGAGTGTAAGGCTCAAATTGAGGATATGCTGCAAAAAGGGTTTATCAAACCCAACATCTCACCATTTGGAGCTCTTGTCTTGTTTGTGAAGACAAAGGATGGTATAATGCACATGTGCATTGCCTATTAAGGCCTAAATCAACAAATAATGAATAGTAAACCACATGGATGACCTATTCAATCAACTCAATGGGGCAAAACACTTCACCAAACTTGATTTGCGGGGTGATTACAACCAAATCCGGATTGCAAAAGAAGACATCCACAAGATTGCCTTTTGAACAAGGTATGGTCACTTTGAGTACTTGGTGATGCCGTTTTGCTACTTTCATGAGTTTGATGAATGACATATTTTTTCCATACTTGGATAAATCCATTATTGTTTTTCTAGATGACATCCTTGTCTATAGTAGGACAATGATGGAACACAGAAACATCTGTAAGAAGTTTTCTAGATTCTATGAAAGAATCAATTGTACCCCAAAATCTCAAAGTATGATTTTAGCAAGTTTGAAGTAAACTACTTAGGGCATAGAGTAAATGTAGAAGATATCCAAGTATTAACAGATAAAATAGAGGTCACTCAAAAAATGGAGTGCTCTAGAAGATCAGACCCAACTCAAGAGTTTCTTGGATTCACAAGGTTCTATCAACTATTTGTCAAAGACCTCTTCAAGGTAGTACAACTGCTAATAGCACTACTTGGCAAGGAGAAGAAGTGGATGTAGAGAACCACACAAGAATTGGCTTTTCATGAATTGAAAGATGTATTACTACATGCATCAATCTTGAAATGAAATGACCCAAAATGTGCAATCAAGTTGGCTATAGATGCATCAAGCATAGCAATAGGAGTAGTCCTACAACAAGATTGGCATGACAAATGAGACCTACCAGATTGCATATTTCTCTTGAAATTTGTTATCAATAGAATGCAACTATCATACCACTTAATGAGAGAAGTTGGTCAATGTCTTTGCAACCAAGCATTGGAAGCACTATCTTGGCAAGAAGGCATTTGTAGTGGAGACAGATCATAACATCTAGTCTACCTAAAGATGCAAAAAGATCTATCTCATTGATAGATTTAGTGGGTAGAGTAGAGACAAAGGTTCAACATAATGATCACATTTTTGGAAGGCAAGAAGCAACTTGTAGATCCATTTACTTGAATTCCTATGGTAAACAATTTGGTGATAGAAGTCAAGATGAACCTTGAATTTTGGCCCAGAATTCTTATTGCTATGAAATAAATAAACCCGTAGATTGTAGGAGCTCAATCATCCAAAGGCATCACTAATACCAAAAGACTTGCTTGTCATGATGGCAGGTTATGGATCTTGGAGAACACGGCCATTAGAACCACCATCCTAGCAGAATGTCATAATTCCGCCATTGTAGGTCACTTAAGAGTGAACAAGACCTTAGATGCAATCAAACATTACTACTATTGGCCCAAGATGAGCAATGATGTGATAGAATATATTCAAAACTACCTACTCTATCAACAAAATAAAGATTCTAATCAAGCTCTTGTTGGACTCCTTCAACCTCTTCTTACTCTTACACAACATTGGGAACAAAGCAGGCTATTGCACTATTGAAGTTATGCTCTAAGGCTTCACCCTAAAGGAGCAAGAAAGGTAGGACACCTTACTCCCATTGGTGGAATTTGCACAACAATTCAATGAATGCATCCACACATACCACACCGCTCTTCCTCATGTATGGAGAGCATCCTTTCACACCTTTGAGCTTGATGAAGATCTGCCCGGTGGATACTAAGGTGGATGTTGTCAACACTTTTGTTTCCAAAATCTAACAAGGAGTGGAGAACATCAAACACAAGTTGCAAATCACCAAAATTGACCAAAAAATAATATGCAAATGCACATCATTGGCACATGGAGTTCAATCTTGGGGATCAAGTCTGGTTGTCAACAACCAACCTCATATTAGTTGACCCTTGCAAGCTCAAACCTTGTTTTATTGGGGCTTTTTCCGTCCTTTGTTGCATCGGTGCAATGGCCTATCACCTCAAGCTACCACCACATATGAAGATCCACCCTATATTTCATGGTTCCTTACTACACCAATATGCTCCCTAACCGCCCCACATCTCTTCCATACAAGAAAGTTGACCTCTCTAACACTCATTGATGAGGCGGAGGAATATGAGGTCAAACATATTCTCCAGAAATGCATCCGTGGTACCCGCCATCTACATGTGGAATATCTAGTACATTGGAAAGAGTATCCACTATGTGAGGCAACATGGGAGCCAATAGCCAATTTGACCATGCATCGGTGTTAGTGAAATCTTTTGAGCAACAAGTTTGCAACAAGGATGTTGTGTCTTAAAAGGGGGAGGTTTGTTGTAACAATGTGGAGTTTAGCAATGTAGTTAGTAAAGCTAATGAAGTAGATAATAAGCCAAATTAGCCTAGAATATTCTAGAAGTATCTAGGAAGCTTCCCAACTAGTTAACTTACGCCCCAAGCAGGTAGCTTCTAGAAGCTTCTAACTAGCTTAGCATGCACACCAAGTAGGCGGTTTCTAAAAGAAAGCTTCTTGAGAAAGCTTCTTGGTTAACTTGGCTTGGACTCTAAGAAAGAGGCTCAAGGAAGTTTCTTGATAAGCTTCTCAAGGGCCTTGTATGCTACCTATAAATACCAAAGCCGAAGCTCATGCTAGGCATTTGGAGTTTTCCCTCATTCAAATATCCCAATGTGAACTTCCATTCTCCTATTTCTCTCCTTGGTCTTGGTCTTTTACATTGGTATCAAAGCAAGAATGGATGGATGGAATTTATGGACCACCAAATCCACTTCGGCCAAACCATTAGGATTTTCATGTCTAGATATTACACAAGCATCATTTCACACAATTCATCACCTTGTGCTTTGGGTAGAATTTTCTGCATATGATCACCATGTTTGAGGAACCCTTGATACTTTTGGTTGTAACTTATGGAGAATGGTGGACGTGTTGTATCTATATGTTAATCAATTAGATAAATTGAGTGTAGTGGAATAGAGTAGTAGTTATGGCGGCAATACCGGACATTATCCTTGCAATGCAACAAAAAATCAAGCATCTTACTTGATTGTTTGATGAACTAGACCAGCAACGACGAGAACATATAGAGAGAGCACCAAATTGAGATGGAGAAGATTACATTCAATTTCCAAAACCCAAGGTGTTTGAAGGCAAGAATCTTCTTGGAATGGTGGAGAATTTTGTGTTTGACTGTGAATGTTACTTTGAAGCCACCAATCTTCAAGACAAGCAGAAAAAACTTCTCTTGGCTTCTAGCCAATGGATGGTGTGGCAAAACTTTGGCAGCAATTCTGAGTGGAGCAAGCTAAACAACAGATTCTTGCACCAATTTTGATATGGGCAGAATTCAAGGATGCAATACTTGGTCAATTTCAAACTATAAATGCCACTTAAGCCGCATGAGATAAATTGGCAGAGTTGGAGCAGATTGGCTCAATAAGGAGCTACATCACACAATTTTAGAACATCATCATGCAAATTCTAGATATCCAAGAAGGTGAAGATCTAGATCAATTTGTGCAAGGATTGAAGTCACAAACCAAATTGGAGATGACCATGCAGGAGCCACAAAACATAGAAGAAGCTATGCAATTGGCTAAGCATTTTGTTGGCTAACATTTCCTTGGTTGTGACAACTTGGTCCCGACCTCGACCTACACAAAGCCTACAAATACACTACGCACAAGTGGAAGAACCGGTACCAATGGAGATTGATGCTATCCAATGTAGACCACTTGGTACAGCGGATAGAGAAAGATTCTGACAAAATGGAGGTTGCTTTTATTATTGCCAAGTTGGACATCACATTGCTGAATGTCCACTTAGGAATGGGCGACCTCAACAAGTTGCCCAAATGGAGTTTGTGGAACAAAATGATCAAGGAAACAAAGAATCCCAATAGGAGATTTTGAGCCACATATTGGGAGCTTGATTAGTTCCAATTGGATTGAAGGCTCAACCTATGCAAGTTTACTTCACTTGCAAGGTACAATATCTAATTGGGGTTGTAGGATTTTAGTTGATTCTAGAAGTTTGGAGAATTGCATGTCTATGCAAGTAGCACAAGAATTGGGTATTCTTATCAAGCCAGTGATTAGAAGTATATTGATGATTATGGATGGTAGACAAGGTTTTGCATTCCGTACATCATATCCTGTTACCTTCAAGATTGGGAAGGAGTATTTGGAGTGTATGAGGTTTGTAATGGCACCTCTACACTATGATATCATTCTGGATCTACCTTGGCTTGAACGTCATAAGTTTCAATTTGATTGGACCCGATGACAAATTCAAGTACAACACCAAGGTAGGAATTTCTGACTAGGTTGTCTAGCACCTCTGAGTAAGACACCTAAGAATAGTCAGTCCCAAGACAGGAAGCTTGTCAAGAAGGTAGCCATAGAGTGAACCTTGAAGGGAGATGAGTCCCAAGATGGGAAGTTTGCCAGGAAGGCAACCATGGAGTAATCTTGGAAGAGAGATGAGTCCTTGGAAGGAAAGCTGGTTAGTAAAGCAACTATAGAGCAAGCTTTGGAGGAAGATAAGTTTGTATTCATGGTGTGGATCAAGCCGATTGCACAAGAAAAATCTAAGGAGGGCCAAGAGCCTCATCAAGCAATGGTTGGTTGGATAGTTCAAGAGTTTGTGGATGTGTTTCCAGATGATCTGCCAAAGGGATTACCCTCCAATCAAGGTATGCCCTTCAAGATTGAGTTGTTGCCAAGGAGTACTCCAATGAGTAGACCGATCTATCGGCTCTCACCAAAGGAGTTGAAGGAATTGCAAGCAAAACTTACAAAGTTTTTGGAGAATGACTTCATACAATATAGTACCTCTCCTTGGGGAGCACCGGTACTATTTGTTCCAAAGAAGGATGGAAGACTTTGTTTTTGTATTGATTACCGTGGGCTCAATAAGCATACTGTGAAGAATGCATATCCCTTGCCTTGGATTGATGACTTTCTTGATCAACTAAATGGAGCACGCTACTTTTCCAAGTTGGATCTTTGCAATGGCTATTGGCAAATTCCTATTGATGAAGAGGATGTGCAAAAGACTACCTTTCGTAAAAGGTATGGGCATTTTGAGTGGAGAGTTCTACCTTTTGGACTCACTTATGCTCCAGCAATCTTCATGGATAAGATGCATTGAGTGTTGGATGGATTATTGGATTGGTCCGTGGTGATTTTCTTGGATGATATCTTAATCTATAGTAAGATAGAGGCAAAAAGACGTGAATCATGTGCAAGAAGTCCTAAGACAACTACGACAATGGAAATTTTACTACAAGAAGTCAAAGTGTGCCTTTTGGCAAAAGGAAGTTACCTTCTTGGGTCATAAGATCTCATCAGAGGGGATCAAGATAGAAGAAGAGAAAATCAAGGCCATTATTGATTGGCCTACCCCAAAGGATGCTACAGAAGTATAAGCATTCAATGGATTGGCCATTTTTTACCAACGGTTCATCCACTATTATGCTCAAGTGGCTGCACCATTGACTGACCTCTTGGGAAAGAACTTGAGCTTCTAATGGACCACCAAGCATGAACAAGCATTCCAAAAGTTAAAGCATATGGTCTCTTCAAGACCCATTCTTCAACCATATGATGGTTGATTTTGATGCTTTTAACTTTGCAACAAGAATTCCCATATGGACTACATCTCATTGCCTTTGTGTCTCTCCGACTAAATACAGCTAAAAGAAATTACTCTGCTTGAGATTGGGAACAATTTGCAATAGTATATGCCACCAAGGTATGGAGGCATTATCTCTTAGGGAAAAAAGTGATCATGCAAACTGATCACAAACCATTGTTGCAGACCTTACACTTGGAACACATGACGAGTCAACATCATCAATGGGAAGAGCAACTCCAATTGTTTGACATCAAACTTGACTACAAACCATGTGGTTCCATGTCATTCCTAAAGCTCTATCATGACAATCTGATTTGAAGTCTCTCCCTCTTATTACAATGGCAATTACGATGGTGTCAATTGACCCTAAGGTCCATAATGAGTTTTGGTCAACTCTACAACAAGATCCATTCTTCCAAATGGTACATGGTCATTTGATATCAGGCAACAAGGAGTACAACACCTTCTTCTTCAAGGAAGACCTTCTATTCCATGCAAACTGGATCTATGTTCCAACCAAAGATGATCTCCAATTTGTGCGCCTTCAGGAAGCCCATGATCTACCAATAGCTAGTCACATGGGGTGGGACAAGACCTTGGGTACCCTCCAACGCCAATGGTGGTGGCCCAACATGACACAAGAGATTCAGGAGTTTGTTTGATTGTGTGAGAATTTTCAACACAACAAGGCCAGTAACCAAAATCCGAGTGGACTCCTTCAACCACTTCCCATTCCAACTACTTGTTGGGAACATGTGAGCTTAGATCTCATCACCTCCTTGCCCGAGACACAACAAAGTCACACAACAATTGTGGTGTTTGTGGATAAGCTTAGTAAGCAAATCCATTTGGCACCAACTGTTGATACTATGGATGCTCCAACCTTGGTGCAACTCTACTTTGATAATGTATTCAAGCATCATGGGATGCCACGTGTACTCATCTCCGACCGTGATCCTTGATTCACCAAAAAGTTTTGGCAAGCCTTCTTCTAGATACTCGGCACCAAACTTGCTTTGTCCATAGCCTATCATCCTCAAATTGATGGACAAACTGAACATGCAAATTGCACCTTAGAAGATATGCTTTGTGCCTTTGTCAACATTCACCATACCAATTGGAATGAATGTCTTGCAACTGCAAAGTTTGCATACAACAATTCTAAATCGGCAAGCACCGGATTCTCTCCTTTCTTTCTCAATTTTGGCCAAGATCCGCTTGTCCCAAATTCACTTCTTACTCCTTCTATGTCTCAGGTCCCCCATACTTCAACCTTCTTGACCACCACATCCAAATCTCTCCAACAAGCCAAATCTCTCCAACAAGCCAAATCTCACCTCCTTGTTGCTCAGAATCATCAAAACAATATGAAGACCACCATTGTCGTGATCTCACCTTTGAAGTTGGTGATAAAGTTATGCTATCCTCTAATAATCTACCCCTCCCACTTGATACCCAAGTTTGTAAACTTGCCCCTAATTTGATAGGATCTTTTGATGTCACCTAAATTGTCTCTCTTGTTGCTTATCAACTTGCATTGCCTTCTCATATGCGCATCCATCTTGTCTTTCATATTTCAAAGTTGAAACCCTTGGTTCCTAACCCCTCTTCTTTTTCCTCTTGATTCCAACCTCCTCCTCCCCATATCCCTATCAATGATCATGAGGAGTATGAAGTTGATTGTACCCTTGCACATCGCCATATCCAACAAGGACACCAACAACATACGGAGTATAAGGTCCTTTGGAAAGGGTATCCTCTTCATGATGCCACATGGGAACCTCTTTCTCACTTATAGAATGAACAGATGGCCATCCATGAGTTTGAAGTTTCAATGGCGACAAGGACGTCACCAACAAGTGGTGGGAGAATATGTAACAATATGGAGTTTAGCAACTTAGTTAGTAATGCTAATGAAATAGAGAATAAGCCAAATTAGCCTAGAATATTCTAGAAGCATCTAGAAAGCTTCTTGAGAAGCTTCCCAACTAGTTAACTTGCACCCCAAGTAGGTAGCGTCTAGAAGGAAGCTTCTAGAAGCTTCTAACTAGCATAGCTTGCACGCCAAGTAGGTAATTTCTAGAAGGAAGCTTCTTGAGAAGCTTCTTGGTTAACTTGGCTTGCACTTTAAGAAAGCAGCTCAAGAAAGTTTCTTGAGAAGCTTCTCAAGGGCCTTGTATGCTACCTATAAATATCAAAGCCGAAGTTCATGCTAGGCATTTGGAGTTTTCCCTCATTCAAGCATCTCAATAAGAACTTCCATTCTCTTATTTCTCTCCTTGGTCTTGGTCTTTTACATTTGTAATACCAATAGCTAGACATATTAGCTAAAGGTGAAAATTGGTTTGGTAACATCTAGAAGTATATTATGTATGATATGCTAGGTAGATCAGATAGAGGTGTCACCAAAAGGATATTTCTACTAATAGGGCAAGAGCCAACAATAGCTTGAATTTGTAATACCAAAAGCTAGATATATCATCCAAAGGTGAAAATTGGCTTGGTAACATCTTGAAGGATGTTATACATGATGGGCTAGGTAGTTCAAATAGAAGTGTCACCAAAAGTGTACTTTTACTGATAGGGAAGAAGTCAAAAATAGCCTAGAAACTTTAGAGCCAATTTTGGAAGCCTAAATTAGGCCTTAAGCCTAAATTAGGATGAATTAGGCCTCAAAAATGTGCAAATTCTCCTCACCCTCCCCTCTCTTCCTCAAATGGAGGATAGATTGGCCTCCCCTCACCCCAAGTTTATCTCATCAAGAGCCTTCCAATGGTACCTCACCCACACGATTTAGAGATTCTTACATGAAGATTGCTTAAAGATTCCCTTTGGTCAAAGAGGGTTTGACCAACCAGATAGGATCATAAACAACATGTCACACATGCATGCAACAAATCTAAGGGTAGAGATCATTGACAAATCACCAATCCATGTATCTGATCCAAGGGTGGAGCTTCCTTTGGAGAATTCCCCTTTGTTATATAATACAATCAAGGTGCTCCTTTGTGGCACTAGAAGTTGAGTGTGAAACTATGTGTTTCTTCTTTTGTGTTTCTCTTTAGGTCTCTTATCCTTGGAAGATGAATTTTGTGCTATCCAGGCTAGCTAACAAGCTAGGGCACATGCTCAACTTGTAGAGGCGCCATAGTATATCACCATATTAGTTCTCATTTTGGCTTCACCAATTATAGGTTGGTCTTCTTAGTGGCATCAAAGGCAGACTGATATAGCATCTTGTAGTAGTAGGAACCTACAAGTTTGATACACTATAGGAGACAAAAATAATAGTTATTAGCTCATGTTCAATACCTAGAGTCTCATAGTCTTTTACTTCAAGGAATAGAATTCTTTGAAGGAGTAAAGCTCTTTCCTTGGATAGGATTTGGCTGCAAAACATTTCTTTTCTATGGATCTAGCAATCAGATAAAATTGATTTATGATAGTCTTGTTCAATGTAGTTGGGATGTCACATGAATCAAATTAATTTTTTAATTTTTTTAGATAATAGCTCCTTAAGAAGACCTATTTGAATAATAAAAGGTTTGTTTAGAACTTGCTCTAGTAATTTCTTTTTGTAGGATTTTCCGCTACATTAGTCTTATGATAGTGTAATTTTTGACCATCTTTCAGTTGCATGTTTTCAAATAATACTACTCATAGTGGATAGTCAACCATTAGTAGCCATATGTATTTGGTCTTTATTGTGTTGATTGTGATTATCTTGCATTGTTTTGCTTCATCAGAAAGTTAAATCAAGGAAAAAGACTTCATCTGACCTCCTTATTAGGTATGTGTTTGTGTATAGTTTATATTTTTATTATTTTGTTCCATATTTGCAACAATATTTATCTTGTCAATCACATAATTTATCCATGGTATGATTGCTTCAGTTAGAAGCGTAGTCATGTGAGTGACTCTCTCCTAGACTGATATGACTTATCATTACTTGAAATTATCTGAAATTATGATATGCAAAATATCAATCATCTCTTTGCATTCTAGTTGACTTGTATGATAATTGATCTTCCAAAGCAAAGAGTACAAGTTTTGTCCTTCCTTCCATTTGCAATCTTGGTAGCAGTTTGGATAAATTAAGTGAAAAATGGAGGATGGTATTAGTTATCTTGAACTTAAACCAAAAATTAACCTTGTGCAAGGCACAAGATATAATAGTGCAAGGGACTTAAGAGCAAGAATACAATTTTATGGCATTAGCAAGCATTTTGAGCTAAAGGTACATTCATGTAAGTGAAAAATATATGTAATTCAATCATGTAGGTGCAACACATGTATTGTTCATTGAATATGATCTTTAGCACATGCTCATGCATGTTTTATCTTATTTATAGCTTATCAAGTTTGATAAAATATGCTATAGTATATGTTGTGCTTATGATGCTTGCACTAGAAAATGTATGCTCTAGTTGTGCACAATTCAAATGCATTCACAATCTAGACTTTCCATGATCTTCACTGATGTGGAGGTACAAAGTACCTTGAAAACCACCAAGCTAGTGCAACTTGTACACAAGATATTGTACATAAGCTTTACAACACACCATACAACAAGCCAAAGGAAATTCAATATGACATCCACATGAACATTGCATTATATCTAACCTATCACTATATCACTATATCACTATATGGAAAGGAAGCAACCCTCACTAAAATCCATGGTTCCTGTGAGGAAAGATATGCACATCTACCTCAATATTGCACCCACCTATTACAAGCAAACCTTAGTATAAACCCACTAGTATAAATAACTTTCATCAATTTTCTTATGCATATTTTGCATCAATTTTTGGATTACTCACAAAATAATAAATTATAAAGGAACAATATAGGGCTGAGCTTTATGTTATCATATCAAGTAAGTCAAGAGCCTTTACTAACATGAAAAGAGGAAGTTATTGATGTCAAAGTGATGTTTGGCCAAGGTGCAACATCCAAGACATTTGTTTCCACTGCTTGTAGGGTACTATGTCCAGAGTCCTTTAGATCTATATAATAATGGGTTTTAAAAACTGAATTTATAGGATTAATGTGGCTATAAGGCACTTCCATATAATATTTATGGGACCTATAAAGAAAGATGTATAGGTGAAGGAACATTAACTTGCCATTTCAACTTTTAAGTATGAGCTTATAAGATCAATTAGTTGAGATTTATAATCAGTACATGGTGCATGTAGGGGATCCAAAAAACAAGCATAAATGAAATCATATGCTATTCAAGGGTGCCATTCTAAATTCTACTTGACCATCCTCCTCTTTTCATTCTCTTTGATGAAAACAAAAGAGATTCTTGTGCACCAAACATTGTAAATTTGAATGAATGAGTTCTAAATTCTAAGCGCATGCCAACTTTGAGAAATTCATAATGCACCAACTTTGAGAAACTATAATTGGAATAGCAACTGGTTTTAGTAAGCGTGAAGGACACCCCCTCTTAGATTGAGCTCTTGGTCACATGGAGTTTTGTCATACCAAGAGCTAGCCATATGATCTAGATGTGAAATTTGGTTTGGTAACATCTAGAATGATGTTACACATGATGGTTAGAATAGATCAGATAGAAGTATCATCAAAAGAGCACTTCTACTAATAGTGCAGAAACCAAAATAAACTTGAAAACCTTAGAACCAATAGCTAGACATATGATTTAAAGGTGAGAATTGGTTTGGTAACACCTGAAAGGATGTTACACATGATGGACTAAATAGATTAGAAAGATTTATCACCAAAAGGGGACTTCTACTAATAAAATAGGAACCAAAATATGCTTGAAATCTTTGAAGACAATTTTGGAGGCCTAATCGGATGAATTAGGCCTCAAAAATGTGCAGGTTTTCTCCCCCCCTACATAAGGAAGGCTGGCCTTCCCTCTTGCTGTTTTGTCTTGTTGAGAGCTTTCCAATGGTACCTTACCCATATGATTTTGAGATTCTTACAGGAAGATTCCCTAAAAAAATCCCTCCAGTCAAAGCTTGTTTGACCAACCAAATAGGACCTAGATAGACATGTCACCCATCCAAGTAAGTAATCCAAGGGTGGAGCTTCCTTGGAAGAGATCCTCTTTGTCTATATAATAAAGAGAAAGTGCTCTTTTGGGGCATCAAATGTTTGAGTGTGAAATATGTGTTTTCTCTCTTCTCTTGTCCTTGGAGTATTACAAGTTTATGAGGAGATTGTAGGGCTTTGCAAAAAGGTTTGCACAAGGATTTTGGGAGTTGGCAGGGTCTACAATGGTTTGTGAGGAGGATGGGGCACAAGAGGTTTGTAGGGTTTGATAAATAATCTTATTTTCATCCTAATCTATGGTAAACCATAATGTAGGCTTAAGTGAACAACCTCCAAGAATTTAAGTATGGATTGTATGTGTGATTCATTGAAATATGAGCACTTCTTGGAGAGAAGAGTGATACAACTCATCAAACCTTATTTGTTATTATGAGAGACTTGTCAATCTACAGCACAAGGATTGTTCAATGGGATTATAGTTCTTATCCAAGATTATTTAGATCACAAAATAATCTAGATAGGAATATAGTAATCAACAAGAACAAAGATCTAAATGTGGTTGTGTATCTGATTTGTAGAAATATAAGCAGTTCTTGGAGGAAAAGTGATAACAGTCATCAAGCATTATGTGCTGTTATGAGAAAATTGTGAATCTGAATCATGATGATGGTTTTCTTGGGTGGAGCTCTTGGGTTTAAGCACTAAACCCTACCATGGGATGTTGGGGTGGCAATTATTGTCTAAGATTACTAAAATCATAGAATAGTCTAAGCAAGAATGTAATAACTATTGTTTACTTAGCTTTATTGGTGTGCAAGTCAATGGCCTCTATAGATAAAATTTGGAGGGAGCTAAGCATATATGTTGAGCTTTGGTCTTTGGAACTTGAGAACCATTTATTCCTCTTCTCCAAAAGCTAGAATACCACTAAAATTCTCAAGTCCTACATTCTTTCATAAAGAAGGTCAACAAATGCACATAATTTACTAGTCAACGCAATTTTTGCACATCCACATGCACTACTTATGTGGATGAATTGAGCCAAAAAGAACCACCAACACTTTTATTGTTAATTATTCAACTGATCTCCTATACCTCAAAGTATTTGTATCATAATAACAACAATAGTGTCACAAAAATAGTTCAAGAATTGCAATTTATTGTATTTGATAAGAATTTGAACCCTCAAACTTAATTTTTTGCAGGAGTAGGTGGAGATAAAAAACACAGTATTGGGGTGGGAAGGCTACCATTTCCACCAAACCTGTTCAAGACTAACAAATGCTTGGAGTTTACTTGCTTATTGGTGTTGAAAGAACTTCATAGGTATGTAGCTTTGAAACTTTTGAGAGACATACAAAAAAAGGTAGAGATCTAGAGCAAACAAGACATCAGAACTACATTAACTAGCATGCAAACTCTATTTGTAGGAAAAAATGCAGCTCCAATACACAAGTTGAACATACATTATTAGAAAAGCAAATACTCTTAGAGTAGCTAAATTTCTTAAACACATGGTCTACCCATAACAAAGACATGATGAACAAAGTACCATCTACAAGGGCAGATGTGAAATTGCAAGAGCCATAAATTTATTTGAGAAGTCATGAAACTGTTTGTCTTTGAACAAAGTACTATCTACAAGAACATATGTGCAATTGCCAAAGCTATAAATTTATTGGAAAAGTCATGAACTATTTTTCTTTGATTAGTTCTCGTGGGTTTGGTAAAATTGTATATTCCCTTTGGTAACTCATGTCATATCATGATCACAAAAACTTAATGAAGGTTGTTATTGAACTGGCTTTTGTGTTTTTGAAGGAATAGAACATTTTTGCTAATCTAAAATTTAAACTGAACTTCAGGCTTCCAATCTTGCCTTACACACAAAGAATCTATAGCTAATACTATGCCAAGACCATGAAAACTCTAATATGAGCATTGTAAATGAGAAATTAACATATTTCATCACATCCACTTGCAAGATATTACTTGTTTTCCAAATTAAAGCTACAAATGCTAAATTGAAAGTTGACAACTTGATGGTATAATTGTACAAGTAAACATGGCTAGCACTTTGCTACCATCTTTGTCACAAAATAAAGAATACTTTTTCACATATTCATAGAAACCCTTTTCTCAAATCAAACCAAATCTCCCTTGCTGCTCCCATTTAGCAATTTGTAAATTTCCAAATTACATTGCACAAAGAAATACTAGTAGTTTGCGTGTATTCTTGATTGGCACCACTTAGAAGGACATTGAGGATAGAATGCAACATAAAAGGATTTCAAGAATGCAACAAGTTCTAAAGAATTACACCTATCGTTTGGATCTCAAATTCAATTTTCATTTGATCTCTAATTAAGAGTGTTAATTAAGTTATATGGAATGCACCATAACCCATAAATAAATATAGATTACTTTTTACATGACCTCAAAAACTTTTTTGCCTAAAGATCAGCTCCTTAAAAAGAACTAGCATACACTCTTACACACTCAATAAAGGTTGTATGGACCTTCCATAATGTTTTAATGAGATCTTTACATAAGCTCATTTAGAAAATTCATATTTGATACCTTCATTTACAAAATTCATTTTTGAAATTCATTGCACAAAAAAAAAATTTTGGCTATCAAATTAAAAAGATATCTAACTACTAAATTATTTTTTTCTAAATGGCATCCATAATCTTAATTGAAAGATGGCATGAAATCCATTTCTATATTCATCCATCCTTGCTTTTTATGTGTAATTCAAATCTATAATTTTTTATAGAGCTCATAAAATTATAATGAGAACTTGATAAAATACATTCTATCATTCATTGGAAAATATTAGTAGTAGTATCCATACAAAGTTAAGGGATATGTTTTTAGTTTATTCCTCTTTAAATTATGTATATATTGAATATATTTATGATTAATAATGAATGTTTGATAAATAATCCACACATATACTTCCTTGACATTGAGACTAATAAGTATTCCTTTCTTTTCAACAAGATTAAAAGTGTGAGATATTTTTTGTACTATCTTTGATTGGTTGTACTTTTATGTATGTTTTTATTTCAAAAAGCTATCAAAGATGTGAAAATGAACATAAGAATAAAATAGAATCCATAAAGAAGACAAAAATCTTGGAGAACCAAAATCAACACAAACAAATAAGAATTAGGGACTGGAAAGATGTACCAAGAATTGAATGGATTGTGCTCTAGATGTCAAAGATTGTCTATAACTTATTATTATTGGTGAGGCAAGTATAAATTTGCTTCTTGGAGAGGTTAACCATTTGCTTTTGTTGTCAAGTTAACTTCACAAACAAGCTATTGAACCTTAGAAAGGTTATTAAATAGCTTACAGTCCAAGTTTGAATGAAGGTTTATGAGTACTTAAATTTTACTACCTATTACTTATGCACCCTTTTAATATCTACCAAGCTTTGCATACACTTTTAGAAGTATCTTCTGAATTTTCCAAAAACATACTTGTACAATTTCTTCTAAATTGTTATGGTTAGTTGTCATGTTATTACACATTCTCCTTTTGCAAGTTGATAACATACTCATCATAGGCTTTGACTTTGAACTATTGATGGTATTTTGAGCATTGCAAAAGAGTTCATGGATGAGATCACAAAATGGATAATTAATCTAGAGAATGTTTTACTCTACATTTTTATGATAACAAAATTAAACCATATACTTAGCCTATCAACCTCATACTCTTGTCATGATACTTGATCATGATTAAAAATAGGGAGATTGAATTTGGTTAAGAAAAGGTAATGATTGAAAATGAAAGGTTTCAGTTTAGAAATCTAAAAACAAGATAACCATAAATACAATAAGTAAGTTGATAATAAATTGAGGATAAAAAATTGAGAATAGTGAAAGGAAAAATCTAATTTAAACTAATTTAAACTAAATTGGGGCCTAACTAAATCCTAAACCCTACTGGAGCCTAGCCCCATTTTATCTCTCTTGTCTCTCTTATATTGCTTTATGGGTCTTCTTATCCTTCATGTGTTTATGTGGTTGCCTTTCCCTAATCTAAACTAAATTATTTTACAAACTTGATTATTGGAGGTCACGCAAAGAATATGAGTAAAGAGTATACCCTTTTCCTCAACTATAATAGAAAAATTGTAAAAATGTTTGTTTTCATAGCCTTTTAACAATTTTGAGATAAAATAAGAGCTTTTATTTCTTGTAAATAAAAAGGTAAGATTAAGGTACTAGGGATCTAGGAAGATGAGTGAGCAAGGAAAATTTCAAGACCTAAGGAGGCTCGATGATAATAAAAGAGAAGAAGCAAAGTCATTACTTGTTAACTTAGAGTTATTATAGGGTAACCTAGAAGTTGGAAAAATGAGTATCCAAATCAGTATGCACACATTCATAAATGCTCAAAGAATATTTTTTAAGATATATGTGGCATTTTTGGCATAACTCCCATCAATTTGGAGGAGGTAAGCTGCAAATATGGCAAATATAGTGCCTAAAACCTTGAAGAAAATTTACCAACATAAAGTAAAATTTTGATGAGACATAAGTATACATGATAAACCATGATGATGAAAATTTTTCATGATGAATATCTACCAACTATTACTATGGAATTACTTCAATAATACCAAAATCAATAAGACAAGTAGTTTAAATCTTATGGTTATAAGATTGTACAAGTTGATACAAAGTTCTTGTGTTGTTGAAAAGTAATCTTTATCACCCCATTGGAATTAACATTAGGAGTTTGATGTATGATAGCTCTATATGTAAGTTATAAAGTATAAACTATGCATAAAAATCCCACTAGTTGCATCAATCTCACAATATCATTACCTCACCTTGGAGTTATAAGTCTATGAAAAGCTTAAGCTTTTCTTACCCTTGGGCCTCTCTTGTGTATCAAGAGCCAAGGTAATTTTTATTTCCTTCTTTATGTTATTGAATTTGATATTTTGTATTCAAGCACAAAAGATTAGCTCCAAATTTATTTAACTTGATATCTTTAGCTTAAAATTTTTGACTCAATAAGATAACCTCATCTTTCCAAAACCTTTATTTTGATTTTGAAAAAATAAGACTTACTTAAACAAGTGGTATAAAATACCATCATCATGAGTAGAGTACTCTTCCTTTATTATGTAAAAGATTTAAAAAAAAAGATTAAAAAAATTTTAATCGTCTTAAATCACCATCATATATATTTGACCAGATATCCACCAAATATACAATAGATTTGATCGAGTAGTATACTCATATTACTTGCATTTGGTTAAAGAGGAGTAGCAAGTATCTAATGCATTACATCTAAAAAACTATAGAAATATTAGTGGGGCTAAAGTGATGACTAGACATTTGAAGTGCAATACTTTATATGAAGAGTGGTCTTAGACATATCTTTTATGAGGTATGAATTTAAGAGTACCTACTATAGAGATCCAACCTTATGAAGAATTTAGTTCTGCAAGAACACAAGGGCTGCTCATGTTAGAGCATATGTTATAAAATGATTCTCCATAAACTCCATCAAGATCTTCCAAAATTCTTCCAAATTATTAAAAATGAGCAATAGGTCTACTAATGAGTATATTGTTATTGAGTAATTTTTCTATATGGTTCCTTGATCAAAAAATAAGTCTTTAGATAGTTCATTTGAAAAGACATTTGTAAATCTATGCAAAGTTTCATCCAACACTTTTGCATTGAATATCTTCATCTCTTCTTCGTCGACTTTGTTTTGGATCTAAAATATAAACACCAATGTCCATCTCTTCATCAATTCCTAATAAAGTGATGTACTACAACACATGTCATTATTGTGATGGTAAAATATTCACCAAATTATCAAACATTCTAAATGTAGTTATAATTACTTTTACCTATAAACTTGAGCAAGATAATGTTCAAGAAGAAGTAATAATAGAATATTATTATAGTGAAAAGGTACAATCATGAGTCTTAGTAAATTTGTACAATATTGAGAAGTATTGAATTGAGAAATATAACCTTCCATTACATTTTTCATCACTATGAAACTCCCTTTTGTAAGAGTATCAAAAGCACTAATCTACTTTGCAAATTATGTGGATATGAAGTTTTTGAATATTCACAATTCACGTAGTATCAATAATATCCCATAATAAGAGTTGAGTAGAGTGGACATAAATGCAGAAATATCTGCTGGAAATGATAAATCAAGGATGATGAAAGGAAGCTCTTAGTCCACTAATTTTAATTTCTTAGACTATATTGTTATGTTGATCTTACTTTCTATTGTAAAAAATAGATAAACTACAATAATACTAGATAAAAATGTGGTATAGTCCATTACCTAGCAATGCTGCTCTGATTATTGATGATCCATCAAAGTTCTCGTCGTAAAGCATAAATACAAATATCATTCCTGCTTTATGTGCATAGGTTTTAATTTATGGGTTAATTTCACTAAATTTTAGAAAGTACAATTCTTGACCAAACACGTATTCAAGCAAATATTCCAAGATAAGATTCAGAGCTTTAGATATAGTAAAATGCACTATTTATAGTATATAATATTCAAATTAAATAGAAGATAAGATTTTTAAATTTTGGGTATCATATGTAAAAGTGCAATTTAAGTCTCTTTTCTTGGATCATTCTTATAGATATTTTTTAGCATAATTAACAAGCAGCTATAAATTACATTTAAAGGGTTGAGACTCAACTATTAGTTTGAGTGGAAAATCTGTATTCTATTCTACATGAAATTTTAATATTTTTTGGAAACATAGAAGAACCTTAAATATTATAACTATATTATGCAACCTAAACTCAGATCTTAGTTTACTGATTAAATTTTAGAGCTAAAATATTTTTAATTAACTTAATTTGAAATTATGCCTTTTCTCCCATTGATTATTATTTTTGATTTATACACTATTTAGTGTTGCTATCTCAATTTACTTAAGGACTTAAGATGTACTTTGGACAGAAAATTATTTGTATTTATAGTTTGAACTTGGCAGTAAAACAACAGTAGATCAACGTCATTAAAAAAGTGCCAAATCATCTTAGATAATTTAGATAATTTTTTACACTATTCCCTAATGTTAAAAATTATTCTACATAATCTAAAATGAGAGTTTAGCTAGTATGTACCATTCATTTTTAACAAAAGGTTTAACAATATGAGCTTTAAAGTAGATAGATGCTAAAATATACATAAGATCCTAAGATATTCATTTACTTCAACTTAAAACATGGACATGCAAAATACATATTTGACCATATTGAAATATCCTCCTACTAGTAACTCTCATCCACCTTTATAATATTAATATTTCTAGTACATGTAATATTATGTCATTAGATTCAATATAACTTCATAAGTTAGTCACAAGAATATCATTCTCGTTAAAATTTATTTTAATCTATAACCTAGAATAAATTTATAAAAATAATAAATAAATTATTTCCAAAAAATGATTGAATAGGATCCATCCAATAATTTTTTGGATTATTGGATAGATCTTTGTTTTTGAGGAACACTAACCCATGCATTGCATTGCATGGGCACCCAACTAATGAACCTATACTTTGACTTTTGAACAAACACACACACACAAATATCTATCTATATATAAAACATTGTATTGAATGTATATGAACCGATCAGTATATCATGTTGATGAGCAATGAGTTGATGTATAAGAAATTTTATTTTATTTTGGCTTTTGGCATCCATTTTGGGAACAAGACTAGAGGAGAGGAGAAGGAATGGGAGAGAGAGAAAGAAGGCAATGAATGGAAGAGTATGTTCTAGAGTTTTAGAGAGCTCACCAACATACATCGAGTGAGAAGTCTATTCTGTTTGTTTTTCAATCTTGGTTCAGTTGGTACCTAGATTTAAGGCTATAAAGAATTGTGTAGAAAGTTATGAGTACTTTTGGGATATTTAGGGTTTAGAATGATTACTTCACATTAAGAGTGATGGGTCAGGAGTTTCCATTTTTAATCTCTTGGCATCATACTTGAGTTCCCCAAGAACTTACTTTGAAATTTTTTGAAATGAAAATTGAAAGTTATGAGAGTATATCATTTTTAGGATTTTAAGAGATTGTATTTACTCATGTGAGTTGGGATGTGAGAGGTTGTGGTTTTGCATGTATGGGGAGATATGGATTGGATCATCATGTGTTATGATCATTATTCTTGTGCTAGTTATGGCTACACTTCTCCATGTGGGGCCACCCAAAGCGGCTTGGGTACACCATGCCCGATGTGTCACCAATGCTTTACCTTGCAAGGAGTAAAGATCCATGTGGGGAGGATGCACAAGGACTATGATTGGAACACTTGGGATGCTCACATGAAATGAGTGACCATGTTGATAGCAATGATAATTAAGGATTATGCATGCTTTTTCTATCCCTTTGTTGATAGTTCCAAGGATATAGATCAAGTCGTAGGAGTGGTTAGCATCTCAAACGGGCTATATCTTGGGGTAATTTCAGACTAGTTTTCCATGTCCATGTCTATTCCATAGGCTACCTTGTATACTCCATGATGAGGCTAGATAAGCTTTTTTCCTACCACTTGATTGCTTGGCACGTGATTCCTTGGATGAGTTAGCATAGTTCTTATTCCTCTTACTCCCACAATGGTGCCTTTGTTATACTAGAGGGAGACATACGAGGCATAGAGAGGTGGCTGATAGATTTCATTGATTTTGAGCGGGCATTGGGTGACCTACATGAGGATTTGGTTAGGGTTGCATGTTTTAAGAGACAAATTTTGCCAAATGGTACCATAGAGTCCACTAGGTTACAATGATGTAGGACATTGAATCAAGCAGGAGAGTTTAGTAGAGCAGCACGTGCATTACATCCTTTGTCTATGGCTAGTCACACTAATGAGACTATCTCTTTCCTATGTTCTCTATATCCTATAGTAGGAGAGGGAGTATCATTAGAGGTCTTAGATTATCAGCCTGAGTAGCTTTATGTCCTAATAGCTTGCTTTTTGCACAAGCATTATGCACTACATCTCACTTCTCCTCAAGAGACTTGTCAAGGATGGTATATATGTATCTTAGAGATTACTTTCAGGCAAATGATCCTTCTAGTGGATTTATCGAGCTATTTCAGATGGTTGTTATAGTAGCGAGGAGAGATATTCCTACATCAATCAATTAATCAAGTGTTAGGGGCTAGTCAACTTCTCACAATGGAGAAGGGCAAGGGAGCATTAGACCAATTGCTATTGGAGATATTTTTGTGCTTGGTTAGCCACACCATTGTCCTTCAATATAGATCTCTTTTTTATAGTCCACATCAATTTGGAGTAGCTATATTTGGAGGTTGCAAGGTTATTTCCCTAGGTGTCAAGGCACTCCTAAATATCTATATAGAGTGGGTTGTCCTATAGGTGAAAGTTGAGAACACTTTTAATAGCATCTCTTGAGCATCCATCTTTGGAGAGCTTAGGGAGACCGGTGGATCCTTGGCAAGTATCATTCCTTTTGTGTGGTCATTCTATGGCTCTCTTGCTGCCCTTTACTACAAGCATGGGTGGTCACAAGAGGAAGTCACAATCTTGAATCAGTTGTTAGTACATGACAAGGAGATCCTTTAGGGGGACCTTTGTTTGCCATGGCTCATTTCAGAGCTCTCTTATCTACTACCTTGGCCATGCCATGTTGTGTATTTCCCTCTTTAGCAAACAATACACACATTATGGGCCCCATAGATCAGATTAAGTAGGCCTTTGATCACTTGACTACCAAGCTACATCTTGTAGGCTTAGAGTCAAGGTGTCAAAGTTCAGAGCATGGTCTCTTTTAGGTATCTTCCTTTGCCTTGAGCTTCTAGAGGGGTGTGTCACATTTATAGACGGACTATGTATTCTTGGAGTGCTAAAAGGATCTGAGGATTTTGTCACATGCTTCTTAGATGTTGCCTTTGTAGAGGATATTCTCCATGTAGATGACCTTCCTCTTCTAGGAGATCTGCAAGTGGCATTTGGTATACTCTCCTCTAGTATTGCTCGTCAACCGACTTATCTGCTTTGCACAGTTTCCACTTCCTTGACTTTCCTATCATGTCTAAGAGCTTTTGATAGGAGGATTATGGGAATCTTTGGTGATATCATCAGACCAGTGACATTTGAGTGTATGATAGTGGATTTGGCACAAAGATAAACCCTCCACCAATCTTGTGTGGAGCGGTAGGCCTATTATCTATGGAGAGATGAACCCTATAACATTTTTTGGTAGTTGGGCTTTCTTGGCACTCCTACTTTCCTTCCATTTTGTGGTTGCTGATACACTAGTTTTGGAGACTTATGTGACCGAGGTGGAAGAGGGATCCCTTTTCTCCAAATGTCATTATGGTAGACCAGAGATGTTCTATCTTCATAGGCACGAGAGGACCTTCCATCCTTTGCTTCACTAGCGTTAGATTGGACCAGAAGTTTGTAGTCTTCCTTGATGGAAATACAATGTCAACATATGCTACATTATCTCTTAGTTGACTCGTCCATTCCTCGTGCCACTAGAGCACATCTTCGCTCTTGCTTTGGCAAGGATGCAGGATATTGGATCTTTGCTTCACCGTGCATTAGGACATTCCAACTCTCACTAGCTACTTTCTCTACAACGATGAGGCTTCATGTAGGTTTGGTCCACCCATCTGTATCTTCGTTACTCACTTGTGAGTGCAATTCTACATTAGATGCAGCAACAGTCCATATAACAAGATGTCCTTATGGAGGATAGAGGATAGCTACCCATGATGCCATTAGGAATATAGTGTTTGCTATGGCACAAGAGAGTGGATACCTTGCTTGGAAGGAGCATTCATATTCTTTACATACGACACTTGTCAAAATAGACTAATACTTGGTCTGAGATGATCAGGTGATAGTGGCGGATGTTATGGTTACAGACCATACATGTGATGCAGTTTTGGAGAGAGTAACAAGATGGGCAGTGAGCAGAGCGGCAACAAGCAAGGTCTCTAATTAGATATCTAGGTGATGTTTTCTTCAAATGCTCCCATGGTTTGTAGACCTTACTACTTGCATAGCTCGGATATTTTAGGTGTGATGGGGCAGATTTCTCATATCGAATCTATTGGCATCTAACTCCATTCTACCTCTTTTTGTCTCTCTCTTATAGTGCTTGATGCGTCCTCCCATCCTTCATGTGTTCTATGCACAGTAGAGCACAACTCCGGTAGGGAAGAAGATGACCCCCGGTACAGCACCGAGCTTACCGAGGTGAACGGAGAGCAGAGGATGTGGGCAGTTGAACCCGATGCTTCATCTTACATTACTACAACAAAAAAGGCGACCGCGTAGGAAAAATGAAGGAACCCGATGCTTCATCTTACATTACTTAGTATTCGCAATTCACAAGATGACAGATGAGAAGGAATTTACGGGCAGCAGCAGCAGCAGCTCTGAGCCCTGACATAGGTTGGCGCTAC
The DNA here is from genome assembly GCA_948567375.1 of Lunularia cruciata. Taxonomy (NCBI): domain Eukaryota; kingdom Viridiplantae; phylum Streptophyta; class Marchantiopsida; order Lunulariales; family Lunulariaceae; genus Lunularia; species Lunularia cruciata. Next base: position 62,717,187 of record OX419758.1, read on the forward strand.
TCCCGGGGGAATGTGAGAAGAGATTTGATGATCCACTTGTAAAAGGTTGTATGGTACAGGAATCGGAATGTCATGGGTGAGGAGCTCTCACTCGGGATTGCGGGACGAAGCTGGAGACGCTCATCCCGGGGTGTGTCAATGCTGTCGAGTCGTTGTTACTGCTGCTGCTACTGCCTTAATTAGCTCGTTTTGGTGGAGATTAGTATTCTGATGTGGTAGTAAACTGTACCGAACTTTGAGGGACGACTTTTAAGGTGCGTTTCGGGATTTGAGGGTTTCTAGAGGCGCTAAATTTGAACTGTAGAGGTACGGTTGAGAGATGATTGTAGATGAGTGGTACTGTACAGGATGTGTGTGTTTTGGCATTGAATCAGCAATAGTTTCGAGGGTTTCCTGTCGGGGCAAGAATTCGGCATTTGAGGATTTTTGTGAGGAGTCTGATGCTGCAAAGGTGGTCGGTCACTTTCCTCTCTCTTACGCTCAAGAGTAGGATTTAGCGTCGTAAGTTATGTTCGAGGATATGTACTAACGCTGTTGGTTTTTGAATTGTAGAGGACTGGAGAAAGCTGCGTTAAAGAGGTTGAAGGTGGCTTGGAGACCACAACTTATGCGGCACAGAGTTGGACGCTCGGAGCGTCTGTCTTGACCTGGAATTCGTGTCTGAAGGCTAGAGATTGTCTTCAAGGAAGAAAATTGGAAAAAATCAGTTTGGAGCTAATAAGGTTTGAGACGTAAAGGAGGTCATAATGCAAAGTACAGGGTTGGGTCAGAGAGGCCTGGCCACGAGGGCAGCCTGTATGCAGGTTGTCCGGCCTTTGTCCTCACAGAATGCAAGTCAACTTTCAGGTTCATTTGTCCCACCACCAATGTTAAGAACTTCTTACTCTCGCAGAGCAAGGATTGTCTGTTCTGCAACAGAGGATTATTCACCAGCAAACCAGAAATTAGATTTGCCACTTTCAACTCAGAGTCAGCAAAGTTCTAGAGCAGATGAATCCTCAAGTGCTGTTTCTGATAATTCAGAAAAGGAACGAATTGGAACAATCTCTGATGTTCTCCAGGGGGCAGTTAAAGCCGTTAGTGATGCACCTGCGTTGACTGTGGCGCAAATGCTTCTCCTTGGTGGAGTGGCAACTTTAACTTTGGTAGTCTCTGGCTCCATAATGAAATCGCTGGCATTTCTTCCCCTCGCCCCAGAGGCTTTACAAACTGTTGGTGTGGCTTACAGCGCTCTTCTAGCTAGGTAGCTCATACTCTCCACTCCTGACCTGATCTGACTGCTTGCTACGTCTCGCTTGTAATTCCAGTTTAGAGCTTCTTCGAATGAATAGCCATTCACATTAGTATCAGCCATGTCTAACAGATGTCCAGGCATGGTTCAAATTCAAATTGAAATTACCGAAATGCTCTCGGTTGATACCTTTATCGTCTCATGCTGGACTGTTTGTCAGACGATGTTTTCATTTCGCATGTAACCATCAAACGGACCCCGATTCTGTGGGTCTGCCATCTTCTGGATAAGTCAGTATTATATGGTAATTGACCTCGTGAAGTGCAGTCAGCTGCTGCAGAAAAAGTCCTTGAGTTTTCCTCCTCCATCCCCGTTCAAGGCAGTTATTCAGCTTGTGGATAATGGACAACCTTCAGGTGCAGACAGCGGCCAGAAATTGTCACAGGTTCGTCCATATATCTATGTTGGTGTCTTGAGCTCGTAAGTATCACTGCTTGGGTGCAAGGATTCTTATTGTCGGGATGGAATGAAATTTTGTGCCCAGGATGACAGGGTCATGCAGATGCTAGTCCGAGAACGAGATACTGCTGTCAGACAGGTTTGTTTCCTACTATATACCCGGAATTTAGATGAAGTGGATCATCCACATTTAGAAGAGAGCTTGAAAGCACTCTGCATATCTCTCTGCACAGAAAGATGAAGTAGCGAGTAGACGAATTTCAACTCTTCAAGTGTGATGTGGGTTTTCTGTTTGCCTTCTGTTAGAAATATGGTCGTTCTGGCCCGAGGAAAGATTCTGGTTATCATTTTCATCATCAATAGAAATTGAGTACGCAAGTCATGGACATCAAGCTGCATAAATCTAGACCCGCTTCCTAGAAGTTGATGAAGCCAGCAGGACAACGGTGGTATACGGTTATGAAGACTACGTTTTGAAGGTGGTGGTCCATGATATATCTTTCCTTTTTGGAACAGTTTAGTCTTTTAGTCATACTGCATGGCTCATTGCTTAGTTTTTACTTACCTCGGTTACTTTGGTTTGGCTTTCAAGATGGAGGAGATGAGAGCAGCTGCAGCAAATTATGCTCGTGTTGTGTCAGAAAAGGAAGCTCTTGAGGCCGTGTCGTTGCAGCTTGCTGATGAACGAGATGGTGCGATTTCTGAGGTAAAAACGTTGGTTCTTGAATCCCGATGCCGTATGTTGTTCATGCCAATGCCCCTTAATGTGACGTCTTTGAGTCGAGCACTAGCAGCACTTGTAATCATGTTTCTGTTAGTCTTGAGATTCTCGTGTTAGGCTGAGAAGGCACTTAGACTAACTACTGCTTGTGGCTGCTGTAGGTTTCAGCGCTGAGAGATGCAGTTGTTGCAATGACCAATCGTATGAAGGCAATTGAAGAAATGTTGGAGCAAGAGGTGTCAATGCTGAAGAAACAAAATGAGGCCTTGGAAACTGTTGCTTTGCAGCTAGCTGCGGAGAGGGACTCTGCCCTACAGGAGGTGGGATGTTCCCTCGCTCTGTAATGGTTTGACTTATGTCTCATAATATTTCTTCGGTAAGAGTTTGAACGATGGGTCCGTAGACTTAGAAAACTTGTCGTGGCTATGATAACACAGAACAATTAAGGATCTTAAAGAACCGCCATTAAGAACCTCAGAGGGTAACTTTTGAACTACACGTACTTGACTTAGACGGGAAAAAAGTCACCTACCCTACAATTACACGAGGCAGAAGTTCCGGTTATGAACTGCCGCCCTCTCATCATTTCAGGTTATGGCTCTCATTTCACAGTTTAGGATTTCTTGGTCATGGGTTTATTTTATGCTGAATTTCTTTAGGTGTGGGATTGAAGGACTTGTGTTGAATATGTTACCAATCATGGAGGAATGATGTTCTGTTCTTAAGAGTGTGGGTGATCCATATGGTGAAACAGGAGGCAACACTTATTCTAGGAAATTGTTTTGTAAAAATTATCAGGTAGAAGACATTAGAAGTTCGACTGCACCCAATGCACAACTGCAGGACGAAATGCAATGTTTGGAGGAAGTTGCTATACAGTTGGCTCAAGAGAGAGATACAGCCCTAGCCGAGATAGAGGACCTAAAGAAGGTATGCATTAGCTTCTACAATTCCTCATTTGCAACACAATTGTCCTTCTTTTAGTTCTTAATGGCATGGGGCACGGATGCTGCGGGGATTTCACTTAAGCACTTTGTACGGCCCAAGAGATGGTTCTGTTTCAAAGTTCGGTCTTCTGGAAGGTTGTTGCAAGCATCCGGGAGGCAGCATCAACAGCATCTGGACTGACATCGGAGCAAGAGGTTTTCATCAAAGCAAGGGTTCGTGCTCTTCGATCGCAGTACATTGATGTGGAACGAGGATATGAAGAACAGGTGCGTGTTACTAATATGATCCGGAAGCCAATACGGTCTAACAGCTTAGAATTGGTCTAACAGCAAGAAGGCCATTTGCAGGAGCAATAACTTGAACGCTTCTTTTGTGGAAGCAATTTGTATCAATGGCGCAACCGTTCAAAGCTGTTTTTACTAAGTTCTGTCAAGAAACATTGCATTATTAATTAGTCAGATTACCATATGTTTTGAATGCTGGATACGCCACCGGCATCTCCGGTGGAGGTTTATCTTTTTTCCTCTAGACTGATGCTCAACCATCGATATATTTCGATCTTTGCAGAAGGAGGAGGTGGATAGACTCATTGGACATTTGGTACGGGAGTATGGGGCTCCTGAAGAATGGACTAATGATTACATCATACAGTTCTTGGATATGGCAGCGACAAAGTCAACACCCGGTGTTGGTTTAACTCAAGTGGAAAGTCAGAAAGCACAAACGAGCGCATAGGAGTTGCCTTCCTTGATATCTTTGGTATCTAGTGTACGATAATCGGCCTGAAATTATTCTTGTTAGCCGTATGACGTATTGTCCTCTGCGGGCCAGTCTCCTTGCCTTTACAAAGGGCTCTTACCTAGTACGTCAACTTGTGCACGGTTGGTAAGAAAGAGGGGAGCATCCGTTCAATTTCATGGCGACGAAGAGAAATTCATAGTTACCGCAGCTCCAAGTCAATTGATTAGTTACATGGCCAGATTCGCTCGTCGTGTCCTTCTGTAATATTGAATATTGAGGAAAAAGTTTGGCGTCCAGGACTTTTTACGTTATAAAGGATGAAGAAGATATGATTACTTTCCATATGGATGGTTCTATGGATGATCGTCCTTTCAGAAACTGTGGTTTACCAGTCTGTATGGACGTATGCTCTGCTTCCTTTCACTACTCTTTAGACACCTTCAACTTGACAACTACGGCTCACTGTTTTCTTGACGTTTCCACCGAAGTAGTGGCCGTCCTCGAGTAAAAGTTACGTCCATTCGATCCTATATACTCCAGCAAGACAAGCCTAATCACGTGTAAAAGGTGTTGAAAGTGGCGGCCATGAAAGGTCACGCCAACTTGGGAGGTTTCCTTGCACAGACAATCCCGAGAGGAATAGAATCATGAGCGCTGGAATTTTTGGAGACCGTGTAGTCTCCTGGACTGTCAGCTGAAGAGGATGAGAAATTCCAGCTTTCTTCGACCGTAAGATGGGAAGTTCTCGATTGTTATCCTCATTCCTTTAGGAGGGAGCACAACATTAGCAGTCATATGGCCCTGGTCTTAGTTTCTCGAAGCATTGATAAAAAAATTGACGTGGGAAATAACTCCATTCGCTTTCGTCCAACGATCAACTGAAGGGACGACTTTGTAGTTCGTGGAATAGATAAGGTTCTTTCTCAGTAATTGCTTAATTCTTTTCCTCTTCCCCTCAGTAATGCTTTAATATATCGGAAGTCAATCAAAACTTGATCTGGAAACTCTACGCCCAAAGGTGATTAGAATAGCATTGTTCCACACTCACAAAGTCTGCAGTTTGGTGAACTTCTTTGAATTCTTCCTTCCTTTCTAAGTGCTTATGGACGTGTGTGCTTTGTCAAATCTATGGAGAGACTTTTGGCCCTCGCAAGACCGTGTAAAGTTCTATGAAGACATTGTTCCGTACTGTCCGTATCAAGCTTCTCTTCCATAGCTGTGGAGCACGTTATGAAACTGCTCGCTTACACCCAAAAGACAATAACGGTAGCTTGTTAGGATTTAAGACTCGTGAGGCTTTCGAGTGGAGAAACGGTTCCTGAAACTCGTACCCGTTGTCCACAATCTAGTCGTCTTGTATGTTTGTTGTACAATTTTGGTCAACATAAAGAAGAGTTGCCTTAGAAGTGGACTCTCTCCTCCTCCAGAAAGTGTCCGATTGGCAAGAGAGATTGTTCGAGAAATCGGTCTTCTAGAAATGCTATCTTATCGTGCTGGATACTAGTTTGACAGTTACAAGTTTCATCGGAGAAGTTTTAGTCGTAGTTCGATACGGGCAAAGTTATCCATGTGTTTGAATTGTATGACATGCAGTTACTTTGCGAGTTGTTCACATCAGAGTTCTTTTTGCGGCGGAGGTAGTATAGTAAAAAAGATACATATTCACAAAGCTTCTCTGAGAAATCCCATTCTCTTCTGGCTTCTCAGAACATTAGACCATAGAAACCATACCGTAAGGTTAACATCCATTCATCAGCTTAAGTCTTCATTCTTACACTCTTACCACAAGTGATAAGAAAACCACAAATAATGACTCACCCAACTCACGTGTATAATGAAGTATAAATACGGATCATTTAACGGCATAAACATACGGCACCATCTATACGGCATAAACAGTACTGTATTCTAACTGTCACCGCATCACTTGCACAATTAGATGGAAACTTTAGCGTTGTTGTTGTTGTTGGTGGTGGTGGTGGTGGAGGAGGCGTGTGTGAGAGAAACAACCACGACGATGGATGTGGACAGGTCTCATCTCGAGTAGGGAAGAGTATTACCTCACTCCAACTCAAAAAAAGAAAAGTCAGTCCGAATAAGAATAACACCAAATAACTAGATGTTCTTATCTCCTCGGGAACCTACACATTTGGATCTCAACCATGTCTTTAACTTATGAAGTCGTATGTGTGTGTTTGGAATCACAAATTTTGAAGCAGGCAATATCTGACATATGTCAATTATAAGGGCATGTAGTACTGGTTCTCACTGCATGCTACTCAATAATTGCATGAGAGAAGTGTCGTGCTTGTGGGTCTTCTCCAGGGAAATAACGATCGACTCCCCAATAACAAGTTAGCTATAACCAGTGAAAGTCTCAACTGTTGTAGGTTGTTAATGGATGGAATCGATTATTGACTGGACGAATTCAAAATTTTCGTCAGCGTGAGAAGCGAGTTGGTTGGGTGAAGTTCTTAAATATCCTCCAAAAGTAGTTCTAAACTCATCTCAGATTAAGTGCACATTAATTCAACAGATCATAGGTGTTTGTGTACCTCCATCTGCTGTCGGTAGTAGTATAGATGTGGAATGAGCTCGAGTATTTTCGATTTCACGGTAGCTGCTTCAAAACTGGTCGCCGGACTATTGTGGAGGAACTCCTCCATCTCCCGTTTACTGGGTCCATCCGTCCCCAAATTATCCTACAACGCGTATTTATGAACTGCGTAGAAATGCCAGAATTTTCGGTGAGGCGTTCATGTTCAACTGCTCGTTGGACTACTGTGGAGGAACTTCTTCCATCTCCGACCTACTGGGTCCATCCCTAAACCATCCTACAACTGCGTAGTAATGAACTGCGTAGGAATACCAGTTTTCCAGTGAGATGTTCATGTTCAACTGCTCGTTGGACGACTGTGGAGGAACTTCTTCCATCTCCGATTACTGCGTCCATCCCCATACCATCATACAACTGCGTAGAAATGCCAGTTCCCCATTGATGCGTTCACATTTTCGCTGCCTAGTCCAACTCCCGCTACTTATTTGGGTTTTCCACGTTACAACATATGTTTAGATCAGCAAACCCATTCTCCTTTTCTTTTCTTTTTTTCTCCCTCTAACCGGATGTATCTGGCGACAATTTTGGGCTCCCTTTATTTACAAGCTAGTCCATACAAGCTAGATGATTCTCAATTGAAGATAAATGTGGAAAGGAAAAATTATTTTACTTTAATCCGCAACTTTATTTGAGATTCCTCCGTTTTCATTCGATGTTCCCAAGAACATATTTTAATTAAGTGTAAAGTTTAGAGCAAGAAAAGGAGGGGAAGATCCCATCAAGCCCTACAAGGGAGAGACAAAAGAGTAAGAATGGGGTTATGCCCCAATAGTTTCGATATGGGAAATCTGCATTACCGTACCTAAGATATCTGAGTTATGCAAGTAGTAAGGTTTATAATCTACTTGAGCATTAAGGTAAGGTCGTCTTAAGATCTACAAACTACTGTAAATCTTATAGGAAGAAAAGACGAAATGAAGAAAGGTGAAATGGTTTTCATAAGTTAGACCACTTTACAAGAGATATTCGTCGTCTGGAAAAATATATACTTCTTAACATCCAATTGGGTTTGAAAAAATAAAAATAACCAACTTTAGCAAAAGGAGTAACCTTCTACTAAATATCTTTAAGATTACTCCTATTGTGTAATGTTTCCACGAGGAAAAAGTTGAGATGAAAATTGTTAAAATGTGGATTACACAGATTGGTGCACTCTACCATATTCTTCTATTGAATAATGAAGGATCAGGAAATTCATCAAGCACCTTAGAAAGCCTTTCAAAACTGTTTCTCAAACATGCTTTAGAATTTAGTCTTTAGGTCTATTCTGTAACTTGGTGATAGTGTAATTCTAGAATGAGAAGACTCTTTAACAAAAAGACTCTGACATGCAGTGTATGCAAGTTATATTAGCCTGCAGTTAACATACATGATTTGAATATATGGTATAATTGACCAAAACCAGGATTACTAAACTTGTTTTGTGATTATTTTGATTACTTTGAACTTCCATGCAAAGATCAAAACATAAGGACAATTAAGACACCTAAACACTCAACATAATATAGAAATTTATAAATTTGTCATTTTGGAGTCTCGTGCATAAATTAGACATGTTGAATCAAATAAGATTTCAAATTTTTTTCATATGATTACAAATCATAATTTGAAGTGTTAATAAAAAAAATAAACCAAATAAGACTCAAAAATAGTTTGTTAAAGTGTTCAATAACAACATATAAAAAATATAAATTTTGGATCATTTATAGAGAGTTTTGTGTAAAATTTGGGATGAGTTTTATATGACTCCTCTAATTTGATTGACAAACCTATAGTTTGAATAGATTTGATATTTGAGGTGCTTGCATTAATTTTGATCTTCTTAAGGTCTTTGACAAAAGATTTAAACAATAAAAACAGTGCTCAAACTTACATCCTAAAGGGATATTTTTACCATTCCAACCAAGAGTTCAATGGCAAAAATTGACTATAATTAAGATTAAAAATCATCTTTAAGCTTTTGTGCTATATATGAGTAATAATTGAATGATAGAGAGAGAGGGAGAGAGAGAGAGAGATATATATACATATATATATAGAGTAATAGAAAAAAGAGTGCATTAAAAACTAAATGAAATATATTTTGAATATCAAAAAAATGTCAAAGCCTTGTGGTTTACACTTGAGATGAGTACAAGCTTACCCATGGAGAAGTTGGGCATTAACCTTTTTTTTAGTGAAGTCATCCTTTGCAAAGTTTCATTAATATCTCATAGTCCAATTGCACAAGACAAGTATACTACTCAATCACTTGGAAAAATCAAGAGTTAAATTATTTTATAATCCTTTTAAAAATTTCCTTGTACTTTTTGAATTATCTTTTAGAAGTTGAATCATATATCATGATACTATTGTACTATAGTGTCATGAGGTTTGAGGTTTGATTAGATATTATATGTGATTTAGAGTTGCTTAACTTGTGAATTAATAAGGTCAATATGATATAACTTTATTCTATTGAGTTTCTTTTTGTAAGAACTTAACTAGAGTATAGTAAATAATTTTGTTGGTTATATTTAAAAATTACTTGATATTATATAATTTTAAATCTTCAATCTTTCTATATGATAAAGAGATCATTTTTGATTTGATATTACTATGTACTTACTCATTCAAAAAATTAAAGTGTCAAATTGACTCATATGGTTTTAGTGGGCTAAATCTTCTTAACTCAAACTAATATTGTTGCATCAAGAAGTAGAAGATTGTCAAGTGAGGTGAGTTTTTGTTGATCTTAAGTTACATACTTCTATTTTCTAGCATTAAATTAGGAACAAGGTCTATATTTCTAGGTGAAATCCTAAGAGGTATCTTAAAGACATGTATGAAGACATGCATAAATACATAAAATTAAGGTTATTTATCCTAATAATATTTTTTCTTCTAAATGACTCAAACATACTATTACATTGGTACTTTATAAGATAAAATAAAGAACAATGTAATGTTGGGAGAAATCTCTCTTGGATTAGATATGAGAGAGCAATGGAAATACAAGTTTGGCTATTCTATGGAGAAAAATTTGTTCATCAATCTGGTCAAGAAAAGGATGCATAGAAATTACACCAAATTTCATGCGGTTTGACCAATGTCTACCTACATCCACAACTGCACAAGATTTTCATTCATACTTGAATTGTCAATCAAGAACTATCAAAAATCACAAATGATCACCAACAGTGTATATGTATATATATATATATATATATATATATATATATATATATATATATATATATATATATATATATATATATGCACTTATCTAGTTTTGGAATGTGTGGTGCAAATTGATCCCTTATCTAACCCTAGATTATCTAGCACCAACTTATACACCTCACAAAGTTCCACAAGTGAAAGCCATTCTTGTAGCTTTCCATAAGTTACATTCCCATAGTCTCACAGCCTTCTTGCAAGTCCTACAGTGAAATCCCATAGCACCCGTAAGACACATTTGTTCCAAACTTTAGGTGGATGTAACTTCTTTTTTAGACCTTTTTTTCCATGATCTTGGTGTTCATGGAATGCTCTTGGGGATTTGCTTCCAATGAAATAAGGCTTGCCTCCTTTGCATATTTTTTCACAAATAAATCAGTCCCAATGTGAACTGCCTTCCTTTGCACTCCATTTCTTGGAATCTTGTGAATGAAGATCTATCCCATACTTACACTTCTACACTCCTCTTGAATATTAAAAGTTGACACTTAACACTTAGGAGGAGTAATACACTAGTCTTTTAATGAACTTAGGGTGCAGAATGACTAAGTGGATGAGGCTTCTAAAGCTCATATATAAAAAGTGATTTTTTTGGTGTGATCATAAGATATAAGATATATTTTGTAAGAACCTCTAAGATTGAGGGGAAATCAAACATTTCATTGATTAAAATTTGGCTTATGAGCAAGTTTAATAGAAGTGTTGGCCCATGAAATAATGTTGCATTTTTTACCAAGTCTTTACAGAGTGATTAGGAAAATAAGATAAAAAATTTGAGAGTACAAAAAGGCATTAAAGATATCACTAAGATCTGAAATAAAGAATTATACTCACTTAAGAACAAGTGTATTTATATTGTTTTGGATAGCTAATGGTGCTTTCAAAGAGATAAAGAAAGGTTTGCACAAACAACTAAATCAATATAGAGTTATGGTAAAGGTGAAGTAATATGTGGTTTTACTAGAATTTTGAATGTTTATAAAACATAATAGCTTCAAAATATATCATAAAGTCAAAGGGTAGAACTTGAGTTCCAAAATTCTTCTAAAAATATTTCTTTAAGATTTTAGAAAGCTAATGAGTAGAGCTTTCTTGGAAGATCAAAATATGCTTAATGTACTAATATGATATATCCAAATCACACATATCTAGATAATTTTAGCAGATCAAAAGAGAAGGTAGTTCAAGGCTAGTCAATAACTACCTATAATTTAAGAGTCTTCAACCTTGAACTTAATTTGTTTTTCTTTTTAATGTGCATTATTGGACTCTAGTTTAAGATTTTAAGTCTTCATATAAAGAGTTACGACCCACTTTTCCTTTTTGTCCCACTTTATCTTGTTTCTTGTAATTTAGTAATATTTTAGACAATAAATAGTCTTAGGATAGTACTAAGTAGGATAAAATAATTAGTTTGTGCTCCATCCTAAAAAAAATCCAACTCTAGCTCAACAAACCTCCCACCAATTATTTGATTCCAAAATGAAGATTGGAATTCTCATACCAAGACCAGAAAACATGGACTTCATGTCATACCCTATTCATGTTGAACAAACCATACAATGAGACTACAATATGAGATGACTCACGATAACATCATATGTTTGTAGAAGTCTTTGTACAAGCTACGCAGTGACAAGATTCTATCAAAATGAACTTCAATGGGATTTCATTGCCAATTCAAAGTCTATGACCAACGACTTGCTACATGCCACCAAAGAACTACTTGCAACCATTTTGCACAAGGGACTTGCATGTGCACCATATGACCAAAACCCTTCAACAACCATCACAACGGTTAAGGATCATCCAGGTGGAGGATCTATAAAAAGGAGTTACTTTTTACTTGTGTTATTTTTTGTTTCTCTCATGCAAGAATCTCTTGAATTGATGTCCAAGATCTATTGTAGAGTGCAGAGTGCAAACTCAAGTGCAAAGTGCAAAGTGAAAAATTGTAAGAGCGCTAAGGGGTAATATGAGAGAAAGTAGAATGTGATACTTGCAAGATGGCAAAACAAATGAGGTGGTCAAAACAAAAGAAAAATTGTGCAAGCGCACAAAATCATTTGCAAACCTCATGAATTATCGAAATGGGGATTACATTGTAGAGTAGAGTATTTGAAAAGTAGAAATATAGAATTTCTATTGTGGGACTAGAGTTTATATACATGTTGATGTTAGAAGAAATATGAAACAACATGTTTACAAAGTTGTCAAGAGCCAACCCTATTATGTGGAGCAAAGACTTGATAACAAGTCTTAGGAGAAAGGTGCGCTCCATTTGGCCAGATTTACATTGATACTCCTCACAACAAGCCAAATTAAGGTATGAAAGCCAAGATAGATGATGCATTTGTAGGAGAGAGTTCTACTAGTGGGTATAAAATAGAATATCTAAGTCGTAATAGAATCAATCATGAAGTTGTTTCAATCACATTGTATGGCAATCTCAACCAAGCTATTTTCTTCCAATTTCTACACAAATGAAACCTGTGAATTGGGAGCGGATGTTCCATGAATGAATAGATGAGCTGCTAGAGGACATAGAAAAAGGAGTAGCCAAAATTGTAGCACCCTTCATTGTGCACTTCTACCTAGGAATGGGATTTTTGACAAACAAGGAGAAGGAGAAACTTCTAAGTCACTTCCACCATCCAACCTACTTTAGTTACATTCCAATTTGGCTTAGGAAATAACCAATTATCACGACATAGACAAGGAAAATACTTGTATTAAGAAGTATGTACTTATCAGAGAATCCTACAAAACCATCATGATTAGTAAGAAGACACCTGCAACAAAGGCCAAAACCTTTTTCTGCAAGAAAACAAAAGAGAAACCATGTGATTGAAGTATCTTCAAGAGAAATTAGAAGTAGTAGAGCAAAGAGATAGAAACGAGACAAGGCCTTCATAACCAATGAAGGTCATTCTAGCTCCAAGAAAGAAATCTCCCAAAACAATGCATCTCATCATCGAATGCCAACAACAAAATATCAAAGGAGACAACAAACAACAATGTACAAACAACAATGTGCCGTCATTACAAATTCACAACAAAGCTACAAATGACAAGGAGAAAGCACCAATGGAAGATGATGATAAGGTTCCCGTCATGGTGTTGTGGAGTTTCTTTTCCAAATACTAGAAGATTGGTATCCTTGTTGAATAGATCCGTGTTTGTTTGAATATAATTGCTAATTGGATCTAATTGCTTCTCAACATTCATTATTCTAAACAAAACATTCAAAAAGCACTAGAATGCCCATAGTTCATATATTTATTATACTTTAGATATACTCAAATAATTTACAAATTATAGTGCACTTCATAACTATATGAAAGTTATTGTGAACTTTGACATATACTAATTATCTTAAATCACCTTCCTAATTGTCACAAAATGCCAAATGTATTCCTCTTCTTCTTGAAAACTTGAAATCTTGGTCTCCTATTCCATTCAACATGATCAAGAAACTTGAACCCCAAAATATTTCTATCTCTTATCCCCAATCTGCAATCCACTCTCTCCATATCCGATCTCATTTCACTCTCATGCACTTTGTTTCAATTTGTAACTAAACTAAACCAATTACTAAGAATCTTGAACACCATAATCAAAATCCTCAATCCCAATTTGTAATTCCCAATCTCAAAATCTTGATCACCATAATCAAATCCTCCTCCATTGTCAAAAGGTCTTGTAATACTTCAATAATTGTTGTCTAAAAATCCTACCCTCATTAGTTATATAGCTTTAAAACACCCCCACTGCTTGAGTCATGCTCCCAAAGAAAAATCTAGAACCACCAACAACAACCCCAAGTACAAGTAGCACAACGCTTTAAATAAAGATCACCAAGAACTAACACAAGTGGCCATGTAAATCCAAGTGATATGCAAGAAGACACTACAAGAAACCCATAAATGAGAAGTTACGGAAAAGTAGGTACAAGAAAACCAAAGTCTTGGAAACATGGATCTTAAAATATTATAAGTTCCTCTCTAGATCTCCATTATCCTTGATCATGATGTCTAGAGAAGGCTCTTGAGAAGTCAAATCCAATGAGATAAAGGAAGTCCTATTTGGACTGTAAAGAAGTTAGCCTTGAAGTGAAATATGGGACTGCTCATGTAACAATATGGAGTTTAGTGACGAAGTTAGTTGAGCTTACGAAGTAGAGAATAAGACAAAATAGCCTAGAATATTCTAGAAGCATCTAAGAAGCTTCTTAGGAAGCTTCGTAACTAGTTAACTTGCGCCCTAAGCAGGTAGCTTCTAGAAGGAAGCTTCTAGAAGCTTCTAACTAGCTTAGCTTGCACGCCAAGTAGGCGGCTTCTAGAAGGAAGCTTCTTGAGAAGCTTCCTAGTTAACTTGGCTTGCACTCCAAGAAAGCGGCTCAAGGAAGCTTCTTGAGAAGCTTCAAGGGACTTGTATGATACCTATAAATACCAAGGCCGAAGCTCATGCTAGGCATTCGGAGTTTTCCCTCATTCAAGTGTCCCAATGTGAATTTCCATTCTCCTATTTCTCTCCTCGGTTTCGGTCTTTTACATTGGTATCAGAGCAGGAATGGGATGGATGGAATTTATGGACCACCAAATCCACTTCCGCCAAACCATTGGGACTTTCATGTCCAGATATTACCAAAGCATCGTTTCACACAGTTCATCACCTCACGCTTTGGGCAGGATTTTCTACATATGATCACCGTGTCAGAGGAACCCTTGATACTTCCAGTTGTGACTTATGGAGAACGGTGGACGTGTTGTATCTATGTGTTAATCAACTAGATAAATTGAGGGTAGTGGATTAGGGTAGTAGCAATGGCCGCAATACCGGATGTTATCCTTGCAATGCAACAACAAATCGAGCATCTTACTCGATTGTTGGATGAACGAGACCAGCAACGACGAGAATAGATAGACAGAGCGCCAGTTCGAGATGGAGAAGATCGCATTCGATTTCCAAAACCAAAGGTGTTTGAAGGCAAGAATGTTCCAGGCACAGTGGAAAATTTTGTGTTTGACTGTGAATGTTACTTTGAAGCCACCAATCTTCAAGACGAGCGGAAACAAATTCTCTTGGCTTCTAGCCAGTTGGATGGCGTGGCAAAACTTTGGTGGCGATTCCAAGTAGAAAGAGCTGAACGACAAATTGTTACACCAATTTTGACATGGGCAAAATTCAAGGATGCAATACTTGGTCGATTTCAGACTATAAATGCCACCCGAGCTGCACGAGATAAATTGGCGGAGTTGAGGCAGATTGGTTCGGTGAGAAGCTACATCACACAATTTCAGAATATCATCATGCAAATTCCAGATATCCAAGAAGGTGAAGTTCTGGATCGATTTGTGCGAGGATTGAAGTCACGAACCAGATTGGAGGTGACCATGCGAGAGCCACAGAACATAGAAGAAGCCATGCAATTGGCTGAGCGTTTTGATTCCTTAGTTGCAACAACTTGGTCTCGACCTCGACCTACACAAAACCTACCCGTACCACGAGTGGAAGAACCGGTACCAATGGAGATTGATGCTATCCAGCGAAGACCACTTGGCACAGCAGATAGAGAAAGATTACGACAAAATGGAGGTTGCTTTTATTGTCGCCAGTTGGGGCATTGCATTGCTGAATGTCCACTCAAGAATGGACAACCTCGACAAGTTGCCCAAGTGGAGGTTGTGGAGCGGAATGATCCGGGAAACGAGGAATCCCAGTAGGAGATTTCGAGCCGCCTACTGGGAGCTTGATTAGTTCCAATGGGATTGAAGGCTCGACCTATGCAAGTTTGCTTCACTTGCAAGGTATGATATCTAATCGGGGTTGTAGAATTTTGGTTGATTCTGGAAGTTCAGAGAATTGCATGTCTATGCAAGTGGCAAAGGAATTGGGTATTCCTATCAGGCCAGTGATTGGAAGTAGTTTGATGATGGCGGATGGT
Source organism: Lunularia cruciata (assembly GCA_948567375.1). Taxonomy (NCBI): domain Eukaryota; kingdom Viridiplantae; phylum Streptophyta; class Marchantiopsida; order Lunulariales; family Lunulariaceae; genus Lunularia; species Lunularia cruciata. The sequence continues at coordinate 62,733,067 of OX419758.1, forward strand.
AGAAAGGGTTCTGCATTCCGCACCTTGCATCCTGTTACCTTCAAGATTGGGAAGGAGTATTTGGAGTGTATGAGGTTTGTAGTGGCACCTCTACATTATGATATCATTCTAGGTCTACCTTGGCTTGAATGTCATAAGGTTCAATTTGATTGGACCCGACACCAAATTCAAGTACAACACCAAGGTAGGAATTTCCGATTAGGTTGTCTGGCACCTCTAAGTAAGACACCTAAGAATAGTCAGTCCCAAGATGGGAAGTTTGTCGAGAAGGTAGCCATAGAGCAAATCTGGAAGGGAGATGAGTCCCAAGATGGGAAGTTTGCCAGGAAGGCAACCATGGAGCAAGCTTGGAAGAGAGATGAGTCCCTAGAAGGGAAGTTTGTGAATGAAGCAGCCATAGAGCAAGCTTTGGAGGACGATACGTCTGTATTCGCGGTGTGGATCAAGCCGATTGCACAAGAACAATCTGAGGAGGGCCAAGTGCCGCATCAAGCAATGGTTGATCGGATAGTTCAGGAGTTTGCAGATGTGTTTCCGGATGATCTGCCAAAGGGATTACCCTCCGATCGAGGTATGCCCTTCAAGATCGAGTTATTACCAGGGAGTACTCCAGTGAGTAGACCAATCTATCGGCTCTCACCAAAGGAGTTGGAGGAGTTGCGAACAACACTTACAGAGTTGTTGGAGAAGGATTTCATACGACATAGTACCTCTCCGTGGGGAGCACCGGTACTATTTGTTCCAAAGAAGGATGGAGGACTTCGTTTCTGTATTGATTACCGTGGGCTCAATAAGCAAACCGTGAAGAATGCATATCCCTTGCCTCGGATCGATGACCTGCTTGATCAACTAAGTGGAGCACGCTACATTTCCAAGCTGGATCTTCGTAGCGGCTATTGGCAAATTCCTATTGAAGGAGAGGACGTGCAAAAGACTACTTTTCGCACAAGGTATGGACATTTTGAGTGGAGAGTTCTACCTTTTGGACTCACTAATGCTCCAGCAGTCTTCATGGATCAGATGCATCGAGTGTTGGAGGGACTATTAGATCGGTCCGTGGTGGTGTTCTTAGATGATATCTTAATCTATAGCAGGACAAAGGCAGAACATGTGAATCATGTGCGAGAAGTCCTAAGACGACTACGACAGTGGAAATTTTACTGCAAGAAGTCAAAGTGTGCTTTTTGGCAGAAGGAGGTTACCTTCTTGGGTCATAAGATCTCATCAGAGGGGATCAAGATGGAAGAAGAGAAGATCAAGGCCATTACTGATTGGCCTACCCCGAAGGATGCTACAGAAGTACGAGCATTCAATGGACTGGCCAGTTTTTATCGACGGTTCATCCACTATTATGCTCACGTAGTTGCACCATTGACTGACCTCTTGGGAAAGAACTCGAGCTTCCAGTGGACCACCAAGCATGAAGAAGCATTCCAGAAGTTAAAGCATATGGTGTCTTCAAGACCTATTCTTCAACCATATGATCCTCAACTACCTTGTGTGGTTGATTTTGATGCTTCTAACTTTGCAATTGGAGCTGTGTTGCAACAAGAATTTCCAGATGTACTACATCCAATTGCCTTTGTGTCTCGCCGACTAAATACAGCGGAAAGAAATTACTCTGCTCGGGATCGGGAACAACTTGCAATGGTATATGCCACCAAGGTATGGAGGCATTATCTCTTGGGGAAACAAGTGATCATGCGAACTGATCACAAGCCATTGTTGTAGACCTTACACCTAGAGCACATGAAGAGTCGACATCATCGATGGGAAGAGCAACTCCAATTGTTCGACATCAAACTTGAGTACAAACCAGGTTGGTTCCATGTCATCCCTGATGCTCTATCACGATGACCTGATTTGAAGTCTCTTCCTCTCATCACGGCAGCAATTACAACGGTGTCAATTGATCCCAAGATTCATAACGAGTTTCGGTTAGCCCTACAGCAAGATCCCTTCTTCCAAATGGTACACAGTCGTCTAACAGCACGCGACAAGGAGTACAACACCTTCTCCTTCAAGGAAGGCCTTTTATTCCATGCAGACCAGATCTATGTTCCAACCAAAGGTGATCTTCGACTTGTGCGCCTTCAAGAAGCCCATGATTTACCAATAGTTGGTCACATGGGAGTGGACAAGACCTTGGGCACCCTCCAACGCCAATGGTGGTGGCCCAACATGACACGAGATGTTCGAGACTTTGTCCGATCATGTGAGAGTTGCCAACGGAACAAAGCCAGCAACCAGAAGCCGAGTGGACTCCTTCAACCACTCGCCATTCCATCCGCTCGTTGGGAGCATGTGAGCTTGGATCTCATCACATCCTTGCCAAAGACAAAACAAGGACACACGGCAATTGTGGTGTTTGTGGATAAGCTTAGTAAGCAAATCCACTTGGCACCAACCTGTGATACCGTGGATGCTCCAACCTTAGCACAAATCTACTTCGACAATGTCTTCAAGCATCATGGGATGCCACGTGTACTCATCTCCGACCGTGATCCTCGATTTACCGGGAAGTTTTGGCAAGCACTCTTCCAGATACTCGGCACCAAGCTTGCTTTGTCCACGGCCTATCATCCTCAAACTGATGGACAAACCGAACGCGCCAATCGAACATTGGAGGATATGTTGCGGGCCTTTGTCAATGTCCACCATACCAACTGGGATGAATGTCTTGCAGCTACAGAATTTGCCTACAACAATTCCAAACAGGCAAGCACTGGATTTTCTCCCTTCTTTCTCAATTTTGGCCAAGATCCGCTTGTTCCAGATTCTCTTCTTGCTCCCCCTCCCTCTCAGGTTCCTCATACTTCTACATTCTTGACCACTATATCCCAATCTCTCCAACAAGCCAAATCTCACCTCCTTGTTGCTCAGAATCGCCAAAAACAATATGCAGACCATCATCGTCGTGATCTCACCTTTGAAGTTGGTGATAAAGTCATGCTATCCTCTAGTAACCTCCCTCTCCCACTTGATACCCAAGTTCGTAAACTTGCTCCTAATTGGATAGGACCCTTTGATATCACCCACATTATCTCTCCTGTTGCTTATCGTCTTGCCTTACCTTGTCACATGCGTATCCATCCTGTCTTTCATATTTCCAAGTTGAAACCCTTTGTTCCTAACCCTTCTTCCTTTTCCTCTCGAGTCCAACCTCCCCCTCTTCCTGTCCCTATCAATGATCATGAGGAGTACGAAGTTGACCGTATCCTTGCGCGTCGCCATATTCAACGAGGCCGTCACCAACATACGGAGTACAAGGTCCTTTGGAAAGGGTATCCCCTTCATGATGCTACATGGGAACCTCTTTCTCACCTCCAGAATGCACAGATGGCCATCAAGGAATTCGAAGCTTCACTGGCGACGAGGACGTCACCAACTAGCGGCGGGGGAATATGTAACAATATGGAGTTTAGTGACGAAGTTAGTTGAGCTTACGAAGTAGAGAATAAGACAAAATAGCCTAGAATATTCTAGAAGCATCTAAGAAGCTTCTTAGGAAGCTTCGTAACTAGTTAACTTGCGCCCTAAGCAGGTAGCTTCTAGAAGGAAGCTTCTAGAAGCTTCTAACTAGCTTAGCTTGCACGCCAAGTAGGCGGCTTCTAGAAGGAAGCTTCTTGAGAAGCTTCCTAGTTAACTTGGCTTGCACTCCAAGAAAGCGGCTCAAGGAAGCTTCTTGAGAAGCTTCAAGGGACTTGTATGATACCTATAAATACCAAGGCCGAAGCTCATGCTAGGCATTCGGAGTTTTCCCTCATTCAAGTGTCCCAATGTGAATTTCCATTCTCCTATTTCTCTCCTCGGTTTCGGTCTTTTACAGCTCACAAGATTTGATTGCAGGAATAAAGCCACGTGAATTCACTATGGGACTCCAACTACACAATGCCTTGCAAGATTCTCCTTGTGGGAATCATGTCCAAGAAAATAGGGAAATTCAATTGGTTGTAACTAGTTTTATAAACCTCGGTTTACTATAATTTTGGTGTCTATAAGAAGCTCTTGAGAAGATGGTTCCAAAAAATTGAATCACACTCTATTTGGACAAGTAACCACTGAAAAAACTAGCCCCAATGTAAATTGTGGGATTTGCCATATGAGATTTGATTGTGGGGTTGCTTGTGCAAATGCATTATGAGATTGCATGTGGAACTCACATTGCAGGATTTGACATATGGGAATCAAGTTTGGGATAACAAGTACATTCAATTGGTCATAACTTCTAAGACTACAATCTTGGTGTATACAAAAATCCATTTAGAAGAAAATTTGAAGAAGATGAAATATGCTATGTTTGCACAAGTATTTGTGGAGAAATTAGCCCCAAATTGAATTGTAGGATACCATACATGATTCAACTATGATATTGCTTGCAAGATTCACACTCTGGGATGCACTTCAATATTCAACTTGCAGGATTTTCCTTGCAAGAATCAAGTTTGAGAGAACTAAAATATTCAATCTATCATAACTTCTTCTCTAGATCTCCATTTTCCATGATCTTGTTAATCACAGAAAGCCCTTGAGAAGATGATTCCAATGAAATGATGCATGCTTTTTTTTGCACCAGTATTCACTAAAAAATCAGCTCCAACATGAATTTTGGGATGCAATATAGGATTGCATACGGGATTGGATCTTACTGGAATCAAGTCCATGAGAATATAAACATTCAACTTGTCATAACTTCTTCTCTAGACCTCTATTAACCACAATCTTAGTGTTTACAAAAATTACTTGGAAAGATGTTTCCAATGAAATGAAGCACATTATTTTTAGACCTACATATACAAAGAAATCAACCCCAATATGAATTGCAAGATGCCTTATCTTAGCCAATAGTTTGGCCCCATATTAGATTAGCATGTAATAAGCTTATAGTAAGCTTTTAGTTCACCTTAACATAAAATGGATTTTAGAACTTGAGAAGAAGTATATTGAAACATATTGGAAGTTGTTTTTTAATGAAAAAGCAGTCCACTTCACAAAAATGGTTTTGAAGAAAGCACCTATGCAAGTATCTTTCTTCTTCTCCAAATGTTTCCCAACCTAAGAATCCAAGCGTGAACATCATAAATATTATTATGAGGACACAAACCAAAAAAGGTTCAATGTAGGCTGAGGAGATCCAAAAGTTGGAAGCAGAAGCCCAGATGTTGAAAGAAGAAGATTCCATTATGGGCCACCTGCAAGAAGGGGACAAACATACCAACATAGCCAATGAGACAATGTTCTAATGCATCAAGATGGAGAGTTTTCTACACAAAACACCATCAACAATATCTTTAGTATGAGATGACAAACCAAAAACATTGGATAATATTTTCCATTTTCTGAAATACAAGAATAATTTGATGGTGTGGTTGATGTTGGTGTACTTTGTGCATGTAGCAATGCCAATGATGGAACTACTGGAGTAGATTTTCCCATTCTATAGAGAGTTGGACCCCACCATTGACAAGCTAGGTAAGCTTGTTAAGTACCTTCACAACAGAACAAGCATATCCACTACAGACAAAGCCTTGATTTGTACCAAGCTGACCAACACAAACAAATGACTCACAAAGAGACCACACCATCAATAGAGAAGGACCAATTGCTCTCAAGAAGTTCCAACAAGATGAATTGGCATTACATGAACAACAAAAGGTCATCCTACAATTCTTACAAATGGAGGTTGATGTACTTCATACAAAGGTCATTGAGAAACAAAAATGACACAAAACTTACATAAAGGCACAAGATGAAGAGTTGACAATCATCAAAATAGAATTGGATGCCACTAATACAAAGAAATTTGCAGCAAAAGAATGGTACAAGAATCTGCAAGAACTCACTAATCTTCATATCCAATAACTTACTATGAGCCTAAAATGAGCACAAGAGAAGGAAGAGGAGATTTTGACAAAGGTCCAAGAGGACCTAAAGTCAAAACTTTAATGTGACCACGAGAACTTAGCCAATGAGCATGTGAGGCTTTTCACAACCATAAAACATGCTACAACTTAACTAATAAACTAGTTGGAATGGATGGCCAATGACACAACAAACTGGACAAAGATCAAAGACTTCAAAACTCAAATTGAGGCTCTTGAGAGGAATGTCTATACAAATGATCAACTAACAATCATGTCCCTAAAATTGCACAGCCAAACAAACTTCAAATTCAGAGCAGCATCAAAACAAGTATTGCAAAACAAGGTTGATGGGTATGGAGGCTTGTTAATCTCATTCAAATTTGCAAAGGCATAGGTAGTTTGTCACAAGTGCCGCTAGATTGTCTTACAACAACCAAGAACCTAAACAATGCATTACAACCTAAGATGTTGAAACCTAGTAACAATCAACCCATTTGTACTTGTTTATATATTGTATTTTGTTCTTCTTTTAGTCATAGCCAAAATGCTTTGTAATTCTAAATAATTCATGGAAATTAGTGTAAATAAAAAAATTCAAGTAGACTATTATGTGACATAAGACAATATGACAAATCTGGTAAGGTGGTAATACCGTGCAAGACATACCTACTTGGAGATTAGATTAACATAAGATAAGAATCTTATTAATGAGGATAAGATGTAATTAGAAGATTTCTAGCACTTTGTATCCATTGGATTATGTTGGTAGCTAAGTACAAGATGTATATAAGACTTGAATCCAATGTTTATGTAAATCATTTTTTGCACTCCTTCTTTGAAATAAACAAGGAAATACCATAAAGAATATCAAGTTTGTGTATATGTATGTGGTTGCTCTTTGTCTAAATGTTTAATTACTTAGTTACTTAGTCATGAGGAATTTTGGCATAGAGGTACAAGCACTAGTATGAAGGAATCATTTGTGTGGAACTAGAAGGGGTGATCTCTAGGTGCTTTACATAGGCAAGGAATGATATGATAATGGACTTTTACAAACGTAGGTATCAATGAGTACCACCAATTGGAGGACTAAGTAATACAAATCATTCTACTCTCTTATAAAGTAGTGCCTTTTGGGAAGGGTAGTAAACTATATAACAATCATAAATGACAAGGAGATAGGTTTAGTTTGTGTGTTTCATCCTACTACTCATCAGACATTATGATATCTATTTATCTTGTACAACTTGATGTTTGTAATTGTGGTACCAAAGGTAGATAGTAGAACAATTATGATGATAGTAGGCAAGAATTTGGTTGGACTAATTGGACGACAAGGAAATTCTAAGGCAAAGTGATGTTCATTATAAATGATCCATCACCTTCAAGAGTCCTTTGGATACAATTATTGTGAAAGTGATAGGTAATCATTTACCTTTTTGTAGTACACCAATAGGGGTGAGAGTACACTCTTCTAGGAATGACTTTGCACAAAAGTTAAATGTGAAACAATAGATTATTAGCTTTGTGATACTTTTACCTTATTTGTAGTCATATCTAACTTGTATTCTTGTGTGCTCAATTGGTTCTTACCGCAATATTACAAATTTCAACAACATCATGTCATTACACAAAGATTACATGTAGATTACTTCATTTAAATCTAGTTTAAGATTTCAAATACTATCTCAAACAAAGATGAAAATATAGAATTTTGAACTTATTTAGGTAGATTGTATGAAGACTTAGTTGCTTGATGTGAAAATCAGCATACATATACTCATGAATGGTTGGCCTTTTTAGTGCAAAATTATCATGAATATTTTCCAAAATAAATTTTAGCTTGGTTTGTATTAAATAAAATCAATATACTGAATTTGAAGATCCAAATCAAAATCAAATTGAAGAATATATAATTCTTATTTTTTCATTTATAATATCAATGAACTTGAAGGATAAATTGACCCAAAGTCAAATAAAAGTAGCAATATTTAATCATATAGTATAATATATTAACATGTATCATCCAATGTATTATTGAGATATTGATTTACCAAATGAAAGTTAAAACTCACCTCGCTTTTGCATAAGGTATGAATATCTTATAAACTTACTCATATTCAATACACTTCTATAACATAGGTTTTATTTAGATTATGAAGTTGTATTGAAGTTCTCTCATGTTGTCTTGTCTTGATATAGAGAAATTAGATTAGAAACTTTTCCGAGGACTCATCTAAATAAATCTTATATAGTAATCCTCCTCACTCCATAATCAATACCAAATTCAAGGAAATCTATTGGACTCGTGATCAAGATAAGAATTTAGAAGGTAAAATCAAATTAAATTTAGTGTTATTTGTGATTACCTCATTACACTTTTTAACCATTTTTTAAAATTTATTTGTATTTTATAAAACTTAAGTTTTTTATTTTGTATTTTCCAAGCATACCATTAGTAAATTCATGCATGAATCTCAAGAGAAAAGATAAATAATTCTAACAAAAACCAGAAATTAACTAATTGTAAATTTGGATGTGATAAAAAAATATTCAAAATTAATCCGTACTTTATAAATATTTAGAAAAACTTTTCTTTTGCTCATCTGTATGGATTTGTTAGAAAATAAATCATCTATTTTCCTATACACCAAGGAGAAAGATTAACTTTGGAGTTAAATTAGCTTTTTATCTTGAAAAAATTTAGCTATTAAATCAATATAAAATACATATTTGAACTCATATTCTTTTAATGTTAGCAACTTACTGAGTTGCTAATTACAAAAAATCTTTATTTAGCAAGACTTGTCTTACTTTCAATGAATTGATCATGATAAAATGCAAGTTTTTCTTCTCCTTTTATAGAAATATATAGAAGTTAATATTTTTTGAACTTGATGTACATTGATACAGGTCATCAAACTTTGCTTATGAAAACAAAAGCTTATGAACAAAGTAAAGTCGAGGTTTAGCTTTTAACAAGATAAATAAATTTTATAATACAATATGGAGCTTATAACATTTCTAAATCAGAAAAAATTATATTTTTGAACTTTCCAGATGAAAACCAAAGCATATGAACCAAAATATTTAAGCTTTGAATTTCTAAGCAAGATAGTTGGCATTAGCATTGGATTATGTACCCTAGAGTAAAATTTATGCAAATCATACTTAAAAGAGTTTTTTGTACTTACATACAAAATATATTCAAAGTAAAAAGTAACTTATCATTAGATTATTTTTAGTTATCTATAATAAACTCATCTTATTTTTTGACTCACTCTATAAATATTTTGCACAAGGTTTACTTTAAGAAGAAAAATATACAAAAATATGGTGTGTCTTGTCTAAGTAATAGTTTTTTTTAGATAAATTGAGATAAAATCAAAGAAGTTTTTTAGCTCAACACATGAGACTACATGGCTATTTCTTCTAAGATACAAATATAAAAATATAGAGTAAATAATAAAATAAAGGAAAACCTAATTTTATCACTTACAAAAAAAGTGAAAGCAAAATAATTTAACAATAGAAGATATAGGCAAGTGCAACTATCCAAATCAAACTAACTATGTTGACACACTTTTGCACTATTAGTAAATTTTCTTTTTGATTTTAATTTTTGTAGATTAGTGAAAGGTTGGGAAATCTGCTAAGGCTAGAGCACAAGATTGTGCTACTTATCATTGGCCTAAAATATAACCATACAAGAGGACAAGAATATGACATAGGAAAAATACCATGCCTCTTCCACATTCAAGGATCATAAGGAAGAAAACCCTTGTGGTCATGACCTTAGTAATCATGACCTTCATGATTATGACACTCATGATCTTTGTGGTAATGATCTTTTTGATCATGAATCCTCAACATTGACAATCCTCAGGTCAAAGTTTGTAAAGAAGAATTTCATACCAAATGCCATCAACCTATAGTATCATTCGTTTGCTAATCTGTCAATCTTGGAGAATTCAAATGACTTGAATGCATCACCACCTAGACAATGAATATAAATCAATGATTGTTCAAATTGGCCAAAATGCTTGTGTGCATGACATCTATGGTTCACCAAGGATGCAACCAAATTTCAAAATGGTTCATTCCTAGCTATAAATTTGAGGCTCTTGCTCATGTAGTGGCTTCTTTTGGCTCGGTGAAATTGCGAATTTGTGTGTAGAGCATCCAAAAATTTGTGTGTAGAAATGAGAGCTAGGAGTTTGACAGATTGGGTGAGTACATGTTTGGATAGATAATTTTTTCCAATAGCAAGATCATGGCCAAGCATAATGACTCTCTAACCAAAGAGGCATTGAATGCTTCCAAAGGTGATTCTAAAATCACCCAAAGTGAGTAAGTGTGCACTCTATTGTAAGGAGGAGTTCATCCATAGCAAGAAACTCAATTTCTTGTTGTGGAATTGGAATCTGAGTGACCTAGCAATGATTATGGAAATTAGAGCTAATTGAAACCTTGGGTTAGAATCATTTAGGGAGAATGTGTCTGCATGGACAAAAGCTCATTGGTTAAAGGTGCTTGAGCTTGCAGTTGAATCTCCTCCAAATGAAAAGACAATAAACACCTAGTGTACATGTTTCAAGCATAAACTCAATGAGGACATCAAGGTATCATTTAAGGAGAAGAAGTAAGATATTTTCTTCCAATAACTTCATGAGGAGTGACCAATGAACTAGGTAAAGATGTTTTGTAATTAGGTTCAAGACATGGTGTGGAGACATAAATGATGATGGCAAAGTCACTCTCATGTTGCTTTTTGTGATACACTTCTACATAAGGATAAATTTCTCATGAATGAAGAAAAGAAGGAGTTTTCACATTTTTATCATTAAGGGTATTTTTTATGCATCCAAAAGCAATCATGAAGTGCAAGAAACATAGAGTGTCCAATAAGAAGTATGAAAAGTCAAAAAATACGTACATACATGTGGAGGAGGTATAAAATACCCCCAAGATACCTAAAAAAGAGAAAGGAGATATTTCCTTGACTAAGGGTGAATGCATCAAAGAAGAAGAAGAAGAAGAAGAAGAAGAAGAAGAAGCTACAAATATTTATTGAGTCCTCAAAAGCAGATTGTGACAAGGACAATCAAGATGCAATAAATGAAGATGTTGTGATGGATGAAGATCAAAATGACATGAACAACAAAGAAGGCATGAACAAGACATTAAAGATGTTACACAAGAAGTAGGAGGACTCTACCTAAGCAAACATGCAGGAAGGAGAGGGAAAGGCACTTGGTTGAAGATGCAACCATATATACCAAGAAGAAAGAGAAATGGTACATATTTTGATCCACTAAGGATGGATAATGAGAAAGAGAAAGACCAAAATTTAAGAAGAGGCAAGCCTCAAGATGAAGAAGATGTAATCCTGCCCAACCTCAAATGAAGACCTCTCTCATGGGAAGTGATCAAAATGGTAGGTCCAACACTTTACAAGTTGGAAATGCTCTTTTCTTTTATCAAAAACTCAACAAGACCATCATCGCACACATGAAGTTGGTTTCTCACCTCTATCAAAATGCTCAAGAATTTAATGAAGAGAAGGAAAGAGCTTGTGAAGGGCTCACAAAGATCAAGGATTGGCTTGAGATTAAAGAAGAGAATTGTTGTGAGATGGAAAAAAATTGACAAATAGAGGAAGGTAGAGCAGACAAGATGGGAGAAATATGATGGAGAGTTATTGAGAGCATGAATAGAGGTATGAATCCTCAAGCATGAGATCAAAAATTAAAGGGGTAGAATATGACAAACAACATTGTGCTCAAGATGAGGAAGTGAACACATTGAAGTCCAAATTGGAGACAATGCAAATCAAGATAATCATTGATGAGGATATGCACAATAATTATAAGGAGCTTGTATAAATTCTCATTTAGGAGTTGAAAAACCAGCTTGATATACAATAGGAGAGAGAAGACCTCAATATAGTGCAAGTGAAATAAGACCTAGAAAGAGAAATTCAGGTCATTCATGTAAGCTTACATGAGGAAGCTCACAACAATGGAAGATGCGGCAAACCATATGATTGAGCATGCAAATAAATTAGCAAAGATCCTACCCCATCAAGTTAGACTACATGATTTGAGGACCCAATTAAAAGCAAAGATGTACAACAACAGACAACTTGCATACTTGTTCACTTGTCTCAAAGTGCACTCAACCAAAAGTTTGAGGAGATGTGAATAAGATGATTTTCAAGTTTGTAGATTACAAAAGGAAGGTCAAATTGCCTATTAGAATGTGTACATTCAAAGATATTTTTTGATTGTAGTGTAAAGATTTGTGAGTTGAAAAATTGTAAAATAGACTTAATGTAGACCAATCATTTGCATTCTACAAAGACAAAATCTTTCAAGCCAAAGATCTTTGTGATTAAAAATTACCACCTCTAAATAATTTTTGTGAGTGTTCATATTTGTAATCAAAGGCCTTTTTGATAATTAGCCCATGGAAAATTAGAAGTAAATAATGAAATTGAGGAGTTGATCTAGCATTGCCACTTAGACACATCTTAATTAAGTTAGATTAAGATAAGATAAGATAATTAGATACGATCAGCACTAAGTGACATATATGTAATTTGGAGATTTCCAATAAATTATAGCCATTGGATTTTTTCAACAAGAGAGTAGGAATAATATAAAGTGATTTGGCTTAATGTCAACCAAGTTCATTTATTCAATGAATTCTAGCATACAAAGCTTTGACTCAATGATCTTTATGATCTTTTGTGTATGTTATCTACATTTTATGTGATCGATTATTTGCTTGGTTGAGTAGTGGTGAGGAATCTTGAAGTACTAACATGAGTGCTTAAGTGAAGAGAATCATTTTCACTTGTATGAAGTATTTGATCTCTAGGGTTTTGAATAATCAAGGTCATGTAATGAGTGGCTAACAAAGATCAGGAGCATCATGAAGTACCACGGTAACAAAAAGCTAGGTGATAAAATCGATCCATGATTCCTTCAAGTATGGACCTTTGAGGAACAGTAGTATGCACTCATTGTGGTTATAGTCATCATAACAATAGGACCTTTTGTAGTGGAACCACTCGCAAAGGAAGAATTGCCTTTGGCATGCATACAATGTTTGTGGAGCTAACAACACTTGGAGCATTCATGACAATCATGACTCTAACAAAGTTTAAGGCATTGACAAAGATCAAGCAATAAAAACCATTGGCCTAATTACACCTTCAATAGGGAGTGATCTTCAAAGAAATGACCTTTGTGATGAATGAACTATCACATTTAGGAATAATTCGGAAAGGATCTATAGTGAAATTGAATTATTTTTTTGTTTGTAGGGTGCCATAGAGGATAACACTGTACTCTTTTGGTAATAAATCCACCCAAGTAGTTAAAATACGAAATTAATAAATTATTTATCATCATGAAACTTTCTTTCATCTTCTAGTCATTTCCAACTCATATATTCATAAGAATAACCAATTCTTACCATTTTACCATATTTTAGCTGACATTGAGTCATTTTATTAATAGATAGATAATTTGGATAAATGTATAATTTATACTTATCATACAAAGCATCCTTATAACTCATAAGATAAATCTTAGAAAAAAATCCTGATTTTATTTTGTCATTATATATAAATATAACTTCTCTAATACATAATATGGAAACATATAGTACCATATCCTATCAATTTCCATTTCATTGCAATGTGATGTAAAGTGGTATCTTGTTTGACTTAGAGTTAGTCAATAGATTCTTTTGTCATTATATATAAATATAAATTCTCTAATACATAATATGGAAAAATATAGTACCATATCCTATCAATTTCCATTTCATTGCAATGTGATATAAAGTGGTGTCTCTTTTGACGTAGAGTTAGTCAATAGATGGCATTACAAATTTATTGGCTTTTTTACTTACTAATTTCTCAATAATTATATAATAGTAAGTTATAACCTTGGATCTTCATACATTTAAAGTAGTTTACAAAAAATTATCTTATAAGATTATCATCATTTATCTCAAGTGTAAGGGATAAAGTCCTTGTACATTTCTAGAATTTGGAATATACTCTATTCAATTCTTTGAACTCTTTTATCTTCAATTATGCCTAATTTTTCCCTCATGGAGTATGGTCCTCTTCACCAAAATTTAAGCCTAAATATTTCTATGTTATGTAATAAATGTGGAATTTTCTTCATGAAAAGTAAGTTATATGTTTTCTTTTTGCAATTATGATCTATGAGATAAAACTTGATAATCTTTCATCTATGTTTAAAGAGGTTTAGCATGGTATATTTTCCTTGATGATATAATATAATATGATTTGAATTTGAATTTTGTGAAATATAAAACTCACAGTCAAATTTCTTATTATGATCTTCCTTGTCATATACATAGTTAATAAAAAGTAGTACAATGGATTAAAGGATAAATTTAGTGCAAAATTTGCTGTAAAGAATTTCTTAAAAAACACAAATTATCTTATAATATCCACTTCATATTGGTTCCAATGGTTTAAAAGATTTTATTTGACCCTAATGGTAGTAACAAAATCTAGGATAAAATATTATCTTTTTAAAATATGGAATATCTATCTCATGCAAAAATCATGGTTCATTCATCATCATAATCAAACTAAATTACTCAATAATTGAACTATAATATACTCTTGAATAGGCAAAGATAAGGTAAAGATATTATATTAGAAATAATTGATTCTATTAGATCTCCAATGATTACTCTATTAATGACAATTTAGAAGAATGACTAACCAAAGATGTTGGTTGATTTTCTCTAGTTTGATAGAATAAATACAAATCCTCTTGGCAATTAGAATCATCTAACAATGCCAATTTATAGTAATATCTATAGTTAGCAATAAATTGAACTCACACCAAAACCTAGTTGAGTGAATGAATTAACACATTAGTATGCTCATATATATTGGACAATTAACTTTCTTGGCATAATAATAACTAGTGTAGTTGAGGGAATTAAATTGACACATTTTTGTGCTCATGTAAAATTATCCTTCTATTAAAAGTTAATTTTTTTTTCATTATAAGAGTCATAAATAAGTATAGAATACCACTAAGAAATTAGAGGTTTCAAGTTTTCATTACATTAATCATTTGCTTAAGTATGCATTTTAATATGGGGAAAAAATTTGAAAAATTAACTAGATGCAAACTCAATTAGGAGCATTTCTCATGTAAATCCTAAACACTAATTCTAAACCCTAATACACATTAATGTGTCCATGAAATGTGCTCTGGTGACCTTTCATCCTACATAATGAACTCCCAACAAACAATTAAGCGCACAATCAAAGACCAACATCTAAATGATTGACAATAAATTGAAATAGTAGCTTTATTAAAGCAACCTAAGCCTCCATATATGTGAAGCATAGCTTGCCAATTTGGGTTGATAAAAAGACAATCCGCAAACTGGAATTTGAAAAAGATCTTCATCAAAGAGCCTAGAGTGTTGATCAGGTGACTCAAAAGACTACTTTACAAGTGTTGCAGGTAATGTTTCATGAAGTCAAAGTTAAATTAGTTCAAGGGATTGATGTTGGGCATTGAATGAGTCTCTTATTACCACTAGTGCTCATTTGTCATAAATTGAAATAGATTGTTCAAGCTTTGGGAATCCCATAGGATAAGTTCAAAGTCTCTTGGGGCTGGTTTGCCAAATTCCACCACCAACATGGTTTGCATTGCATCAATTTGTCGAGAGAGGGGTCAAAGTTGATAGAAAAGACCCCAAAATTCTTAAAATGTTGGTATAGTTAGGCTCAATTATTGACCAATATGATTAGTCATGTATTTACAATATGGATGGAACTAATTTGTTCTACCATTGTATTCTAGGATACATTGTGGTATTCCACACCAAAGATCTTTCTATAATCAATGGAGAAAGAAGTCAAAAGATAGAGTAAAATTTGCTATTTAATGTAATGCTACAAAACAAAGTGTGTTTTGATTACAATGATTGTAATAGCAAAGGAGCCAATTTGTATCTCTAGAAATTTGTTGGACAATTCCTTGTTTCAAGCAAAAGAATGCTTGGATTGACATTACAACATTCAACAAGTGGTTTAATGAGGTATTTGAGCTATACATTTGAAATCATATATTGGACACAAACTCATATTGATTCTTGATAACGCACCTGAGCATTCCTAAAATTTTGAAAAGAATGGTATTTGAGTGGTCTATTTCCCTTTGAATGTTATCTCATGGAAGGAGCCAAGCAATATGGCTATAATTGTTGTAATTAAAAACTGATACAAGTATTTGTTAATTAAGATAATCCTTGTGTCTCATGACAATACACAAACCTTGAAAGATAAGCTGGCATTAACGGCTTCAAGAATGAAACAAGGAGCTACAAGAGTGGCTTATGGTAGGCCACCAAATCTACTAGATATTGTTAATTTGGTGAATATTGCTTAGAGTGAGATAACCATGGAATGTTTAAAGAAATGTTCAAAAAAGTTGATATAGTCTGAGCTCTACTAGATAATGGGTTCAATTGCTCTAAATTGATCATATCATTGATGAGATTGCAAATTTGTTGTGCATTGTAACATGTTTAATGACCCTAGTGGCACTTCAATTTGCAATGAGGTTGAATAGTATCTTAATGATGACAATGATGACTTGGAGCTATTTAAGGACACTCTCATAGACAAAATTGACCAGGCAATGATGTGCTTAGTATCAATGATGTGAATGATGGAAGTATATTTGATAACAAACCAATTGAAGCAAACCTGACCAAACCTGATCAGTCGTAAGTTATCTTGAACTCATTGCAAAAATTTATCAACCTTGAAGTTGATATGAGTGAGCTTCATAATTCACCTTTCATGTTGACGGATCAGATTAATCAGGACAAGTAAACATTGTTTACTTTGTGGTATTCTATTGAGTGGTAGTTTTGCTATTGCTTGCTAATGTGAGATGACTTTATATGATTTTACAGCATGCAAAAACATAATAGAGAAAACATTGAATAAATCCGGTAAAATTCAATTAAAAAATTCAAACTTAATTGAGATGCGATCTTAAAACCAATGTGTACTTAAACAAATGGTTATTATAAATTATTGTTATTCAAATGTAATGAAATTTGATGAATATTTTTGATATTTCTCAAAGAAATTTAATTTGGACATATTATTGATAAAGATAGAAATAGTTTAATCTTAGATATATTAGGCATAATTCTTTCATTTACCCTAAATGTAATGTATTTTGATTGGAACTCTCAAGTGGTAGAAGGATTTGCATAAATTGAAGTCAAATCATGTGTAGTTCTAGCATGCAAGGTACCTCTCTTTGTTTTACTTGAGTGATACTAAATAAAATATGTTACGACTAACTGGATTTGTGATGAGTTCATTAATGTTTGCATTAATTGTTACTTCAATTTCAAATGATTCTAAGAAGGAAGGAATAATTTTAATGCATTTTAGTTATGTTAAAAACCAAGAGATTGGAGATCTGAAACCCAACACCTAAAAATTTCATGAAGTTTGTAAATATTACATATCTGTCTAGTGCAAGTCAATATCTAGTATAATCAGATATTCTTATATTTTTCCATATATTCTTATAGGTCTATACCTCCAAAAGGTCTTTAAAACATTGTAGACAAGAAAAAAACCACAATGCACACTACTTTTGGTGGCATCATTTTATATTAAATGATCTTCACTATCGTCAGATTGGACTAGAGTTTTATAGTTTTCCTTGATGGAGCAATAGTGTCAACATATGCTATATTCTCTCTTAGTTGACTTGTCCATTCCTCAGGCTACTAGAGCACTTCTTTACTCTTGCTCCGGCAAGTGTGCAAGCTCTTGGATCATAGCTCAATCATGCATTAGGGCATTTCAACTCACACTAGCTACTTTCTTTACAACAATGAGGTTTTGCTTAGGTTTGGTCCACCCATCTGCATCTTCATTACTCACTTGTGAGTGTGGTTCTACTAGATGCAACAACGGTCCATATGATACGATGTCTTTTTGGAGGACAGAGGATAGCTACCCATGATGCTAGTAAGGACATTGTGTTCGCTATGCCACGAGAGAGTAGATATTTGGTTTGGGGGGAGCGTTTGTATGCTTTGCATATGACACATGTTAAGGTAGACTTATACTTGGTCCGAGATGATCAAGTGATAGAAGTAGATGTCGTGGTTACAAATCCTACACATGATATAATTTTGGAGGGAGTGATTACCATCCTAAGGATGGGCAGCGAGTGCAACATCAACTCATAAGGTCTCTAAGTATGGGGGTATGCAAGGGGGTCACCTCTTTGTTCCTTTAGCCTTGGAGGTATATGGAGTGATGGATGCGACGTTCAACACATTTTTCAAGTAGTACACAAGAGCCTATCATGTTAGGCGCTATGGGGTACCACTCTCACTCTCATACTTTGTAGCATATTTTAGACAATGTATGTCCATTGCTCTATGGAGTGCAGTGGTTGGTGCAATCCATAGGAGAGCAATCACACTAGGTGATGCTTCTTTGGATGCTCCAGTTATTTGTAGACCGTACGACTTGCATAGCTTGGATATCTTAGGTGCATTAGTGCAGATTTCTCATATAGACTCTATTGGGGCTTAGCCCCATTCTACCTATTTTTTTTATTCCTTGTATGGCTTGATGGGGTCTTCTCGTCCTTTGTGTTTTCGAAGCTATTGCACTTTTCTCACCATTTTATATTATACACATCATGTTGCACGTCTGATGATGGAATACGGATTATAACCGGACTCAATCTATTATAAAATGTACTCTTTATTTTACTTCAGGTTGATTTTAAAAGCGAATTGTGTTTTTGACGAGTATATTGTGTATTCTAGTCTTAAAGATCATGAGTATGACTCTCGGGTGTCAAAATGGTTTGTTTTTCTTGTGAAGGTAAGTAAGGGTTTAGGGTTTAAACCCTAAATTGCATATCTTACCGGTATATAAAGACACTCGCTGTCTTTTGAACAAGTCCTATTTAAGACCCGTCCGTCCATAGCACTGAACTCATAGACATCCAGGAATATATATGCCATGGGAACACGATCTCACAAGGCCAATTTATAGATTATTGTTTTCCACTTTCTGAATTTCATGAAATAAGGTAAAGGCCGATCGCGTAGAAAACAAGAAGGATGGGAAGACCCCATCAAGTACAAGGTTGACACAAAACAGGTAAAATGGGATAAACGTGAAATGCGACGAATTTCATGAAATAAACGTGGAATGCGTCGATAGACCTCCTGATGTGTTTTATGTTTTCTACGCGGTTGCCCTGTTTTCTTGTTTTCTGATGTATAAATGAGATCCTTCTTTAGTTCGTTGACCCAATAGTTCAACTCAACGTCAATAGTTCAACTCAACGTCAGACATGATTGTTGCAAATAACTACCCGGTTGATATTCGAGCCTTATTCAAGGACATTAAGGACGCTCATTTTGAAGATTCTGTGCATCATTAAGTGTGGACTTCTTTGTGCAGTATTCCATCGGGAACTGCACAATGTTTGAAAACTCTATTGATTTATTTATCTTTACCTTTTTATAATTTTGAAGTATGTAAGTGAAACATACCATATATATAAATTCTACAATACTTTGAGAATTTGGTAACGAGGAAATTAAAACTCCCTACACTTTCTTTGAAAGTTCTTTCTCTAAGTCCGACCTTATCTTCACCCGTATATAGCCCCGTCCAGCTAACTCCAAGTGACGTAGTTGATCAGAATCGCATGCAAAATGGCTCGACATCGCACCTAACACTCCAAAACATTCCCAAGGCAATCGTACCTAAAACTGAAAAAGAATTAAGTTTGTGGACGGAAAGGGTAAAGTAGAGTACGTACCTTGGATAATGTCCGTGTCCACCTAGAGTGACCATTGAGTACTATTGGATTTGACTAGTTTAGTGATTACAGTGTAAAAGGCCCAACAAAATACCCCGAAGGAAAAGTAGAAAAGACTACACCAAAACGTGCAAATAAAAAGGAAGAGCCCAAGACTATGGGAAAAGGATAAAACAATCATCACTAAACTAGTGATGATTGTTTTACTTGAAATCTATGAGCATTGTATGGTTCCTCTGCATGGAACATTGTGAATGTAAAAGAACTTTCTACACATGAATCCGGTTTTAAGTGTATTAAATGACAAACATTTCAAAAGGAAAATAACAATTAATAGACGGATATTATTTAAAAAGTTCACACAGACAAGACACTAACCGGAGCTTGTTGTCGAGCAAACAAAGATAATACCTGTGGATATCTTTGTATGGTAAAATTCTTACTATTCTCCATTTTAAAAGACCAGTCAGGATAAGCAGGTCATACAATCCAAGAGTTAGGATGCCCCGAAGGATATTATTAATCATCAGCTTTGAAAAAAGTAACCAAGGAATAGAGGCTATACATCAGAATATCGGCGAGGTTCTTGAAATATGAACGAAATATTGAACCTCTCGTAGTAGAGGGTCGCATCTTTAAGTCGGTAAACACATAAAGTAATACCATTTAACCTTAAAGAGTTTGACTCAATGCTTATATATAAATACAAAGCATAAATTTTAGCATTATATTCCTTTTTAAATTGTATTTCATACTAAAAAATAAGTTTATAGATAAAATATAAATCTTTGACATTTTGTTTGCTTTATTTCCCATGCCATTAAGATTAAAGATGTGAGCTAGTATACCAAAAAAAAGAAGCAGATAACTTTGCGAACAAACTTCTTCAATCCCAAAAGATTGACAGATGATATAAAAGAAGGGAGGACAAATGAAAGATAGTCAACCACATCAAACCCTTGAAGAGTTTATAGCTTAAACTTTGTATTCATTCTAAAGACAAAACATCAACTATTAAATTATTACCTTTCTCAATTTTATGTACTATGTTTTCAATATGTCAAACTTCTTATTTTTATTAATCAATATTTGACTATTCTAATACATCCAACCTAGGAATAGTTTAGGGTATAACATATATCAAAATTTGACCGATTCAAAATTATTCATTGTAAAGATTTCTGCTTGCTTCACCCTTGAGTCACTGTTCTTTTAGAGTTACTCCTCTCCCCTTGGTTTGTAGTGTTTTTATGCACAACTATGTCGAATGAAGATATAGTACAACCTTCTCTTTCCTTCATTTAACTCTACAATATGGATTACCAAAATCCAAGAGAATATATGTGAGGATTGAAGAGAAGAGATTTGGAAAGAAAAGGTACTTTAGATGCCAAATATGGTCAAAGGTTCTTTCTACTTATACTTGAGATAGTATGCTTTTACTTTCCAGAGAAGTTAGTTGTTAACATCTTAACCAAGGTACTCAATCCATGAATACCCATTTTCATGTGCAACAAAGCCTTCACCTCTTATGCAAATTGGGTTACATAAGATCTTATGAACGATTTCAATCTACTAAATCGTAGAAATGTGATTCCAAGTCATTTTGTGGAAACAAAACAATGTTATCAATGTTGATCTTTCAACTCTACTAGAATCAATGGTCGTCTATATGGATTACTTTATTAGTGTTATCAACTATCGATGTATTCTTGATCAAATTTTTCCTATATATCTACCTCTTGTTACTTGTTGAGTTTGTCTTTGATTTAGATAGCCTATAATTTAATGTACTACTTGTTAATAAAATCATTCTTCATAGTTATTCTTAATCAATATTTATAGTTTTTTTGCATTGGAGAGAATGATCTCCATGGTAGAATATATTTTCATGTGTAATAAACTTACATGACTTATTGATATCATAAAAATTATAAATAGTGAAGATAAATTGAATAAAAAAACAATTATCTATATAGCTTCGTCTAGTTATTAAGGTCTACTCCATGTGACTATCTTTATCTTACAAGGTTTCAACCAAATTATAAGTTGATTTAATGATTATCTTTCATGAATTTGTATCCTCTAATTGATAGTTCTTTTGGAATAACAAAACATAACTTTGCATTTATCCTATTTCTTTTAACTCCATAAGATGTTCATAGGACACTCTTACTATATTGATGGCTTGATATCTTGATCTTAACATTTGCTTGAACGCTTTCTATAGTCTAATTAGACTACAAACCATATTATGCTTGCTTTACTTATCTTTACCAAAATTTTGTGATGTATTCTAGTTGACTTGTAGCAAACAAGATGTAGTGATTGGCATTTTGTATATTGGTGTTGTAACAATACCACTTATAATTGAACTCAATATTCTCCATTACTCATTTAGTTTTCTTCTCATGAGATGGCTTAAGCTAAAAAAATAAACATAACTTACCATTCTCAAAACACAATATGTTATGAGTTATGAGTTAAGACTGAGCATGTGATACTAATAGTCAAGTAAGATGCTCATTTGTTGCTGCATTACCTAAATCACAATAATATTCATTGTTATAACTATCATTACTATTAATATACAGGTTAAGAGAAATTAGAGTACATAACATATCCACTTCTGACCACCAATGGCAATTAGAAACATTACAATCATCTAATTTTGCTTTACTCAAGAAAGTAAAGCAAAATAATATATGATAAATTGATAGATATGGAACTTAAAGATGATGTAAAATCACTAATGATATATAAATGGTTTTCTAGAAGTACTATACATTCCATCCATCCTATTCTTACTCTAATGCCAATGTAAAAGATCGAAATCCAAATCCAAGAGAAGGATAAGGAGGTTAATTGGATAACATGGATAAAGATTTGAATGCAATGACTTGAAAATACCGAAGATAGCTCAAGGTCTTGATATTTATGCTTTAAATTATGTATAGGCTTGCTACTTTAGAAGTGAGCTATCATTCCTAGCTAAACTTCTCAATCCTCATCAGGTTCCTGAAAACTCTAGTGTGCTTAAGTCTATATTCTACCTTATTTTGAAGTATATGATCTAAAATATGTACACTATAAAAGTAGAAATAACAAAAGAAATCATGGTGCTTAGTTTTAAAGATGAAATATTAAAAAATATAAATTTTAATATTTCTATAATCCACTCATGGTCTCTAAATGTATAATCTTGCAAAATATATGTATAATGATAAATATTTATCTCTTAATTTTAGAAGAATTTTTACTTTATGTTAATTAATATTGAACATAGTAGTTAGTTTTGCAACTTCCTTGATTTTATTGGTCTTTAAATAATATCTCTAATTAGTATTTATCAATACAGAAGACCAATTAATATTCTAAAGACATCAATACTCTTTGTACATAAATACATATTTTATATACTGAAGAGGATGTATATTTCATGCAAACAAAACCTTAAGATTTATTTTGATTTTTGTAGAAATAAATTTCTATTGCAGTAATTAATTTTCCATTAAATTTTTTTATTTTTTTCAGTTAGTATTTTATCTTTTCCTAATCTATGGATTTAAAAAATTCATGATACTTAAATATTTAATTTTGATTCCTTTCATCTATTAGTCCAAAGGTCAATCTAGATTTCTTGTTTGTCTATATGTATAGTTTTTAATCTGATCTCTAGTTTGCCAATATTTGTTTTACTTTCAATATCCTTATAAAAATGTAAATTTTTAAACTTCGGAGGTCTAAATCTACAAGTGTAATTTATTTGATTCTTGAATAGAAATTTCACAATTGGTTATTTCCATGACTATTCATTTAGACAAAGTATATTATAAGAAGGTTCTTAAGAGCCTTAGTAGACTACTTCATACTGAGAAAGGTTCTAGGTACCTTCTAAATATTCTAGGTATCTATGAAACTTCCTAAGTACTTTCACACATATCTTATGAGTAATTTCCAAAGTGTCTTCTCAAATTTTGCATTAACCTAAATAACTATGGTAAATTTTTTTACTAATGCAGACATCAATTTTCCAACGTTCATATATTAACCTCTATATTTGATCAACATTTTGCTTCATCTTTTGCTAAATATTGCAAATCATATATAAATTGTAAATCAGTCTTAGCAACACGAGATGGAAGTCTCAATCCAAGGACAATGATCAAGCATGCAATCTCAATCCAAGGATATTAATCAAATAGATTCAAGTGCAAGGTACCTTAATTGAAGTATAGTGGCCAAGTTCAATCTAAAACTAAGGAGAATAATCAAATAGATTCAAGTGCAAGAAACCTTGAATTGAAGTAAAGTGGTCAAGCATACAATCTCAATTAAGAGACACATGTGAAGCAGACTCTTTGTGATCAATTGGAAGCAACTCATTGAGCACATTCCCATGGAAGAAACCTAACTTGATTAATTTGAAAGAGCTAATCTAAACTCCCATTTGTATTAAATTTCTATGCACTTTTTCTTGATTTAAAACACTTTTTAAGGTTGTTCCTCCTAAACCTGTCAAATAGAAAGTAATTTGATTTCAAAAAAGACACACCAATATCACCAACCAAAGAAAATGTTGAGAAGAAAGGAAGCAAAATGCAGAGCAAAATAGAGGTTGCAAAATGCAACCTCTAATGCAACCCATGAATAGAAAGTAATTTGATTTCATGGAAGTTTCACAATATCATCAACCGAGGAAAATGCTGAGAAAAAAGGAAGCAAAATGCAAAGCAATCTAGAGTTGTAGATGTAGAATAGTATAGATGTAGAGTTGTAGATGTAGAATATCACCTCTCCGAGTAGATCTAAGTATTAGTTTTGACCAAACCGTGATTCGTAGGTGTCACCTTTCTCCAAAGAGACAAAGATCAAGTAGTTCAGTCTTAACACAAAGCACTTGAGAGCAGAGAGCAGAGTGGTAGATTTAGCACTTATTTATGTAAAACTCAAGGGAGTGAGGGAAAGGTTTCCAATTTCTCCTTGAATACAACAATGGCAGATGAGGACGATGGGTAGAATAGAAGGCAAGAATGAGAGTTACACGATGTTTTCCTGGATTAATTGCAGTTAAGATGCTGGCCACAATAAGAGACAGGAACAATGGTTGTTGACTGCAGTGAATTAAGGATGAAGAAAGGAATTTTTTTAGCTTGAACCCAAAAGCTCAAACCTGGCCATCGTACGGATCCTAAACTAACCCTAGGTAAATTGAGTTAAACCCATATTAATGTGATAAATAAAAAAACAATTTGATATTCCAGAAGTATTCTATAGAAACTATGGCAACATAATAAATGTCGGTATAAAGTTTGTATGGATTACAAACAAACACATGCTCCTTAAAAAAGATTGTATGGATAACAAACAAACACATGCTCCTCAAAAAGTTCTTACATAAGGGATTATATCCTAAAGGACGGACTTGCAACCGCTATAGCGACAAGTTTGCCTTACAGATACTATTTTGAGAACGATGAAAATGTGCATATTTTGGACTTGATAACGTAAAGGCAAGCTATAAACTCGTCAATGGAGGATGAGTGCACTATCGTATTCGTCAGAAGCTCTTTCGGTCAGATCCCGCCAATGAAAAATATTGCATGTCAAAGGGCTCGGGTTCTTTTCCAAGATCCAAAGAAGGGTTCAAGTTCAAGTACAAACAACACCAAAAAATAAAAGAGTTCGAAGGATTCGTTTTTTCAGTTCCTAGTGTTTCTTCCCAAGTTTGGTTTGTGTTCCCTTTCAAACAGAATAGCACCTCTCCGAGTAGATCTAAGTAATAGCTTTGACCAAACCCTGATTCGTAGGTGTCACCTTTCTCCAAAGAGACAAAGATCAAGTAGTTCAGTCTTAACACAAAGCACTTGAGAGCAGAAAATAATTCACTTGACTTGACACAACTCCCATTGATACAGTATCTAGTTTTCTCAGGTCAAATAGAACCACTTATTGTATGTTAAATATATTAGTTTATATGGTAGAAAATAATGATTGATTGACACAAACAGAAACAAGTGGAAGTATGTATGCAAGTACCCATGGAGTACGCAAAGTACTTGATCCAGTCATAATTTGGTCTCTCAAATGACAGCCGAATTTCACAGTTCTGTCAAACAATCCACAGCAAGTTGAAGTTTAGTTTATCAGTGTGGGGTTCCCCTAAACTGAGAATAAACTCAGAATAATGGTAGCGACATTTATTTCCTTATGCATAGAGGGGAAGCAACACTAGAGGACGACAAAGAAAAAAAGTGAAACCAACCAGATTCATATTTCCAGCTCTTCCTTGGTCATCAATCACCTTTCTCGTTGATGCAATTGGGCAGATTTCTTAGGTGAGATTGTGCAGATTTCTCATATGGATACTATTGGGGTTTGGCTCCATTTTACCTTTTTTTTTTGTCTCTCCCGTGTACGGCTTGATGGTCCTTTGATGTGTTCTACGTGGTCGCTTTTCTCCTTTAATCCATCTTTTGAAATCTTTTGAAGGAACAATCGATCTGTCCCACAAGTTCTGATCGCCTCCTAATTTGTTGTAATGACGATTTTGTCAGATTATTCACGCGTTTTCTTATGGAGGATAGACTTTATCGTAGGTAGCTGGGCGGCTCTCTAATGTGTCTTCAAGCTGAATAGTCCACAAACTGATAACTGACACTTTTGAAGGGGGAGCGCGTTTCGATCCTTTCTTACTTTGTCTTTGGACCTTCTTTTGATATTGACATTGTTTGAACGCAAAAAATTGTTTGGTTAACCAGATGTCTTTTGCATTGTTTTCCAAACCTACATCGGACTGCTTAATGGAACCATCTAGGAACCATTTAGTTGTGTGAGATCACGAGTTTATGGATTTATTATTTACTCAGTTTGCTCGTGTTGACTTTTTACCAGCTGATAGATTCAATCTATGGGGGACGCTTGAGACAGACTATTACCGTGGAAGTGAAGGCGTACATATTTTGATTTTATGTACCGGAAGATTAAATTTGACAACTGCTTAACTATACTTATGGAGTAGGAAACATCTATAATCTAAAAGACAGTGTAAATATGACGATTAATAGTGTAAATGAAACCCCAAATGGAAGAAGATTTGAGGTCTGAATTCCAAAACCATATCATTGGAGATAAAATGACAAGAGGAATGCTTGGCTAGGATGAAAGAAGTTCACCTCATTATAAGATTACATATGTGACTTATCAACATGAACAAGTCAGAACCAGTCGATGAATAAAGTAAAACAACTTGGCTCTTGGTTCTAAGTAGGGATCACTGGATTCAATTTGCCGAGTCTACTGTTCCTCCCAAGATGCCTTTCCTTGGAGATGTAGCCTGCTTTGATTCTCGTTGATTTTTCTTCCTCCCATGTAGTCCAAACGAGACCAATGACATACTTATTATATGATTTCGTTATACATGTAGCATCATGTTGTGTCATAATATGAATGCAGTCTTACTGGATGTCGTAAATTAACATGGTTGAATACTGTTCCCCATATGCCAGTGTCTTGACCAAAGGACCAAAACCTCCAAAGTCGGGAGAAAGAGTTGGGTGAATGAGATACTTCTTTGCCTTTCGCTTAAAAATATTTGGTGTGATTAGTGTGTAAAAATAAAAAGAAAAATAAAAAGAAAAAAAAGAAAAAAAGAAAAAGAAAAAGAAAAAGAAATAAAAATATCCTTATGTGTCCATGAGGTGGTGCAACGACGAGAAGGCTTCTGATATACGGTCACCCTTAACCTAGCCTTACTTGACAATGTCTAATTTCTTCTTCTTCCACTCCATCGAGGCTTTGTGGTGGAATTAAGAGTTACATATCCTTTACCCTTTTATTCTGCATCTTCCCTCAGATTTATTTATGTTCCCTAGAACTTACTTTAAGACAAGGAATAATATAAGGGTATTTCCCGGGAGTGTGCTTCATTAGTATAAGACAAATTTTCCTTTCAGGCAACTAATTCTTTATTTTGAACTTTGAGGTCCAAAAATATTGCAGTTAATATAACTAAGTACACGTTTATGCAGAACGTGAATACCGTTAACGAGATTGGGAAATGAAGCACCAGAAAGAAAAGCTCAAAATAGGGACGAAGATAAGCAGGCGAGAACCGGGAGACGGGCCATCATAGGTGGCCGGTCGAGTTTCTCTTCCAGGGGCAAACGAACGCGGAAGAAGGGAGAGGAGAAGTAGCAAAGGATGGATGGATGGATGGATGAAGGGATGGATGCCAATGGAGGCGACGTCCTTGGAATTAAGCACATAGCTGCACATTTGATGGAGTGGAGCGATGAATGGTCTTGTGCTTGAGAAAGCGACGGTGGAGGGAAGCAAAGAATAAGGGAGAGAGGAAGAAAGAAGAGGAGCAGCACACGACTGTACGTACACACGAGCGTATCTAGAGAGAGAGAGAGAGCCACAGCAGAAGGAGAAGAAGAAGGGAGGGGGTGGGGAGAAGGATTTTGAGTTGAGTGTGTGTCGATCGGTAAAGCAAAGCAGCAGTCAGCAGAACGCAACAGTCTGAACTGTCTGTGTCGAGTGAGGGAAGGGGAACGTGGACGAGGAGGAACAGGAGGAGGAGGAGCTGCAGTGCTGAGTTTTCGCGATCCGAGGAACAACCGAAGTGGATTGGTAGAGGGAGAGGGAGGGTAAGGAGATAGAGAGGCGCATTGGAGAGGCGACAGGGAAATGTGTGTGAAGAGCGAGGTTGATTGATTGATTGATAGGGGAATTGGTGGGAGGGCGGAAGCGCAGATAAGGGGGAGGAAGAGGAAGGAGAGGAGAGGAGAGGAATTGTTGCTGGGGTTGACGGGAACTGATAGAAAAAGAAGAATAGGAAGAGAGAGTTGGTGCGAAGAGTTGAGTGTCGTGGGGGTTTCAGAGGAGCCACCCCCCGAGGTGGGGTGGGATACGACTGACAGAAGTGGGAGAAATCCCTGAAAACAAGAATTCAGCAAAATGAAGGGTTTATTCAAGCACAAGCCGCGGACTCCTGCGGAGCTGGTGCGTGTCACCAAGGACTTATTGACCGTCCTCGACACAATGCCGCTGGCTCGAATTGAATCGAAGAAGGAGGAGAAGGTACTCGAGCTGCTCACCGCTGCAATTGGTTCCCCTTGTATCTAATCTCAGCACAACTTATTTCGTCCTCTGCCCCAGCCTCTCAAGACACTTACCTGCGTTGAGAGGCTAGTCTCAACGTCTTCCCTGGACAGCTCTTTGGCACATGTCGATTCATGTGCAATGAGGGTTTGGCGTTGGAAATATTATCTCTTACTCTAAGCTTGCTATGAAAAGTCTATAAGTTTAGAGACCATTTCAACTGCGGCAGACTCGCATAGTTATTCGCTGGCATAGTGCGAAATTGGTTCTCTGTACATGCATTGTAAATGAATTTCTTCGTGCGCACGTAAAGTTGCGGAAAAGACCATCTGCTGGTCGAGACCGACCTTCAAATCACCTGTTTCTACTTGCACGTTTGCCAACAACAACATATATGTCATCAAAATTAGCATTCGGCCTCGTATGGGAGGATAAGTAGTAATTAGCTCTCTTAGCCGAAGCTTGCGGAACGAATGGCCAAGTCGAGGACGGGTTAAGTAAAGTTGTTGCTCTTTTGAAATCGTCAGAGGCTTACGGGCCGAATTCTTGATGCTAGGTATACGGCGGATCGGATCAGTCTCTGACATTGCTTAGCTCATCGATTCCATTACTCATGCCATGTGAACTTCTTAATCAGTATTACATTTGTAGAAATTATTGGATTGCGAACCTACAGAAATGGAGGAGGTAGAATTCATATCGTTGAATGACCAATCATTATGCTACAGCTACCTAAATTGTGAGACAAAGTTTTGTCATTCACAGTCGAAATGAAGCTTAACTTTTACGTACGGTATCCGCACGGTTCTAGTTTCTTAATGTCGGGAAGGAAAATCTGAAGTAGAAACCTGACTTGGTTATGTTTCCTTTGTATGACAGGTTCAATCCATGGTAATGAACGTATCTCAGTGAACGAACGCCACCAGAACTATTGTATTTATGCTCAAGAGCTTATTTTGAACACTTTACCTCTAGATAATTATTCCGCGTGTCTATACTTGTTGCTCTCTTAGATTGAACAGATCGTTTCCGATCTCGTCACGTGAAGTCTGGATATGTTCTTGAAAGTCTGCCAGGAAGATTGTCTTTTAGTCCTAGGTATTTGCCGTGTTATCAGTTATATTTTAAGCCGTCTCCACTTGGACATCGTATTTGAGGATGAGAATCCGTCACCATCACTACCTGTTATTATTATTATTATTATTATTATTACTTTCTTTTGGGCGAATTTCTACGCTCTTGGACGCAGGAACAAAGTATGAAGCATTTGTGCTAAATTCGCCTGCTCACCTTCGTATGCATATGGCCCCTACCAGCTGAATGATCTAACCAGAAACATCCGAGACATGAAGAACATTTTGTACGGGAGCAGCGATACGGAGCCAGTCCCTGAGACATGTTCACAACTGACTCAAGAAATATTCAAGGATAACACGTTCCGCCTGCTGATTCAGTGTTGCCCGAAGTTGGATTTAGAGGTATGTTTCGCTGCTTGCTTGCTAAAAACTGGTGATAGTCATGTCCGCAATATCTTTCCTCCTCCCTGCACTTTTGTATGTTCACTTTGATACACCTCAGGTTTTCTTGCTGATTGTTTCATTTAACGCTGTACTTCTTGAAGCTTTGAACGTCAAGTTCCTGGTCCCTAGCGTTTTATCTTCTCCACTAATTTATGTACGTGTAACAAGCCTCAGCGCTGCGGATATCCGCTTTCCCACTGTCAAAATCTTTATCTGGGTCTATTACTATTTAATCGAGGGGAGGCAGCCCGAGTTCTTCAGTGGTACCTGAAGCATGCACGCGATGCTAAGGCTATGTTGAGTAAAGAATGGAAAGCTTGTCTTTGTCAAAGAAGCAAGTTCGAAGGTTTCACGTCAATCTATAAGTTGAAACTCTGAGTACAGAATTTGCGCTGCAAATATCTGGGGAACACTAAATCCAAAGCAATTCATGCTGACTCGTGCTTTGAAGTAAATGCCGTGAACGAACCAAAGGAAACGCATTACCTATATGCTATCATTACGTGGGACTGTAAGTTGCATGCATCCGACATGTTTATGTTCCACTTTTATCCTACCGTTCGAAAGAATTCTTACATGATGTCCGTTGCAGGCACGCAAGGACAGTACACAGGTGGTGGCTAATTTGCAGAGACAGCAGGTGCAATCACGTCTCATCGCCTGTGATTATTTGGAAAATAATACAGATTTGCTCGATATTCTTGTTGGTGGGTAAGTCGTCTATTCTCTCGGCCTTAAACTTTTGTGGTTATTCTCCAGCTATATTTAGTTGTTTCTAATTTCAGGGTAGGAGCCGAGTATTATATAAGCACAGTACTCCTCGAAGGTCAGACCTCACTGCAGGACCTCTTATCTGTTTCCAGTACCGGCAGGTGAGTTTAGACGTAGTTCTACTTCGTCTTTGGGTTACTGACTCTTTCCTAGGCTTGTAATCCCAGGTATAAGAATCCGGAAATTGCCTTGCATTACGGAACAATGCTGCGTGAATGTATCCGTCATCAAAGTATTGCCAGGTATGGTTGTGTACCGGGTTTCGTTCATTATTTCGATCCTTAATGGTACTGGAGGTCGTGGTTACAGTACTCTCGTGCTTCGCAATGGATATTAGCTACAGTAATCTTTGTGTTCCCAGGGGCTATTTATGAGGAAGCACAAGCTCTTTGTAGAAACTGCTGTCGTAAAGTAGTGTTAGTTTAAGTTTCAAATGGGCAAACGGCATTAGGGTTGAGACTAAAATAGGATTGGCCAATTGTTATTCTGACCTCACAGGTCTCATGTGAAATTGCAGAACTGTCTTGTTTGATCTGCCTGGCTGCGTTTCGAAATTCTTTACTTATGTAGAACTTCCGAATTTCGATGTGGCATCGGATGCGACTGCAACATTTAAGGTGAGCACCATGCTTCTTGCTACGGCTAGTCGTAGTGATATTCGCTCGTTTGGTTAAGAGTGGTACGAGGGTTTTACTTTCTTTTGCGTCTATGCTTATCTGAAGTATGATGGTGGACGACATTAACTTGGGGAAAGTACAATGAAGTTGTGGTTGGATCATTTTACTTCAAGGGTGAAACTTCTACTGTACTAACATGGCAGCTCTCTGCAGGAGCTTCTGACAAGACATAAGTCAACTGTTGCGGAGTACTTCTCAAAGAATTATGACTGGGTAAACCGACCTTCTCTTTTGTCTTGTTCCCTGAAATTGTGGGCTTGAAATTTGTACTCACACATGGTGGACTGCTTTCTCTAGAGGTCAGTCAATGCGACAATTGTTGAGAACAACCAAGTAACCCCACAATCTTGGAGTGTACTCGTGAAGTGGGATGCAGATAGAACTTATGTGAGGTAGTGAGTGGTTCGATATAGCTTTAGAAGATTACATTTGTGGTGAGGGTAAGACGTTTATCGTCTCACTAGTCCAGTTATGGTGACACCACGTAAGGAGCCGCTTTAAGGGTTTGGGAGCTCTGTTGAATATAGTATCTGTTCTGACCATATCTCCTCGGTTGGTATGTTAAACAGTTTTTCAACGAGTTCAATTCTAGACTTCTGGGATCTAGCAATTATCTTACTAGGCGGCAGGCTGTAAAGGTAAGGTTCTCTTTTTCCTTGTCAAATCGGAAAGTATTTGTGCAGAGAAGTCTTGTCAATATCAGAAAATTATTCTCATGGTCAATTCTAGTTCAATTATTTCCTTTCTCGAACCACAGTTACGAGTAGCGCGAAATACAATCACATGAAATGGTAATCTCCTGTTTTGGACAGTTGTTACCTTCCATTGTGTGTAGAATTGGCCCGAATTATGTCCATGTGTTTGTCCAAACAAAATTTAGATCAAGCGAGTCTTGGTCCATTCGACTTCAAGGCTATTCACCTTGGAAGGGTCCAAAGGTCGTCTGATATGTAACTTGTTTATGAATGTCGCCTGATTACTCAGTCAAAGCGTAAGGTTTTAACAGTTGGATGTTCCTTGCAGCTTCTAGGCGATATGTTACTAGATCGATCGAATCTTACATCCATGATGAAATATATCAGCTCCAAAGACAATCTCATCATCTTAATGAATCTTCTCAAGGTTCGCATCTATACTTTGCTTCTGCTGATTTCCTCTCGTGATTTAACAGGGAGCTGTAGCGGTCTCAGTTTCTGGTGCTCGCACAATTTTGGTTGAAGTCTGAATGGAGCTCAATCTGCCACATTTATGTGATCGAGATTTGGCCTTTTTACGTTTCTCCACGAATTGGTGCAGGAATCAAGTAAGAACATTCAGATTGAAGCATTCCACGTTTTCAAGGTATGGCTGTCAACCAGTAACTATCTTACTGTTACTGTCTCCTTTGCTTGGGGTCATAGCTCTTTATCAGTCAATATTTCCTGTGTGCACACAGCAAAGCTTCGCTTTTAGGAGAAATGGTAAATTACTGAGTTCTGTAGTGGACTTTTCTGGGTGGCCAACGATCAGTTATGCTCTTTTGGTTGATGTTGATTCTTTATTTGTCTAATAATAATGCTGTTGCAGGTGTTTGTATCGAATCCCAAGAAACCCCCTGAGATCGTGAGCATTCTTCTCGCAAATCGGCCAAAGTTGCTTCGGTTTCTGAGCGATTTCAAGACGGAGAAAGGTTAGTTGCCAGAATTTACTCGGGCCGGCAATTTTCTTTCCTGTAGGGTATCTTGTTATTCGAACATAAGGATATTATTTACGGTTTTTGATGCCGAATTCCTTTCTGTTTTTGTGATCCGTTGCTGTTCGTCTGTTCTGGTCGTAGTTCATGTTGGATGATCCTAAGAATGGTGAACCTACGTAACTTGCAGAGGATGAGCAATTCGACCAAGATAAAGGTCAGGTGATGAGAGAGATTCAAGGTTTAGAACCTCCACCATAAGAAGCGACGCTGCCCACAGACCAGTCTCAGGCACTATTACGCAAGAATTTTGAAATGATTGTGGTGAATAGTGCTTCTGCTCCGGAGGCTGTTACGTTATTCAAGATGTTCTATGTACATCTAGTGTTGGTTTTGCTTATTGAATACTGAAATCGATTAGATCTGAGAATCGGGACAGATGAAGATCCCCATTGTTAACCGTACACGACTGATTGAAGCAACGAGCGTGGGTCATTCACTTGTTCCTGGGTACTTGACAAATCACTTGATCTGTACCGACTGGTTGCTGCTAGACAACGGACCATGCAATTTTTGGTCTACGCCGAGCTGGGAGTATTGTACATGGATGAAAGCTTGGTTCACTCAGTCATGTGCATTCACGACTAAGGTCTTTTTCTTTGTCGAGCCTGGTCATCCATGTACTATCTTTTTGCTGGGTTCCTGGATTCCTGAGGACTACAGATCAAGAGCAATCGATCAGTTTTTCAAGACGGTATACGTTTCCTTGAGGTCTCTCTCAATGCATCCTCCAACTTTGAACGCGTGAGAGTTGTATATCTGGCAAGTGTATGGGGGAGTGCGAGACGGGCACCTGAAAGTTCGCCAACCTCATCGGAGCAGATGAGTTGTGACATTAACACCGCATGACCTATGCCTACGTATTGGAGAGTAAGGCGGCCATATAGTTACGGGGAGATCATTCTACGCTGGGCACGTTTCAGGTTCCAGGATCATCTTGGCGGCTGAGAACCTCGATATTCTGCTCACCTGAAGATGGTTTACTTTCTTCAGCAAACTTGTGATTTGTCCGTTGTTGAGGTCTTAGCTTCAATCGCGCTGAGTGCACAGTTTGGCGAGTCACAACGTTAGGTGTGTACAAAGCACCTGTGATCATTGTTGCCAAAACTGAAACATTGACTTAGATCAAAACTTCTTGCCCTCCTCCCCGTGGGTGTCGTAGTTAGCCGTAGGAGCTTTATGTAATATATCAGTTTATGAGAGGTTATATATTTTGCACTTGCGCCACAGATCTCGAACTTTCAGTAACGTTACTGGTTTTTGCCACGGATGTTCTGCTTTTGTCAGGCTTCTCAGATAGATCCGTGGAGCAAACTTAGATTTTGTGAGTGAGAAGCCAGAAGCAAATTATTTCGATCTTGTAGGAAATGATCTCAATCCTTGGAACATGGACTTTCATGTTGCAGAGTAAGGAACTGCTCATGCCTATAAACATCGGCTTCAACAGTGTAGAATGAAGACACATGTTTGTCGTCGGAGCTCACTGGGAAATGTGATTCATGCAGTTCTTGTGGTTCGTAACAAATAGAAAGTGTAGAAATGAGAATACAGATGATTCGTGGTTTTTGGAGCTCTTTCGATGCAGTCCGTGTCGTCTCTGCCACATCAAAACAGTAGGGTGAAAAGGTTTTCAATGCAGTTCTTGTATTTAATCTTCGTGCTCATCATCTTGTGGCACCAAATCTTCACAGGCGCTCTATGATCCTCGAAGGTCAACCTCCCTCAGGTATCTGGAGGCGAATACTAAGATCGTTGTCATAGTTCATGTGCTCATCCATCGATGACATGCACAAAGCCCACATAGCATAGAATATGGTCCAGGATCCTTGAAGAGATGTGGACTGTGTTGGTGAATACTACAGGATAGATAAGAACTTCAATGACTCGATCTTTACCAAACCAATGAAAGACATCACCAGCGACCACATTACTCAAGCCAATCTTGATACTGACGTGAAACACATTTTTACATGCATGTGGCACTTAGAGGGAAAAGGAGAATGTTTTCCGTTTTCCCATTCATCACGTACATTGTCACAAACATTCACGGTTAACGTGAAGTAATCTGGACCACTAATTCCAAAATAGGATTATTTTCCACCTCTTACCTGAACGGAGCACTTGACAAAGCCATAGCTATTTCTCCTGCTAGAGCAACCGAGTCCTGCAGATTCCTCATACCGATACTATTGCGGCTTAGCCCCCCTTTTACCTCCTGTGTCTATTTCTTGTACGGCTTGATGGGATCTCGTTATCCTACGCGGTGGCCTTTTTCTTGGTTCCGTTTGGGTTAGAAATTGTGGATATGAGACTGAAGTCGATGTTCGAATTGTTCATGTCTACATCAATATCATATATCAAGCGATAAAGAAATCGAGATGATTGACTATCAGTGTCTTTATAGTGGCAGGATTGATAGAAATGACCTTGCAGACCACACCCAAACATTTACTGGGAGAACTGAAGAAATATTTTGTTCAAGATAAATCTTGTCTCAACCTTATCAGAAAGATTCAAACAAAGTGGGTGAAAGTACGGTATTTGTTGCAAAACAAGGTCAGAGCAGCTATCAACATACTTCAAGCTAACTTGAGGAAGGAGGAAATCCTCAAACTGAACTTTTCTTTGAGCAATTGGTCAAAGAAAAGTTCATGCATAGAAGATAAGAATTAGATTATTCTCTCTACAAAGTTTTGGTCGAGTCATAAATATTGTTGGGACTAAGCAAGTAGTAGAAAGAGCACATAAGGCTATCAAATGCTCTGATAGTTACATCGTTAACAGCGCTGACAGATTTCAGAACCATTAGAAGTCATATCAACCTCCACGCGCTGCCCTATACATATGCTTTGGTGTACATTGAGAATGAGGAATTAACAATGCTCAAAAAGCGACACATGGGCATCCACGAGAGAGAGAACCACTCGTTTACTGTTGCAGCTTTGTAGTCACAACCTAAAATTTAAAATACTTTCAAGGAAGACTTTCAAGTAAATGGATAAGAAGGATGATCTCATCATTCTCGTGTTGGTTTCATCCTACTTGGCCTTCCGTGATGGACATTACAAGTTGGTCAGAGTATCACTCCAAACTCCAAGGATTGTACAAGTTCTGGAAGTAAAGCGTAGAGAGTGGATTGATTCCTTACAACAACAGCGAAAGGAAGAGAAAAGAGTTGTAGTCCACTTTAATGAAAGTATCTGTTGTGACTTCGTCAAAAAGGGTACAGATTGATTCTGCCTTTCATCATGTCAGTTTGTACCCTGTTGAGTTCGTGTTAGAATACAACAGATCTCTCTATCATCACCTGATAGCATATTCTCCAATTAGATGTGATCCTCTGCTGATCCAGCTTCGCAATCTTCTTCTCTCCTCCGGTCAGGTCTGGGCTAGATAGAGAAATCTCATGCATTGACGTTCTGTGCATAATCAGTTCTAGTGTTCCTCCTGTTTTAGAGTACGTTTGTAGGTCGCGGCTATGAGGAAAGTCCGTTACCTTGAGACTTTTTTGAAATGGCCAACAGGCACAATAAAATACCCTGAGGAAAAGTATACGTGAAATACAAGCGCACAAAGAAACGCAAATAGACACGAAGAGCCAAAGACTACCCGAAAAGCATACCGAAATGTGCTAAGAGACGAGCATACCGAAATGTGCTAAGAGACGAGAAGAGCCTAAGGGGCTACAAAAAGGGACACACGGGAGAAGAGGAACAAAGCACTAAGAAGAGAAACCAACCCTAGAAACTCTACAAAATGTAAAATGAACAAAATAGGAACCTATAACTGAACTGAACCTATAATTGTGTGATAGAAATACTCCAAGGGGATGACCAGCAAATGTGAGGGAAGAGCCCGCCAGTGGAACAAGGGCATCCACTACTGATGCTCGCCTTTGAGCCTGTGATCTATGTAGGGTGACGGAGACCTGCCAAAAATAAGAGATAAATATGGTGAGTGAGAAAGCCAAGACACCTCTCCTCTATAATGAGCCCCGTGTCTCCTCTTGAAGGAGACCATCAAACTGACGATGAAGGTGGCAAAAAATCTCCATTGGCACCATGGTCCTCCTTCCCATGGCGGCAATGATAGCTTTAGCCCTTGCCTAGGTGCTCATGCCAAGGACTCTAGCCTGAGTGCACCACAACCACAACCACATCATACAATTTACATTGGCCATCTCTAAAAGTGACAATATTTGTCTACACCATCCAGTGAGGTGTCCTTGGTAGAACCATCTATTGCTCAATTTGAACCTATGAGTGAGTAGAGTGTAGGATCTGGGCCACCGTGTCTTGAATGGCATTGTAGACTATGGTAGGCTCCCCTCCAATGGCACAATGTACGAGGTGGATGCACTCCACATCACACGTAGAACCCCACATGCACTAGTCCATGTGGCCAAGTATGTTGAGTGTGGTAGACCTAGCCGAATCCAAAGGGCCGTGGTGAAGAACTCTGATATGAACATAAAGTACACATTCAAAGGGGAAACATGAAGCCAAGCTCCAGCACCTTTCAAAGAGGAAGCATGAAGCCAAGCTCCAACACCCTTCACTCTTGTGATCATAAAACATTCTGATCTAACCACACGCCCAGTCCTTTTGAAATATTGGGTAGCTTTATTTACCAGTGCAGGAATACGAAATCGACGGGAAGAATCACGTACGAGTCGTTATAAGGCCCTATCGTAGGTCAAGAAGGAATTTTAGAACCAAGCCTTTCTATGGTGTGATGGAATAACTAATTTACTCATGAGTGACCGGAGTACTGGGACCACCCACAAGTGCGGTTGAAAACGCAATCTTTTGAGAAGAGCAATTCAAGAGCTGTACTGTTTTAAAAGGCGTTCTGATAGAAGAATTTTCTCGTGATTTCTGGTAGAATTGGAAAGAATGGAGTTTGTCTCCGGAGGAAGACCGTTGATTGATGTTGCAGTATTATCCACACGTGCAATTAAATAATGCTGAAGACAGCAATTATTGCCAAAAACTACTACATACGGCGCGTGGCTACTAAGTGGGTTTCAGTGGCATGGATTGTGGGGGAGGAACATCGGGGACATTCTTTATCCATTTCGTGATCTTGCGTCTACAGGAATCCCAACAAATGCTCCATTCCAGGAGTCAAACCGAACCGAAATTTGTCCACCGCCCTGTCTTGTTTGTTCAGTTGGTTGTTCGATGGATGTGGGGTTGGTAATGGTGGGCGAATCGAGAAAGTAGGGACTAACACACAACAACAACAACATGTTCATCACGTTTGAAGACCAGAAATTGAAGTCTGCTGTGTCACCAAGGCGTGGCCGAAGAGTGCAACTACGAAGCTAGATTCTTCATGGGGAAAGTGGGATGAATCTCACACAATTCGCCAAATTTGTTAGAAATGTTGGATCGATCATAATCTGCTCACAAATTCTAAGCAGGTTTCTTACTGCGATAAAGATCCCACTCATATCCCCATTCACACGGGGTCGCGCTCGACCCCCATTCATAAAGACCCCCACCACACAGAACTGCAAAACTGTGCATTGTAGATACGAACCAAACTTTAAAACGAGAACTGATAATCCATTAGTTTTCGGCGGGGAGCATCTGAACTGAAGGAACTAATTTGGTAGGGTGTGCATACTGATAACTGTCTATCAATTAAAGTCATTATCACCAAGGGAGTAATGAGGGTATCTTATTATATATTTTATAACTTTGTGAATGACCTAGTTCCACAAGATTGATGTATCGATGAACTTTACTCGCTCATGTCTAGATAATTCAGATACATCAAATTATTGGTTTACTTCTAGATTCGCTAAACTTAGATGCATTCGCTTGGACTTTCAAACATGAAATACTAGAATTGAGAAGGAACAGTAAAGTTACTGGTTCAACATAACAACATGATAATTATACTGAGTTGTTACTACATAATTTTGCATCTTATAATAAGAAGATATATTATTCTCACATGACCTGGAGAAACAAATTTTGGAAGTGTTGGTAAGGTAGAGTAATTTCCATAGTGCTTAAATTTTCTTTTGGTTTGAATATTCAAGAGTGTATGCTAAATTTTTATCTTCGATAGCTCTTTAAACGCAAAAACTCCTATATCTCAATTATGCTATGAAATAAAGTTCACTCTAATTGAGGTGATTAGTTGGAAGTGAGTTTGGGTCCATGAGTCGGAAGTTCAATAAATCTAGATCCAAGGATTGAACTTCTCCTTGATAACATTTTCATTTTGACTTCACATCAACATCTACCGTTGCAGTTACTATCCATTATTCATTACGTTGTAGGAGTAGAAGATTTGGAGATTTTGATCTTAGAGCTATGAGCCGGGGGTCGAGGAGAGACAACACCTACTTTTGGTCATCCATGAAGCAATATGAATATGAAGTTTGACTGATACTTCTGACTTGAAAAAATTTATAATAGAAACTTCAAACATGTCAAGGATTTGAGCGCCAAGCACTGATAGATTAGGACTTACGTGAGGATTATTCAACCCTTACCACACTCTCGGAGTCTAGAGGTACTCGCACACTCACTAGATATAACTGAATATGTTCAAATTCAGGCTCCACGACGTATAATCAATCGTGGATTTGGAGTTACTGCCACACCACTCTAATCGAACATGCAGGCGGTGTCCTTTCTCTATGAAATACAGTTGCAGTATAGAGTCTATTATCGATAGAAAGGTATAAATTGTCCCTCACTGCAACTTGCCTAAACGAAGTCTGTTCAAAAGTATAGCATTTAAATATGAACCCACTTGCAATTTCTTTATCTTGCAACCTGTGCATGTGATCTTCGAGTGTCAGATCCCGCCTAAACGTTCCAAAGTATTATGTTGAGCCTTCAGTTCAGAACAAATTGATTTGCCTCGAGGAGCAGTCCAAAAGCTGAGATTTCCTTGCATATTTCTGCTGCGCACCCGAAAGATCTTATGAAAAAGCGTGTACTCTTTACCAGCTGAAGGAATCGGCTTACAACTTGCAGATCATATGCACATGGAAGGGGAAAGGCTATCACATACGCGTTCTCTCTGTCAATTTCAAACCTGGTCTTTTCATCACATGCTTCTCGAGGGTGGGACCCGAAATTGCAGGAGAAGACTTGTACTCGTGCTTACGTTTTGGGGCTGTTCTGTGGATCGTTGTCTAATATGGTAGGTTTAACTGAGGATCCAGGAAAACATTTTGTTTCAAAGGGCACCGCAGTAGAAGAGTGTGTTTCGGGAACATGTGTCGGGTGGGGAGATAGGTTGTCTGAGGTTCAGAGGAGATAAGTTGTCTGAGTTGACAATGCAGAACCCGATCTAGTGGGCTTGACAGAGGATCCCCAAAATCAATCCGTTCTGAAGTGCTCCAGTTGCGTACAACAAAACTTCACCTCAATTTGGTTGTCTGCACAACAAGTATTTAAATGATGCAGGGAAAACGTCATGGTTAACAAATCCTATGAAGTTTCCTGATAATCTCCAGCAGACAAGGAATATACACGACGCTTCGAGCTTAGCAAAATGCTTGAATTGCCAAACGACCAATAGTTATTATTACCTTCCATAAAAGTATAGCACTGTATGGAAATATAGGATAGTTTATTTAGAAGTCAAAACTTCTACTAGAAGTGTCAACCCCCTTGCACACTCATGAAGTTGGTACTTCATAGAGAAAGGTATGTCCTTGCCCGACAACTGGGAGCATCACAAGTAGATTGTTCTAGTTTTCCTCCTCTTCTACGCTCGGCGACCGGAGAAGAATCAATTATCCGTTAGCCTGCTTCAGGTTTTTGCAATTTTGTACTAGTTCCATAAATCGTCTCCCTGCTGATCGACAAAGCAGATCTAAGGGTGAAGAAGGGGACATAAGTACATTCACTCTATTTTATGTAGTTTATACGTTGGAACTCAATAAAGTCAGGAGATTGCAACATGAGATTAGTTCTGAGTTCCAAAAGAAACCCCTACCGAGTTCCATTCACATGAATTTATTTTAGTTGTGGATGAAAGAGAGTGATGCAAAGGTGGAGAAGTTTCCAGGGATATCATCGAGCGATAAAGATGTGGGTATGTTTATATACCTATCTGCGTTTAATCTCCGGATGAAAAAGACAATGCATAACCAATAGAGACGTCGAATTGCTTCCTAAACTGAGTTACTCCGTGGCTTCCATTGGATTAGAGGGAAAACGTGACACTTCAAAGAAAACGCAGGGCACTGAAAGTCGCCGTGAATTATTGGAGAAACCCGAGACTTTGAAGAAAGCATAGACAAAGAAAATCTAGATATCCTCCTCTTCCTCTTTTTGAGAGCAGCCTGTTGTCGCTATCTTACTGCTCCTCAACAAGCAAATTGCTCCTGCACCCCAGCGAATCTCTCTCTCTTGCTCATGTACTCGCTTCCGCGTGCGAGCGCCAGAAGACTGCTGCTGCTGCTGTACTAGTTTTCGTTACGCGATGGTCAAGGCTCCCCATCTCATCCAGCAAAGCCTACAGCACGGTATGTTATCTTGAACTCCAATGGGCGAACTGCGTCGTCAGACAGACCGTTCTGAAGTTTCTCAAATCGAGATGTTGATTGTCACAAAGGTTGTGGGTACTGTGCTTCTGTTCGGAATGTAGGTGACTCGTGTGTTAGTCAGACAGAGCTGCACTGCTACAGCACAGTGTGGGCTGTTCCTAACGATGGATGAGGGTACAGTAATGTCCAAGGATGTGCATTTCAGGATCTAAACCAGATCGGTTACTTTAACCACACTCCTGTTAACCATGGTCAAACTCCTTCCTCCCTGATCTTTTCCCAAAAATATATTTAACAGGTCCTTTAAGTTGGCACTTTTCGCAACCCGTACCGTTTTATATCTTACTTGACACATCTCTTTGCGTTGTTGACGTATATTATTATATCATGTCAGTTTAAGTTGATTTTGGAATTCAAGGATAAATAAATTACGTTTTTATAAATGTACATTGCAATGTTAAAAGCAAATTCTATGTAAATTCCGATCATTTATTGCAATTAATATAAAATACTAAGAAAAATCTCGTGATGGTCTTTTTCATTCCTATGCATGTCTTGTTTCATCGTCACATTCATCCTTTGATAAAGTAAAACATGTCATAATATTGCATCGGTGTTGCTTCTTTCGATCTAGATTTAGTTTGTCTACCTCTTTCATTTTTAATTTATGTCGGTGTTTCACTTGATGGAGTAGATGATCAAATGATAAATTGTAATATTTCTCATTATCCATTTGAATAACCGGGAATCATCATCCGTCGGATTGTGTACTAATATGACTCAATCATTCATTGGATTTACACGGAAATTTCACTGATAATGAAACATTTATAATATAGGGAGCCGGTCGGGGGACACCCCTTCTTCGTTGCGAGCAACCCCTTTCATATATTCTTTTATGGATGGTTGTATAAAATGCTATGTTGTGTGTAACAAGCTGATCTATAACATTTTGAGATATGAATTCCATTTTAGTAAGTAGTGAATACTCTTTTTTAATTATTTATTATTTTTAAAAGTATCGAAAATAATTTTCAATTACTTTCATGATAAATTCATGCACATTTTTTTAACATATAAAAAATTAATTTATTCTCATAAATTTTATATAAAATCTAGAAACAAATAATCCTAATAAACTACGAACTAATTTTTTTTTCCTAATTTATGAGGGAGGGTGTCTCCCGAACCGGGTCCCATAATAATACATTATAAGTTAAAAGCTTATATTAAAAAGCCGACCAAGCGCATCAAGATCATATTTATTAACCAATGCCCTTGGGGGCAAAGGATTTCCGCCTATCCGGAAGGTGTTTGAATTAAAAATTTAGTAAATGGGTGTCTTAGGTTTTATAATATATCACCGCAATATATTATAACTTAAAGAATTGGTTCTTACCATGTGAATTTCAAGGCTAGCTTTGTAAATTTTTCTTTTATTTTCTAACCGGTGGTCACGTTGTTGTCAATTTTCTTTATATATATTTGGCTTGCTTTTCGGATCGTCGAATTACTCATCGTTTTTTTTTGGTTTCTTTTTCGGTTGTCAACTTTCTTTGTATACTCCAAAATTTGC
The DNA here is from genome assembly GCA_948567375.1 of Lunularia cruciata. NCBI lineage: Eukaryota > Viridiplantae > Streptophyta > Marchantiopsida > Lunulariales > Lunulariaceae > Lunularia > Lunularia cruciata. The sequence goes on from OX419758.1 coordinate 62,776,743, forward strand.
TTGTAAATCAACTCAGAATAGAACCTGCGGAAATGAATAATAAGCTCAATTCAGATTCAGTCGTAATCTTCTGCTCATGATAACTTAAGTTCTCATTGTCATACTCAACCACATAAACCCACTGAATTCTTGTACTAATTCTAATAGTTACTTTTATATTTATTAGGAAAGGGATATATTTCAAAAGAACAATCAAAACGTCAAAAATACCTCCCAAGGTAATAATAACAGGCCAAGAAAACCAACCTCCAAACCCCATCCATACCAATCACTAATCTTGAAATTTAATGCGCAGCACAGCTACATTTTGGACCAGAATTCTCACTCCTATATTGGATATTCACACCTATATTCGATTAAGGAAAGTGAACATTATGCTGCTTGTAAAATAGTTCAACGGCAAAACCCCATTTCTAGATAGTATTCGTATCTTACAAAGATCTAAAAATATGTTAAGTATATGTTTGTTATTCATTATGATCGATTTGTAGCTATTTTATTTTCAGTTTAATATATATGAATTTTTTCTCTAAATGGTGTAATTATAATAACATGGTAGTGCAATCTCAATTGTTTAACATATCCGCGCTCACTAAATAGTCCATTGTCTCGCGAGCACATTGTCCACCAAAGGAATTGAAAATGTGAGGTTCCAACTTAGAGCTGTGGCTGCGGGTGGTTGAAATAAAATGCTTGATCTTCCCCAGGTGAATCAACTTGCGGAGTGTCTCGTCTTAAATTGAGGCACGCGTTGTGATTGTAACCTCCATCACTGCAATAATAAGGCAATGAGAAGCTTTTTTTATGTTGGCCTTCTCCCAATTGTTGGCCACCCGAATGCTCTACTTGGTTAGGATATAAGAGAGTTCTCGAGGTCTCGACATTGTCGATCAACTTGCGGCAATGATCAGAAAGTGAGAGAGTATGCTCGCTGTACTGTAAAGGATACGCTCAAGTGCACACGGACAGTAGTCGTCAAAGGTTCTAAACTTGGCGTGGAGTTCGTTCAAGTGCTCGAGTATTTACACCCATCAGGGCCGTGGAGTCTGGGCCCATCCTTGGCAACTTCTGTCATTGGCAGTGGTAGTTGCCTTGATCAGTCCTTCCCTCCATGATGTACTCAATTCGTTCGGAATGTTAGTGCTCCTCCATGCCAGGCCAGGCCAGGCTTCAATTCTTATTCTTCGTTCATTCCCTTTCAACAAGACGGATCTGAACGCTTCCCATCGTTATTCCTTCCTTCCACCATAACTTCCGACCAACCACCAGAGCTGCTCAGAGACCACCATTATGGTGCATTTCCTCGCTGTCTTGCCCCGTTAGGCAGACGAGACGAGATGGTTGGCTCGAAGTAAGATATGCATGGATGGACGCATTTCAGTGCATTGCTGTATTCGATGGAATAAGTCCACACAATGTTAATGCTGCCCTCGTGAAACTCACGCTCAAGTGCATGCACAAAGCCCCCGTCAAAAGTTCTAATCTAATGGAGTGGTGTTGCTCATTCAAGCGCTCCAAATTTCGACAAATTTGCAACCCTGTCTTCGTAGTCTATTCTCACCTGTTGGCTACTCCGTGCATGTGGACTCTAGAAAATAAATTTTGCTCTTCACAACACGAATGAGTTGGCATGAACGGAGCAGCGAAGTCATTCGTCATTCGGAAAATAAATGTCGATCTTGAGAATAAGTGAGGTCTTTACATTTCCACGCTTTACAGATGAAAGTTAGAGTAAAGCAAATGACTCTCCAAACGCACACGTTATGAATAAATGAGCAATTCAGGATTTCTGAATTTCTTAGTGAGGGGGAAGGAGGAAAGAGAGCAAAGGAAGACTCCTCAATTATAGTATTTCAGGACGAATATAGGGGGATATCCGCCAGGGGGATGCAGACAACCTGAAATTCTTGTAGCAGTGGACTTTGGACAAATAAAATTTCAACTTTGACACCAACCAGTGATTATTATCTAGGGGTTATGATTATAAGAACGGACTAAACCTGAAACTCGTAGGAGTGGACTTTAGGAAATGAATTTCGACTTTACAGGTTTAAGCCCAAGGAGGAGGAGAACTACATAAGTAGAGATCGTAGGCAAACCGAAAACTTGTAGAATTGCACTTTGGAAAATAAATGTAGTGGTCCTCTACATGGAAATAATAGCATGGAAAGGCAAATACTCAAGGTGGGTATTTCAGGATGATAGTTGGGACATCTACTACAGCTTAGTTGGATATATTGTGTAGGAGTGGACCTCTCACAAATAGATTTTAGACTTTACACCAAACGGTATGGAGATCGAAGCGCCATGAGTATATGAACGGTTTCAACCTAAAACTAACGGCAAAGAAACTTTAGAAATTAAATTGAACTTTGAGAGGTTGTAGAGTGAGCAGGAGAAAATAGAGCTCTAGAAGTAGTAGACACAGTAAGAATTCGTAAAATTAGACTTTTGGAAATAAATGTGGTCTTTGCATAATGATGGGAATGGCGGATATAGTAAGATGACATAGACGAATTTTGACAACTACTAGTGAGATGTAAACAACTGAGATCTTGGTAGGAGTAGACTTTTAATACATGTATCTCAAGCGTTATCTCAAAACAGCTTTGAACAGCTTGAATAAGGTGAAGATATGACTATAGAAACCGACCAAACCTAAAACTCGTAGGAGTGGACTTTAGTCTTTGCACTTATACATCCTACGGTTTGCCTACGATCTCTACTTATGTAGTTCTCTAGGAGTATAATAAAGTAGAGATTGTTTGGACGACAGATAGACAAGTTTGTGCAAACGGATTTTTGAAGAATAAATGTGGTTCTCACATAGTAAGAGCATGAAAAGGCGGAGGAATCAGACAAAGCAAAACAAATCAGAAGGTACCATTTGGTACAAGGATAATATCTTTTTGCAAAATCTGTTGACTTGACTTCCACAAACAGGATTGGAAGGCAAGTTGAAGAAAAAAACAAAGGAAGAAGGTGTTTATCTTTCCAGTTTTAAACTAGTATTGGATAGTATTCTAGTTTCGAGGACGCTATGTACCATTTTGATTTTGTAGTCTAATGACGCCTATGAACTTAATTTTGAATTCGGTTTTGGGTATTTCTTTATACGGGCGTGTAATAGCAATGAGAAATCTTCAATAGACAATTCTACTATTATTTACTTGGAGGACTTCTATCATACAACTCAACATTAGTCTCGTTAAAATTATTTTTATGTTCGTTAAGTTAAGTATATAATTTTCTTATTTTTTGATGTGTTGCCCTCTTCCATGAGTTTGTGTTGTTATTTTAATCAATTTTCAATGGCTTGTATTCACATCTTGGCGTTTACTATTGGACTCAGATTTCACTTTCGTTGGATGTACACGACTCTACATAAAATGCCATCTGGTGGTCATTAGGTGGCTTAAGGTCGTCCTAAACCTAAAGTTCATCAATATCTTTTCCAACATTTTCTAACTATATAAGGTTTTGTTAATTTTTAGATTTTTCACTTTGAGAGAGAAGATCACCCGTTTTGTTAATAGAGTGTGGAAAGTGGACCTCCATAACATGTTCATGAAGTTGACGGAAGCCTCACTATTTATCGGTTAAGATCTGAACAACATCTTTTGGCCAAAACATGATTCCAACCTGTTATAGTCTAATGCGACTACCTTATCCTCTTTAACTTATAGGGTTTCTGGATATCCAAACGTTATCAAACTTGTACCTCTTTCACACAGCTGCATTATTGACATGATCTGCTATAGAAATATAGAATATGAATTAAATGCTTGAACTCATGTTCCCTACTTTCTGCTCGTTAGATTTTATTTTTTATTGCTGGCAATACAGCTCATATAATCTTATAAACTATAGCCAGTATAGTCCCATGATGGTCCATTCAAAGTTCAGGGATTTAATGGTCCTTGCGTGAACTGGCTTGTGAGGCTAAGAGATACCCTTAAAAAAGATACTTTATTTAGATAACTGCAAAATACTGAAATCTATTTATTATTTAATGTTTGGATTTTGAAAAAGAGTGATAAGTATGGTACGACAGAAAAGCGGTGCAAAGAATATCCAGGTGATGATTTTCGATAAAGAGGGTTGCATTCATGGTTTATTTTCTTGCACTATGTAGTAAAGAGGCGACCGCGTAGGATAACAAGAAAGATGGGAAGACCCTATCAAACCCTACAAGGATAAAACACAAAAGGAACTATAGTTTTCTAAAAAGAGAGCTATTTTCTTGCTACTATGTGACCTTGGAACTGCAACTGGAATAGAGTCATGAGTTCAGAAGGACGAACCTTGGGTAGGGAGTAAATCGTTCCACTAAGGATACGTTGTGTTCTATTTCATCATTTACGAGGTCTTTGCCTCATCCTTCACTTTTTAGGGAAATTTTTTTATGGATTGAGAAGTTCTTTGGTCAAAAAGTAGTTGCATGTCCCCAATTCATTATATCTTGGGTATCACTCCGTAGTCAGGCACTCACATAAGTTGAGTGAGTGAGAGTTGGCCCAAATGCATCATATAGGTTGAACTCATGAGGAGACGTACATAAACACTTTGGGCCAGATTCTTATCTTTTTCTCAAGAGCTGCCGTAAGTATTATCTTCTCTAACAATGATCCTGAATGCTCGAATCTTTGGCGGGTTACCCTCAAACACCCCCATGTTCTTGGCTATAAGTTTCAAAAGCCACTAATCTGTCATGATCTACCCCAAATAATAAACTTGATCAGCAAGGACTATGGAATTGAGGCGCAGAAGGAGAACAAAGTGGGGCACAATTTTACCCACAGATTGGCAAACACCTATTGCAGCATATATGATATATAAATGGTATACCACTAGAACCTGCAATTAGGATATCTGAAAATATTAGTCATACATACAATTTACACATCCTTAGTTGGAATCTCTCCTAACCTACGTACCGTAATCTAATTACCATTAGAACAACATGCACTTAAGGTATCAGAACAATGTAAATCCACAATGTTGGAGTATTCCAAACACCTCACCTAGTGTAATTGTAACTGTTCTCCGAAAGTAATTTATTCGGTATATATTTGACACAATAATAAAGAACAAATGTTATGTTGGGATATGTTACTAAGCCAGTACATGAATGAAAGAAGTCACATCCTTTTGATGCCTAGAACTCAAGCATCATAGCTAAAAGAGCAAAGAACGCGGAGATTAACTTGGGAAGAATAAGACTTGTGGTGGCGATTGGGAGATATCCTTTCTCCTTTTGTAGTATTAAAGGCTACAACAACATCACTAGAGGAGAACGTTGCAAGTGCTCGATCCAGCTCGCCAGACAGCCAAAGTGCTCTAAGACAAAAAGTAGATTTGGAAATGAGGATCGAGTTAAAGCACTCGTTTCCCAGGAGGTACTCTTTTTCTCCTATTTTTGGGGTTTCCCATGGAAATATTTAGAAAGGTGATTTTTGGAAGTTCAGTGTCATAGATTCCAATTGATGGCTAGATCCTACAGTATAGATGCGGACAAGTTAGTTAGTTCGTTAGCTAGCTAGCTAGCTAGCCACAAGTGGAACATCGGTTGGATCTAGGATCCAACTCACCTGCGGTTCTAGTATCCTTAGACTTCCTAGTAACCGTGGTGCATAATAGTAGAATATAATATGTCAATATGAAGTGTCAAGAAATATGTCAATTTTACTTACATGTTTCTGTTGATTTCCTCATCTGCTCCCCCTTTCTCCTGGACCCTAAACACTGTGGCATGTACAGTTTTGAGTTGATTTCTTATAATGTTTGGTTACGTGGTTGATTCAGCGGATGGACCACGGACTCACGTTATTTTCAAAAGGAGTTATCTCATTTATTCGCAGACTTGGTCTTGAAGAGAAGAGGACGGAAAAAGACGACTGCGTAGAAAACACCAAGGATGGGAAGACCCCATCAAGCCATACAAGGGTGAGACAAAAGAGGTAAAATGGGCTAAGTTTCTCAACAGATTCAATAAGAAAGATCTGCACTACCGTACCTAAGATATTAAAGTTATGGAAGTCGTAAAGTCTACAAGCCACTGGAGCAGACTACTGGGAAGAGAAGAGTAAGTAACTATTTTGACGGAGATTACGATTGAAAAGAACAATATTCCCATCATTGAAATGCACGAACTCATGGATCTAAGTGCATTAAAGCTGGCCTAAACGCCAGGCACCTTTAGGATTCATGGACAACCGCATCCAGGCTTTTTAGCGGTATCAGGCGGAATACAGGTGCCCAATTTTGAACGTGGTGGGGTACACGCAGTCCATTGATGGGTGACGTCGAGCCCCAAACGGGAATGAACCAAAGATCGCCGCAATTCGAAGGAACCGCAAGTTTCAAGCCGTAAAACAGTACTCTGTACTGTAGACTTTAGAGTACTGCAGTTCTGGAGACCGTCAGAGGTATATGCGGGCCGATCGTTATGGTGGAGATCAGGGGCATTCTGAACTGGTAGTTCCGTTTCGTTCCCTTCGCACCGACCAGCGGCAATTCCTGGTCCGCGGTTCTTGGCCTATATACATGACTGTCGGAGTGAGGCGACGGACCGTTACGTCGCAGTGAAGTCAAAGGACTTTCGTCCACCCGACTGCTTCGGACACGATCGAAAGAGGATCACTCCTACAGCTCCGCTCCAGTATGGAGACAGTAAGTGCAGATTTGATTCTTCTGTACAGGAACGTCAACGTCCTGTACAGAGTTTGGTATCGATTAGGCTCTATGTGGAGATCTGGTGGTCAGCTGATAAAAATGGAAAGAAGATGGTCATATTTGCTAAGGTTCCAAATAAGATTCAACAAACCACAAAAGTAGAAATCTAAACGCACTAGAAGTTTTGTGTGCACTGCTGCTCATGGTACTGGATCTCCAATTCTGCGAAGCTGGATTGGTTGTTTTGAACGCAGGTTCTGCAGAGTTAGACATGTTTGATTGATGTTGATGTTCATTTATTAAGATTTTGATATAGACTTAATTTTATTATTCTTACCTTCATTCACCTCATTGTAATTGGAATGCATTCTGACGTAACATCAGTGTATTCTCTTCACTTACCACTGTGTCTCCAAACTCACTGTCAGAATTATGCCATCAAGAGTTCAATTTCAGTTCTTTAGAAATTCACAGAGTGGAGAAGAGTATGCTCATACTTTTCCACAACAGTGTTCGCAGCAATGTCTTTTGAGTATGTGCTATAGATCATTGTTTCCCATGATATTTGGGCTAAAATCATGCTTCGTTTTCCACGTTTCCACGAACATATTTTCCTCATCCTTCCGGAGGGTACTTCCCTTCAAACATGGCAAGCAAGCACAAACCTCCACCTTTCTTGGTGATGCTTTCCATACGATATTTGGTATTTGCTTTCCACCACTAGTGGGCCAACTCCTACTAATCGACAGGTAGATTTAACGTTGAGTCTTTGTCAAAGAGAAAATGGGCGACCGCGTAGAAAACACGAAGGATGGGAAGACCCCATTGAGTCTTTGTCAAAGTGGATAGGCGGAAATTGCACGTTCTATTTCTGAGTTGAGTACTTACTTACCTTGTGAATGAAGGTTTGAGATCATGGAACCACGCTGACCTGTTTATGAATACCCACGCAAAGCACCGCAGTCCTTTGCGGGTTCAGGTGCGTTTGACCCGACTAACATCCCTGTAAACAATGGACAAAGGGAACAAAATCCATCGAGCGGTGGATCACAATGACCCCCACTACATGAGTCTGAAAACTTGGAAAGCAGTGATGTCACCTGCAACGTAGTAGTTTCTAGAAGAATGTGTACAGTTAAGGACCTGCTCGGACTCTTTCCACTCTTTCCGGGGTTTAGTTCCAGTTTACCTCTTAAGATTTATCTTTGTACTTTATTTTAAGACTTCTCTTCTGTCCACCGGTGGGTTTAGATCCAGTTTATCTCTTAAAAGTTTTGTTCTTTCTTGTAAAGCTTGATAAACTTGTCTTCTTACCACTTTTTTGGCTTAGTTCTATTTTACCTTTTAAGTTTTATCCTTGATCAGCTTTTCTTCGTTCGACATTTACCTTTTAGATTCTATTATTCTTGTACGACATTTTTCTTTTTCTCAAATTCATATTATTTCTTATATTACATTTTAAAGATATTTGTTTCATTTTATATTTATTTCTTCATTGCCTTTAGAATTGTATCTAAAATTAATTTGAAGCAATTTTTAAGTATAACTTCTTTTCTCTACAATTTATATGGTTGCTAATAAAATAAATTCACTAAGAGTAAGAGCGGATTAAATTGTTTGAATCTTACGCTCTATTTTCTTTTCTACTTCTGTTAAGTAACGTAACAACTTTCTAACTAGGATAAAGAGCACTTTTCTCTCAATTCCTCTACATCTATCCAAGTATTAAAGACAATTATTACACGATTAAGTATCCTCCATAAAGAAAATTTTCTTTGAGAAAATACCCAAATAATAAACTCAAACATGATGATTTAGCTCAAAAGGACATCTTGTAATTAAATTTATTCCCAAGTGTGAGTTTCTAATTTGGGAGCTTCTTTTTTTAAAGTCTTAAATACACAGTCAACAACATATTTTCATCAATTTACGTAGAAAAGTGATAAATCAGATTTATGATGGAATTTCAAATGAAACATGGAACTACAGATTACAAGTATTCTATCTCTTAAAGACATTTTAATCTTAAAAAGTAAAATACGGATGTAGAGTCCATTCCTTGGATAAGCAACCGAAAACCGAAATTGCTTGAAGAAGAATTCAATGTTAGACCTTAACATCGCAAATTAGCTTTCTGAATCTAATTTATTGGGGGTTCAAAAACGACGGTTACTTAGGGGTGATGTTGGTTTCCCGTAAAATATGGTGACGGGATATATTAAATGGATCATCTGACTAATTGCTAGTAATTTGTGCCTGTCAAGGGAAAAAAGATACCAATGATACAAGAAGACAAGAGAAAGCTTCAATTAATGCCTTCACAAAATTTTAAGGAGTCCCCATACACCATAAAAATTTTCGGATCATGATTTTTGTTACTCGTAAATCTTTAACTGATATGGGAATTTTACCCATAACTTACTCGTAAATTTCCTTACAAATATTTACAAGTACCCATATAGTGATTTCTGAAACCCCCAATTTTGTACACATTTCACCTTTCGACTCGACTTAGACTTAACATTTAGATTTCAACCCTGAAATTGTGAAAATGGTTCGTTCATGGCCCACTCGTGAGACTGAGGTTGACGAAAAACCACACAAAAATATGTACTCCAAAGAAAGAAAGAAAATATCAAACACCAAGGGATGCAAAGAGAAATAGAGCATAGGCCCAATGAAACCCATGGGACAGGGAAAAAAATCTTACCTCGTGAGGCTGTGGTTGAGAGTTAGTTGAAGATGTACAGTAAAACTGTTTCTACGCGGTCTGCGTTTTCCTCGGGAATAAAAGATGCTCGCGATCAACAGCGCGACTATTAGACCTGACTCTGAACGGACGGAGGAACGAACAACAACGCGCGGGGGCCGAGTAAGACGTTAAGTACCCACACGACCTTAATGTGATCGCTGTAGAGTTATCATCCACCACGAAACGTGGCCGATCCCGGCGCTTCAAGTTTCTGTTGCAGTACACTGGTAGGGCCTTGAAGTTACCGGTCACGTTGCCGGGGAGTTGCCTTGTAGGCCGTTCTATCGGCTATAGAAGGTCGTCGTGTTTCCACTGTTTGGCCTGTGAGTCCTTTCCATGTCATGACGATTTTCTTCTCTACAGTAATAGTAACCTTTGCATCTGGTTGATGTTGTTTAGAATTTCTGTTTTGGTTGTTGTTGTTTAAGTTACAGTAATTAGATTGAACGCGATTTTCTCTGCTTTTTAATGTTCTCTATGTACTACTGCAGATGGTGCTAAGCAATTCGAACGAATCATACATGTCTTGAAATTTTTCCGCCCGGATATTGGCAAATATTTTGAGCATAAAGCCTAGAAATGAAATCAATCTTACGACTTACCACAACCTTACAATATCTCTGGGAATGCAACATGATGTGTTGCATTCCAAGTGATTGAATTTCAGCAATAAGTGGTAATTTGAGGTGTTACAGAAGAAGTATCAGAGTATAACAACTCGGTAATTCTCTAAGTGTGTTGGGAACCAAATTGGCCTTACTTCACCAATAATAGCTGCGCTGGCCAGAACCACGTCTTGGCGCCAGGGACTCGAGTGGTATACTACAGGTTAAATAACTGTGCACAAGATCCATGTCATTGTATTAATGGGTTTTTGATTTACCGAATTTGTATTCGGTACACGCTCTACTTTCCATATGAAATATTTGACCAGATAAGTTTATCGATTGTATGTAAGCGAAAAATATGTGTAGTATACCAGCGACTAGATACTACCAGTGCATTGAAGAATGTGCCTCTTACAATTAATACAATTGATTTATCTGGTCAAAAATATTAAAGATACGGCATGTACCGAAAGCAAAGCAAAAATCAACCGACGTTGAATACAATAACATGGACAGGAAATTATTAGTACAGTAATATAGGAATTATTAGAACACGTCATGTGTGTAGATTTTAAAATTTCAATTTTTTTCGTTTCAAAATGGTGAAAGTTTTATCATCTGTGTGCAAGACTCATTCTTCTCTCAATTTTCAGTTCAATTCAAATTCATTGCGAAAACTGGATTTATTTGATAATAACATTCATCCTAATTTTGAGCTCAATCCATCTTCATTTTGAAAACTCGTTTCATTTCACGATTGTAAATTTTGTTTTAGGTCAAGGAAGAGTGAAATATGCTATCGAGAAACTCGAGTATAGGGAGGGGAATGCAAGGGACAGTGGAGAATACCAAAATGAAATAGTAGCCACGTTTGAAATTGAAAATTCATTCAATTAATGTTTATGGATTACCCTTATTACAAAAAAAGAGTGAAAACTTAGTGATCACCTCCAAAGCGGATCCGTAGCTCTTTTATGGTTATGGGATCTCAACCCATAAAAAGTTAAAAAAATTCCCCGACACACCACCCACAAATTTTTACAATCTGCCTACAAAAAGTTTTATGGAATCTTTATAAGGTAATTGAAACCCCTTACTGTTAAAGGCATCCGCGTAGGATACCAAGAAGGATGGGAAGACCCCATCAACCCGTTCAAGGATAATCTGTGTGCAAATAATCAAAAGATAATACAGTAGAACCTGTCTAAACTAATAGTGACGGGACTGGGGTCGAGTATTAGTTTATAGAGGTTATTACATTAGATAGGGTGACCCACATGATCAAATTAATTGATTTTTTTGATCAGGGGGATAATTTTGCAACTCGAGACCACCCCAGAATCAGTCTAAACCCATCCCAACAACACACTACAACCACACCATCACCACCATGCCTCGCAGTGGAGCACAACACACCACAATGTCAGATAAAGTCCGCATTGCTCTATGTGAGCACAAACAGAAGAACCCTACCCTCACACAGAATCAACTCAGGTCCTGGCTTGAAACTGAGCATAATGTCAAGGTCAGCCAGGGTACGATCTCGACCACATTGAAGCGATCAGCTGATGTGCTTGAGAAGACCCAATCTCCCAACCTTTCTGCAAAGCGTCAGCGGACGGTGAAATATCCATTGATGGAATCCGCTTTGATGGAATGGTTCATAGGAAACCAGGAGCGCGTCAACATGAGTGGTGACCTAATCAAGGAGAATGGCATAAAAATCTTAGATCGCCTTTATCCGGATCACACACACTTCGAGTTGTCCAACGGATGGCTGGAAGCTTTGAAGGCTCGCCATGGAATCCACTCATTCCGCCGCTTTTGCGAGAGTGGATCTGTTGATGTCAATCTCATCGAGGATGAGCGACCCAAAATCAAGGAGATACTGGACAAGTTTGAGTGGTGCGACATTTACAACATGGACGAGACGGGACTTTTTTACAGAATGCAGGTTGGTAACATTTTGGTTTGGGTTGTTTTGGTGTGTGGTTAGCGCAGCAAGCTAACACAAACATTGTATTATTTTATTTAGGCGGACAATTCCGTGGCAACTAAGCAGCTCGAGGGCAAAAAGCAACACAAAGAGCGCCTGACCCTTGCCGTCTGCTGCAACGGAGACGGTTCTGACAAGCTTCCCCTTTTGGTCATCGGCAAATCCAAAAGCCCGCGGTGCTTCAAGAACATCAACATGGCCAACCTCGGTTGCACTTATCGCAATAATTCCAAGGCTTGGATGACACAGACAGTTTTTTTGGAGTGTCTCAAAGCGTTTGATCGCCGCATGGCTAATAGCAAAGTTCTGCTCATTCTTGACAATTGTAGCGCCCACATCCCTCTTCACGAGCTTCCAAGCCACATTCAACTGCAGAACACCATGGTTTTCTACCTTCCCCCAAACATGACCTCAAAGCTGCAGCCTTGTGACGCTGGAATCATCCGCAATCTGAAGGCCTACTACCGTCGCCAATTTAACCGTGTCCTGCTGCAGCATCTTGAAGATGGAGTCGCTGAGCCAGAGAAAATTGATATCCTTGAAGCCATCAGGATGGCTGTTCCCGCCTGGAATAATGACATCAAGCTTGAGACCATCCGCAACTGCTTTGGTCACTGCAAAATCCGCACTGTTCCTGGCACACAACAAGAACAACATAACGAAGAGGAACTTCTTGATCAAGAAGTCGTTGCTGAGCTCGAGTCTCAGATCACAAGGCTTCAGTACCGCAATCTGATGGAAATCCATAACCTGCTTAACTATCCGGATGAAGATGTGGTTACCTACGCTCCTAACATTGACGAGGTCATCGAAGATCATCTTCTCCAGGATGATGACAAAGGCGAGGCCAATGATGATGACAGCGAGGAAGTCATTCTTGTGTCAGCCAAGGAAGCTCAGGCAATGATCCAGTCACTGGAGACTTTCTGGCTGCAGCAGGCAGGCGACAATGGCAAGTTCATCTCGGCGCTGCAAAAGATGAAGGAGAGCGTGTGCACTCTGAGGACGTGCCAGATGGTCCAGAGGGGCATTCAGGATTATTTCCAGCGCAAGTAGGCAATATTTTCAGCTGCAATTCCAGTTTTTATATTTTTTATATAGTGTATACTGTACTGTATTAGTTTACAAAAGTTGTCGGACCAATAAAAAGTATTGAATATCAACCAATGGAGGGTTATTAGTTCAAGCATGGGGACATGCTCCGGACCGGTGTCAAATATTTGTTTATGGAGGTTATTAGTTTAGACAGTATCACTTTAGACAGGTTCTACTGTACTCAATACCAGTCGTCGAGTTTCCAAAGGGAAAGTATATAGCAAAGTAATGGAACAAAATGTGAACAGTTCATCAAAGACCATTCAGAAAAAACTTTTAGAAGCACATAAGATGCTGTGCACCTGTATTTTATAACCAGAAACTAAAACTGAGCGATAACAACGTATCAATAATGACATCTGTTGACCATGTACGTAAATTGAATCACAAAGGTTACCCCCTAATATAAATATGTCTATGGTGATATTATGGGCCAGACAAATATGATCTCTGAACTCATACCACAGAGATGGGCTTAACAATACACCAACTTTGGCACTTCGACTTAACAGCAACCAAGTTTAAGGCTACAAAAAAGACTTGAACTTGGTTGCTGTTAAGTCGAAGTGCCAAAGTACCCGAAAGATGGAATTCAGTACCACTTGGCAGAGGGTATTTGTCGGTCTCTTCTTTCATTGATCTATCCATCCATACAGGGCCCTTTCCGTCCATACACTCGAGCTCGCGAGGCACGTTCCCAACGGCGGCATCTCCTTTGCTGACGTGACAACGAACAAATGCAGTTAGTGTTGCCAATTATACAGTCGCAACTCTGATTATGCTCAGACGCTCTGTAGCTTGCCAGTGATCTCTCGTGATCTATCTCGAGATGTTGATGCGGTCTTCCCATCCTTCACGTGTTCTACGCGGTCGCCTTTTTCTCCTCTCGAGATCACAGTGTACGTCTAAGAAATGAAATGAACGAGAGGTTTTTGGTAATGGGTGTATTCTAGTGTAAACAATGGTTGTCTACTAAATTGTTTATTGTACACGGTCATTTTTGAAATGAAAGCCATCTCAATTTCGTAGAATATGAAAACCATCTCGCTGAAAGTAATTAACTTATACCATGATTCCCAATCTAAATTACTTTTGCAGCGCAGAGTCCACGTTGACCACTGTGCAAAAACGGAAACATTAAGTAATCCCTACTAATGATATGTCAGTTCAAGTTTCAACCTCGCTTCCGGTTACGTTCATTGATCGTGGATGTTTGTCGTGGAGTTTTTAGAAGCAGGCAATTCAGCTTTGATTCTTGGAAAGTAAGTTTTGGGCGAATTCGGTGCTTCCTGTTTTACCGTATCCTTTCACATGGCTTATCATGGAGATAAACATTATGTCAACATATTCTATATTCTGAAGGGTTCTCGAGTCTCTCAGATAGTTTTCGTAGCACAACCAAGCAGAGACGACGCGCGTAAGATATGCAGAGGACGGGACGACTCCATCAAGCCGCACAAAGGAAATGCGAAGAAAACAGAATGGGGCTAAGCCCCAAGAGTATTTCACCACCAAACAATATATATCAACTCGTGAATAATACTTGGTTTACACACGTGAACGGAAGTCTGTAATCGATATCATACACCATCTGTCGAAAAGTTTGGTAAGAGCTAAATTACTCTTGAATTGTATGGTGTCAAAATGGACAGAAGGAAGAAAAAGTGGCTAAAGCATAAGTAGTCCACTAGTTTAAAGACATCAGGAAATTCAGTCAGTGGCAAACTGGATTCTTCCCACGGTGGATGCTGTGTTTGGGGTCTACGAGGGGGAGGATTCTACTTATAGTTTCTTCTTAGGGGATTGTTCTTGGCGTACTTTTTCCCTATGGTACCTTCAGGCACTTCCTCTGTGTCTTTTTGGCGGCTTGGGACGGTTGGACCTTGCGATCTTTATTCTTTTCGCACTTGTTTGTATCTTGTACCCTTTTCCTCTCCCTTCGGAGTACTATTCATATATAATATTAATTACAGGAGTGTACTATGTTATATAGACGATATCTAACATGCTAAATAATATTCCAATATCAATTTGCAAGAAGTGTATCCCTCGAGTAAAGGCAGTTACAACCTCGTTGCAGACACAGGATTATCAAGACGCGTCCTCAGGACCCACAATCATCTAGTGTAGCAGAATTGGTGACGCGGGCCGTCGACGACAACAGTCGGGGTGGTATTCTGCGTGTACTCGGGGTTCCAGAATCACCGTGGACGAACATAACTGTGTGAAGGTGGCTCGTCGACGACGACTGCGGCTTCGCGGAATGATATTCCCCTGACCAATCACCTCGCACTTGTCACTAGTTTGGCGGAGCCGGGAGGGAATGCGGTTCGACGAAACGCAGACGCTTGTTTCTGATTCCCATAGTCAAGATCCACATGGTGGTAAGGCACACAACACTTTTCTTTCCGATTCACATCTCCAAATATCTCACCGGCGATTCACACGGTCAGTCAGTCCATACTGGTCGTATTCAATATCCTTGCCGGTCGCCCATCCAGCCGCTGTTGAAGCAATCGCTATATGTGTCAGTGACTGGATATTGACGTGTCACAGCTCACTTCCCGTGCCCCTGTCTCTCCGTAATGAAAGTTTCCGCCTCGTTGTCACATGTCCCCATTCCCAACCATTTTGGAAGAGGACAGTGATTACGACCCCCGATTCTGCGAACCCTGCCCGGGCTGTGGTATGATTTCGTTTAGCCCTATCAGGTCACAGAGGAATGTTGACTACGGTCCCGTCATTGTGCTAGACGTGCCGCCCATCCCTTCAAACTGCAAAAGATATGCTTCGACCTTTATGGGGCGGTAGAGTTGCGGGTCACTTACTTTACTAAGAGTGGTAAATCGAGGGTACAAGTCCTGGACGGAAAACTTTCTTGGTCCGTCCAGATGGCTAGAGAATATTTGCCTCGAATAGAGAATAGTTGTGTCGAGGTGGACGCTTCTTGTACAGTGTGGAGATGTTTACGATAGTGCAAATGGTCTCTGTCTGTGCAAAGGAGCAGTAACGGCTTCTGATGAGGCATAACGACATTGTGTCCATGCGGTGGTGTTGAAAGGACTGGTGAACCTTGTGCGGGGAATTCAGACAGACGAGCAGAAAAGCTGGGAACGTGAGAACTAGGGTACTGGTACCGGAATGACATTGAAGAGCGAGATTTAAGAGCAAAAGGAGAGGACGGCCGAAAAGGTGGGGACGGCCGGAGGATGCAGACAAAAGCAAAAGATATGTTGTCAAAGGGAAGAAAGAGGAGAATAGGGTGAAGACGAGGAAGAAGTGGATTTGTAATGGAGGGGCCTGATGTGAGGTCGGAGAGCTGAGATTGAATTAGCGCTGAGCACGAGAAATAACAAGAAGGAGAAGTATGTGGAATGCCCTGAGAATCTGATGCGAGAATTTGGAGAAAGAAAATTGAGCGAAAATCAGTAGGGTTAGAAAATCACCAGGTCTCCTTTCACATCAAGAGAGGAGGAATGAAGAATTAGTAGCGTGAAAGAGAGGATACCGTAGTGAATATTAAATGAATTAAAGTACGGTAGTGTATCTCAATTGGAAGAGGGTGGTGTAATGGCTAACTTCACGACAGAAAGGAGGCGATGTCAACCGGCGAAAGACGAGGGAAAGTTAAGAGAAGCTGACTCATCCTGGAGGTGGAGAACGGCAGAGGGAGAAAAAGGAGGAGGGGGAGCAGAAATTAGAAGCAGATAAAGATAGAAGTAGCAGAGACCGAAATGATTGTGCGGACTTCCAATTCAGGGCATGGAGATAACTGACAGTGACTGAACAGGTGAGATACTGAAAGTCTCTGGAGAAGCTGGGGAAGAAAAACTGGTAGAAGAAGATAAGAAATCAAGGGGGTGGATAAGGTGGAAGTGATGAGATGAGATGAGATGGGATGGGATAAGTTGAGTAAAGATAAAGAGTAGAAACTGTTGAAACTACGGAGCCCGCCCAGTGCTGAGCCACGGGAGCGGAGCGTGGAGTATGCCGAGGAAAGACTTGAAGAAGTATCAGTTACAGGACACTATGCAAACTACGGCAAACTTGGATAATCAGGAAAGCCAGCCCACGAATTGATTCTAGATAAATGTGCATCCATCAATTACTGACAATCATGCGAAGGCCAAACAAGAGCATGCGAGGGCAGGGCTTTTAAGGAATGAAAGTATCTAAACGTCACATGAGGCCAGGCTAGGCCTGTATGGGCAAGCAAAAGAACAGCAGTGGTGACGGGGTAAATTTTAGCCTGAAGGAAGAGAGTAAGGAATTGAGGGGGAAAGGGAACTGTTGTGTTAGGTTACGTATCGTGGAGTTGCCATGGAAGATGAACTTTAAATAGGAGATGTTAGCTGTGTCGTTTCTCAGAGACTAGCAGAGCATGAAGGTTGTTTCTGTTAGCTTGGTCTGCTCAAGCATGGAAACACGTCGATGAGTAGATTGGTCCATCTTTTCGAAACTGCCGGTTTATATGCATCTGCTGGGTCCCAACCAACGCAACCCAGGAGCAGCCTACACTCTAGGACAACCATCACCACGGTTCAATCGCGGTTAATAATCTCCTGGTGGACAGATGTGGGCTGGGTCCCAACCAACGCAACCCAGGAGCAGCCTACACCCTAGGGCAACCATCACTACGGTTCAATTGCGGTTAACAAGCTCCTAGTGGGCGGATATGGGCTGTTGCAGCTGCTTCACTGTTGATTGTAAATTTTTTACTTTTCCTCTTTATCACCTCTCTCTATATCGCGTTCTGAAGCCCATACATACTAGGATCTACTCTCTTATCATGAGCCAGAAACCGAGTGAGGATCCTTTGCTTTGATTCTAGCCTGGTAGATTGAGCGCGTAAGCTTAGATAAGGAATCACTCGCGCTTACGCGCGAGTGATATATTTAAGTAGAGGAGGTCAGTAACAAATGGGATCTTGGTTGTGAGAGATGAGAAAATGTGCTACTTCGAGGCTGACGGAGAACCATCCATAGACGGCTGGATGTTCCAGTATGTTGGGCAAGCACTTTGGTTGGAAATCTCAACAAGAAGCGTGAACGAGCCGAGCCCCCCAGCCGTGCCATGTGGATTATCTGCCGTGGAGAAGATGGTTTGTTAGAAGCTCCTGCTTCCTTTAGTCACTTGAGATCCTGCCTCTCAATTCTCCCGTAGTGTTCTGCGGCAGACATGTAATCTGTTGTTAGCGTCGACGAGTACCTGTGAAACAACTGCTCTAGGCAACAGTACATCGGAAGAAGAGCGCTTGCATGCACATGTCTATGAAGACAACTGCGTTCCTGCGTTGGTTTTGTGATTGTATCGAATGATATGATCAATGAAAAACAGGGTGTTGCGAGATTGGGTGCAGTACTGGGGATGGGAGTGGCATCGCTTAGGGGGGCAGACAAAAGAGTTCTGTGCATGTAGATGTGGTGTATGGTAGAATGTCTGGGACTTCGATAAGTGAGAAGTTCAACATCTCTGTATCGGACATCAGAATCTCAAGTGATAGGAGTGCACCAGGCCCTGGAGTTTGCTCCACACAGTATGTAGGTAAGTTTACGTGGGAGAACTCCCGCGGTTTTGGGACAAGTAGTTGAGCATTGGGGAGCTCATGGACAGTGCTGTACTGGGTAGTTTTGCACGACGATGTACTCATAGATCAGAGACTCCGTGACTTTTTGAGATAACAATTAGCTACAAGGAATCTTCCAGCACTGCCTGCGATGGACGCCAGCGTTCGGCTGATTGTAGATTAGGAGCTTCATGCGGCATAAGGATAGCAGCAGATGGTCACTCCACCTACTTCAAAGTGACAGTACACTGAAACGTCGATGTCATCGCTGCTTGCATACGGTCAGGGGTTTCTTAGTGGGAATATAGGCGCTGGTGCAGGATTAACCGAGCCCTGGGCACAATCATTTGGTTGGGGAGATGGGGGTGCATCACAAGCGGATCAGGACCCTAATTGTAGCTCCGTGCAACGCTCAGGGGCAACAGCTGATTTTTTCAGCTTGATTCAAGAGGGTGCTCCCAAGGAGGAGGTCCCTCCAACACCTAAACTTACCAGGAGTTCTACCAGAAAGGAGTTACATTGGGACTCCCCTCCCCCGTCACCAAGCACGCCGTTCGTGCACTTGCCATTCTCAGTGTTGCAGCTAGTGGTCACAGGGACAAAGGCAGATGCTGTGGTTGTTGGTGTGTTTCAGGAGAAATCCATTTTCGCCGTTGAGACCCTGTTGTATCTACCGAAGTCGCTCAATTTTGCCGAGTTTTTGGAGTTCAAGCCTGATGTATTAGCAAACATCAACGGCAAGGTATTTTTTCCTTTTTCTTTATGACGAATCAGAGCTAGAGAAAGGGTGTCATGTTGTTATTGTTTGCGCCAGATCCAGTTGATCGACGATCCTGGAGAGTACGGAAGGGGCAAGAATCTCGTAAGCTCACTACAGAAGCTACAAAGGTCGAGAGAAATAAGGAAATGGAGATGAGTTGTCTAGACAAGGTTCTGCTGTTTAAGCTAAAGCAATTTACAGCTTTAATGCCAGCAAAGGAGAGCTGAAAAAGCAAAGTGATCTCTGAATTCAAACTGAACTGATTTTAACTACCCTTGCGTCCCCCTATTTTCCGATGGAAGCTATCCGTAAAACTATCTGGGTCAGGAAGGTATCACTAGGTGGGAATTAGGAAAGTCGGCGGGACCTCTGACTGTGTGAATGTTTAGGGACGCTTTGGGTAGGAATTGCCGGGAAATATTTGATCGCGTAGATATTGCGAATGTCCTTTGCATCCGTACTGTGAATACTTCAATTTCGCCCTGCAGAATACTTGTGACTAAGACAGATAAAGGGCCTGGAGAGACGATGATTAGGAGCACGCCCTAGTTGGCTTGAGTATACTTGCTTCTTTTGCTACACAGGGGCTCCTTGATATATGATGTCAAGCTCTTGAAATTGGTCGCTATCTAAATTTGTTCTCAATTTTTCTCAGGCGAGCAGTTCCACTCTGCCTTTCCCCCGTCATGCACTCCTCCAATTAAGAATGCCCTCAAAGGTGGAAAAATAAATTGTTATTGCGCCTGTGTTCAGCAGCCCCAGCAGCTAGCCGGGGGGAAAGGACAGGAGGTTTAACGTTTAGAAAATGAACCTTTGAACTCCCCATGCTCACCATGTATTACAACTAATCCTGTCTCTGGGTACTGATCGCTTCCTGCTACCAGCTCTATCGGCAGAGCCTACGTTGCTCGTCTTTATGAATTTTCGAAACTGAAGATCATCTTTCGATTTTCAAGAGTTCAAACCAAGCAGTGGTCAGTAGAAAAGTAGACTCATTTCCGACTACTTTCACATGCCAGGTGGTGTGCACGGAGGATTTGGATCTGCCCGCAGAATTCACCCGTGCGGTTGGAACACGGCCTCAAGCCTTTCTTGCGCAGCACTTCCCTTTGGATAAGTGAGTATTTAAGCTCATCAACTGAAGAGGTTCCCTGCAGATCCCTTGTGTAGCCCTACTGGTTTTATGTCATGGGTTGTTGAATACAAATGTTTTAATTTACCTGTTGAACTGTCGGGGAGACGATCAGACGAGGTGTCCTAATCTAGTCCTTTGCCGTCCAGTTTAGCTTCTCACAATTGTATCGGCAATCACATTCTTGTCGGTAGAGCTCAGTCGTCTTCTTCAGCATGTGACTTTCAGTTTATTAGGGTCCATTCATGAACGAAGAAGTTTCGGGCTCTAATATGTCCTCGCTTCATCGTTTGCAGGTACAGTGGTGTTATCTTCGGGCTCTGGCGTGGGGTTCCCCCCGGAACTGCAGAGGGTGTTTTCTCCGATTTCGTGCAGTCTCTTCCATTCCTCCTAACTAATCGCATAAATGCAAGAAAGTACGAAAACCTCGGGAGACGGTTTGATGCAGTCTTGAAGGTGATGCCTGAGGCTGTTGTTTTTGTCGATGATAAATGTGCTCAAGTTGTCATCAACCCCGCAGCTGCCGCACTTTTAGAATTACCTAATCATGGGGAAGTTGATCCTAGCAAGGTTGCTGCTGCTATGAGGAAACTGACCGAACGATGCAGCACTCGTACAGACCCTCAACAGTAAGTTCCTGTTTAGCATCACTCTTAACAGCTCTTAGGAGTCATATTTTCATTTTGTTCGTGTCCTCCTACGATTCCACGTACTGTGTCGAGTTCTGGCATAATTTCTGTACCTTTTCGTGAGTAAAGATTTTTCCTTCATTGCTTAAATGAGCTTAATGCATCCACTGCTTCTGAGCAGTATGTGAGCTTATGAAGAATCACAATTATGTCCTGTACAGCTGGTTAAAACTTATCAGTGCTGACGACGAGTTGGAAATTGAGGAAGACTGGGAGTTGAAGAAGCCAAGGCGTGTGCTACACGTGCGCTCATACCCAGTTAGCAGTCATTCAGCGCATGGGCGTCTCTGGCTCTACGAGGATGTTACAGCGCCAAGGGATGCCGAAGAAGCGATAGAGGCCGCAAACAAAGGCAAATCCCAGTTTCTTGCAATGATGAGTCACGAACTTCGAACTCCCATGACTGGTAAGAGATCAAAATATTTCTTTTCGTGTCAAAACATTCAAACAATCTTCACAATACTGCTGATAGAAGTCAGCAATTGTGCTTGTCGTCGGCTTGTAGGCAATCTGCACACATTTCGCATTAGCTTGTACAGGTGAAATGAATGTAGATATCCCTTTCATCCTAGTGAATATGGAGTAGATCTCCTTGTGCAAGCTTAGAGATATGGACGGTCTTCTGTGGGTGCAGGTGTGTTAGGAATGCTGGACCTGTTGCAGCTGACCCCTTTAGTGCCGGATCAGCAAGTTTTGATGAAAATTATGCAAGAGTCTGCCGAAGGACTAATGGAGGTCATCAACAATATTCTTGATTACTGCAAAATAGAAGCTGGTCGGCTCTTGCTAGAGGAGATAGATTTTTCTCTTAGCGACATTTTCGAGCAGGTGCGAAACCCTCCTTTGAGTTTTACTGTAGCTCAGAATAACGCTTCTATTCGTTTTGATAGCTTCGAAGTCCCCTATCTCTCAAGTCTGAGTGGCTGGTACTTTGAGGGTTCATAATAAGTGAAACGGCAATAGTTAGCAGCTGTTACAACATGGATCGTTTTGGGGCTTGACTTCAGTTAGTTTTTAGTCAGTTTCGTATATTAAGGGTTGTGAAAAGTAGTCCAGGTTTGATCTACGTTAGGTAGGGTTCAGGGTATATTCTGATATACTGTAGTTGGTTTAGATCTACTGTAAGGCTTGGGCGAGCTCCGTAAATGTTTTTCTCCTTTCTAGAGTATAACAGTTATACTCTAGAAACGGAATTTGATTCGAACATTTGGCCTCATCCTGATCTTCAGATCCATGAATTAAGTAAGAAGCAGCTTTCGGAGAAGGGTTTGGAGTTGAGAAAGACTTCACAACCTGGTACCAGGAATGTCGTAAGAGGAGATCCTGTTCGCCTCCGACAGGTGCGCTCGTAGTTGCTCGTTTGGCATGCTCTGGAGGAATAATGAAACTTGGTTCCTCAAACTGTCCTGCTTAGACGTAGAACATATGAACACTGCTAGTGCTGCTTATAGTAGAATGGTGTGCGGTTCGCAAGCATGAGCTTTAGCAAGCATGAGATTTATTGGAATTATTCACTAGAGAGTGAACAGTTCCGATAATTATTCTTTGCGCTTTTGTGATCCGTTCCTTGCTGATATCTGATTCATTGCAGAAAATGGCTGTTTTCTGCAGATATTGAGGAACTTGGTTAGTAATGCTATTAAATTTACGGAACATGGTAATGTTACTGTATCGTGGCGCTTCCTCGATTCCCAATCGTTTGACTCTTCTGTTTCCGAGTCCTCTTCACCACCTCCGAAGAGAAGTGAATATATCAACCAGATCATAGGCGCTGCTCGTCAGGACAGTTGTATAATCAAGCTGACACCACCTGGAGCTAATGGTCGTTCAGTACTTACCGTGGATTGTTCTTCTCAAGGAGGGGCCATACACTGTGCCGACCAACCCGCTACAAACCCTGAATATCCTGGGTCTCCGCGGAATCAATCAATTCGTAAGAAGTTGCCATCAGCTAAATCCGATCTGCTCAGGACATCCTCCGATTTACTCGAACGCAGGAAAAGGCTGGCCTCGGAAGCGTTCCAGATTCCTGTTCCAGGTCGAAGCTACAAAGCGCTGAAAAATGAGCAGCGAGCAGATGATGAGGTATCAAGTCTGACTACCATGTCAGGAAGGTCGCCTGTGACTGTGAAACCTATCGGTGATGTGCCAGCACATGTTTCTGAAGAAAATGGTTACCGGTCTACTGGCAAGTCTCCAAGACTGTCTCCGGAACATCTTCGAATGATAGAAGAGAAACATTTTCTTACGGATAAACACTCGAGTTGTAAAATAGCTCCTGGAGCGCCAGAGGACTTACCTCGAAAAGACTTAGATCGTCCAGTCCTTGGATCCAATCCTTCTGACTCTACCAACCAATCACGCATGGGTTCTTTTCCTGTCCCTGATGTTAGCTTAATAATGAAGTCCGTGGAACAGTATACAGGAAGTACGGATACTGCAGAATTAGAATCTCCGCAGATGAATCCCACAGCTTCCGTAATTGATTCAGTGAACAATTTTGGCTCGGTTACTGCTCGGGACGTGAGCGGTAGAAAGGCTTCGCTTCCCGAAGTTCCGCAGATTTGTAAACTATGCGGTGGTGTAAAATATGGCGTGAGCAGCGCGAAAGTAGATGAGGAGGACAAGGTAGAACAGCCGAGCAAGATAGAAGAAAATGTGTGGCTGGAAGTTAAAATATCGGACACAGGAGTAGGAATTGGAGTTGAGCAGCTACAAAATTTATTTGTCGCCTCTCAAGCAGGCAGTCAGAGAAGGTAAAACACATGGCTTTCTCTTCATTGCACATCTATACATAACCTTGCGTGAAGACTGTCAACAGATGGTGCTGTCAAAGCTGCCCTAGGATGTAGGTCAATATACACTTTGACTGTCGTTCACATCGGACATAGCTACTGCCTATTGCCAATACTCCCAAATGGATTGAATGAGGGGGATATACCTTAGTCCTGGGCTTTTTCTTAGTCTCTGTTTTAAATATGATCTCGAGCAGGATCTTACAGTGGGACTCGGATATGATCACTTATGGTAGTGTCTTGTGTTGCAGGGATGCCGCAGGAACGGGACTTGGGCTTGCTATCTGCAAAGGATTGCTGGGTTTGATAGGTGGAAAGTTAGAGTTTGACACCAAGCGTGGAGAAGGGACCGTCGTCACTGTGACCATGCCGCTGTTACCGGCTGGAGAAGCAGTTGAAGTTCTTGTAGAGAAATCTGTCCCTCCAGTAGAGAAATCTATTTCAGCACAATCGTGCAGCAGCCAGGCCCCAACACAACCACAGCAGCCGAAGAAGCCTGTGGAAAAGAGCACTCTACTTAACGTTCTTGTTGCAGAGGACAACGTCGTGAATCAGCTATTAATACGCAAGATGTTTCGTCACTACGGACATGTGGTAAAGTTCTTACAAGCATGTCCTCCCCAATTTTGTTGCCTTTTCTGAGGGTCTATCGGCCAGCACAGCTTTTTCTTCCAGCGGTTGCCTGTCAGTGTCCTCTGATTTCTGAGGGTGATGTCTCGGAGATAAGGTTGCTGTTGAACTATTTTGGTTGTTTCCTTTTCCTGGAAAGAACTGGTGGGTCTCATTTCATGAATTAAACTCTGAGCTGATGATCGCGTATTCTGCAGGTCGACGTTGTTGGAAACGGAAAGCTTGCAGTGGAAGCTGTACAGAGAAGAACTTACGACTTAGTTCTCATGGATGTCCAAATGCCCATACTTGATGGTCTAAGCGCGACTAAGGCTATTCGAGCTCTTCCAGCACCAACATCAAGTGTACCCATCTATGCCTTATCTGCGGACACTCCAGGAAGTGGACCCATGGAGGAGACGGGTCTTGACGGATATTTGAGCAAACCCATATCTTGGGAGAAAATGTCAGGTTTAGTTGAGAGAACACTAGCAGCCAAGAATAGTGTGTTGTAGAATACCCACATCTGTATAGTACGCCGGGTTTAACTGTAGGTAAAATCTGTACAAAAGAGCTACAATTTTTTGTTGGAGATGATGGAGCTGATCAGTGATTGTTCAGGTCGTCGAGGTCTATAAGTCTACCTTGGCTTGTATTCCCAACCACATTCAAGTAAATGGAGATTAGTCATTCTATGCCGTTGACCATGAATCGCGTTATCCGATGATAATACGAATTATCCACGTACGCTGTCGTGATTTGCACAGCTATTTCCTTTGGCATTTATCCGCTACCCTGTTAATGATCATCGATTCATTTTCAACAGCAGCTTGCATTTTAAGAGGATGTTTGTAGTAGATAAGTACCGATTCGCGAGCAGAATATCGAGTTTCCGAAGCCAAGGGATAAAACACGACGACATTTGAGAACCAACTTCTTAGCACTTGAACACCTCTCTCGTCGTTTGGCATACTTGATTCTTAACAGATGTCCGCCACGGCAACTGTGCTAATTGCCTTTGCGGATTGCACTTCGTGGCCATCAAGAGGCGGGCATTGCTAGCTAGTAGCGGGGTACATCCGGATGTGGATTGATCGAAACCCTTTCTAAGCGTCCTACGTCCTGCAAACAATGGCAACCGAAGACACATTGGTATCAGCTTCGAATGTGAGCGAAAGTATTTCAGGGACCACCAACAGCAGATGATAATTCACTTACTTCCAGAACGAAGCGAAGCCTTATGGCCATATAGATGCTATTTTCCGATGCAATGCAGAAAGAAAATGAGCGGCAGATATTATTAGTCACTTACTTCCACAACGAAGTCAATCCATACAGTCAGTTGATGCTATCTTCGGATGGAAGGCAGAGAGAAAATTATCGGCGTCAAGTTCTCCTCGATCAAACTAGTACCCAATTAAAAGCTGCTGTAACTCATTGATGTTTCCTCTGTGTGGAATAGCTTCTCTTCCCTGGCAGTTTGAAGATTAAACAATCAGAAAGTCATAGTTGCCGACTTTTATTCAACCGACAAAATATCCTCCGCAATGACACAGATTGATATTGTCCGTGCAATGCGAGGGAATCTGTACTACCAAACTGAGCAACACATAAATATCCTGTTGCACTATTTGGCGTCAGTGAAGCCACACTCAACCAGCAATACTGCTCATATACCCTTTTATCAGAGAGTTCTTCAGGCTTAGCAGAGTTTGGGCATAACAACGAGTAGGTGTGATCGACACTGCAACTTATGTTTGCTTCTCTGGAAGGTATAAGTGAACAGTATCGTATGCTGAGGAATAGTGCGACCTCGCTTTACACGCGAGGAAGAATGCATGGCTATACAAGCAGAACGTATCTTTGAACTGCTCATGTTGTTTATAGCATTGACACTATTTCGATGTTTTTAGCATGTAAAGCGGAGCAAGCACATAGAAGAGGTAAGAATCTGATGAGAAAAGGCGACCGCGAATCTCCCCATAACTGAAGGAAGAACGCACAAATTGCTGATTTCTCATCACAGTCAAGGATCCTAAGTCCTCGGACATGACCTACAGTTATTATTTGACAGAAGATGACGTATCGGTAATACTACTGTCATGTTCAGATATACCTCTTAGATATGTTTATGTTATAAGGCACTGTTGGTAGGGCATGCAAAGATAGAACAAGTGTAAATAACAAGCAGAATCTCCATGACAGAATGACATGCACACGATCCAACCCTTGGCACATCTTTATGAAGTGAAAGACCTGAATTAGAATTCCTCAATTTAATCATCTGTAATGGTGGCACTGCGAAATGCAATGTAACATCATTATAGTGACGCACATCTGATATAGTATAAAACAAAGGAGCCACAATTGGTGCACATGAGGGAATCTTTGGGTCCTGTGAGTCTTGATAACATGTTCTCGCTACAAATTATAGAACAAGAAATACCTCTCTTGCATACGTTCATCTACAAGATTGGCAGTAAGTGAGCTGTTGAATGAGAAGCATTGGAGAACCTCACATCTGCTTCTCGATTCGCTTAGCTGTGACCGTGAATTAGTTTCCAAGCAATGGCAATGTTACACATCCCCACGAGTATCCGGCAACTTGAAGGATTCTTGTGGAGATGGCACTTACATGACCACCTGCCACCTCTGGTGCTGTTAAGCGGCTAGACAAATCGGTCAATGAAGTGTCATATCAATCCGACATCATCAGTGACAATCTCAATGAGGTTTTAGATGGCTGTGAGAATCGTCGGTGTAATTGACCTTGGTTAGGTTTGCCGGCCATGCTAGATTATGAATAACGAGAAGAAGAACACAAGTTGAACATGAGGTTTCTGTCCACTATTTCATCAAAACTGAAACTTAAGCTGGAAGTGACTTGGTGAATTGCATGTATCCTCTATGCCCTGATTACTAATAGAACTACTTATGACGTTTTCAAACTTTTTGAATAGTTCTAAACTTGGTTGTCATTGGTCAACCATTCGTCAGCTATGTTTCAGGCAAAGTTCCATGTTTGATGGTTCTCGATTTGAAGCCACGCAGTCTAACCGAAATTGCCAAGCTTACCGTAATACATTCATCCAACAATAAAGAAACATTATCAGGTTGGCATTTTGAAGCTTTGAAGCTAGTGGTGAATAAGATTTTAGACTAAGAGGACATCAGTTCAATTCGAGTACTACAGCATGAAATTCGCTCCTTCGGAGCTAACCTGTACAATCAGCGAGAAAGTCGCGAACTAACTAATCGTCCAATTATGCTTAAAAGAAACTGGAGGATATCGACAATGGCAGCAGTGATAGTTAGATGAAGTCACCATACGATTGATCGGAATGAATACTGGTACTCAGTGCTGTATCAAACACCAAAGTCATAAATTTGGCGAGCGTGTTTTCCATGCATACGAGAAAAGGCATTGTGATTGCTTGCATGATCACATCTGTAAGCTACAGTCGCTATCGGACAACGATGTGCACCAAGAACTCAGAATGTCGCTTGCTTGTGGAAAGAGCACATGCATCACTTCACACGACGTTCGATTATACCGAAATCCCTCGCAATCTGCTGAAATAGTCACTGCTAAGGCGACGTCATGCATGATGGGGATGGATACGACCATCGGAGGACGAAATCGGAAAAGACCCGAACCTTTACGACAAAACCAACGCTTCTAGCGATGTCTGCGACGTACTCATACGCGTTCGTTGTTTACCTCTTCTTGGTCGCTGTTCCCTCGCCGGATTCTTCACTCGCGACGTTGCTCCGGATGATTGGTTAATTGCTGATAATAATGAAAAAACACGTTCTCAGACTCATGAATTGATCTTGAACCGGTAAAGAGAATCTGCCATCTTCTTCATTTCTTTGATCACCCAGCTTCTTTTGTAGTGCATTGAGGTGTGATCAAGTTGGAAATGGAAGGAAAAATCCCCTTCTCCTTGCCCACCGACTGGAGGAAAGGAAGTTTGAGGTACTAACCGCGCCCAGGGTTGCACTGTGTGCATGGATCCGCGGAAGATGATATGAGTTTTTATTTGACACTCTTCTGATTCGTCTTTGCTTGGTGTCGGTTACATTAGAATAAAAGGAACAATCTGGATTCCAAAGAAAATTGTGCCTACAGTCAGTCTATCGACGGACCTTCACGCAGACGTTGAAAACAGACCGACACAAAAAGCTCAGAGAATGATGCGAATCGCTATTTGAAGCAATTTGATTGCTCAGGTTTTATATGCACTCATCTTCACCATGCCAACACAAATCAAGTCAGCGCCAGTTTGCGCAGAGAAGAACTCTTCACAGAGCGCCGATCGCCGGTTTGACTGTCTGATGTGGTCACCGCGTGGAATCATGACGTCTCCGTGTCAGTACTCCAGATCTCGAGCAATAAGATCCGTTTCGCAATTGCTGGACATCTGCAGTACCTCGTATCAAGAGACTTCTACAACCTCAATTTACTGCTGGAAACGACGGCCTGTATAGACAGCAGCAAATCCTGTGTCTCGTGCTGGTGTATTTAGTTTTTCCAATCAGAGGTAGAACGCGACCATGGGAATCGAAAGGAGGCAACAGGTCCGTGGCGAAACCATGATTACGATCATCAACCCATAGGATTTTCATGGGTACTTCCATGAACTTTATACATTTCGGTTTTCGTAGTATGTATAGTCACAAGAGGAGTGTTCTCTACGAGAATGACCTCACGAGATCCGGCTGCCTAAATTAAACACGCTCAGTTCGCTGAACTGAGCTGCATTATAGTTATGTATAAGCAAATGTCAATTATCCTGCGAACGGAACGACAAAATTTTCAAGAATCCCTACAAATTTGCAGCAAAGCAAGAGCAATTGCAATATCACTATATCACAGCTGCTCACTATGAATGAATGTTTCAAGAACCCTTCTACAAATTGCTGCAACTCGTGCTGAGAAGTAATTATGACCACGGAATTAAGTCGACTCAATCTGAGACTGGTCCTTGCCGGCAAACCTGATCACTAATCAGTAAACAACATCTGCAGCTGCAGCTCTCTATATGCAAGTGGTCTCAGGACCGCTGTTGCTGGCGAGCTAATCAAGCAGCTGTAACACTTCGGTCCATGGATGGACTAATAATGTGGAGTGAGTGAGCTCATTGCATTCTGGAGCTAGCTTGGTCTTCATCCCATCAGAAGAAGTCACACTAGCTAGAACGGTCTTGTAACTCGCTTGACCGACGACAGTCTCCATACCATTGCTAGTATCACCTATGTTTGTCTTCAGTCGTTTGTGCTTATCAATAGGACCGCCATAACCTGAGCACCTCTTCCCCCTGTACTGAAGATCGAGAAGTCGAGTTCAGTACCGGAGATGAACAAGTTTCTTGATGCCAGAGGGGAATCATGTCTGCAAATTTTAGCGTACTCCACCGCACCCATCTCCTCTTCAACCTGTGATTTCAATCCGCAAGAATTAATTCTCGCTGGTTTCTGATTCGCCCCATCGAACTGACTGAACGAAGCACGCGTTTCGATTCAGGTCAGGATCTGGAACTGTCAGCTGATTAATTAACCATCGATATGATCCGTTGGAAGAAATTTTGGAGAAGAAATCTCGTGTGCGGATTAATTCTGTATCAGAGCCTCCACACGCTCGGTTACCATCCACTTCTATAGAAATACTTAACTTTCACTCCAACGCCAGACAACTGTCCGCTTAGGACGTACGTAGGATCGGCTGGTTAAGCTAGAACTGTTCCCAACGAACCGGCTGATGGAATGCACAAACTCCTCACGGTAATGATAAGTGGAGTTCGTCCAAGCGAAGCAGATGAAGAAGAAGACGAAGTTGAAGAAAAAGGGAGAAGGAGAAGGAGAAGGAGAAAGGAGATGGAGATAGACTCATAGAGTCAGAATCTTGACGAGTGGAGATATACAAGCTTGAGGAGCTGCCCTGAAAGGAATCAATTTCTCACTCGAGTTCCCAATCACTTGAAAAGAGGACGAAGAGAAGAATAGGAAGGGGAAGAAGAATGAGGTTGAATCTTGCTGAAGAGAGTAGCCGTGCTCGTGCATGGAGAAACCAAGAGCGAAAGCTAAGCAATTAACAAGAGCTTTGAAGAAGATTGAATCAACTAACAGTTGGGGTGCTACGACAGCAAACCATTCGGGAAATTAGCATGGAGATGGCAGATTGCTTGCCGAGTTGATGTGACAGATCGTCACGTGGCGACCTTCTCACATCCACAGATTCACTAGCACTTGACCAATCACTCGCTAGTGAGTCCGAATAAGTCGAGCTACTCCTCATCATCAGGGATTGCTTCATATGCTCCAGAGACTCCGGCACCACATCTGGAGCTTCCTCGAGGTCATCGACAGCTTCCAGAGACGAAGAGGCGAACAACGGATTCCATTCGGAAGAATGAGAGTCATCATGATCTGTAGCCTCCTCTTCGAACGTGATGTTGTCGTAGAGTTTGTTAGCCGGGGGGCTTCGGCTGATGAATTGCTGCAGGCCTCTCTGATGGGAGTCCCCTCCTCCCGCTGCAGAACTGTGATTATTGTTCTCTCCTCCGCCTGTTGTAGCAGGTGGAAGTGGTTGGGACTGAGAATGCTCAGATCCTGCATGGCTGTGCTCTCGGGATCTAGACTTGGTGGAACTTTTCGATGATCTATCCGACTCTGCGGAACCGGTAGGCACCTTTGCGCAGCTCAGAACGGACAGGATTGTCCATCCTGTTGAGACCGAGGTCTTTGTGGGAATTCGGTTGGATCCATGGCTACTGCTTCGGTTTGAATTCCGAGACTTGTTTCTGAGTGGCGGATTGCAATCTCCACTTCCGGAACTCGTACTCGTTGGGAAAACTCGCAGCATGCCGCTGCTGGTTCGTCGCCGACGTTGGCCCTGCTGGTTTGCAGCCGGGTAGGAGTTGATGGGCAGCCCGATTAGCGTCCCAAGGCTGATACTCTTGTCCTGGAAAAACGACCTCGTCGACTACACATGAACACCATAGTTCACACTGATCAGAACAAAAGCAAGCTCCCTTATTCTCCTCCAGGACTCATTTTTCATAGCTCATCATTGTCTAACGATCGCTCAGTATCAAACCTTCGCAGAAATTTGGCCAAATGGCTCTCGACCGACATCGCCCAATGACATAACTGAAAATCGTCATATCATTTCCATCAGTATCAGAACCTGGGAGAATTTGATCGAATAGCTCATCTATTGTCATAACAGAAGCGAGAAATATGAATTGCTTTCCGTATCAAACCTTCGAAGGATTTGACCAATGGCTCAGCCCATTACACAACAGCAACGGGGAGTTGCATGTCTCGGGTGAAAATTGAGTAAAAGATCGGTGAATTTGATGTGGGAACGTGAGAGCTATAGCTGCATGCATCTATATCTCTTAGATGAGCGTGGGATCCATGGAGATGATGTTTATTACCTCAGTGTCGAGACTTGAGGAATTTGAGCTATAAGTCGGGGAATCGTCAAGGTGAGGTTCTCTAGGCCATTGCAAGTCTTCCTGCGTAAGACGGAGTCTCAGTCCCAGCGGCCATCCGGTTGTATCATGTCCGAGACCCAAGGGCCAGCCAACAGCCATGCCAGCTTCCTGCGTGCACCACACGAGCATTTTTCTCGTAAAGTTAGTCTCCCTCACATTGAGTTCTGCTTAGCATTCATCAACGTTTCCGCTCTTGCATTATCCGCCAATTAAAAAAATGCAACCTCCCCACATACTGGAACTCAGCATTGGAATATGTGACACCCAAAGGTCGTTTAGTTCCTTCTTAAAGAATTTGGACCTGGGCCAAAAGACAATGGGAGAATAATCTTGCAATTTTCAACCTCCCGCTCAGAGAATGGATTTAAGCTAGCGATGAAAATCGTTATGCTGGTGGACAGAGGATAGCTTGTCAGTGACTACTGTCGAGATTTCCGGAAGTTGTAATGCACTAGCTTTCGGCAATCAAATCTGCGACTGCCCCCTCTTATTCTTCACTAGAGAAAGGTCGTCCTCATGAAATCCTTGATATCATCTTTCGAACGATTTATCCTGTAATGATCCTCATTTGATAGTTCAATCCGAGTCCGCACTAAGGACTGGTTTTGCAGTGACCTCACCACCTTCCTTATTTGCACCATCTTCTCCGGTTGTGCACGTCGGAGCCAACATAAACACAGGCATAATCCAATCTCTTCAATTCCACCGGCCTGCGGTAGTGCGAGTACTACTCCTCATCGGTCCGAGTAATGTACGCAAACTTCTATCCCCAAAATCTGAATTCCCCACGTGTCCGTGCCCAAATTTTCCAAATTTGCAGGAATGTACTCTAAAATATCTCCCTTCTGCAAATGTGGGTTGAACTGTCCTCCAATGTGCTGCTGCAACTGTATTTTCCCCGGTGGTTCTAGACACTTTATGCTTAAACTGGATCCGAAGATAAGATCTGGAGAGAAAGAGAGAACGAGAGAAATTACCTGCACAATCATCCTGAAAGTCAAACCCGCTTGTAGTTTGGTAACGCTAACTAAAGAATCCTGTCTGTCTGCAAATTGGCTGGAGCGTCTCGTCTGGAAGCCCACTGTAACAGGTCGACAGAAGAAACGTCCACCCCAACCCGTGGACTCTAAAACTGGCTGATAGCAATCTCGGGTCCCTAGCAATTCGGTTGGAACGAGATCGCCACCAGCATGCACGTCTCAAAACACCCCGAAAAAGCTTTCCAATGAAACAACTGCAGTAGCTATGAAGGAGCGAGAGAGGGAGAGAGCGATAGAAGAAGTCTAGAATGCTGATGATTAAGACTTGAGCAATCCAAGGGTTGGGCGAGTTTAATGCTAATGGGATTCGGCCGTAGAGGCCTACACCCACTCTCTGCCTGACCACAAGCAAGCGAGAGATTGCTGCTCCGTAGAGAAGAACCGGAGATGTTTTGTAAGAAAAGCAAACACCTCTGCGTCACGGACAATCGATGAATATTGAAATTGAAGCAAATAGAGGTTTCAGGAAAATTCCTCCATCACATCGATCAATCGGTCCCTTCGCAACCCGGTGGGGACGGACGTCGTCCTTAGCTAGGACCACCACTACCCGGCCCCGCCAACCGGCCGGCCGCAGCACCAGACCAGCCGTCCCACAAGTGCAGAACTAAGCTAAGCTGAGCAAGTGTGTCTCACCTTGTGCCTTGTCCTTCGCCGACGCCTCCGCTAAACTCATCGCCCCACTCAAGACAAGACATACTTTCGTCCTAAAGTCACTCCTCAAGCTCCCCCGAGTTGTAAGTAAAGTGTGCTTTACTGGATGTACTTTGTCTGCTTCTTCTCTCTTGCAGTTATAACTCCAACCTCGACTCCGCGTTTGCCGTTGCTGCGTTCTCCTGGTTCTCTCCCTGTGTAACTGTGAGTTGCTACTATCAGTTAGAAGCATGTCCTGAACGTACCTGTTCAGTCGGTCATCTCTTCTCGGGTAAGGCCCGATAGAACCCGCAGTGTGACCTGTCTCGCAGGAGATTGTTGCACTGGCCAAATCACGTTTTGTAGAACAATCGTTGAAGTACGCAGGGAAGGGGGAATATGATTGGAGTTTGTTACTCTTTTCTGATTTTCTGAATTATCATCTTCACAAATTGCAAGAGAAAGCCCAAATCAGACTCCAGACGGAATGAGATCTGGCGTGTTAACATATCCTTCTTATATTCTCAAGTAGAATGAACAGAAATAGAATGGAAGCGTTTTGTTTCCGTTGTGAGCTGAATGCCTGTAAAGATGATTGTCATTCTACATAAAGGAGCATCATCACCATATGTGATCATGTGTAGTTCCTTTTAAACCCATATTAGACCATATTAAACAATATACTATGCTGCTGAGGTAAATGTATTTTAGTTTATAACCAAGAGCCTCAATCTTTACACATCCCATTGATAGACTAGAACATAAACATGGATCCTGGTCCACCGAACTTGAAATGGTTCCACATTGGTACTGCTATCGGCAATGAAGCGGTGCGGGAAGGTTTTGGGTAACGGTGGGTTTGATAGCTCAATCACTTTTATTAACTTGTTAGATGATGAGTTATTTCTAATTTTTTGAGAGAGAAATCCACATGACATTGTAACTTCTGTATGTTTTCCTTCTTGTGGGTCGTAGTGAAGATCACAGAAACGATTGTCCACTTGCTCATGGCGATTTGACATCTCCATCCGAAAATAACTTGGCGGTACTAAAGGTCTTTCTCTCTCACCAAGGTGTTACAATTGGAGCTCGACTCCAGAAGAAGCGCCTAAGAGTGAGGCAAAGGAAGTCGAATCTCCAGAACTCTCATATCTAAATCGGGACTCGGACCCGGGTATAATTCACATTGTGGGTCCTCCTATCGCGTCCAGCACAGCCCAGATTTATCGAGTCTGCTCGTGGGTAACATAGTATAAAGCAGCAGGAGCTGACTCACTACACTTGCAAATGCTCTTCATCTATTGGACAGGGCCCCCGATCTTCTGAGGAGAGATGGATCCGAACAGTATTGACATCAGCCTGCCACTGCAGTTCTGGACACATAAATTTCGCCAGCGAGGAAGAGAGAGAGCACATAGCACCCACAGCACCAGCTGCATTCACATCCTTCTCGACTCACGTTGTATACAGTGTTTCAATCAGAAGTTTAGTAGTATATTTCATACCTGGACCTGACACTGATCCTTCCTTTCAATAGGTACAAAGTTAATGGTTGATCCAATTAAATCCCGCTCCCTGTCCTTATTGGCTCGGAGAGACGGAGGTTGGAGACAACTTTCACGTCCCTGCTCTCGTAAGACTGCATATTCGTATCCACAAAATGAATCCAGGAGAAATTACACGAACCAGTTCAAGCATCTCATTTTAAGCATCCACTCGTGACGTGAAATTTTCCATAACCGACATGGTCCGGACTCAGTAGAGTCTCGCCTAGTCCAACGGAATGTGCCTTATTTATAATGTCCTCTCGATCACCAGGTTACCTGTTGGAAAGATGCCAATGTGAAAGATCGATGGGATTCTTAGTCTAGTTGAAAGTATATTAATTAGATTAGATTCGGAAATTCAGGTGAAGAAGACTGCGATTAGAAGAAGAGGACTTAACGAAGGAGAACAAGATTATACTGGTACGTCAAGGACAAGATATCTTGACATAGACTGTTTGTTTTCCTTCTGGATTTTGGATTGACTATTGAAATCCTGTTGGAAAGATGCCAATGTGAAAGATCGATGGGATTCTTAGTCTAATTGAAAGTATATTAATTAGATTAGATTCGGAAATTCAGGTGAAGAAGACTGCGATTAGAAGAAGAGGACTTAACGAAGGAGAACAAGATTATACTGGTACGTCAAGGACAAGATATCTTGACATAGACTGTTTGTTTTCCTTCTGGATTTTGGATTGACTATTGAAATCCCTGGATGCTTCACCTGATGTAAGTGATCCACCCGCATAGATAGAGAAAGCCCACTATGTAGCCCAGCGAGGAGGCTTAGGATAAGGAATTATACTATCCCAATTTCTAGTCCAAGGAATAGCTGATGAAGAGCACGTTGACGGTGACTGCTGTTGTTGGTGATAGTGATTGGTCGGGTCACAAACAGGGTTAGCTGGTTATTTGCTTTGGTGGATCAATCTGGTCTGGTCAGTGGAATGTCATCACCTCAATATACAGGTCCACAGAGAAACTCATCTGGAAAGTGCTGCCAATTTTTCCTGCTGCTTAAGCACACAACGAGCCCTATGACCAATTTTACTTCTCATTGTCACAACGCTTTTGAAGAATGTGTGAAGAATCAGTCACTACAGTATGCAATCTACATCTATGCAGTTTTCAAGTGCTCAAATGCGGATGAAAAGGGTTCAATGGATTGTTAGTCTCAATTAAGTGGCAAAGGGCAAGAGTATAAGATGACAATGAGATTCACTCATCTCAAAGTGGATCAGTTATCAAAGGTACTATCGATGAATAGAAACACTTTCTAGATGTTGCATTTACTTCGTAATATTACGTATATGATTTGATTTGAGAGTGTTAGTATGTGAACTACCATGAGAAGATCGCGGAGATCTAAATACTATCCAAATATTAGCCTTGATCCAAACCGTACTGAAATTCACTAGAGGTTGACTAAGGAAGCAACACAACACACCAAATATATATCCCGATGCAAAGAAAAAAGGAATACAAAGAACGAGGGAGTGCGAAAGGGAAACCGAGCACAATGCACAATGAGATCCAAGAGACACCAACCGAAGCAAAACCTAGACCTCCAACCCCACCCAAGGTGAGAGTTCACAAAGCAACCAGCAGAAAAGCAACTAGAAAGCTACTTCTGGACTATGTGATAAAAGTACTCTAATGGTATATCTGGTAAGTGAGTGTAGAGTGCTCTAGACATGAAGGGTGTGAAGGAAGCCAAGTTTTAGATTTATTATAGATCAAACCAATTATCAAACTTTTGAATAAAATTATCCAACTCAATGGTACACACTATATTAGAGTATTGCTTGGGGCTATTGGAAGCTCCATAAATCTCATCATATCCCATAACAAGTGCATGCACACATCATATTCCAATAATCAAAAGTACCATTGATCACACCCAAGCTTAGAGTACCACTAATACATACTCTCAAATCAAAACTTTGCACTCATATTCCACTCCCACTTCTTCCATGTAATAAAAAATCTCCATATACTGTATTAACAAGCAATTGATTACCTTATTGAGCAAACTCATTCTAGAATTAGAGATCTATGTTATGCTTGTAAGCTTTATCCACCATAGCCAAGAGCTCAAGAGGCTCAACATGAAAGAAGGGATCTCCTTGAAGTTCCACTTTGAAGTATGCCCATCCTTGGGGAGACTAGGGAGGCAAGTACTAACAATGGTATGGTAATGATGGTGCAAATAGATCCAATGGTAAAAACAAAAATACTAACAAAATATATAATTGCCACTAAGAAGTTCATGAATGGTTGCTAATATAATTGTGACTGCTAAGATAATCACTCAAGCATCCTAGAAAATTAACTATGGTATAAATATTGTGAGATTGATTTGAGTAAGTTGTTCTAAAGTTTCATTATTCTGAAAGCTTAAGTTAGTAAAAGTTCAAGTTAGTAAAAGTTCGGAAAGGAATAAAAGTTTGGTTCAATACTTTGTTGTTTTAGTTTTGGTGGTTGCATGGATATTTATTTTCTATTCAATTATTTTTATTTTATCACTTTAGAAAAGGTAATAGATCATATGAAATTATATAAAATAAATATACATATAAACATCAAAAGCATATTTTCACATGTGACCATCATCTTGGAAAGTATTTCCTTATGACTGTCAATAGTTTATTATACTTCTTAACTTGAAGACAGAAAGGTCTATTATGAGAATATCTGTTGTGTAGGTACAAGCTTATGAGTAGATGGCATTATATTAATAGGTACTTATTTATTTATAGTGTAAAGAAATTTTATTTGAACCAAGGTTTAGTACAAACAAAAAAATGAGTAGCGTTTATAATTTAAGAGACAATAACCTTTGTCATTGCTACACTTTGCTTTTGCAAGATCTTAAATAGATATCATAGGAAAAATAATTGCTTTAAAAATTAAAGATAAGGAAAGAAGATATGTAGCATATCCCCAATGAAAATTTTATATCTATTTTGTAAATGCCAAAGTTTGTCTAAATGGAGTCAGCATTCAAAAGAAAAACTAGCTAAGAGCCACCCTTAAAATAAAGACGGTTGCTAAATTAAACTAAATTAAAGGGTATTGTAAAATACACCACACCTTTTACTAAATACACCACAACACGCACCACCACTAAATTAAATACACCACCATCATTGCACCACAGTTTATTGAAAAAGAAACATGACCCAAGATCCCAAATGCATTATGCATACTATTATTCTGCATATTGTTATATATCAACCGGTACTAGTGGTTTGCGTGATAGACAAGTGCGCCTATTGTGAGTATCCTAGACCTGGCCACATTCACCGCAGCAACACATCATCTTTGTACATGCAAATGCTGATGGACCATGTTATGTGGAACTCTTTGGTTTGTTTTTAGCACCAAGTGGACGTCCTTTCGATCGCACCAATAACGGGTTGGCAAGTGAAGGCAACTTTCCTACACTGAGCTCTAAGATTTGCATCAAGATCACAGCCTGCTGAGCAGGTGGCCATTACACATAAGTGGACTCAAGCATATGGAGTTGCTTATGAAACAGATTGCGATGCCCAACCTGCAGTTTATCCAAAGGTGGGATGTCGGACAGAGGAGTATAGTGCAAATGCAAGTGTTGAGCAATTGTGTGCAATGTGATGGGTTCTTCACTGCCTAACACAATGTCATGGGCACATGGTAGACCTAAAGTGCATCTGAATGTGCCTTGACAAGCCAGCAATGCTACTCCAGTTGCTACCTCCATCACCCCACTGTTCTTTAATCAACTTTAACGCGTATTGGCTCACATTTCCACCGAGATGTTTGAAGATCGGGACCGCTTGCAAGTTGTGCGGCACAAATATTTTCTGAGTAGCTTCTGTAGCATAGTGCTCCACAACTTGATGTTGAAGCATATGTACAATTTGTTCTTGTATTGCATACAAGTCTCCTGTGCTGACTTATAGGTGGTATCTCTTCAAAGCTGCATGTGCACCTTCTACAGTGGATGTTGCAGCGTTGTGGAGATATTGGCAATCTTTAGTCCAAGCAGTGACAAAATTTTCCTTTTAATAAAGCCAAGTGTCGCTGAGATACTATATAAGGCCAGGGATATCCACTCTTTCAGCAAATTATGCAAATTTCTTCATTTCAAATTCCACCGGTGTTTGCGTGCACCACACGCTTGACCATGACATCATGAAAAGTTTGTGCTGATCATCATTCTTGATGTGCTTCTTTGATTGAGCAAGCACATTCTTTTCAATATGCCAAATGTATAAGAGATGGCAGAAATTTGGAGCAACATAGGCAATTGCAATGGCAAGCCCCTTGTATGCATCAGACATAGCAACCACTGGAAATTGGCCATTAAAGAGAGTGTTGAGCTCACCTAAAGCCCAAAGGTAATCACCAAGTTCTTCTCCATTGAGAAATACGATGATGATGGTGAAGGATGTATTGAGTCCAGTTGGTCCAATCACATGCAACAATGGCAATCCAAATTTGTTTGTCTTGTATGTGCAGTCCAACATGATAACTGAATTAAACCGTCTAGCAAGTGAAATTGAATCTGGGTGCACAAAGAAAAGCATCAGGACATTACCACTGATGTTGTATTGGACAACATGTTTGAATTGACTTTGCTGGTGTTCATCCAAAAGTGCTTGAATTGGCATGCGCCCCAACAGTTGTTTGTGCCGGTGCTTTGCCTTTGCATTGTATATAGTTCTGGCAACAATTAGCAAATTGCAATCTTCTTGACTTAATGATGTCAAAATCTGATGAGCCGGGACTCCAGCGGCTAAAGACTTATTCACAGTCTGCCCCACCTCCTTCATCAGTCGCCGGCTGCTGGGATGTTTGGCCATGTTTGTGGACGGATCATGAGTGTGCTATACACAACTCAACTCCATCTGCCAAAGGCCGTGTCATTTCTTGCTAACTACCTTCCATGGGCAACCAACACAGCGGGTGCCGCTGCTTGGGCGCTTTTGCATGGTGACTGCAGGTTTTTGAAACTTGCAGTACTGGACCCCATGATTGCAGCACAGCTGAATAATGTTGCATTTGGTGTCCGATCGTTGGGTGATGTCTGCATACCCATTTTTT
This sequence comes from Lunularia cruciata, assembly GCA_948567375.1. NCBI lineage: Eukaryota > Viridiplantae > Streptophyta > Marchantiopsida > Lunulariales > Lunulariaceae > Lunularia > Lunularia cruciata. Next base: position 62,817,230 of record OX419758.1, read on the forward strand.
AGGCAGTGATTCTGGACGTGCGCTACCAAGCCTGCGCGCTTGGGAAAAGTAGTGGCGGGATCAAGCACTAACCACTGGTCAGGGAATGCGGAACAGATATTTGCTAATTGCACATGCTCCATTTTGCAGAGGTCTGGAAAGTGTGGTGTGGTCTTTGAAGTGGTGCATCGGTATCTTCTACGAGTATTACCAACTAGCTGTGGTGTATTTAGTAAAAAGATAGCGCATTTAACAATTCCCAAATTAAATTGTAATTGATTTATAAAAGTTATTAACATAAGATCTCGTGATATAGGGAAAAACCTCTTAACCAAAGAAGAGATGAAACAATTCCCTACTTACTTTCATCCTATAGGTTATTTTGAGGAACAACTTGAAGGACCTAGCTAAATTTCCAAGTATAGATTGGCGGATGCCAAGTTTGTAGAGATGTGCCAATTTATGCATATGGATGAAGAGTTGGTCTTGCCCAAGGCTCCAAAGAGGAAGAACACTACCTCAAAGAAGCACCCTCTTCCTCTAGCAAAGAAAAAGGCAAGTATCCAAACTATCAAAGTGTACTCTTCAAAAGATGAGGCCAAGGACATTGAAGTTATGAAGATGAAGATGAGGAGGAGCAAGGTCCTTCACTTTACAAGGATCGACCTCCACCTTAGAAGATAATTAAGAAGGAGAAGAGACTTGGAAGGACTTGGAGACTTGGTCTTGCACTTGGGAAGCTTGCTTCCCAAGTGCAAGACCAAGACATGGACAAGGGTGAATGCAAATGAAGAAGACAACATTGAAGAAGAAGAGGGAGTGCTTGAGTAGAAATCTTTGAGCCCTAGAATTCCAAAAGAAGAAGATGCAATAAAAGTGCAAGATTGGGCCGAGTGCTCAAAGGACCAAGAACTTCAGCCAAGAGTAGAAGTAGAAGCATGTAACATCAATTATGCATGTATACTTTGTAGGGATATTAAGTTTGGTATTGCAAGTGATGGAGAAGTATTATCTTTATGGAGTTTAGCTAAGCTTCTACATTAGTCATGATTAGCTAGATTTAGTCCTAGCTAAGATAAAGGTGAACCTATTCTAGAGGAAGGGAAATAATTGAGCGCTATTATTTTGTCTTCTAGTGTATTAACCAAGTATTATTCCTAGTTATTTGACTTTGAGAAAAGAATTGAGAACTCTTGGGTCCATAACCCTTATTGGTGTGGAATTTTCTATAGTCCAAGGATAGTCCATTTGAAGGAATCCTTGACCTAGTTGGTGGGTGAGGATAACACTACCTACTCATGGGATTATTCCCATGTGCTTGGATATTCCTTTAGATTTTAGACTCTATTTGACTTTTAGCCTAGTAACTTGAGTTACTTTGGTAATTAGTAACTTTAGTGTGTAACTATTTTACAAGTATATAAGCTAGGGATGAGGAGGTACTCATCAAACTTTTTTTTGCAACTATCTCTCTTGTTGAATTCTCTAGTGAGCATTGTCTTGAGTCTTGGAGGTGCCTTGGAGTTCTAGCCTTGGAGGGGTATGATGGAATTGGAGTTCCTTGCCTTCTTAATCCATGGTGCATTACCTTGATAGCCATCAGAGGTTCATCTTGAGTGAGAGTTAGGCTGGCTCATAGATCAATGATCAAATAGAAGTGGAAGATCACATCATAAAAAATGCCACAAAAGAGGAGGAAGTTGGCATCTTAATTGATCTTCATGAGGCTGCACCGGAGTTGCATATCAAAGTAAGAGAGGCACCCAAAAAAATTCAAGGTAGTGCAAGTGTAGGATGGCATGAACTTCATCATTCACTTAGTTGGACCTACACTACACTTGATGGAGAGACTAATGCCTAGTACCAAGCCAAGTACCCTAATGTGTTGGACTACATCATGTTAATCAAGATGATGCACAAGCAGGTCTACACTCAAAAGGCCAGGGAGGACTTGGTGAAGGAGGAGGCAACAAAAGCCATGGAACTATGGAAGGTAGAGGCATTGAAGGTAAGTGTCTTGATACAAGAGAACCAAGAGTTGAAAAGGAGAAGTGCCACTATTGAGAACAAATGAGATCATTAGGCATCTAAGGCCAAGAAGTTTGGACAGGATGGCACTTTGCCTTGAGTTTGAGCAGTTCAAGAAGGAAGCCAAAGATCAACTTTGCAGCAAGTGCTAGGAATTAGAAAACTTGGAGTGCCTTGTAAGAGAAGCATGACCATGTGGTGACACTAGAGCTGCAGATGCAGGAGTACCAAATGGAAGTGGCCATTCAGGTGGAAAATCTTGGCAAGGAGATAGTAGAGGAAAAAGTAAAGCATAGTCTCTTAGTGCTAAAGGAATAGAAGGCCAAGTAGAGCAAGCAATCTAAACAACAAGAGGAAGATCAGTTGAAGGCACTACACCAAGTAGAAGAAACCCAAGCCTTATTCATAAAGATGCTAAAAGAAGAGAGAGCGGTGTGGGCCATGAGGACAAAACACCAGGAATTGAAGATAGAGGTCCAATGCTTGCAAAATCAGGCACTCGGAGTTGTAAAGAGTTAAGGATGAGTGCCCTTGGAATGGCATCGCACTTGGAGTTGTATATACTTGCAGAGGAAGGCCCTTAGATTTGTACAAGTACTTGGGGTTGTACTTTGAAAATAGATTAAGCAGGGTCTGATATCTTCCCTAACACATGTAGGAGCCTAGTCATTTTGCAAATGTTTAGGATAAGATAGGATTAGGATAGTAAAATCAATGATAGACAACTTAGACTTAGAACTTTTAGGATTCACTTGGGATTCTGATCCCTCTGGCTTGGAGCTACATCTGTATATAAGGCAAAGTGCTACTTGCACTTGTGTTTATTCACTCATTCTTTTGGAATACAAGCTTTGCTTACAAGTAAAGACTGCTCTCAATTCTTTGCAATTTCTGTGTCCTACATTTTGCATGTTGTGTCAATGTCTAAACCAGAGTAGAGGTGAGGAAGTTCACAGTACATCTTCAATGTATAGTGCTAGGCAAGTACTTGCCTTGAACAAGGTTTGCATTGAAGAATTCAAAGGAGTGAACCTCTACAACAAGTGGATTGGAAAGCTCACCACATAGGCAATACCATAGAATCAAAACCTTTAGACAAGAAGTAGCAAAAAGTTAAGTCTTGTAATTTGTGCCTTTTGAGAGGGGTAGAGCACATTTTTAGACATTGCATCTTGGAATGGAATAACACTTAGAGTTGAATGAACCATCACCTTCAAGAGCAATCCCGGCTAGATTTTAGATTGGAAGTGATTAGTTGATGTTTTTCTTTTTGTTTTAGTGAGCCACATAGGATGAGACTACCCTCTTTTGGGAGTGGTTTCTGCCCAAGAGGTTACACAAGAGATAATAAATGAATTGAGATTTGGTGACAAGTGCGTGTTTCACTTCCAGGCATTTCCAAACAATATCCTAGTGGGAAAAAAGTGTTCTTATTGACTATAATATAAGTACATCAACATTGAGTTGTGATAAGGATGTATTCCCATCAATAAATTGATATACTTCTCTTTTTGCATTGATTTATCTAAACCTCTAGAGTTGATTTGCTTCATTCCATACTCACTCACAAGGATATGCAAAACATTATCTACAACAATGTTGACATCAATGTGAGCCCTATCTTGACTTGGATCTAAAAATAGAGCTAGCTTGGCCAAACCACCTAGCAATTGTTCCTTAGAATTCAAAATTTTCATCTTCATTGTTGTAGTTGTAGTTATTTTTGTTGTATTGTAAATCTAATATAGTAATTTCTTGAGATAGTGTTGTTTCAATGGATCAAAAGATAATTCAATATACTAGAATAGAGAGATATTGTAGGACATTGATGATGAAATATTAGTCATGATTTTTGCAATGCAAAGAAAATCAGAGACAAACTTAAGCACTGATCATTCTATTTGGAAAATTGCAAAATCCAACATTGTATCAAAGAACCAATTCGTATTGCACAAAGCTTCAAAAAATCATGCAGCTTGTAGCAAGAGTTCACCATTGTAAAAGATGAGTTCTTATCCTTACCACTATTGGGACTAGAGACATCAAGGATGCTTGTGTGATCCAAGCAAACCTAGATATTCTATATGCATTGCACAATTGTAGCAAATTCACTTCAACATGTTGCAAACCTTGTTGATGTTGCACTTTACCAAACCCCCTACATACTTAACAACTTGATTGATTACATGGCATATATAGCAAACACATGGAGCAAATATGTATACAAAATTGATCACAAATACTGCAAGGAAACTAATCATTCACCAACTTTTCCAATTGTTTCATTGCATTTGGCATCTTAGTGCTACTATTGGTAGCAATACCTATGATGCAGGTTGATAGGCTGAACTTTTGCAATATTTCAAATATGGTATCATTAATAGTAATTGTATTGTGTGAAGGTGGAAATAATTGAATTCCAAGATTGCATATCAAAGTTGCCAATGGATCCACCTAATAGATAGTGATAGAAATAAGGCCACAAAGTACTCTTGATGACCAACAATCCAAAGGAAGCCCAAAGTAAGAATCAATGCCATCTAATAGTGAATGAAATTTGATTTTTTGGTTGAAAACTCATCCTCAAAATTTCTACCAAGCATATGGCAATTTAGAACCTTGTAATGTATGCATAGTATTGATATGAATTCTTGAGTGATGGTTTTTGAATGGCAACAAATGATTGTTTGTCATCCGCAATCCAAAGCACAAGAACTTTTCAACACTTCTACATGTTGTTCATCATCTATAATCTTGTGTTGATCAAAGTTTTGGTATTAGAAAAAAAAATTTGCTTAGGGTCTTGAGCAACATCACAGTCCTTACCAATTTTATGAGTGACCTTCAAATGACGTGCAAGAACACCAAATTGAGGTTGAATGTGCATATAAGCAAACATTTCAAGCTTTTGTTGACAAGCATTCCATGTCATTCATGTTTAGCAACCTTCAACAACCTCAAAATTGTCTTGTATCCATGATGAGCATTTTCTTTTCTTGTGTAATTTTCTCCTTGAAGCAATAATGCTCAGTAATAGATGATGGATATAGTGGTGTTTGACATTAATTATGGTCAAAATTTGAATCCACCATCTTCTTTGGATGACAATCACTAGTCATCATATGCACTCATCTCTTTCTAATTTGATCAATATGTAGCAAGTACATGCTAAACCTAATTGGAGTAACAATCAATTAGACTACTCAACCATTTTTCAACTCGTAATTTGATAAATGACTCTAGAATGGAATTATTCATTGAATTTGGCTAGCTATGTTAGTTTTAGCCAATTATTTGCCCAACTCTAGCTGCCTTAGTGTTAAATCCACCAAGCAACTCCAGTAGGTATACTCCCTTGAATGGGTGTGGTATTCAAAGATGACAATCTATAGAATTTGGAAGATTATCATTGGATTGGTCTATTGGTGGTATAAAGGCTATACTCCAAGCCTAATGTACTTACCTATTTACATGATGTTATAATTCCTCACCAAAAATCCACAATGGAATACCCAAGGTGAGTGGAACAACTCCATTCATACTTCAAATTCAAATGTATAGCTTAGTAAACACCAAATTGAAGCATTAAAGTAAGTAACATATCATTCTCATAAGGATACAAATATGAAAAAAGTGTCACATCTAGTCTTTATTGTTTCTTAATTAGTCTATTGTGCAAAAAAAAATTCCTAAAATAGAAAAATGTCTCAAAGAAGGTGCCCAAGATAAATGTCAAAGTAAATCACTAACATATGAAAATACAAGTCCAAGAAAAGTCAAGAAAGTGAAGTTTCAATCAGAAGGTGCTAGTTTGTTCCAAAGGTCTCCTAAACATCTTCTTAAGATGCATGTCCTACCCTTCTCAGGAGATACATGTTTGGAAGATCTTGACTCCTTCCAAAGATTCTACTAACACTCATATTTGGAAGACTTATGTTCCACCCTTCTCAAGGCATCATCTTGCAAGAGTTCAACATCTTGCAAAAATCTCTTTGTTTGATTTTCATATTTTGGTTATTGGTAACATTATAGCACATTGAAGTCTCATCAAGATATCACATCTAGATTATTGAAAACATGCTTAGGACCAAACACAAAAAGCAATGAGTAATTCTTATTGTGAGTATTCACTATTGCACAAATGCAAATAAAATTCAATTCACAAGGAATTAAGAAAGTGACCAAGAGCTTAATAGATCTTTCACTTATTCACCAAATGCTATGACTAAAATATAGCACTTTGGGTGTCAAGCTTAAAAATAATTGAGAGACTTGGGAGTTACAAAAACTACTAAAATAGATCTAATGTGTAAGACATAAGATGAGTACAAAGATAACAACAACTAATTTCCTAATTGTTGTGGTTCTTTGTCCTCTTTCTCTACCAACTCTTACCAATACTTCACCCATAAAGACACTTATCATTGTTCCTCATTTTCATTCTTGAAAGTGCATCTCAAGTTTTCTCTCTTCTCTTCCTTTATTCATTCCATGGCATGGTCAAGCTCTATCCTTGATTGTACTTCCTTTGCCTATAACAAGACCTCTTCCTAGTACTTCTTTAACCAAATGCTTGTTTTGTGACAATAAACCAGGAGTACTACTTCATTGGTGGTCTTATGAGTAATTATTTGCTCCCAATCCATAGTAAATTGCATCAATTGAACCTACTATTGCTTCATCTTCTCCTTACCAAACACCATCTCTTCTATTGACTCATATAGTTTAGCCAAATGTCTCTTTAGGATTTGATATTTGGCTTGATTGTTCCTTCTCAAGATTTGCCTTCTCTTTCTCAAGAGACTTCAACTACTTCTTTAACATGTTGTTTGTCTCTACTTGAGTAATCTTTTAAAGCATGGGAAAACAAAGATTGGCTAATTCTTTCTTCAACTCCTTTACTTGAATTGCCTTTTGATGCTTGATCTTTGCTTGCTCTAAGTTCACATCCCTTAAGGTATCCAACTCTTCTCGTTATACAATTGCCTTCTCACCTTGCCTCTTATTTTACTCCAAAAGAAGAGGATATCACTCTTGAAGTCATCACATTGACCTTATGATGCTCTAGTTGACTATGGATTTTGGAAACCATAGTTACATATCCATTGACCTTCAAACACTCTTGCTCATACAATGAGTTATACTAATCTACAAACATCATTTATGGAAGTAAAATGTCATGAGTATATTGAACTCCTAGTATTGACAATCTATTTCTCTTGCTCCATACTTAGCTTATATTCCTTGTTTACTTTGATAGGTTCTTGCAAAGAGTATGCTTCTTTTGCAACAACTTCCTCTTATCTTGCCCTAATTGTTGAATGGGTAGCTTGGATATTTTCTCAAGTAGTTCTTGTTTGGGGGTCTTGATATCTTCTAGGTCCAAAAATACTATAGGATCAGATCACTGGTGTAAACAATCAAGAACAAGGAGAGAAATATGAGAATGGAAGATCAAAATGAAAGATCACATTGGGACACTTGAATGAGGGAGACTCTGAATGCCTAACATGAGCTTAGGCTTTAATATTTATCAGGGAATATCCAAGGCTATTGAGAAGCTTCTCAAGAAGCTTTATAAAACCCACCTACTTGGAGTGCAAGCCAAGTTAACCAAGAAATTTCTCATGAAGTTTTGTTCTAGAAGCTACTTACTCGGCGTGCAAGCTAAGCTAGCCAAGAAGCTTCCCAAGAAACCTTCTCCTTGGCATGCGCATTACCCAACACTTGGAGAGTGCCAAGTAGATTCCTAGATGCTTCTAGAATATTCTTAGCTAATTTGGCCTATTTGCTAATTTGTTAGTCTCAACTAACTCATCGGCAAGCTCCAAATTGATACATATTCCCTCATTGCTAGTTGGTGGAGTCTTCATCATTATGGAAGCTTCAAACTCTTGTATGGCCATTTGTGTATTTTGGTGATGAGAAAGAGGTTCCCAAGTAGCATCATGAAGAAGATACCCTTTCCAAAGTACTTTGTACTTTTTATGTTATTGATGGTGTTGTTGAATGTGGTGACATGCAAAGATATGATCAATTTCATACTGCTCATGATTTTTGATAGGCATAGGAGGAGGAGGAGGTTGGACACAAGAGGAGAAAATAAGATGGATTAAAAACAAAGGGTTCAACTTGGAAGCATGAAAGACATGGTGGATTCACATATGACAAGGCAAGGCAAGTCAATAAGCAATAAGAGAAATGATTTGGGTGACATCAGATGGTCTTATATAATTAAGAGCAAGTTTAAAAACTTGAATATCAAGTGGGAGGGGTAGGTTACTAGAGGAGAGCATGACCTTATCACCAATTTGAAAGGTAAGATCACAATGATGGTGGTCTACATATTAGTTCTAATGATTTTGAGCAACAAGGAGATGAGATTTGACTTGTTGGAGGGATTGAGATATGGTGGTCAAGAACATGGAAGTATGAGGGACATGAGATGGAGGAGAAGCAAGAGGGTAATTTGGAACAAGGGTGTCTTGGCCAAAATTAAAGGAGAAAGGAGAGAATCAAGTGCTTGCTTATTTGGAATTATTGTCGGTAAGCTCAATAGCTGCAAGGCATTCATCCCAATTGATATGGTGAATGTTGATGAAGGCACAAAGCATACACTCCAAGGTGCAAAATTTTGTTTGTCTATCAATTTGAGGATTATAGGATGTAAACATCTTGTACAAAATTAAGGAAGGAAAGAGAGAATCAAGTGCTTGCTTATTTGAAATTATTGTAGACAAGCTCAATAGCTGCAAGGCATTCATCCCAATTGAGATGGTGAATTTTGATGAAGGCATGAAGCATATCCTCCAAGGTGCGACATTTCGTTTGTCTATCAACTTGAGGATTATAGAACATGAAGCTTGGTGCCAAGTATCCAGAAGAGTGCTTGCCAAAATTTTCCAATGAATCAAGGGTCACAATTGAAGATGAGTACACTAGGCATCCCATGATGCTTGAAGATATTTTCAAAGTATAGTTGGGTCAATGTTGGAGCATCCATGGTATCAAATGTTGGTGCCAAATGGATTTGCTTACTAAGCTTATCCACAAACACCATGATTGCTATGTGATCTTGCTTTGTCTTGGGCAAGGATGTGATGAGATCTAAGCTCACATGTTCCTATCAACCAAATGGAATGCAAAGTGGTTGAAGGAGTACACTTGGTTTTTGGTTGTTTGCCTTGTTGTGTTGGCAGTTCTCACAAGATCGGATAAACTCTTGAACATCTTGTGCCATGTTGGGCCACCACCATCAGCATTGTAGGGTATCCAAGGTTTTTTCCACACCCATGTGACCTACAACTGGTAAGTCATGGGCTTCTTGAAGGTATACAAGTCAGAGATCACGCTTGGCTGGAACATAGATCCAGTTCTCACATAATAGAGACTCTTCGTTGAAGGGAAAGGTGTTGTACTCCTTTTCACATGCTGCAAGATAACCTTGTACCATTTGAAAGAAGAGATCTTGTTGTAAAGTTATACTAAACTTGATTTGGACCTTGAAGTCAATTGATAGCATCATAATCACTGCCGTAATAAGAGGTGGAGACTTCAAATTAGGTGGTTGTAATAGGGCATCAAGGATGACATGGACCTGATTAGTTTTGTACTCAAATTTGAAGTCAAAAAATTGTAGTTGTTCCTCCCATCAATAATGTTGACTCTTTATGTGCTCCAAATGTAATATTTGCAACAAGGGTTTATGATCGATTTGCATGATCACTTGTTTTCCCAAGAGATAATACTTCCATACTTTGGTAGAATATACTATTGCTAGCTGTTCTTGATCTCAAGCAAATTAATTTCTTTCTATAGTGTTTAGTCAGCATGACACAAAGGTGATGGGATGTAACCTATCTAGAAATTCCTATTGCAACATGGCTAAAATGGCAAAGTGAGAAGCATCAAAATCAATCACACAAGGGAGTTGAGGATCATATGGTTGAAGGATGGGTCTTGAAGACACCATATTTTTCAACTAGAATGCTTCTTTGTGCTTGGTGGTCCACTTAAAGCTTATGATTTTCCCCAAGAGGTCCATCAATACTACGGCCACATGAGCATAATAGTTGATAAACCATTGGTAAAAACTTACCAATCCATTAAATGACCTCATTTCTATGGCATCCTTTGAGGTAGGCCAATTATTAATGACCTTGATTTTCTCCTCTTCCATCTTGATCCCCTCCGATGAGATCTTATGACCCAAGAACGTAACTTCCTTTTGCCAAAAGGCACACTTTGACATTAAATAAAACTTCCATTGTTGTAGTTGTCTTAGGACTGCCTGCACATGATTTGCATGTTCTACCTCCATCTTGATTTAGATTAAGATATCATTCAAGAATACCACCATGTACCAATCCAATATACCATCCACAACCAATGCATCTGATCCATGAAGATTGCTAGAGCATTAGTGTAATGCTCTAAGGATAATAGAGAAACAAAGAAGAGAAAATACTAGTTTCACACTCAACCTCTGATGCCTCAAAGGAGCACCTTGGCTTTATTATATAAGTAGAGACACTCAACAAAAGCATAACCCTTGGATCAGATACATGAAAAAATGATAAGTTATGGAGCATATTGAGAGTGAGATATGACAACCTAAGAGAGCTGAAGAGAGCAATGTTTTTGGACCTTGTAAGGTTTGATCTTAATGGTTCATATAGAGTAGATGTGCTAAAAGCAACACTTCACCACCAAAGATTGAATAGAGTAGCAACATATGCCACCTTAATGAACCTAGAGAAGAGGTCTCAAGTATGTTTATCATGCTTGGGAGTATATATTCACCAATAGTTGAGGGACATGGGAAAGGGCTTCAATAGACCTAAGAGTGAATATCTAAAACATTCATTTGGCTTATGGGACACTAAGGATATTGCAATTGTCCTAGAAAAGTGCAAGATGAGGATAAATAATCTATTTAGAAGTAACAAATGACAAAGAAACTGATGTTTTGGTTACTTTGGAGCATACTTTACTTTGCAAGATATAAAGACCATTGTTGTAGAGTACACATAATATCTTCAAGTGTTCTTTATGAATATATTCAACTATTTCTTTCTTTCCTTGCGTTATTAACCCCCCTAATAGTAATATTTAAGTGGTTTCTATATTAGTGCATGAGGCATGAGGCATGAGGCTTACACAAGTACTCTCTTATCTTTGAATTGGAGTTTCCTACTCTTAATTTCCTAATTTCAAAATGGATTACCTAAACTAAATCATGTATACTAACCATTACTCTCAAATGGTGCTAGTTAACCATCCTAAAAGTTGTGGCCCTAACAATTACACTACTCTCTATAAAAATATCATCATTTGTAGTTGCACCATCTCCAACTAGTACACCACCAATAGATACATTAATGCCACTAAAACTATAAATTGTAGGTACTTCTTGTCAAATTGAGCTTTTGGTGATAGAAATTTAGTTTGGAGGCAAATATTATCTCCATTGGTCAATCTTGACCAAGTGTGCAAGCTTGAAATCATGGTATTCATCAATAGTGTAATATAAATAGCTAGACATATTATCTAGAGGTGGAAATTGGCTTAGTAACATTTGGAAGGATTTTATATATGATGGAATAAGTAGATTAGATAGAGGTGTCACCAAAAGAGTACTTCTACTAATAGTGCAAGAGACAAAAACACTCTAAAAAGTTTAGATCCAATTTTGGAGGCTTAAACATATGAATTAGTCCTCAAAAATGGAAAGATTCCTACCCTTTGGGAAAAGAGGCTCCACTTCCCCCCCCCCCTCCCTCCCACCCACCCAAACTGTTTATCTCATCAAGAGCTTTCCAACGATACCTCAACCATATGCTTCTAAGCTTCATACAAGAAGATTCCCTATGGTCAAACTTGTTTGACCAACCAAATATAACAAGGACCAACATGGCATCCATCCATGCAACTAATTTAATGGTGCTTGTGGACATGTCACAAATCCATGTCTCTTATCCAAGGGTGGAGCTTTCTTTGAGTGGATCTTCTTTATTATACAATATAGACAAGGTGCTCCTTTGAGGCAGAGTATTAAGTGTTGAAGCTTTGTTTTTACTCAATTTTATTTCTCTTGGTTGTTCTCTTGTCCTTGGAATATTACACATATGTGGTTCCTCCTCTAGAACAATCCTTTCCATACCATGAAGGGTGTGAAGGAAGCCAAGTTTTAGATCTAATATAGATCAAACCAATTATCAAACTTTGGAATAAAATTATCCAACTTAATGGTACACACTATATTAGAGTATTGATTGGGGCTATTGGAAGCCCCATAAATCTCATCATATCCCATAACAAGTGCTTGCATACATCAAATTACAATAATCAAAAGTACCATTGATCACACCCAAGCGTAGAGTACCACTAATACATACTCTCAAATCAAAACTTTGCACTCATAATCCACTCCCACTTCTTCCATGTAATAAAAAATCTCCATATACCGTACTAACAAGCAATTGATTACCTTATTGAGCAAACTCATTTTAGAAAAAAAGCTCTATGTTATGCTTGTAAGCTTTATCCACCATAGCCAAGAGCTCAAGAGGCTCAACATGAAAGAAGGGATCTCCTTGAAGTTCCACTTTGAAGTATGCCCATCCTTGGGGAGACTAGGGAGGCAAGTAACAATGATATGGTAATGATGGTGCAAATAGCTCCAATGGTAAAAACAAAAATACTAACAAAATATACAATGGCCACTAAGAAGTTCATGAATGGTTGCTAATATAATTGTGACTGCTAAGATAATCACTCAAGCATCCTAGCAAATTAACTATGGTATAAATATTGTGATATTTATTTGAGGAAGCTGTTCTAACGGTTCATTATTCTGAAAGCTTAAGTTAGTAAAATTTCGGAAAGGAATAAAAGTTTGGTTCAATACTTTGTTGTTTTAGTTTTGGTGGTTGCATGGATGTTTATTGTTTATTCAATTATCTTTCTTTTATCAATTAAGACAAGGTAATAAATCATATAAAATAAATATTCATATAAACATCAAATGCATATTTTCACAAGTGACCATCATCTTTGAAAGTATATCCTTATGACTGTCAATAGTTCATTATACTTCTTAACTTGAAGACAGAAAGGTCTATTATGAGAATATCTGCTGTGTAGGGACAAGCTTATGAGTAGATGTGAGTATATTAATAGGTATTTATTTATTTATAGTGCATAGAAATTTTACTGGAACCAAGGTTTAGTACAAACAAAAACTGAGTAGCGTTTATAATTTAAGAGACAATAAGCTTTGTCATTGCTACACTTTGCTTTTGCAAGATCTTAAATAGATATCATAGGAAAAATAACTGCTTTAAAAATTAAAGAGAAGGAAAGAAGATATGTAGCATATCTCCAATGGAAATTTTATATCCATTTTGTAAATGTCAAAGTTCATCTAAATGGAGTCAGCATTCAGAAGAAAAACTAGCTAAAAGCCACCCTTAAAATAAAGACTGTTGCTAAATTAAACTAAATTAAAGGGAATTGTAAAATACCCCACACTTTTTACTAAATACACCACACCACTCATCACCACTCATCACCACTAAATTAAATACACCACCATCATTGCACCACAGTTTATTGAAAAAGAAACATGACCCAAGATCCAAAATGCATTATGCATATTGTTATGCTGCATATTGTTATACATCAACCAGTACTGGTGGTTTGCGTGATGGACAAGTGCGCCTATTGTGAATATCCTAGAACTGGCCACATTCACCACAGCAACACATCATCTTTGACATGCAAATGCTGATGGACCATGTTATGTCAAACTCTTTGGTTTGTTTTTAGCACCAAGTGGACGTCCTTTTGATTGCACCAATAACGGGTTGGCAAGTGAGGGCATCTTTCCTGAGCTGAGCTCTAAGATTTGCATCAAGATCACAACCTTCTGAGTAGGTGGCCATTCCATATAAGTGGACTCAAGCATATAGAGCTGCTTCTGAAACAGATTGCGATGCCCAACCTGCGGTTTATCTAAAGGTGGGATGTCGGACATAGGATTATAGTGCAAATGCAAGTGTTGAGCAATTGTGTGCAATGCGATGGGTTCTTCACTTCCTAACACAATGTCATGGGCACATGGTAGACCTAATGTGCATCTGAATGTGCCTTGACAAGCTAGCAATGTTACTCTAGCTGCTACCTCCATCACCCCACTGTTCTTTAATCAACTTTAACGCGTATTGGCTCACATTTCCAAGAAGATGTTTGAAGATCAAGACCACTTGCAAGTTGTGCGGCACAGATATCTTCTGAGTAGCTTCTGCAACATAGTGCTCCGCAACTTGACGTTGAAGCATATGTACAATTTGTTCTTGTATTGCATACAAGTCTCCTGTGCTGACTTGTAGGTATCTCTTCAAAGCTGCATGTGCACCTTCTACAGCGGATGTTGAAGCGTTGTGGAGATATTGGCAATCTTTAGTCCAAGCAGTGACAAAATTTTCCTGTCATGAAGCCAAGTGTCACTGAGATACTGTATAAGAGCAGTGATATCCACTATTTCAGCAAATAATGCAAATTTCTTCATTTCAAATTCCGCCGGCGTTTGCGTGCACCACATGCTTGACCATGACATCATGAAAATTTTGTGGTGATCATCATTCTTGATGTGCTTCTTTGATTGAGCAAGCACATTCTTTTCGATATGCCAAATGTATAAGAGATGGCAGGAATTTGGAGCAACATGGGCAATTGCAATGGCAAGCCCCTTGTTTGCATCATACATAGTAACCACTGGAAATTGGCCATTAAAGAGAGTGCTAAGCTTGCCTAAAGCCCAAAGGTAATCACCAAGTTCTTCTCCATTGAGAAATATGATGATGATGGTGAAGGATGTATTGAGGCCAGTTTGTCCAATCACATGCAACAATGGCAATCCAAATTTGTTTGTCTTGTATGTGCAGTCCAACATGATAACTGAATTAAACCGTCTAGCAAGTGAAGTTGAATCTGGATGCACAAAGAAAAGCCTCAAGACATTACCACTGATGTTGTATTGGACAACATGTTTGATTTGACTTTGCTAAAGTTCATCCAGAAGTGCTTGAGTTGACACATGCCCCTACAGTTATTTGTGTCGGTGCTTTGCCTTTGCATTGTATATAGTTCTGGCAACAATTAGCAAATTGCAATCTTCTTGACTTAATGATGTCAAAATCTGACAAGCCATGACT
This sequence comes from Lunularia cruciata, assembly GCA_948567375.1. Lineage (NCBI taxonomy): Eukaryota > Viridiplantae > Streptophyta > Marchantiopsida > Lunulariales > Lunulariaceae > Lunularia > Lunularia cruciata. The sequence goes on from OX419758.1 coordinate 62,832,454, forward strand.
CCAGCGGCTAAAGACTTATTCACAGTCTGCTCCACCTCCTTCATCAGTCGCCGGCTGCTGGGATGTTTGGCCATGTTTGTGGACGGATCATGAGTGTGCTATACACAGCTCAACTCCATCTGCCAAAGGCCATGTCATTTCTTGCTAACTACCTTCCATGGGCAACCAACACAGTGGGTGCCGCTGCCTGGGCGCTTTTGCATGGCGACTGCAGGTTTTTTAAAACTTGCGGTACTGGCTCCCATGATTGCAGCCCAGATGAATAGTGTTGCATTTGGTGTCCAATTGTTGGGTGATGTCCGCATACCCATTTTTTAGGCCGTGATTCTGGACGTGTGCTACCAAGTCCGTGCACTTGGGAAAAGTAGTGGCGGGATCAAGCACTAACCGCTGGTCAGGGAGTGCGGAACCGATATTTGCTAATTGCGCGCGCTCCATTTTGCCGAGGTCTGGAAAGTGTGGTGTGGTCTTCGAAGTGGTGCATCAGTATCTTCTAAGAATATTACCCACTAGCTGTGGTCTATTTAGTAAAAAGATGGTGCATTTAACAATTCCCAAATTAAATTGTAATTGATTTATAACATAAGTTATTAACATAAGATCTCGTGATTCCACCTCTCATAAAATTACTTAAGAAATACACACATATCTCGTCTGCTTCAGCAAAGAATGATGGATGAGATCGAAGGCGAATATCCCATGTAAGATCAACTAAAGGGTTCTCCTTTTCTCCAACGTTATGTCACTTTGTGAAAGACAAATCTCTTGAGTAATTCGATGGCATTACGAGTAGGATGCCTAGTAAGAGATTTTATATACACCCAAATAGTCACGGTTTCTTGCACATTTTTTAATTAAAACAATTCGATAGTAGAATCATCACATTAACATTACGATCATCATGTTGGTATCTATTCATTTGTGAATTGTATTCTTCTTCTTTTTGGTACCAAAACTTAAACGTGCTATTTTGTACCTCCATCCATAGGATTTTGTTAAGTAAACTCTTGTTTACTGAACAGTTTTGTTTCCAATCAGCTACGTGCTTTATTAAATATCTGTATGAAATTGTATGATTATACTATCAATCATATTATGATGATAATGATTTTTATAATCATCTTAAAGGGATCCAAGGTTAGGGTCTTAATTGTGTCCTTGTGTTTTTATATTAACAAAGTACATTGGATTTTCCTACACAATCAAGCACCATCCTAGCACGCTGACACTAAGCACCTCTTCTTAATTCATGATGGCATCCACAATGTGCGAGATATATGGAATTATGGCGTTAAAAAGATGTACATGTTTGCCTTTTCCAAACCTTTCTTTCTTATTTCTTTCTAAATGCAAGAGCCTGTTCATTAGAACTGGCAACCAACTAGTATAAAAAATTAGTATTCTAAAATCTAATGTCATAGATTTAGATTACAGATTATAGATCATAGATTTTAGATTTCAGGTGTCGCTGAACAGCTCTTTGTAATTTACACTACTTGGTCAGTCTTAGAGATTTAGACAGCTCGACCTCATTGATTACTGTGTTTTACTCAATCTCCGTAGCGTTTAAGGCAATCCAGTTGTTAGAATGTGATCTTCAGGTCTTCAGGTTTCAACCCAAAGATAACAAGGGAGTTCTTCTAAATTTTGGCCAAACCCCGCTCGGTATGATCGAGTAGGAGGATTGATTTTGTGGGCTCAGTATCCAAATGTCTCGTGGAGTAGTAATGCTCGTGTTACTGCACTGTAGTGAGTTAGAAGTAAGTCGTGAATGTTAAGCAGCACAACAGTTACTAGCTATAGCATGTTTAGTTCGAAGTTTGAGATTCACTACGAGTCATCTGGACATGGTTTCGAAGGGAAATCAGAACTGTAATGGATAGCGACAATGTAAGTAAGTGGACCTGAGGAGGAGAGAGTGATTTAGAAGAAGCTGCCTGGAGAATTCGGCTGACGAGAGTGAAACAAGCAATTGGAAGCCAGTTGTTGTTGTTCAACGATTTACTTCGACAGTTTTGTTGGTTATCCCACCTAGTGCCTCTCCGAAGGTGTTTCAGGCAGGAGACTTCTGTACGAAAAAAGCGCCGAAGGCCGGAAATGTCTCGACAATTTCCGCGCACGAAGACTAGTCGTTAGAGTTTTACTGTAAGCAGTCACGTACTCGAGTTGCTAACACGTTGGGTTTTACATTCTGGGAGTATCCCCGATCTGCCTTGTGGGTCTTAAGCCCATCGAGTCCTGCGCCGATTCGACCGTAGTGCCTGTACTTGGTGAGTGCTCACTCTTCTGCACTCACCAAGTACATGTGTGACCGCAGTCATAACTAACTCACACTGCAAAGAGAGTGGTGGAGAAGATGGAAACTTTTCTAATGTTGATCAGGTTTGAAACCCACTTATCTTTTACTTCTCTGGGAATATCCCCGATCTGCCTTCTGGGTCTTCAGCCCATCGAGTCCTGCGCCGATTCGACCGTAGTGCATGTACTTGGTGAGTGCTCACTCTTGTGCAGTGGTGACTACGTGAACCTAGTGACTGGTGTTTATATATGTTCCTGTTGTCTGCGTCGAGATGCCTTACGAAGAGTGTCCAGCTGTGAAAGCACAAGTATTATCCTTTAGTCGGAGTGAGATCCTGTCTTTGTCTTCCTTAGTTCTTGGTTTGATCCGGTGCATACCGAATCTCCATGATTCGAAGAAGCTCAGTTTCTTGACCACCTTTGGCTGGATCAGATCCAATCGAATCGGAGTCTTCATTTACTGCTTAGTGTTGGTCCTAACTCCCCGTGCTCAATGCGAAAAGCCAAGAACTGTTCACTCAGGATATCTCCTGGCTTATTGATTCGGACTACATTCCTTGGCAAAGTGCAGTCTTTCAACACCTCTTCTTATCCAATAATTGCTCTTCCTTGCAATTCCGTCCACTCCCGATGAGTGCAATGACCTCAGCTGGAACCAAATAAGTGAAATGAATTGCAAACTTCGTAAGTGTAATGGACCCTTGGAACACTATCAGGACAGAAAATTCAAGCAATAGAATCATTCAATAGGTGTAATTTCAAAAGATTGCATCGAAATTAATCTTTTGTGTTCTTTTCATTAGAAATATTTTGCGCTCAAAATTAAACAGAAAAGTTTTTAGAATAATAATTCCATGCTCTTGAAAAGTGCTATTTCAATAAGAAGTTACATTCATCGAAACTCGATCTCATCATAAAAATTACAAGTTTTTACTCTTATGGGTTTAGAATTTCTGGACAAGAGCAAAACGTCCATAAGTGCAACCCGGGGGCCCATTGTCCTTATCGAGATTCGACTGCTCTTGTTTTCTATGTTCCCCCGTAGTCATAACTAACTCAGACTGCAAAGAGAGTGGTGGAGAAGGTGAAAACTTTTCTATGTCGATCAGGTTTGAAGCCCACTTATCTTTTACTTCTCTGGGAGACTTAACAGGGCTGTAATACAATATTGGCCTACTTAAGCGAGACAGGCTTTTCGCCTACCACTGGATCGTTTGGCACGTGATCCCTTGGACGAGTTAGCGTGGTTCCTATTCCTCCTACTCCCTCGATGGTGTCTTCGTTATGCTAGAGGGGGACGTGCGGGACATAGAGAGGTGGCGGCTAGATTTCGTCGATTCCGAGCGGGGGATTGGGCAGCCCTTCAGGAGGAGTCTGTTAGGGCTACACGATTTAGGAGACAGACATCGCCACAGGATACCATAGATTCCACTCGATTACGACGATGTAGGACATTGGGTCAGGCGGGAGAGTTTAGTAGAGCAGCACGAGCGCTACACCCTCTGTCTATAGCGAGTCCTACTGATGCGACCATCTCTTCCCTACGCTCATTGCATCCTATAGCAGTAGAGGGACTACCACTAGAGGTCTTAGATTATCAGCCTGAGCAGCCTTTATGTCTTGATAGGTCGCTATTTGCACAAGCATTGTGCACTGCCCCTCGCCTTTCCTCAGGAGGCTTGTCAGGGATGGTTTATGAGCACCTTAGAGATTGCTTCCAGGCAGATGATCCTTCTAGTGGTTTTACCGAGTTGTTTCAGGTGGCTGCAGCAGTAGCGAGAGGAGATATTCTTATGTCTGTTAGTCGGGTCTTAGGTGCTAGTCGACTTCTCGCGATCGAGAAGGACACGGGAGGCATTAGACCGATTGCTATTGGAGAGATCTTTTTGCGTTTGGTCAGTCGTACCATTGTCCTTCAGCATCGTTCTCACTTTCGACAGCACCTTAGTCCACATCAGTTTGGAGTAGCTACACCTGGAGGATGTGAGGCTACATCTCTAGGCATTAGAGCACTCCTAGATATCCATCCGGAGTGGGTCGTCCTACAGGTGGACGTTGAGAACGCTTTTAATAGCGTCTCACGTGCATCCATCTTTAGAGAGCTTAGGGAGGCTGGTGGATCCTTGGCGAGTCTCATTCCTTTTGTGCGGTCTTTTTATGGCTCTCCTGCTTCCCTTTACTACCAGCATGGTGGTTCACAAGAGGGAGTCACCGTCTTGGAGTCAGCTGTTGGTACACGTCAGGGAGATCCTTTGGGGGGGCCCTTATTTGCCATGGCTCACTTTAGAGCTCTCCTGTCTACTACTTTGGCCATGCCAGGTTGTGTATTTCCATCCTTGGCAGATGATACACACATCGTAGGCCCTGTAGATCAGATTAGGCAGGCCTTTGACTACTTGACTACCGAGCTACATCTAGTAGGCTTGAGAATCAAGGTGTCAAAGTGTAGGGCATGGTCCCCTTTAGGTATCCCTCCCCACCTTGAGCTTCCAGAGGGGTGTACCACATCCACAGAGGGACTTCGTGTTCTTGGAGTGCCAGTAGGATCGGAGGATTTTGTCACACGCTTCTTGGACGCTGCTCTTGCAGAGGATGTTCTCCATGTGGATGACCTTCCATTACTAGGAGATCCGCAGGTGGCATTTGGTATACTCTCTTCCAGTATTGCTCGTCGACCATCCTACCTCATCCGTACAGTTCCCCCCTCATCGTCCTTCCTATCACGTCTGAGAGCATTTGATAGGAGGATTATGGGAGTCTTTGGTGATATTATTGGACCAGGGACTTTTGAGTGTGTGACAGGGGATTTGGCACGTAGACAGACGGCTCTACCGATCTCATGTGGTGGGGTTGGCTTGCTTTTTATGGAGGAGATGGCACCTATAGCGTTTTTGGGTAGTTGGGCTCTCTCGGCACCCCTACTTGCATCTCGTTTTGTGGTTGCTGATAGGCCGGTTTTGGAGACTTATGTGACAGAGGTGGAGGGAGTATCCTTTTCTCTCCAGGTGTTATTGCGGCAGACGAGAGATAGTCTATCTTCACGAGCACGAGAGGGTTTTCCACCGTTTGCTTCACTATCGTCAGATTGGACTAGAGGTCTACAGTCTTCCTTGATGGAGCGACAGTGTGAGCATACGCTACATTCTCTCTTAGTTGACTCGTCCATTCCTCAGGCTACTAGAGCACGTCTACGCTCTTGCTCCGGCAAGGGTGCAGGCTCGTGGATCCTAGCTCGACCATGCATTAGGGCTTTCCGACTCGCACCGGCTACTTTCTCTACAGCGATGAGGTTTCGCCTAGGTTTGGTCCACCCATCTGCATCTTCACTACTCACTTGTGAGTGTGGTTCTACACTAGATGCAGCGGCGGTCCACATGACACGGTGTCCTTTTGGAGGACAGAGGATAGCTACCCATGATGCCATTAGAGACATAGTGTTTGCTATGGCACGAGAGAGTGGATACTTGGCTTGGAGGGAGCGTTCGTATGCGTTGCAGACGACACGTGTCAGGGCAGACTTATACTTGGTCCGAGATGATCAGGTGACAGTAGCGGATGTCGTGGTGACGGACCCTACGCGAGATACAGTTTTGGAGGGAGTGATTACCCATCCCCCTGGATGGGCGGCAAGTGCAGCAGCAGGTCGCAAGGTCTCCAAGTACAGGGGCATGCAGCGAGGTCACCTCTTTGTTCCTCTAGCCGTGGAGTTATATGGAGCGATGGACACGGCATTTGACACATTTGTCAGGGAGTGCGCGAGGGCTTATCATGTTAGGCGGCAGGGGGTACCACTCTCACTTTCATACTTTGTAGCTTACTTTAGACAGCGTGTATCCATTGCTCTACAGAGGGCAGTGGCTGGTGCAATCCATAGGAGAGCAATCACATTAGGTGATGTTTCTTCGGATGCTCCAGTTGTGTGTAGACCGTACGACTTGCATAGCTCGGATATCTTAGGTGCGGTAGGGCAGATTTCTCATACAGACTCTATTGGGGCTTAGCCCCATGTTACCTTTTTTGTCTCTCCCTTGTACGGCTTGATGGGGTCTTCCCATCCTTCTTTTTTCCTACGCGGTCGCCTTTTTTCTTAAGCGCATATAAGCATTGTAGTACAATAGTGGCCTACTTAGAGCCAATATGATTGTTGGTCTCAGTGAGTGGCAGCAAGAGCTCTAGATCCCACTTCAATAGAAACGCGCCAATTCACCTTCTCATCGTTGCTAAATGCGAGCATGTAGCAGAGGCTGCAGCTCAGGACGCATTATTTATTTCCTCTCGATTTAAATTCAATCAGAAGTTGTTGGACGCAGTCGGTACTTTTTGACCTTATATACGTCAAACAGCAGAGGATCCATGACCTATGCAGTTCCTCGTATCTTTTTGGTGAGGGCTTGCTTGAGCACTGAAAGTGCAAGTATCTTCTGCAAGTGCTATGCAAAAACATGTATACAATATTATTCGCTTTCAACTACTGGCCAAACAATCTCGAAGATATGTCTACAGATTACGCTGCGCAGATAGCTCTATCAGATTTGTTTCGGCCCATACCTTCAGCATACCCTTCGGATGATGGATTGTATGGAGTCGTAGCATGTTTCGAGATGGAGGATGAGATATCCATAGCTCGCAATTCCTTCCACAGAGGAAGAGAATTGAAGAATAGATTGAAGTAGATTTCAAGTTTACATTGGTTCCTGTCTTTTGCATTTGCAATGTTCCTGTTGATTCCCTTGGTTCCCTTGTTGATTTCAGCACTCCTCGGCCACGGGAAATCATTTCTACAACTCTTTTGTCTTGCGCTTTCGTCTATGAACGGTTTTCTGCCAATGAGGATGACGACGCTTTACGGTTTCAAATGCAGATTGCAGGCCTGATATATAATTTGTCCTTATTGAAGTCTCCAAGTCAGAGTCCCAGCTTTTGATACTTACAAGGACTAGTTGCTGTGGTGCAAACTTCCACGTTCATGTGCAGGTTGCGGATCTCATGTTCTACTCGATTATGCACTGTTCCCTCTTTTACACTAAGAATGAAGAGGTTGTTAGGTGTGTCGTCCAGGCTGGTATCAAGGGTGAAGTCTATACAAAGTTTTTATGCACACCAGATGAAGCGCTGCGATAATTTTCATGAAGAGAATCTGTAACTCAGGCTGCCGGTAAGCAGGATCCGTCGTAACAGAGGCCAAAGGTCTGCACATATAGCATACCATTGATTTCCAGTGAGTTTCTCTTCACACGAGGTGCGCACAGTATAAGTCACCCTGAACTTTCGTCTATTAACCCTTTAGAGATTTCACAAAAGGCAAATTTCATATTTCCAGTAGACAGCAAAACAATTTAAACGACTTTTTAATGTTTTCTAAAGCTCTTTCTAAGGCCAAACGAGAAACCTCCATGGCTGAACGGTTAAAGCACCCAACTCATAATTAAAACATTATTTGAGACAAGACATCACTTGGCCAACGTGTCAATATGGCCGAGTTGGTCTAAGGCGCCAGTTTCAGGTACTGGTCCGAAAGGGCGTGGGTTCGAATCCCACTGTTGACAGATCCTTTGGCGATCCCATCGTTTCATTTTCCAACGGGTATTGTGTATGTTACAAGGCTTCTTGTCGTAAGTTCCCCAAGGACACGAAGTTAGATTCTGACTTGTAGTTTGTGAATCGGTCGACATATTTCGGTTTAGCCCCCGACCGAGATTGGCTGTAGCTCGACTTTAATTAGACTTCTCTGGGCCAATTTTCCTCGGAGTTGAGACGGACTTTGTTCACACATGAAGAGTATAGTTTGTGTCTCTTCAGGGACAGACTAGAGTCTCCTAATGTAACCCCGGTTAATCGGAGAGGTCACATCCTTTATTTCGGCCATGCTGATTCCACGAGTCAGTGATGATCTCTCGTCATGCAATTTATTTCTACAAGGTTGGATAAATCATGGAAAGACACCCGTCACAGTTGCAGTTTTGAGTGTCAAACATTGCAGATTTTTACAGACTCGAAAGGGGTTGGCAAGACTATACAGTTTGCAGATTTTCTGATGTATGCGCATTAAAGCCAGACACATCTGCCTGGATCATATGTACTTGGAACTCGCTATGAGGGTAGTTTATATAGTTATACTCGGAACTCGCTATGAGGGTAGTTTATGTAGTTATACTTGGAACTCGCTATGAGGATAGTTTGTATAGTAGTTTGTATAGTTGTATATGATAGTTTGTATAGAGGTCAGTTTAACTGTAGGGAATAGACTCCGACAAGCGCAACTGACGTTTCATAAGTACTCTGTGCTTACATCGGTTCCCGCGCTCATATTCTTCAAGATTGGTTGATTGCTTGGTGCAAACTTCTATAATCGAGGACATCAAAGGTAAGCCCCTTCACTAGTATCAAACATACTTCCAGAATGTCGAAAACGTTACCTGGAGTTATTTCGTCTTGTGTACACCAATTAGAGTCCCTGTATGTCTGAATGACCTTGATCCCATGCTTTGCGCATTTGGTTTGATCTCGCTTCTTCGGACTCCCTTCATTCTTGAGGGTTTCGACGATTTCACAGGACTTTGTAGCCCTTTTGGTTGCCCAGAAGATAAATCAAATCTCAACAGGTCTCTCTTCAAATCGATGATGCTCGCAGTGCCTTCAGATGTAGCAGCCAAGAGACTTCCGTCCATAGAGTAGGTAAGCGAGTATGTGGCTGGGGTCATGAACAAAAGTAACTTGAATTTCTTTCCTCTTTCGCACCTCATTTTAATCGTGCACGAACCATATTCGTAAACGCAGATTCTGCTTCGCGCCTCTCCTATTTATATAATAACGTACTTCTAAACTGACGAGTTAAGTTTACTGGAGGTTATTTTTAACAAAGCAATCAGCGTGATAGCATAAATGAATAAAGTTGCTGCCCCTAGTTATGGATTGAGTAAATTTTGAGGGCATCAGACAATGTAGAAGAATGTATCTGAGCAAGCAACTTCTGAATGATGCAGACATTCGCAGAGTTACCTAAACCCACCTTTCTCACTGTCAGGAAGTCTCGCGATCACCTGCAACCACATCTCCCGAAAGTTAGGAACAGTAAAAGACTGCAAGCTTGATGTCTAGTCCCAGTGCTACCTATGGGAAGGTACTACAACATTCTTTCCACTCTAACAAAATGAGATAAAAGTAAGGATTAAGCACACTTGGGGGGTTCATAAACACTAGGCACCAAGTGACTGCCAAACCTGTCCAGTGTCTACAGCAAACAGACAAGTCTCGTTTGAGCCACTTCCTCCCGCTACGATGAGCTTCTTCGATACCCCTATTCCATACCTGGCAGCATAAAGACGACACGGCTGCACACGAATACCACACGATTTGAGACTTTACCTGTGGAGAACAGCGCCAAGTGATCTAACCAGTGAGTGAGCAAAAAGTCCAGGCATCCCTAACAGATATGGTTTCGTCACGTACCACCACAACACACTAATACGTTTTCCAGAGTTTTGATCCTTTCCAGTACCTAGATGGACATACCTCTTCCTTGCCTGCAGGCCAAGGTAAACTCCTTAACAGCTTACCGCTTCCAAAATCCCATTCCTTCATGCCAAAACATATCTTCGTTTGGAGATCTCAACAAACAGTAGTTAATTTAAAGACAGGGAACTTACGAGAGTCCAGAATATCTGAGTCTCCACGCCGTGATACCTGGCAACTAGCATGATAAGGTTGATTATAAGGTTAAGGATGATAAGGTTGCTTGCCTGAAATTGTGCAGGAAACAGAACATATGTAAGAAAAGAGAAACACATAAACCTGTAGCTGATGGGATCCCCTCCAGGAACCACTGAGAATGGCATCACCAGTATCTCTGACATCTAATGCATCACCACATATTTTAGGCCCATAAATGCTTCGCACAGAATAACGTGTCCTCAGGTCCCAGATCTGCCATGGCAGAACTTTTGTCACACTTAACCTCCAAATGAAACATATTCTCAACTCCTATGCAGGGCAAAGGTAGGTCGACTACTGCCGACGATCCTTGGGCATAATCATGACCAACTATAGTAGTCGTTGCTCGATTACATGGACTAGTGCTCGAAGCAACTTTTTAAGCATGAATGATATGAGACAGGTTAGTGTACGTGAAGATGGGGCGGGGAGGGCCGGGCGGAGGGGAGAACTTTCAAAGTTCATGGGATTCGTAACATTAATAAGTTGATCAATGGGTAAGCAGAGCTCACCTGGATTGTGTTGTCCCATCCACCGCTTAAAGCAACATGAACATTGGTTGGGTGCCACTTCACTGCAAAGACTCGGTTGCTGTGACCAGCTGTAGTCGTCCCATTTCTGGTTGATATACAGGAACTAGGATGTTACTACATGGATCGTTTCACTGAGAGAAAAAAATGAAAGCAATTACGGTTAACTGTCGTAGAGGAATATAAATATTTTAATAACCCTTAATCCGGCAGTAAACTTACTCCAGGAACACCATATCAAAAGCTTACCCTCCACTTAATGTCTGCAAAACTGCCCTCGTTGAAGCCTCATAAACTCTTACCTGTACAACCAATACACTTTCACTGACTGGTTGGGACAAAATCAGCTAAAACTGTGATTAAAAGGGAATCACCAACTTCACATTCCAGTAGTGTCTACCTTACAATCACTTCCCGATGTGGCGTACTTCACACCTGCTGGATCGAAATCGATTGTATACACACTGTTGTACTGCTCTTTCGAGGTGCCCAGGTGCATTCCAGAAGTAATATGCCAGTAATGTATCTGTCCACTCAGATCTGGGATGATACAGTTTTAGCCTTTCTAGAGTCAGAGAGTAAACTCAAGAGATTAAAGAGATAGGTTTCAGAAAGAGGTAAACTCAAAGCTGTAAGTCGTATGCTTTTGCACACATACCGCAGCTGAGCAAAACATTATATGAAGAATCTCCAGGATTTGATGGCCGAACGCATAAAGCTGTACAGGGCCATCTCTTGAGCCCAGCCTTGAGCACATCCAATGTAAAAGCAAGTCTTCCGTCGCCTACGCTGTAGATCTGTGGATGCCTACACTGATGAGTACAGAGTAATAAATATAATCGATAGACACATTTCCCTTTTACCTCTGCTGGTCTCGTCCTTCTCATGTTCGTTCTTTCAGGTCTGCTTTGCATAAAATCGTATGGTGAGGGGGTGGTGAGAAGAACTGAGACGAACTTAAGGAAAGGATTCTTCGTGAACTAAATTTCCGAGAGAATAACCTGGATTGGTCCATTTCTCGTGCCTACAGCTAGCCAGCTCCCATCCATCGAAAACCGAGAGCATGTTGCCTCTACCGATCGATCCCTGGAAACATGACCCGCTTTCATAAATCAAGTCAGCAAACAAAGTCAATCAAGTGTTTAGGCATGGAAGCCAATTTGTGTCAACTTCTGGTGTTTCTCCCTTCTCTGTGAGGAATATACATCATCATCAGCGGAGAGGAGAAAGGCATTCTATAGAATAATCGTCACGAATGCGAGCTAGACATGAAGCTACTTAGTAAATGGAAAATCTCACATGTTAATCAGACGCGCAGGTTCGAATGTTGCGCAACTATCTTCGGGGAGACGAGCAGAACCAAGGGTGTCTGAAGACTCCTCTTGCAAAATCCAGACCGTGTCCTCTTTCTCTTCATCAGAGCCGAAGGGTGAATCATCAAAGGATAAAACCTCGTCGGACCATTGGTCAGGTGATGCGAATGCTTCCATCACATCTCACATCGATTTCCAACTAAATGAATAACGCTCAGCTTGGGGGTCGACGAATAACTAAAACAAGTGCAGACCTATTTTCTCACCAGGAGCCTTCATAACAGTCAAAACTCACTAGTTCCACCTCGCAAAACTGCATGAAAGCCCTAGCCAACTAAGAAGTTCTCTTCGCCATGTCGTCTGCATTCTACAACTTCACTGGTATCAATTGTTCAAAAAAGTGTTCCTCGGTCAAATCCGGAAGAGGCCAGCACTTTCTCTTCAACATCAAGTAATAACTGATGAATCAATCGATGAGGACATTTTCGCACAGATGTCACTTGAGTCCACCTAATTCACCGAGCTCATAACTGCTTCAAGCTTGTCAAAATCACACCTAATCTCCAGCTGATATTGGAGGGGCACAACGCAGGGCGTCATTGATCACTCCTGCCATTAGAACCCTGACACTCCAAGACTTGCAAACTCCATATGAAAATTTCTGAACTACCGTCACCTTACTCAGAAAGCCGTTTCGACAATTTTATTCACACCTGATTATCACGACAACTGTTAGGCAGTGCGGGAGAGGTGACTGATAGCAAAGAGTTTTGATTAGGCCTGTCGAGTGAGAGGGGTTGGTACTCTAACTTTGTCACAAGACATGCAGAACAATATTTACACTCAGCAGACTTTTGAAAATCCAGAAGCCAGATTATGATGTGAAGGCAGTTGGTGTTGTTCCTCATTACATCGCTTTTAGGTGTCCTGTTTGATTTAACGGGAAAAAATCCGACTTACCGTAAACCAACATCGCTATACGAAATTTCTCAGCATCCCTGAATCCCACATTGGACATACCACATTCTGAAAAATTCTTTGCATTTTTCTCGTCGCGGTATGAATTTGCCAATCTCGTGCTGCTTAAGCTGTTCTCACGTAGCTCGAACTTCGTGATTCACGCTTCCGTCCACCTCGTTGAACCATGTCTTCATTATTAGACCAGAGTTCCATCGATCATCATGGATAATCGATCATCTTTCAAGGACCTGTGTTAGACGTTTTCCTTCGTCGTGGAGTTCCAACTTGCCACAGGTGGTAGGGGAATGCCTGACGATGGTGATTGATGGGTTGACAATCCTGAACATTACAGGGTGAGCGCTAGGTTACCGTGATTCCCGGTCAAACGCCGGTCTTCACCTCTTGTAATGTTATTTATCGCGGCCGCGGAACTGGCGAATCCCGGTAACCGGGAAACGAACTGTTATCCCCAAAACGTAGCCACGTGTCTTAAACTATGATAACTTAGCTGAGCTCTGAACCCCATCTTTCAGTTGTTTCAAGAAACTCAATGCACATGAAAACTTCTGAAAATGATTAAGAGATTGAATTATTTATGAGAATATTCGTAAAATTTGAAGATTAACAAAAATATTTATTCAAAAAATGTAATAATATTTTTTCTTTAATTTTTTAGCAAAAATTAAGTAACGGGGTCAATACCACACAGTATAGGACGGACACCCATCAAAATATTTAAAATAGCTGAGATACGGGGTTATCGCCAACACAAATTATGCACACTCAATCAAAAATATTTAGCAAGAGATGACTAATACAGCTAAATTATACAGAATTCATATATTACATACTCATTTAATCTTATTTCAATTGTTTTTTTATGGTCTTTGGATTATTCTCTGAGCATAATTTACTAAAATTTTCTGACTGTCGATAGAAAATTGAAGCGTAAATAAAAATATCAAAATACTCTTATTTAAGTGTATTCATTTGACTTAATCACTTGATATTCCTATAATCTTCCACAACAACAGAAGTTTTATTAGAGAAATTTATACATTTCTCTAACTATAAAATATATAGTCTCTCAAATGTTTCAAGGTTTGAAAGGTTATTATGGAACATTTTAGACTCTACCCTTTGATTTACTAGAAAAAAAATTCAAAGATTATCTATAAGCAAGTAGTTTCAATTAAAATAAAATAAAAGAAAGTCGTATCTAGATGCACCGCACCACTGGGGAAACTTTCAAATCTCAAACATTCGCGCTATTAAGTGTAGATCAAATCTACTGAAAGCCAATATGGACAAAAGCTAAATCCTATGAATTCATTGAATCTAATAAATTAAAAGTTGACACTATAAATATAATAGTTTAACATTGTTATCGGGGTTTCGTTTCGAAAGACTTCTATCTTGAATGAATTTAAAATCCTTAAAATCCTTAAAGTTTATATTGTAGGCAAGATTGCAAAAGAAGAGCCAAAACTTCAAGTAAAGGCGAAGAGACTTAGAATTTCAGCAAACAAGAAGAACTAAAAACATTCATTCAAACACAATTGACAATAAAGCTAGTGTTTCAAATGAAGGTGGAGAGATGGGGAATTTTAGCAAACAAGAGGGAACACAAACATCAATTGAATGTTGAGAAATCTACCTTTGTGTCTAAACAAACATTGACGACAATCGATAGGAGGGGATTGTAACAGTCGTTTTTGTTTTGTTTTGACTACATATCGTTTCAAAGATCGAACACTGATGTTTGCGGAGGCTCCTGGTTCCAAATATCATACAAACACTTGCGATTACTGTTCTTAATGGGTGGAGAATCATTCAGGCCAGGTCCATTTGGGCTTTGATCATACTGTCGTAGCTAGTGGTAATTCATGAAGAGCAATGCCCTTTGCTTTGTTAGCGTTTACTGCGATGCTGCGTGCAGTTGCTGTCAAGCAGGGCTCCTAGGAATCATAGAATCTTATTTATGTCAAGTGTGGTCGGCAGATATTTCGTATCGGTACTATTGGGGCCTAGTTCCGTTTGTGGTCTTCCCGTCCTCCTTGTCTTTTACGTGGTCATCTGTTTTTCTCTTGTCTTTAAAACAAGATTATCCTCTACTATAGTATCATCTATAGTATGAGAGTAAGTACCCAAATCTAACCCTGGGAACGACAGCTGGACGGGAAACGACGGACGGAGACTACAAGCGGGGATGGGGAGGGAAACATGGACGGGGAGGATAGGCGGGAATAGGGCGGGTTCTTTATACCGCGTGCTTGGTGCATGGAGTTTATCCTACTACCAATTAAGTTCGCTTGTGACATGCCATCTCCAACTGAAATGGGGACACACGCGGCCTAGAGTCCACGTTGCAATCGCTTTGCTATTGCTATTTTTGTGTCTCTACCACCGTCCGTCTATATACAATGTCAAAGAGAGAGCTGTCTTCGAGCCGGAAACCTTCGCAGCTGTCTTTCCGATCGTTAAGTGGGGGGAACGAGCTCGCGACAAATTCGCTTACACGTAAAAGCTCATCATAGGCGTACAAGTTTTACGGACAAACTTGTGCAAAGACTTTAGAATCTGCAGCACGGACTCGGTGAAACACGATAAAAAGCCGACGAAATTCGGCCCACGGATAGTGAATCGGATAAACAGGGGGAGAAGCAAAACTTTGAAACTTTATCTATGTCTCAAGCACAGACTCACGAACTTAACTTGGAAACTCATGAGGCGGAGTACACGACTTTCAATTCAGACCACCTCCGAACAAATCAGATCTCGCCTCAAACGAAATAAACTCATTTGACAACGTTCGAACCATACTCATTCGTCACAAGCAGCAAATGCCATCCAATTTGATCTTGAAGTGAGTGCTCCAGATCAGAAGATATGACATCCGCAGCACCCACATGCATGACTAGACCTATCATTCCACCTGCTGAAAATCTTTGGAAGTCATACATACACTCAAACGGTACTGCTTGGCTCTCAGACCGGTTTAAAGACAAACATTCACAATGTGCAGGCACAAACCTTTTAGAAAGAAAGCATAGGGAGTTCCAGGGTGCACATCCAACTGGGGATGGAAGTAGATGTTGCATAAGGCGACAGATGTAGCCTGAAAGGTGCTACAAAGTGTGTTCTCTTCGGGGTTCGACTTCTCGGAAGTTTACAGTAAGGGATTAAAAAAATCTCTATTGTTTGCGGGTAAATTGCCGTCATGCTTTCATACAGGGAATAATGCGTTTCTACATTTACAACATTTCTTGGCTGCTAATGCCAGTAGGAAGTACTCTAGTTGTTTGTCATTAGACAGATGCAGTGGTGTGATGGTATATGATTGCCACATGAAAACTTGTGAAATCATATCTTGGCGTTTAGTGTAGTCCGGCAGCTAGCAAACCCTGCTCCTCTTCTCTGTCATGCTTGATGAAGGTTCGAGTAGTTTGTCTGAGGAGAAGCTTGAGAGTACTTACGCTCGACTTAAAGACCAAACAGCATGTTATTTGATCCTCTCTGAAGAACGTTCTTCCCAGCTCCTTGCCAAAGAATCATGACGGCTGAAGGGAGTCATTCTTCCTGGATATTGATCAGTGCTTCCGGACGCCCAGGCTAGTTGTAGACATGTCAAAAATTGCTAAATTCAACAGTTCGGGTCAATCTGGACTCCCTTTGGTCACGAGGGAGATAAAACGAGATCTAGATGTCAAGAAGTGGGCAAAAAGCAGGACCTTGTGATATGGGATAAGCTCACGCATATCCCCTCGCTAAAACACCCGCCATGTCCCTCGCTAAAACATGCCCCCAATGCCCTTCGCCATGTCGCTCTTCTTCGTAGACATGGGAATCGCACAAAGTTCTGATCCTCCAAAGTCTCTCCTCTGTCCAGATTGTATCAAGTAAAATGAAGAGCCAGATTTTATACAAGTTGAGAAGCATTGCAGCAACTTCTACTGTCTTCTTGGAGGGAGGTTGTAATACGAAACGGTTTTCTTGAAGATCATGAAATGACCTGGTCCCTGAGCTCTGCTCCTTCCAAGCCCAGGATTTCGAGCTTGGAAGGCCTCCTTCCGTGCTTGTTCGGACAGTGCCTTCGCCCTTGCCACGGACTTCTCCATTTGCGTTGAATATGTCTCCACAAAGAATGATATCAGAACATTGAGCGCAAAAGCAACTGTTACTAACCAGAAAGCAATAAAATACACTCGGGACCAATCGCTTTGCGTTGCCGCAGCATAACCCTCCATGATGGCGTACCAGTTGCCGACAATGCATAAATTCAAGGATGTCGCCATTGCGGATGCGTAGTCGTTATAGTTAAGAACCCAAAGACCGGATGAGGAGTACTGAGTACCATCAAGGTGGCGATTCTCTTTCGATACGACTCCCTCAAAGAGATGGACACCTAGGAGGGCAAAAATGGAGCATACGCAGAATTGCATTCCGAGAATAGGGGCACAAGCTGAGACCATGCGAACAAGAGTCTCTGATTGAAGCTTCCATCGGTTGAAGTAGCTGAAGATGACCACTGCTCGGAATGAACGCACGATCAATAATATTTGTACCCTGCAAGGATGACCCAGTTTACAAAATTAATCAAAGTTGCAGACCTCAAATTGAATGTTTTGATAAAACTTCTCGAATGCAGTTTTCCGGTTAAATGCAGTCAAGAGGGCACTTAGCAAGAGAACTCGGAAGTAAAATCTACACCAGTGAAAGAGTGGAATGTGTTAGGCCCCCATACCACACTCCGGCCGCAGGGTACTTGGACGATGCGAAGAAAGCTCCAAGGATACCCGTGGCAAACAGAAAGTCAAAACAGTTCAGAGGGCTTCTCCAGTAGAGCCGCCTGCCAAGCACCAGAATCTTAACGATAGAGTCGAGAAGGAAGAGACAACCTGCACATGTAAGCCAAATACGGCAGGCGAGTCAATATCACTCTGCACAAGTACGGCAAAGGAGGAAGGCGTAAGACCATCCGCCCTTAACCAGATTGAAAATCAAGAGTGGCTTGTAGTCTCACTAAGACCATGAAAATTGTAGCACGCAGACGATACGTACCAAAGAAGAACTCCAGGTTCTCCAGCACGCTAAGCGTTGCGGCACTATTTACCTGGATCGACCAAAAAGCATGTTAGAAAGCCGTTCTGCAGCTGTAAATATGCGAAAGCACAGGGATCCTGATATTGAACTTTAAATATCAGAACTGAATGTCAAGCAGGTCCACTTCTGTCATACATCAAACTCTAGTTGGTAACAATCTCCCAATATTATGAGCAGGTCGTAAGAGGTTTGCGGGATGACAACAATCCTTTTCCCAGAAAACTCAGCTCTGTCAACGAGACGATGATCCGATGATAAGAGCCTGCAGTGAACCCAGGACAATCTAATTCACATCGCCAATTTCCACTCAAGGTCTAGGACTTCCACTTACATTTCTCGCGGAGACTGCCACTGCCACTGATAACGCTGTAACCACCCAAATAAAGTAGTCATAGGCGGAGTTCTTCACAAATTGGAGACAACCAAGAAGCCACATCATCTCGAACTGACGATATCTTGAAAAGCTTGCAGCCTTTGGTCGCCTGTGGACCTCTTTGGCTATGACATCACAAAGATCTTCAAAGTCGTCTGACCAGATTTTGAAGTCACCGCGCTTGTTCAAAGCCAGAAAAAGCTGGCTCGTGCGCGAACGGACATCAGGAATGTGTCTGCAAGAATGTAATCAATTTGGTTACACGATTGGTACCTTAGATCAAGCGAGTTAACTTTTCAGGTTCCATAAAAGATACTCGAAACAGCGGTGATGACTTTTTACATACAGATCATGCCTAGACAGTTTACATGCTTACCAAACGTAGATATAGGGCAACTCACCTGTAGTGCCCGATGGCAAGAAACAATGCAATCATGGTCGGGCCATCTATCCACTCTTGATGGCGTGTATCGAGCAAGCTGAATGCTGCTCTCAAGCTTCCTTGTCGTGCTGTCACCTGTTTCTTGGCCTCAACTGCCATCTGCATATAAACGTAGTAACGAACTATGAGCTCCTCTGTGCGTAAAGGGATTCATTGTCTATTTGAACTAGCAAGAGTTTGCAAGAACGAGGGCATTTCCTAGTTTGCACAATAATTTGGTCGAGGTACAAATTCCGAGGTTAGGAAATGACTTAAAACAGTACACGGAATTTGAGAGTTCCCAACATCCAGGAGTAAACTTATTAATGCCAGATGCATTGAATGCGAGACGAAAAGAGCATCATGAGGTTCACTTAAAGGGGAAACGTCATGAACGTTCAAGACAAGATTGAGGTGTCTATCTGAGCGCAACTACAAAAACGTCTAGTGACCCACTTTGTGGACAAGGCTCGTATGAGATGTACCTGTTTCTTAAAATTGGTGTAGATAACAGCGAACGCCACATTCATCAGAAAGAACAGTCCAACAACGAGATATATAAACAAGAACAGGACTGCGAGACGATGAGGATAGGCAGAAGACCAAACATCCGCGTCGTTTGTGGCTGTCAATAAGGAAAAGAGCTTCAACAATGTCGATGGATAATCTTCAAATTGCTCCTTCATTACAAGAGTTCCAAGCCAAGCGGATAGCAAGATGTAAACCAGGACCATAATCTGCACAAACAAGCAATGTAATTCTCATAAGTTTTGAAGAATGTGAGCCTAGAGAAAGAAATACTGTAAACCTCGAACTCACAAACAGATTAAACAACAGTGGAAGTACGGCCCACAGAGGAATCAATCAAAGGGATTCTTGGACTCCTCTGCGAGAATCCAATGTATCAGGTGGAACTTGGGACCCTTACTCCAATGTCAAAGAAAGACTCCGCAATGCGCAACGCTACGCGGAAACACCCACGCAAAGCCCTGCGAAAAATTAATCGCGTTGTTAACAACAACAACAACAAGACAACTTGGCAAGAGGACTGACGTAATACTAACATAACAGAGGGCATCAGCCTCAAACATTTCAAGAGTTCATGTATGAATGCCTTAGAATCTACCATATGATTTCAGAAGTTGTATGGATATACCTGCTAAAAAGTATAGGTATTAGTACACGTAGATACATTGACACCTTTCTTCCTTGCAGCACACTCATCCACTGCACCTCGACAACTGTGACAGACATGCTGAGGGCTAGCGCAAACAGCAACAGCACCTGTCCCACAATCATTCTCAGGAATCTGCGGACTCAAAGTGCGCCGTAGGCGCCTATCATGAATCTACAAATCTAGCATAAACTGAAACATCGCAATTCTTTGCGGAAAATAACGTCAGCAAAGAGTAAAGAACCACATATGAACATTTTGTACTACGCTTTGGTGATGGAAATCAGCGAAACCCCTAAAACGTTCACGGGACACACCTTTACTATAGTGATATGATTACTCCAAAAACTCAAAAACTTGAAATACCGCTGCAAAGCAACTGACCAAGCCAGCAGTAGCAAGCACACAAGCTGCAAAACCGACAACAAGTGCAAGTTACTTAAATCTCGATGCTGACGCTAGCAGACACTTTAAGAAGAAGGCAAGTTTAGTGGCACTCAGAGAGGTAAACTAATACAGAAGTTACTGCATATCCTGTGAAAACTTAAAACTTAAACAAAAACAAAACAAGAAAAGCCAGAACATAAAGACCAGAAAACTAAAAAACCAGCACATAAAGACAAATAATGTTGGAATAAATTATGAGCAATCAGGCTTTTTTACAACAAAAACGAAAAGGAAACCCCACCTCCACTGTAAGGGTAAGCCATTGTGGAAGATAGAAGATACCACTCAACAAATACGTGTCTGGATCACCACAGGGACTGTCTACAGGACCTCTGCACCACTCGGGAACCTGGACAGAAATTACATCCTTCAGTGTCAACGGTAGGGACAGTAGATCGATGCATTTCCACCACAACACCTAAAGATACCGTCTTTGTGGCAGTAATTCGAGCAAAACAAGAACCTTGGGAACACATGTCTTAAAGTAGTATGAGCAAATTCGCAACGCCTGTCACGTTAAGGTTCCTGCCATTCACATTTGAAACAATCCAAAATTCGAGAAAACTGACCTCGAACAGAGACAGGCCAATTAGTGTGACTAAAACAGCACATCTTGGATAGGAAAGGTGATGGTAGAGTAGAAACGCCTGTTTCGCGCTGATATAGTCCTTGTGATGCACAACATCTAGTGGCATCCAGCGCCCTAACATCGCCTGCACCTCAATAGAGTATAATCAGCTCAATCACAACTTTCCGTAGCAGGTGTGTGCTGGACATCAAAACCCAAGGAATAGGATTACCAAACCAGTCACCACAATTACTCTGGCTTAAGAACCAACACCGGAGGATGGACATTTCGAATTCGAGCGATCGTGCAGGTAAACACGAGCGACTAGCCGTTCATCTCTGTTGTTATCAGAGAGTGTGACCGGGTGATTGAAAGTGTGGCAGCACAGGCCACCTTGAAGGAATGGCAATATCTAATTTCACTACAACACAACCTGATACCCTCGGTGCTTAGTCTTGGTGCTCTTCTTACGTAGTTGTTAATGGCTGGCGATTGCCCAAAATCACATAATTTGAGATGTCAAGACAAAACTCAAAATAGGCACAACCGATTGTCTTTGACATGAGAATATCTCATAAGAGTCAGACAGTCCGTGTGAAGATCCTATGCGCTGATCTCACTTATTCAATTTGCGGTCATCACAAGAATGAAACCGTTAGGAGGTTGCAGAGCTGCTGCAAAAATATCGTCTGAGATCCATAAGACGCATCATCAACGTTCTGCAAGTTGTGCGTATGATAAACTTACTTCCTTGTGATCCAGTGCAGTGGCCTCGACTTGCTTATGCAACTTATTCTTCTAAACGCTCGGAACAAAGCCGGATCCATCACATGAGACTACATGAGACCACTTCTTGAGCGCAACCACGAGCTGCCTAAAACATATGGGAGGACCTCCCATGAAGAAACCAAAGCTGGTTGTGCTCGGAGGAAACGGGGTAGGAGAGGTCGAGCCAGGACAAGGTAAAAATTGCACCTGATCGACAAGAGCGGCTGCTTTCTGAATATTGGAGGTCAAGTGACTGTCGTGGTTGACATCTGATACGGAAGACGATCGCGGTTGAACGTCCGCTGCCGTTTCTGCTCGTATGCGATGTAAAAGGGGATCCGCCAACGTTTCTTCCACGATTTCCGGAAGAGGAGGCCTCTTCCTCTGAGTTTTCTTATACATCTTGGCCCTCATCGACTGCCAAGACCACTGTTCCCCGCCGAGTAACTCCTCTTTTGATCAAAAATTCAAGTCGCTCAATCTGAGGAGGCTGTCCTGACTACGATCAACACTTGAGATTTCCCATGTATTTCGAGACCTTGATTTTGCCACGAAGATTATCAAGGACGGCTGACGCTACCGAACGTTCGTTTCCTTTCACCTGGAAAGAACCCCGATCCTCCAATGAGCCTCGATGAACTGAAAGTGGAAGGACTTTGTTCCCGAGAAAAGAAGAATTTTTCACTGTGTCCTCGATGAGTCCTTGCCAGGATTGTTGCTGATCACTCGAAATCAATCTAATACACTACCAGAGATCCGTATCACAGACGAAGAATTTGTCCGCCCTTCCCATCTCACATGTCCACTTGAGCTCCTCGATGTTTATTAGCACAAGCTAGGTCACTCGAGCCACCACACAACCGGGGCTTTGTCGGCAGATCGATGTAGCTCGCGCTAAACCTTCAATCCAAAATCACCATGGGACACAATAATCACAGTTAGAGACGAGACTCAGGCTGCATCCCGCTGGAGGAGGAGAAACTCAGGCCTTCTCCAACCCACAAAGAAACTACTGTACTGTACAGATTCGTGGAGTAGATCCACCAACAACCTCAATTTCGACCCGGCCACACCGAAATGGGGACAGAATAAATACGAATTCCTTCCCCATGCTCCGGGGCCCCCTTCAACCCTAGAGCCTGCCTACAATCACACATCAAAATGCGATCGTTTCCAGCGATGGAATACCCTCGGTCCAACACAAGCACTGAAAATATTATGCACCAGACAAGTCATGACCATCACCACCTCCCTTGCTTTGCCTTGGACACCACACCTCTACTTTCTTCTGTCAAATTACCTCTCCGCACAAGATAAACACCAGCCGCCATTCTTAAACCGGGTGTTTCTTCATATAGTTCTCCATCGGCCAAATGGATTCCGCGCGTCTCCTCCTCTCCTCCTCCTCCTCCACTCTCTTCTTCTCCGTCTTCTTTTCTCCCCTCTTCTACATCCACTCCAATTACCTCCACACCACCTTAAGATCCACACCCCCATGCCGTAATCCCCTCCTCCTCATCATCTCCTCCTCCATTATTCCCCTTTCTTGTTTTATATTCCCCACATCCTCCCTCTCTTCTTCTTTTTCTCCTCCTCCCCTCTGCTTCTTCTTCTTCTTCTTCTGCTCCTCCTCCTCCTATCAGAAGCCTTCTCCTCATCGCATCATCTCTCCCTTCCCTCCCCCTTCTCTCACAACGAAGAAAAAGACCGCAACATCCAACACTCGATCATGCTCCCTTCCCCAACTTTGTCGATCTCTGTAGCCTCTCCCGCAGCTCAGCCCGCTGCTCTTTCTCTCTTTCTCCTGCTCCTCCTCCTCCTGCGCTCGCTGCAGCTCACTCTTCACTCCCTCAAAGAGCCAGCAAAGCACCCTCCGCTTCCTACCGGTCACCTTTCTTGGCACTTCAACTCCCCCGGAGCGCAAAACTTCCAACAATCTCTGGCTCGGACCGGTGGGTGCTGACGTGGCGCCGGGACTTCAGAGAGGTTCTTATGACTACTTGGGGTTTTGAGATGTCGGGCTCAATGAAGTGAGAGTGACGCTCGTTACTGGAAGCATGCAGATGAATATCCGGGAAAGTCTTTCTCTAAAGTCCGCGGGTCGCCGTGCCCGGTTACGGGTCCGAGTGAGCCTTACAACGGGTTTCCAGATTCCTGAATCTCAGCTCTTCTCCATCTATGTGTTACTCGCCTTCCCCGGTCGGTGCCAGCATACCGGACATTCTGCATTTCTGCAGTAAACACTCAGATTTATTGCCTCGCTTTTCAGATTGCAGTTCTGTTCTTAACGACCTCACTTTTGAGAATTTCTACCGGATCACTTTGAGTCTGCGATCGAAGGATTCCCTCAACGAAGATATGCAGATACAATTACGCTGTCAATATTCCCCACTGGCGGCAGGTGGACCACAAATCTCAAACTAGGCCACCCCGATGGCCTTTCCAGAGAAAAGAAAACTGCTAACTCAACTGCTTCGGTTTCCTCTGCATCCTTTTGCTGACCTCAAAGTCCATTTTCAAGCTTCTACAGCATAAAACCAACAATATATTCGCACGACCTCGTACTCCGCCACACCGCTATGTGGACCACAATATCCATATTCTGCTCGCAGCATAAGTTTTTCTTTCCACACAAGGAAAGGGCATTCAAACCAAACTAAACACAACATTCTTCTTGAATCATGTGCTCTTAAAATATTACTGAATGATGGTAATCTATATGGGATTTAGCATCACAGGGATACAGGTGATGGTAAACTTCACCCAGTATGGATGAAGTCTGGTCTAGTGCAGTTCACCGGCCCTACTAACTAACCCCCACTCGGGGATGTCCGTGGCAAGGAAGGAATAACCAGCCATATACCCCTTATGTGTCATAAAATCTCCACGACCGGGTACGACAAGCGAGTGCCATCTACCTGGCGGTCGCTGAACTCCTTTCGCAGGGAAACTACCGGCTTCAAGGATATCACTACCGGCTCCTAGTAGTCCACCATCATTGGCGGCAACCAGCAGTTGTCCAGTGCGGTTGACTTATTCTCTCACCTGAGTCGGGACCTTGTGCCGCCCACGCGGATCGGGGAAGTTGGACGGGGGACCGGAGTCTGGAAACGGATGACTTCTGGTACCGAACGTGAACTCTGTAAGATGCTGGCACACTTGACCATATCCTGAACAGGTGGGGGTAATTCGATTTATCTGGCCAGATTGAGAGGGTCCGAAAATATGTGGTGTCATTGAAGGGAACGACGCACAAAGTCTTGTAATTGTTGGGGTCCTTGTGCGTGCTGCTGATGCATGAAGAAGGCTGGATCTCCACGATGACGACTGCCAGAGCAGCCTTCCATAGCCATGATAAGCACAAGAATTTGCAATGTTCTTTGTCACTGTCTACTCATGCGAAGCCTACGTTTTCAGGTCCTATCAATTTTCTTCATACTCAATCCACTCAATCTATCGACTTTTGTAAACTAGTGTAACGGAGTTCTGGACTTGTATTAGAGAATGAGTCTTCTTATTTACACCCAACCCTTTTGCCAGTTTTCCATACACTACTTTCAATCTTTCAGTGTTTACTGCACCGAGATAGGTTTGCTTGGTCCCATAGTTTTGGTTACCTTCCAAAAAGAGCTTACTATCATTTTCCATAATTGTGTCTCTGTCTTTATTTAGAAAATTACATACCATTGTTGAATCTGCTCTGGACTACTCGTGTAAAGCTGACTCCGATCATTGGTAAAGAAATTGTCGTTTACTCCAGTTGTTCTCATCTTTTATTTGTCCAATTTTCTGCCTCTCTGATTCACTTGAGTAGTTCTCAACTCAGACGGTAAAATTCACGTGAAAGCGCAAAAATGCCAATAAGCGATGTCGGGACTCCCATTGAACTACATAAAGCCTGGCATTTGGAGCGGTTAAGACGTTTCTGTGTGAAGCAAAAACTCGTTTACGTTTCAGTACCGTTCAATTCGTTCGACTTCCTCTTCATGTCCTATTGGACACATGATGCAAAGAGTAGATCAACCATGCATCTTTACCATCTTGTCAAACAGGAGTCCATGAAGAACTTCTTGCACGAGTTTGGTGATATTACAGTACTGTATCTTGCATTATCTTGTCATTTTTCCTCGGGAGTACAGTATTCTCATTATATAACAAAATTTGTCACCTCCTGGACTTCTTAGGGGAACTGGAAGCAGAATCCAATTCTTTATGAGTGTCATTTCAGTATGAGTATCTGTAGTATCTGAGTTTTATCTCTTATCTGTTTCCAGAAGCTTTTGCCTTGTGGATGTGAGAGTCCGTGGTGTAAGCATCTCTTCGAATCTTCTTCCAGATTAGCAACCGTTGGTAAGGTACCCACGATAGGAGAGAAACAGGCAGAAAGGGTACTAGTAAAGAGAGCTACAGTAGGTATTCCGTTGAATAAAGAATTCAGAAAAGTTTTGTCCATAAAACTTTGATCTGGATTCAACCTCTTGTGGAATTTCGAGTTTAACAATTCGTCCTCCTCAGGAGCGTTCGTACAGGTTTAGGAGAGGGCGTGATGTGCAAGTATAGCAGCTAAGGTAACAGTTCCCAATGATATTTCTGATTTTCTGTCTAAATTCAGAGCGTCATGTACTAGCAGTCAATTAGCGACGCGGACAGACAGAGATGGTGATTACAGCTGTAGATTTGTATCACCAGGTGATCTTTGATCAACCGAGTAGTAAGAATCGTCAGTTGGAGTGAACCGGTCGGAGAATCGAAACCGAGTACACATATGATGCTTTTCTGCAACAACGAAAGAATGACATGTAGAACGATTCCCTGTTGGGTAGATGGACCATCTCATCTACCCTTTGCTTGCAAGGAAGTGAGCAGAGCTTGACTCCACAAGTCCAGATTGGAGTTAACACGGAAGAAACTACTTGAAAAATTCAGCCTTCTTGACTACATAAAGTCCTAAAATGGCAAATGTTAACTAAATTAATATAATTTTTTCACTTGATTACTGTGGAGGGAAAGTAGGGCATTGTCATTGGCGGAAACAAGAGTGGGGAAGTGGAGAAGCAGTTGCTTGTCACGAAACGGCACAAAAGCAAGAATTCCTTCAGGGTAATGCATGGAAAGTGTGAGATAAACTGATCACTGATAAGCATCCGAGACGTTCCCCTCCCAGTTGTCTTGCCTGTCTTGGGAACGGCAAACGTTTTAGAGGATTGAAAGTCAAAGACGAGGAGTGTGGTTAAACTACATCTGGGCCTAGTGCTGCCTTTGTGTAATACAGATTTATGCAATTCTGTGCAATATCCAGAAGCCGAAGAGCTGACCCTATGCTAAAGCTTTTCTTGAAAGGTAATTTTAAACTGTCGTGAAAAGCGAAGATTTCGAGCTTTTATGCAGCCGAAATTGGCATGGAAGGACTTTTGAGCAGGAATAGCCTTAACTTTCAGCAAAGCACGAACGTGCCAGGCGGGGCCAGGTTGACGTGTCCTTTATGATAGATGAAAGAGTTTGAACAAGCTACAAGAGAGGTCAGCATTAGGGCCAAAAACAATCTTACTTCCGAATTCCTGAGACGCTCTGCAGCAGAGTAAATTCTAGAGAACTACAGTAGTGCAAGAAAAGCAGCAGAACAATCAAAGTCAGTACTCAGGCCAGAGGACAGCAAGAATGCGGTCTGGACACAGTGCAAGGTTCTGAAAGATTGCTACAGGCAAGCTACGGTTTTTGAAAGCTTTGTACGGGGCAGCATATAATCTACATGTGGTGCCCAATATTCTCATTCTCTGCCCAGGTTCCCTCCGCTGTTTGGAGCAAGGGAAATCCCTAGCTAAATGAAGTAGAGCAGTAGGGTGAAGCAAGAGCGTGGTCTGGAGAGGTCTCAAACTTAGCTATGCACGAGCTAGGAAGCTACGAAAAGGGGGAGCATTGTGTTTGAGATCATGATCAGGCTTTCCTCTTCTCTGCTGACAACCCCATCCCATCCCCATCCCCATAAGTGTGGAAGTGGACAGATAGTGGCCAATCAAAGGATCAGAAGACGTTGTCATTTATTATAAGATCTTCTCCCTTCGTAGCTCGTCCCGAACGTGTGTTGTCGGGTTTTGTGGACAAGCAAGTCCATTCAAGCCCACTAACCAACCCAAAATGGCGAATTCCATTACGTAGGTCTCGGCTTACTGTGACTTTCACAAGGTTCTCAGTACAGTAAGAGCACTTTTACTTTCCAAGTTTCCAAGAAATGAGTGCAGCGTGTCTTGAGTCGCGGAGTAGAGCCAGCTTCTGACCTAGAAGACATAATTTTGCCTTCCCAATGGGTAGAATCAGAAGTTATTGGATAGAGAACTAGGACAGTTTCAGTTGCAGTTTCAGTTTGGACAAACACTATTGCAACAACAACAACAACCAGAAGGTTTTGTTCTGTCTCGCTGCCTAGCGTAGATACCTTGGGTGATGTAATACACCCGATATTAGATACCTTGGTGCATTGAGTTGGAAGGACAAGTGTTGGGGGATAGTTTTAGGGATGTAGCCAGGCAGCCAGGATTTTATCCTAGTCCGTGCAGGCCTGGATACTTGATGACGAACCCATCTGTACTACGAAATTTGACCGTTGGTTCTCACCATGCAGCATTGCCCCTGTTGCACCTTGCTGATTTGATACCATAATCACCTCCAACCTCAGCTAGTTATGATAAAGGCTACCGCGTAGGAAAAACAAAGGATGGGAAGCCGCACAAGGGAGAGATAAAAAAGGTAACATGGGGCTAAGCCCCAATAGAGTCTATGAGAAATCTGCCCTACCGCATCTAAGATATCCGAGCTATGCAAGTCGTACGGTCTACATGCAAATGGAGCATCCGAAGAAACATCACCTAAGGTGATTGCTCTCCTATGGATTGCACCAACCACTGTACTATGTAGAGCAATGGACACACGCTGTCTAAAATATGCTACAAAGTATGAGAGTGAGAGTGGTACCCCTGACGCCTAACATGATAAGCTCTCGTGCACTCCCTGACAAATGTGTCAAATGCCTTGTCCATCGCTCCATATAACTCCAAGGCTAGAGGAACAAAGAGGTGACCTCGCTGCATTCCCCTATACTTGGAGACCTTGCGACCTGCTGTTGCACTTGCCGCCCATCCAAGAGGATGGGTAATCACTCCCTTCAAAACTGTATCCCGCGTAGGGTCCGTAACCACAACATCCGCTATTGTCACCTGATCATCTTGGACCAAGTATAAGTCTGCCCTGACATGTGTCGTCTGCAAAGCATACGAGCGCTCCCTCCAAGCCAAGTATCCACTCTCTCGTGCCATAGCAAACACTATGTCTTTGATGGCATCATGGGTAGCTATCCTCTGTCCTCCAAAAGGACACCGTGTCATGCTACTGCATCTAGTGTAGAACCACACTCACAAGTGAGTAATGAAGATGCAAATGGGTGGACCAAACCTAGGCAAAACCTCATTGCTATAGAGAAAGTAGTTGGTGCAAGTCGGAAAGCCCAAATGCACGGTTGAGCTAAGATCCAAGAACCTGCACCCTTGCCGGAGCAAGAGCAAAGATGTTCTCTAGTAGCCGGAGGAATGGATGAGTCGACTAAGAGAGTGTGTAGTGTATGCTCACACTGTCGCTCCATCAAGGAAGACTGTAAACCTCTAGTCCAGTCTGACGTTAGTGAAGCAAAAGGTGGAAAATCCTCTCGTGCTTGTGGAGATAGACTATCTCTTGTATGCCGCAATAACACCTGGAGAGAAAAGGATCCTCCCTCCACCTTTGTCACATAAGTCTCCAAAACCGGCCTATCAGCAACCACAAAACGAGAGGAAAGTAGGGGTGTTGAGAGAGCCTAACTACCCAAAAATGCTATAGGTGTTGTCTCCTCCATAGAAAGCAAGCCAATCCCACCACATGAGATTGGTAGAGCCGTCTGTCTACATGCCAAATCCCTTGTGACACACTCAAAAGTCATTGGTCCAATAATATCACCAAAGACTCCCATAATCCTCCTATCAAATACTCTCAGACGTGATAGGAAGGACGATGAGGGGGGAACTGTACGGATGAGGTAGGATGGTCGACAAGCAATATTGGAAGAGAGTATACCAAATGCCACCTACGGATCTCCTAGTAATGGAAGGTCATCCACATGGAGAACATCCTCTGCAAGAGCAGCGTCTAAGAAGCGTGTGACAAAATCCTCCGATCTTATTGGCACTCCCAGAACACAAAGTCCATTTGTGGATGTGATACAACCCTTTGGAAGCTCAAGGTGGGGAGGGATACCTAAAGGGACCATGCCCTACACTTTGACACCTTGCCTCTCAAGCCTACTAGATGTAGCTCGGTAATCAAGTAGTCAAAGGCCTACCTAATCTGATCTACAGGGCCTACGATGTGTGTATCATCTGCCAAGGAGAGAAATACACAACTTGGCATGGCCAAAGTAGTAGATAGGAGAGCTCTAAAGTGAGCCATGGAAAATAAGGGCCCCCCCAAAGGATCTCCTTGATGTGTACCAATAGTTGACTCCAAGACGATGACTCCCTCTTGTGAACCACCATGCTAGTAGTAAAGGGAAGCCGGAGAGCCATAAAGAGACCACACAAAAGGAATGAGACTCGCCAAGGATCCACCAGCCTCCCTAAGCTCTCTAAAGATGGATGCATGTGAGACACTATAAAAAGCATTCTCAACATCCACCTGTAGGATGACCCACTCCGGATGGATATCTAGGAGTGCTCTAATGCCTAGAGATATAGCCTTACATCCTCTAGGTGTAGCTACTCCAAACTGATGTGGACTAAGGTGTTGTCAAAAGTGAGAATGATGTTGAAGGACAATGGTACGACTAACCAAACGCAAAAAGATCTCTCCAATAGCAATCGGTCTAATGCTTCCCGTGTCCTTCTCCATCGCGAGAAGTCGACTAGCACCTAACACCCGACTAACAGACATAGGAATGTCTCCTCTCGCTACTACTCCAGCCACCTGAAACAACTCAATAAAATCACTAGAAGGATCATTTGCTTGGGAGCAATCTCTAAGGTGCTCATAAACCATCCTTGACAAGCCTCTTGAGGAAAGGTGAGGGGCAGTGCACAATACTTGTGCAAATAGTGACCTATCAAGACATAACGGTTGCTCAGGTTGATAATCTAAGACCTCTAGTTGTAGTCCCTCTACTATTATAGGATGTAGTGAGCATAGGGAAGAGATGGTCTCATCAGTAGGACTCGCTATAGACAAAGGGTGTAGCGCTTGTGCTGCTCTACTAAACTCTCCCGCCTGACCCAATGTGCTACAACGTCCTAATCGAGTGGAATCTGTGGTATCCTATGGCGATGCTTGTCTCCTAAATTGTGTAGCCCTAATAGACTCCTCCTAAAGGGCTACCCAATCCCCCGCTCGGAATCGACAAAATCTAGCAACCACCTCTCTATGCCCCGCACATCCCCCTCTAGCATAACAATCAACAAAGGTATAGAAGAAGCATGCATAATCCCGAGTGTCAATGCAATCGAGGTGGTCTCACGTGGGCATCCCAAGTGGTCAAATCATAGTCCTTGTGCATCCTTCCCACATGGGTCTTTACCCCTTGCGAGGTAAAGTACCGGTGACACACCGAGCATGATGTATCCCGACCCGCTCTAAGCGACCCCACATGGGAAGGTGTAGCCATGGCTAGCACAAGAATAATGATAGTAACACATACTGTTCCTCTCTATATCTCCCCATATCTGCAAAACCATAACCACTCACATCCCAATTCACATAAGAATTCAATCTCTCCAACCCCTAAAATTTTTAAACTCTCATAACTTTCAATTTCCATCTCCAAAATTTTAAAATTAAATTCACATAGAATTTAATTATAAGAACCAAGAGATTGGAAATGAAAATACTCGACCCATTACTCTCAATGTATAATGATCACTCTAAACCCTAAAAAATCTAAAAATACTTATAACTTTCTATTCCATTCTCCATAGTCTTAATCTAGATGCCAATGGAAACGAAATTTAAAAACGAAGAGAATAGACTATTCACTCGGTTGCTACATGCTAGAGAACACTCAGAAATCACAGATATTCGGTTGCTGCATGCTAGAGAACACTCAGAAATCACAGATATTGTCTCACGGTCTCTCCCTCTCTACTCCCGTCTCCACACTCTCCCGCAGCTCTCCTATTGAATGGCAACGCTTTATCTCCTTGCCGTTACCTCTAAAGAATTTTCTGCATGAGGATGCTTGCTACAGCCTTGTGGTATATCACTATGGTTCACTGTCTTAGTTGCTGTCTCCAGTACTGTAGTTGTCCTTACTGCCAAAGGGGAGTTCCACCGAAATTATACATATGCAATGCGCCACATTACTTAGCGACTAAATCTGCGTTGAACAAGTGAATATGTTGACGGGGACCTACAGTACCATCTAAAACCGAATGCAAAATCAAAAGTAACACAAGTCGAAAACTAATATGCTAGTCAAACGATCTAACTCTAGGAGAATGTGAGAAATGGATGGACTCAAAATCACGATAGAATGGCCTATTGTGCGTAAACGAATCCTCTACGAGACCGACCGTAATGCGTGTTGTCTCAACTACCGCCCATGACTCTTTTGGGCAAACTTTCTACTAGGTCAATCCGATTTGACAATGCGATTACATTAAAATGTGTAATGGTCTAATTTCTACAGAGAAATTTCAATTAACGAGTATATGCCGGATAGAAAACTCAGACTCTATTCCTTGATTCCGCCCGCGGTCTTTCAAAGTTTGTACGATCGGCAACGTGCCATGTAAGCATGATAAAAGGAATTAATAGTCAATACTGACAAATCTTCGATAAGAACCTGAACATACATTTTTCGTATAACTTCAGTGATAGAACGATCTTTACTGAAAGGATTTTTCTTCCATTGAGCAAGAATTTTCGACTTTCTTAACTTTTCGATGATAAGAAAGCATGAACAAAGAAAGCTTTGGAATTTAGAGGACCAGAAGAATATTAAATTGGGGTTATTCAATTTCCTTCAATTGGAAGCATTCTACTTGAGAGCAACTTTTATAAGCGATTCCGATCAAGAGAGTGTCTTTTACAGTCCCTACCTTAGGATCTTTCTCAAGATGTTCATTCTCATGTTTGAGAGAGACTTTGTGGACGCTTATCCGCATTGGAGATTCATTTTGATGACGAGTTTATATCAAAGAACTCCATGATTATTGTTTGTGTTGCGGACCTGTGCACACCGACTTTAAACATCGTTTTCGTTATCCACCTTCTTTGTTTGAGTTATGGTTTATAAGGATAGTGGACTTTGCAAATATGGAAATGAGGAAGATACTTGTCAATAATATGGATGTATCCTCAGATCTGTCCAAACTGGCTGATTGTCTACTTTTTCTCCAATCTCACAATTATAACATTTTACTCTCGCCTTAAATATTTTATGAGAGCTTTCTAGGAAATCTCAGTGACAATGGTGTTCAGACTTATTGATTGATGGGGGAAATCGCCGTCAATTAAAACATCACAACATACGCGCTGGATTTTCCACATTTCCCGATCTAAACTGTTAGTCAAAGGCTATGAACCGTTTTCTCCAGATAGTGCAAGAATGATCACTTCAAGGCCATTCAGTTACACACATACATCAACATAACCTATAACGTGGCTGCTGATACACAATTGTCAAGTAGCTAAGTCCTTTCATAGCTTCTGGTAAATGATATCTGCACTGTTGCAAATCCTATCCGATATTACATCTTGCTCCGAGTATCATAATCTCTTCGTTAGGGGAAAAGCTGCACTCTACACTGATCCAAACTATCCCCGTGATGTGTTCGTACGTACCTGTTGATTCAACTCAAAAAGCATTCGCACGCAGAACATGGAAAGATTGTCATTTCTGACCTTAAAAAGGAGGAGAAAGAAACCGAGAGCTCAGAGTTTGTTTTGCTAAACAGTTGGCTGGCTGGCATGACCGAGTCTTCACAGATAAAAGATTAACGTAAGGATGATATTCTTCTTTGTCATTGGAAATAAGAGGATCTTTGTGACTCTGGGGTCCATCGCCCTGTGAGCAACTGTTCGGAAAAATTCAAACAATATGTGCACATTCCCTGTAGATCAGCTTTTCCATACAAGCAACTCAATGTCCGAGATAGGCCATGCCGCTTGTGGCAGTATTATCGCACCACAAAGAAGCCTTCTTCACTTCTCTTTTCATTAGCATGAAAATGCAATTGGTACCCACGTCATATCCAGCCCACGAGGTACTGATTTTGTGCTTCCACGGACTCCAAGTAGAAATTTCTATTATCGTTTGCTTCACTGCCAAGAGAAGCAAACGAGCGTTTACTTAACTCGTGTTGTATCAGATTTATGACTGCTAAGCCCTGCAGTAATTTAAATCAAAAGCCTTGAAAATATCCGTACAAAATGTATCTCAGTTGGCCCACAGTCCATCACTTTCATCGCCAAAACATCCATTTAGCCAGTGACACTGTAGGCGCATGACTTGAGACCCACTCATCCGGACTATCCTCTGGAGCGAAAATTAATCTATGAAGAACCTTCCTAAGAACAATTTGAACTGGAGACAGTGACTGTGGCACGAGTTCTTTGCACCGGATAGCTTTTCTACGTAAAAGAAATCGTCAAATTTACAAGTTTCGCTGGTCAGTTTGTGTGTGTAACAACAAATAACCATTTGTTTCCAATGTCAAAAATGGAGAAAAGATCTCCGATGAATAATTGAGCAGAGAACTCCAGGCCTGGTCCCAGCTTATGTCTCTTTACGGCTGAACGCATTAAGTTTCTACTTCCAACGACTCAGTTGCAAAGCAAGAGATGAAACCGACAACATGGAGCTTCAGTTTAGTGGGGTTGAACTGATCATAGTAATGCCGGTAGTCAAGTTGCTGCCTATATTCGCATGGGGAGTCAGAAACGTCACCCACAAGGGAGCCACCCAAAAGGGGCTTTTATGAGTAGCCATAACGATCCATCAAAAGTTTTATGGGTTTTTGGAATGATTCTACGGGTCATTTACGAGAGAGGAGCTGAAAATTTTATGGGGTCTTCGTTCTATAACCATGAATGTGAAAGTTTTTATCTTTAACCCTCGGTTTCAACTTTCCTTAGAAACATCCATAAATGATTTTATGGAACGACTCATTTATCCTTCCTATTGTTCAAAAATATCCATACGTACGTTTACAAAACCGTAGCCATCCAAACCATAGCCATCATATAAACCCTTTGGTGTGTAAATGATCACTCTCACTGTTACTAACTCTGAGTGTAAGTAAGTGATCTCATGAAGGTTAGTTCGCATCGTTGATTCATACTACTGTACAAGAGTTCGAAAGCATTGGCAAGTCATCAAGCTTTTGCCAATGCGATCTACCAAGCTGCGAGACCATGCGCTGGTGCGCATGGTCTTCGCAGCTATTTGCACTCCAGGGTGATTCGTGCTCCTTTACTCTCCCTTTCGGGTTATATATTTTTGTGTGTGTTGAAAAACATTCACGCAACCCTTACCTGTGGAAGACCTAAATATACAGATTTATTTCTGGAGGACCCATTACACCGAACTTAGGATGGACATTTTGCTTTACATCACTTCGATGATATGTGAAGCGATCTAGTTTGTGTGGAAAGATAAGTGGACGTGTATCTTCAAAGTATTACATATTCTCTGTTTGAGCTTCCCATTGGAGTTTCTTGTTTGTATATCTTCCTCCTCCTGGTTTCTCGCAAAAGCTGAATATATGGCCCACTGACATAAGTAGAAGGACAAGCAGTGTAATATAATATGTCGGTGTTCCTAGTCATTTGCAGTTAATACGCCGTTTCGGATGATCTTCTGCCTTCTTATCTATCATTAAGCGAGAAAAAGGCGACCGCGTAGAATAGCAAGGACGGGATGACCCCATCATTCTTATCTATCATTTAGCCACTCGATACGAATTCTGTGCCCATCGATTCTGTGAATTTGATGGACTACTTCTAACATGCTTGAAGAGACGTTGATGGAGACAACATCTGTCATTCGCAGGTTTATTCGCAGGTTACACTGTTGTCCTTTGTGCATAGTTATCTAGGAAATTGTTAAAAATGCAAGAATGTTGAATTCAACATTCTCGCGAAAATCGTCTTTTGGTCGTGCCTTGTTTGTGACGACATGCACCACTTTAGGTGTTGCAATGAGATGAGGGCACATCCATCTGTCATGACGAGCGAATCATATCTCGTTAAATGTTTAAACCTGATTAGGTACCTGATAAACGTAAATTCTATCTTTCTTTTAGCCAAGATTCAAACCATCGAAAGATATGGTTAACCTTGCAAACCAGTATATTTATCCACTTGGTAAAAGAAGACCCAAACTCTTTTTCATCACAATGCAGTTAGTAAAATGTGATGATCTTGCTCGTCAAGGGACTTCCAATCCAAAAGTTTTTAAACCCAACCCAGAATATCAATTCTTGACTGCTTCTGATCCCAAGGACTGTAAGTCCCACTATTCTATGTCTATAGCCTCGTCGAGGAGGCTTCTACATGGGGTACTTAAATCAATCAATTCATCTTGGTGCATGTCTGATTCTTGAATCATTAACCGTCAAGGAGTGGATGCAAACTACCGTAAATATGAGGAGTGTTGTGGTGACGTCTTATACAACTTTCTATGAATTGATTTGTTTGTACTTTTTTTGTGCGATGAATCACTTTTATATTCTTATCATAATTTTTTAACAATAAAACGCCTTATAACAAAAATACGTCAATCTAATTATTTTTTATTTTTTTCTAAACAATCAATAAATAATATTGTCAATTTAAAAGAAGTTATAGTTATTATTTTTGATGTTATTTTAATTAATTTGATAGGGCTAACCAAAGAATTTTTTTGTTTGAGAATATTCTGCACCAGTAAGTAAACTAATATTAATGTCTGATTTAGAGATAAATAAAAATTTCACACTCAACTGATTCAACTTAGGAACATCTGAGTTGGTCCTTTGATTGGCTAATCTATACATGATTAGCTCTCTTCATGTAGAAAATCAAAATTGATAATAAAAATCAGTTTCGTTGCTTCTTAACTCAACTCAATATAAGGAACTCAACTCAATATAAGATGGAGTGTTGGATTTTAATTGCATATAGTCATTGTAATGACCAGGTGTCGTTTGAATTCCTGACAATGTGATAAGAATTGGTTGGCCCCACATGGATATGAGTTGAAGGTGACAAAAAATGAAGTCTCATAAAGATGACATTCTATTGTTTTGTATGTAACTTTTTTTGCAATGTAAGTCCCAGAAACCTCTTGGGCAAACTCATTCCCAGAAGAGGTTAGTATCACCAACTCTAGCTTACTATGAAAAGATAAAATCACATGTAATCATGCTCAATTTAGATTTAATCCAAAGGATTTTTAAATGTGATTGCACATTTGTAATGAAGGTCATTTTGTCTTGGAATTTCCTTACTTTCCTCTTTGGCACAACCAGATTCCGGTTATATCATTGAGATAGTCATATGCGTTAAGATATTTGTTCAGGTCACGGAGTTTGTGGTCGTACAAGATCAATAATGACACAAAGTCTTACAATTAGTATCCTAGAATGCACATACAAAGATGGAGTAGGGTCCAGTCACCTTGATGACTACAATTATCAAGTAGCATTCTATCGTTCCTAGAAGGTGCAATATCACAAGAGTCACTAATCATGTTGCTTATTCTACAATCTTTTGTTATTGTACTATACTCAAGGCATTTAACAGTTTATTACCATATTGTCTTTGAACCTCTACATAGCACCTAGAGATGAATAATCTAGTCTCAAATAAATGATTCCCTTCACTCAAGTGCTTTAGCCCTTCTGTCAGGATTCCTCACTTTTACTCATGTATAAAATCCATCATGCACAGCATAAACTAATACACGTAAACCCACTAGATTATCTTGATGGTATAAACTTCATTTACTAAAAAAGAAGGATGCACCAAATGAATCTGGTGAACATTAGACCTATATTTCCCACTTAGTTGCAAAAGAAATCCAATGGTTACATTGTACTAGTAATCTTCTAATTACATCTAAGGCGCTCAATGCTGATCACATATTATCTACTTATCCTAATCCAATCTAATCTTAAGTAGGCACATACCACATGAAATGGCTACCTCAACCTCTTGACTTGTTGTCGATTGATATTATGTCAAGTGACAAGCTAACACACGATCTTTGTATCATAGTTGAACTAGTTATGTACATAGTATGTATTGATACAAAGAGTATTGGGCTACAACTACAAAAAAAGAAACTACATCCTAACTACAAGGTGAGTTGTAGTTATTTTATACAAATTTGATTGGTACTTGTTTTGTAGAAAGTCATCTTAAGGTTGAGTCATATGAGTATTATGCTTTTCTTGTACAAAGTTTTTGCCTGTATATTTTGTGATCTGGTGGTAGTTATGAAAACTGCCTTCTCCTTTACCTAGTCAAATAAGCTCTATGAGATCCTTTCTATAGCCTTCGATGGCTCATCCAAAACTAGTTGTTTTCCTTGGAACTTGGTCATGGAATGGGCTTGTAGCCTGACCTCCAATGCCTTGAGCTAGTCTTTCTATACACCTTTCTTTCCATCTATGTCTTGGGGTCCTTCAACTTTGTACATTGTGGGTGTTTGGCTATGATTCATTCCAACTATTCAAGGAGTTGGGTGGCATTTATGCCCTATTATTGCAAGTAATCCTCTCAATTAGTTCTCCAAGTTTGTTTTTTCACTTTTTTTGTTCACTTTGTAGCTCTACACTCACGTCATCACAAACCTTTGTCTTCCTTCTCTCAATGTCACTTTAGACAAGTGAGCTCTTGGATACAATGGTCTATGATCCACTTCAGATTCTTGTAGTGGGATTCTATGGCTAAGTTCTTTGCATTGGCCTCTTTTAGCTTTATTTGTAGTCTTCTCACCTCTTTGACATGTGCTTGTATTTGGTCTTTGTGTTGGGCTTCTTGTTTGGATACTATATCTTTAAGGGTGGTGATGTCTACTTGTAGGCATTATAGGACCACCTTGTGTTGCTCTTATTATGCAAGTTCTTTCTTTGGAAAATTCTCCAACATATGATCTTTCTCTTTGCACTCTTTGACTTCCTTCTCAAGCTCTTGCTTGACACGGTCAAGTTTAGTACAAAGTAAGGCCTTATCTTTTACCATTATTTGGGTGGGATTATGCAAGTATCATATGAGTGTTTTGGATTGTTTATACTAGGAATAGCATGAATTGCTAGAATGGTAGAATGGCATGAACTGCTCTGGGCCTCCATTGTTAATGGAACCATGTTTATAGTGTACATGGCTATCGGCCAAGGGAGAGAGTTTATTTTTCATTTCATTTCATACATTGTAAGATGTCCTTTATTGTGCTTGTGTTATTTTTCTACTCTTTGTTTGGCAGCCATTGATCTAATGACTGATCCAAATGATCTTTCTCCTTCTCTTTGTGTGTTGTGGATGTATCATTGGCCTCCTTAGCATTCTGCCCATTGTATAGTATTCCTCCGTGGACTCTTCCTCCTTTGTCTTGAAGGCTTCTACCACTATGGGTGACTCTTTATCCGGACTATGTTCTTACTCAATGGGCTTTTGTTGGGATGACCTAGCCTTGTTGTTTTTGGCACCTATGATGAGGATAAGAATGCTAAATGCCTTCTTCAATCCTTGCTTTAGTTCAAAATAAGGAGCTTTAATGGAGGTTGTGGTTATGTTTGTTGATGATTTCTTCAATTTAAAAGTAAGGATTTCTTTGTCTTCTTCCATAGTTGTTTTTCCTATGGTTGAAGCCTTCCCTAGATCCTTGCTTTCATTGGCCAATTGGAATGATTTTGCTTCATCATTCTGATCTCCAATATTCATCTCATCTTTGACCACAAGCAACAAAATATATGTGAACAAATTGTCACTCCCCAATCCCTTGTTATACCCCAAAGTAAGCTTCTCATGTTCACACACAATGTGTGAACCTAATTTTCCTACTTTGTCCCTAACTTCATTATTGCACTTATTTTCTCATTGACTTTTGCTTTCTCTTGAGGACATGTCAATTATCTGGGCAGTTTGTTTCTGTTTCTTGG
The DNA here is from genome assembly GCA_948567375.1 of Lunularia cruciata. Classification (NCBI taxonomy): domain Eukaryota; kingdom Viridiplantae; phylum Streptophyta; class Marchantiopsida; order Lunulariales; family Lunulariaceae; genus Lunularia; species Lunularia cruciata. The sequence goes on from OX419758.1 coordinate 62,872,274, forward strand.
AAGCTTGAACTTTGGGTCGTGCTACTTGAACCTTCTTACAAGCATTTATCATAGTGTAGGACTTGTGTACCAATAACAATTTCTTTGTACAAGCATACTCCTTGTTTGCTTCATAATATCATATATTGAGGTAGGTCTGGATGCCAATTAAAATACATTGGATGATAGAAGTGCCTGGGGTAGTTTGCCTTCTCTTGCTTTGTAAGAAGATCCATTCCTATATAGAAATGCAAAATGAAGGGAGCTGTGATTGTAGCTCCTCCTTTGGTCATGTCTTCCAATAGCTAGTTGACACATTCTCAAAACATTTCTGCACAACTTACAAGTTTCCCTTTGTGCAGAATTTAGAAGAAAATTGCCTAGTTCAGGTTTTTGTATGCTATTTATTTTGACCTATTTAATTTCATATTTCTTTTTGAAAACTTGTTGGGCAAGATCTTTGAGGTCATTAATTTGTTGATAACACATCAAAAAATGAGTCTTCTATTTTTGCTTTGATATTCTTACTCAAACAACCATGCCAAGTGTTTATATACATTTCGCCAAAGGGCAAGCACTCATGTCCCAATACTTGTTGCCAATGGTCTCTTATCCACAAGACATGATTTGCTCTCAATGTTTTGTCAATATTATGGGTATTACTATTGATTTTCCTTTAGTAGAGATATGTTTGATAGACTCCAATTCCATAGCAAGAACTCTAGATTTCTACTTCTTAGGTAAGCAGATCAGTAGTATACACCCCACTTAGAGAAATTTCAAGCAGTTTGCTAATTATCTTGGGGAGTTCCTATTGTTTCCTCTTGCCTTTCTCCTCATGTGCCATATCTGCCCTTGTTTATTGCACACTTACATGGGAAATTACATTGCCTATGAACACCCTCTCACACAAACTCTCAAGTTTTTGCACTCTATAGCAAAAATGAATCACTTCAAGAGCGCAAAAAACCTCTTATGGGACTAAACTTTGGGAAAGTGAAAAGTGGAAAAGTAAAATTTCTTCATGATAGTATGGTAACATCATTTTATAGTTCTATCAAACCAATCTGTCCTTTGGCAGTTGCAATGATTGGTGAAAGGATGCAGTTGTATCCTAAACGTGTGTCACTTGGTGCCAAATGGTCAGAAGTCAGTTCTTTGGCAATGCCTTCATGCAAGGCGTATGAGAATTGGTGATATATCGGCTCATGACAGAAATTAATAATAGCTTAAAGTTTGCATTCCACACAACTTTATTTGTCTTTTTGATATTTGTAATAATGAGGGTCTATTGGGTCATGATACAAATGATTGGTCATAATAAAAACTACTGATCCTTGTACCACTTGAACTAGGTTGTCATCATTGTATGAAGGATGTATGCATATGTTGTAGGAGCCTATTTGAATGTCATCTTGTCTTCCTTACTTTGTGAGGTCTTTGTTTAACAAGTGGCACCATTGTTTTGTCTTTGTTCCCAACCTTCTACATTACTTTGTATTGAAACTACTAATCCTAACCAAAAAAATGAAATTTTGCTCAAGTGAAGTAAATGTGTATCACCTTAGTCATCAACCTTGCTAACTATAAATTAAGAATCTAAGATTCTTCCCTAATTTAAGTGAGCGGTTCTGTTCATTTAAGAAAATTTTCCTTCAATAACCTAGCTCAAGCTAAAATAAGGTTAAGCAAGGTTAATTAATAAGGCATATTGAAGCCAAAAACTAAGTCAAATTAATTCCATTTTAGAGATATTAAAGCCATTATGGGATCTATTTTCACAAGAAACATATAAAATCAAGAATTAATGGATATACATTATTGTGCATATACACATTGCTACACAACAAGCACCACTATCAATATCATACACTATAGAACCACAACTTATATAGAAGTCACACATGAGCTCTAAAGTGCAAATTGACTCAGACCATGAATGCAACTCTCAACTCAATAAACTACCAATAATAGCCACTAATTACACTATTAAGCCACACCCACTTTAGCTAAGAGATTCCAAGTGACACTTGCCAATCTTTGTCCACCATAACAAAAAGCTCAAAAGCTCAACATTAGAGAACTAAGTATTTTGGAGCTATACTTCAAAAGTATACTCCTTTGGACTTGACTTGGAACTCCAACCCTAATGGCACTGTTGACTGCCCATATGATGATTCAAAAAATAGTTCTAATAGCATGATCAATAGTCCTAATACAAAATCTAGCTAAGTAATCTAGCTAAGTAGTCTCTAAGCAACTACGTATATAACTAGGATTGCCAAGACTAACCCTCTAATGTCCGAGAAAACTAGCTTTAGCGTGATGCAAATGTTGTGATAATTATTGCACTTAGATACATTGGTATACAACATACATCATTGTCAACATCATATATTTAGAAGCCAACTCATATAGAAGTCACTCATGAACTCTAAAGTGCCATAATTGCACTCTAGTTGATGGTTAGGTCCCTCTAACTCCAAATAACCATCTACTATGAGTATGTGATGTGTTGTATGGTGGGTAAAGATCAAGAGGTTGGGTAATATCAAGCCCCATTGTTAGTCATCTATATGCAATCTATACCATATAAGGAGTGAACTAGCTATGGGTCAAATATATTGAGAACATAGTCACTATCCTTGAGGAACCACTATGAGACAAGAAGTCAAACATGCCATATGCCATCCTTTGAAATAGCTATTGCACACCAACATAGTAGTAACTTCACCAAAAGAGCCACATAACATACATTGCAAGCCTATATGTACAATTGCCAAGCTTGAGTCCATGTGCCATCAATATTTGGGAGAAAGCATGGCACACAATTGCACATATGATCCTTCCAAAAAACACCATCACATCCTTCCAACATGAGGACTCTTGAAGGTAAAATCTCACACACTCTCAAGATAGTGCGGATTGTAGTCGCATCAAGTATCATTGTTGCAATTTGCTATAGTTATACATAATCACCTAGATCAAATCAATGAATCAATGATCTATAACCTAGTCCTTGAAAAGTACCATAACATAAGGTATCTCTACATTGAACAATTGCTAAGTTCTCAAAGACCATCAACATCATTCTTTGAAATGTCCCTGCTCATTAAGAAAATGCACTCACCCATATGTTTATATCATCAAAGTCCAAAACTATAATAATGTTTGGACAAATGGATGCAAGTAAATATGGATCTTGTCCATAGAGTAGAAAGTAAGGAGAGAAGGATGCTAAGGAAACTTGTTGGCTAAATTGATAGGCCATGGTAAATCAAGGTAAAATAGAGATCCCAATTTCCCAAGTGGCCTCTTTGCAAATTTTATCTATGCAATCCTCTCTTCACCATCTCTCTCTACTAAGCCATCTGCTTCAAGGTGATCTTTGAAGGGAGTATGATGATCAATTGTAATACCAATAGCTAGACATATGATCTAGAGGTGAAATTTGGTTTGGTAACATCTAGAAGAATTTTACATATGATGCAGTAAGTAAATCAGATAGAGGTATCACCAAAAGAATACATCTACTTATAAGGCAAAAATGAAAATATGCTTAGAAACCTCTGAACCAATAGTTAGAAATATGATCTAGAGATGAAATTTGGTTTCATAACATCTAGAAGGATGTTACACATGACTAAGTAGATCAAATAGAGGTATCACCAAAATAATACTTTTACTAATAGGGTAGAAACCAAAATATGCCTAAAAATTTTAGAGGCAATTTTGGAGGCCTAAACGGATGAATTAGGCCTCAAAAATGTACTGATTCCTTCCTAATGGTGAAAAGGTTGGCCTTCCCTTCAGAGAATAGCAGGGGCACTTGGAGGAGAGGAAGGAGTAGTTATGTCTCAACATTATTGGGCAGAAATTCCATATGCTGGTGGACCAATACCTATGGAATTGGGCTACCTGTGGTTTCAAGACCAAAGAACATGACTGCTTCAAGGAGAGTAGAGATAGGTGGAAGAATGGAGAGATGGAGTCCCACATGGAGAAGGAACCCAAGGAGAACAAAGTTGTTGCTACAATTGTAGCCGTATTGAGCACATATTCATCAATTTTTGTGCTCATCTTTGTAATAATGTGGAGTTTAGCAACAAAGTTAATAAGTGCTAACAAAGTAGTGAATAGGCCAAATTAGTCTAGAATATTCCAAAAGTATCTAGGAAACTTCTTGGGAAGCTTTTTTGCTAGCTTAGCTTGCACCCCAAGTAAGTAGATTCTAGAAGCTTCCAATTGCACCCCAAGTAGGTAGCTTCTAGAAGCTTCTAATTGCACCTCAAGTAAGTAGTTTCCAATTAGCTTGCAAGCCAAGTAGGCGGCTTCTAGAAGGAAGTTTCTTGAGAAGCTTCTCTGTTAACTTGGCTTGCACTCCAAGAAAGTGGCTCCAAGAAGCTTCTTGAGAAGCTTCTCTATTAACTTAGCTTGCACTCCAATAAAGTGGCTCCAAGAAGCTTCTTGAGAAGCTTCTCAAGAGCCTTTAATGCTCCTTATAAATACCAGAACCAAAGCTCATGCTAGGCATTCAGAGTTTCTCACACTCAAGTGTCCCAATGTGATCTTCCATTCTCCTATTTCTCTCCTTGGTCTTAGGTCTTTTACAATCTCCCTAGAGGCTCTCAGCCTCCATAAGCAATCTTTGAACAACATGGAGCAATCTAGCAAAGAGGAGGATGCATAAATCACCTTGGAAATTGAAGATCACCAATAAATGTACCTTGCAGCCTTATTAGCTTAATAGAGAAGCAGAAAAGTGAGGGGAGGAAGAAGACAAGTGCAGAAAGATCCATAAAGGCAAACTCATAATTGATTGTCATGAATGGAGTCCTAGAAGGCAATCAAGTGATAGTATTGATAGATCCTAAGGCAATAGAGAATTTCTTGTCTAGCTTTGGTAATAAGATTGGGGATGGATCTAGAGAAGGATGAGAACAAAGAAGATTGAGTCGTTATCTAGAATGGTAGCACTCTATAGAGTAGAATATTAAGAAGCAATTGGATGGTGAGTGATAGAATTAGCTCATTATGATGCAATCTTAAGCATATCATGGATGGAACATGACAATCCTATAGTAGATTGGAGGAGGAAAGTAGTGAGCTCTCGCCAATGGAAAATCACTAGGGTTAAAGAAAAATCATATAGGCAAGAAATGTCTCTATATCATAAGGACAACAACTATTTGTAAGACAAATAGATGTTTCATGGGTTTAATAAAAGAAGTCCAGAGTGCACAACTCAATGGACAAATTCCTGAGAAATTGAGGGATGTGGTAAATGAGTTTCATGATATCTTTCTAGATGATCTACCCTGAGGATTACCACCAAAAAAGAGAGTAGATCAAAAAATTGAGACACTTCCGAGGAAGACATCTCCTTGTAAAACCCCACATTGTCTATTGCCTCATGAGTTGGAGGAGTGTAAGGCTTAAATTAGGGATATGCTATAGAAAGGGTTTATCCACCCCAAAGTATCACCATATGGGGCACTTGTCTTGTTTGTGAAAAAGAAAGATGGTACAATGTGCATGTGCATTGATTATTGAGGCCTCAATCAACAAACAATGCAAAAAAGATATCTCTTACCATGCATGGATGACCTGTTTGACCAACTCAATGGAGCAAAAAATTGCACCAAACTGGACCTACGGAGCGGTTACAATCAAATCCAGATTACAAAGGAAGATGTATACAAAAGCACCTTTTGAACCAAGTATGGCCATTTAAAATATCTATCTGTAAGATAGATATTTTCTCATCTAAGGAATGAAGTTTCAATGGACTTTGAGTAATAAATTTACTGAATTATCTCTCAATTGATATTATTATAAGATGAAATTATATTCTATAATAAAAAATATCTTAAACTAACTACAATACTCCACATATATATATATATATATATATATATATATATATATATATATATATATATCATCTATAAAGACTTTTTACTTATTTCCTTTCTCCATGATCAGACATAATGTAATTGGTTTCAAACTATTTTATTTTATTATATTATATGTTATTAACTAATAAAAATTCTCAATTAGATTTTTTGTTAAAAAATGACAAGATACACAAAGGAAATGATTTAATTCCGCTTACAAGACAAGGAAAGTGATTTGAGTATGATGTTTCTTGATTGAATCAATCCATTATATATCACTTGTGGATATAAAAAAGAGTGGAGTTCAGTGTTTATATTTTAAGAACATTTTATCTTTATATAATTATTATTTTTCCATGTTATAATATGGAACTATCCTTAATGACTCTTGATACGAGTTTTATACATACCTATTTTTTTACTCTTTGTATGATATAAATGATTCTCCTCTATATCAATGAAATATATAAACTTCGAATATACAAAAATAGAATTAAGGACTACCAATAGGTCATTTTGAAGTCAATACTATCACTAGAAAGACACGGTTAAAATACTGGATTTCATATGCAAAATTTTCAGATATACTTATTATGACTATGGATTCAGTAACCTTAATAATTCCATGGGGTGGTTTTGAAATAACCATAGAATATGGAGTTATAGCCTACAAATGCAGAAAAACTGAGCCAACCAAGTCCATGGAACCTAGTTGTTAACAAATTTTTAACCAAGTAAGGCTAAAGAAGAGCATAAAGACTCTGACCTACCATCCAAGCAACAACATGGCTACAAAGTGATCAAAAAGTCAAAAGAACTAATAGGATATAAGAACTCAAAGTATTAGTATGAAACACTAACCTTTAAGGCAATGAAACAATAAGAATCTCTACTATAATTACATGTTATACAAGGACATCAAATATTATCAATATTGATCTCTATTATGATAAATTTCATATAAAAAACTTAGTTCAGTAATCTCTAGGTGAAAATACTCTTTCCAAGTCTCCCTCTTTATAAAGAAATAAAGCTTCTTTGAAGACTATAAGTCGTTTGTCACTAAAAATAGAATAAAAATAGATGATTATCAAGAAACCTTTGTAAAGGAATTCAGGCTAAGTTAATAACAACTAAGAGTCTACTTTCTTCATAAATAATCAACATCTATAAGGTTGAGGTAGGACTTACTCTTTTGAAATTTGTGACTGTTTCTAGTTAGTTTACTTAAGTTAAGTGAAGAATTTGTGATCTCTAACATTTACGCTTGGGCTAGTGACTTGCCTCATACTACTGATCATTGTAATCCATCGAGTTCATCACTTTTCAAGTTCTCGTCATGTTTTAGTATAGATAAGTAAATGTGTAAATCATGGGAGGACACTGAACTCTAGAGTTATGACTATGTTATTTCTCCATATTGTATTATATTTCTATATTTATTGAATTGACCTCTTATGTTTTAGGTTTGTATATATTTAAATGGTAAAGGAAATTGTTGAAAATTGTAACCTATAACACAATATGGAGTTTTGTTGCATGAAAAGGATATTAGTTGGTCACAGACTAATATGATAGCAAACTGGAAGATGTTTGCCAATATCAATAGAAAGTTAACTAAGCTCCTTAGCAAGCCAAAGACTTTTCTTGACCACTCAAGCTAAGTTCCCCAAACTTAGCTAGATTAGTCAACAAAACTATAACTTGCTAATCGTCTCTTAGCAACTTTGCCAAGTTGCTCAAGTAACTTAGCATATATATATATATATATAGAGAGAGAGACAAATATTTTCTTAATATATTAAGTATTGGCAACAAATCATTTTCTACAATCAAAATCTTAATAGAAGGTTTCCACAAGATGAGGGAAGAGCTCATACCATGGAATAACTAAACAAACTAAACATGTTTTGACATTTCTTTTAAAAATTGTATACAAAAATTTCTAAAATTTCTAAAATTTCTAGAATTTAGAGTATTAAAATAAAATATAATGTTAAGCACATAATTCTACTTTATAACTATTCTCAAAAATGTTCTTGTGTTCTATTAGCTATGCATATTCTACCAAAGTAGATGATTATTGTATAGACTTTGGTCCTTTTAGATTTATTTATTGCATGCTTGAAAATTAATCTATGAAAATAAGAGATTGATATTTAGTTCATCTTAATTATTATTTTTATCGAATCAAAAGAATGAGCTAGAAGAAATCTCTGCGTCGGAGCTGAATTCTACCAGGAGAGATATACAAGGATTAGAGATTGATTGTTAAGCAATAACTCTTGAAGTGTTACTTCTTGGTATTCTTTAAAGCTTTAGAAAAACTCACATTCAAACTAATTATGTACGAGAGTGATTTGCAAAAAGATTTGCTAATATACATAGATCGTCTATAATCTCTTACATACAGAAATTACTTTGTTAGATGTAATTATTTAATTTCTTTATTGTTAAGCAAAACTATATCTTCATTTGAATAAATTTTATAGTTTTATGAGAATAAGTTTGAACTTGTGGATGAGAATATTTATAAATTAAATTCTACAAATTTTATATTCTAAAATTAAACTCTACAATTGTTTTTTACCATGTAATTAGCATTCATGGCTTTTATTTATACAAAAATAATAATTTTATTTTAAGATGAAGGTCATTTGTTATAGAGGAGATAGAGCTTAAATAAAGCTCAAAGCAAATAGTTGAATTCAACTAAGGAAGATGTGGAGAGCAATTGACCATAGCTTACAATGAAGTGGTTTTGATATTTTTTGAGAAGTTAAAAATATAAAAATAATAGGTTATTTCTTTATTAGTTCTCAATACAAATATGACCAATAGATCCTTTCAAAAGATTGTCTATATTTCTTCCTTGATACTAGAAATCGATAGAGGAAGCAAAAGATCTAATAGTTGATTTATAAGTGACTATATGTGTATTAATCATGGATGTGAAGATAGAAATTTCCTAAATAATAAGAAAATTTAATAATTATAAAAATTAAAGAAGAAAATATATAGAGTATCATATAAATTAAGGGAAATTATATTTTCCCGGTTCTGCCCTCCTACATTTTGAGCATTTGCTGCCGTTTGCTTCTGGATGTGGGAGTGGTCCAAATATCCAAAAAGTGGTACACATATAATTTCCCTAAATTAATTTCCCCTTTGTCATACCATGATTATAAATCATGGGCTTGTTCTACTCCAAGATCTGTTCAAATCAGAGTTAAAATTTTGATCCTAAAGAAAGAGAATGCATCTTTAAAATAATTCAACACAATGGCTTCAATACAAATATCACCAAGAGATCCTTTCTAAGAGAGATATTTTATTTCTTCTTTTTGGTATTGCAAACATCACTCGTAATACCAATTTTACGTTATGAACTATCTATCTCTCATAAATAGTTCAATCATTGTATTTTTGGTGCTTATTTGTCCTGTAATAGAAGTCTTATATTCTATACAAAAATCTGTAGTACCTAAATCTTAATTCTATCTAAAATTAAATACTAGATTTACTTCTAAATCTAAATAGAATTTGAGCCGTATTTCTTGATCCTTTACAATATCGTATATATAAGACAAGGAAAATTTAACATGAATTCTGATGTGTAGATTAAATGGATTAGATTTCCTATTTGAAGGTCTCCGTGTACCTTTTGAAATATTGTAAATAATTTCTATTTTTTTTATCAAAAAATAAAAAATCCTTTGTTTAAAGCAGTTTTTTAATTTCTGCACCATTCACATGTAAAAGAACCCTTATTCTTACATAGAAGAAGAGAAGGGTCTGCAATTGATTTGCAAGTCATTCTTCTTCCATTTAGAATTTTCCATCTTTCTCCTGATTAACTTTAATTTTTAATAGATATAATTTTGTAGACTTTTAGATTCTTTATCATTTCATCTTAAAGCACATTGAAAAAAAAAATCAATTCACTATAATTCAATGCATTTCTAAATAGATCTTTAGTGGTTTTGAAGTATAAAATTAATCTATTCTATGAAGGAGTATTAAAATATCATTACAATACTAGAATATTACATTTTTCAAATGGTTGGAAAAATAGATGTAATTATTGGGACACATATTTAAGCACTTGAAGAAGACAAATGAGGATGGGATATGGCGTCTTAAATTTTGTTTTTTTCCTTTTTCATTTGTCTGTTATCCTTATTTCCACCTCGCTTGGTACCGCGTGACAAATCTGTAGTTTTGAACGAATTGCACTTCAACATAAATTCACTTGCAACTGAGCCTCGGATGTACTTCGAAGTACGTGAGTTTTGGTTCACTGCCGGTATTCACGTCTTCAGAGAACTTTGGGCACTCGTCAAACAACAGGTCGTTATGTATGCAAACTTTAGTGAGTTTTAAAGGACGAAAGTTTCTATGAGCGATTTTAGTCCACGATTGTTCATGTTCATTCTGCACCGAAGATTAGCGCCTACTTAAGATTATTTGAGGATTACGGATCCTGTGCAATAAAGCTCAATGACTATGAGCATAGAGCCAGTAAGATATCTGGAAGAATTGAGATGATAGCCAGTAAAATATTTGTAAGAATAAAGATGATTGCTATCTCTACTAACAGCAGTTTGTTTACATAAAAGGCAACCAGAACAAGTCTATAGAAAAGCCATAGAAGCAATGGATGAGTTCTGCTTGAAGCACTGCGGATTAAGTACTGATGTTGAATTTACCGTGATAGTTTAATCCTGAATGTGAAGTAATCAGATGGTGTGAGCGTATGTTCTTCGATGTTTATTCTCTGTTCGATTTTCTCACACTCCAAACATAAGCTCCCGTTGGAGAGCTCAACATTACGACTTCTGGGATGATTAGAAAGGTGGATAATTTGGAGAATGTCCGGCAGAGTATACTGACCGTTAGCTACAATTGGAGTTACAGGAGGATTGGCATTCTTGAGATGGCCCCATCTATGATCACAGAACCTACAGGTTTCGGGACAGTGAAGGAAGAAGACGAATTTGTGATGTGGAGTGGCATGTTTGAGATTGTAACTTGTGAATGGAGATCCTGCAGGTTGCGGGACTACAAAACCCCAAACACTTGCCTAGCACGCACAAAGAAGAAAGGGAGAAGGCGACCGCGTTTGATAACGAGAAGGATGGGAAGACCCCAGAATTAATTGGGTGCGTGCTTTTGGAAATCTAGTTAAATTATAGGCACCAGGAGGCCAATAACGGCCAATAACGGGAGATCTCGCCAAGTTCTAGACCTGCAACAGTAGGTTCAAGTGCCTTGTGTGGATTAATCCAGCCACAGACTTATCACCTGTAGTTCGTACTGCGCAATATAACTAACAGAGTTTAAGTAATTTGGCGAATGTCCGGCAGAATGTACTGGCGTATAGCTACAATTGAAGTCGGAAGGACTGGCATTCTTGAGATGGCCCGGTAAACCCAGAGCGTACAGGTTGCAGGTTGCGGGACAACGAAACACAAACCTAGCAGAATTTCAGGTGTCTAATACCAATCAAAACGTTGCCTGGCTTAAGTCTGATACGGATGATACGCTTCGAATGAATTAAGGTGTGAGCTCGTGGGTTAGCCACTGGGATTGCTTGAGATTCCTGGCAGGGACTGGGATTGCAGATCGAGGAGACCGAGCCATCTTCTGAATTTGACAAGTGCTAGGCCTGGGCTTATTAGTTCGGACTTTTAGTAATACTATGCAGGATTCGGAAACCAAAGAAAGTTTCCGAGGCCAAATGGACCATGAACTACGGTAGTCGACCCCTAGCCGAACAAATTCTAACGGGGAGATTCTCGGCAAAAAGGTGTGCAGAAAATCTTGTATTGCGCTCAATATACAAGATTTTCTGCACACCTTTTTGCCGAGAATCTCCTGGTTAGAATTTGTTCGGCTAGGGGTCGACTACCGTAGTTCATGGTCCATTTGGCCTCGCGGAAACTTTCTTTGGTTTCCGAATCCTGCATAGTATTACTAAAAGTCCGAACTAATAAGCCCAGGCCTAGCACTTGTCAAATTCAGAAGATGGCTCTGTCTCCTCGATCTGCAATCCCGGTCCCTGCCGGGAATCTCAAGCAATCCCAGTGGCCAACCCACGAGCTCACACCTTAATTCATTCGAAGCGTATAATCCGTATCAGACTTAAGCCAGGCAACGTTTTGATTGGTATTAGACACCTGAAATTCTGCTAGGTTTGTGTTTCGTTCGACATAGAGACTTTGAGAACCGATGACCGGCGGCTTCATCATCATCATCATCAACCACCATCAATAACCGGTGGTCAAGTGATTCTGCTCACCCGGATTAATCAGCCGCTTCCCACTGCGAATATCATCACTACGTGTGGCCTCGATTGTCTCTCATCTCCAGTCAAATCCTACTACATTTCCTACAAGGCGTGACTACTTGCTTTCTGTGGAATGGCAGGACATTACTACACTAACGTCATCTACTTCTAGCTCTCTTATTGATTCTCGTTGAGCCAAGTAAACGATAAGAAGCACAAACATTTGTTACACCAAAGTGCACACCACAATGAATAACGCCGGCGAATTGTATTCAATGTACTGATCCACGTTCTTTCGTAGGTTTACAAGGTTACCATGGAAGCTAGCCATGGGTTTCACAGGTGTGGAGGGTTACGTCGAGTATAGCAACCTTTCTTATCTTATCTCGTATAGCAAACAAGGAAATAATTTATATAAAGAAAGATGGACAGTTAAATTTATATTTGATTTGTTACCCCTTTCTTTGATAGATTATTATTTGATTTTTTAAATTTTATTTTGGTTTAATATAATATTCTTTTGAGTACAGATTTATAATTTAGAAAACTCTCATGATTATATATATATAATTTTTAAAATTTTTATATTTAATTTAAAAAATATTATATTCAAAATTTTCAAATATAAATAAAATTGTAAAAATACATCATATATATAAAACAAATTTTAAGTCTCTAAAGTTATCAGATTTAATTAAGTTTATGGATGTCTATGCTAACCAAAAATAGGGAAAATTTACGGAAAATAGATACGAAAATTTACGGGTACCCGTAAACTGCCAACTGAAACCCCCGAGTATCTGCGTAACGGGATCTTTTCTCACCCCAAGATGATGCACGATTATAGGGTTGTGACAACCTGATGTAGATCACTAGCGTTATGGACTAAATCGTTCAAGAGATGGAAGTCAATACCGCGATGCCGCAGATAGGAAGATTGGATGCAGAATAACTACAGGCACCGATTCAGGAACAGTTGGTCAATGGAATGTCATGGCATGATCTTCTCGCTAGGGAATCAGGCGTGTAGGAGGAAGCTGTAGCAGCCCGCTGTGGTGATGTGTAATACAGCGCACTGTCAATCTGCTCCACGCCTCCGTCAGGGAAATTCACGACTGTGCCACCCATGGCACAGTTAATGGTTAATTTACTAATATTTGTGGTTTGTACGGAGACTTGGACTCATTGCCCAGACAGCTCACAGGATCTCCATCCACAAAGGTAACCAATGGTGTGAATCGTTTGAATGACTTTAATATGCATGAGGTTCGCGTTGACAACCACAAGAGATAAACTTTGGTGTGGCTACCAGAAGTGTGCTTCTCAGTGACCTTCGTGGCTTTATTTTTCTGAAGCTTAGAATCCAGAGTTCAGGAATGGAGAAGGGGAGATGGTATGTGCAAATGATCTGATTCAGTTCATTGACTTGACTACTGGACTCGGATCTCTAGAAACATGGTAAAGGAGGTCAGTAGTCAGAAGTGGACCCGGGTATCTGGATGAAGACGCTATCTGGAAAGCACAGAGGCTGATCCGCACCGTCGAGGAAACATGTGAATAGAGTAGAACGATTACGAACTTCTTGGTGTCAGTGAAGAGATCGCCTCGGTTTTGAGGCACCAATGATTCTGCAACCTCTTAAGTACATCGTGAAACTGGAACGAATATTGAAGGTCTATATGAGAGGCTAACATGATGAAAACTGGTCCTGTCAGGTTGTGCTTTGGAAGTAGCAACAAATTACACATTACAATTTCCAGCTACTGATTTCACACTAAGAGTGTGCACCAGTGGTGATCCACAAGCGTACTGTATTTACAATCTACGGAGAAAAAATGTTGTTTAAGTTTCAGATAATGGGATCAGTGTCAGCTGCTAAGTTCGAACTTCATTCTTCTTTCTTACTTATCAGAATTGCCATAGCAAACAATAAGAACATGTGCTTAATGGGACTTGCTACAATTCTAAAGAAACGAGACGAGACCTGGTCGGACACAAGGCTTCCACACTAGCTGGAAGGTTTTCTAAGTGAACGAAGGCGGGTGGTTCGGAGGCGTTGGACCTTGACGACAAGAAAGAAGCGGAGAAGGATGAAGTCGGAGACAAGGAGCCTGATTCTGAACCGCCGGTACTATCATGGACGTGAAACTTTCTCTTCAGCAGGACTGCCTCGGGGCTGCTATAGCGTATCCCTCCTTCATCAGCGTAGTATTTCTTGCGGAAAACTAACAAGGCAAAGAGTTCGTTATTTACCGCTACGCATGAGGAGACATACTGTTCTTCTGACCATCCAGGGGAAACCATGCAATGCGATTGCATTCTAGTTCGCTTATATCCAAACGGAACATCCTCGTACTTATAGATAGCATCCTTGGTTACGTCACAGATGCAAGGTGATGTTCCATCTTGGCCTTCTAGCGCGAGCAATGCTCCTTGGGAACAAAGTTTAGCGAAATTTTCCGCCTGCCTCCACTGGTCGTGAGAGGGGTTGTATGCATCTGTGAAATCAGAGTCCTTCATATCCTCAAGGTCCTCATAGCGAGACCATCCTTTAGGCCTGGCATTGCCTCCGTACATGTACAGTTCACCCCGGAATTCCACGACATTGTGGCCAATGCGTCCCAGCGGCATCGGCTCAACGGAACTCCATTCGTTCTTGTCGAAATCGAAGACCTCTGAGTTTGTCCAGATCTCCCTGTCGCGATAATACTCGTAGTCGTACTTGTCTGCCTGTGGTTCTAGGCCTCCGAAAACGAAAATCTTTCCATCATATGCAGCACAACCAAAACGTTCTCTAACAACGCCCATACTCGCGCATCGTTTCCAGGTGCTTTCACAAGCTCCTAGGTCAAGCACATGGACTTCATCTCCTCTATGAAGAACCTCGCCGTTTTTCTCCTTGAAAAGACCCCCTAAGACATACAGTCGTCCATTCACGAACACTGCCTCGAAGTGCCCTAATCGCCAGGTTTTGCCAACTCCGTCAGCAGGGCTGGGTAGAAAATGCCAGGCGTTACGGGCCGAATCGTAAAGAGAAAGGGCAAGCTTCTTGAAGTCGTACGATTTCTGCAGCAGGCTTACTAGAGATGGATGACTGAGGACGAGGAGTGTCTGTGTAGCTCCGCAGCGAACTCGGGCATCGTACACCTGACGACTACGAAATGCTTGCTGCCAGCTGCTGTTGACAGTGGATAGAAGATAGAGTTTGGACCACGGCAGTAGAGTGAGAATCCGATTAATTGTTATTTCATCAGGCAGGCCTGGGAAAAGAGTACTCGGATCATCCTTAGACGTGCAGCCCCGATCCTTCCTGTCGTTGCTATTATTCGCAACCGCTGCCTGCTCTGTTGTCTCTCCAGGATGCTCCTCTCCGATAGCCAACGCGTTGTAGTATCTCGACCTTGAGCTCGAGGAGGATGCCATTCGACAGGGCCTCTGGTTTGTTATGGTACATGAACTCCGTGTGGGGCTTCTCAGCCTCGTAGCATCAGCATATGCCCTCTCCACCCTCCTCACGACCTCGGAAACGTCCTCAGTGATGGCTGAGTTCGACCGTTCCAATTGCAGCATCGCCTGCCGCTGCTCCGTCACTTTCTTCTCCAGTGACTGAACTCGCTGGCGAAGCTGCTTCAATTCGTCGATCACATTTTCTCTTCTGGTATTTTCTCGAAATCGAGATCTGCTCTCGTCGACTCCGGTGGTTGATGTACTTCTCTTTTTCGGCCTTGCATCTCTTTCAGTTCCCCTGCTAAAGTCCGCTCCTTCTTCCGACTTCCTATTCCTTCGCGCCGACTCCTTCGCTGTTGCGTAGAAGTTCGAATGCCCTCCAGAATTGCACCGTCTCATTGTAGCGGATTGGAATTGGCGGAGTCTTAATTTTTTGGAAAGGACTGCTCGGGTTGAGATTCAACCGTAAAATAGCCGGCTGAGTGAGATTGGTTGTAGATCAAAGCGATTCTTCGTTAGAGCATAAGATCGCCACTACCTAAGGTTGCCCCTGATACTGCACACTCATACACTAACGATTAGATCGAACACATTTGAGGATCGGAATAGGTACAAGAGAGATGTTTCCACTCCTCGCAAACCTAAGAAGCAGGGTAAGGTGCGAAAGATCTCCGATTACGAAGGTTGTACCAGAAAGAATTATGACGACTGACAGAATTATCAAGTTAGTATTATACTAAAGATTAGGTAGATCAGAGAAGACGCCAACAGATCCATATGCTGTCCGCATCAGCTCTTAAATCAACTTTTTGAGAATCCATCAAATTCTGAAAGGGAGGTCAACCTTGGTCAAAATCTCTTCAACTGAGAAAGAAAATGTTGATCAGAGATCGACAACTTCAGACACAGATGTGGAAAACAGAATTCTGCTGCCGAACAGCAGCTAGTTGTGGATCGCCATGGCATTGCCAAATAAAGGTGCTGCTGAGCAGCGAATGGAGGGGATCGTGTAGGAAACATCGACACACAGCATCGTTGTTCCGGAAAGGCCAGAAAGAGTTTTGAGGGATCAGGATTGTCAGCTTCAAAGCCGAGTCAGGCAACGCGGAGATTCATCTATTTCCGGGCAGGGTTGGAACCTTGAAATTTGCTTCCCTCTAATCTGCTAATTCTTGAGATTGATGTACTTCGTCGGATAAAAGACCATGTGGCATCAATAGACTCCATTTTTAATGAACTATGTCCACACATTGCACCAGAGGACAAAAAGAACAGTGCAGTTTAGTACACTTTATTGTATTTCACTACAGTCGAGAGCGTGGAGGTCGTCAAATGGAACAGCATAAAAAAGTTGTAATTCTTACGTTAAGTGAACATATCTCGTATGGAAGCTGGTTGGCAGAATCTAATCACCCGGCGAGTATGGAGATGTCGGCACGTCTGCGCTTACCAGCGCCTATCTATAGTGAAGATTGGAGTGTATACTGCATGCCTTTTCCATACGAGATAGAGACAGAAAGTGTGGCTAATCCAATCCACGTCGTGCAATCTTGCAGTTCTCTCTATCATTTATACTTCTAAACAACCAGTCGATAGAGATAGAGGTATGTATAAGTTTCATCTAGCTCGGGCTACACATGATTAGGGTAAACCAGAGTACTTGAGTTTAGTGAATTTTTGGTTCATTAGTCTAATTAGTGCATAGCAAATTGAATTTAGTATCTAAATAAAATTCATGGAAAATTTAACATAAGAGAATTATAAAAAAAGATATTTTAATGTTAATTTTTTAAATTTTAATGTAATTAAAAAATATAATATAAAAAAAAATAAAAATTTATAAAATAATTATAAAGATAAGTTTTAAAATATTTATTTTAATTTTTAAAATAATAATAATTTTTTATTATTGTTATCATTTATTAATGAAAATTTAAAAATATATATATAAAATATGATAATAGTAATTAATAAAATTTATTAGTTATATATCATAAAAGTAAAATTTTAATTTAATATTTATATATATTTTAAAAATAATATCAAATACTACGACATTTTTATTTTTTAAAATATATAAATAAATTTAAAAATATTTATATAATACTATCTATCAATATTATTAATAAATTAAATAATATTTACAAAATTTTAAAAAATATTTAATTTAAATTAAAATTAAAATTATACCATTACAATGAATTATTTTCCAAACCACTAGAATGAGTTCAATTGGAACTCGCTAGTGAATCCACTATACAGTATATACCCGTATAGTTGTGTTTGTAATGCTGGTTCGCTGACGTTTCGATGTGGTGATAAGCGTGAAAGATAAAATCTCTGCAAGTTCCAAAGTTCCGTTTGTCTGTCGAGATCTCAACGATGTGTGTATTTCTCTCTTCCACCCATGGTTCGATGTAGTGACAAGCGTGAAAGGTCGAATCTCTGCCAGTTTTCTTCCGCCAATGTAACTTTGAAAGTTCCGTTTGTCTGTCGAGATCTGTATACTCTTTCACCCATGGTTCAAACCCTCCAGTTGTTCCCTTTGTCTGTGGAGATCTTTCAAATGGAATCATCTCTGCATACATATCCTTCAAAGATGCAACTTCCGGCAAGAGAATCGTCTGAGTAGCCATCGGATAGAATTATCAACAGTTTATTAATCTGTTTTACTATTCTGCAAGATAGAAGCTTCATAATGGTGCTTAGTAGATCAGTAGAAGTACGAATGAGTAGGCAGCCATTGAATTTTCCGCCTGACATGTCTGCAGTGTCCAATTTCGAAACGAGCCTCTCGGAGGAGCGACGCTGGTTAATATCTAGTCCAAGATAGAAGTGAAAAGTACTTCGCTCGCGCCAGACCCAAGGAAACTAAAAGAAACATAACGTGACAGCTTCTATCACTCCCTTTGCGTGTGAATCTCAAAGCTATCCATGATGGTACATCGATGAATGAGCATGAGCACGCGAGGGACGGACAAAGATGAGTTGCGAATTACTGCTGCAAGACAATTTCTGTCTTACTTATGACGTCCATTTTTCATGGAATTTGGTAAACTTACCATCTAATTATGATACAGAACTTGCACAATGTAGATACTTCGGACTCACAAAATCACCGTACAATAGCGATAGAGATTAAAGAACGAGACAAAATGTCAACTTGTGGGCGGAGGTGCGCACATTGGCTACAAACGCCAACCTTCCACGTTAAGAGCTCATACGGATTGGCTTATGCACACATCTACAATTCACATTCAGACCTCATGATGATTGATATCCGAAGGTCGCCAACCAGTATCGCGTAACAGAAGTAGTACATCTACTCATTCTATTCAGTTCAAAAGATGTCTGACAATCGACATGCATTATAGCGGAACCTGGAAAGAAACATAGAGCAACAACATCAAGTACGTCCGCAGGTGAGAGCATCACATCATGGCAGACCTCCTCGGGACCACTGTTGCACCGAGTCTTCTACCTCCAAACAGAAGCAAACATGTGACATTCACAGTCCTTCCTATCACCCAGATGCGAAATCTCTTTCTGGGTGGTAAACGGGACTAGTGGGACTTAGTCCCCTATGTCTTTTCGTTGTACGGCTTGATGGGTCTTCCCATCCTTCTTGTTGTCACACGCGGTCGCCCTCGTTGGTAAAGGAAAGAAAGGACTTGACAAATCTGTTTGAACAGAGGACTAATTAGATTCAACATTTGATCTAAGAAGGAAATCTTGATTCATTTGCTGTACAGAACTTTTCCTTCAGATCAGCGATTTTACTTTCAAATGTCGTGAAGGGTATGTGACTCAAACGCTTGGAGTTGGAAACCCAGGGATTTAGCAATATACTTACACATACTTCTTCTCGGATAGCTTTCCTGTCCGGACGAAAATCACTATCTGTTTTACGTCAGTGTTCAGCCATTCCTGTCTTCATTGTACTGAAACAACGTGTTCGCATACATCGAGAGGACGGCCTTATAGGCACTGGTTTCAACTCCATACTCTGTAATCAATGTCTAGATCGATTGCTCCTGACATGAATGATTTTCTTCAACCAATCTTTGATGGCAGCTTATCAATCTTATCATCTACTACGAAATTGCGATGGCGAATGCTGGATTGCCTGATTCCCCCTGACCACCACGGAGGTGGACACAGGATCCAATACCTCATTGCGAACTCGGAAATGTTGTCTACTACGGAACTGTTGACGACAAAACAAAAATTGAGCCATGGTGACGTAGTTCAACTGAACAAGTCACCAGGCGACAGGGACAAGGTGAATGGCATGTCCAGAAGTATGGCTAACCGCTATTTGTTGCTACGATTCGCAACTTGTTTCTCCTGTTCTCACTGTTCTCATTTCTATAATTAATCACAAGTTGCAAATAAGTACTGTGTGCTGCAGCGAGACTAAAACGCCCAAGGCTTTCCAAGTAGGGCATTTACTGTTTCAGTAAAGACGAATGGATTTAAATGTGAGACCAACTTCAAATCCAGCTAGTGCGTATCCTGTTTGAGGAAGGTCAATACTTTTAAAGGCGAGATAACTTCAACTCCAGCTAGTGGGTTTCCTGTTCGCTAAAGCTCAATGGATTTAAGCTGAGATGAACTTGAAACCTGAGAGCAATCACCAGAAATTTGCTCTTGGCTAAGCTGAACATCATCTAGTATAGTTATTGCCCCGCAGTTTCAATGCCTGTTCATGTTTACGGTGGAGTGTAGTTGTCCAATATGCAGGAACTTTATAGAGAAGAAGAAGCGGACTCACCTTATGAGCCTACAATACTGTCTTTACTGTCTAGGCCTCACAGTCAGTTTCAGTTGGTAGAGGACCCAACTACTGCTCACTACTGAATCCTCCGGAAGTCTTCTTCCGAGAAGAAGATTATAACATTAGAGTTTCATTATAAATGTTGAGTATTGCTTGGTATTCGAGCATTGAGTGAGTGTTGACGGTTGAGACAGCCGGGAACGGGACAGGCCTTCAATCGAGACCCACTCGTTCAGGAGTATGCAGAAGGATGAAACTGACAAGCCGCACTTAGTCGAAAATATTTAGAAGTTCCTGGAAAATCAGATTGATGAGTGACTACCACAAATTGTACATATCTGAGTGCTTCGATAATTCAGAAAGTGAGATTGTTCGGCATGAGAACGTAGCTTACGGGAAGATCAGATTGGTGAGTGACTATTACAAATTATATGTATCCGAGTGCTTTAATAAATCAGAATGTGAGATTGTTAGGCATGCGAACGTATCTTCCGGGACATGAAGTGAACCATGTATATCCTAATGTTATTCGATGTTAATTAATGGGTGTGTTATATGTTATTGTGTGTATATCGCGGAATTAATGGGTGTTTTATATGCTTTTGTGGGGATACCAAGGGACAGAAATTTGCTAACATTTGGTATCACATGAAACGAGTCTAGATATTGCAAGGATAATATCAATATCAAATGTAAAATTTGTGGATGGAGAAGGGAATCACAGTGAAACGAGTCTAGATATTGCAAGGATAATATCAATATCAAATGTATAATTAGCGGATGGAGAAGGGAATCACAACTTCATGCGTGCGGAATTGAAGTCGAGGGACCTGCTTGTCCGGAACGAGCCTTGCACAGGACGCGAGACAAGAAACTTGAGGACAACAATGAGTGGGAGGATGCAGATCTCAAAGGGTAAGGTGGTATATAATATAATGAATGAATATTATGCACCTAAGTTGTGGGCCAAACTTGAGAGTCTATATACGATAAACTCCTTGACAAATCTAAAAAAAAGTTTTATACATTGCAGATCAAGGGAAGGTAGAGCATCATGGAATATTTCAATGCATTTAATAAAATCATTTGTGAGTTACGAGTATAAAGGATAAACTAGAAGAGGATAAGGCATTGCTATTACTGACTTGTCTCCGTCTTATGAGCATCTGGTGACAACATTTTTCGTATGGAAAGGATGATACAAAATTTGAGGAGGTGACTTCAACCTTACCTGTCAATTGAAATGAGATGTGTAAAAGACACAACCAAGAAATAAGAATCCAGAGACTTTATTTACTTGACGTAGGATAATAGAAGAAATTCAGATTCAGGGTAAATCTAGATCAAAGTCTAGATCTAGATCAATCTAGAAGGTTGTGCATTTCAATGACTGGAATAGTAGGAGGCTTGAATCCAACAAGGATTTAAAGGTAAACTTTCACTTCAAGCAAGTATAGAAGAGTTATATAGTATGTGGACCATGTTCTATATGCCACCTAAGACAAAGATCAATTTGAAGAGTCATGGATAAACATTTGGGTTGCTCTTGCTGCTGGGTCTAAATAAGGATTGCTTTCATGAGTACAAATCATTTAATGGAAGATATGTAATAATGGAGAACAGTATGACTTGTAAAGTAATATGCATTAGTACAATATGCATCAAGATGTTTGATAGCGTTATGAGGACCCTTGCTGAAGTGCGGCATGTTCTTGAGTTGCAAAAGAATTTGATAGCACTGGGTACATCGGACTCAAATGGTTGGAGGGGTGGAGCAGAAAATGAAACATTAAAGGTATCACAAGTAACATTGGTGGTAACAAAGAGCCGGACGACAATAAATCTTCATGAGCTGGTTGGAGATACCATTACAGGTGGAGTGGAAACTATAACATCTGAAAAGAAGATCCCAAAGATCTCACACACTTGTAGCACCTACATTTCAATCATATGAGTGAACTAGGTTGAGTGCATATCAAAGCAACAACTACTAAAATGGCCTAAAAAACTATAAGCTAAATTCTATGAGCATTATGTATTAGGAAAGCAGCGGAGTGTGAGAATTTCCATATCAATTTATTGCACAAAGGGATTTTAGACTATATGCATTTTGATGTTTGGGGTCCTGCACTTAGAGATTCAAAATTTAGGGTATTGTATCTTCTATCCTTGGTAGATGACTACTCAAGGAGAGTAAGGGTCTACACTATGAAGCAAAAATCAGAGGTCTTCTCTATCTTCACACAATGGAAGGTGATGGATGGAGATACAAATAGGAAAGAAAATGAATTGTTTGAGATCAAATAATGGTGGAGAATAAAAAGTTGTGGAGTTTGATAGATATTGTAAAAGTGAAAGGATAATCCACCATTCATCAAATTGTGTAACCTCAATAAAATGGTGTGGATAAATTGTACACCCTTGAAGAAAGCTTGGAGTATGTTAAGCAAAGCTAGATTGGAAAAGAGCTTATAGGCAAAATTTGAAAACATTGCTTGTCATTTGTAAATATTTCTCCCTCATTATAGCTAGTGAGTATAGGACAACTCCAGACAAATGTATAGGTCTGCCTATAGATTACTCTTCATGTAGAGTGTTTGATGCATAAGTTACTTTCATATCCAACAAGAGCAAATGTTGAAGTCAGATCCCAAATCTAGAAAGTATATATTCTTAGGATATGAGGAGGATACAAAAGGATTTAGATTATGGGATCCAGTCAGATTTGCTTAATTGTGAGAAATGATGTATTATTTGAGACTAATAACATGCAGATGGAGATGACTATTATGTATGAAGAAAAGAAAATAAGTCAGATGTTTGAGCTAGAGTTTGATGTTAGAAGTAAAGACATGTCAACTCCTCTAGATATACTAAGTGATTTATTAGAAAAGCAAAGTACAAAATTTATACATGAACGTTAATATAGGTATCTAATGCCTCCAACTAGAAGTGAAGACATGTCACCTTCTCTAGATCTACTAAGTGATCTATTAGACAAGCAAAGTACAAAAGTTAAACATTAACCATTAATATACATATCCATATAGAGATCGAAGGCAGATAGATTTGAAGATTCATTTCTAACTAATGCTCTTCTCATAGAGAAAGGTGAGAGTTAGTAGTAGAGAGAGACAATGCAAGATCAAGAGTGTCAAAGATGACAAGGTGCATTCACACTAGAACTTAACTGGACAGGTGATGGAATTGAGACGTATGGGAATGAGCTAGGAAGCAACATCCGAAGCTCCTTGAGAAATTGCTCCTAGCTGCATGGCTTTCTTTGCACCGAAATAATCTGATAGGACGTATACTGTTGGATTTAGGGGAAGAGAGAGTTGCACGATCTAGACTTGGTTGAGAATGGATTCACATGAGCAAGATCCCTGGATCACTAGTTAGTTAAGACTTGGTTAAAATTCTGTGGATCCCAGTGGTTTCACAGGACATCTATCTTTCCAGCTGAAGACTACGAAACCTGCAAGTTCTGCGTTTGGCGGATATGCATTCACAAGTACTAATCCTGTCTCCTTGGGTCAGTATTGCCTGTTAAAAGAACTTTCTTGGAGAGCAAAATAGTGACGGGAAACGTACCTCCGGAGCTTGAAGAATCGAGAGATTTCCAGCTTCTTTAGTTGTTAGTTGTGAGAGAATACGTCGATCCATCTCAGTCCTAGTCCCTTTAGAGATTGTTGCAAACTCAGATTGCTTAGTCGGCGATGAACTTTTGAAACTCTCCCAGTTCCCATAGTCAGGTGGAACCTGCGGAGATTCTATTTGGAGTAGGGGAATTGGAAGAGCTTCAAATTCTTACCTTGTTTGCAGTGCGTTGACAGGGGACAATCAATTTGAGCTAGGAGAACTTAAAAACTCGCAGCTCCTTGATCTGGATGGAAACGTCTTAAAAAACAAACTCCTATGCTCAGAGCAAGAGTGCTTGTTGCTCCGAGCAAGAGTTCGTATGAGCGACAACAGCATGACTGGACGGATTCTATCTGAATTGGAGCAGTTGGAAGACTTGCACTATCTTCCATCGTTAAGGATTGACAGGAGAAACAATCCATCTGAGCTCGTGGGCTGGAAAAGTTAATAGTTTCACAACTTGGCTGCTAACGTCGACGGGATGGTTCCTAGTCAGTTGGGAAACTGTTCCAAGCCAGGAGATCTTGCTCTGCGCAGCAACTTGACTGGTCGGAGTACACTTCCAACAAGTTCCGCACGGGAGATAGAGCTCATTGGAACTTCTGACGGTTGCGGACAACAAAATGGGCTATTACCTTCTAAGCATCATGAATCGCAATTGCTGAGCATCATGAGTCGTGTAAAGCCCTTGCTTATTTGAGAATTTCCGGTCGAAGGGATATCCATCAAAACTCTTGTTTTGAGATGTCCAAAATCTGGAGAGATCCAGCGTAAACGTAAGAATCTGGAGAGACCCGTCAACGTCTGTGATTGTGATTCCACCATCGTAACCCGAAACGATGTTGCTGAAAGATGAGAAGTCCAGCCCCTGGCAAAACTCCGCATTCACGCATTGATGCAACAATTAGACCACTTTCTTCTCAAAACATTTCATATTTTGCAACAGCGGTGTTCGCCGGAGATAGTTTCGAGTTGATTCTGTCACCTTCATTGGCCTTCCTCGAACACCACCCACCATCTCCTGGGAAGGAAAGGTGAAGTGAATCACCTCTCACAATTCATCAACGCAAATGTAATCTACACGTTCGAATGTAATCTACACCTCCTCTTTGTCAAGTTAGCAAAACGCATAGAGTTTTAGGATCTACAGATTCTGACACGCACCACCTCATCTTTGTCTTTATTCTTCTTATAGAGTTTCTCAAAAGGAATTATGTCAATCAGTACACCTTCTTCATCCATTACTGACTCGGAGGCTTTCACTCGTTCAAGTTCTCTATCTTCCTATTACCCTCTTTTAGAGATCCAAGGTTGCAGCTGAAAATTTTACCAGCTGCGGCTTGAATCTACCTCGCGTAGTAATACATTTACGAGCGTAAGTAATCGACCTTACAATAAGTAAATGATCTAATTCAACTGCTAACACTGAAAACTATCATATACATAAATACAAACCTGTTTTTTCTTACAACGAGAATGTAGTAACAGTATGAAAGAATTGGAGAAAGGCCACCGAGTAGAACACATGAAGGATATGAAGACCCCATCAAGCCTGTACAAAGGAGAGACAAGAGAGAGTTAAAATGGGGTTAGGTTCCGATAGTATCCATATGAAATCTGCAATATCGCACTTAAGATATCTGAGTTATTGTACTTAAAATATCCAAGTTATGCAAGTTCGTAAGTTCTATAAATATATAAATCAAATCAAATTATAATATTATTCAGATAATCTAACTAAAATATAATAATATGATTTATGTTGGTTTTGAGTATCTAATTTTGAAAAGGTGTTCATATGAAACTGGTGCATATTATTTTCATACTTTTCTGTGAATTTTTTTTAATGAAATTACTAAAATTTATAATTGTGGGAACTAGTTTTTGAGTTCGAGCAACCTGCATCCTCTAGCTAGAAGTGTTATACTTTCTCTTTTAATTTTCGTTATAACTTTAGAAACTATGTAATGTCTTCTTTTAAATTAAGAGACCTAGGTCTAAATAGATTTCAGATTCAGAGTTCCAAAGAAAAACATGTGACAAATCATTTCCCGGAATCAATTTTTTCTACAAGACTCATACTGTAGCACGAGGTAAGTCTTAGATATGACATACCATGCTTAAGAATACGAGAAAATTGGAATATGGGATCATAGGTGGTCAATATAACTGTGAAGCACAGATTATTATTCAAATATTACAAGTTTTAGCTAAAAAGGAATAAAATTTGGAGATTCATATATATATATATATATATATATATATATATATATATATATATATATATATATATATATATATATTGATAGCAGATGGCTTAAATAAGGTAGTGATGGAGGGCTCTCACTGGCCCATATAAAAAAATAAACATTATATTTTTATGATCTTTAGAAAACAAAGTTAAAATTTCAAATTTCAAATTTCAAATATATTTTAGATCTATAATAGAAGTATAAAAGTAGTTTATAGTAGGTTCATTTTAGAATTTATTTTATCTTATTTTACTGATTTTCCTATATAATCTCCGTAATTATCATAAAATAAGCACTAGTAAAAGATGAAAGAGAAGTTTGTTATGATATAAAAATATAATGTACAAGCTTTTTATTTTATTTTAGAATAATATATCTGATAAATCCTAAGATACACTATATTTACTATCTCCTACTTAATTGTATCGTGATCATCCTCCTCAATCTACTCCTCAATCTTCCCCTTTGGCATAGACTGACTAAACAATTTGAATAAAATTTTAATTTACCATCCATTATATTTAGTATCTATACATTTACTAAAATTAGCTACACCTTAGATGCAATCAAAATTATATATATATATATATATATATATATATATATATATATATATATATATCCATTTTAGAACTGATTCATTATGGAAATTGACCATAAAAGTAAGTGTGTACTTATGATATAGGTGGAGATTTTATTGTCAATATTTCTTGCCAAATGTAGATACCACCTTGCACATCCAACTCCACTACTCATTCATCCAATCCTAGTAAGATTGAGCACAATAGTAGATTCTACCTACACATAGGTTTGACACTTAATCATTTGCTCTAGAGCATATATCATCAAATACTACATTGAAGCTTGAGATTGATTTATATTCACTTGTCAACTTTGATGCTTGAGATTTTATGCCACAATGGGATACCACACATTTAACTTGTAACTTGCTTCACTCTCTTTCTGTTTTCAAAGTAAAATTAGATATTTCAATGAAGATTAATCAATTAAAGGATCAACTACACTCCATTCTCATCTTGAACTAGAGTAAATTGCTCATATATTGGGTTTTTTATTGAATAATACTTGATCATGATATACTTGTAGTCGTAGTTGAGTTGAGATAAAATATAATCATAAAATTATCTTATTTCTATAGGAAAAACCAAGTCATAATGTTAAATATGAAATGTAAAAACCAGTACATTTATTCAGTACCTCATCCACGCACTCTTCTTCCATACCTTGGTAATATTGCAACAAATAATCTAAGCAAGAGGAAAAAATATTCCATTAAGGTTAGGCTTAACAATAATCTTTTTTACAAACTCTCTTCCTTCTTACTTTGACTTTTCACTTCAAGACTTGGGTTTTGTAGTAATAACTACTTCTTAATATCCTTGTCATCCTTGCATTGGAGATGGTTATAGTGGTTAAAACCTAATTAACAGTGCACCAAAACATCACACTTGATAACTTTAACTACATCTGGTGGGAAGTTTGCCTTTGAGTATTACCTTCCGGTATTTGTAATGCTCTAGAAAATTTTCAAAGGTTTAAGAACAAGATATTTGAACCATTCATTGGAATTTTATGACAACTAAGTATAGATGTACTAATAGTATATTTGGTAAGACTGGATCATTCCCTTGAAGATATAGGTCAAAAATCACTGAAAACCAGATAAAAGTATCACTATGATGACTGTCTATTATTTTTTGTTTAACCTTTGGGCAAAGTCAATTCCAAGAAGAGTGTAATGTCACCAACCTTGGAACACTACAAAAATGTATCTAACAAACAATGAGGCTCATTTAGATTGAGTCCAAAAGACTCTTGAAGGTAATGATTCATTTAGAATAAAGGTCACTTTACCATGAAATTTTTGCACCTTCCCGTTTTGCCCGATCAAATTCTAATAAGCTATCATTGAAGTATTCCCCAAAACTATGATCTATATTTACATCAAAGGGTTTTGTTTGTATGAGATTGTTAGTGCTATGGTGCCTTACAAATAGGGTCCACGAACACATGAATTGAGGGGGAAATCAAATCTTCCTTGGGTCCAATTACCTTGACAACTAAGATAGTGACATAGTATTCACCTTTCATGGAAGGTACCACATCACATGAGTTGAAGTGATCACAATACTCAATCTCATATGGTGGTGTTATTTTATGATACTCCAAGTGTTTGGTCACCTCTCTTTGTATAGTACCTAGGGTTGCACTCCATTTCCACATGAATGATCTCTCTCACTCAAATGCTTCTACTCATGCATCAAGATTCCTTACTTCCACTCAAATAAGCATGTAGCTTCTCTTACAAAGTTCAGACTAATACACATACACCATTTTGAGAATCTTGATAGTGTAAAATTTGTTTTAAACCAAAAGAACTATACACCAAATGGACATGGTGGTCATCAAGCTTAAGCCACTTATACATTTCCTACTTAGCCACAAAGCAATCCAATGGTTACAAAGAGCTAGCAATCTCCTAGTTACATCCAAAACACTTACTGCTAATAACATCCTATCCACTAACCCTAAACCTAATCCATAAGCATGGGTGGGCCATGCTTATGCCACCTTAGTGCATTATTGTCTACCATTAGTTTATCCACTTCTAGACTAATACAAGGCCTTTGTATTGTGTCCTAGCTATTATGTACAAAGTATACATAGGAACAAAAGTTCTTGGTTTATGCTTACAAAAGCTAATATATCCTACCCATGAGATAACACTTAGTCATTTTTGACAAAGCTACCCGCTGTTTGTTTTGTATGAGGTTGTTGGTGAGGTTATGCTTTCTGAGTATGAATGGATGTTACTGGTGACAAACTGCTTGCTCCTTTACACATGTGGATTAAATTTGTGAGTTTCTTACGATATGCTTGAACTATTCATTGAAGCTAGCATGGATGGTGGTAACTTGCAAAATTTTGTGACCTTGGTGGTGGATGCTCCTTACAATTCGATTGATGTTGCAATGAGTTGGTCATTTTATACACTTTTTGTTCCAACATGTTAATCTGCATGTGAAGATCCTTCATCCTTTGTATGTTAGTGGTTCTTATTAGTCATTTATTCCAATTGGTCTAATAATTGTGTCATTGCCTGCCTGATCATTACAAGCAACCTTGTTTGTTAATTTTCTAGGCTATTTCATTTGTTGAAGAGCTTTTTTTGCTCCTCTACCTCCTTCTTGCCATTTAAAATTTTTCATCAAGTCCAAGATAAGAAGGTTAAATATAGTCTTGAGATTCTTGTATCTTGTTTCTATTGTTGCCATTTTAGAACAAGCCTCTTCAAGTTTGGTTTGTAGGCTCTTGAATTTGTCAGTTCATGCACATAGCTTGTCCTTACACTTCTCTTGTTGGTGGAAAACCTTAAGATTGTGTTTGTCACCTTTGGCCTTCAGTTGTGCAAGTATAGTTTTGTAGTGTTGGTATTGTTGTTGCTCATCCTTCTAAAACTTCTCCAACTCCTTATCCTTCTTTGCCCTCTAGGCCTTAGCTTTGTTCTTCATTGCAGAGGAATGGCTTCTCTTGGGCCATTGATTGTGCCGTTTTATAGAGGTGTCAAACCAACATCATTGGTTTGTTAATTATTGCATTGGGTTCTTTGTGCAACAAAAAGAACTCCTCCGAGGCCTCCATCTTAAGCGTTACAATATTTACCATATATACCATTGTTAACCACATGATGGACTTTCCTTCATTTTGTACTTGTTTTTAGCAAGGTTTTGGTCACAATTGTTCTTTGTTATTTGCCTAAGCTAGTGCTACTTGTGTCAATTTTCCCTCTATGCTAGCCAAACTTGTATCATTTGCCTCTTTCACCTCCATCTCCACCAGTTGTTGTTCACTTTGCAGCTTCCACCTATATGGAGACTAATTTGTTTCTGTAAAATGATTCTTGATTCTTGGTTTGGGCAGCATTTTGGGTTTGTTGCTTTGGGCACTTCTTGTCGTGTGTTGTTCTCCTTGACTAACTCCTTCACTTCCTCATTCCAAATCCCTAGAATGAGATTGATGATGGCTAAGCTTTGTGTCGGAATTTGCCTCAACTTGGTTACAAGAGTTCCCTCATCTCCCACCTTTGGCCCTTTCTCCTCTAATGAGAATAACTCTACACTCTTATTAACTATAGGTGGTGACAACTAGGCTTCATCTTTGCTTGCCTCCACCTATACCTCCTCATTGTCTATCTCCATCCTACTTGTCTATGGGATGGATTTCTCAAATTCACCTCTTTTTTTCCCCAGAATTCTAGAGTGCATACCGGCTTCCAGTATTGCTAGAAAATACATCTATCATTGGCACCAATTGTTGGTGCTTCTTGGAAGCCTAAATCTTTGGCTTGGCCCCAATCTCCTTCTTGTGTTTTAGGATTGGGTTGTAGGTCTCTATAATAGGTAAAAATTCCATGGTACAAGCAGACTCCTTGTTTGCCTTGTGGTACTCTATAATTTCCTTGGGCAGATCAAGATGCCCGCCGAAATACACAAGGTGGTAGAAGTTGCTGAGGTATTTCTTCTTCTTTTGATTAAGAGGTTCATCCTAATCTAGAAGTGAAAAATGAAGGGGGCCACACTTGCAGGTGTACCCTCACCCATGTTGTCCAACAGGTCATTGACCCACTCCAAACCATCCTTGCCCAACTCACAAGTGGTTGTTTGTGCAAGTGCTAAAAGAAGATTGCATTGTTGAGGTTCATGTAGGCTAGACTCTTCAATCTAAACAACTTCATGATGGTTTTGGTGATGACCCATCAAACCGGGTCCAAAACATCTTCTATTTTATATCTGTTTGCCAAATTTCCTCCTACAAACAAGTTATCAATCCTGTTCTTCTTCAAGTCTTGGCTCGGATGACCATGGGGTGTTTCAATGTGGATTTTCCAAATGGTGAGCAATCTTCTCCCAACACTTGCTTCCAATGATCCTCCATCTATATGGTCAGACATTGGTGTAGTTGCAACTCTTTTCTAATAAGGAGATGTCCAAAAGACTCCAATCCCATAGCAAGAATTCAAGCTTTTGACTCTTGAGGTAATCCGGTAATACAAACCCCATTGTAAAACCTCAAAGAGGTTTGCTCACTATCTCTACAAAAAGAACTTCTGTTTTCAGTCCTTAGCATTTTTTTGTGCCATTGCTAAAATATTCAGACTTGCAAAGCTAACCTATAACCTACACCCTCTTAGATTGTCTCTTGAACTTGTTCCGCACTTTGTTGGTGAAAAGGCAAGTCATGTCAATAATAGTGATGTTCTCATGCAATGCAACAAAACCTCAACCATGAAGAAAGTAAATTAAAATTTCTCCTTGTGGTATGGACCTACATTTTATAGTCTTATAGAACTAGTCCATCCTTCATCCCTTGTGGCACTTGATGAGCGGTCAACGGTCATGCATTAAACACATGTTGCTTGCTACCAAATGGTCTGAATTACTTCCTCTAGCTGCACGTTCATCCATGAAGCATGAATTTTGTTGTTGGCATTGAATTTGACAGCTCTTCTAAACTTCATAATGACATGACCTCGTGTCAACATATCTTTGTAGAATTACAATTCTTAACAAAGGAGCTTTGTAGTGAGATTGTTGTAAGAATAATAGGCTGTCAAGGAAACCTTGTTACAATATGAACCCAAAAACCTTATCCTTTGGATCTGGGTCATATTTTTTATATGATGGAATGGTTCACTTTGTGAGGCTTTTGTCTAACTAATAAAAAAATAATTTGTTAATATATTTTTTCATGCTATTTGCTAGGATTTCTAAAATTAACTAAAACAATAAGTTTGGCTACATAGCACACTAGAGTTAATGGGAGCAAGTAAGAACATTTTTATCAATGTATCTAGATGTTTAAAAAGATTAGACAAAGCTAATGCTTCATAGAAGGTGCATCAATTGATTAACAAACATGAAGAAGATATCAGAATTACCATTTCCTATCATTTTATCAAAGTTGAGATTCTTTCTAGGAATGGTAGAATATTATTGGAGATTTATCCCCTCTTTCTAACATAAAGCTCATGTTTTGACCTTTTATATAAGAAAGGAATATATCAAGCTCTTGTCTTTGTAGTTAAGGCAACTTGGATGGCTTATGAAGAGTTGAAGAAGGTTCTTAATACTAACCCAATTTTAGCTCAGCTTGATTGCCTAGGAAAATTTTCATCCTTATAAATGCAACTAACATGGTAATTAGGTGGACCCTTATCCAAAATGATGATGAAGTGCATGATCATACTTGTAGTGCTAGTAAATAAATGGCTCTTGTAAAAGTAAACTACTTTCTCATGAAGAAAGAAGATTTAGAAATTATCTTTGCATTGAGGAAGTTTAAGCACTACTTGGTGGAAGGCAAGTTCAACATTATTATTGATCACAAGGCTTTGTTGTGTGTAGACCATACAACTTGCATAGCTCAAATATCTTACGTGCAGTAGGGCAGATTTCTCATAAAGACTCTATTGGAACTTACCTCCATTTTACCTTTTTTGTCTCTCCCTTGTACGGCTTGATGGGGTCTTCCTATCCTTTGTTTTTTCTAAGCAGTCGTCTCCTTCCCAATATTGATAGAGTATCATCATACCATGAAAGCTTCAACAATATATTTTCCTTGAGAATGGCTTATGGATTGGAGTCCAAACTACCAATCTGCTTTGATATTCAAAAGTTTTAGATTCTCCAAGTTGGCTTAAGGAAAGAAAACAGAAGACTCAAAGAATTCATACCAAAAAAATTTCATGGAGTTGGAGGAAGCTAAAGCTATTGGTTTAGTTTGCATTCAAAAAGCTTGTGCTTAATCAAAGAGGAGTTATGACAAGTAACTCAAAAGGAGAACATTACCATATTTAAAGAAGATTGGATGATGCCATTTGATTCTATTGCTACAAGAAAGCAAAGAAGAGGTTCTAACTTTGGTACTTTGGTCCTTGTATCATATCATAGAGAAATCCTATAGTAATCATACTTACTTTAAATGGAAAATGCCATTTGATTCTATTGGTACAAGAGAGCAAAGAAAAGGTTCTAACTTTGGTACTTTGTGCCTTGTATCATATCATAGAGAAATCCTATAGTAATCATACTTATGATATTAAGGACATTGAAGGTAGATATGTTGATAGACTCAACTATGCTAGGTTGAAGGAAGTGATACTTCAATTTGAGAATAGAGTGAAAACTTAGTCAGATTGTAAATATAACACTCTAGGATGCACATTAGTAACTATATAGAGTGAAAATAGATACATAGAGTGAAATATATACAGTGAAAACTTAGTCAGATTGTAAATGTAACACTCTAGGATGCACATTAGTAACTATAAATATTTTGGTGGTTTTGAGATAGTTAGATAACTAATTCTAGTTATGATTACCTTAGTATTTCTTGATAAGGAGAAGGATAAAAGATTTCTTTTTGGACCCTTAGTGAATTTTAAATAAGATTATATTAGATTGGGACCTCTTTAGAGAACTTTATATTAGAGTATGATCCTTAATGGAATTTTATATTAGAATACATTGGTTGGAGTGAGACTTCAATCTTAGACATTGCATGGTCAAATTGACTTAGCATATAGGAGGTGTCAAACTTCCATTGGCTAACCAAATTAAGTGACCTTTAGTAGTGGAGGTACAATATATGCTCGCTTAAGTCTGCATTATGATCTGGAAAGTTTGATGCAGACTTAACTAAGATATGGGCTTAAAGAATATTGGGGACCTCTCATATAGTAAATGTATATATGTGGAAAAATCAATTTTTAAATTTACCAAACTTGCCATGGTGCCTAGAGTAGAATGTCTCCGCCTTTTGGTGAAAAAGGGGCTCATAGTTTACCAAGGCATGTTCAATATCAGAGTAGGCCAAGGCTTGGTAGACAACCATTGGATAGAGTCCTAATACCTTGTACGACTTGTGGATATATTTGGCATAAAACTTATCAATAGCTCACATGTCACTGTTTGGAAAGGGTGCTTCCTCGGGTTCATTTATGGTATACTCGTTATTGAGGGTCCAGTCTCTCTTTATCTTATCTGTGATAGAATTATATTGTACATTAATTCAGAAAGATGTAACAATGTGTGGTCAAGGTGCTAGTTAATTGCAGGGTCATGTCATTTTCTCGATAGTCAGTGGGGCCGTGGAAACCAAATACAACAGGTCAAATTCAGGAAAGGTGTAGTTACATAATTTCACAATCTGTTGATAAACAGATTGAAAAATAAATTTTGCAAGATATTGATCTTGGAAAATTTATCTATGGAATTGTGGACTTAAGCAAGATGCGGACTTAAGCAAGAGTATATTGTAGGTCAATTTAAGTAGATTTGACTTGAATGTTATAATTTTTAAATAGAAGAAGGTCCAAGATGGACCTTGATGGATTATGCTTAGAAGCTCCCAAAGAGACATATTTCCTATGTGATTGCACATTGACCAAACATTTCTTGATGTTATTTATGAAAAGTGGAGATTTTATAAAGTTACCAAGGCACTTATTATAGTAATTTTAGTGGGTAAATAAGGAGGAGTTTAGGAAGTGAAATGAATGGATTCCTAAGTTAGCTTAGAGTTTGTATTAGGTAAGGTGAATGAAGCTTTGAGACTACTATCTATATTTGCTAAGTAAAGAGTGAAATTTTCTACTTGAGAGAACTTTGATTATTATGTTGATCTTGGAAGAACTCAAACTCTTGAGGACCTTTTTGTGAGTATGAGAGAAGTGTCTTTTGTCTTGACATTTTTAAATGTAGTTGTGTTGATCTTGAAGGAACCTCTAACTTTCGAGGACACTTTTATGAGTATGAGGGAAGGGAATTTTTTGTTGAGATTTTTAAAGTCCTCTCTTAGAGGCTATTTTGGCATAAGATAGAGATTTCAGTCATTTGAGGGAAGAATGAGAGAGTTAAGAAGTAATGGGTGTTCTCTTATTGATTTTCTTTTATCCTTGATGGTACCTAATTCCAAAGTGTTCTTCCTTTGAGCACACTATACATATAAGAATAGTCCCTATAGGTATCTATTGGGTGAGAGACAAGCTTGGCACAATTTTTATTTGTAGGTCATATGAGTCTTCTTCAACTTTTTTGTTTGTAGCATCTCTCTTCTAGCAATTATTGGTACAAGTACTTGATC
This sequence comes from Lunularia cruciata, assembly GCA_948567375.1. Taxonomy (NCBI): domain Eukaryota; kingdom Viridiplantae; phylum Streptophyta; class Marchantiopsida; order Lunulariales; family Lunulariaceae; genus Lunularia; species Lunularia cruciata. The sequence goes on from OX419758.1 coordinate 62,907,722, forward strand.
TTTAAGATGTGCAACATCTGAAGCTTAAATTTTTGGTATGTATTACAATCCATTATTAAGATATAAGTCTTGATCTTGCTAAGCACAACATAAAAGACACAAGAGTAAAACTCCAAGGAAGGATGAAAGGCGGTAAACTTGGTAGCACTTTTGTCACAATATTTATAGCACCAAAGCTAGTTTGCTTTATGCTAGAGTGGTGATGTTTGTAATCATAGGTATTGTGGTCATGGTCTACTTGTTGAAGGTTCATGTTAGGGATACTTATCACATGGTAGGACCCACAATTACTTGCACCATTCCCACCATTGGATGTGCCATTAGCAGTGCCATTAGGGCTGGAGATCTAGGTCAAGCATTGGGGTATACCTTTGAAGTGCAACTCCACAAAGCTCACTTCTTTGATGTTGAGCCTTTGCGTTCTTGGCTATGGTAGACAAAGAGTGGTAAGCGTCACTAGGAGTCTTTGAGCTAGAGTGGGTGTGGTTTGACTATAATCAATGCCTGATTGTTGGTAGATTGTTAAGTGAAGGATCGAGGACAGATCTGATTTGAGTGTGATTGGAATAGAAGGATGAACTGATGGTTGTGGCACTTTAGAGTTCATGTATAACTTATTTGTGAGTTGTGCTTCTATATTGTATGATGACAACTATGTATGTTGTGTAGCAATGTATATATGCATGACACTTTTGACTTATTTATGGTGGTATGTTAAATATATACACACACTTACTTATTGGGATCTAAACCATCAAAGTACTCCCAACAATGCTAATTACTTGCCTAGATCTACCACCACAATGACATGTTATGTGTTCCCGTTAGCTCTCCCTGTCATGTAAATTAGCAAGTCCAAAAAATCCTTTGTACTTGACCAAGTCTAGAATTTTAGCTAATTCTATTTCATTGGTCTAATGATATGCATCTTGCTCATTTGAACATCAATGTGTTTGTCTTTGCCAAGCAATTTTTTTTATTACAGCATAGATTCTTAGATTTATTGAGATTTGAGAGCTCTCCTTGTCTAGCTCCTTGAAGGTTTTTGAAGCTTATGTAAGGTCTATGGAGCTTGTGTGATCCTTATTAAATTGAAAAAAATACTGACCTTTGCACTCACGCCATCACCCAAAATTTACAACCTCTTCCTTTAAAGATGTCCAAATAAGCACAATAGTCTTTGCTTAGTTGAGAGCCTTCATTAACTTCTTGCTTCCATCTTTATATGCTTATCTTCTTGCCCTTGTATTTAGTTGATAGCCCAACTTCCTCGTCCTTAAGCCTCTTCTTGCATCTCTAGATGGCATTGGCTCCTACTTCCTCCTTGTTTGCTTATTTCTTAAAATAGGCCATGTACCTTTTGTATACTTTCAACCTCTAAGCCTCCAACCACTTCAGATGAAGCAGATTAAGATACTCAAAGTCAAGTAGTGGAAGCTAGTACCCATGCAACTTTGGTTAAAATCTTTGAAACTAATACTAGCTTTGCACTCTAAGAAAAAATGCTTGGGATACAAGTCCAAGAAGATATTAAGAGAGGTTATAACTTAAAAATTACAAGGGTTTTAATTAAATTAAAGCGTACATTGGATTTTGTACACAAAACTAATAAATATTTGCACAAATATGCATGCAAGGACACACACCAACTAAAAAGATACTAGAAAATATATGCACCCAAAATAAGTCCAGATGTTATTATACGGATAAAGGTATGCACATTTACGTGCAAATTTATGCTTGTAAAATGCAAAAGTCCAAGAAATCTTGGCTTTAAGCTTGCTTTATGACTTTGAGGAAAAAATTTGGTATATTTACTTTTGAAACTCTAAAAGATTTACACAAACATAGCACAATTTCACTAGATATTGTGAAATTGAAATTTATGCCAATAAATAGTAGAATTCCTTACAAAAATTGGTTTTTATGTGCAAAGATTATATTAATATGCAATAAAATACAATATGCTTCCCTTCATGCAATTGTACTATTCCCTTTTGCTATTGGTTTGGCTTCTTATCTTGTAGATTTAGTTATTCTTAACACCTTAAGGGGATTTTCAGATTGAATGTTTGTATCTAAATGGTTGTTTTCCTCGTGTGCTTTATATTTATATATTTGTCTTGCAAAGAATGCAGATCATATACTGCGTATGCACAAGAGAAATTAAATGGATGACTAAGCATAAACTAAAATACGATGTGAACAGGCAAAAATATCTTAGCATAGTTATAGAATCAAGCAAAAACTACCTTCCCTAATCACATCTAATAGAAACATTTTTACGTGAAGTGCATATAGTGGGCATATTGATCATCAACCCTACTTTACAAGCAAACTAACTTTTCATAAAAGAGAATATCAAAAGCAATACAACTCTCACCATTGCCATGACCAAATAGTTTTTAAGGTAAATTGATTTAATGTTGTATGTACAACTCGAGAACACTAGATAAAAAAACACAGAAATCTAAGGAAGAGGAAATAAAAGTAACTTTTTCTTATGGATGTAGCCGGAAGGACTGAAAACAATGAGATAAAGCCTCTCTTTGTAAATCTCCTATTATAATCCGGTGATTTAGATGGAAATGATAAATTACATCATATATAAAATATGTGTATGATCATATGATTTTGCCGTCATACTTCCCTTCGTAGATTTGCGGATGACAGGTCCGACACACCGGAATTCTTTCCCGGTTGAATTGGACCATTAGTTTTCCGAATCGAAGGTGCTTCATATGGTGCACTTGCATGTTTTCCTGGCTCCCGCATACATGTGCACAAGGGCTCTCAATCCAGATGTGACCATTTGTACTCCAGCGTTCTGGAACATTATGGCACGAAAAAAAGCTCGTTAGTGAAACCCGTGCAGAAAACACTGTCAGATTGATAGTACACTAGACTGATTGATATCACTAACACAAGAATTTGAACCAACAGACACAATTCCATCTGGTAAAGTGAGTAGATTCTGGACGAATTTACCTTTTGATGGAGCAGGTGTGGAGACAGGAGTGGTCAATGGAGCAAGCCTAAGAGCCTTAAATGGAGATGGAACAGGTGCAGAAATAGGAGTGGTGACTGGGCTCGACCAGTGACAGGAGCAACCACTGGGGTTGCGCTTCACATGGTGCATGTCGATGTTTCCTTGGTTCCCGCATATACAGCAAGAGCTAGTTAGCCCCAGATCGTACTCCCCGGGCGGAATGTTTAGCGTGTTAGCTCAGGCCCTGATCATCACATACTTGTCACGATTGTTGGAGCTTGAAGAAAACAATCGAGCCACACTACCTTTGCAGTAATTTAAGCAGTAAGCCGAGCTTAAGTTAGACCAAACGAGTGCGATATCAGTCGACCAAGAACGCACACTCATCGTTTACAGCATGCACTACCGGGGTATCATGTTCGAATGTTTATCGTTTATACATCAAATGAGAGGTTTTTGCAAAATTAACGTGAGAATTTTATTAATGGGACACATACATGATAAAACCCTCAAATATTTGGTAGGATAGCAAGAATTTGAGATGAGAGAAATGCTTTATTCTACCAATTCTCATAACCTCACCTAAGGCATCTTACAATCCTAAACAAAATGTTATACTACTCATAACAGAAGAGGACATTAACTCATGGTTGAAGTACCTAACCCCACTTGTCAATCAATAGTTCAAGGTCAAGGTGATAAATGGCGAGGCTTACATTTGGAGTAAATAGTTTTCGTTGAACAAGTATCAGCTAAGTCTTATGAAGTGAAACAATTTCTATATTGCCTTCAGGAGGAAAAGGTGGTACTTAGCTCAAACTTGGTTAGCTTGAAAATACTCGTAAATCAAGTGTGTAGATAAGAAAGGTCAAATGGTAAATGCCGTGTAGTTGATTTTTATTTTTAAGAATAGCGTGTTTAATTTTTATTTTTTTTATTGAATATCTTAGTGTAAATTATATTTTGTCTTCCCAAAATATTTAGAGGAATCCATCTCCACTAAAAAATGGATTCCACTACATATCCTCTTTTGTTTCAACTTGAAAAAATAAAGAGGTGATAAATAGTCAGCCTAGTGTTGAGCGGAGGGATGTTAATGTTGTTTCAGTAGTATCTTTGTAAAAAAGTATAATGACTTTACTCTGGCTTGATTAGGGCTTATATTGGAGAGCCTTTACTATTTAGTCTTCATCTTCGTGATTTCAAAGGAATAGCCAGTGATATATTTATATGTGTGGTTACAATATAGAGGCCATTTTAGATTATGAGTAATGCGTTTAGCTCCTAGAATCATATATTTCAAATTAAAACAAATATAATCAAAAAAGACATCATATAAGAATATATAATCATAAATGTCCCAGTGAAATATTAGGGAGTCCTAGAATTGGACAAAATTTTTGACTATTTAATAACTTGGTAGAATTTGAAAACTGTAACCATTGAAAACTCACTACACCACCCTTGAGTTCAATAAAAATAAATCATTAAATCCATATATGTCACGGCAAGGCTTGCAGGGGGTCGACCTCCAAAGAAATGACTCACTCAACCGGCCCTTCGAAGCCATCAAGCAAAGGGAATTTATTCAATCCCAATAAATATATATTCGATTTGATACGGGACGAAAATAGTCTGGACAGACACCGATATATTTACAATATTCCGCCCATTACACGAAATGTCAAATGAACGGTCTAGGTATGAAATTCACTTCAAATTATTCCCCTCAGTAGGAGCCACCGTCTTGTTGTAGCCCTGGTCTAGACCCACTCCTTGCCGAGGACATTTCTACCGCTGTAGTCTACCCAGTCTTACTAGTGTAGTCAGAATACGTATGGTGGAAGCAAGCAACATTGTACTCTCGTAGCTGATCTTCTTTTGACTTGGCAGTTGGTTTACGGTTTACGTGGTTTGCCTGTTGACTTACCGTGAACTCCACTATCGTGGGTGCGGTTAAGGTGTGAGACTGGCAGTCAATTTAGAGACTTAGGTCCAGTCTACCGCTACAGTAGAGCACTTGCACCTAACGAGTTCTGTTTCCTTAGTCGTGTGAAGAGGAAACATTGGCTGTCCGGAGAACCCGACTATTTTAGTAGCTTGACGCAGGGGCTTACGTAACTCTCTTGGAACGAGGAATATGTAGCGGATGGAGAGAGAGAGGTTCCGGCTCTAACGTTTCAATCCAACCTCACGCAATTTGTCCTTTCCTCCCAACTGTTGGCAGTAGCAGGAACACGGAAGGTCTGTCCACGAGGGTCCATAGTTGACGGTGGAGAGGACCAACATGTGGCAAGCTGCGAAGAGCGAGTACGAGATAGGAACTCTAGGGGAGCAGCAAAAGATACGAGGTCAGCTGTATAGCGGGCAGCTGGTCGGGCATCTGCCGAGGTGGCTTGCACGCTCTGGAGCGTGCTGTCCAGGCTCCAAGTTGCCCGCGGGCACTGGGGACACGGTTTAGCAAAAGTCCCCAGTTTATCGTGGCAATGTAGTTGGGATGTCTGGCAGCGGTTTCAGGATGGAATCCCCTGCTACCACACAGATGGACTCATCAACTTCCTTCTGGATCTCGAGGGACCAGCCGGACAATTGTCTTCCTCATTACCCAGGACAAGGCCGGAAAGTGCAGTGCCTTTGTTGACGAGCTCTACCCTGGCGGTGCTGTGAGGTGCTAGTTTGTACAGTCACAGAGACATGAGTTTAATACGCGGAGGACAGGTGACCGAGTTTGTCAATCGCGTCGCTTGGAGGGTCCCCACTCAGTTTTTCTACGGCTTGAACGACTGCAGCCATACGTTTAATCGATCCGCCACGTAGTGGAAGTTCCGGGTATGCAACCGAGTTGGAGCTGAAGCAAGCTGGAGTTGGAGTTGGAGTTATGTTAGCGGACAGGCTAGTTTTAGATCAACCACAGTTTTGTTTTTAACCATGGTGGTTGTCTAATCCCCACAAGGCATCCAACAGAATTGAGTTGAATTCCTGTACCACGTTAATTAGACTGGATATCTTTGTCACCCCATCTCTCCGTAAGGGTCGTTTCAGTGCTAGTTCTTGCTACTGCCTTCTTGTGTCATTTTGAGTTGAATCCTTGTGCCGGTAGACAAGTATGTCTTAACGCTCTTTCTGTACCTCGAATGGAATTCTTGTCTCGAAAGAGTTCTCTTGATCGTAATTTATGATACTCATATCTGAATGACTCTCGAAACAAGGAAGGAAAACCTATGATGAAATACTGCTTTAGCAACTTTGAATTACGTTTCTTAATCGTTCACTTCTAGCAGAGATAAAAAACACTCTTGACTTGTGTCATCAATATGCATGCAAAGGCTGTAGTGTCAGTTTTGTAAATTGAAGTACGACTGCAAGCAAAGGAGGTCTGCTGGAATAAACTCAACGTGGGACATTCATTGCTTCTAGTTCCCTTCACTTGAATATATGGCTAAAACTCTTCAACACTCGGCCATCCACTTGTACAGCTCTCATCCTACTCCATGCATACTTCATGGTTGTGGAGACACCCTTTGGACTTTTCAGAAGCTTTGCAATGTGGCCACTATAACAGGTTATAATGGTCACTCGTACCCATCATGGGGCATTTTCTGTCTTCTACAGTATGTTCAGCTGGCGTGAGATTTGTTCCTACTTGCCTCCGTTCTCTCAATGATCGCCTTTGCTGTTGCTTCATGAAACTGTATACAGTACGTACTTTGTCATGGGAGGAGTGCTCCAGATTCGCATACTAAGATGGGTCTTCTGCCAAGGCTTAGACTTGAGCGACATGGTGATGATAAGAGTTACTTGCTGTAGACTAGTTCTCTGAAAAGGGAGTGATAAAACTCCCCAAAGTACCACATAGAACACATAAAGGAGGGGAAGACCCCCTCAAGTACAAAGGAGAAACAAAAGAGGTAAAATGGAGCTAAGTTCCAATAATATTGATATGAAAAATCTTCTCACCTAAGATATCCGAGCTGTGCAAGTCCGTGAGGTCTATAAATTACCGGAGAGCCTGAAGAAGCATTACCTAGCGTGATGTGGGCTCTCCTATGTATTGCACCAGCCAATGCTCTCTGTAGAGAAATGCACACACGCTGTTTAAAAAATGCTACAAAGTATGAGAGTGAGAATGGTATCCTTGATCTCTAATAGTGTAAGTTCTTGTATAGTCCCCAACAAATGCATAGAACTTCATGTCCATCCCTCTTTATAACTTTAAAGCTAGAGGAACAAAGAGGTGACCTCTCTGCATACTACAATAAAGAACATTTGCAGATTTAGTTTAATAGGATAAGTTCTTGTGCACTTTCAAACAAATAAGTCAGAACAGCATTTCCATCACTCCATATAACTCTAAAGGTAGAGGAACAAAGAAGTGACCTTCACTCCATATAACTCTAAAGGTAGAGGAACAAAGAAGTGACCTTCACTCCATATAACTTTAAAGGTAGAAGAACAAAGAAGGGACCTTGCCGTAGTATAAGCTATTCAAATCAAACCGGTTAGTTTATCGAGTAAATCGCAGGAAAAGTACCACTATGTGTATAGCGTTAATTTGGGATAATTGTGTATTTGATCATTATCGTACTTTCGACTCTGTTCTTTTCGTTTCATCTCATAGACTTTTGTTTTACTCAAATGCATTTACCCCATCCGAGTACCAGTCTGAATAGACAAGAAAAACCCCATCTTTACCTGGTAAGATATTCAAGGATCAAACGAAATGATCCAAGTACAAAGGCTGAATAGATAAGAAAAGCCCCATCTTTACCCGGTAAGATATTCAAGGATCAAACGAAATGGGGAAGAGATGATCCACGAACTTTTGAGGAAACGAATGAACATTAACCAAAGTTCCCCAGATCAAAAAAGGAGTACATATTTGAGCAGGAGAAATTGAATAGGGTAGATGGAAGGGTAGTGAAAACCACGTACTTAGTGCACAGTACAATGCTGCAATTTAATATTACATGGTAGGCAGGGAACCATGTCACAACGCCTATGCTCGTTAACCATGTCATCTGACCATCCCGCAGGGGCCACGTGGTACCCAGTACAGCATATAGAGGGTAATTCTCGTTCTCTTCGGTACCGAGATATTTCGGAGCCCCTCCAGAAGTAGAGGTTCTCCTAACCACGCAACGGCGATCGCACCCAGTTCAGTCAGATAGCTCTGTTATTGCGAGGACGAGAACGGAGGCGAGGTCCTCTCGTGTGCCAAACTGCCCGCTGGCCCCGCTGCCTCGTGGTTCCTTCTGGGTCTGTGACGCGTCGCTTTCAGGTGCGTTTTCCTCTCGCCATAGCCGCCCACTCTTTTTTGGCGCTCTACTCTTCCTTCCGGTTGCCCATACTCACCGCATTCCTACTCCCAAAGTCTTCAGTATAATCGCTTAGACTTCACACAACTGTAGAAGTACCCTTGAACTATCAATCGCGCGAAGAAATTTCCATCTCTTCTCACCGTTTCAACATTTTATCTCTAGTCCTTCTGCTCCTCGCGAAGAACCTTGGTCGAGTCACTTTGCTCGATCAATTTTCATCAGTAGATACGGAACTGTGTTGCTGATCTGCTACAGAATCAGGTTTGAGGTCGGCGATTTTGGGAGTCGGGAACACCGATTCCTTCGAGATTTTGCGAGTTCTTGCGGGTTGAGAGTATTGTTGTAGGCAAGATTTAAAAGGATGTCGCCAGGAATTATGGTCACGCAGCTTGCACAGGGTATTGGAGTCATCGCTGGGGCGTGGGCAATTAAATCGATTATGGATGCAGAGAATGAGAAGCCGATGGCAGGGGGCTACTCTCGGTGCCCTACTTGTAATGGATCACGAAGGGTTCCGTGCTTGTGCAACCGTTGGTCCGATAAGGATGTAGGGTGCAGCACGTGTAGTGGCAGCGGGCAGATGAGATGCAACAGCTGCGGTGGAAGTGGAACTGGAAGGCCTCTCCCCGTGCAAATTCAGGCTTCAAATATTCCCGGAGGATCGCGGCAGTAAGAGTTCCATCCATTAGTTTCTTCACCCTATGTGTCTGTCACTTGCTAGAATTGTTGAACTCACGACATGCATCATCTGGATGCCGTTCCGATGTTGAGGCAAGCTCGACTATAACCTTGCGTACAGTAGCGTACTCTGGATTGGGGTATGAGGAAAGCCATATCTAGGTTCACAAGCCCGAAATCCATCCTAACGGATGGGGGTTGACAGTCGCAAGTTGTTCAAATCGACGCAGGGCTGTAGTTGGAATTTTCTGTAGTTGGATTTCGGCCTGTCGTGCTCACAGCATGTGCTCTACCCGTGGATATAGATGCTGAAATTTATTCTCTCGGAGCTGGGTGTAACCAGCTGTAGGGTGGCTGTATTGTGTATATGTATCATGGGTAGGAGTTATCACAAATCCAATGTCGTGAAGTGAAACAATTTTGGCCTCTTCACAGTGAGCAGTTTCTACCACTATTTATCTGCACGTTATCCACGTGCCTCGTAGGTGCAGCCGAAGTCTGTTGTAAAGTAACATTGTAATTTAGAGATTGTCAATTGGGAAGTCGATGAGCAATCAAACATTGAAGAAGTGTACTGGGTATTTTGCCTCGCACATTTTTTATTCCGCAGATTCGTGTTGGATGCTATGCCATTCTGTCAAATTTGTGCGAAGTGTCCTCTCTTCAGAGCAGTTTGTGTGCTTCAGCCTTTCCATCCTTGGCTTTGGGGATTCTTCTCTGGCTGTTTCGAAACGGAAAGAAGTGACGTGACTTGACTCCAAGCACAAAGTATGTTGTGCTTGTTTGCTCGAGATTGGTTTACATTTGCCTGATGTTTGCCTGATGTGCTAGTCCGTGGGAGACAACCAAATTGAACAGGTGGAACGCGATGTGCATAAACTTTATATGACGTCGACAGGGTCTTTTGAGCTGGAGCTTCATTTCAAGCATACTTTCTGATCATTGGGGCATGCACTGTCCTGAGTTGACATGTATATCTCGTGAAGTTCTAATTCGCAATATAGTTGTTCTCCTCTCCTCTGAACTCACAATGGTAGAAGATACGTTGAGCCGTACGACAGGTACTCCAGAGTAGTGTGAGCAGTGGGGCGAAAACACTTTGTGAAGTTCAGAGTCGGCGAAATGGTTTCTAAATTGGAAATTTGCGACGACAGGAATCCCAATGGATGGGGTGGGAGAGATGGATAATTGAACTCGTTTACAAATTACAAGAACTCTTGGTCGAGGAAGAGCCCGATTATACATTTTAGCTTGTAGTTATTTTCACTCTTCTGTTCGGCAACTGGTGAAAGAAACTTCTGGGTGATACGGAAATAGGCAATGTGTATGTCAGTTGAATTCATATTCATCGTGGAAACATCAGAGCATCAGTTACACAGTTTTTGCACGGATTTACATGAAGTTGATATCAACTAGCACGAAAACTAACACGAATTCGTCGGCAACCATCATTAGGTCCTGTTTGCCGAAAACCCTTGATATAATTAATCTTCGTCTCCAGTTTGCAAACGTCTTACTCATAGATAACTCACAAACTTCGTATAGAAACCATTCGTTATCAACACATTTAATCTGCGAAAGAAATTTGGGCAAGTACAGAAGTGTATAAAACAGATTATTAGACGTTTTCACTACGGTATGTGGGTATTAATCTGACTCATCGAGACGACCAGCCAGGTCTGGAAAAACATGACGTCGGTTTCTTCTTCAGTATGTCCGCTTAAGGCCTCACTCTGCAATGTTGACAGATACTCTTAAAACTCCAACGAGTCTATTCCTACATCGTTTGATTCAGCAGCAAGACGGAGTTCTCTGCACAATTGTACCCACAACCCAACGGAGCAAGGAGTTCCCAAAATGGATAGATGAAAACAGTAGGGCGTTCCAAAAATGAATTTGACGCGAATTGGACATTCCTTCCTGTAAAGATCTCATAATTTATCTATTCATGGGTCCATTAACCAAAAAAGGAACATTCATGAAACATTCCCTAACAATTTAGGGTTTGAATTGGTATTTTTTCGATCACTTTATCGGGCTGTAGTTAATTTTCGGTTGTTAAGTGTTATGGACCACTTCGTAGCCCGTAAAAGTTGACTGGTCACGCTTTCGTGACCATAGATTTATTTATTCATGGGTCCACTAATCACACTAGGTACATTTATGAAACATCCCTTATCAATTTAGGGTTTAAATTGGTATTTTTCGAACACTTTTTCGTGCTGTAGTTAGTTTTCGGTAATTAACTGTTATGGACCACCCGTAGCCTCTAAAAGTTTACAGGTCACGCTTTTCATGACCGATATCATCTCAGGAGGCAACGGGAGTTCTTACCAGAATATTGATGGATTCTCCTCCCACTCCCCGTAACACTTTGCGGGGTCTCTTATCATTTCCCCGTAATTTTATTTATTATTACTTTCGGCCCGCCGAGTTTTGGAACGCCCCCATCTTCTTTTTCTAGCCCAAGCAAATGCTGCGAATGTTCGAGCTGCATGAAACCATCAGCCTATTCTGCTCTCACACTGCATCGTAGTATTGAACAACACGAATTGTTCTTTAGCTGATTTGACCATTGAGGAACTAAGCACGGGACTTTCAAGCCGTTGGCAGTCGAGTAAACTTCAGTCATGTAGTTGACCTCTGCTATTATTCCACACAAGAAGCTTCGTATTTGTTTTTGGTGGCTGCCTAAGGTACTTGGTCGATCGTTGACCTATGCGTGAAGCAGACATTTTGATTTCTGGCTACGATAGTCTTTTCACTGCCGATCTTTAATTACGGTAGATATAATTGTATATGATTGCGGTAGGTAGTTAAAATTATTATTTTTGCAGAAGATTAGCTTTAATTTGAGATTTAATTTCGGATCTACGATCACTCTATTATATAGTCTATCACTAGGAAAACCGAGAAAGATGAGGCTCTAGATGGGACAGGTAGTTATCTTGTAAGAATATCATGCTCTTTGTGAAAATTATATTAAATTGATCGAGAATCATAAGATACCGGAAAATATTTCATTATTATCATCTAAATGAGAAGTAACTTTGAATAATATATTCTACTTGAGAAACATTACTTTTATCCTTAAAGTAGAAATATACAAATTGAAACAAAAATATTCTACAAAATCTCATATATTCTCATTTGATATTTATTTGATCTGTGGGGCTTTAATTTGTAATCTTATTATGTGAAACAACAAAGATCATCTTAGGTTGTATAATATTACCTAAATTCATAAATTAATACTCTTAAATACAAAAATAAAAATTCCTTTTTTATGATGTTATCATTTTAAAAAAAAACCTGAAACAAAATTTCAATAGGAAAATGAATCATTTAGAGTAAATAATCAATTTTCTAAAAGAATATCTCTTTTGCAGATTCATGAAAGAGTACCGTTAACAGATGTTCCAAAATGCTAAAAGTCATTATAACGTAAAATAGAAATTACTATTTCATACCATACCAAGGAACATATATATATATATATATATATATATATATATATATATATATATATATATGCCTGATATGGATAGGTTCCGCCTTATAATTATAAAATTTGCCAACTATTACAAGTTAGTTCACCGAAAGTTCTTAACCAACATAGCTTCTTATCTTACTAAGTAAAACTTCTCCTTAAGATTTGGTAAAATCGCACCAAACTACTGTAAATGAAAAAAGCTATCACAATTTCTTTCGGGGATATACTAAGGTCCCAAGTAAACTTACGGGGACATCTTATATCAGTAATTCTTTTATAATTCTGTCCGCTAACTAGTCATGATGAGACAGTTCTTTTGTGACTTTAATAATGAGAGATCAACCATCCAAATCAATATCGAACTTAATTATTTGTCATATATCTCATGTCGCGTGTAGGAGGTACTCATTCCATGAAGTATAATAAATAAATAAAATCGTTTATTTCATTCAATTTTTAGTTTTTAATTATTCTCCTTGTAAATTTATGATCATTATACAATTCTTTAATTCTCTTGTTTTAGTGGATAATACCTCATAGTGTATAAGCTAGAGAATTACATATTCACATATATACATATTATACTAGAAGAAAGATGAATATTATTATAAATAGGTACAACGAGGGGGAATTACCTTGGTATAAAAGTACGCAATTCGAGCTATTTAAGTTTTGAGCTACGTATGCCCATCTCACTCGAAAAACCAATGGTGCTATCGATTCATATTATATGAGATCACATTCTTTTAATGGAGAAAGAGAACTTCGCATCTTATATCACTTTATGAGTTATGGTGATAAGTTGTGCTTTAATGATGGAAAGAAAATATGTTTATAGTACAATTGCTTTGGGAGACGAGTTTCTACTCTAAAACAATCTCGAGCTATTATAATATGTTGTGTTTTAATATTGAAGAGAAAGAGTACCAATGTACAGAAGAGTAAGAGTGCATGACTCGTAAAAATAGGTACATGTCAAAATAGAAATCTCTAAGCAAATAATATCATGTCAAAATGTGGAAAATTTCTTAACCAAAAAGTCAATGCTTAACTACATATGTAAATAATAAAGGAATCATATAAATTCTTTAATCTTGCATTTGCATTTGCATTTTTGGTTACAGAAAGTTTGAGACATTTTCATTTTTGGTTATAGAAAGTTTGAGACATTTGCATTTTTGGTTATGAAAGTTTGAGAAAATATATAAGAACTTGGGTGTGCATCATGTCGTTCAAGCTTGACACGTCCTTTGAGCTTCAAATTTATGATGGTGCATGAAACATCCAAACTCTTCAAACATGTGAAAGCATAAAAGAAATCCTCTACGTCTTTTAGAAAAGCGTACAATATTAATATCATAAGATAAGATATTAAACGGCTGATAATAAAGGTAAATATTAAGGAAAAGAAGGAATCTGCACCTCCCTCGTGGTAGTGAAGTGTGCTATGCCAAACAAAGAACCTCGTAATGGATATCTGGGTGAATGCACATACAATGATAAATGGTAATCGTGCACTATGGAACTATTACAAGCCTAATGCCATTTTTAACATTCATATCTTTTTAGCAACTCGTGTCTCCTTGCTTCCACTGGGATAAAAAGAACATCTACTGTGGCAATGGGTTAGTAAGGTCAATCTTATTATTACAATGAGATACTTCTATACTTGGTTTTGAAGGTTGTCTATTTTTATATTTTACATATATTCCTATATTAGTTTGTAAGGTATATACTTAAAGTTGTTGTGAGATAATTGCTGTAAGCATTATAATAAATCTAGGAAGATTTTCACAAGTAGATTATTTATACAGCAGTGCTCACATCCAATCAAAGGAAGACGTTTATGGCTCAGATATTAGATCGATAGAAGCCAAGTTACGTCAAGACCTAGAAGGCCAGATCTTGAGGCGCTTAATAAAAATATGCGCATGTTCTACCAGATCCATGTTTTAAACTGGTGTGATGAAGATCTCTCGTAGGAGTCATATATATTATTGTACCGGCACTTCGAGTAATGTAGCGGCAAAGATGACAAACAGCTCTAGGATATCATGTGCATTGAAGTTCTATCAATGTTTGGATTGATGTTCACAGCCGAATCAGCAATGTGGTTCTTTTCAAGTTCAATCCTGAGAGTGTCACTATTTTGAGGAACGGAGATCAGGACTGGAATATAAGACGCGGAGGGCCATGGCAGAGGTGAATAACCTCGGCATAGTGTTTGTGCCTCCCTGAAAAGGTTTTCTTGAAGGAGTAGAATTGCAACCTGTACGTGCTCGGTGTCCTTTTATAACCTGTGGGATGTCCGTTGACAGTTCCACAGTTAACAGTAGGACTGAGGCAAAGTCCTGAACAAATCTCCTTATGTACACCACTGGGTATGCTGATGGATCTACACCTCTATCCTGCAGATTTCTATCGATGCGCACATTCCCTGCCCTCCCGCTTTTGGCTCTAGTTTCTCCTTGCCATGGTGCTACCGGACTAGCGAGCCAAATGTAGCCATGCTTGGGATTCTCCTCAAGCAGGAATCTGATGCATGGTGCTGTTATTGACTTCTTGGATTGAAAATTGAGTTTGTCCCTATTGTGTTCGGTTATCGGGCATTGCCATACAGTTAACGTTTCTGATCCGAGGTGGGAGATCCAGTTTATTTAGCAATTTGTAGCTCATTGATATCCAATCCCAACAGATTTTATTTATATAGACAACGCGATAAGTGACCGGAAGTCTTATGAGACCTGGACGAGGACTTTTAGGGGTGTTGCGAATTTTCATGTTTGATTTCCTGCAGGTATCGGTAGTTGCTAACATTGGCCCCTCTTAGCACGAAAGATTACCCTGCGTCCCTACTTGATATCTGCGAAGTAACTATCAATGGTGCATTGAGCTTGGAGGACGGAGCTGCTAAGGAGTTCCAATGTGCGACGAATGATCCAGGAAAGATCAAGATTTTCAAATACAAGATCACAAGAACATCTAGAAAGGACTCAAGTAGAGACAAATTTCATCAACTGTGAGAATATTTCTCGTGTACGTCTCAGAAGAAACAGGATGAACCTTACACTTCTAGATCTCATTCTACCCAAACATTTACATTTGTGATTTACATGGCCCAGAACCAGAATGCCCAAACCCTCCAGATTCTACTTTACGAGGAACATCAACAACGACACTTGATATAGAGATGTACAGGAACATAACTGTATAATCTTATAATGGAAATATAGTGAGATTTTGGGAATTTATTATTATATCTCTAAACGGAGGCTCTCGGAACAGGCGGAAGGCTAAGCTTATTAAGAATTCAGCTTATCATCTATGACAATCTCGAAAAGTAGAAAGTAATAGTATTTGCATCATATCCAGCCACGAAAGCAATATATCCGGATGCAAATCAACTATCATGTACATATTTAATCCCTCCGTCCATCTCGAGATTTAGGTTCGATACGATAGAAGAATCCGTTTCGTGCCAGGGTACCCTGAACTCGAGTCTTCTCATCAACGTCTCTGTAGCACGTATTCACTATCTCCGTAAACCTACGGGCAACTCGGTCGCAGGAGACGCAATCTGCGTTACTACAAGATGTAAGTCCACATAGTTTCAGGACAGCCTGTCCATGAGTGGCCAACACGGTGCAAAGATCACCACTGCAATTTTCTTGGCAGCAGCTCTTTAAATTCTTCACTGCAGCAATAGCATCCCTTACATCCCCTATCTTTGGACTACTCCGAACTGTCCGGCAGATCACAGGCTGCGCTGCCGTGCTTGGTAATTTGACTGCAACAGCTACTATGATCGCCAGGAGAACAAAGAGGACATTTTTCTTCATAAAAGCCATCTTCCACGTCGATTCTTTTGACAGTATCAAACCTGTACTGGAGAAGTCAACATTTGAACATGTTAGCAAATGAATAGATTTTATTGCACCAATATTCTAACGCTGGAGGAGGCCATATACAAAACACAATCAATTTGAGTTTTGTATTACTTTCAGACAAATTACGTTAGACTAATGACAATCCAAGCTCAAACACAACCTGAGTATCTCAAGTATATCCTGGGCCTTAAGCTTGAAGAAACTATGCGTTGAGGATAAACTCCGAATTGAGTGATTGTTCATGATTTGGTTCGGTGGTGAGGCTCTATATAAGCTCCCGATTAGCTCTGAATCCCGGTCCAGGAGATCATCAGAATCATGCACGAGATTATCAGAATCGATCATGACATGTAAACGCTGTACTATCTTGAGCAGCGGACAACAACTCCAAGAGAAGTTTCTTGTAGCTAGGTGATAGGGAGACGGGAGTGACAAGTACTCCTTTACTATTGACGGCATGTAAAGCAGACAGGCAGCTGTGGCACCACTGTGGGCAACTGCAGAAATCTACCAATCATTCGAATTTTCACGATCAGCATGTGAGACATACACATACCCACTCCTTACATTTCAGACGTTCTGAAGTGAGAAAATTACCAGCACCAAAGCATTAACTTGAAGTTTCTTGACAACAAAATCCCAATGCACAATGTCGTGCACGTGCACGCTGCATATGTCTTCATTATTTGGGAATATGTAGATATTTAGTCATCTTCACATAAACGGGGCTCTTAAGAATCAAAATACAAGTTTCGTTTGTCCTCTCCAGATGTACTAGCTCGAGGATGAATTTATTTGGCATCAACTAGAGTTCCCGGAGACCAGGGTTTCTATTCAAACTCTAAAGTGAACAATCTAATGCTCATCAGAACTGCAGAAAAGCAATCCTGCGACATTTAAATCACTGGCCGGATACTTTGTATATGTTGTCAACATCGTCCAGGGCAATAATCACCCACCAATAATGATCACCATTGTACGGACTATCTCGGGCTCAATTATTCGCAGTCGTGCCACATTCCGGTTCATTCATAAGTAGCGAATAACAACACCAGATATACCTCTCTTGAGACCTGTAATGGACTGAAATCCATTCGCAATATTCAGACTAACTGGTCCTATGCATGAAGAGCAAAACCTTGTGTACCGTTTAATTCGTTTTATATATTTATTTATTTATTTATTTATTTATTTATTGTGAATGGATTTCAGTCCATTCTAGGTCTCTTGAGACGTGTAAATAAAATAATTTAATATCAACTAGATGTTTCAAAAATATAAAGGTATTATAACTTTAAACTAGCAATTACTATTTCCTATCAAGAATAGAATATCAATACTAAATAATAAATATTGGTAAGTTCCCTTTGATAATTATAAAATGCCAACTATTGCAAGTTGGATCAATACTAAGTAATCAATAGTGATAGGTTCCCCTTGATAATTATAGAATTTGCCAACTATTACAAAGTTAGTTCACGTGAAGTTCTTAAACAACATAACTTCTATTCTTCCTCGGTGAAAAGTCTCCTTCAGATTTGATAAAATTTCACCACACTAAATGAAAACCTATCACAATTTCTCTTTGATATATATCAAGGTCCCAAGTAAAGTTAGTGAGACGTCTTATATATATTAATTCCTTTGTAATTTGGTCACATAGTCTAGATAGCTCTTTTATAACTTTGGTAATGAGATATCAACCATCCACGTTTAAATGCTTGTAATACATTCCATATTGTGTGCAGTAGGTATTTGTTCTATAAATTACAATAGATGAAGCTTTTTATTTCATATAATTTATGGTTTATGATTTTTCTTTTGTAAAGTTATGATTATTATGCAATTCTTTTAACTCTCTTGTTTTAGTGGATACTACTCATAGTATAAAAGCTAGAGATCCACATACATATACATATTATATTAGAAGAACGATGAATATTTTTTTAAATAGTTACAAGGAGGGGGGATTACCTTGGTATAAGAACCACTCAACTAAGTTTCAGTTGCTTATGCACATCTCACTAGGAAAACCAATGGTGCTATCTAGATTATATAAGATCACGTTCCTTTAATGGAGGAAGAGAAAATCGCGTCTTATATCACTTTTTGAGTTATGATAATAAGTTGTACTTTAATAAAGCAAAGAAAATTTGTTTATAGTACATATGCTTTCCGGAGACGAATTTCTAGTTTACAACAATGTTGAGCTATTGTAATAGGTTGTGTTTTAATACTGAAGAGAAAGAAAGCCAATCGGATTAACGCATGTAGAGAACACGGTAAGAGTGCATGACTAGTAAAATTATGTACATGCCAAACTAGAAATCTCCAAGCAAATAGTATTATATCAAAATGTGGAAAATTTCTTAACCAAAAAGTAAATGGCCTAAGCTGCAGCTGTTAATAATAAAGCAGTCATATAAATTCTTTAACTCCAACTTTGCACATTTGGTTATAGAAAACTTGAGAAAGCGTCATGTCGTTCAAGCTTGACGTTTCCTTTAAGATTGACATCTACGATGGCAAATTTGAATATCCAAACACCTCAAACATGTGAAATCATAACAGAAATCCTCTGCCTCTTTTAATAAACTTAGAATATTAATATCATAAGATAAGATAATAAACGACTGATAGTAAAGGTAAATATTATGAAAAAGAAGGATGATGCACCTCCCTCGAGGTAGTGAAGTGTACTATACCAAATAAAGAACCTCCTAATAGATCTCTGGGTGAATGCACAAAAAATATGATATATGGTAGTGGTGCAATATATATAAAAATAAGGATTATTCTATACTTTAAATTGGATTTACAAATAGACTCTGATTTTTTCAAGTTAGAATACGGGAATAATTCAATTTAAGAAAGTATAAAATGGAATTGAGACTGCCATCTATTTATGATAAAGATCTAAGAATGTTTCTATATTTACTATAATGCTTGCGGTAAATATATCTCACAACTTTAAGGATATCCAATACAAACTAGTATAGGGATATATATATATTAATAAATACTAGCATTATTATAAACAGATAACCTTCCAGACCAAGTATAGAATAACATCTCTTTGTAATAATAAGATAGACCCTAATAACCCATTGCCATAGTACCTTTTCTTTTATCCTAGTGGGAGCAAGGAGACAAGAGTTGTTGAAAAAGTATGCATTTTCAAAATGGCATTGGGCTTGTAATAGTTCGATTAGAAATGTTAATTCACATTTTCAAAGTGGCATTAGGCTTGTAATAACTCATAAATGTAACATGAAACTTCAAGAAGATATTGATGAAAGTGAAAATTTGGAGGAAGTGTCATAGAAGAATAGCTGGAAGAAACCTACCAGCTTTCCTAAAGATTGAGTAGTCTAAAAAAGATACTCGTAAACCTTTCTTTTTGGTTGGATTATAATGTATGCGAGTACCTTCCTTTGTGCTTGACAGTGATGTGTAAGAGAACTTATAGAGATCGAGTAACTTTTCAAAGAAATTAAAAGCTAACTTCTTGAAGATGTTTAGCAAATACTTGTCTGAAGAAATGGTAATAGAGCCTTGAACTACCTCTATCATTTTGACTGCACTTCGTTTAGTAGTTTTCCTTTTTCTATTCTCTCTACTTTTCCCATAATTGTTTCCTTCGATGAAGCCAAAAAATAAGATGATAACAGAAAGACTAACCAGGAGGAGAAATGAGAATCTGCAATATCTAAAAATGAAACTTGAGCAAATTATGGCTTGATAAGCATTAACTCCTCCATTTATGAAGAAAAGAATAAGCTAATCAATAGCTAAAGGATGGACGCTCTATAAGGTTATCAAGGTATCATTATAAAGGGAAAAGGAATAAGGTAAGCAATAATAGCAGGAGTTCTAAAAGACAATCAATATTTTGGTATAGAGGAAAAGGTAAATTTAGTAATAACTAGAGGATACAGACTATATGAGGTATCTATGCAAGTCAAGTGGATGAGAGCTCCAGTTATGCACTTATACTCTGTTTCTTGGCCTAACTTTAGAAAGCTACTAAAATAGCCATGCTTTGGAAGTGGTGCTTGAGAAAATGGAGGGCTCACAAGTATGATGGTCATTACAAGTGCCCTTTAATATCCTTTTCTCATAAGGATATCCAATTCCTGCGAAAACCCATAAATCTGAGAGGTAGTATTGGATGCAAAAATTACTCCATGATTAAGTAAGAGAAGCATCGTTTGAGAAATAGAGCTAGTAAAGTCAAAGAAGATATATATTTTGAGAAACATATAGCTCGTAATATTACAAGGAGTGCAAAGCCAAATACCAAGTAACATAGAGGTATAAGAATTTTGTTATACATCTAAGCTCTTTCAAGCTTCGAGAAAAGACATGAATCTGGTCAATAGAATGTAGCCAAGAAGAGGTCTCCTTTAGGGCTAAAGAGAAAGTACTTATATACGAAATGAATTTAAGATGGAGTGGTGCACCCTATCTTCTTCTTAGGGTCATTAGACATGGTATTTGAATGTAGCAAAAGCTTACACTGGTTAGGCCACAAACGAGTATTATGTTAATTAAGCCATAAAAATCACATTGGCTAATTAAGCACCCACCGATACCTCCACTTATAGTTTTGGCCTAGGCCACCTCTCAAGCTCAAAAAATGTCAAGTATAGTGGATACTTACTCTTTATAGTTCTGGTCTAGGCCACCCTTCAAACACAAAAGCTTGCAATTGTACTGGGTACTTACTCTTCTTAGTTCTGGACTAGGCAATCCTTCAACCTCGATTAATTACAACTCTATGATTGGTTCTATCTTTTTGCTCAATGGTTACGCACCCACGATACTTACTCTCAGGCTCAAGCTGCCCTTCAAGCCTAATTCAAGGAATACACACGATGCTTTATTCCTTATTGTGTATTGTTAATCATATAAACATGTTAATCATGTTTTTCACATAAACGTCATTTATAAATAGCTTCCTTTACCTTATACCCTTATAGCTAGTGGCTCAACTGACCATGGAGTTTATTTGGGTCTCAAACCTCTTACTTAGTGAACCAATTTATTTGCTTCAAATCTTTTACCCATAAGGAATCCATGGGTTTCCTTATAGGTCAAAGTTTTAGTTTTCAGTGTGTCATGGTTTATGATCAATACATGGCAATTTGGCATTGCACTATTTCAAAATTTGGGCCTAAAATAAGAACTATTTATAATCTCTACCATGTGAGCTGCTTCGTGCAATTAGATCAGCTCAAATAGTTGGTAGGGATAGGCTTGGGTTATAAGCCACCTTAGGCACTCTGTTCCCTACGATATAGTTAGTGATGAATATATATCCTTCCTCTCTTTTGGTGATATAATACCATACCTAGCCATATGAAGTATTTTCCTAAAAACTAGAAGTTGAGCTTGTTGGAAAGTTGTTTATTAGTACACAGGTTAAAAATTTATATATCAATAATTTGGGTAGTTCTAAGAAGCAGGTTATTAACTGAAGTATATTGACTAAATTATCACAGTTTATAATATGTTTTTTCATGCAAAGAATTTCTCAATTGATTCCTCTCTTATTTTTTATCCTAGTCACATGTTGTTTTGATAAGTCATTTGCATTTTGACACCCCAACCGTGGTGAACTTGCACCTAGTAACCGAGCACTTTTATTTAGAATTCCTCTCAAATTGCACTTAATCTTATTCTAGTATCAATATCGCTTACCGGTAAGATTTATGAGCACCAGCACCTAAAAAGTGATCTTTTTATATTGAGCACTCCGTAGGCATCAAAACCTCCCTCTACATCATGTCTACCCTACTCCCGTCCAGGGATAACCAAGATATGATTTTGTAAGACGATCATAATTTTATTACATTATGATATGGTGGTAAAACTTGCATACATTATTGGGAGGAAGAAAAAGCAAAGGAGATGGATATTGAGGAGGTGTAAATTAGCTCAAAAGGGATCATATGATGAGGTATATTAAAGTATGAAGAAATGGGACTATGAGACGTCACCCAAAGGGATATGAAGAGTTACTAGTGCGTTACTATCCTAAAAGCGTGTCATCCATGGAAGTACAGTCGAGTACAAGGCACTCTTGTGTGAAGAGTGAAGGATATGAACGTGGGTACAATGCACTCTTGTATCAAGAGCGACGGATATAAACTTGGGTGAAAGGATGGGTTGGAGCTCTTGTGTCAAGAGCAGAGGATATACTAACTTGAGTGGAAAAGGGGATTCCATCCCATCCTTATGAATCGAAGTGGATGGGTGCTTGGGATATTGGATCTATTATAAAGGAAGGCAAAAAGTGGAGGAGATTGATCTTAAGGAGGTACAGATTAACTCAAAAGGGTAGATAATGTGATATCTCTTGTTCAGGGAGAAAGGGACCATGATTGATCTGATGGGCTTACGATGTCACCCATGAGGACATTGGAAGCCATTGGTGGATTGAATCTAATTGTATTCTGTCACTTATGGGAGTATCGGCAAGTACAAGATTGTGTGGAGGGGAAAAGACTGAGTTTACCCCTGTGCACTCGAGCGAGTAAGAGTTCATGACAAGAGCAAGAATGTAACTTGGGTGAGAAGATAGGACTGCAATCCTTATGAATTTTGGACAGTGCTGTTTCGGATTGAAAGAGCCTTCGATGAGAGGAGGTAATCGAGCGTACGTAGTGTGATCTAGTGTCGATGTGGAGTGGAATGGAAAGTGTTCAAAAAGGTTGGATAACTGAATGTACATTGGAAATGTGAAGGGACAGATAAAGAGTACATCTATAGGAGTCCACTCAATCCAAAAGTCAATGAATGCAAGGTGACATCTTCAAAGAGTGGATACTAGACAGGCTACAACGACAAGATGACGATGATGATAAGAATCAATGAGAAAAAGTAAAATTAGACATATTGTATGCAACATGTAGAACTATCAAACATAGTCCAAGCAAAGACTAACTATAAAAAAGATGACTTCAGAAATAGAAAATAGAAAGAACTGCAGATCATTGTAGCCCTGATCCTGAAGCTCAAATCTGACGAACAGGGTATCCAATTGGAGCATCTCTGGTACTTGGTTCAGTCCATGCTAATCTCCTGATCAGCCGATGGTCTGCTTTCAATGATATTGATGTATTGACCATGTGACCTAGTGATATACGTGTAGTGATGCTCAGGGAATTGACAACGCAATTGACAAAGCAGATCCCATAACGGATTTGACTCAGAGTATAGTGCAACGAGGTACCAACTTCAGTGCTATTAACATCATGCATATTATATTGAAAAACGAGAATAGAAGTCGTTCGTTGAACGAAAAATCATGATCCCATTAAAAGTGCAAATGATATGTAAATGATATGTGAAATGAAGATCATGGATATTATATATGTAGTAATATGAAATCTGAATGTCAACACTAAATTAACCTGACTCAACCCGAGCCATACTAGAAAAAACAAAGAACTTTTTTATTTTGATACATTTGTTGTTGCATTCTATTTTGTAATTAAGTTAATCTTTAGTTTAGGTATTTCTTTTGTTTTTAAAGTTTTGTTAGAATCCTCTAGAAACACTGCTAAATATCTTCTACTTAGAGCAAAGAGGAGCACAACTCTAATTAGGGTTAAGCAAAGCAACCCCCTAGGGTTTGCTTAAGTGTTTATAAGAGTGCTTTCTGCTCTTGTTTTAGTTAGTTCTTCAACAAGGGTGATTCTCAACACCTCTTCCTTGCATTTTGTGAAATCCTGAGCTGCCTACCATCATCTTAGTATTGGAGGCTACTAGTGCTGTGTGAGAGAACCTATTTGATGCTTGTGAGTTGTGATACAAAGAGAGGTCTAGTATTGCAGTAGTGATGTTTGATACATCAGAGATAAGAGGGAGTGATAGACCTTCCACTTCAAAGAGTAGGAAGCATGGTTCTCATCAGGTTATGGGCAGACAATCACCATTGGGGTTGATAGGAGAACTCAAAGAGCTAGAGAAACTAGGAAACACTAATTACAAAGCTTGGGCTTTGGATGTGATGTGTATCCTAGACAATTATGACTGTTTAGACTTGGCATTAGAAGCTCATGATATAGATGAGCTTGAGTCCAACAAGGAGGAGAGAATCAAGCATTCTACTACTAGGAGGTTTCTGCTAAGGGCTATGCAAGAGCCAGTCAAGACCTAGTAGACACTTATGCTTGGTGTTGGGAGATCTGGCTCAAACTCAAAAAATTTTACTCTGTTGAGAGGCTGGAAAGTTTCAATAGGATTTGGGATGGGATGTGGAACACTAAACTTGCAGATGGTGAAGACTTTACTTTGCATTTGTCAAAGATACAAAAGGTCTTCAAGAGTGTCAAGGAGGATGGGTGTCCCCTTACAGAGAAATATGAGATCAACCATCTCTTGAAGACTCTCCCTCCAAGCTACCAGCCTATCAAAGTAGCTCTAAAAGTTCTACCTGTTGAAGTTGTCACATGGGATTATGTGATAAATAGATTGCTGGTGTTTAGCAGAGACAAAGAGTACATAGAGATGAAGTTTAATGATTTGGGAGATTCTGCTCTGTTCAATGCTTCTTCTCAGTCAAGGAGAGTGCCAGATAGAAGAATGAGCAAACCAGAGCAATCCAGAGTGAGTAAATCTGGTAAAGGGGTTAGTAGTGTTGCTAACATGATCTGTTATTTCTGTCATGAGAAAAGTCATGTTGCACCTATATGTCCCAAGAGAGGAGAAAGGAGAGAACAAGAGCTGAAGAAGGTAGCCAAGGGACCTCAACAAGTAAGAGGTCGAAAATTTGTGAGTTCAGCTTACAACACAAAGGAGTGCAATGAGATAAAAAGTGATGAGGAGGGGTACTCAACAGAAGAGCTAGATTGTGGAATGTTGGCAAAATTGCAGTTGTCCACAAACGGTTCTAGATGGTTCTTGGATTTTGAAGCCACCTCTCATATCTGTTACCAAAAGGAGCTGTTCTCAACTCTTCAACCTTTGAAGATTCCCAAGAGTGTCCGTTGTGGACCTGGGATTCTGAATCCAATGTTAGGAACTGGCAAAGTTCCTGTTACCTTCATGGGAAGATCTAACACAAGTTCTTGTAAGAGCTATTTGGAAGATGTGCTCTATGTTCCAGATTACACCAAGAACTTGATATCAGTACATCAACTCATGGAGCATGGAGTGGATGTTCTGTTTGAGAGCAACAAAAATTAATGCACTTTGAAGCAAGGAGAGCTGGTCCTTGGATATGGCACTGCCAAAAGGAAGTTGTTCAAGTTGATGGAAGCTGATTGTTCTGATTCTGCATTAGTAGCAGAAAACAGAAATGATATCCATATGTGGCATTTGAGGTTAGGGCGCTTGTCAGTGCAAAACCTATATGCTTGAGAGAAGGTAGTGGATGGGTTGAAATTGGATCCAAAGGAAAACTTGAGTTCTGTATTGGGTGTGCAGAAGGTAAGGCACACAAGGCTCCTATCCCCAAGAAATCTTCATCTAGAGCTCTTGGTCTTCTAGATGTCATACATTCTGATGTATGTGGATGCATGACTGAGAAGTCATTGAGTGGAGCAGCCTACTATATTTCCTTTTTAGATGATTACAATAAAAAGCGCTTTATCTATCTCATGAAAAGCAAGGATGAGTGCTGCAAAAATTCCAGAAGTTTGTAGCTATGGCTGAGTTGCAGATTGGGAAGAAAGTCAAGCAATTGAAACAGATGGAGGCAGAGAGTACAGGAATGAGAAATTCCTCTCTTTTCTATTAGAGAAAGGAATTCTCCTTGATCATACTGCCAGAGATAGTCCTGCATAGAATGGAGTTGCAAGAAGGTTGAATAGGACACAGGTGGACAAAGCATTGTCCATGCTCTAACATGCCAAGTTGGAGAGAAAGTTTTGGGGTGTTGCAATTAGCACTGCAAATTACCTTAGAAATATTTGTGGTACCACAGCATTGCAAGGAAGAACTCCTAAAGAATGTTGGAGTGGTAAGAAGCCTAATCTTTTAGCTTTGAAAGTTTTTGGATGTATTGCATATGTTCATATTCCCAAAGAGCAAAGGAGGAAGTTCACAAAGAAGGCTGAGAGAATGCTCTTTGGAGGATATGAAGAGGGACTGAAAGGATATCTTCTGTACAATCCTAAGTCTAGACAGATTATCAGAAGTAAAGATGTACTCTTTGATAAATTGAGGACTTGGAGTGAGAATAGTGATGAGTTGTAGAAGCAAGCTGATCAGTTTGATCAACCTATCTTCCCAAGCTGCAGAGTCAGTTTCTCAGATCAATCATCAGAAGAGCAATCTCTACCTGAAGCTGATGGTTCACCAAAGGAGAGTCTGAAGGTGTACCAAAGAAGGCCTATACAGATGGTGGTTTCTAATCCTGATACTACAAAAGATGACTCCCAGAAGCAGACTGCAGGTGCAGAATCTCTGAGTGAGATTCCAGAGATGTCAAGAGATGACATGAGACTTCTAGGCACAGAGCCAAGAAGATCACAGAGAGATAGAAAACCTATTGACAGATTTGGCTTTAAATCAGAAGAGATGTTAAATGAATCTTACATCTATCATGAAGATTGTGATCCAAAAACTCTGCATGAAGTTATGCTCAGACCACATTTGAGTCAGTGGGAGTTGGCTATAGTAGAAGAGAAGAAGCCTCTTCAGACTAATGGTACATGGGTACTAGCTGACTTACCACCAGGTAGGAAAGCAATTGGCTGTAAATGGGTTTTCAAGGTCAAACGTGGAGCTAAGAATGAGGTCTTGAAGTACAAGGCAAGACTTGTTGCAAAGGGCTTCAATTAGAGAGCATCATTAGATTATTCAAAAAAAATTGCACAAGTTGCCAGGTATGGATCTATTTGCATGCTTCTAGCTCTTGCAGCAAAGAGAGATTGGGAAGTGGAGCAGTCAGATGTGAAAACAGCTTTTCTCAATGGAGATTTGGGAGAGACTATCTACATGGATGTTCCATATGGATATTTTGAAGGCAAAGGAAAAGTATGCTTGCTTAAGAAGGCTTTATATGGTCTTAATCAAGCTCCTAGAGCTTGGTATGAGAAACTAGACTCATACTTGAGAGAGCAAGGTTTCAATCGAGCAGATTTTGACATGTGTGTATACTGGAGATGATGTATACATAGTTGTATATGTAGATGATCTACTACTGTTGGGGAATAGAGAATCTATCAAAGGAGTGATAGATTTCTTGTGCTCTGTTTTTGAGATGACTATCCTTGGTCCTATAAAACTCATTTTGGGAATCAAAGTGAGCAGAGACATAGAAGCAAGATGGATCCGGATCAGTCAACCATAGTATGTGAGATGCATACTAGCTAAGTATCAGATGATAGAGGCGAATCCTGTCTCTACACCTCATGATATGGGGTGGAAGCACAACAAAATCATAGATAAGGAGGTGAATCTTTGTGACAAAGTGTTGTATCAGAGTGTTCTTGGTTCTCTAATGTTTATCATGGTCTGTACAAGACCAGATATATGTTATGCAATGGGAGCACTAGCTAGATATACTAGCAGCCCTTCACAAGTACATTGGAAAGGTATAAAGAGAGTATTCAGGTACTTAAAGGGTACTCAAGATGCATCCTTGGAGTACAGAAAGCAAGGGAACATACTTGCTTCTAAACTTAAAGCATATACAAATGTTAGTTGGGGAGACATAGATAACAGCAGATCAACTAGTGGATATGTAATCATGCTTAGTGGTGGAGCAATCAGCTGGCGTAGTAAATAGCAAACATTTGTTGCATTGTCTACTACTGAGGCAGCATTTATGGCTGCCTCAAATGCTACTCAAGAAGTCATCTAGAATAGGAGACTTCTTAAGAAGCTTGGTTTTGAGCATGAAAATCCTACTACATTGTATTGTGACAATACAAGAAGTATAGCACTCAGCAAAACTCCTATACATCACCCAAGGACTAAGCACATTGAGATTAGAAGAAGATTTGTAGAGGAGAAAGAAAAGGAGAATGTTGCGAAGTTAGTTTACTGTCCTACACAAGAAATGACAGCAGATGTGTTTACAAAAACATTACCTAAAGATAAACACATAAAATGTGTAGTAGAAATGGGAATAGTCCTAAACTCTCATTAAGTGTGAATGTTAGTTTCATTAATCTCTAATTTAGGGACTTCTTTTGTTTTTAAAGTTTTGTTAAAATCCTCTAAAAACACTTCTAAATATCTTCTACTTAAGGTAAAGAGGAGCACAACCCTAATTAGGGTTAAGCAAAGCAACCCCCTAGGGTTTGCTTAAGTGTTTATAAGAGTGCTTTCTGCTCTTGTTTCAATTAGTTCTTCAACAAGAATGATTCCCAACACCTCTTCCTTGCATTTCGTGAAATATTGAACTGCCTACCATCATCTCTGTATTGGAGGCTACTAGTGTTGCATGAGAGAACCTATTTGATGCTTGTGAGCTGTGATACAAAGAGAGAGACCATCATCTCAATATTGGAGGCTACTAGTGTTGCATGAGAGAACCTATTTGATGCTTGTGAGCTGTGATACAAAGAGAGAGACCATCATGTCAATATTGGAAGGTACTAGTGTTGCATGAGAGAATTTATTTGATGCTTGTGAGCTGTGATACAAAGAGAGAGACCATCATGTCAATATTGGAAGCTACTAGTGTTGCATGAGAGAACCTATTTGATACTTGTGAGCTGTGATTCAAAGAGAGAGTTCTAGTATTGCAGTAGTGATGTCTGATACATCAGAGATAAGAGGGAGTGAGAGACCTTCCACTTCAAAGAGTAGGAAGCATGGTTCTCATCATATTTGATGAGATGAATTTCAATACCCCTAGAGTGGTCTTTAAATTCATTCGTTTCAATTTCATTCAATTTTATTTAAACCATAAGCCCTAAAACTCTTGCCAAGCGTTCAAACTTTATCTACAATAATCCCTCTTGAGACTACGATGCTACAATACTAATTTGAACAAGAATCAAACTCAAGCCCATGGGAAAATCAGAACACACTTGCAGTTTGATTGTTAGAGAGCTTAACCACACTTAACTCGTACAGATATTCAAATGGTATCATGGTTTCATCTTGATCGTGAGCATTGATGCAACACTTTGTAAACCGGCAAAGCTAAATATCATGATTTGCTTGAAGTCGCAGAAACCAAAACTTTTTTCAAATTACTGATAGATCCATCTCCTACTTAAAAGTAACAAAGTAACTGCAAGGGAATGGTCCACTTCAGGAATTGGCAAATGCAGGACTCGAGGACTTCGCAATTATCAGCCTACATCTCTCAACTTTACATCTATGCCTTTTCTATCCACGCTTGAAGGTGTTTCTAAACACACACCTTGTATTCAATTCACATGATGTACAGAGAACCTAATATTTATACAAGACAGTCAATTTTTTACTGTACAACGAGTAGATTGTTCATGGTGAGCCCTTCTCCGATTATTGGGAGAAAGTTAGAGAGTCGCCATTCCCCGTCAACCTGAAATTTAATTTCATACCTGCAGAGGTAGAGGTCAATATGGATCCAGAGATACTCTTCAAGCCAGGAAGCCGCAAGACACCTTATTCCCTTTCTAGTTGTTCAGAAACACTCAACCTTGTTAACTCAACCAATAGCTACATCCTCAAACATAAAGTAGTTCCTAGGAACACATGAAAGCGACAAGGAACGACCCAAGCTAAATAATAAGAAAAGGTCAGAAAGAAACCCAGAACTCCTGGTCGTTTCCCCACTATGCCAGGTACCGAATATGTGTATGATCGACTCACCGTCCAGGGAGAAGCTTCAAGGTAGCAGAGAACTTGGTAAATGTTCCTGTAGTCTCGGGTGACATTGCTTCACCATGACTCCAATTATCGAACGTGCCCATTACATTAACGTTCTGTTGATGACCAGCATGCACATCAATAAGTACGTTCGGACATCTAGAAAAGCACGAAACTTCCACATTCTAATCTCTAGTTGTGTGAAAATATATTCTACCAAGAGAACATACATAGGACATAACACGCCAGGAGTCCAACAAGTGAGACATGCGGAGAGGCACTGATGAGGGAACGCAGAGAAATAACTGCAAGTTAACCCAACGGAATTTGTCTGAGAAACTAACCTCGGCCACTCCATACCATACACACTCTACTTCTCTAGATCGAACTCCTTCAATTTGTTCTAATTGTTTGAGTAACGTTTGCTGGAGATCTGTGTGATACCAATAACATTTGTGTCAGATATGTCAAACACTCTGTATATAGTCAATGACTTAGCTATTGTTTGAAGATATGTCGAAGATAGTGAACTTACCCCAGTATTCGAACATTTGCAAGAACTAGTGGGTGTTGAAGTGTCTACGTAATAAACAATGCTTTTCGGTTGTCATTACCAGATGCTTCAGCTGCAAGAGACGTAGTGAACTCGGAAAGCAGGTTCTCATCACCACCCCAGGTTTGATATTTAGAAAGAAGCGCACAAACACACTCTACACACAGGAGAACCCAGAAGACACGACAGAAGAGGCTTCATTACTAAGCTGCATAGGTTACAGACCTAGCACACTCACCCACCCAGAGTAAGGCAACTTCTAAGTACTGGGACAATCCAATCGATTTGGTTTTCCACACACGGAGACATGTCTAAATTTGATGAACTAGACTTGGTAGACAAGCAAGAAAGGTAGATCACACAATCTTGTCTTCGACTTCGATGCAGGTGTGTCATGCGTCGTACAATTTTAATGAACCTCAGTTAAACCAACTGATTACCTTCGAGCCTAAATGCCAAGTGAGAGTGAATGTATCTTCCATTGATTTTCCTGGTTCCAGGTTTGCCGCCATATCTTGCGATCTCCTGGGCTATGTTCACAAGTACCTACAGGCAAACAGATACTATTGAAACTTAAGACCTAATAACTTCAACCAATGAAGTTACAGTTTCGTACTCACCAACCATAACTGAAGACAAATTAATCCTTAATGATCTCACTGAACCAAAATTCACAGAATAGATTGAACTCAGGTGACATATAGAACAACTGGAACCCAGAAGATGGCATATAGCTTACCCCAAGCTCAAGCTCAAGAGCAGACATTTGTATTTTTGCCTGCTGTATGGCCTTCTCACGGATTTGCACCTGTGAGGCATGCAGAAATACGAACATCAAAGCATATAAGAAGAACATAGCTATTCATACTTCTGGTTTCTGACACGCGAATGCCATAAATCTCCGTAGGTATCCTGGAGACCTGATTTGGAAAACCTTCTAAAAACAGATGTGTGGATATATTGGTATCAGTCCATGAAGTGATAGACCTTCTATGGAAAGAATTTGTTATTGCTTGTGAAATTTCTATTATTTGATTGCTTACGTATACTTAGAGGGTACAATCTGCTGAGTGCTTTAGCAAGATTTAATTCAGAATCAAACGAATTTGGAAGCCAAACGAATATTCTCTCCATAATTGGGGTCAAAGTTACCCTGGCATGTGAAAAAGGAACAGTAGCACTGGCAACAAAAAACGTTAGGAAGCATATAAAATTCACTTGAGTTTGTTGTCTTCGCTTCGAGGAACAGGGAACTATCGTGCCCTGAACTTTGACATATGTATCCAACTGGGCACATGTATGTTTCGACTTAAAAGTTTGTAATTGTAGTTAAGTCTTATCCAAGGAATTACTCATTTTAGGTACGTGGAAGACCATCTGCCGATTAATAAGCAGAAGCAAGGGTATGGAACGAACTGGTCTCACCTGTCGAAGAAGATGACGATTGAACTGGTTGGCTTCACTCAGTTTCTTGATGAGCCTTGACCGAATTGGATCTGCACGAACAGCTGCCAACTGCAACCACAACCAATATGATAGACTGAGTTGTTACAGAGCAACAAACGCATCATATCATGTGCTCTTAAATACGCTCTGGGAAGGCAATATATTATGTATACAATGATTTTCAAATCCTTGTGGAGCACGATATGTAGAGTTTCGCAGAGTATCCAACCTGAGATGCGGTTAACAACTGATTGTCCGGATCTGGCGATGATGCACCGTTCTGAGAGTCAGCAGTTGAATCTCCAAGATCATGAGTTGTCACTCCTCCGAGCAACCTTGCTGCCTGAGGAGGTTCGGCAGGTTTTTGATTACCATCAGCGTTGTCCACAACCAAATGGCACAACCGACTTTGTTGTTGCAAA
This sequence comes from Lunularia cruciata, assembly GCA_948567375.1. NCBI lineage: Eukaryota > Viridiplantae > Streptophyta > Marchantiopsida > Lunulariales > Lunulariaceae > Lunularia > Lunularia cruciata. The sequence goes on from OX419758.1 coordinate 62,940,272, forward strand.
CTCGAAGAAACCCCAAAATTTGGAAAAGTCGGTCTAAAGAGCATGATAGAATTTCTTCTCGCCAAATTCAAATCCCGTCTTGTACATCTAGCTTGAAAGCTTGAAGGATAAGCTGGTCCGTAAGACCTGATTTTAAGCGGGCTGCAACACACAGAGGTTGGTTAATGGATACACTGGTTACTGTACCCAAGTAAAACATAATTCTTGCTAGCTCATTCTGAAATAGTAATGCCACTTCTCACACACTCAATACTTTTCCAGTGCTTTCGATGAATCCTATTTGCATCCTTTCAGGGCACGCTAATAAATAGTGGTAAGTTCACCACCAAGAAGATTATCAAAAGAACCAAGTAACACAATTGCACCCGAATTCAAACCAACAATTGGCATTGGCTTTAAACTTGACCTCTGACTTCCTAGGACCTTATTGTGGTGTGCAGAATACGTTCAAAACGAGGACTCGAGCCCCTGCATTTGAAGTCTGAGAGATGTCATCTACAAAGAGAATACAGACCACAGGCTCTTCGAACAGAAAACTATACTTCTAAAACAGTATCGCCCTTCGTGTCTCTAAATTCTTGGTATATAGGCGACTTTGGATTTCCAACGCGTGCACCCACAGCAAGCACATTCTACAAACACTCTGTGAAACAGAGAGCCCCATAGATACAATGTGCAATTCTCCACCCACCAATCCCTCTTTCAACCAAATGGAAACCGAAAGTATCAATCCGTCAATGCCAATTAAGTCACTTGAACTTACTCGAATAAGCACACACGAAAATCCGCCAGCACGCCCATTTCCACTGTGATTCCTGCCCCCCAAGATCCGATCTCCAAAAATCACAGTATTTCCTGCAGAGTCCCAACCCCAGCACCCACCGGGCAGCAGCAGAAGACGTCAGATTTTAATTTACACCTGTTTCACCATTTCTATCAGATGTCGCCTGTCAAGAACAAGCAGAAGGAGCATCCTCACGGCCACACTCTCGCTTCCAAGTCCCATCACTCAAACTCCCTTTCAATGAAAAGAAGCAGTCAGACGACAAATATCATCAGATTATTTCAATTGTCGCCTCCCATAGCCTTTGTTGCTGCCAAAACCAACGTGAAACATGAGGAGATCACACCTGACCATGGTTGGCCTAACCGCGGTCCGGTCAGTTTCACGAAGAACCGTTATTGTTGCTACGCGGCTACACTCCCTTATCTGCGGCTTTCTGGGTTACTACCTATCTACTGCTACGTGGATGGCCCGCCTTTGACTTCACTTAAGAAACAAGGCTTGAGGTGGTTCTAATTTTGTCCTATTTGTTGCAGCTATCAGATTATTAGGATCTAAAATTACTTTTTTATTTATTTTATTTTATTTTATGAATAATTATGATAACACTTTACCCTAGCTTTATTATATATGGATATAAATTTTTTAACAATAAAATAAATTAATAAGTTTAAAAAATAAATTCAATGAATATTTTCTGGTAATGGTTTATGTAGAGTTTAGTTTGGTAACATCATTTATATAAACACTAAAAAAATACTGCAATGATATATCTAGTAAGCACTAAATTATTATTGATCAATAAATATTCCATTTTTTATGTTACTTATCAATACTACTTCTTGCACACTTCTCTAGAATAAATTCTTTTATCCCACTCTTAAGAGAACTACAATAGAATAAGTAGGATTGAATATCAAAATTTTTAAGTGATAGGAACCTCTCATACTTTGATCGTATTCCCCACTTAAAAAAATTTCTATATATTTTATATTTTGTGGTTTAGATAATCTATAAATTTATAATATAATTTTAATCTTATAAATATATTTACAATATTTTATTGAAATATAAAAATATTATCAATAAATTCATATAAATTTACATACTATAAAATTATATCAATCACCTAAAAGTATTCAAATTTACTCCAAACATAATAGATTTGAATAGATCTTGCCCCATACGAGAAGCCGAGATATCCCGTCATCTTATAGAGATCTCCAAGAAATCTATCCTACTATACTTAGGATATGAAGACCTATATAAAACATCATATTGGTTATTTATTGGAACATCCAAATAAATATCACAATAGTTATCTCAAGTAAGCTAGAATTTTAAAAAGTGATATTTTATTGCCTAGTATGGTTAGTTACCTAAGATAAGGTTTTATATAAAAAGAAGTTGTAGCGATACCTTATTTCCTAATATTCTTCTTGCTCCATATAATAAAGCCCCTTGTTGCTTTGTTACGTACCATTACTCCACTCGCCATTTATCTTGATGATGGATAATCACTCATTTCAAAATTGCAACTTGTATGAGATCTAAAAATAATGTAACGTATTTCTATAACTAAATTGCGGAATTCTCCAAATATATCTTTACTATATTTGGAGATTTTACTTCTTTTTTCTATATAAGAGATATCTCCAAGAATACTTAGGTCAGATCTATTCTAAACTAAAATATGTACATTTTAGAACAAAATTTACCATTTAATAATAAAAGAGTAGTAATCTATTGGTTATAAATATATAATAAGACCTGTTGGCCTAAAAACTGCATACGTTCAAGTCTACCAAAGTAGCCATTTGTTCGAGCACTAAGGACGTCTATGCTCATATGTATAGTCGTTTCGGGCTAATGCACGGTAAGGTAAAATTTGAGTGGGTATCTTTGGAGAAAATCGTGACAAATACTGATACAAATAAAATAATAAGACTCTCATTCTTCACTTATTTCTCTAACCGTTATATTTAACAGACTTACTCTTTCTTTTTAGAAATATGAATTATTAATCCAAATACCAATATTTTCTTAACGCATCAATTTTCAGCGTTTTTAAATGTTTTATATTGGATTGAGGCTGGTTCATAATTGTAACTTTCAAAATAGTAGAAATGTATTCCGTATAATATAGAGTCTATGCACTACTAGTTATGAAAGTGTAAATTTTCATGAGTTGTTTCTCGTAATGTGTACACTACTACCTCAAATACAAATTTCCACAAACCTTAGCGTGCTAAGACTTTGATTTGTTAGTAGTGATTTATTTCTCTAGAGACTACAAATGTTAGTTTTAGATTCTAACAAGCATAAATTATTATGAACAAGTGATTAAAAAGTTAATCAATAATAATTTCTAAATTAATAGTTATAAATTATTAAAATTTGCTAATAAAATTCTCATATTTTCACTTTTATATGCGTTTATGTTTAATTTTTACAAATTGGATCTCAACACCGTTATAGACAAGGAGCTCTTATTTATGTCTTGACTCTCTCCGAGACTCTATTTCTTTTTCCTTTTTTTACCCTCAGAAGCTAGTCAGCAATACTACAATACTTACTTACAGCTGGCTAGGATGATCGCTCTTTCTTATTATGAGGTGTATTTATAACTAGTATACACGTGTTTTGATAACCATTCTATAACCTTCTAGTTTGGATATCGCAATCCATTTACGACTATATATAATTAATTATGAATCAAATCTAGGTACTTTAAATCTTTTGCGGATTTGGATTTGGGAAGCACAAACCTAATCTATGGTAACTCTTTGATGATTTCAATCTCTTCTGCTAGCATTCCTTGTTTGCAAGTGTTTTGTAGTTTATTTGTAAATTCTCTCTATATGAAAGTCTAAAGTATACTTGCTTTTTTTTTGTCGTTTCTCTTTTGTCCAAAAGTTCTCTTTTTTTGTGAAAGTTGAAAGTAAAATACATATGGCTATATTCTTTACCTTTATGGCTTTGGACTCCACAACAATATAATACTTTTTCTGATACTTTTTTTGTGCCCAAAAATAGATAGGCAAAGATAGAGTCCAAATTATATATTGAGCTTGATGTTTTGTAAAGACTGTCTTTTACTTGACAGATCAAAAGTTTGGAGATGGACTTTACATCCGCAATGAAACTTTAGATTAGATTAGTGTATAACTTCTATTTGTCTAAATAACAATTATAGATATGGTTTCCAGTTCCAATAATACCCATCAACTTGATCCATGTCCTCTCTTTATTGATTACATAACCTTAATTAGAACAAACTCCACATACGTGAAATTGTAAACCCACCTTACCTTTTCTACTCATCCACCTCATCCCTCTCATGCTAATACTTCCAGCCAATTAGAGCGACTAATTGTGTAAAATTTGTCGCTCTTGCATGCTAGGACCATAGGATACTTTTTACATCATGTTCCAACATTGTAGCCAAGTTCATAACATAGTGAGAGTGGTTTGATTGGTTTATTTGCATCTTGAATAGTATTGTAGGGAGTAAGGTGAATGAGCAAAAAAAAGTGAGGTGGGTTTATTGTTTCACTTGATTTATTTCTATTTCCAGACTTTTTTCAATTATAGATAGTGAGTTTGGGTCCAAAATGAAACTTTGTGTAAATTCATACATAATTTTTAATGGCTATAAAGTATTCATCAATTCTAAAAATATACATCTACTCATATGATTGATTTAACTTCAAGTTATCACATAATGGTAGTAACCTTATTTTCACTAAAAACTTTGTTTTGATTAGTTTTACACCTTTTTTATTAAGTTTATACCAAGTTATAAATATATCAAAGATAGAATGTGGTTTGGTACCGCTCACACTTGGAATGGAAGGCAATTACATGGGTAAGAAGAATGAGCATAAAGGAGGAAGTGCACAAGTGAGAGATGAACCCAAAGGAGATGAGATGGAAGCTGATTCGTGCCAAAAGGACGGAAGTTTGAAGATCTTCTCTACCTACAACCTTTGGGATAAAGACTATCATCCCAGACCTTTGGCCTTAAATAAAGAACAATTTTTTGAATGTGCAACCACCAAGAAATGTAACTACCATAGGGATTTATTTGCCAGCCATCAAAACCTTTGCATGTGCGGATTGAGATTGCTCCACCGCAATTCAATCAATAAATGCAAGTAACAAACAAACCAAGGCTATAGGTTGAAGTGTGCAATATTTCAATTTACTCATAGGACAAAGAGTTAGTTCAAGGACAAAGATAGTTCATCTCACCTTTGTTGTCAAGACTTAGGGACATTCATAATAGAAATTCCTTTTGGATTTCATATGGAGAAGAGAGAACTAATATGATGAGAGGGGTTGAAATAGTGCACGTACCAAGGCATTGAAAGTGCATAGATGAGATGATTCTTAGATCACCAAGAGTATATATCATTGGAAGTAAACATGAAGAACATTGACTATAGAGTCAATGTACTTCATAGCAAGAAGTTGACATTCTTGTTGTGGAATTGAAATTTGAGCCATCCCAAACTGATTTATGAAATTAGAGACAATAAGGATCATGGTATAAGGAATTTGAGAGTTAGCCTATTTGCTTGGACCAAGGATCATTGGACCACTATCCTCTATCCTTGGCCTAAGGAATTCTACATGAAAGGCGATAACCTTAAAGACCCAATGGCACCGTCCAAACAAGAATTTGGAGAAGTTGTTGATGGCTTTCTTCAACAAGACCAAAAATGGATGGAGCATGGCCAATTACAAGGACCCCATGTGCAGGGCAATAGTCAAAGCCATCATGGAGTTATTCAAGTTAAAGAGTACTACTAGCCTCAACAACAACTAGATAATCTTCTTCCATTTTATGTATGATGGGCAGTTAGTAAACTACATCTATATGTTCTATAGGCTAGCTAGGACCATGTGTGGAGATATGAAAAAGGATGGAGGGAACATATCTATCTCCATTCATTATATACTTTTACATGGGATTGAATCTCCTTATCAAGGAAGAGAGGAAGAAATTCCTTAATTACTTCCACCCAAAGGCTATTTTGCATCATAGCCAAAGGTGAAGGTGATGTGCTCAAATTACACCTTGCCAAATGCCAAATACATAAAAGTAAGCTTCCTCTACTTTGTAAGAGTAGAAGAAGCTCCAAACACTATTGGTTATGTTAAAAAACCAAAAAAGAGTAGCACTTGCAAGGCTAAAGGTGAAGTCCAAGAAGAGTCTTTGGAGGAGGAAGCCATAGATCAAATGGGAGTGAGAAGTGTAGAACTTCCTCATGTTGGTGGGATTGTCTTTACAGGAAGAGGAAGATGATGAACAAGTTGAAGACACCCAATCTGCCCCATTAGGAGAAGAGTAGATGGCAAATAAGGAGAGATTGTAAGAGGAGGAGAAATTCAAGAAGATCTCTATCATGAACTTCTTGTTCATGCCAAAGGTATATGTCACGATTCACTTTTTCTTTATGTCCCAATTTTCCTCATTTTTGTAGGTTTGTAGTGTTATAAAAAATATATAAAGCCCTAAGGTAGTCATAAGTAGGAAAAAGTGACTAGTTTGGGTCAAGTACTTTATGAAGTTAGGATGTCAAAACCCGGTGTGATGAACCTCTTAGCAAATACAGTTTAAAAAATGACTATAGGAATTCTTATACCTATAACCAGAAGGTATTGGCATTGCAATGTAATCTCCATTTTACTAAATGACCATCCCAACAAGGCTTATGATATAAGTTGGCTCACGATAATATTAGTGGTTTCTTGGAGCTCCTCCATACAAGTAATAGGACAACAAAAATCAGCCAAAATGAAGTTTTGGCAGTTTTTGCCACCATTTCAAAACAAAATCATGGCTTTCAATGTGCTGCCAAAGACCCATTTACAAACATTTCAAGAAAAAGATTCAAATGTACGGTGTTTGACCATGACCTTCACCAATTCTTGCAATCATTGAGGAATGAATGATGGATTGGATCTATAAATGTGCAACCCCACCCCAAAAGAAGTTACTTTTCACTTTGCAATTTTCTATTCTTCTCATGCAAGAAACTGCTCAAACATCCATCCAAGGTTTGCTATAAATTCAAGTGTAGATTTGGGAGAGTTCAAGAGGGGTGGGATTCAAGAGTTCAAGAGGGGTGGGGATATGGTCACAAATACCCTTTGTCAATTGAATAATAGTAGACATGGAAATGGTAGTCAAGATAGAATTCAAGCAACAAAAGCAAGATGAGATTGTTTGAAAACCACCCAAACTATCCAAGTGGGAATTGCATTGTATGGTTGAGTACTTAAAGAGGAGAAATCTAGACTTCTTGCTATGGGATTGAAGCTTGAAGGATGTATCACTACTATAAGAAATTAAGAGCAACACTTATACAGTTGGCAAGACATTGAGAGCCGAATCCAATCATGTAGATAGAAGACCAGTGGCAATGAGTCTTAGGAGAGAAGTGTGCACCATTTGGGCATATTTACATCAATACTCCTCATGGTAGACCAAGTGAGAACCTTAAGGCTAAGATAGATGATTTTTTTAGAAGGAAGTCCACAAATGATATAAGTTACAATACCTCCACTTGTTAGATGAGGTCTCCATTTACAAGTTGTAATAGAATTAGTGATGAAACTATTTTGAGAAAAATGAACCTCATACATAAATCTTAACCAAGCCATTTTCTTCCAATTCCTACACATAAGGAACCATGTGAGTAGCGGATGGATGTTCCATGAATTCATAAAAGAGCTCTTGGAGGACATAGTTGAAGGAATGGCCATGATTGTAACCCCTTCATCATTGATTAACTTCTTGATAAAAGAAGAGAAGGAGAAATCTCAATCCACTTTCACTATCTAGCTTACTTTAATGGAGATCCACATCTTGCAAAGGAAAACACTAAATATCATGAGGCATACAAGGAGTATGGTTGAACCAAGAAGTTAGTACCCATTGAAGAATCATACAACATGATTATAAGATGTTAGAAGGTGTCTACTACAAAAACTAAAACTCATGTTTCAAAGAAGCAAAAATAAACTCAAATTATCAATTTTTTATCAAGAGGAAGTAGAAGTGGTGGGGAGACTAGAAGATAGGTGGAAATGAAGCCTCCATGATTAACAAAGGACATTTTGGTTCCAACAAAGGAAAGGAACCTCTTGAAACAAGGACAAGCCCGTCAATGATGACTTGTTTATGTAGATTTTGTCACTAGACGCCACCAACAAAGCCACTAGGGAAATGATGAATGATAAAGCGCAATCATCATCACCACCCAAAGAAGCACCTGAGGACAAGGTAAGGTAACGATGGGAGAAGATGAAGATGCCTTTATTGCAAGTCTAAGGAAAATACACATGAACTCAACAATCTTCTTAAATGAACCTCCCAGGCTTAAGAACCTAGAGTAGACCTTGTTGATGTCATTTTTGGTGCATGAACCAACAAAGCAAGATTTTCCAAACAAAGCCCAATAACAACCAAGGAAATTACTTAGAAGATGCTTGAAGTAGGATACCAAAATTTAAAGAAGAATATTCCTCAATGTGCTAACTATTGTAGGAAGGAGACAAACTCACAATTGTAGCCAACAAAATGATGTCAAAACATATCAAGATGGATAGTACTCCTAATTATACACCTCAAGCTCAATTTCCTATACAAGAGGACTAGACAATGGTAACAAACAAGATAGTTGATACTCTTTTGTCATTTGAAGTACAACGATAATTTGTTGGTGTAGTTAATGTTGGTGTATTTTGTACATGCAATTACTATGGTGATGTTGGAAATGTTGGAGAATATCTTGCCATACTACAAAGATCTGGATTCCTTAACTGAAAAGCCATTAATGCTTGTAAATTACCTACATGACAAGTCAAGTGTAATCATGAAGGACCAAGTAGTGCTTTCTACCAAATTGAACAAGGTCAAAGAATGACTTACAAAGGAGATCACATTGTCACAATAGAAGGTAGATTGCTAGAGAAGTTCCAAATGGAAGAACTAGCATGACAAGAACAACACAAGGTCATCTTATGATACCTTAAAAATAGAGGTTGATCTAGTACAAGACAAGGTCATTAAGCAATGAGACCAACATGAAGAAAAAATTAGGGCAAGAGACAAAGAGATGATGATTGGCATGACAGAATTAGAGGACACCAACATTAAGGCAACTATGCTAGAGGTTTAGTACAGGAACTTGAAAGAGCCCACCAACCTTTTTATTTAAGAACTCACAATAAACCTAAAATGATCACAAGATAAGGAACAGGAAATCAAAACATAGTTACAAGAAGACTTAATGAACAAGCATACTAGGCTTCTCACAATTGTAGAGCATATAGTCATACAACTTGTGGAACAATTGGAATAACTAGCCAACAAAACAAAAAACTAAACAAAGATCAAGGACTTCATAATGTAGATCAAGGCTCTTGAGAAGAAGTTCTATACAAATGACCAACTAATAGCACTATCTTTGATTGCAAAGTCATACAAACTCCAAGTTCAAGGAGGCACAAATGAGCTTCACCATTGAGGTCACTGTTACAATAAGGAGCTTGTAGAGCTCATTCAAATTTCTAAAGGCATAGGTAGTCTGTCATAGGTGCTGCCAATTGTTGTGCAACCAAGTAATAATCCTAACGGTGTTGTAGAAACAAAGTTACAGCAAACTTTGTAACAAGCAATTTATCTCATAGTTGTTTACATCTTGTAGTTTCTTCACATTCCATATTTTTTTTAGATCTTGTACTCATAGCCAAGACACTTTGTATCTGTAAATAATTCATAAACCTTAGTGTAAATATAAAATCCAAGTGGACACCTATATGACAAATGAAGATATGACAAATCCACTAAGGTGGTAACTCCATATCAGATGTGCCTACTTGGAGATGAGATTAGGATAAGATTAAGATAAAATTAATGAGGATAAATGTAATTAGGTGATCTCCATCACTCTATAGCTATTGGATCTCTTTGGCGGCTAAGTAGGAAATGCATACAAAACTTACACTTGATGTTCACTATGTTTATTTGGTGCATCTTTCCATTTCAATAAATGAGCTTATACCATTAAGATTTTCAAGTTATTGTATATTTATTTGTCTTTTCTCTATATGAATATTTTCATACTTAGTCAATTAGTCACAAGGAATCTTGGCATAGAGGTATAAGAATTGGAGTAAAGGAATCATTCATGTGGAATTAGAAGGTGGACCTCTAGGTGCTCTACATATGTTAGCTTATTTTGGTTTCAAATCCTTATACTGGTGGAATGATATAGTAATGGACTCTTACAGGCTGAGGTATCATTAAATACCATGCGCTATGAGACTAAGCAATATGCACCAGTCTAATCTCTTGTAAAGTAGTGCCTTCAAGGAAAGTTGGACCTATATGTTATAGTTGTAGATAATAGAGAGATAAAACCCTTGGGTGATCTAGTTCCAATTAGTTTGTATGTTCCATCCTACTACTTGTGAGATATTATGATAACTATCTATCTTGTATGACCCACAGTTTGTAATGGTGGAACAAAGGGTAGATCATAAAACTATCATGACAATTGTAGGGAAGAATTTGGTTGGAATAATTGAAGATAATAAAATTCTAAGGCAAAGTGACCTTTGTTCCAAATGATCCATCACCTTTAGTAGTCCTCTAGATTATATCCTTATTGAAGTAATTTGTGGTTGTTTATATTTCCATAGTATGCCAATAAGGGTGATAATACATTCTTTTGGAAATTATTTCACCCAAGTGGTTAAATAAAAATTAATAGATTGTCTTTTTGATATACTTGTACCTTGTTTTTTAGTCATACCAACTTGAATCCTAGGATCAACCAGTTCTTCTTGCAATATTAAAAAAATTTAACAACACCATGTCATTACAATATGCACAACTAAGAAGCAAGGCTTTCAAGTACCAAGTAGAGGTCAAAAGAGTAGGTAAAGATGAGGGACTAGCACTCAAGGCCAACAAATGCCACTCAACCAAAGTAGAACAAGGACAAAGGCAAGTAATCAAGGCCAAAAGTAAGGTATGTGAAGCCAAAGATCTAGCATCCAAAGGCAACCAACAAGTAGATATCATGGAAGAAGAAGGAGGACCTTTGGTAGAGACAAGGAAGATCAAGGAAGAAGAACTTACCCAAAGATAAGCTATCCAAACATAGGATAGGACATTTGATACGTTAGGTGGATCCACCTATCCTATCAGATCATTAATTTGGTGGTGCCAATGATAACATTGCTAGAGTAACTTCTAATTGAGTACAAAGGGCACTACAAGAAGGTAATTGCTTACACTTCCTTGGTAAGGTATGTGCATGATACCTCCTACCAAGCCAAGGCACAAAAGGAGAAGGTGGCAGCAAAAGTCACCAAGATGCATGAGTAATACAAGGAAGAAGGTCGTAAAGTGAACCACATGATGCAAGAGAACTTCAAGGAGAAGAGACAAAATACCTCAATTGAAGCTATGTAGAGTAGGATCAAAGGAGAAATCATAAGATCCTTTACTTCAAGTAGAACAAGAAGCAATAGGAGTTTGAGGAGCAACTATGGCTCAAGATGAGGAGGTGGCCAACATCCAAAGCACATTGGATGCAAAAAATGTAAATATGGTAGAATAAAAATTGAAGTGAATAATTATCACACCAATGCATCCCTTCAATCCAAGAATTTTCAAGAGGAGCTAAAGAAGAGGGAGGAAAATTTGACAAAGTAGGAGGAAGAGAAGGAGGCCAATCAAGGCTAGATGAAGGAGGAGTTGATAGTGGAGATACAAGCAATTTACATCAACCAAAAAAATAAAAGGCAAAGATCCTCCAATAAATGGAGGACATAAGGAATTGATTGATGGGTATCAAAAAGAAGGTGATTCAAGTTAAGCTGCATGAGATAAAGATCCACAAATTAAGTTGTAGCTTCAAACTCCAAAAGCAAAGGTCCACTCAAATAAATAACTTGATTAGTTAATGATTTGACTAAGAGAGCATATCAACATGATGTTTGAGAAATCAACAAACACCCTTCTCTTCCAGTTTGTAGATTATAAGTGGAAGGCAACATGTTGATTAGAATTTTGTGAGATGAATGTAATTCTTTGTGATAGAACAGTCAAATATCTTCATAATTGAAGACCTTTGGGTTGTAAGATGAGGTAGTCAAAGGTAAGATAAGGATAAATATACTGAGCATAGGTGTTCTTTGGATTAAAGGATCTGTTGGTGTGGAAACCACCTTTGGCATGGAAGATCTTTAGGTGAAACTCCTTTGTAGTGGTTGGAAACCTTTAGGGTCATAAGTACAAAGGAGAGTAAAATTTGTCAATTGTAAACATGGAAGATCTCACAACTTCCTTGATATACTAGATGTACTTAATTAGGCTGCATTATGGATAAGATGAGGTAAATAAATAAGATAAGCAATGTACCTTTTAGACTATAAACCCAAAATTTTATGGAGATTCTAACCATTAGATCTCTTTGAGGTGGAGTTAAGAAAAATTCTTAAGGCTTAAAACCAATGTAAATTATGTTTAATTTTTAATCAAGGAAATTCGCAAAGGGACTTTCAAAACTCTCTTCCACTTTTTATCTACACATTGAGTATGGATTGACTAATTTTGTTGAGTAATGAGGAGGAACCTCAAAGTAGGAACATATGCGCTTCAGTTTAGAGAGACATTTGAACTTGTTTGGGATGTTGGATCCTTGTGTTTCCAAAGAAGGTACGTAATGTATGGAAGAGTTTTAAGTAACCTAGAGTATTGAGACAAAATCAAAATAAAAAAGCAAGTTATTTGAATTGATGCCAAGAATCCTTAAGGGTTATGACTTTTGGGAATAATATGGCCTTTAAGGTAGACGCTTTTTGTGCAAAAGGAGAAATCACCTTCAGGAGTAATTTGGAAAATATTTTATCACTTTCACTTGAGTGAAAGTGATATTTTTTTTCCCTTTTTTGTAATACCTCTTTTGGAAATTTTTTTGCCCAAAAGGTTAAATAGGAAATGATAAAAATGAACTACAAGATAGTGATAGTTTTCGTCACTTCTAGCAAGTTCTGACCCAAATCCTTGAATGAATGACCTATTCTTACTATTTTACTATTAGTACGTTGATACTAGGCTAACACAACAATCTCCAAATTAGAGCAAAAACTCAATTCATATATATATCTTGTTTTTAATGCAATTTTTTACAAAGAAAATTTACAAAAAAATTGCATAATCCTTTTATAACAAGGTTGATAATACTATAATATCAAGTGGAATTATGAAATTACTTAACATATTTCTCACTAATGTCATGTTAGTAAACTCCTCTATCAAATAGAGATTCGTAAAATATTTGATGTGAATAATTTATTTTTCTAATGAGGCATATTTGTATTTTAACAATTAGAGAACACTCTAAATTTCAAGAGATAGTCAATAAAAAAAATCACGTATATCACTGAAATGTGGAGAGCTCCCAATATCTCATTTACTACTCAAGTATACCTTTATAGATCCAAAGCACATTCTTTATACAAGGTTACTCCTTAGAGCCAGACTTGGTAATAATGCTAAGAACCTATAAACTACTATGCAATTAGCTTTCATATTGTAATTACTAAAAATATAATAAAATATACAGACATGTCTACTATTATTAAATTGCTTGATACATCTAAATTTGTCTTCACTAATAATTGTAAGAGATTATATATGTTGTTCAACTCATCCGATATGATGAGTACGGTATGATCCATCTATGTAGTATGCATAGATGCACTAAATATATGATATGTGATTTCTCTTCCTACTCATTCTTATGGTAGATAAACATAAAGAAGTAACATTTATCTTGTAAATTAGATGTACCAAGGTGTTTTTTATTTATAAAATTAAGTGTAGACTCCAAAAGGATGTGATCTATCAACCAATATTTTGACTTGCAAACATGAACCAATGTTTTGCATGAAAATTTGAAATTTTTTTCCTAAGAATTGGCTAATCACACAATCTTGATTTGTATCCATTCATCAACTAAAATAGAATGTGCATTAGACTTTGGTATTAATCATACTTTGAATTTGATAATTATTTTGATTGGGATTTTGATTCTGATCTCCAATATTTGAAAAATCATCTTATTTAATTGAGGGATATAAGGTCTAAATACATGAGTATGATATCAACAATCTTGCATGGATTTGGAGTTTAAATTCACGAGCTTCACAAATTGCTTCATACTTGATCTTTTGAAATCCAAATCTATTTGGCCTATTAAGACATCCTCTTAAGTCAAAAGTCAACAATGAAGTTTTTTTTATAGTCACTTGCCATCTATTTTATGGACTTTTAAGTTTTAGATTTCAAGCTTTAGGCTTCACATTTCCTATTTCATGCTTTTTGACTTCAAATTTCTTGGCTCATCAAAACAATCATCCTAGTTAGAGCCAAATAGATGTGTGTTCTAGATCCTTTAGTTCATACAGATCAAGAGTTTTGACTTTATTCTACTATCATAAATTCCTCAAGATTAATATATTTGACTTTTGAATCTACTAGGAATCACTCATCGTTTAACATCCTTAACCAACTCAAATAATTGTACTCCCTTCTCCATAATCATACCTGCATTTTTTAATATCAAGAAAATACTTTAAATATTAATAGAACCAAATATTTTATTTTAAATTATGCATAGTTTCAGTTATTTTAAAATAAATAAGCCAAAGAATATATGTTTCCCCTATATCTTTTTAGAATTTATTAAAAAATAAAGATATATCCTATATGTATTAGAGAAGATGCAATATTAGTGCTCTTCTATAGTTGTAAGTTGCCTAGTAGTTTAAATATATTATATTCCTTTTTCTCATAAGAAACACCGTGTGACAACAAAGAGAAACAATTTTCCCAAATTGTGAATAGGAGGAGTCTTCTTGTGTTCTATGTGGTCGCCTTCTCTCAAAAAGCTTTTTCACATAAGAGCTATAACTATTTCCGCTAAGTGAAATGGCGATTGGCATCAATAACAAGAATGATGAACGATGGGAAGGTCTCTTCAAGCCATTCAAGAATAAAACCTAGACTGATAAACGAGGCTAAGCCTCAATAGCATCGGTAAAAAAATTGTGTCCTAATATATCTAGGAAATCAAATTCACTTAGGTGATACGATTTATCCGAATACGAATACTCAAAGAAGCCTCGCCTCCTGTGATTGCATGGTGTGATTATACCAAGAGTGCTAATTGCAACAGACAATTAATAATGTCCAAAGAAACATAACCTCATGTGATTGCCACAAAGAGTTCTAATTAGGAATACAACTTAATACCCAAAAGAACATCACCTAGTGTGATTGCTCCGAGAGTGCTAATTGGGACATACAACTGAAATACCCGAAGAAACATAAACTAGCGTCATTAGAAATAGAGTCCTAAGTGGTGCAATGCTCTTTGTGGAGAGCTAAGAGTGATTGTTCTCTCTTATAGATTACCCCAATCACAACAACAAGTGTTTTCTCTCTCACGCAGTCCAAAGTAAGCTACAATTTCAGTTCGACAAGAAACCATTAAAGCAAGCTACAGTTTCAGCTCGACAAGAAATCAGTATCAATAAGAACAAACGTATTTGCAATTGCATGGGGTCCACGCACATAACACGGAAATTGCATACACGACTTTTAGTTATCCTCATCGTTATCAAAAGGCCCGCAAGTTTAGGGAAAAAGAAGTCCGTCCGGTCATGAACCCAAGTTCAGCTAATCTGACGGCTTACCAGCTAACTGGGAGCAGGATTGAGGATAGAGCGGAGATGGTGGAAAAGAAGGCGCGATGGTGGAAGTGGTAGTAAGTAGCGGGAGTCACGTGTGATAGGGATATGTTGTGATTCTTCTGCAGTTTTGGATGCCTGCAGGAAAGGAAAGGACCTACTGCAATATGCTGATTGATCGATTGATTGATGAAAGATCGTGGAGCTGCTCCAGTTGAGTCGGGAAGCACAATACTGTAACCAGCGGATGAGGATCTGAGAGAGAGCGGAAGGAATGACGAGACTCGGGATCGAGTACCATACGTTCTTCATTTCGGGCGCCGTTCTTGTACAAACTGTGCTTTGTCTCAGACCTTCTCTCCATCTCTGGTGCTTCACGGAGTGCTTATTACATGGGCGCTGATGCTTCTCAAGCGAATGGATTCCTCCGTTTCGGAATTATCGCGGTTTGTCTTTCTGGTACGTTGCATTTCCGTCCACGCGTCCATTTGGCCCCTTTTCTAACGAACTGCCTGCTGTGGAACTGAGACTTTTGTAGTTAGGGGATACCAGTAACGGAATTGCTGCGCAGGACCAGTATAAGTTTAACGTGTTTGGTGTTTCTTCGGTGGTGAGAATGTCCGAAAGTTTATTGCAGTATTAAGTTACATTAATTCTAAGCTACATTTTGAAGTACTGAAATTGACGTAGTAATTTATTCCGACGTGAGTCGAGTAGGGATTGACTGTTAGGTCGGAACATTAGCTTCTGAATTGAAGCTATGCTTTGAGGTTTTGCGAATTTACTTCAGTGCAGTCGGGAAGCCTGTCTCCAGTTTGATCTGATGTGAACGCAGCTGGAGGACTATGGTTCATTGCGTTGCTACCAGCGGAATATGTAGTTTGCCTTTGTTGTGTTGCAAGTGGTGATTTCATAGACCACTATTTGGTTCCTGCCCTAACGCGTTTCCTGAACCAACTCAGCGGGATGAAGTTTACAGAGAAATGCTTTGCAGTGGACTTTGTAGGATTTCGCACAATGTAGACTCTTGTGAACAAAATTAAAAGGAGGGATGGGAAAATTTCTCGGGATCTTCTAAACTCTTGGTGTTTCCGCAATCTGGAGGGGGCGATGGCCTGTTTTTGTCCAAAGTGCATTTTTGGTCTGTGGGTCCAGTGAACGGTAAATTTTGTAGAAGGTCTAACTTAGATCATTTCGTGAAAACAGCCAATATATCTCTGTACTCAAGTGGTATAGTCGATAGTGACAATTTTCATTCAATCTGGTCGTTGTCGGCATCTCATGACGTACCGATTTGTAAATGGTGCCCTTTCTCGAGGAATCGGAATGGCCTAAATTGAAGAAACAGAAAGCTATGTACTGCTTACCTGCACAAACTGTAACAATCTATGTTAACAGTTTATGCATGTTAGTGTACTGGACGAAGACCTGCGTTTTCTCCTCAAAATCACGTTGCTCTTAGGAGTTATTGTAATTCAATGAGATGTGTCCCATACATGAAGATAAGTAGGAGCAGTATCAATGTTGATGGCACTGTGGTCTGACAAAGTCATTCTAAAGGGCGAAAATGAAGTTTTGACTTTGGGAAGAAAGTTTATCTTTTGTTGCAAAACTACTCTGGTGCAAGTATGTGGTGCTGCTGGAGTGCATTTATTCTCATCGCTGCCCCTCCCTTGATCTCGGAACTTTGATGTTAGAGTCTCTCGGAAGTAGGTCTTAGGAGCGAGTGCGCTTATATTTGTCACCTAGCGTACTCACTGCGCAGCAACAAGGGTCAAAGTGACAGGTGCGCTCCTTATTGGATGCGATCTCTCTAGTGTAACGGCAAATTTTTTATCCATGCGAAGGCCCTACATTCGGTTCCTGTATCTCAACTTGTTTCACATTAATTAGGTTCTTCACAAGTGACTGATATGCGTGAATTTTTGCATCGTAAGGTCTACATTGACACTGCGTAATTTTCTTCTCATGTTCCCTTATCCTTTATTCTTCTCATTGATTCACACTCGTGATTCTCGTGTGTGTTAAAACTCGCAACACGCGGAAGTAATCTGCGTTCTTGCTGGAATGAGAGAGTGTTAGAACACGCATGACGTTGAAGGAATCTCCGCTCTTGGAATTCGCCAGAGGCTGGTAACTATCATTTTCCCTGCATTCATTCTTTGCTGGACTCCCATGGGAGAGACTAGGTCGTCGAAGGGGTTGAGAAGGTGAAGGTCCTTGGCGTCCATGACCGAAGGATGGTAGCCGAAGGTATTGGGATATGACTGATCAAATGCGGAATCTGTGAAACACAAAGGAAGAACTATGTTTTTAAAACAGATATCCTTATGGTTCAGTTAGTGGTTAAATTGCATTGGATTTATCTACAGCGATTTATCTTCTTAGCCCTTGGCTACTGCTATGTCCAACATCCATCTAATATCAGTACTTGATTATCACCATCTAACAATCTCTTATACACGTCTCCTGAAGACGTTTTAACTTCCAATCATCAAGTTCTGACTCCCTATCAGACAGTACTTTTAACATCAATATAGGCTTCTTCCAATCACTGCAGAAATAGATATAACTGATTTACACTTTTCCTGATCTCACTGGTTCTAATGGTGTTGATGAATCCTTTTCATTCATTTGCGAAGATTAGAAAGTACAGAAATTAGCACTTACAGTATAGTAAACTAAACTTGCTCCTTTACTTTGTGGGCCTTACTATTCGAGAGTGATTTTTCTTTACGATTATCTTTACATATGCTCACCATTGGTGGTGAGCATATTTAAGATGTCAGCAGTTGGGCTTTGACGAGTTTGTATAAGTATGCTGATCTTTGTATTCACATGGTTGCTCCAGTCACTATTATTGTACAGAAATAACAGGAACAGCGAAACAGAATAGTACAAGATGGAAGGAGATTTCCAAGTAGAGCTTTTGCAAAACTCCTTCGTGCCAGAGACCCTTAGCCTTTCAAAGCCCAGGGTTGGAGCATCAACCAATGACCAGCGTTTCCTACTAGTGTTCATTCTTGGGACCTACTTCGGTCCCGACGTAAGGGATGAACTGCCAAGGAAGTCTGCGCTGCAAAGAGAGGCCGAGCAGTTGCCTCCCTATACGTCCGAAATGCTGGGTGGGTCTGTGTGCAAGCTTTCAGAAATTGAAAGCGTTTACTATTATTTACTTCGCAATTCTCATCCCAGCGCCAAAGTGAAGCTGCAGTCTCTATACAAATTCCTCCAGGGCCATCTTGCACCTCCAGTTAAGGAGACATTGGAAGACGATCGACAGTTTCCGAGTTTCTTCCCTCCACACTTACACAGACACGCCCGATACAAGGGAACCTATAAGGTCGTCGAAAACCTTGTATTTATCGATGATCCCTACTTGCCGACAATGAAGATGGAGGACGTTGAGCGCTTTAAGAAGCTCAGTGGGCTGATCGAGCTCTCTGTGGAGAGAGACGAAGCACGAGGTTTTCAGCATGGGTTGAGGTCGGACAGAGATGAGGAGAGGCAAGCCCGCTTTGATATAGGTCAAGAATCTGGCCAACTAAGTGGTACATTTCTGGATGGTCTTGGAGTTAGGAAGAAGCGGAAGAAGAAAGGGCAGATGGATTTTCTTCCACCCCCACCGATAGTAGCCCCAGTGGCTGATAGGACTGCTGCCACGCCAAAGACAATGGTGGGTCCTGCTATGATGCTGCTTCCAACACTCCTCACAGTGGAGCAGTGGAATAATGTTGTAAACGCAGCCAAACCGGCAATTGTATTCACAGGAACTGCTGCTGCCAGGCAGGCAGGCCCTTTGATCGGGCTAGTGGACATTGGTGTTTCCGACGATGCTTATCTTTTCCGCACAGCCTTGCCTGGAGTTAAGAAGGAGGAAGGTGAGGGTTACTGACTCTGACAGAAGTTAAAATGTCTACCTTTCGTTGTACGTAAAGCGTTTCATTTACATCAGAATCATCTGCTGGCGATGTACGTTGGAAATGATGAGAAGTACTACCCATAGAGAAGTCTTGTTTCCTTTCCCTGCTTAGCCTGTCGGATAGCTAATTCAAAAATCATTACGTCGACCAAGTAAATATCTCTACTTTGAGCTGAGCAAATTATGACGGAAGAAATTGCATTTAGTTTCAACGTTGACGCCTTGTCATGTCTGATGGGATATGGTGTGTGGTTAATGCACACAGGTGATTTCAAGTGTGAGGTAGAAGGAGACGGGAAGGTGACCATTAAAGGGTCGACAACAACAGGCGAGGCTCGTGTATTGAAAGGTCAAAGGGTGTTCAACATGATGTCTCAGTTTTTGTGTCCTCCAGGACCTTTCAGTGTCTCATTCCGCCTTCCCGGAGCAGTGGAGCCAACTCAGTTTACTGGCACATTTGGATCTGATGGAATATTGGAAGGGATTGTGATGAAACAGAGAGCAAGATCAGGAGCAGCATCCCTGACATTTGAATCTTAAATGTCATCACGACGGCTGTGACGCCTGTGTCTTCGGCTTTCTACAGATTCGGAAGTCTCTAGGCCTGTGTTTAGTCAATATAGATTCCTTCCTCCTTATAGTTCTAATCAGCGAAGGCGACAGTGGGTGAATCTCGACAAAAATCGTCTGCCCGTCGGATGCACCTGTTGGTCCAGACAGGGGGACTTTGTCACCCATTTTGATCATATTGAAGGACTTGTACAGAGAACCCTCCTGAGAAGATTTGGTTCACTGACCATGTTTTGGTCCGGTTGACCAGGAGAGGAGATGTACAGAAAGGAGTTTGGGAAAACCCAGATTGAGGTCACGTTAAATGGTGGATACGTGGGACCATGTCTTTGCGAGGTGAGCGTCGAAGTCGGTCACCTTTGATTAGTTGTAATGCCTTGAACTCTTATGCTCTAGTCTTTTGTATGGGGAAAAGCTCAAAGCTCAGTAGTCGGTCCCTGGTGGCACTCTAATGTTTACAGACTTAGTTTGTGATAATTTTGACGCTTACAGAAATTTGTGGATTTGTTGATCTCCAGATGTAGGGACTGCGGCCCAAAGAAATGATCGGATTCTTCACGGGGAAGTTTATACAGGTGTTCGAAGCAGCTTGCTTGAGTTCTCATGCTCATCTGCCTGATTTGATTCTGAAAGAAAGACTTTGTCGCTTGCTCTTCTGGGTTGTATTATGCTGACTGCGGTGAATATGTCAGGTAACGATTTTCCAGTCAGTTTCAGCTACAAGAGAACAGATTCCAGATACTTCCCGATTGCTTTCATGTTAGTCCGCGATGCCATCAATCTACCATCCATTCGTTGTTTCTCGGTTAGCAGACGCTACTTGTAAATATGTATGTTAATCTTTTTTGTAGAACGGTGAATCTGAATAATACGAAGGCCCAGGTATGGAATATGGGCATGAAGTAGTCTGTACTATGCAGGTTTGAGTAGACTGTGTGTACCAATTTTGGCGGCCATCACAGCCTTGTTCACATTAATGTAAACAGGACGGTATCCCTTTGTACAGTTTGTCGAAAATCGATGGTAGTCTTTTGCTGAACAAGCACATGCAAGAATGAGCGTTGGATTGTGTTTTTTATCATCCTTCTGCCATGGATTATTAATGAACTGGCAGCCTGCCAAAATGGAAAAGCACTGTGTATGTCAAGCAGAACTGTATGTACAGACTTAACGAGATGGAGTATATCCCGCTTTTATCCCCTGATCCAGGTTCTCATTTACATTGACTCGGCATCTCTGGAATTTGTCTCCTATTTGGTTGTCATTATTCACAAGATCCTAGGTTTTGGTGTCAATGAGGAGCAAGCCTGAACTTAGTAGATCCAAAACATCCACTTACCTCTTCCACCTTACTGAGAATTCACATTCACGATTATTTCACGTAGGTTCTTAAACCGTGTGTCTACGAGATGTAGCTAAATCGTGAACCTTCAGTGAGACTAAGATATGCAGGCTAACTATGGACCCCTAATGTTTCTACGAGATGTAGACAAATTCTGAACTTTCAGTTTGAAGCCTTGAAGCCCAACTTTCCGTCTTCGATCCAGATTCCCCAGATGAATGCCAGCATTCCGAATCATATAAGCACATGATTATTGTCCTGGGCGAGAAGATGAGCGTCTCTCATCGTGGTTCATAGATCGGGTCCAGGCACATCTTCAACTTTTCCATGGGCAACTGATTAAGAATTTTCTCGTTCTGAAGTTTCATCGGCCTCGGACCCCCAGGACCTGTCGTTCACTTTCTCGTATTCGTAACCAAGAACTCGCATGTTTAAAATGTCTCTTTTACTTTTACTCGGTTTAGATCCGCGTTCTCATCATAGACGAGAAATTCTCTACCCAGAAAGTCCTTATCCGTAGGGTCCCTTCTCCCCGGGCCAACATGATGCCCATATTTCCATAGTCTATCCAGGTTCTCATGGTGAGGGTAGAATATGGGATCCGCTGCAGCTGAATGCAGCCTCGCCATGACACCCTCTACCCAACGGTGAATACTAGTGTGAGACCCCGCTTCAAGTAACCCCATGTGTGGGAGGTTATAGGATCTGCTATCTCCAGGTCTGTAACTCCTTCCCAAGAGGAGAGAAGGAGTTGAAATTGACCACAATAGTCTCCTGCATAACTCGCCTATTCTTATCCAACTGTTTGTCTTCCGGGACTTGTTTAGGGTGCAGCTTTCTTCATAGCTCAAACCCAGGTCGACGAGAAGAGATGGTGTAGTAGTTTTGGTAGAACGATGAAGATTGAACCTGGACAAAGAAGGATCAGCAGACATGGGAGGGAAGATGTTGCCATCTTTCATGCAGTTGTTTTCTTTTGTAATTTACTCCCTATCATTATCCCAGTTCCAGAAATGCACCGAGAAGTTAGAATCGCGGAGCAAACTTTGCAATATTCTCTCATGGAAGTACCTAAATAAAGCCATGGGAGGAAAAACCAGCTGATGTGATTATCGATGCCTTGGCCAGCTACGCTGAAGCATAACTGCAGTGAATCATTTCTTGTTCGTGCATCGACCGCGGATCGTCATGTGGTGAAGCACGCATTAGTTTGTATGCCTTGTATAGTTTGAGCTTGTAACTCTCAAGTTCGTCACCATCCAGACACTGCAGTGCTCTCGTGATTCGAAGCGGTTTACGATAATCGATAAACGGGTTTGAAGTCGACAACAGGCCTCTGCGGCGGTGTTGGACAACAGCTGTACGGCATACCAGAGAATTCACCAGCCGTGCACGTCTGAAACATTTCCTTGGTGATCACAAGTGGAGCAGACTCCATACAAGGCATGCTTGCTATCAATAGAAGACAGCATGCATACCTGATCGAGGTCCCCATCGGCAGAGATGAAGGCTGGAAGGCAAGAAGGCCGGAAGGTTCCTACATCCAGGCGAGTACATTGATTCAGCAAGAGGGTCCTCCTCCTCCTCCTCCTCCTCCTCCTCACCTTTCACCCATATTCAAACAGGTGAGAGACCCACCTCTGAAATCCTTGCTCATACTTACACATATATGTATTTTGGAGGTGTGGCTTTTCATACCTCCGACATCTACAGACAAGAGGTTTGGTCTGGTTGAACGATTTGTATTGGGCCTGCCTTTCTGGATGAAGAATTCTTCTCTTCTCACATGTCTCAAGTTAGGCGTGGACTCCTTCCATATGTCATCATGTTGAGGGAATGCTGAACTGCTCATGAGGTCTCTGTCGGCGATTCTATGTCACGTCAGTCACACTCAGTACTCAATCCTCGTTGTACATTATTTCTTTTTCTATTCTTCCACACATCACTTGCCTAGTCTCGTACATTATTGTCTTTCCTAGTGTTTCAGATTTGCATGATGGCACATAATCGACCATTGATTTTGACTAATGTCGTCAACTTTGAGCCCTCTTGATTACACTATTCTTGTTTGCACTCGAAGGCTTCTGATGGTAGACAATGTTGTCATTGTCACAACTTATCTGCATCAAGCACACGCTTTACTTACGAATACAGAGAGTAGTCACATTGAACATATTATAAATGACAAGTCTACAGATCATATGGTGGATGACATTATTGTAGCATCGAGGAAATTCCCTTTTGTTTTGCTTTGGACTTCCTTGCAGATCTTGGATACTCGTTGTGCCTGACAATTATATGCAGAAAATAATATTTTACATTTCGATCTGAAAGAAAATCATTATTTCCATTTTAAGTCGTCCGATAAATATAGATGTGTCTTTCATATTATTGGATTAGTTCAGACTAGTAACTTTGATGATTTTAGATAAGCATATTCCATTAAATCTAAATTTTGGGTTGAAGTGTAGCTATTCATACGGTTATTTAAATAATATCATAAAAAATTCAAAAACCAATATTTTTCAGTAGTTTTGATATAGCGATTTTCCAAATTCAAAATATCTAGATTTAGATTGAACAAAACTGGTTTTACCAAAAGAATATTAAAATTATATTTTTAATATCTTATCTTTCTTCTTTTTCCATTTTTTAATTGATTTTAATTGAGGTTTAAGATTAATATTTTTAAATTAATGGAGTTTTTAAAAAAAATAATTTTACGTTTTCCATTAAAAGCTCTCATCAAATCAATTCTGTCCAGTCTGAGTCGGATTCATAATCGAGTTCTAATTTATTGTTTTTCCACCTTAAACTATGTTGAGTATATATCAAATTTTGGCTTAAAAAAAACTAATAATAACCCAAAAAATTGAAAAACATTTCTCTCTCATTATCACAATAAAAGAAGTGCATGAACCCCCAACGCCATGAAGTAAAGGTTCCAGTGATATTTGAGATTTCTTAAGGAAATGGTGATTCTTTTGACATCAATATGCAAAATCTGCATTTCTGCACATGATGAGTGATACTCGATAGACATGCATTGACAATGAAACGCCATCAAATTGGCATCAAAACTTCGGTAAACCGATAAACATATCGAGTCCTGAAACAAAGGTAAAACCAAGAAGGACAGTGCGACCCCATCAAGCACCGTTATAAAATCTTTCATGTTGAATTGTGGTCTAAACTTAACCCATAAAATTTATCTTTTGGATAGCTTTTTTTTGTCTCCAAACATACCAAAGCTTTACGGTCTATTGCAACCACTAACTTCTTATTTGTAAAGTACAAAAACAAAGTTTAATCCACCCACTTCTTGTGGAGTATTTCAAAATTAAAACCTTCTACATGGTTCTAGCATTGAGAGGTTTGCTACTCAAAACTATTTTATTGGGCAAAATTTGATACTTAAATCTAAAATTTTGGAATTTATTACTCTAAAAATAAGATAGCTTATAAAATTTATCCTTATTATTTTAATAGAACTTCTATAGTTGGATTTATTTTTAGTGTTTGAATTTGTAATAGGCAGAATTCAGAGAGTTTTTAATGCATACTTCAACTATTACATCTATTTGGTGTTTATTTTACTTTAATTTTAATTTTAATTAGGAGTTTGTATTCTGCCTCATTTTCAATCAAGACTGTAAATTTTTTATTAGACAAGCCATGATCATTGATTTCATGGGTTTGAAATTTGCAACGATAAAATAATATCCAAGAGAAATCATATTCTTTGTTTCTCCAAAAATTTTGGATTCAGATTTCTGGTCTCTATTAACTTTGTCTCATTGAATGAAATATTAAAAGAGCTTTCTAGGGTGAAAATAATCATTTGAATTCACATTGTGTGGAATGTAATGACTAGGTGTTGTTCAAATTTGTAATAATGTGGTAAGAACTGGTGGTTTCATGAGGATATGAGTTGAAGGTGGCTAAAAATGATATAAAGTATCACAAAGATGACAATCTATTTTTTATTTAACCTCTTGTGAAAATTTATTCCAAGAAGAAGATAATGCCACCACTCTTTGCATATTACAAAAAGATAAACAAACAAACTCATGTACACTAGAAATATAGTCCAAATGATTCATGAATATGAAGGCTCTTTTGTACAAAGGTCAATTTGGATTCCTTTGTTAAACACTACATACAATCAGTTCTAGATTATTGTCATTAAATAACTCGAGCAGTCTGAGTACTTTTTTTGCATTACAAGCTTTGTAATTCTACAAAATCAACTTGACCATGAGGTACTCCACATTGTATCTTAGAATGTGCATACAATTCTAAGATACAACGTGTAATACCTCAAGGATACAACATGGAGATAGGAATTTGAAGGGTCTTATCACCTTGACAACTATGACTATGATTAGTGTTCTACCTTTCCTAGAAGGGACAACATCACAAGAGTCTTGAGTGAATACATTGCTTAATCTTACATGTTATTCTTACTTTACAATAATCCAATTTGAAGGGTCTTATCACCTTGACACCTATGACTATGATTAGTGTTCTACCTTTCCTAGAAGGGACGACATCACAAGAGTCTTGAGTGAATACATTGCTTAATCTTACATGTTATTCTTACTTTACAATACTCCAAATGTTTGGCAACTTGTCATTGTATCATTCTTGACCTCTATAAAGCACTTAGAGTTGTATACTCTAGCTCCACATGAATGATTCCTCTCACTCAAGTTCTTTTGCTCACATAACAAGCTTCCTCACTTCCACTCAATTAAGCATGTAATCACTCTTACAAAGTGCAGACTAGTACACATATTCCCATTCAATAGTCTTGAGGGTATAAAATTTGTTTACTACAAAAGAAGGATGCACCAAATGAACGTGGTGAACATCAATCCTAAGCTTTTAATACATTTCCTACTTAGCCATAAGGAAATCCAATGGCTACAATGAGGTAAAGATTTTCTAATTACATCTAAGGTGCTTAGTGCTAATTGCATTTTATCTACTCTATCCTAATCTAATCTTGAGTAGGTACAGACCACATGGTATAGCCACTTCATCTTCTTGACTTGATGTCTTTTGTTATTATGCCAAGTGATAGGCTAACAGAAGATCTTTGTATTTTAACATAACTAATTATGTCTGAAGTATGTATAAATATGAACTGCATTGGCTATGCCTACAAAAATTACCCAACTATGAGATAATTATAGTCATTTTGAACAAAATCTTCTTACTCTTCCACTTCACAAGCTAGAGGCACCTCCAACAAACTATCTTCTCTCTTTTATAGTTGGATGAGCGGTACAAGCTCCTCCTTATAATTGAAAGTACTCATGCAAAGCTAGTCTCCATCTCTTTGAACTTGGAGTTAGTATGGCCTTGGAACTTGGCAAACAATACCTTGAGTTGTTTGTTTGTATAGAACTTTCTCTTCAACACATTAATGTGTATCATGAAGTCCTCTATCTTTGTTGTTTAGGGGTTCTTGTTGGCCATTTCGTCCCATTTATTCAAAGTTGAG
Source organism: Lunularia cruciata (assembly GCA_948567375.1). Lineage (NCBI taxonomy): Eukaryota > Viridiplantae > Streptophyta > Marchantiopsida > Lunulariales > Lunulariaceae > Lunularia > Lunularia cruciata. The sequence continues at coordinate 62,967,180 of OX419758.1, forward strand.
TTGTCATGTGACCAATCTTTGCTAGTAGCTTAGTTTGTTCACTCTCTAGATGTTTTCAATCATCTTGGAGTTCCTGTGTGGGCTCATTTTGTATCTTTATTTTTTGGCCATCTCTTCCTCTTGCTGGTATTTGAGGCTCATGGTGAGGTCTTGGATCCAACGATCAGTTAGTTGCTTCAAATTCTTGTATCATGTCTCCAATGTTGTTTCCTTGATGCAAGCATGATACAATTTAGCTTGTAGTGTCAATAATTTTTTGTCTTATGATTGTAATTTATCTTTGTGCTTGTTTTATTGCTAGAAGACCTTGGCATCAAGGTTGACTTCTAATTTAGCTTCATAGAACTACCTTATTTTTCTCTTGTCATAGGAGTTTGACTTTCTAGAATTTCTCCAATTTTTTGTCATTCTTCTTTGAAGCATTTACTTCCTCCTCAACCTGCTTTTTAGCTTCATTCAATTCATTACAAAGGAAGTCCACCTCCTTTGCAATCATTTGGGCCACATGTATTGTATGAGCATTGTTGGGTTAGTTATAGTAAGGTCAAGTTCCATGTAAACTGGCAAAAAATCCTCTATGGCATCCATCATTAGCATTACCATGTTGACGGTGTATACCGCCATCAACCACAAGAGTGAGTTATTGTTGTATTTCATACAATATTGTATGTCCTCCATCATGTTGTTGGTCTTTGCTTGTTCATCATCTTTGAACCATCGACCAATGATGGCTGATGAGGTAAATATAGGAGATCAAAATGAAAAATCATAGTTGTTGCAAACAACAAATGACACCGATAGGGAAGTATCTCCAAACAAGAGGAAAATGACAATGGAACAGGAAGAGGACATTCCTATTTCTTAGGCGGTCAAATTTCATGTTAGGGATATTGATCACATGGTGAAACCTTTTGTCACTTGCATCAAGGTCAATTGGAGAAAATTGAGCACTAAGTGGAAAATTGGAGGTAGAGTTGGAAACCCATTCCTTCAAATTAGGGATTTGGAGATCCTATCCTCTAAATTTGGCTTGAGTTGATAGTTATTAGAGGATTTAGTGGTAATCCAACTATAGAGAAGGTGCATCAAATTGGTAGAGGTTGTCTAGAGTTGGAGGTTGCCTAAATTGCCTTAGCTAGTGCTCAAGTTGGTGAAGCTTAACTATATTTGGAAAAGGTTCAAATTAGCAAGAAAAAGGCCTCATTTAGCTGAATCTTAGTAGAAGTTGTCCAAAGTTGGTGGTTACCCAAATTTCCCTGACTAGTGCTCAAGTTGGTGAAGCTTTACCAAGTTTGGAGAGAGTTTGAATTGGCAAGAAGAAAGGTGTCCATATTTGGAGGTAAGTTGGCAGAGATTGTCCAAAGTTAGAGGTTGCTTAAATTTCCCCGGCTAGTGCTCAAAATGGTAAAGCTTGGCTAGATTTAGAGAGGGTTCAAATTGGCAAGAAGAAAGGGTTCATTTGGTTGAATCTTGGCAAAGGTTGGCAAACTTTGGAGGTTGAATTGGTGGAGTTTGTCAAGAGTTGGAGGTTGCACAAATTTCCCTATCTAGTACTTGAGTTGGTGAAGCTTGGCCAGATTTGGAGGGGGTCATTTTGAATTGGTAAGAAGAAAGTTGTCCAAATTTGGTGGTTGATTTGGTGGAGGTTGTCCAAAGTTTGAGGTTGCATGAATTGCCCTAGCTATTACTTGAGTTGGTGAAGCTTGGCTAGATTTGTAACACCCATTTGTGCATGTATGTACTATTGGGATATTTAGTTTGGTATTATAAGTACTTGAGAGATATTATCTATATAGAATTAAAGGATGGTTCTAGATTAGTCATGATTAGCTAAAGTTAGTCATGGATAAAATAGAAGGGACTTTACTTTAGAGGAAATGGAAAAGATGAGCACCATTATTTTGGATTCTAGTGTTTTGGCTTGGTATTATTATTAGGTGTTTGGCTTTGAGGAAAGAATTAAGAACTCTTGGACACACGAGCCTTTTTGTTTTGGATTCTTCTATAGCCAATGATAGCCCATGTAAAGGGATCCTTGACTTAATGTGTGTGGTATAAGTCAAGGATCCCTTATATTGTGTGTGTCAATATAAGATCACATGCTTTGGAGAATATGGATATCCTTTTAGATTTTAGATTTTATTTGACTTTAAGCATCATAACCTGGGTTACTCTAGTAATTATTTACTTTGGTGGGTAATTATTTCACATATATATAAACTAGGGTGAGGAGGTACTCATCATCTCTTCATTTGCAAGTATATCTTTCTCATTGAATTGTCTACTAAGCAATGGTTTGAGTCTTGGAGTGTTAGCCTTGGAGGAGTATGGTGGAGTTGGGGTTCTTTACCTTGTTAGTCCAAGGTGCTCCACCATAATAGCCATCAAAGGTTCATCCTAAGTGAGAGATAGGTCGGCTCATAGATTTGAAGAGGGTTTGAATTGGCAAGAAGAAAGGCTTCATTTGGCTTAATCTTGACAAAGGTTATCTAGATTTGGAGGTCAAGTTGGTAGAGGTTGTCCAGAATTGGAGGTTGCACTGGCTAGTGCTTGAGTTGGTAAAGCTTGGTCAGATTTGGAGAGGGTTCAAATTGGCAAGAAGAAAGGCATCCAAATTTGGAGGTTGAGTTGGCAAAGGTTATCTAGAGTTGGAGGTTGCATGAATTGCCCTAGCTAGTGCTCAAGTTGGTGAATCTTGGCTAGATTTGGAGAGGGTTTGAATTGGCAAGAAGAAAGGCCTCATTTGGCATTTAGAGTCTTTGAGGCATAGGGTTATGGGCTAGAGAGGTTACAAAGGTTACAAAGGTCTAGAAGGTCCAACAAGCCAGCTTGTTGTTAAGGCTAGCTAGTTTAAATAAGTTTTTGGGCATCATTTGGAAAAATTTACCTACCTTTCTAGATTGTGCACAATAGGGTTTTGGAATGTTCCGAGGATAGTAGAGAGATATAAAAGAAAAATTACAAGTTTCCACTCAAACTTTGATGTCACAAAGGAGCACCTTGACTATATTATATAGCAAAAGGTACTCCTCTAAAGGAAGCTCTACCCTTGTATCAAATACATGGAGTGGTGATCTGTAAGCAAACTTTGCTCTTAGACCGGTTGCATGCATAGGTGACATGTCGGTTCTGATCCTATCTGGTTGGTCAACCCATCTTTGACTCGATTGGATTTTTAGGGGATCTTGTTGTAGGAACCTCCAAATCACGTGGGTGAGGTACCTTTGGAAAGCTCTCAATGAGACAAAGTTGGGAGGACGGAAGGCCAACCTTTCCTACACATTTTTTTAGGCCTAATTCATCCTTTAGGCCCTCAAAATTGACTAAAGATTTCAAGCATATTTTGGTTTTTGCCCTATTAATAGCCGTACCATTTTGGTGATATGTTTTTCTAATCTATTTAGTCCATCATGTATAATATCCTTTTAGATGTTACCAAACCAAATTTCACCTCTAAATTATATGTTTAGCTATTGGTTCCAAAGTTTTCAAGTCCATTTTGGTTTCTACCCTATTAGTAGAAGTAGTCTTTTGATGATACCTCTATCTAATCTATTTAGTCCATCATGTATAACATCCTTCCAGATATTACCAAACCAAATTTCACCTCTAGATCATATGCCTAGCTATTGGTATTACAAATCTCCCTCCTTTTAAGGTGCAACGTCTTCATTGCAAAGTTGTTGCTCAAAAGATTGCACCAGCACTAGTGCATGTGTCAAGTTGGTAGCTGGCTCACAAGTCACTTCATATATTGGGAAACCTTTCCATTGTAAAAAATAGTCCATCCACGGATGGCAAGTACCATGGATGCATTTCTGAAGAATATGTTCCACTTCATATTCCTCAATGCCATCATTGAGTATCGGAAAAGGTCAAATGTCTTGTGTGGAATGACAATGGCCCGATTAAGGAGCATATTTGTGTAGTAAGGAAACATGGAACATTGGATGGATTTTCATGTGTGGTGATAGCTCAAGGTGATATGCTACAGTGCCGACTCGATGAAGAATGGGAAAAGGCCTAATAAAATGATGTCTAAGCTTACAAGGGCAAACTATTATGAGGTTAGTTGTTGACAGCCACACCTGATCCTCAATATTGAACTCCATGAGCCTACAGTGTGCATTGGTATACTACTTCTATCAATTTTGAACAATCTACAACCTGTGCTTGGTGCTCTCTACACCTTGTTGGATTCTAAAAACAAAGTTGTTGATTACATCAACCTTGGTAGCCATTGGACAGATCTTCATCAAACTCAAAGGTGTGAGAGGATGCTTGCCATACATGAGGAAGAATGGAGTAACTCAGGTGGTTATGCATACATTCTCTAAATTATTGTAAGAAAATTTGACTAATGGAAGTAAGGTGTCCCACCTCTCTTGCTCATCTAAGGTGAAGTAATGCAACATGTCTTCAATAGTGTGATTAGCCCGCTTGGTTTGTCCATCAATCTATGGGTGTTAAGCCATGGACATGGACAACTTGTCTTTGAAGAAACCAAAGAGTGTTTGTTAAAACAAACTAGTGAATTGAGTGCCTCTATCGATGATGAGCACTTGAGATAGGACATGGGGAGAAAAAACTACATCTTAGTACCATTAAGCTAGTTGTGGAGCAGCCACATCCTTGGTGGAAGGCCTTACATGAATCCTTTGCTGAGTTGGTCAACAAAGACTACAAAAGAGTCAAACCCTAAGGTGGTCTTGGGCAATTCATATACTAGATCTATACTCATGTGTTCTCAACATTGTGTAGGAGTAGAGAGAGGTTGAAGGAGTCCTACAAGAGCTTGATTAGAAGCTTTGTTCTACTGACCAAGTAGGCAGCTCCAAACATATTCCATCACATCGTTGCTCATTTTGGGCCAATAGTAATGGCATTGGACTTCATTCAAGGTCTTGTCTAGTCCAACATGATATGCAATGGTAGAATCATGACATTTTGCTAGGATAGTAGTGTGTAGTTTTGTGGTATTCGGGATCCATAATCTACCATCACAAAAGGTGAGTCCTTGGGTGTTGGTGACGCCTTTGGATGATTGAGCTCCTACAATCTATGGATCAGTTTTTGTAGTAGCTAAAATTTTTGTCCAAAATTCAAGGTTCATCTTGACCTCTACCACCAAGTTGTTTTCCATCGGCATTTTGGTGAATGCATCTGCAAGTTGCTTCTTACCTTCCAAGTAGGTGATTGTCATGTTGAATTGTTGTTTCCACTCTATCCATCAAATCTAGCGACAAGATAGATCTTTTTGCATCTCAAGGTAGACTAGAGGTTTGTGTTTTGTCTCCACTACAAATGCCTTCTCACCAATATAGTGCTTCCAATGCTTGGTTGCAAGGACAATGGCCAGCTCTTCTCTTTATGTGGTGTGATAGTTGCATTTTTGTTGGTAATAGCTTTTGAGAGAAATATGCGATTGGATGCCATCCATCATGCCACCCCTATTGTAGGACTGCTCCTATTGTTATGCCTGATGCATCTATAGCTAACTTGCTTGGGCATTTTGGGATTACCATACCATTTCAAGATTGGTGCATGTAGTAAGGCATCTTTCAATTCTTCAAAGGCCAACTCTTGTGTGGTTCCCTTTTTCCACTTCTTTCCCTTGCCAAGTAGTGTCGTTAAAGGTTGTGTAACCTTGGAGAAGTCCTTGAAAAATCAACAATAAAAACCTTATCAATCCCAAGAAGCTCTTGAGTTGAGTTTCATCTTCTAGAGAGCTCCATTTTTGAATGACCTCTACTTTATTGTTTAATACTTTGATACCTTTTTCACTTACTCTATGCCCCAAGTAGTTTACTTCCAACTTGCCAAACTTGCACTTTGAGATTTTGGCATACAATTGATTCTGTCTTAGAATTTAGAGGACCTCTCATAGGTGTTGTTTGTATTCTATCGTCTCCCATTGTATATTAAGATGTCATCTAGGAAGATGATAACAAACTTATCCAAATATGGACAAAATATGTCATTCATCAAACTCATGAAAATGGCAGGTGCATTGGTGAGGCCAAATGGCATCACGAGGTACTCAAAGTGGCCATACCTAGTTTGAAAGACGGTTTTGTACACATCTTCCTCTACAATCTGGATTTGATTATAATCACTTTGTAGGTCTTGTTTAGTGAAGTGTATTGATCCATTGAGTTGACTAAAAAGGTCACCCATGTGGGGTAAGGGGTATTTGTTCTTCACTATTTGTTGATTGAGGTCTCGATTGTCAAAGCACATGTGCACTGTATCATCTTTCTTGTCACAAACAAGATAAGAATCCCATATGGTGATATGTTGGGTTGGATAAACCCTTTCTATAGCATATCATCAATTTGAACCTTACACTCCTCCAACTCATGATGATAGACAATATGGGGCCTTACAAGGAGGTATCTTTCCCAGAAGTATCTCAAGTTTATGATCTAATCTCCTTTTTGGTGGTAATTTTGAGGGTAGATTATCTAGAAAGACATCTTGAAACTCATATACCACATTCTTCAATCTCTTAGGAATTAGTCCATTGAGTTGTGTGCTCTAGATTTCTCTTATTAGACCCATGAACATCTATTCGTCTTACAAGTAGCCATTGTCCCTATGACACAAAGAGGCATTTCTTGCCTACGTTTTCTTTAACTCTTCTCTACAATTTTTCTTTAACTCTAGTGATCTTCCATTGGCGGGTGCTCACAACTTTCCTTCTCCAATCTACCATAGGGTTGTAATGCTCCATCCATGCATGCCTAAGATTGCATCATAACGAGCTAATTGTATCACTTGCCACTCAATTGCTTGTTGATATTCTCCTATAAAGAATGCTACCCTTCTATGTAACAACTCAATTTTCTCTATTTGCCCATTAGGCAACTCAACTTCTTTGCTCTCATCCTTCTCTAGATCCATCTCCAATCTTATTGCAACAAAGCAAGACAAGATATTCTCTACTGCCCCAAGATCTATCAATACTCTCACTTGATTGCCTTCTAGGACTCCATTCACGACAATCAATTGTGAGTTTGTCTTTTTGGATCTTTGCACACTTGTCTTCTTCCTCCCCTCACGTTTTTACTTCCCTATTGAGCTAATAAGGCCACAAGGTACATTTATTAGCAATCTTTGTTGTCCAAGGTGATTTCCACATCTTCCTCTTCATTGCATCACTCCATGTTGTTCAAAGATCACTTGTATGGAGGTTGTGGGCCTCTAGGGAGATGGGCATAACAAATGATAGATATGTGCCTAATACAACCACAATTGTAACAACCATGTTGTTCTCCTCATTTTCCTTCTCCTTGTGGGACTCCATCTCTTTGTTCTTCTACCCATCTTTGCTCTCCTTGAAGCGGTTGTGCTCATTGGTCTCAAAACTAAAGGTTGCCCTATTTCATTGGTATTGGTCCACCTACGTGTGGCATTTTAGCTTGATAATGTTGAGATGGAACTACTCACATCCTCTAAGTGCCCTTGCTATTCTTTGAGAGCAAGAAATGGCTTCAAATACAATGTAAGGATTTTGTACCATGACTTCTTAGCAAATCCACTCCTTCAATCCTTGTTTGAAATTGTTGAGAGCCTCTGCTAGACTCATGTCGGTTATTGTGACTTGTAGATCAAGAAATGCCTCCACATACTCTTGTATGCTATTCTTTTGTTTCAATCCCCATAGTCGGTTTTGGGCCATCTACACGGAATCCACATACCAGAAATTCTTCAATAGTCCTTCTTGCATTGCCATCCACGTGACCTCTCTTCTTTCTACCAACATTGATTGTTTCCAAGCATTGAACTATGTGAGGGCTTTGTCGGTCAAGTACCACATGCAAACACGCATGTAGCATGCTCAATGATCTCTGTTGAGAACAATCAAAAGTATCAATTCATTCTTGAGATCCACTTCTCCACTACTCCCATAGAATGTTGCCCCTTGTAAGGCTCGATGTTGCAGGTCTTCTTCATCCATAGTAGAAATGTGGCTTCATCATTGACCAGGTTTGATGTCACTTGCATGGATGCCTCTCCAAGTACTTCAATTGCAAGTACTACATTTTGAGATGGTTCTCCTTATGGCATTGCTTGATCTCTCAAAACTCGTTCAACATCCCTAGAATTCTTTGCATCAACTCCTGCAACTACAGATCCATGGTGCTTGTAAACACTCAAATGCTACTTCCTTCTTCAAAAGAGAGTTACTATGATCACTCAAGAGGATTGGGACTACCATTGGGACTTTAGAAGCTATCACTTGCTGATAATACTCCTCACCAAAATTCTTGATATGAAATCCCTAAACATCCCTTTTGGTCTAACTACGTAATAAATTTCTACTTGAGTGTTGAAAGGGAGAGGATTTGGGACATTCAGATCCATCACAACAAAATATAGATTGTCAAATCCCACTTCTTATCATAAATCACTACAGGTAGAATCATTGGGTTTGGTGAATTCATCATTATGTCCATGAACTCTGCTCCAAAATGGTAAACAAGATATACTCTCACTTGTTCTCAATGGATGTACATGACCTTGATGTGAAACGGATGCAAGAATGGAAAATGGGGTGCAAAAATTATCCTCTAGGAGCCTCCATCCCATCCTCTCTTTAAAATACTCCTAACCTATCAATTGCTATGTAGTTTTTCCCCAAAATTACTTAGTAGCTTGTGTTCTTCCAAGAGGAGTGATCCACTCTCTTGGATTGAAACATTCACTCTAATACCATTGTAATGTTCCAAGGATAGTAGAGAGAAATAGAAGAGAAAATACAAGTTTCACACTCAAACTCCGATGCCTCAAAGGGGCACCTTGATTGTATTATATAGCAAAGGGGACTACTCTAAAGGAACCTCCACCCTTTGATCAGATACATAGATTGGTGACTTGTAAGCCCTTAGATTGGTTACATGCATGGGTGACATGTCAATTCTGATCCTATCTGGTTGGTCAACCCATCATTGACTTGAGGGGACCTTTAGAAAATATTATTGTTGGAATCTCCAAATCATGTGTGCAAAGTACCATTGGAAAGCTCTCAACAAGACAAATTTGGAATGAGGAAGGCCAGCCTCTTCTCCATTGGGAAGAGAGGTGGGAATGTGCAGATTTTTGAGGCCTATTTCATCCGTTTAGGCTCTCAAAATTGACTGTGAAGATTTCAAGCAGATTTTGGTTTATGCCCTACTAGTAGAAGTACCATTTTGGTGATACCTATTTCTGATCTATTTAGTCCATCATATATAACATCCTTTTAGATGTTACCAAACCAAATTTCAATAGCTAGATCATATATCTAGCTATTGGTTCTAAGGTTTTCAAGTATGTTTTGGTTTATGCCCTATTAGTAGAAGTACTCTTTTGGTGATACCAATATCTGATCTATTTAGTCCATCATGTATAACATCTTTCTAGATGTTACCAAACCAAATTTCACCTCTAGATCATATGTCTAGCTATTGGTATTACACTAAATCCTCAAGTAGAGGACTCTTCGGAAGGAGAGACTTCCCAAGCCGATAATGAATCACGATCAAGAAGTGATAGAAGGGCTGACCAACACTCACAAGGTGTACCAAGTGAAGCCATAGTGCTTGTAGCACAATAGAGGGAACTTTTGCAAGGTGATTAGTGCCTCTAGAGCAAGAGAACTCCTTCTCCAAGATAAAGGTGTCTTACGATAGTGCAAGAAGAAGAGAGGATGCGAGAGTGGAGGTTTGATTTGTTTTAGCAACAATGTTAGAATTGGATGCGCTAGACCAAGCTATCCTTGATCAAAGTGATATAGAGGTGGATGAGGAAGAGGAGGTCCCAATATCATGATTGCAAAAGAAAACTCCTCCTCCCACATTGATATACAAAGATGGGACAATTCAAGTTTTGGCTATCCCTCAAGGAGAAAATCATAAGGTGATAACTCTACCTCATGAATTGGTGCTCAAGACTATCCTATCATCACCATCCCAAGTGAGCAGAAGGAGATTTTCAAGTGAGGAGAAAGGTAAGGGACCAAGAAGACATAATTTCTTGGACTTGGATAAGATCATTGCGGAATATACCTCCCCTCCTAAGAATGTCAAAACAAGGAGACGATAGTTAGTGAATCTAGACCCAAAGAAGGAGGACCACTGAGTACCTCAAGAGCACCAAGAGTGGAGAGTGCACCATTGATCCTTGCCCCAACTCAAGGTCTTTCGCAAGCAAGTAGGGTTATGCCGGCTCTACTATGAGAGGCGCCATGACCCAAGCCAAGTCCGCTGGTGTACACGGAGGGCCACTTCATATACCCCTTTAATTGTCCTTCATTTTCATCTTGGATTTTCTTCATTGTCTTCATGTTGGGGCCACTACTAAAGACCCTAGAAGAACTACTCCTTGCCTACCAAGAAATTGATCTTGTGGTGATGAACCACAAGAGATTGATCTATTTTTTGCACTTTCACATTTAGATGTCTATATGGGAAAAACAATTGGTAGAGAGGGAGTTGGTCAAATCCAACACCCACATTCTACACTTGGAAACCCAACTCGTAGAAATAAAAGGGTACGGTGTGCATGATGAAAAACATAATGACCTAAGAGATTGCATGTCTTCAATAGCAGTTGGTACAAGAGAAAGACAAAGTCAATATGATTACCATGACTATGGAGGCCAAAGAAGGAGTGGAGCACCACAAAGAGAAGAGGACCCAACTTCTATGGAGGCTCAAATTTGTCACCTTGAAGCTACTTTAGAAAATTGGGAAGCCTCCTTAAAGATGAAGCATGGTGAGTTTACTATACTTTTTGACAACTATTAGGCTTGGAAGTGTGACAATGACATTGTGCTAATAAATCACAAGGAGGAATTATGGAGCATCAAGGTAGTCCTTGCAATGATGAAAGCAAGGTCTACTCAACAAGAGAAGGCCTTCATGGACTACACGACCACACATGAGGAGAGTATGCAAGAAAAATGATCAGGAGATGGCCAAAATGAAGGAAGAGATAGTAGGCTTGAGGCAGCAGATTACCCAATTGGATTCCAATTATCAATTATCAAGGGTGGAGGAGGTGAAAAAGAAGCATGCAAGGTTTCCTTGGATGCTTCTTCTTCATGGATATCAGGTGACAAGGAGGTAATGTACCTAAAGAAGGAGCTAGGAGGTCTTTGAAAGCTAAAGGCCATAGAGGAGCAATCTTGTGATGCCACCTTGGAGGTTGCCAAGATGCACATCAAAGAGTTGTCCATGATCGTGGCTGACAATGAAGACAAAGCACACATCCTCTAAGTACAAGTTAGACAAGAGGTGGAGATGGAGTTGCAATCCATTCATGACACTCTAGACAAGGATCAATTGAGAGTTCTTACAATCATGGAAGACACTATTTTTAGACTAAAGATCCAAGTGGAGTTTGTTGTTATGACCAAAGCTCACCAGGCTAAGCTACAAGAGCTGAAGTTGGAGATACATGCATTAGAAGCCAAGACTTACTCCACTAAAAAATTGACCAAGCATGGTGATACCAAGTTTGAAAGTGTCCTAAGAAGTATCCACCATGAACTAGAGAAATACAACAAACACATCAAGGAGCTAATTCAAAGATATAAAGGTGACAAAGGGTCAAGGAAATGGATCATGGTTTACAATACTTGTACAATTGTATAGTTTTGCACCATTGGGATGTGGTCATCCCATCACAACCATCGGGTTTGCCACTTCATCATGATGAGGACTTCATCATGATGGGGAGCTCATCATCATGGAAGGTCTCCGTGCAATCATGTGTATATGAATTCTTTGAGCAATTAAGGCTCTATACATTAAATTTATTCTTTTGTAATATCTGATTTTCGAGACCATTCTCTTGATGTGTAGCTAGAGTCATAAGATTGGTAGAGTTTATAGTAAGTGCCTCTTTGGTAGCACCGTCGTAATCTTTAATATGTAATAACCAATTAGGTAGAACAAGGTCAGTCTTAATTCATAGTTATGGGGTTGTGGCATCATTCAATCATGGATGCGCCCCATCTTGTTGTAATAAAGAGTATAAGGGGAGTCATCCTGACTTACTACATGTTCAATCATCATATATTGGAATTCCATCTCATATTTGTCTATTCAAACTTTTGAATGTGCAATTATTTTGCTTGTGGGTTTGCTAATTTGACTCTATTGTGGATATGATGCTTGAGGACCTCTTAGATCTTGTATGTATCAATGTCAATATGGTGTATGTTTTGTGATTGCTGAGTCCAATAGTGGTGAGAAACTCAAAGTAGGAACACAATTGCTGAGGTGCAAAAAGGCAATCAGGCTTGGCAATCAGGCTTGAAGGGTCAAGGCGACGCTTTGAGAGCCATGATGGCTGAGTGTCGTAAAGTTTCACACGTAAAGAAAAGCTCAAGGTATTGTAAACCTGTAGTATAGCAATGAGGAGTGCCTTCTAGGAAGAGTAGATTTCTCTCATTGGTGCTATGATGTGCATTATATAGGCAATTGCAAGGGAAAGACCTTTGGGGGCCAATGTCCAACATGATAGACTGAATCATCAGCTTCAAGAGCTCATGTAGTGAGATATCATTTGTGAATGTGATTTAGTGGTTTTGTTTTGCTACATTGTGCCAGAGAAAGGTACACTACCCTCTTCTACTACCCTCTTATGGGAATTGTCCGGCCCAAGAGGTTAAAGATGTAATAATAGCCAACTTGGGACAAAGCAACACTTTCCTTCATTCCTAGCCAATTCCAAACAGTATCCTTGTGGGAATGACGTGTTCTTACCTATTATACTATAAATACATCCAAACTAGTAGTCACTATTAGAATAATGCATGTAAAAGTTTTAATTTCTAGTTTTATGTAATGCTAATTTTCATCCATATGCAGATCATTATAAAAGACAAGCAATGAAGTTCATACTACATCCTCAAGTGCAGTTTTCTTACAAGAAAATCTCAAAGATTGCATTTTACAATGGAAATAATTTGTGCACAAGCATTGATTGTGGCGAGATTTCTCACAAACTGAAGTATTTGTTGACCAAAACTGTACGGTATGGAATTTAATCATTGGCTTTAGGATCACCATAGAAGTATCTAATCTGAACTTGGATGTCTTAATATAGTTTTATAGATTTGATAAAAAATTACATTTTGGAAAATATAATCATTTAGCTAGTTTACTTTCTCGTAACTTGGTATGGGTAGAACTTCCCTTTGTAGTATGAAAGATGACTTAGAGTGGATCATATGGAGACTATACTATTTTAATGATATAAAACTTATTACCTTGTGCAGAATTTTTATTTCAAATTAATTCTTGATTGCACGAGACCTCAAATTTAAATCATCAATATTGTTAGCATTTTTACGTTGTTCCTTCAGAGTAGTTTATCAAATGCAAGGATTGATCTAGTATATCATAGAGGACTATAATTTACTCTATTGAAAGAGTGTCAAACCACAACCAGATTCTTGTAAATCCTGCTTCAGCTGCAACATAAAGGGACAACATTTTTTCTTCTCTCTCGTGTCCACCGACAAGGAATCTAATCTTATCTACACTCCGGGTATGGGAGCCCGTCACATGGTCAATTGTAAAGAATGGGAGATTTTTTCTTCATGCTATGTGGACCTAACCTTATCTCGAGTCCCATGGGGTTGGCAAACAAGGACAGTAGAGAACCACATAGGGAAGAAACAATAAATCTCTCACCTCAATCGATAGAAAGTTCAGAAGTGAAAGACACATGTGTTGGGAAACATTATGGATGTGGACCAAACCTTATCCCCCTCCTTGCACTATGGACTATAGACCTGCCAGCCGCATTCAAGGAGAGAAGGAAACCTCTATGACTTCGATTCTCGATCAGACGAACAATTTGAAGAGTTGGAACTTTGACGAGTGAGGAGCAACCATGGTTATGAAGAGCTCTGATGTATGACTCTGATAATGGACTAAGGTTGTGAAGCTACGCATAGCTTCTCCTCAGCGCGTACGCGGAATGACAAGAAGAATATCATCAGTAGTAGGAATGAACTTGAATTGCAACAGCGAGTGATTTTGCTCTTGGGTAAAGCTAGGAGTGGGGCTGTGCTGTCGAGTGAATTGAGTGCATTAAATTTTGATTCCTTGACGTGTTTGAAACGGGCAATAGAACGTCCTCCTGCATATCTATGCTTAGCTCACTCAAGAAACTCTAAGATTGGACTAGCCTCTGATCGAAACAAAAAAGACGTAAATGCCCAATTCGAACGATGGGATCGGCATATGTATCTACATCCTTGGAGGGGGTTAGTTATGAGTACTGTGCATGTAATAATTATGAAAGCTTCAGTATTATGTTTCAGCTCAACATGGTTTGCATCTGCAGTATCTGCTACAGTCGCATGACTGTAAGAGAGGGGATAGATCAATGATATGTCTCCCCCGGTAGTTGCAGAAAAGCAAAACAAGGTAAAAGTTGTTATTTCCATACATGCATCAGTGGCACCAGTGTTGGAAACTCACTTTCCAATTCAGAGCGAGTTTCTCGTTTACATACAGTGATTCTGTCAACTATGCTAGAAACATGTGTCCCTTTTCTTTGTCACAGTGTAGTTTTACAAACTTGCGAAACTTCATGGTCTTGAAGGCTCATAAAACTTTAGTGCAGGTGCAAAAGGTTGGAATTGAAAGTTTACTGAGTCTGGTGGGTGGATGATATTGTAAACTACTCGCATACGGGGTAATGTATCTATGGATTTGAACATCTTACACTGCAAGAAGACTGCACATCGCATTGCACTGCACCAACCAGGTTACGAGAGTGATTCTGTTAAGGGATGGGACGGAGAAAAGTCGTACTATCTTGGACATCATGACTGAAGACTTGAATTTCTAGACTTCCAGGAAGTTAGAGCAGCGTGAAGTACCCTAGCCACCAGGCGAGATGTAAGGTACACTACACGCTCTATCTATCTGTCAGTCACTTAAAACTAAATTCCTGGTGGGAGTCATAGTTTCCAATGGAGATGTACCACAGCTGTAAATATCGACACACTTGTGGCAATGATATCTTGAAAGTCATAGAAGAACATGCGACAAATAAATCTTGCAGAGTTGATTTCACGACGTAATAACAAGCTTCGTTTAGTTGCAATGGAGGATTACTACTTGTCTTCCTAATTTGATCGATTTTCGCTCAAGTGGTCCAAACTAAGTACAGGAGACGCCTCCAATTACCGTGCTGCAGAGAGGCGATGCTGGCAGTAATCGATGATTACAGCCTATTCTGCTAGTGCAGTAGAGCATGATCAAGGTGGTTTATCGATCGTGGGAGTCCGCGTTCTGTGTAAGGAGAAATGCAGAATGGGAGGTGAACAGAGAAGCGATTGGGTTACGAGACAGGCTTTGACGGAAGGATAGAGGAATGGGAGGTCGTGTTTGATGAGCCTTACCAAGCGAATGATTATGCCAACGTGGCTTTCCAGACCACTGCCTCCATTCACTCAATCTATGATGATTACTCTGTTCCCGTGTTTCAGTGAAAAATTGTCTCACCCTGTCGTAATTCTTACATCTACCTTTCAGATTATTACAACGTTGGTGTAGCAAAAGAGACCGAAATGTCAAATATCATCTCAGGGTGTATGTGCAATTTCTGAGCCTGTTGTTGGCATCTGCCAGAAGGTTTTCTTCGCCCCACCAAGACTGAAACACTGAGCTCTGGTGTCGATCAGACCAAAATAACACATGAATTGACTCGCTAGCTGTGAGCTTTCGCAGGTGATGGAATCATGTGTGGATGTAGGGCGTTCAACTCTCGCATGTACAGTATCTGAAAACTGACGAGCATGTGATCAAAAGGGAAGAAGAACAAGAGGGCACGCTGGTGAACACGCCTGACGCTGAAATTATTTGGTAGACGAGCACCTCCTTCACGTTTACCCGGTTGAAGGAGAATGAAGGAAACTCAGGGCCGCTGTACAAAACGTTACTGCGACCTCCGACAATGTCGAGCACTGCAAATACTACTGTACAGTATTTCTGTAGCAAATCATATACTACTAACTCTTGCCACAAGAGATGGTGTAATGACACCGCAAACGAGTTAATGAAACTCGCAAATGCTTTTCAAGCATCTTAGATGTTTGCCGACCACCATCAGATCTGCTTAACCTCGAAGTGAAATCTGCAGGCTTAAGCTTAAGGAGCTCCTCAACTTGGTCGACTTCCTTTTGCATCTTCAAAACAGAGACGGAGACCCAAGTACATTGTATTTTCGTGAGTCACTAGAACAGTGGATCACGCATTGATGATGAGTCTATTGATCCAGCTGGAGAAGGAATCTGGGAGATCGTGAACATCGAGATAAAGTCGAGTGTGTACTCTGCAGATTGATCCGTATCAGATCGTATGTAGCAAAAGTTGAAAATTTGACAGTCATTACTGTAAACAGTAGAGTTAGTTAGGTTCTTGACCTTCACATACGGTTATTGTACTCTACCCCTGCTGGGCTCTTCAACTTTGCCAATATGATGAAATTAAGGGCTCATGGGAAAAGGCAGACCTCATAGAACACAAGAAGGATGGGAAGATCCCATCAAGCAATACAAGGGAGCGACAAAGGAGGTAGAATGGGGCTAGGCCCCAATAGTATCGATCCCATGTCTGCACTATTGCACCTAAAATATCCGAGCTATGCAAGTCGTAAGGTCTACAAACTACCTGAGCATCCAAAGAAGCATCACCTAGAGTGATTGTTCTCCTATGGATTGCACCCGCCAATGCTCTCTATAGAGTAATGGATACATGTTGTCTAAAGTATACTACAAAGTATGAGAGTGAGAGTGGTATTCTCTAGCATCTAATGTGATAAGCTCTCGTGCACTCCCTAACAAATGTATCAAATGCCATGTCCATCATTCCATATAACTCCAAGGCTAGAGGAACAAAAAGGTGGTATCTTTGCATACATCTATACTTGGAGACTTGCGTGTTGTAGCACCACTCCTCGCCCATCCAGGAGGATGAGTAATCGCTCTCTCCAAAAATGCATCACGTGTAGGGTTTGTAGCCACCACATCCGCCACTATCACCTGATCATCTCGAACCAAGTATAAGTCTGCTCTGACCCGTGTCGTCTGCAAAGAATATGAATGCTCACTCCAAGCAAGGTATCCACTCTCTTGTGCAAGAGCAGACACTAAGTGCTTATGTGCATGATGTGGAGGGAGTGTTTGTATGCTTTGCAGACGACATGTGTCAAAGCAGACTTATACTTGGTCTGAGATGATTAGGTGACAGTGGCGGATGTTGTGGTTATAGATCCTATGCTTGGTGCAATTTTGGAGGGAGTGATTACTCATCCTCTTGGATGGACGGCGAGCAGAGTAGCAACACATGATGTCTCCAAGTATAGGGGTATGCAATGAGGTCACCTCTTTGTTCCTCTAGCCTTGGAGTTATATGGAGCAATGGATACGGCATTCAACACATTTGTCAAGGAGTGCATGAGAGCTTATCATATTAGACGTCAAGGGTACCACTCTCACTCTCATACTTTGTAGCATACTTTAGACAATGTGTGTCCATTGCCCTCCAAAAAGCATTGATTTGTGTAATCCATAGGAGAGCAATAACACTAGGTGATGCTTCTTTGAATGCTTAGATAGTTTGTAGACCTTATGATTTGCACAGTTTGGATATCTTAGGTACGGTAGGGTAGATTTTTGATATCGATACTATTACCTCTTTTATCTCTCCCTTGTACGACTTGATGTGGTCTTCCCATCCTTAATGTGTTCTACGTGGTCGCCTTTCTCACTATTCTTTACTTCACAAACTTTTTATGTGATTCATAGGTTGAAAACCAATGAATAGCCTTCAATGTAAAGTGAGTGTTTGACTTGTAAGGACCCACTTGATCCCAAAGAGATCAAAAGGCAACAGAGACACACATGACAACAAGGATGTGCAAATGGTGCTAAGCTCCAACCTAAAGCCACTCGCTTTTAATTTTTGAAAAGTGTTGTTTAGAGTAGAGGATGTTTTTCTATTGCAATATTGTATTAAATTTTGTAAAATAATTTATAGTGATTTTTTCTGATTCTTTTTACACATAATATTTCTCATATTTTTTTTACACATAAATTTTTTTACACATAATATTTCTCGTTAGTGTTACATACATAATGTAAAACGTACCCATGCTTCATTATTTTGATTTCATTAAGATATCGTCAAGGACTAAGCTTACCCAAAAGTATCAAGTGAATAAAACTTGAACAAAGGTGCCTCGTATATCTAAGAAATATCTCTTATTTGTGAAATATATCTATTGCAGCTTGTGGAACTCTCTATTTTTAAAAATCTCTTGTTACCAAACGTGATATTATATGACAAGGAAAATAAAACACTAGTAGAAACATCTCTACTATTGGTTGGGATGATTTACCCTACTCGTTGACTTTTTGCCATGGAACATGAATATCAACATAAGCAAGTGATTATACTGTTGTGCTAAATTGGGCAGGGACTTTGGCCTCACTCAATATGAATTCTAAGGTTCAAATGAATGTCTATGCCTAATGCTTGTAATTGTAATGCAAGGAGCTT
Source organism: Lunularia cruciata (assembly GCA_948567375.1). NCBI lineage: Eukaryota > Viridiplantae > Streptophyta > Marchantiopsida > Lunulariales > Lunulariaceae > Lunularia > Lunularia cruciata. The sequence continues at coordinate 62,985,752 of OX419758.1, forward strand.
TTCAAATATTCCCGTCTCAAGAGGTTAGGGAATATAAGAAGCTTTTACACCCATTAATGAGTGTAGCAAGCTACTTCTTTTGGTCTTTTCCTTTTCATTGCCAAGCACTGTAGATTCTTTCTTATCCGAAGGAAAAGGCGATGAATAAAATCTTAATAAGTTAAAGTCAAATCCTTGTTTTCTTCTCGAAACTACACTGTCACTGTCCAAACTCTTAGCTATCCTAACTTTAGTTAGATGTCTTATAACTTGTTTTTATTATGCATAGACTGTTTATCCGTCATTGTACATATCTCTCTGACGTATGGATCAATCTCACAATCATCTATAAGGAAAAAGTCTTCAAATCTACGACACGTAAATTCTTACCCATTGATTTGAATAAGGTTTCGTAATACATTTACTCGTTTTGCCAAGATTCAAAATCCCTGCTAAGCTCGAAAGGAGTAAATACACATTGATTCGCTAGGCAAGAGACCCACACCATCATGAAAAGAGGTCATCCATGTTCGTCCTTGTTTTCTTTAGGCTGTACAGCATTTGGGTGCATAACATTTTCTCCGTTGCAACTTGTCGATGTGGACAACAAACAGAGAAGACCATACCGAGTTTCATGCATGTGTGAGAGGATTGGCGAGGGCTGAACTTTGGTGACAATATTATTTCTTTCCTTCGAGATATACTTTTTGGCTCAGGTTTTTACTTTATATAGCGAGATGGTTATGGGGCTGCTTTTTGGCTCGTTTTTTTCTTAATATAGCGTGATGGTTACTGCGAAGTCGCCGACATGTATCTTTAGAGTATCATTGACAACAATTTCAGCAATAGTCATGTTGCCTAATGATTATCAAGAGTGGACGAACTTTTTACTTTACCTTACATTGTGTTTGAGTGGCTGGTTGAGCGCGATTCCTTATCTCTACTAAGGGACGGGTTTCACCATAAATCATTTATTTGATTGAATCCGTTTTAAGCAGTAGAAAGGGCATTTTGTTCACTTCTATCAGATAATGAGCACTGTAACCGTTAACTCATGGATAGTTTTGAGAGTATGGAAAAGTGTATTTGCTATTCCATGCGTTAGCATCATCATCAAGGCCACAGTAGTAACACACAGTGGGATGAGAATGAGAATGTCGTGATATGCTTTGTGTGAAAGTCATTTCTCCAAATGTAACCCTCCATTCTCGAGCATCAAAGCGTTGAAAGCAAACAGATCCATAATCTACTCTTACCAAACCAATAATAATCTCATTTGGTGGAAAAGCTGTACTATAAGACAAGTCACGTGCTTTACCTCCTGGGCCTCGTGTCTTTTAAGGTGATCCAATCCTATCATGTTAACTCTTCGGACAAATATTTCCTTTGACCTGAACAGAAAGTGATAGATTTTCAAAGCTGATCGATCTGCTTCATTGTAAGTGCAAACAAGTTTCCCTAACTTTTTCCTTCGTGTGTATCTCTAAGTTGCGCTTTCTTTTGAGTTGATGAGCTTTGATGGGGATGGAAAAGGTGGCGTATTCCAGTCTCATCTTTATTTCATATGTCTTCTTAGTGAAATCGAAGGAACATATGGGTTGCATTTGTCATCTATTGAATCATGACCAGAACGATAGTTTAAACAACGTGATAAGCTCTTCAAGTTATAGGCTTTTTCTTTCTTTTCAAGCTCCTAGCTGATAATCTTTTGTAGAGCTGTGTTACTCCCCATCATCCTTAACCAAAGTCTTGATTTTTCATACCGAAGATTGTCCAAAAATAAAAGACTAATTTTTTTTCAAGAACCATGTCTTTTGATTAAGTGTGTTTTTGTATGTCCTTTGCCACTACTATATACTTCAAATGAATGACTAAATAACTTTTAGAGGTTATCAATGTAGTTCTGGACCACACTTGACTAAACTCAATTTCATCTCTTACAACGATAGTTGCTTTGCTTATAGTCTTAGAAATACAGCCTTCCCACTTATGGGCCGCTTCTACTCCTGCTCTATCAGGACTGCATCGCTGAAATGGGCTCACAATATAAAGATTGAGAGAAAGAGCTGAATCATTTATTTTACCAAATAACGTACTTTGTGGCAGGTGGTTATATATATATGCTCGCGACAACTTATCCAAAGGACTATTCATAGATTCTCAAGAGAGTAAGAGAATACAATAGAGTATGAGGGTTTTAGGCTTTACGAGGGTGAAGGAGAGGCTGATATTTGAGTGATATGGACATACATTAATTTCCATGGATAGATCCTTTGAAGTTTCTCCTCAAGATCCTCTGGCCATAACTGAAACGCTTCAATATGTGAGACCTCACAGTTCTTGACGGGGCCGGTTGATTCTGCCTTGAATTCTCGTCCTCGAGGTTCGTTTAACGTTACGACACGACAATAAATTGCTATGTTATAGACTCCTTAAACAAAGTAATAATGGGTCCCCAAGGAACTTCTTCTGACAAAACCCTATTGTTCCACCGAACCCTTTGACAGCTCTGGAATCAATATACATACGTATTCTCATCAACCTTAAGAATTGAAGGTAGTTGTCATAGCAGACTAGACCAATTAATTTATCCTCTAATTTTGACCATGGGGAGCGTCTTGGGATCTAGTGTTTCTTATATTTGCTTTAACCCAAGGGGCCCATTCTACCTAACTAAAGGTGGGGTCTTCCCATCCTTTTCGTTTTCTACGCTGTCACCTTTTTTTCTTACTAAAGGTGGGCTCATTCGATTGTTCTCTTTCTCTTGTATTTTCATCCGCTATCACCTTCCATAACTTATCTATCATTTTAACTCTATTCGATTGAAGTAAATGGGGAGTCCATCCAGTTCTAGCATTTAGGAGCGAGGGTGTTGTTTCTTTCAACTTCGGGAGCCAGAACGACGACGTTCCGGTTAGGGGGCACGACGTTCCGGTTACTTGAGTCGCGACGGCGGGAGCTCATGAACGGTAAACTTCCCGATCTCCGTCAGAACCGTAGTTCGTTCCGTAGCCGCAACCGTACCTCCTGCTTACACGTGGAGTCAGACCTTCCGCTTGTACGTGAACCACGAAGACGAGAAGTTGTGGACCGAATTCTCCCTTCCAAGTGCGAGCCCACTGCGACTCTTGTAGTCCCACCTTCTCCCAACGAACTTGTGCAAAAGAGGGGGTATCTATCTTACGATGTAACGTCGATCTCAACTGGTGGTGCGGGCCAAATTAGTGATGATGTTAGTGTGTAAAATAAGCCCTAGATAGAGCCTTTTGGCGGTAACTATCATCTTGGTGGATCTGAACGGTGACCACCCTCAACATGGGAGACACCCGTTATGTCTGGCCGTGGCAGGAAGGAAGTGGAGATAGTGCGACCCCTAAATAAAGCACTTGTACCCAGCGACAGAAGTTTAGATGCCAAAAGGTACACGATAAGACCGACTTCATCCATATGATAAGACAAGATAATTGTGCCTAATATTTGGCTCGGCAAACCACGATCAATATTTCGTTCAAGATGCGAAATCGAGACATACTTCTAGAAAACTTTCTTGTTTTTATGAACAGGTTTATTGGAGAGAGCACCCTATGCAACAAAAAAGGACTTCTGCTGGTCTCACCACTACCCATCATGTCCTTTCTTGCTGAACTATTATGGAAATAGGACATGAATAAAATTTGTCTTACTATTAGAGCAGCTAACATTGAATAAAGAATTATTCAAAGTGAGTCTATGGTGGTTTACTTTTTGTTAAAGACCCCACGAAAGGATTAGGATCTACCCTAAACCCTACGCTCCATGAAAGTGTAGTGATCTCATCAAGTAGTATTCCAACCGAAAGGAGGGGTACAATGTGCAAACAAACATAAAGAAATAAAGAGCACCAAAGTCCCATGAAAAGTATTCTAGGCTTAAGGAATCTGAGATAATTTACCATTTGCTCTTTGCTAATGGGATTCTATTCTTAACATGATTTGAGTTGATCACTTCACGAGACCTTCCAAATGATCGTGATTGTGTAGGCATCGAAAATATGTAAATGTCAATTGCATGAAGGCATGTATTTGAATCATATCATGAAACACAGTGGTCTTCTTTTGTTTTTGTAATTAAAGTAGTAAAGGGTAGTCACTATTCTTTCATATGTGACCGTTCATACATCGGACTTAGGAGGACCACCATAATAATGCAAATCTTCTAACAAATTCTCCCATTAATAAAGATGATAAAATCAACTATCTATCAGGGTGAATCTAGTAGATTCCAATTATGGTAGAATCAAGATGTGTGCCAATGTAGACCATAGTATATGAGACATTTGTAACGTCATTTGGATGCCTTGATTGTCATGGAGGATTTCACACAAATATTGAGTATAACAAACCTAGATATAGGCAAAGAGTAGTAATGAGCTCTTTAAAAGTAAATAAAAATATCCAGTTAATTGCAAAACATGAAGTGAAGCTACTGGCTTCTTCCATCATAAGAACACAACAAAAATATAAACTCAAAAAAAAAACAAGCACATCAACAAGAATAATAATAAAAGTTAGAATGTGCAAACTTTAAGTGAATTTTACCTCTATTTTCCTGCCAACTTATTATAGAACTAATCTATGAATAGAAGGTATATAGATAGCCAAGTACAAAAGAACATCTAAAAATTATAGGAATGGAATACATATTATTATAATAAGAAAACCTTTAATTTTGTAAAAATTCTTTATACTATTTTAATATATTTACACTAATATATTATATTCTTATGCATGAATAAAATTCATGTCTTTGATTTTATTGCATAATAGCCAGAAAAGGACTAATAACTATAGCATATGCTCCCAAGAAGATTATTTATAGAAAACCAAAATCCCAAAAATATTAAAGAGGAAAAAGAGAAGAGAGGACGAAGTGGAATGAACTCCAAATGCTGAAGATTGAACAGTGACTTGTTTTTTTTTATAATTGGAACTTGTGAATGCTTACTTTTTTCATAATTTAGATGATAGCTTCTTGTCCAAGTTACACCATTTCTAGAAAGATCCTTTAACACATTATAATCAAATTTATAAGAAGGCTCATAAATACCAGATATGAGGAGTATCTTCTACAAATTTTCAATGTCTTACATGAGCTGAATGCCATTATTATACTCTTACGAATATTCATTCTATTACATCATCGATCGGTGTTAAAGACTTATGCTATGTAAAGTCAAGTCCGTTTAAGACTATAGTCAAGCGTTTCTTTTGTTCAATAGAACAAAAGAATCGCTAAGACCGATGTTTCTAAGAAGGTTATGGTTGTTATATACTTATATTGAGTAAGACTATGTACTCCCATGCTAAAAAAGAGCAATGAGCATACTATATCATGCATAGAAAAATTGTGATTACATGCAAAGTCACAATATATTGTAAAGAAACGGTGATATGATATATATGAAGAGATGGTAATAGTTTAATGGTGAAAGATGAACTAGTGCTAAGTAGGAATCTCTAAGAAAATAACAAATTATATCAAAACAAAGTAAACCCTCTTGCATTCACTAGGTGAGGGAGTAAATGGCACTATTAGTGGCATGAAAAGGGAACTGGAAGATGAAAGGGGTGCAAAAAGTTATAATTCTATGGGTGAAGTAAATACAGTCAATTCTCCTATTGAATATCATGATTTGAAAAAAATTTAAGAAGGTGATTAATGTTTGTGACACTTAAGGTTAACATGGAATAAATTAAGTTGAGCACGATAAGGGGTAGTTAAGGATACATTATAGACTCAAGTTTATGATTTATGTTTCTAAACTCATATATCCTAACTTTTCATATATGTTGTAAAAATAGAAAGACCTTTTAATATCTCATATAGTAATCTTAAAACATGAGTATCAATAGTGAAACAATAATATATACACGATGAGAAGGCAATTGCTAGCCTCTATGAGCAAAGGAAAGGCAAAAAATAGACCTCCTTAAGGATCCTCAAACTGTGTACTTGAGGAAAAAAAGGTGTACTTTGGGAAAAAAAGGCAAAGTAAGTGCTATCCAATATAATGGTGTGATATTTATAAAGATTTAAAAATTATATAGACCATATGGATATAATAAGTATTTGTAGAATTATATATAACACAAAAATTTTTACACAAATAAGATGGAGGAAACTTATGGAGAGTTATCATTTATTCTTCTCATACCAATTTTATGTACAGAAGTGATTGTCATGAACATCTCAACATCAAGGGGCTTTCGAATCACCATGGATCAAGTTGTTCAGATTACACATGCTACTTTGACCAACCCGTCACTAATAGCGTGAATAGTTTTGTCCGTAATTGATGGAATGTGAATCAATTTGTTGTTCTGAAATTTCTTTTGTTTAACATTTGTTTTATCCGATGCAAAATGATGTGTATGACTTTGGTGATCTTTGACAGTAATAATTAGTTCAAGAAGATGTCATATACTCAGGTATTGAAATCTCTTTTTCGTTTTGATTGCCGTTAATTTAATTTTATGTGAGGTTGAAGGTTCAATCTTGAAATCATTAACAGTGACGAATCCTGGACAACCTCCTCAATCCTTGCAATTCACCAGTAGCTTCCACACTTTTAAGAGTATCTGATTTGCTTAGTACTTTGTGTACTTCATAGCCGGGAAATTTTGGTGTTATCTCTCTTGGTGCGAGCTTCGCTACGGCAAATGATGAATGAACTTAATAATGAAAATGAAAGACTTAATTCAATGAAAATAATAATGTCGCTTTCTATTTGTTTACCGATGACTAATTGTTCGCCGAATGTCGTTACTATACTTCTTTTCTCTATCACCTTTACCTCAATCATTCACGTGGCTTCCGCCAGAAGCTCTGGCCTTTGTCGAGAATCTCTTCTTTCCGAGTCTGTTCTGCCTGGCTTCAACTTCACTATTATTTTCAGAACTTCGTAGAGTACATACAGTGTTAATGGTCGACTGAGAATCATAGCAGAATCACAACGTGGTTCTAGTGCTTGACATACTTCAATAACAACTCGATGTTTCGTTAGGTATTACCTGGTTGATTCAACCCATCAGATTACATGCAAACTATAGAGGAGATTTAAAAAAAAAAATTAGTATTTTTTTTACTTCTTTAATGGCCCCGCCTTGTGGACAATTTTGACTGTGGGGACCAGGCATTATATATTTTCATTGGTGATAGCTTACTTGAACTAACACACATGGTGTCTTGGAGAGTCACCGAACCCTTGCATGATGTGGTGTAGTGAACCCTCTACAAGCAGAGTCAATGGCGTGAAAAGGTTTCCAAGCAGAGCAGCAACAGAGACCAATGCCAAGGAGTATCACTATGCACCCAGCTATCCTCGGACATCTTTGTCCTTTTAGAGATTGAGATTTTTGGGTGTCTATATTACCATTTTGAGGGTCTCTTGAAGGATGCAACATGTGGTCTTTTTGCAGAAGAGAGGGGCATTGGTTATCTCTCCCACCATGTTCATGGTCTATTACAAACATGCATGTCAATCATGTTACAATGTGCTCAAGTTTTGGGTTTTCATCGTCGGGTAGCTACAATAGGTACACCCAATATGACTAGAGTATTTCCTCCCCACTTACCAGACTTACCACTGGAGGACCTCCACCACAGAATTCAAGGGTAGGTTACTCTCTCCAAGGTCTTTTACTTGTTTGTTGCTAACATGTTTTTTCACTGTGCTTGCTTCTTTATATCTTTTTTGGCTGCTTGGGACTATTGGACTGTGCACTCCATTTTCCTTTCGCATTTGTTTGTGCTTTGTGCTCCATCCCCTTTTCCTTCGGGGTAATATATATATGGTGTGGCAATATGGCAATAGATCAAAAACCGCTTTAGCCAGGCCACTTTAACCCGGCAAGATAATAAGCAAAATGGTGGGTAGCTCAGCTGAGACTATGCTATTTCCTCATTATGTATCTACCACACTACTTCAGTGTAGTGGTGTGCAAGAGCACTTTATACATGAATTATTCAAATTCTGTGCATGTCAGATATTACTCTTCATGGGGATATCATGGATATATCGACTGGTATGCTGATCCCACAAGTAACAACAAGGACAAGAAAATATAGATTTGAAGAATAGAAAAAGGGCTGGAGGTAATAGTTCAACTTTGTAGATTGGATAGTTGGAACTAAAGTTGACAAAACAAATTGACGTGGAACTAAAGTTTTGCTCATTGAAACCAAAGAGAGACGAGTTGCAACCATGTCCTGTCATTTCACTTTTTGATAAGATAGGGAGATAGCAATTTGCGTTTTTTCTAAGACACGAGAAAGATGATAAGGTTCAAGCAGTTGCTCGATGACCTAGAGGGTGTCATGGTTTTTACATCATACGCCTTCTCTTTTTATTGCAAGGGAGTGAACGATTCACAACAATGTGGTCGTGTGTAGTAATAAACCGCTACCTCAGAAATAATGAATGGCAATCTGGACTTCAACTTTTCGAATGCTCTTAAGACCTACGTAGTATTCTTTTGAGGTGGTGATGATGGTGAGCAGTAGGAAACTTTCAAATACCAACCTGGATGGTAGATGCACTGACTGAGAGAGAGGAAGAGAATAAATTCGTGGTTCAAATTCGGATCTTTCCAGCTGCCATTCTGTTCTCAAAAATCAATTGACGTTTTGGAAGCAAAAGAACTGTAGAGGTTTGATTTGCTACAAACACTGGTCTTGCATCTTGACAAAGAACAAAACTCTGAACCACTTCGACATTTCGATATATTTGCCATTTATTTCCTGTAAAGGAAAAGAATATAAATTTTAACCGAGTTGAAAGAGGCACCTTGTCTCTTTATCAAAGTACTGTTGAAAGATATTTATCAAAAAAGAAAAACTTCCTATTGATGTGGAATGAACAGCAGAACGTATTTCGCTTTGGTGCTATGCAACAAGAACGCGAACAATTCCATCACATACATACATTTCGTGAGAGAATTGTGAGAATTGCTCGCTCTACTTAGAGCACGGTAACAACACACCTCAGGACGGTCGCCCGAGGGCATGGTCACCACACCTCAGAACGGTCACTTGAGTGAGCACTGTACATGAGAAGGTGCTACAGTTACTTACCGGAGGACAAGGTGAGCACACCTCAAAGCGGTCAAGTGTGGTGGACGTGATAAGGAAGTACAAAGTGTGGAAACGCATGCAGCAGTAGTAGCAGCACTACATGGCTTTCACAATCTTTGGGTGGTGTTTCGTACCCATCCTCGTCGTCGATATAATGACGAGTTTAATGGCCTCACTGTGTCATCGACAGCCACGAGCAAATGGTCGTTCTTCTTTTTGTTAGTTAACCTTTGCTTTCATAGGTGAATAGTTTCTAACGATCTCAATTAGGGCGGAACTTTGTCACAACTCGAGAGAAACCTTGCTCATGTTTATCCCATGCTTCAGAATTCCTACACACCACAACAACAAATTCAAACACCGAATAAAATGTTTCAACTGTTTGCTCACGGATACTGTCCTGTTGTTTGAACTAAAATAAGCACTTGGCCTCTACGGTAGACTGTATTAAACTAAAGGCACTGTAGTCGTGCTAGGAATTAAAGATGAATTTCAAAACAGACGCCTCCACTCGAGTTTCATTATGGACATAGAGACTTGAGAGTTCATCAGATTTTAGGTTCTCATGAAGTCCTTTCTCGGAGAGTTAAGCCACCTTCACCGAGCCACGTATGAATGTTAAAGGCCTGATCGGATGGGGGTACTTCAACCCGAATCTTAGCTCATGCTTTGGACGGACCCACCCGGTTCATCCGACTACCGTCAGATAGAACCCGCGACATACGCCGGGCTTAACAGACATGGTGTCAGATGAAATGGTAGGTGATTGCCACGTGGTAGTCGGATGTCCGCATCGGACTCTTGGTTTGCATTACCAGGCAGTAATCCCCAATATCGGTTCAGTAAGCGCCGTCGATGTCGAGCACTGTATATAGCAAGCAAAACAGCAACATATTTCATTACAGTGTATCGAGTACTAATAATAATGATTGATGAATGAGGTGATCTTACCGGTAATCTAATTACGGGGTTCCGCCATAGTAACCATACCCAGCCTACCGGCGCTGGTCTCTGCCGACCTACAGTACCGAAGCCGATTTTGGCCGCGACTAGATCCCCGTGCTCCGTAGTATTAGCCTTGGACCTGGATGATGACCATGGAAACGCTCAATATTTGGTTGACGAGGGTCCTCCATGAGACAGGGCTTTGGATTCTACTCGTCGGACCTACCGCTCAAGCCATCATTAATAGCCAAAAGCGGAGTCTGTGTGCCCAATCTAGTCCTATATCAGGGCCCGTATCTCAGTGTGTTGTCGTCGCCAGTGTCTAAAGTCGTCCGGCTTCCCGTCGTCGCAGTGCGTTGCAAAAGACAACTGTGACGGGCGCTCCATGGGACAAATCTGATTGGGCTAAACACCTAGGACATAAGCCCCACAACTGGCTCCAACCGTTAGATGTCCATCTAAAGGCAAATAGCGCATTTGCGCTTTGACTTAGTAGCAGTAAGTGCAGCCAGCGTAGTAAATTCTGGAAGTCCCACTACCAGACTTGCAGAGGAAGGAGATTAATTACTCTGGCATGGAAAGAGTGCAGGTGTTTTTTCTCTGCTCCTGCAGAAGGGGCGACGAAGAAGCAAAAGAGGAGGAGCGGAGGGAGTAGGCGTTGATGGCAGCAGGAGCAGTAGGAATTTAGGAGTAGTAAAATTGATGGCAATCCTGGAGATGGTGGACGTGGCGGAGATGTTGTACTTAGGTTGAAGGCGAAGGAGGAACGAAGTTTGGTGCTGGACATGCTGATAGGAAGGGAGTTAGGGGTGGCTCCCCAAGAGGAGAGACGATTCGTTTCGAGGTTTTGGTGTCGTCGTGTTGTGGAAGAGAGGAGAGAGGGGCATGCAAAATTTGTTTGCGCCTTGTCTTCAAAAAGACGTGATGGGAGGAGAGTGAGCGAGCGATCGAGTGGTTTCAACTATGTTTTGGAGTTTAGTGAGTTTAGTGATTTGTTGTTGGCCCGTCGGACTAGGTTTACCGTGCTGCCCTTCCCCTTTTTGGAGCGGTCCTTGTCTCCTGTTTCGCCTCCCTCCCACTTCTCGGTGAAGTGTTGGATTACTGTTTTTTACTCTTTTCAGGGAGAGACAGACAGACAGACTTCTTCTGCACCGGGTTCGTGCCTGTCCCGGTTTAGCCACTCTCTCTCGCTCTCTCTCCCATATGTCTGCGTTACCAAGAGTCACACCGGCCATTGCTGTGACATAGTGTACATAGTATCTTTCAAGAGAGCTGGTGGTGTCTTTTCTCAATTGTTCGTGTGAGAGCTGCTTCATGTGAGTGCCACTCGCTCAGTACCTGCCGTCCGCAGAGGAGGTAAAGTGATTGTTGGCGTTGCGCTTGAACTTTTTGAAGTGTAGAGAGAGAACTGAGCTGGTGGGGACTATTTACATGAGAAAGACTCCAGGGCAGTAGTGAGTATGGAGCGCGTTAAGGAACCGGGAGCTTCTAGGAATTATCGTGGAGAACAGTGCAAAGGAGGGGGCAGATGGTGAACTGCACTCTGTAGACAGAATTTTAAAGATTATTTAAGAATTCACAGCGGAAATGGCTTGCATGAAATTGGGCTCTAAGGCAGATGGATTCCAGCGTCGAGGACAAGCATGGTAAACCCCTCGGGGGTAGACTTAGGGCTTTGCCCAAGTTAGGCACCTTGAAATATGAAGAGCTTGTAGGTAGCATTTATGTTTCGAAAGCACTGCTTTCTGCTAAGTGTGTATATCTGATATAGTTCGTTTTTTCCCTCGAAGGCTCGAGGTGTTTTGGTGTCGTTAGAGTTCTATGTTAGTGCAACTGAGGATGCTTTCCCCGTTTCCATCTCAGGTTCTGTACCACAGGTCTACCAAGCGACATTGTCATCGAAGTGGAGCAAATGTCCTTTCACCTACACAAGGTGAGCATCTAAGTGCACAATAAAATTTCGCCTTGGGAGGAAGTCGTTGCAATGTACTCTTCTTCTGTCCAGCCCCTTGCATTGAGGCAAGTATTTCCATCTCACGAGTTCTTCCTATCCGTAAGCTAGCCAACGGGTCGAAGGATACGTTCTGTTGCATTCTAACAGATCTACGTTCGTCGCGCATGATCGAGCCAGTACATACGTCACAGGGGTAGAGTTCTCACATATCTGGAGAGTGTCCGCCTTTCATCACATCACAGATCCTCGTCAAGTACTTCTGATATATGAGGCTGATGCCACTAAATACTCTATTTGTTTCGAGCTTCAATGTTTTCTAATCCTAGTGCATCGGGTATGAAATATGTACAGTTCCCCTTGCTTTCTAAGAGCGGAAAATTAGCGAGGCTCGTAGCGGAGAACTCCGACGAAGAAACCGGAGCCTGCCAGATTCATTTGCAAGATATCCCTGGTGGAACCGAGGCTTTTGAATTGGCAGCGAAGTTTTGTTACGGGGTGAAGGTGGAATTGACATCGGCAAATGTTGCCGCCCTACGATGCGCTGCCGAGTACCTGGAAATGACTGACGAGTTCGGGGAGGGCAATCTCATTTCGAAAACGGAAAGTTTCCTCAATCAGGTGGTTCTCCGGAGTTGGAAGGACTCAGTTCGCGCGCTGCAAAGTTGTGAATATCTCTTGCCAGGGGCAGAGAACTTGGGCATAGTGAAGAAATGTGTGGACTCCATAGCCACCAAAGCCTGTGCCGACCCAAGTTTGTTCGGTTGGCCAATGATGGAACACCAGGGCACTCTTCAGAGTCCGGGGGGTAGTGTTTTGTGGAATGGCATCAGTACAGGAGCCAGAGGACGAAACTCTCGGTCTGATTGGTGGTACGAGGATATTGCTTCACTGAGCCTCCCTTTGTACGAGAAGGTGATTAGTGCCATGGATGTCAGAGGCATTAGGCCCAAATGCATTGCTGGGGCGCTTATGCACTATGCAAAGAAGTCGCTTCCTGGGCTTCACAGAAGACAGAGTGGTAGAGAGAATGGGTGCCGAGCAATCGTGCCTATGGGAGCCGCTCCCTCAGAAAATGATCAGAGGATTTTGCTAGAAACTATTGAAGGTTTGTTGCCCATGCAAAAGGGCGTCACATCGAGCCGGTTTTTATTTGGGTTGCTGCGGACGGCGATGATTCTGAACGCCAGCCCAGAATGTAAGAGTAATTTAGAGAGACGAATCGGATTGCAGTTAGAGCAGGCGACCTTGGACGATCTGCTCATGCCCAATTATTCCTACACGGTGGAAACTTTATATGACATCGAGTGCGTTCAGCGCATTTTAGATCATTACATTCTGTTGGACCAAACACCAGGGGCTCTGTCCCCCCATTCTTTAGATGATGGACAACTTGTGGGTTCTCCTAGTCTGACCCCCATGATGATGGTGGCCAAACTCATGGATAACTATCTTGCAGAAGTGGCACCGGATGTGAACTTGAAGCCTAACAAGTTTCAGTCGCTGGCCGAGGCCCTACCCGAGTATTCCCGGCTATTGGATGATGGCTTGTACAGAGCCATCGACATATACTTGAAGGTAAGCACTTTACTCTCGATAATATTGCTTGTATATTCTTAGCCGAACTTCTCGGCCGTTTGTCCTTAGGAAATCTAGTAATACCACGCGTACTCGGTTGAAGATTGTACGCTTTCCCAGCGTGGATACTGTGGCGTGCTAGACATTCAGAATGTGTTCTTTCTATCCAGGATGTTTACTTCCTCCGCAATCATAATCCCCAGTTTAGTTAGGTCTCTTTTTGTAGTCGTGTTCACCAAGCAAATTCCTCCCCCTGGAAACTTTTGCCATCTGTTTTCTCTCGGAGGTCTTCACTCACCCGTTGCGTGACTCTCTCGTTCTCGGACTACAGTAGCTCTACATCTCGTTCGTTGTGACTTATTTGTCTCTGTGGACGGTTGAAGCTTTGATGAACTGCAATTTGCAGATTGAATCTAATTCGTGGGTCGTATTTTAAGTGCAGGCACATCCATGGCTAACTGAGCAGGAGCGAGAGAGGCTTTGTAGGATCATGGACTGCCAAAAGCTTTCACTTGAAGCATGCACCCATGCCGCCCAAAATGAGCGCTTGCCATTGCGAGGGGTGGTGCAAGTCCTCTTCTTTGAGCAACTCCAACTCCGAACTGCCATCGCCAGCGCTTTCATGGTGACAGACACAGTAGACACTTCCAGAAATGTCGGGCGAAATGGACCCCTGGATGGCGGGGCATTTGCTGGGCATCCTGCCTTACGTGGCGATGGGTGGGCTAACGTCATTCGCGAAAATCAAGTTCTTTCCGGAGATATGGAGAAAATGAGGACTAGAGTGTCCGAGATCGAAAGGGAATGTACGACTATGAAGCAAGAGATAGAGAGGCTAAGGTCTTCCAAGCAGGCCGGATTCAACACCTTCGGGTTGGTCAGCAGAAAGCTTGGCTGCAAGTCTCGGTCGCAAGTAAGTACAGCTGCCTCATTGGTGGGTACAGCAGAGCATTATCCTGTTGAAAGTGCTGGTTCAAGGGGTGAAAGTATTATGCCTGAACATCACGAAAAGCCCCCGAAACATCATCAGTCGAGGCATAATCGGAGCATGTCAATTTCCTGAAGTACGTTGTATTACAGAAGGCAGGATCTAGGTCACTCATTTTCAGCCACGTTAACCACCAGACCTCTATTTGCAATTATATTCAGTTCTGTAACGCGGGTGTTCACCTTAATTTGCCACGTGTAATATGGACACTGTTGAAATCAGGGCTGCTGAGCAGGTGGTAGATCGATGATTTTCCACTTTCTGGGGAGTGCGCTTAAAAGAGTGCCCGGAGTCAACGGGAGTGTTCTAGCTTGTAGAAGCCACTGTCTCTGTCAGCAATGGTTTCATTATTGTGTGCTTTATCACCTCGAGGGCCTGCGGCATATTTTTGCAGTACTATGCCTCGGATCGTCAGTTGGCTTTGACTGTTGAAACCTTGTTCCGGAGCAGCAACCTTCTGCGAGTAGATTCATGTTATATCTCGAGGAACACGCTAGTCATTCTTCTTGGAGTGGAGGGCACACATTTGTAGGGGCCTGCTCTGTACTGGCAATGCCTTCGAGGTATCTAGCATTTTCATTTATTCATTCAGTGTATGTATATTGTGTTGATCGTGTACAAAAGCCATTTGTGTACCTGGTGACACGGCATCTGAAAATTCAAATTTGCAATTCACCGCTGTCCTCTCGGAGTATCATCTCAATTCACGTACAATCTGAACAATATTTGATTTGGACATAGGGCCTCGTTTGGGTCAACTTCTTTAGTAATTTCCTTTGGGTATTTGTCTGCCAATTATCTCTGCCGTATTTGCTTGCCAGTCCATGTCGGCTGTCTTCACATACATGGAGTAATGTTTGGGGTTATCTTGTACTCTGTCGCATTGCCCTTGATATCTTTGGTCTGGCAAGATCATTGCTTTGGTAAGCTCTGGGACCGTTGACGAAGGCCTTAGCCGAATGCCAACTCAGGAATGGTTGTTGTTGTGTACTCAAAAACCTTGTACGCCGTGCTCCTTCCTTTCGCGTGCAATCAAGCCACAACATTATAAGTGGCTTGTTTTCAACTTTCAGGCCAGTGTCTTAGCACGGGATTTTTGCACTAAATGCTTGATTCGTCTTCGATATAGAAACTAGCTCGCGCTTATACTAACAATAATTCTGAGAACGACATCCATCTGTTGTTTGGATAGCGGTGTATGTTTATGGTTGATTTCCTCTTATTTCCATGGACCATACCCGCGGACAGAGTCGGCAGATATTCGAGCGACCACATCTGCACTTATCTAGTCGGAGGCTGGTTGTTTACCCTATCATATCCCTCGCTGTATCTAGTTCCAGAGTTACTCACTACTTGTCTTGGAACACAATTCAAATTTAAGACATACCTACCTGAGTCTTCAAGCCGAGCTTCGATGGGAACTTTTAGGTTGATTCCACAGCGCGCCGTATAGATCGGGCGTTCAATGCAGTTGAGACAAGCTGCTCAAACTTATGTATCTTTGGCTGTGGTCTGCTGTTCCAGCATGGTGTGCCATTCTTCACTTGCCGAAAAGCCCTGGCTGGACTAGCACTTGAGGCACCGCGAGGGCCCTTTGCATGAGAAAATGCTTCCAATTCAGGCGGGAAGGAGAGTACCCAGCGGGAGGAAAGACTGGCAATTTCCTCAAGTTTTCACACACGTCGAGATAAGTCGGATGTGCTAAGGTTATTGGCTTGAAATTTCATTTCACACGAGCATGTGTCATGAACTTTTATGATGAGATACCTCCATGCCAGGTTGGGACAGGCGAAGTGCAGTCTTACAACCATCGAAGTTTCCCTCCATTTTCACGCATCGGCGTGGGCTTGTTACACTGTCTGCACCCGTCTCCTCGTGTAAGCTGACTACAGGAAGACTATAATAACTGCTATGCATTTATGTCAGAGCGATGCAGCCAGTTATGACCCAAATTTTCAAGCGTGTGCACAACCTACACTTGACCTTGTAGTAATATTAGTGTACCCATTCAGGTGTCGATGTATCCAGCTACAGGAGTTAGTTTTCATACACAGTAGCAATCGAGGTTTTAGTCGGCTTGGTTGCAATGTTCCTCCTGTACATATTCCTGCTGTGAAAAAACATCCGTCTTCAAAGTTTGCGGACAAGTAGAATGAATAAATAAAGTCCAAATTGGATTGGTTCCGCGCCAATGATTGAATTGTAAATACACACAGGAAATGCAACAGAGGAGACAGGACCTTGATCTCTGCCCATTCTGGTCGTTCTGGGGACAAAACAGTTCATCGTTCCTAGCAAACTAGTAAATCTCACAATGAACACTTCTGATTGCATCGCCGCATGAGTAAATCATAGCGCACTTACTATCCTTGAATTGGTTAACGTAGTATGTAACAACAGACGTGCCTGACAAAATCGAAGAATGCTGAGGGCGTTATATACAAGTGATGGACTGGAGCAATTGAGAAGCAAACAGGAAACGATGGACGCCAGCATCCTACTGCAGTAGGGTGTGTTGGCGGATCGAAGAGCTGCCTACTCGGGAAGCGCCAACCGAACACTGTAACGGGGCAGATAGGAAGAGGTTGGTGGTCGCGAGGACTATACGCGGTGAACAGAAACGCACGTGAGAAGGTTCCACCACATCAATTACGTCCTTTGCTGAGGTCGGAGAGAGGCAAGCAGGCGCTGTTCTCTCACCTGCTGCGGGTGTCATTTCCGCTCCCTCTCCATAAAGCACTGGATATGCGAAATTGGAGTCAAACTCAATAATGCCTCCTCGATAAGACTCGAAAGCAATTTAGTGTATCCAAATTATTCTAAAGCTAACGATTAGCGAAAGAGACACATCAGCAAACCTGGCAACGCAATTAGGATCAGCGGGTCAACAGTGCCGTAGGACAACCGGATGATTGGTACTTTGCGGGAGGGGGGGTGTGTGTATTGTTATACTGTTGCTGCAGCTGCAGCATAGTCGGGGTTGTGTGTATGGAAAAGGAAAAGCAGAGGAAGAAGCTGACTGACTGTTATTTTTGAGGGTGATATTTAGCGACTGCGTCGGCCCGGGGCGTGGGCCAGGGTTGGTTAAAGGACGCTGATTGATCAAGAGAGAATTTGTCAGGCGACTGATTGTGTGTGAATAATATTCGGTTGAAGAACAAACGAAGTGAGAACCATAAAGAACCCATCAAGCCGC
Organism: Lunularia cruciata; assembly: GCA_948567375.1. Classification (NCBI taxonomy): domain Eukaryota; kingdom Viridiplantae; phylum Streptophyta; class Marchantiopsida; order Lunulariales; family Lunulariaceae; genus Lunularia; species Lunularia cruciata. The sequence goes on from OX419758.1 coordinate 63,003,500, forward strand.
TCTGAAACAATCCGGTCGGTTGAAGGATATTGGTTGAAGAGGAGGAGGATGAGTGCGCAGTGTGTAGTTTGAGGAAGAAGAGAAGAGAAGAGGAGTTGTGGAGTGGTGGTGGCGTCCCGTTCCGAAGCGTGCGTTGAGGACATCTGAGGGTTGGTGACGATCAAAGGAGGTGGTGGAGGTGGCCCTTTGAACATACCCTAAAAGTCAGAGACGAGGAGTCGCATTGATTGACTCCTTCGACTGGAGGGGCAGAGCAGGGGAAGGCGTAGCTTCTGCGTGTCCGACGATCGATCGATCTGTGAACACAGATCGACTAATCCACCATACTTTGCGGTCAGCTTTCCTTGGCAGCTCGCATAGGGACGAGGACATACCAGCGCCAGGTTCCAGAGCCGAGTTTTGGGAGTACACAAGGACGAGCGTGAGTAAGAGGAAAAGCAGAGTGCGAAGGGAGGCAGGGAATAGTAGCAGCAGCAGCAGCAACAGCAGGCAGGAGGGATTAGAAGCAGGCGAAAATGCAAGCTTCACACTTGCTGCTCGAGGAGCCGATCCGGCTGGCCTCCATTCTCGAGTCTTCTGTTCCCGTGAGTTCCCTGACAAAGGCCCGATACTCGATATAGACGAGAGAGAGTTTTGAGAGTTTCTCGCTTTGTCGACTTTAAGAATTAGCCGAATGTTTTTGGAATCTTTCGGCTTTGATTGACATGCACGTAGATTGCTTGGTTGGGTATGTAGAGGTGACCTTGTTCCAGGAGTGAAGATATAGAAGGAGGACAGCTTCTGGTTCCTCACACGAGTCCCTCATCTGCTTCCATTGTTTCTCTGCTATCCAGATTGCTGGAGTTCTGTTTGCCTCCACTTAAAATCCTAGATATCCTGTTTACGAACGCCGCAAGTATTTTCCGATCGGTGGTATTGAACTTCTGAATCTCTTTACAAGTATCTTGACTCAATTCGCTTCCACAGATGTCTTCTCCTTTAGTTCCCGGATTGTGCATAGTAGCTGAACTCTCCCAGTTACTTCGAAGAAAGCTTGCGCCCCTTGTAATGAACATGAGTCCCTGTCTTCACAGCTATTCCCGGATCGACAGTGCATGTCCTGAGCATCCTGCCTATCTCTCAAAATAGCGCCCGTATCTATCTCTCATGTCGGTATTGACTACGTCATTGCTTCCTTCGCCGCATTCCTGGTGATGCACCTTTTCCCCACAAAGATCTGTCCTGCCAATTTACCTGCTCCTTTGGTTCACGATACATGAATCAAGAAATTTAACCGAAAATTAGCCGGGAACGAAATTTGAATTGCAGAGCTTATCTTTCGGATTAAGCTCCCAGTCACATCCTGCATGTCCTTACATCAGCTTGAAAGTATTGCAGGATGATTCTGTCGATGACGGGAAAAACATCCAACTTCAATTTGCCTTCTCTACGACAGGAGACCCACTGAGTGGAGAAGTACCCTACCTATGACCTGTCAATCCCCGTACCACCAAGATGCACCCTACATAAATGGAGTTTATCCTAAAGTGTTTACTCGATTATGGTACAATTGTGGTTCGACTCTACTTAAGATGAGATTTGAACAGCGATCCACGCAAAGAGATATATGTGACCACTTCTTGAGAGTTGGAAACATAGTTATGCTCGTGAATAAATAGTATGGAGTCTTTGGAGTCACACGAGCGATCCCTTAGATACCCGTCACTTCCGAGATAATGATTTTTCTTCTCAAAATGGCCGTAAACTGGAGTCCTTGTAGTTAGTCCCTGGCTACCCTGTCCTTGTTTTGAAAGGACATGATGTTTCAAAGCAACAATTTAGACTCGTTTCATGGTTCACCACTTAACATCGTCATGCTGCAGAGCAAGGTTGATGTTAAGCTCATGGTCGGACCGGCACCTCCCATCGATCCATCTCAGCCGAACCCCAGAGTACTTACCCCTCACACCGAACTCAACCAATAAACTTCGGATTGGATCAAATGTAATCCGAGAGTACTGAGGGGTACACCGAATCAAGTCCGCAAGTTTAGCACTGCTCATATGTCAATATTTCTGGAGACTGGCCTTGAGCAACCTAAGAAGATAAAAGTGGAGGAATATGGGAGTTCGTACCAGTTAGTGCTTTTTTTGGGGTGCTGAAATCGTTCTCTCCTGTTTGCAGAATGCATTCTCTTCGATGACCAAAATTATCGGAACTCTCGGGCCAAGCTCCCGTGACGTGGAAACCATTGAGAAGCTTCTCAATGCGGGCATGTCAGGTACAGTTCTTCTGACGAACGCTATGCCGGTCCTCCCGAATTCTATTTTTGGTCTGGTACAGTGACGTCGATCTAGTTGGAAGGGGACATGTCTACTGTAACTGCTGCCTTGAAGGCGAGAGAGTTCACTTTCCAGTCTTTGATGATCACATATCGCCAGGGAGACGTATCTCGTATCAGGTTTGTCAGATTGCCAAGAGGGTCGTTCTAGTATGATTTCTAGCTAACTAGACTATCTGTGTATATAGTTTTCCCTTGAGGCATCCACCTGAGCTTTTCCTCTTCCCGATTTTGGTTGGCAGTTGCTCGCTTTGATTTTTCGTGGGGAGATGTTCAATTCCACCAAGAAACCCTCGAGAACTTGAAGAAAGCCGTCAAGAATACACGAAAGCTCTGTGCCGTAAGTATGCCCTCTTGGAGCTGTTGTTGTTTACAAATGTGTGATCTGCGTGCATTCTTCGCGATCTTTCCATGCTGGGATCAGAAAACTCTTAGCGTTTTGAGAGAAAATGGAGGATATTAAATATTGGTGCCGACATGTAATTTTAACTGCTTTTGCGCATTGTCGGGCGGAAGAATACTCCTCCCAGACTTCATATGTCTCTTCGGAACCACTCTTGACATTTCCAAGGTACCCCCTTAACAGGTTATGTTCGATACTGTCGGTCCTGAGCTACAAATTATCAACAAGGGTGAGGCTCCCATCAACCTGGTTGTTGATGAATTTGTACTGCTGACCCCGGACCTCACGCAACAAGCTTCCTCATCCATCCTGCCCGTGAACTACCCTGAGCTAGCTAACGTGAGTATCATCCTTACTTTGCTATTATTTCCACTGTATTCATTTGAAGACTTCAATTTGAGCTCGAATAACTTTTGCAATCATGACTGGTGATTCTGAATGAAGACTTCTCACTTTGCTTTGCCTTGTCCTGAACAGCAGCTGAAAGTTGATGTAGCATTTGATTCCCTTGTCCGAATTCAGGGAAACTGCAGTCCCTTTGGTCCTAGAGCATCGAATCGGTCACAAGTCTTATATCACATTGTCTTCATGTTCTGAGTCTTTGGTTCATTTTGGCAGCTGACGGATCTGTTGTCTGCAGGTTGTCAAGCCTAAGGATACTATATTTGTTGGACAGTATTTGTTTACTGGGAGTGAATCAACGTCCGTCTGGCTTGAGGTTAACATCCTTAAACTTGCATCTTCACTACTTTCAACAGCGGCTGCACTTTTGGTTTATGTGGCTTTCTCTGGTCGCCTGTCTTTATCTTTGTCTCGTGGTAACAGGTTGTCGAAGTACAGAACATGGACGTGAAATGTTTGGTCAAGAATTCCGCTACATTGACTGGAGTTCTCTTCACAGCACACGCAGCTGGAGTGCCTGTCAGCCTCCCAACACTCTCTGATTTTGACAAGGAAGTAAGAATTCACAACATCCACCTTGTCACATAATATGCTGATTGGAGGGAGAATATTGTGAGATTGGTGTTTATTTCTTTACCAGCGATGATCTGTATGTGAAATAGTATAGTCGTTGCAGATGTCATGTCCGAAAAATTGTGGTGCTATTCACTGATCCATGCGTTGGATAGGGTTTCTGTGCTCACGTCAGGAGACTTAAAGCCTGACCAAACGTGTCTGGTATGCGCAGACAATTTCTAAGTGGGGAGTGCGCAACAGTATCGACTTTGTTTCTCTATCCTACACCAGGCACGCGGAGGATGTCCGACAGGTGTGTGTTTGTCGTTTTTTTTCGCAAGGACTGAGTTACAAATGCTATTTAGCAGCACAGGTACTTGTAATTAGAGCCCAGCTATTGGTTGCGGTCCTATATCTGGACTCGTGAGCTCATATGATTTGAATTCATGACTTTCAACAGGCCCGAGCTCATTTATCAAAGTTGGGAGATCTCTACCAAACACAAATCTTTGCAAAGATCGAGAATATATCGGTAAGCGCCCAGAGGTTTAAGACGTGGGCTTGTGCTATTGGTTTCGTTTTCAATGGGAGTTTCACCTTCCGGACTGGAAAGGGTTATGTATTACGAAGGATATGTGCGTCATTGTATCCTGCTGAGTCTTGGACATAGCTTCCTTACATTAAGACAGAGAAGCTATGCTACCGACAGGGAAGTACTTGTGCTCAAGCATGTCCTCACTCGAACTGTACATTATTTCAAGCATGACCTGATGACTGGTTCTCGAATGGTTTCTGCTCAGGGTTTGAAACATTTTGATGAAATATTGAAAGAAGCTGATGGTATCATACTGTCTCGTGGAAACCTCGGTATTGATCTTCCCCCAGAAAAGGTATGTGACAAGGCCAATCTTGTATGACTAAGACTTCTCATATATTGGGCCACAGTCTTGCCTCCAAAGTTTTATTTTTCTCTCCTTACTGTCTTTCTGGGATGGTGTTAACATAACATCTCTCTTTCTCATACAATTCACTTATCAAAGTAAGAAATATCCGTTGGAGAATTGAGGTAATGTGGTATTAAGCACATGTGCACGATCATAGTCTAAATACAGATACTATGTTTTCAAGTGCATGGCAGAGGGTCTTTGAAAATCTAGCAATACTCTTGTACGATCTGTGACTCCGAAATTTGAACGTCGGTTGTACTTATGATTTCAAATTCTGATGATGCAGGTCTTCCTCTTCCAGAAGGCTGCCCTCCACAAGTGTAACATGGCAGGAAAGCCGGCCATTGTTACTCGTGTCGTGGACTCAATGACTGACACTCCTCGCCCAACACGTGCCGAGGCAACTGATGTTGCTAACGCTGTTCTTGATGGTACGTTTGGATGCAATATATTCACCCCATTTGCTCCATTATCCCTGTAGTGATTGTGTGACCTTCTCTGACAATCTCCATCACTTAGAGCGTAGATCAACTGATGTTGCTAACGCTGTTCTTGATGCTGCGTTTAGATGCAATATATTCACCCCATTTGCTCCATTATCCCTGTAGTGATTGTTTGACCTTCTCTGACAATCTCCATCACTTAGAGCGGGGATCGCCTTCTTTTATGCTCTCATTGTGGAGAGCATAAAGACCTATCAACTACCGTCTCTTCAAGAGGTTTTCTGTTTTCAGCTCCTGGAATTTGGCTCTCACTGCCCCTTCTCAAATATGTGCAGGTGCCGATGGTATCCTACTTGGAGCAGAAACTCTCAGGGGTTTGTACCCTGTGGAAACTGTCACAATTGTCCAGAAGATCTGTGCAGAGGTGAAGCTCATGTGATGAAATGTTACAGTTTCCTGATGCCTTTCACATCTTATGTTCGGGTCTTAATTGTAATCCTGATTTCTTACGTCCCCAGCATCACCTGAGAGGTTTTGAAGCTACTAATTCTTGCCAGTGGATATATTTTGATACGTGTTCTCGGAAGTAGACATATATATATATATATATATATATATATATATATATATATATATATATATATATATATATATATATATATATATATATATATATATATATATATATATATATATATATATCTAACTCATTATGGCCGCCTACTGCTTCCCTTTGCTGTTTAGTGTCTCAGGACTCGAGTGTCCATAGCGCTTGTTGCGATATACTTTATATCCTGTCCTCTTTTGCTTCGCTCTCGTTACCCTGTTAAAGTTTGACATGTCTCTGTGGCAACACCATCCATAAGCTCCCGCATTGTTCCACTCCTCCATTCCCCAGCTAATTCCCTCCCTAATAATTTTCCTTCTCTCTTTGCCTGATTCATGGTTCGACCTCCCGTGTCTACAGTGTTCGACTCCAGCCTACGTTTTAATTTTCATCGTTCACGCACTGCTCACTGGTGGTCAATTACATGACGTTTTATATTTCTCGCATTCGTTTGCATGGCTGTTATCGATTTCAAGTTGTTTACTAGTCCTTTAGATATATGTTATCCTCAATTTGTTGCAATTATGCTTTTGCTTCAGGTTACATTCGATGCATTCTACACTATGGATTTATCACTATTCTAGCATTGTGCATAAAGTACATCTTGGTTACCGATTAATTGCATTTCATGAGTTCTGGATCACCCGTTCCCAGAACAGCTTCTGCTCTTATATGCCTATATCTAACTCATTAAAATGCAGGTTTGGGATGAATGAAGAAACTCATCAATGTGTTGTCTCTTAAACTTTCAGGCCGAGAAAGTGTTCAATCAAGCAGTTTTCTTCAAGAAGACCGTTAAAGCCGTTGGAGAGCCAATGGCTCACCTTGAGTCAATTGCATCCTCAGCGGTAAGGTTCTTTCTTCTATCTTACGGCTGTGCTCGTATTTGTATCTAATTAACTTGCGACGGACTTGGATACGTGCAGCGTGTTCTCCTTAGACGAACAGAACAGTTCCAATCAATTTTTAGGTTTTTGATCCGAGCCAGGTTCCTCAATTCCAGATAGTGCTTGAGCGTAAGCTAAGTGACGGAGAATTTCTCCGATTGTGTTAATCGTCAGATTAGCTGGATGTATGAATGTTTCACCTTAGCTAGAAAACAAGTACCTACTCGTGCGACTCACGTTTACCCACCTTTTTTGCAGGTTAGAGCTGGAACAAAAGTGAGAGCTTCAGTCATCGTCGTCTTTACATCATCTGGAAGAGCCGCACGGTAATTTCCTACTCGTTTTACTGCTGAATGCAAGTGTTTCCTAGCTGATATTTTACGTCTTCTCGAGCATTGAAGAGTTGCACTTGCTTCCAAATTTCGATCATGTATGCCTACTCATGTTACTTAGTTTTGAAACCTTGTTCAAGTAATGGGTTTTGCATTCCATCATTCAATTTGCTTATTCTAAAGCTGTTTTTTCTCCTTGCTCGATGATTCTCTCTTTGATGGTCCGCCTCTGTTTTCTATTTTAGATGCGTAATCGGTTGTCTTGTATACTAGTTCTCTTGTATACTAGTGCATGTCTTGTATGCTAGTATACTAGTGTATACTAGTTCTCTACAGGTGCTACTTATGAAATGTATCGATTACGTCCTTGCTTTCGCTTATCTTCATAATGTGAGATGCACTTGCATTCCATTTGCTTAGATTCAATTCATTTCGATTTCAGGTGGTCATGCACGCATTTCATATGCACTTCATATGCACGTTCTCAGTTCCATACTTAGTGGGTTCCGGGTCCCCCATTTTTCAAACGGCATCTGCTCCCATTTCTCAAATATGCCTATTTCTAAAAACAATCACTGAGACCGTGTCAATACACCTAAATCTCAAGTTGATGGCCGTTCCTTAGTTATTTTGTTACTTTACATATTTGTTGCATGAATATAACGTGGATATAAAACCGTGTTCTGACGAGCGGGTATTTGTTGCACGAAGTAACTTTAGTTGATTTCTCTGACATGTGGATTAGATTGATTGCAAAGTATAAGCCATCCATGCCCGTCCTTGTGGTGGTTATCCCAAAGCTGACAACAAACCATCTACGATGGAGTTTTACTGGAGCATTCCAGGTATGCAAATACTCATCAGCTTGTCATCGCTCGTCCTCGTCTGTGTATTAGATTGATTGCGAAGTATAGGCCATCCATGCCAGTGATAGTGGTCGTTGTCCCCACGCTTACGACGAATCATCTACGGTGGAGCTTTACAGGGGCATTCCAGGTTTGCAATATTATGCGAGCTGGTTACTGCTTCATGATCCAAGCCTTACGTTTGAACTGGCTTGCTTTTACAACGTTTCTTGTCTAGCAACTCATGCAAGCGCCTTATACTTACTACAAACTGGACTTTGGTGCAGGCAAGGCAATGTTTAGCTGTCCGGGGTCTTTTCCCTATGCTTGCCGATCCCCGACATCCGGTATGTGTCTCTCCTCAGCTTGCGTCAGTTATGGCCGTGTTGTTTGAGTGTAGCCAGCATTGCCTTCGTCCACTTTTCTGTTCGCACTGTGATTCTAAGTGAACTTCCGATGACTTAGTAGTTGAGAGCCACTTCATAAAGAAGAAAAGTTGGAAATTTTGTAGTTTCTGCTATCATAGTGCTCTAAGCTAATAACAAGTCTGCCTAATCACATAAATGAAAAATGCAATAAGCTTTGAAACCAGGGGGAAAAGGAGGTGGATAATCATGTCAAGTTGTTCAAGTCTTCTATAGTCAGTAGCGTGACATAATGTTCAGCATGCCACGTAATCACGTTCATTTCTTTCTTGGTGTTCCTGTTACAATCCTCCTATCTGCTATGCGAGTGACCTCTTTGACACGTGAGGTTTCATGAGGGCATCCTGAATGTCTCCAAAATCTCTGGTAATATCGCATCCACACCCTTTTTAAAAGAGAACTCTCACAACGAGCTATCGCGATGATTGTGACCTATGTATACACGACCCCAGAATTTCGAGGAACAGGGATTAGTTCTCTCTGTTACTGCATTTCAAAAGTTATCGGCAGATGACGCTTGTGTAGCCAGTTGAAAACCTTGTCAGTACCAGAGGATAAAAAGCCATTGAAATTACTACTTGAACGAACATAAATTTGAAGGTAGGGACGGGCTATCAAGAAAGAGACTCCTGGAATGCAAACTGATTGAGTACACAACCTTACGGGATAATAATCATTGTAACGGAAGTCTGTTTTTCTATATCGAGTAAGATAGCACCAAGATCAATTGGAAATACGTCAATACCATGGTTGATAACGTCAAGTGTGAAGAGTAACAATTTCAGCGTCTCGACATTGCTTGCCAGTGGGTGGTTTTTGGGAGTCTTGTGTATGGTAAGAAATTTGAGGATTCCAATTCTGTACTATCGTGATTCGGCGATCCGAGGTTTCCATATTTTCAACTTCGTGATGTGAAAAACTAATTTATCCTGTCTTTGCGGTGCAGGCTGAATCATCTACTTCTACGAACGAATCAATTTTGAAGGTGGCCCTTGATCACGGAAAGGCAGCGGGCATTATCAAGGCACACGATCGCGTCGTTGTATGCCAAAAAGTGGGCGACTCTTCAGTGGTGAAGATTATCGAGCTGGACGCGTACTAATCAGACAAGCATGGTCATAGATAATAGACTTCACTGACTAACAGGCTGCACAAATCGGCTCAGGTTTATGAATAAGCTGTCACTCTTGATGACTTGTGGCGCTCCGTAGATGGGTTCTTTATTTGGTTCATTTGGACGAGGTATATAGTTAGCGCAGCTTTAGGTCTGAAATTTTTTGTGGTGAGACCTTCCCAGAGCACTCAATCACCTTTAGGAAGATATGAGTAGTCACTTCCGGTCTTTACATGCGTGGAGGTTCTTGGAGGCTCTCGGCAAATCTGCTCTCGGAATTGCTTTCAGTGATCAGCTAGCGCTGAACACTGTACGAACTCATCTTTCCCAGTCATCAGAGGGAGATAATTTGCAGTCTATTGTAACTCTACTGTTCTATATCTAGGCAGAATGTCAAGGAACACAGAACGCGGGGTCCATTGACGAAAGTCCCTAGATTGATTGTTCACAGTGGTTCATGAAATCGGATGCCACTGGACGGAGAGGATTCATCCTTTGTCAGAGTAAATAAAGGCCAGCAAGTTTTGAATCCTCTGCAAGATAGGCTCGAGTGCGTTGATTCTGCCACGGCTTGGGTTTCGAGGAAACCGAGTGAAGCTCGTGAAGAAATGCGAAGTACATGTATCCCTTCCCCATGCTGCAGCTTATCCAGCGTGCTAAAATCAGTGGCTAAATTCAACCGAAGGGCATTTTCTTACAAGCTTACAATCCCTGCCGTGTGACCGAGAATCTTAGCAGCTTTATCTCTTGGTATTCCATTTATTGGTCCATTGTTGTTCTTAAGTTTGGTAAAACTTTGGGCCATTTATATTTTAACAATAGTTTCATAAGTTGGGTTTTACTTCTTCTCTTTTTTGGACATTGGGTTCATTGTTATCATTTTCTTTTTTATCTCTAAAGAGATTGACAAAGCTTGATTGTAGACTCTTACTTCAAGCTATTCTACTTATTATCCTCATTGTTGCTTATAAGGAAGCGAAATCTCTAGGCCAATTATATTTTAACTTTGTTTTATTATTATTGTAAATTATCAAATTCATTTCTTTTCCTCTTGCTGTTGTTTTCATTAACCTTTCACATGGACATGTCATTACAATTTCATTTCAGATTTAATTTTACTTGAAAATATCAATCTTTTTTTCCTACGAGAATCAAGTTTGTTTTTTCCCCTAGTCTCTCTCTAACTATCGGTATACAATTTTGCAACCGTAACTTTGCTATTTCTCATGAAGCTTAACAATTTTGCATCCGGAACTTTGCTATTGCTCATGAAGCTTAACGCAACACCAAAGATATTTTTGACTAGAGGAAAGTCCACTTTCTATAAAAAGTGAAACTTACTCAATCTGTTTTCATTTGGGACAATTTCAATACAATCTATTCGGGCTTCTCCTCCCATCATGATAGATATTTCTTGCTCATTTCAAGTTCTATTTCATTATTGATGATTTCTTGCTCATTTCAAGTTCTATTTCATTATTGCTTATATGGACAACTGATTTCATAATTTTGTACTTATTTGTAGACAATTTTATATTCAAACTTTCCTAAATGAGTTCCATTCTCCTTTAGGAACTTATAAATATTCATTGATTCTTCAAACTCAGCTTTACTTTCTCACCAAAGTTTCTATACCTCCAAGGATTCTAAGAAATTCCCTTACTTCTCTTGTGCTTGGAAATTCCATAAGTCTCTTATTGTTCCTAGGTTCATTGCAGTAGGATATTTTACTTCCTTATCAGAATTTTCTTGCTGGTTGAGCTTTCTCTTCAAAGCACTGTTTACTTTTTGCGGATGCTTGCAATATTCCGATGATAGGAGAACTTTGAAAGGAAACACAAGAAAGAAAACACAAAATTTCAAAGGAGAACTCTAAAAAGAAACAAAAGAAAAAACATAAAATTTCAACACTCAATACCCTAATGTTCCAAAGAAGCACTTGGTCTTTATTATATAGTAAAGAAGATCCTCTAAAAAAAAGCTACACCCTTGGATCAAATATATCACTTAGTGATATATCAACAAGCTCCACCCCACCCTTGGATTAGTCGTATGGATGGATGACATTTCAATCCTTGTCTTATTTGGTTGGTCAAATGAGTTTGACCGGAGGATCTTTAGAGTATCTTCTTGTAGGAAAATATCAAAATAGCATGGGTGAGGTAATGTTGGAAAGCTATTGATGAGACAAACAAAGGAAAGTAAAAAGCAAGCCTTCTCCAATAGATGAGGGAATTTTTTTACATTTTCAAGGTCTAATTCATCCATTTAAGGCTCCAAAATTGGCTATGAAGTTTTTAGGGTGTTTCCAATTCTTGCCCTATTAGTGAAAGTACTCTTTTGGTGACATCTCTATGTGATCTACTTAGTCCATCATATATAACATCCTTCCAGATGTTAGCAAGCCAATCTCCATCTTTAGGTAATATGTCGAGCTATTGATATTACAATGCCTTCTAGAGGAATGAATTCCAATGTGTGGGATTGATGGTCAACTCTAGCTAGATCTTGGATGATTCTTATGGAGTTCTTGTTTTACAGTAGAAGGTGGAAAGATTACACAAGACAAGATCCTCCACTCCCCTAGAGACTAGTTCATAGAGGACTCTTGGCACCCTAGTGAAAGTTAATTTCAAACTTTTGATTTCACCATCTTTTATATAAGCATTCACCTCCATGATCTCAAAACACTGCTGTTCACTCTCATAAGATCTATTTTCCATTATATGTTCACTATGAATAGTGAAACAATAGTGGTATTTGGACCTACGCACTTGATTTCAAATATATGTGGCTTAGAAATAGAAACAATATATTTCGTTTGGCAAAACACCTCAAATTCATGGCTATTGATGAGGAATTTCTCATCATGTGAATGCTATTCCTTTTTGATAAACTCTACATCACTTTCAAGAATCAACTTTCTGTCAAGATATTGGGATTCCTATAGGAACACCTTGTGTTGTCTTTGTGGCTAACATATACCTCTTTACTTATGAACTTGAATTCATACACAGATTATTGGATGCAAATGACTGCACTCTATTACACAACATGTTTGAAGTTCATAAATATGTAAATGATCTTCTTGTTGTAGCTCCAGACTTGATCACTTCATATGTATAAGGATGATGCTGCCAAAGGTGGTGGGATCTATGCCAAGCTTTCATGTGAGTTAGTATGAACTCATTTTGGTGCTTATTGTGATTATCTCTACTATTGCATTACCTAGGATGACTTCAAAATCTTTGTCTCTATCTATGATAAGGAAGAACTGCCTCACTTTGCTCACATCAAGACAATCTTGCTCCCTCATGTTATTCTAGACATTTCTTCCAAACCTAAATGAGGGATTATAAAATTGAAGTGTGTTAGATATAGACAAGTATGTAATTCCAACAAGTCATACTTTTTAGCTTGTAGGAAACTCATAAATAGCTTTCTCTCCAAAAATGACCTTCTTTTACTTGATTTGGAGCAAAAAAATTCTCTATCTTACCAAAAAAATAAAATATCTATGGTTATAATGGTCTTAGCAAAACATAGATTTGAGAACCGTTGGTTTTTCTACTAGATGGGAAGTTTGTATTTGAGCATACCAATAGTTTTTCCTATAGGCTTGCAAACCTTGAAGTTGTAATGGAGTCCTACTTGACTTCTGGATTTTTGTATATATATACCATTATTTTAATTGAAATATGGTTTTCAGCCATATGGTAGTCAAGTGTTCTGCTTATTGACACATGGACCCACCTTGTCCATCATATCCTCCAAGGCAGATATTGCTCTTCTCTTTGCTCTTTCCTATGTTGCTTTATGTCCTTTCATACTTTTTCTTTGCTTCTTTGTTCTTTCCTTTTTACTCTTTGCCTTTGCTTTTCCTGTTTAAGTATGCTTATTCCTTCCATGTGCCGATGATGCTTCTTTCTCCCCTCACAGATTACTAATAACCATTGCTTTACAAATTCACTTGGTTGTGTCTTGGATTTTATCTCTACTAATTGATGTTTGTGATTTCAAGGATCTCTCATGTATGTCTCGATTCCTTCCCTCCTCTTACTTATGTTGATTCATTTCTTTCTTGCCTGGTTCTCATCATGTGGCGGAGACTTCTATTATTACTCATTTGCTTACATTTCTGCTTGCTTATTTTTTCCACAAGCTAGCATTTAATTAAACATGCTACATTTTTGGATGACACACATTTTAAACCTGTTCTTCCTTCAACATTCTCTCTACTTCTTAGTGACACTTAAGGAGAGCAACTTAGTTTGCCTTGGCACTTATGCGCTTTCAAGCGGAACCTCAATACGAGGAGTTTTGACACTTTCTCAGCTACTTTGGCATTGTGTGAGGCATTGATGAAGTAGTATGTGCTTTCGTGGAGGTTTAGTATGACTACATTTTGCTTCCCTTATTGGTTTAGCATTCCATGACTCAAACGCCTATAGTGCTTGTTACGATATACTATATATCTTGTCCTCTTTCACTTTGCTCTTGTTACATACTATATGTCTGTAAGAAAGCACCATCCACTAAGCTCCCGCATTGTTCTACTCCTCCGCTCCCCACTAATTCCCCTTATTATTTTTCCCTCGCTCTTTGCTTGCTTTGTGGTTCATTCTTGACTTCCGATCTCCAACGTTCTTACCCAACTCTAGCCAACAAATTAATTTTCTTCATTCATGCATTGCTCATTGATGGTCAATTACACAATGTTTTATATTTCTTGAATGTTTTTGGATCGCTATTATTGATTTCAAGTTGTTTACTAGTCCTCTATATATATTCCTTGCTCTTTGCCTGCTTTGTGGTTCATTCTTGAAGTTTCAATCTCCAACGTTCCTACCCAACTCTAGCCTACAATTTAATTTTCTTCATTCATGCATTGCTACCCAACTCTACCCTACAATTTAATTCTTCATTCATGCATTGTTTATTGATGGTCAATTATACAATATTTTATATTTTTTGAATTTGTCTGAGTAGCTATTATTGATTTCAAGTTTTTTACTAGTACTATATATATATACAAATTTTCCTTCGCTCTTTGCCTGCTTTGTGGTTCATTCCTGAATTCTGGTCTCCAACGTTCCTACACAACTCTAGCCTACAGTTTAATTTTCTTCATTCATGCATTGCTTATTGGTGGTCAATTATACAATGTTTTATATTTCTTGAATTCGTTTGAGTAACTATTATTGATTTCAAGTTGTTTACTAGTCTATATATATAGTTTTAGATTTTTTAAAATTATGTTTTGGTTTGAGCTTACATTCTATGGATTCTATTTCATGGATTTATCACCATTCTAACATTACATCTTGGTTATCGATGGAGTATATTGGTTAATTATAAACTTGATAAACAATTATTAGATTAATATTTGACATGCCATTAGAACTCAAGGTGGGAGTCATGTTCTTTATCTCTTTCTTTTCATTGTCATGCAATAAAATGTTTATATAGAGAAAGTTGTTTGAATTCGAGTGAAAGTTTTATTTCTTACATATTTCCAAATCTTATTGAAACTAAGTTTGATTTAATTAAATTAGTAGAAAATACTTCTCAAAAAAGTTTAATACTATTCATGATGAAAGTGAAAATTACTTGTAGTAAAGTACATTTTTCATTAACAATAAATTACCCTACTCTACTCCCGGTATAACTTTTTAAGTTATTGAACACTGCCACCTTTCTCCCCTTATTCAACAAGGGGTCAATATAATCTTAAAAAATATTGAATGGAAGATTCAAGTCAATAGTCACCTCATACATACAGCAAAGGGAGATCAGTTTTAAGTTTCAAATTTTCCGTAAGATAAGTCATTCCTTTTTTGCTCCTAGTAAAGTAAACTTGGGCACTAACAAATATCCAAACATGTTCACCAAACATAATAATTTCATCGGTACACTATTCCCAATAAACTAGTCTCTCATTGCACATAGGGAGGATTGATTGATTCTTGAAGTAGATGACAAAGCAGCATGCAATAAACCAAAGCATTGTACAAACTTCTAGATGAGAAATTTGTAGGAATTGAGAAGTGAAATTCACTCTCTTCTACCAAAGCCCTGAATCACCTAAAACGCAAAGCAAACCTGATGACTTTATGGGCAGTTTTCCTCCTATGTTCTGTTTAAACTCGTATATGGCCTCGCCTGCATTGCCTCGACAGCAATGGTGTGCCAGAAACTGGCTGGCTTTTCTGCAAAGGAATAAATATACTCATCAAGAGTATCAAGCTGGGACCAGCTGTATGACAATTGCTCTTTTCCTGCAACAAAATAGCAATCACAATATAATACTATGCAGCAAATTTTGCAACCTAAACGCAGAGTGCAGCAGTCTGAGATTTGAATTGTGTTGGAGGGGGGGATCAGCTCATGTTCATGTGCTGATGAATCCAGCAGTTTGTGAGTTGGGAGCGAGCACTGGGGATTTGGGAAGACGTAGAAGATTGTCTTTACAGTAGTGGTTGGATTGCATCGGTAAGAAAGAAATTTGGTGACTGAATTGTGAGGCAGAGAAGTTGTTTTGTGGAGGACTGCATAGGTGAGAATAGTACATACAGGAAAGTAGGAAAGCAATCACGTTTGTATGGGCTTTTGAGGATTTTGTTTGATGGGTTTTGGGGAGAGGAGCGGAGCAACCGGAACTGTAGAACTCTATGGATTACGATGTGGAGGATATTCAATGTTTCAGCTGACGACTTCTCTTACGAGTTTTCTTCACTCTGTTCCTGCTTCAGGCGGTCAATCCTGCGCTCTTTGATGGTGCTGCCTCCGGGTCACAGACCGCAGCGCAGTAGCTGCTGAAACCTGATCTATTGCGGAGGAGGAGATGGTGCTGGTGTTCTTATATGCTTGGAGGTCCGAGGATTCGTAACCATTTTTTGTGGATGTTTTTTAAGGAAAATAACCTGGCCACGTCCGGAATTTCTTTTTTCTTCTGTCCAGGGTTTAGAAATCTGCGGGGAAGCAGAGTGTCTGGTGAAACTGGATTCAGCTTCAGTTTGAGCACAGAGCCCAGATCGAGAGAGGTTACTGCAGGGGAAGGAGTTGACACCCAGGGATAATTTGGAAATTGGGGGCTCTCAATGCCCGTTCATAGAACGTGTCAGGACGATTATAATGTGCTATCTTATAGATTTCAGGAACAATCGGAGCTGGGGTTATCATCAAAATTGACGAGAAGATGTTAGTGTCGATGTTCAATTTTCAAAGTTGAACCAAATTGCTGCTCAAAATAAGAAGGTGCGCTGTTTATAGATAATGCTTCTACTAGAACTCCAAAACCCTAGAAAGCAACGATCTATTAGGAATGAATTCCCCTTAGTCGGTTGATCAATCAAGGCTTTAGGAAATCTTAGTAAAAGAATTAAGGACGAAATTTGACTATGAGAGGCAAACTATGGCATTCATGAGCACACAATTTTAGAAAATCGGGAAAACCTGTGAAGATTGAAGTTTATTTTGCAGCTTAGTCAGACTGAATTTGCAGATTTTCGATGTCAATTTCGGTGCACAATAGCCAATAAGGCCTAAGAGAAAGAAACAAAGCTGGAGCGAACTTCTCGTAACCGAGTTGGTGAAACTGCTCTGCCTAAGAGTAGGGCACATTTACGCAGAATGAGGCATCCAAGTCTGAGTGTATTATTTGCGGGAACATTCATACATCAAATTCCTGGCGACCATGTGGATGAGGTAATAAAAGGGTGCGGCTGGATACAGCAGTCTGTAGCATGATTTTTGACGCAACACATGTGGAGAATTCTTTCACTCTGTGGTTGGGTGCTGAAGACTGACTAATTCATTGCCATCCACTGGGCAGGTCCGATTTGATGAACCAGTCATCATCTCTGCAATCGAGATAATGGATCTGCATGCGCCTTCAGATTATACAGCAATCTCTCTCTATGAGTAGGTGTTCACAAGGCCCAGAGATGCCTTCTTGTCTTCTCATTCTTTGTTTTGGATGCTCCAGCCTTCTAAGCATTTGTTGAAAGTAGACTGAATTTTATTGTACATTTGCTGAGGGGATCAAACTTAGGGCCTGGAATATGGGTCCATTGGGAGTTACTTGAGTGGTCCCATTGAATTTCATTGCTGTACAGGGAGAGTAGTGTACAAACTTTTCCTGTGGACATATTTTTCCGCAGTGGTGGAGATGAGTGCTTCAGGCGCTTAACCAATCCCTTTCTTTATTACTCTTCAGCACCACCACTTCTCGACCAAGATGTTGAGGTTTGCTCTTCCTCACTTCCAAAATTCCTAGTTCTATTCTCTGCTCATCTTTTGAGCGCTTTGCATGTCTTTGGTGTAATGACCATAGAAATTTGTTTCTGTAGTCTTCAATTTCTCTAAGATGGGGCTGATGGGACCAAGATATCTATCTAGTCTTACTGTTGATGAATTTCTGTGCTGTATCTGGGGAGATAGGCAACAGAAGAGGATTTTGGGAGCTACTGGAATCTGGAGGTAGCTGAGACTGACCATCTTGTGCTTCGAGGAACACATGATTCTTTGACGATGATTTTGTATGGCAATTAGTAGAGTGCTGGAGGAGGACTTCACCCATCGGCTGTTCTACAATATTCTTTCTGAGGCTCAATTCGAAGAACTGGGTTAGATGCTCAGAGTAGGGAGTTGAAACTACGCTGGAATTAGACGTACGATGACATTACTGAGACTTGAATCAGGTTGAGGACAGTAGAATTCAGTAGTCCTCCAGAATTTGTTCACTGCCATTATAGAGAAAAGCAAACGGCTCATAACAGGAATTGTAAGCATGAGTTATAAATTATCACGTGTAACTATGGTCTGAACGTACCAGATTAGCTGAAGCAATCTTCCACACGAGGCGAAAGAAGTTTAATGTTTAGACTGTAGTCCAATCTCTTCATCCTGATCTTATTGCCCCATCCATGGGTTATTGTCGAGCACTCTACACCGTTTGAGAACAACTTCTTGCAGGTCTATCGGGCTTCTTAATCTCATTTGCAGTCACCTTGAAGCACATACGAGTTTAAACACTGAAAGTAACAGAGATAAAAAGGTCAACTTACTGCATCATTGACACGTTTGAACTTCGACTGGCTTATGACAATCTCTCCAAAGTCTCTTTCTGAATGTGTATACCATGTCAAATTGATATTACACTGAAACTCAGACTAAGATTAATATCGTACTTCGGATTTGCTAAACAGGCCTTTGTAACCTTCATGTGTCGTCTCTCAATCTGTGGATTATGGGAAGTTCGCGATTGTCTACCCTCCACAAAATGGATGAATATGCTGCAACTGGAACTACTTATGCACGTTTGCTTTAGGGAACTGGGGAATGCTGCCTTTGCGTAGCAATTCCTCCAAGCACGTCACCGAATCTATATGAAGTTTGTGAGTGTCTACAATACAGAGTGGATCAACATGCCGAACCAAATTTTGATTTCAGCTACTTGCCTACAGATTTTGCGCTTTTCCAATTAATATCTGACTAGGAGCAGCGGAACTGAGGAAGCACGGTCGTGCGAAGCATGCTCTATTACCTGGGAATCGTACTGTCCTTATACATAGTTTAGCAGATTATGACTTCCCGTACATAATTCAGCAAACCTGTCGTTCACATCAATCATCAAACAGTTTCTTTGTGATGAGCTCAATGAGCCCATGTCATTCAGATCCGCAATCTGTTTCCCTAAACACATGTCTCTTCGAGACCTAAAGTTCTAAAGGCTGTAGATTTGAGCTTAGTGGTTCAGACTTTGACGTACTTGACAAAGGAGAAAAATGGGGAACCTTTGAGTCACAGCGTAGTAGGTACTTACAGGTGATCCGAAAATTTTTTGTTGCTGCAGATGAAGCTAATTGATTCCTTTAGTGACGACTGCTCGAGTCCGCTGCTATCTTTATGCATTTCCGGACAGCATTTTTGATCCCATGTATCTGCGACTAGTCCAGGAATGCCAACTTTTCAGTATATAGAAGGCGGTCAAATAAGGAAGAATTCAGCCTATGATTTTTTCTTAGCAAGGAGATATATATGATATTTGTTGGTAAACGAGCAGTTTAGTATCCCAATATGTCCGTTATCGGAGGCCGTGCCCTGCGGGAATGTACCATGTATCGTGGCCAGGTGAGCTGATTATCAATATACACTCAAGATTTGTCCTGTCTAGGTTTCTGGTGTGGCGAAGATAAGAGATTTCGTCCATCCACAGAGCCATGAGGGAATTTGGGCTTTTCTTTCTGAAAAGTAAGGAAATCTAGTCGAGAAGTGACTTTAGCAGTGTGTTCGTAAGGCCTGAGATGTAAACAGGTGGCAACGAATGTTTCTCAGATCGTGGCCACCACGATCTAGATCTCATATGGGCTCTCGGATGCTTGAGCAATTTGGGGTGAGGATCCTTGGGAAGAACGCAGATTATGGCTTTCGGTGATGAAACAGCACCGACGAGCAGGAAAGTTACTGAGACTAATGTATCGTACAAGGTCACAGCATCGTTGAAATTAGAATGAATGCAAGACTGTTCAGCCTCAGAAATCAGAGAAACGTCGAACTTCACCAGAAGAGGAAACAAATACTCTGCAGTCACAATAAAGTGGAGGATTAATAGATTAGCTATAGGACAAAGCAGATATGCCGCACTCTAAGCGTGGAGCCATAGCCTTTTACTCAAAAGCAAGAAGATAGCAGGATACGTAAGCTGCTGGTGTCACTGACAACAATGGGATGAGGGAAAATAGCTCATTGCACCATTAAACAGACGTCTCCTTGATTATCCGAGCTGGAACCGTCCTAAAACCTGCTCGTTGACTGCTGTTATTGCATATACCATTTGCTCAGGAACCTGTGTCCGTCCCTGAGATGTTCGATTCGTGCAATCTATTAGCGATGAAATGGACTCAGTACGTCTTAGCAGTGACTACTTTATGAAAATCCTTATGAAACTGTGCATACTGCACATGGGCTATCGTAATATCAACAACGGAAAAAGAGAGATTGGAATCGCAAAAGCTGAAGGCCTTTGTGAAGGAAATATGCCAGGGAGTGTCTACTTCGGGGACCAGCTGCCTTCTCGGTACAGAGAGAGTAGGTTGGGCGGTGCCGGTGTAGAGAAGAGGTTAAAGTTGAGAGTGAAACTTCAATCTCATTGGTTTTGGGCCCAATGGTCCTGATCAAGCGACATTGCAGTCGCTTTCCCTACAAGAAAATTTCAGATGTTATTCATTATTGTGTTCAGCAGGTGACTCTGCATGAGAGATACATAAGATACATCGAGTGGTTTCAGAAACAGACATGTTCAGGCTGCTACGGGTGAAAGTCACGATAACTGCGGTCACAGTGAACGTGAAGAATCCCCAAAGGTATTCAAGGGCATATCTTCGGAGATAACTCTTAAGAATGAAATGAGATGAACTGACTTTGAGCCGCAATCCTGATCAGCTCAATGAAGTTCTGCTCACAGTGGTGACTAGTCTTGAACAGAATTGGTCAATCGTGTTTGTGGATAGAGATGGTAGTGTGCGGCAACGATAATCAGCTGACGTCTAAAATTTCACAACTGGCGACCAACTGCTGTAGGTCCACAAGGAGACGACAAATAACAATTATGATAGGAATGTGATTGGTTACACACGTTACATTAGTCTATGTAGCATTGTGCTCGCTGTAAATTGCAGTTTACAACTACTGCTAAGAGGACCACGCTTGGCTCGATGCAATCTTAATTTCTCGT
Source organism: Lunularia cruciata (assembly GCA_948567375.1). NCBI lineage: Eukaryota > Viridiplantae > Streptophyta > Marchantiopsida > Lunulariales > Lunulariaceae > Lunularia > Lunularia cruciata. The sequence continues at coordinate 63,024,517 of OX419758.1, forward strand.
CGGCATGACCGTGGGAGTACCTAATTCGACTTAGGGGCAAACAGATTGTGGCAGTTGTTTTAGAATACTGAGACAAACTTAGACCTTGCCAATTGTGTGAGGAAAAAAGTCGTTTTATACGTTCTTAGTTGTGTGGTGGATGAATAAGGTGATTCCGATACACATTTGAGGCAATCTTGGAGCTCCAAAAAATTAGTCTGAGACCCAACGTCCCTCAGGTTGAAGGACCGGGGTCTCGGTCCTTCAACCTGAGCGACGTATGTTGCCAGGGAGGGGCAGATTATGGAAGGCTGAGTGTTTTGCCAAGTTTTTGTTTCCAGTAGACCGAGGCTTCATGTTCTTGAAGTAAAATTAAGGATCCCTGGAAAATTTTCAGTGCAAGAAAACAAGAATGACGACTTTGGACGCGTCGACCAGACCATACGTGATCATATTGAGAAATCAGCCGTCCCTCATGTGCAGTACAGTATGCTTCCTAAGTCGAATCGGGAAAAGCTATATCTACGCAAGTAGTGATGAGTGTATTCACAAGCGACACTTATAGGTAAGCAAATCTAGAATCTATGGGCCAGTGATGATTATACCTTGTTTTGAGAAGCTCGGGGCACAATCGCGTCAAAAGCCGGACGGCCACTTAGTTAGATGTGCGGATAGGGTGTTAATAGGTTCAAGCAAAAGGGTGGCCTGCTAGCGGCTACCATGGATATCATGGATAAATTTACAACGTGTTAATTGCTTGTCCATCTAACCTCCTTCCATTGGTATAAACGAACTTTGAAAAGTTATTAGAGGGGTGAATTGGAAGAGTAAAGAGGCGACCACATAGAACACATGAAGGATGGGAAGACCCCATCATTGGAAGTAGGTTGAATAAAGACCCTGATTACTGTGATCATTACATAATGCATATATGGAATAAGTGTTCGTTGAATTTTTACTAGTTTCATAGACAGGGACATGAGGAGCATATGTCTCTAGAATCAACCTGTCACCACTTCCATACACCCTGTGGGATGAGCTTAAACATGATTGACGCATATATAACGAAGTATAGCATGATTAAAGTAAAATCCAAATACAAGTCCTCCTAATCCGCTATTCGTATGAACGTCCACGAACATACCTACTATCTATGGAAAGGAAAGCGGAAAGAGCAAACGAATCAAGATTCAGGTGTCACCTCCATCCTTTGACATAGTACCTACGAACTTTACAATAACAGCTCGCTCGTGGTGTTGAAATAGTTGGGAGCTGAGTGGTTGACTTTCACTTCATCAATAACCAGTGACTGTGCTGCTCCGGTCTGAAATCAAGATTTCAATAGAAAGTTCTTTTCCTCTACTCCATAAGACCCTTGAATCTGACGTACATCGGTCACATGGCCGCAATAAACCAGTGACAATAGTCTGATCTGTTAGAACTTTAAGACTTCGCGATTTCCTTTACTTATCCAGCTCCAAAAAGGGATCTCGTTGACATGCCGCCTTTATCTACTCCGGCTTTGCGTCTTTTAATTGTGTAGTCACTCAATATCCCTTCTCACGCGAGAACAATTACCTCAGACATAATTCGGAAATAGACTGCACCATCGTTCAACTGGTATGAAGAGTACTTACCGGCGATACGGTACTGTACACCTCTTCCCATTCTTGTGCATCATAGCAATGTAGAGGAGTCATCCCCCTACTCATGCGAGAACACATCCCCGGAAAGAATGTTAACATGAAGTCTGAAACAAACTTAAGATGCCTGGAAAGACAATGTTAATGTTCTAAGACAGTCCTGATTTTTTACCTCATGAATCTCCTATCCTAACCGTGATGAAGTTGGGGAATAGGGAACATGCCATGATGAAGTTGGGGAATAAGGAACATGGAACACTTTACAGTTGATCGAGAGCTATGATTTGACCTTCAGAACAGTCCACACGCTAGAGTGTTAGGTTAGCATGGAGTGTACTGTTGTATCTACAATACTATTCCAAGTTTCTCCACCACGATACGAAAACTCAACCAGATCAAGTCCTAGGGTCTTTGCTATAAAAGATTCATGGAAATTCCGTACATATCTTCGAGGAGTGGATTCTCCTTCCGAACATTCCTATACAAATGAAAAGCAATCGACGAGTTGGCTGCCACTAGTTCAATGTTCTCATTCACGTGTCTGGATTACAAGAAGTTTAGGGGAGTCTGAACTCATTCTAGATGTCTGTCATGTAGAACTGATCATGAGAGCTATCTCGGATTCACCCAGCTATAATCCCGCCACTAAGCACCTTAGAAAGCGACACAATCAACAAGAGATATCTGGTGCTCATAATAAACACCTATGATCTGCTGATTGCGGCTCGTGTTCAAACATTTCTCGAAATATGGAATCTGAAATGTTCTCTCACGTGTTCTTGATAGCGTCGAGTTTCGAATAAATTTGACCTGACTAATTTGTAAGTTCAAACTCACGAGAACTTGACGAGAGTGAAATCTCGTACCCTAGACACCTGTGGAATTTCGTACCCTAAACACCTGTGGAATTTCGTACCCTAAACACCTATCGCATTGACGCTGTTAACAACCGATCTGGAGCTCATAAACACCTCATGATCTGTTCCCTCGATCTCTGTGGCCTTCACATGTTCCGGACAATTAATTGGAATCAGGAGTCCTCTCTTTCAGGTGTCTACACGGCAAACAATGTCAACTCTTCCACACTTTAATCCACTGTCCAAGATATAGGGTGGCCATCACGAGCGCTCCATAGCATCTATTCAACTCAAATTGCCTGCTCTCAGCACTGTCAAAGCAAATTGCTTCGACAAATGACATGTTCAATCCATCTCCTCTCCAATCACTCGGAAGAAGAAGTGAAATCAACTATTTTTCTGTCAATCTTCTACTTCACAACAAGGTTCTTGGAGTCTGGTCTAATCTAATATGCATCTCCACCTGTATCGAGACAAAGATATTTCTATCTCCACATTTCAAATCAACTTTACATGTTGAAGGTCAAGTTCTCTCATCGCCCACTCCACGTACCGTCCCCAAGATTAAAATTTATGGAAGAACTTCTCCATTCGAATACATTGTTTAGCATGAATCTTACATTTAGATTTCCCAGGCCCCGAGATTGCACTTGTGGAGATTTTGCAGTTATCCATAATGAAGGTTTACATAAGCGCAACTTTGAATCGAGAATTTAGAGACATTTCGGTATCCACTCATAATTACTATAATAATTTTAGAATAGAACGTGTTTACAAAATGGAGTTACCTTAAGTAATTGCGTTAGGTTCTCTGGTGTCCATTGCACTTACTACGAAGAAGAGCACAAGTCATTGACAGTAGACTCCACTGTACTGTACTCGACTCGACAGGGATTCTGCCGGATCTTTCCGGGTATCTTTGAGCAATCTTCCCTCTGGAACACCTTGTGAAGGCCGTCTCAACTTTAGCAGTAGATAGCTATATATGGTGCACTTTATGCGGGATTCCCATCCATCGTTTTTTCTACACTGTCGCCTTCTCCACTTTATGCGGGATTACGATCTCACGTGAATGAGAAACGTTAGATCGCGAATGATTATTGTATATATCAAAAGAGAAAGGAGGATAAGACGAAGTTTACCGCATTCATTGCACGCTCTCTTGCATAATCATAACCTCTGGATACGGGAAATCCAAGACCGAATAAGTCACACCGCCATTCACCGACCCAAAAAAGGATACGCATGTTATGTGGGAAGACGTTACCTTCCACACTAGTTAATGGCACCAAAATGCTCACCGAGGCCTTTTTATTATGGTCGAACTTGTCTCTACATGCTTCTTCTTTTTGGGGCATCATGATAGAGGTAAAGTATATTGATAGTAAAAAGATGAGACAACATATAGAAGATAAAACTCAAAGGCTAAGACGGGTTTGATCTTTACTAGTATCTCCCATGAGAAATCTGTTTCTCCAGATTTGTGACACGAGAATTCTGCAAGTAGGATGATATATATATATATATATATATATATATATATATATATATATATATATATATATATATATATATATATATATATATATATATATATATATATATATATTTATTTTTATATTTATTTTTATATTACATGTGTGTGTGTGTGTGTCGAATCTAATGTGATTACTTTAATGATTGCGTTATCTGATTAATTTACTAAGAAAGAAGAAATGATATTTCTTTACATGAAATAGTAAGCTCTAGTACATTAACTGATAAATATATCGAACTCTATTCTTATAGTCCACTATTTCAGAAGTTAGAAGTATAATTGGAGCATTTAATTAATATATTCTACTCGTCGTGAATCCTGCATCAAGGGTAACTCATCGTCTCAAATTATATACAACTTTACGTTAATCCATATGATTTAATTTATATCAGCATTCTCTCACTATGAACAATATGAACCTTTTTCCAATATGAACTACTCACATTCCCTTGGCGTCAAAGAATAGTCTCCCTAAAGATATAACATATAACGTATAACTATCCTCTAACTTCCAGAAACATCGAATCATATGATGTGGTGTAGCCATCATTGGTGAAAACGTAAACCTCAAAAGGAATTGTACAAATCTATTTGGGACGAAAGTGATTTTGGAAACCAGAATCTGCGACAGATTCTGGTTCGATTCGATTGTCCTTCAGACTTCAGAGTCTCTACATCCTTCTCTTCTCTACTCTACTCTACAGTACACTTCTCTACACTACAAATACTCTACTTTACATCAGAGGCTCTACAAGAAGGACAAAGTGTAGCAAAGCCGTTACGTCCTCACGTAAGAGAAGAAGGCGACCGCGTAGAAAAAACTCAGGTTGGTTTCTTCCTTGCCAAAACAGTGTATAGAGATGTTCTCGGCAGAGATCAGGATTTTCGGACCCCTTACCCGGCGGATCATTCTGACCTCAAATTGACAAAGCTATAAAAGCTAACTCTTACATAAAGCAAGACGAAGCAATGTGCAGTACATAGCTTCTAACCTTAAACGTGGCAAAAAGACACTAAAGTTATATAAAACCCGTCTCGTTCCATTCGAAATGATGGTGGGAGCTGTATCTGTGCTTTATCCAAACATATAGGAGATTTTCTCCAACCCTAGGGTAAGACTAGTTGCGCATTTTAGTGTTATCTCAGATTCAAGTTGAGCTAATAGTGGCAATGACAATGATCATGTTGAAGAATATAATGAAGTTTTCTATACACTCCGTGCAATTCGTTTCTAACTTTATAGTTCAATATGGATTCCCATTCCAAGTTCGAAAAATGGCGCCTATGCATCCATCCATCACCCAACAATATCCACTCGGGACATTGTCCCCCGTTTCTTGGAGGGAGTGATAACTATAACCTTCACAAAGACTGTTCCCTAAGAGAATGTTTGCTTCGATATCCCTCACCTGATTTTCGACAAGGTAACTCTCGACGTCTCCGTGTAACACTACCCAAAAGGACAAACATTCAAAGCATAAATAAGATCCAACATTCAAAGCACTTTTCAAACGTGATGAGGAACTGATACTCCCGTTGAATTGTATTGACTTACACAAAAGTAAAGGCCTCGTGTAGATGGATCCTATTCTGTCCTTAGTGAGCGGAACTTCACAGCCACGGAATATTGTGGTACTTGGCGTTACTACCATTCTGTGGCTAGCTTGAGTAGCCACGTGGTATTCTGTCCATCTCGCATGCCCAAGACGCCGGTTCCTCCGGCTGCGGAGGTGAAGCATGACAGGAGACAGGCGGTGAAACGTGACCGTGAAAAAGGTTACGCTGGTCACCATAAACTCTTTACGTAGTCATGCGGAGATATGGCCCGTATTGACAAAGTTTAGGAAGAAGAATAGTGGGACAAAAGCCGTCTAAAATTAGATATACGTATTTCAGATGTGATATACGGTATAGGATTCAATTGGCAAAGCGCATTCTATTTGACATTAGTCGGACCTTATCGACTGCTGTAGCTTTACAACAATATTGTACATTCATATGTCTTCAATGAGCGCATCAACACTCCAAATAAGTCTCCCCAAGTGGCTTGAAAAGCGAAATGATAACTCGTCGTTGAACATTGATCCGCATAGAGGAACTACCTGATGCAGTCATTCTATGCGAAATTGGATAACTGTTATCTTGGAAAATAGATGATTTTACGCAACGATTTGATTCCAATACAATACCGTAAAATAAAAAAAATTTCATTGAGGTGATATATTTTTCCAGGTTGCTTGCTAATTCCTCCCACTCTACTTTGTAGAAAATTTTTAAGCTCTCCCATGAATTCCAGATTTTTCATTGGCAACCCTGAAACAATGTGCGGTCATGGACACTCAAAACATAGATTGAAGTATGTGCGATTTATAAATTTCTGGCATCTTTAGAACTCGACGAAAAAACAGGTAGAATCTATCACCTTTCTTTACTGAAGCGATTCTATGAAGTGTTTTGACTTCCATGCCTGAAGTTGTTCATGTATTCGTTGAGGTGGTCTTTTATAAATTCTCTATACTGCAATTTCGATGGACTAGTTTGGATGTTGTAGGCTGTCTTGAGGTGTACCACTTAAAGTGTGCCGTCTATATTATATCTGAATATTGCAAAGACAATCCTATATATATATATATATATATATATATATATATATATATATATATATATATATATATATATATATATATATATATATATATATATATCTTATTTTGACTTTAGTGCCATTCGTTAGTATATTCCTTTTCCGTTAGTTTATTGAGTATCCAGTTTGGAGCCTCATGTTAGTAGCATATTATTTTGAAACCTCTGCTGAATTTATGAATTTTCTCTACCGTTATCACCAGTCATGAATCATGAGAATGTTACAAGTTAGTGATAAATTGAGCCCAAAAAGGTAACAGAATTAAAAGGGGACATTCAGGTGTAGAATATTGCATAAAATAGGATGAATATTTGTTGTAAAGATAGGAAAGGTAAAAATCTCAATCAATCAGTCTCTCTCTCTTTCTACAGGCTTGAAAGAGTGTAGAAGAGTGTCAATGATTTCTTCATTAGATTTCCAAAAATTATCCAAAATTTCCAGTACCAAATTTTTGATCCATCTGAAGAATATAATACAAATAGTGTTCTTCTATGAAAGAAGTAAGAAATGTACTTGGATATATGTAATCAAAAATATTTTCATGAACTATTTTTACGTGAGTAATGTCCATTGTGAATATGGATGTAATTTGATATATAATCTGTACACATATCCATTTGGTCTATAAATTAAATATCTCAAGGAAGATCAAGAAAACACAAGGTAGCTCAAGGATGACAAGCAACCTTCAAGTATTTCTTCCAAAGAGGATCTTAAGTAGGAGGGAATGGGACTCTCAAGTGAGTTCTTTTATTATTGATACACCTCACCATTGCAGACGGTCTTGATGGATGTCTCATGATAGCTAACAAAGGCATCAGAAGGATCTATGAAGTTAGCATAAGGACACCAACGCCAGAAATTCTCAAAAAACTCAATAGTCAAGGCTTTCCATCTATTTAGAAGAGTAACGAGGTATATATGATCAGCCTAAAAAAAAAACGTAAATAACATATGGAGATAGTTATAGAGTTGCAAAATTTTGAAAGATAAACCATAAGAACGTCATGCAATAAAGGACACTTCTCATTAGCTCCTTGAAGTCTCTCATGTACACCGTCCAATGCCTCCCAACCTTTGCGACAACAATAAAACACCTAAAACAAATAAAAAGTCATTCAATTTACCAACATTGGTCTACCTTATATGATTCTCCCTCCTACCCTCCTCTAAAGAGACATGAGATCCAAGATCTAGATATACTCTCCCAAAATATGATGAGATGGAAATAAGACAATAATCCATGAACTCAAAAGCTCTTGGGTGTAACCAAGTAAGTAATGAATATAGTTTTTAGTAACATGATTAATCCAACCCAATGTACCAACTCGTGCCACCCAAGTCCACATGCTCTTTCTAGTCATTGAATGCTACTCACACACAACAAGGAGTGATCCATTATTGCTTCGAGCACTATGTTCAACATGAAAAGGAAGGAACTAGGGGTACATATGTATTATCCTAAATAAATCTGTCAAGCAACTGGTTTCATATCTATATGCAGCTACTCAAATATAAATGGCATCCTCCTCGGTCATAAGAAACTCAAGCGTCTATTCTTTTCCAAGTACAAGCTCAATCTTTGATAAGTGTCGGAATGGTCTCCACAAGAGTTGTCAACTGAAGTCTACTTTTGTTGCAAGCACGTTGGGTGGTCCAACAATATCTCTAGAAGAGTGGTCAATTCAAGTCTTCTCCCTTCACATGCTATCTTAGTGATGCACAACTCCACTCCAATAAACTTCTCATCTCTCATCAAATCATGCGCACCTCTTTGTATGCATAAACTGTGCTTCAAGCTCCCTTAAATAGACCCTCTCTATTTTCATAAGTATCCTCAACTACTCAACGCTTCTCTTTCTACTCGTATAGTTTGACTCAAGTACACATAGGTCCTCATCTCCAATGACTCAACTGAATATCCTTTGCTCTAAGGCAACCAGATGAAATGTAGGAACAACCACAACTAGTGTAAGAATAATATATAGAAGATCAACAAGAAGTGCAAGAACGTCAAAAGTAACATCTTCTAGATCCTAATCTTCATCAAAGTAACCTAATCCTAATGGCTGCGCGCAGTGTGATAGAAACAGCTTCTGGAAGTGGTTAAGGTCCATCTTTATGTCGCACGCAGTGTGATTCAAACATACAAAAGCTATACCCGAATAAACGAAACACATAAAGTAAAAGACCTGAATCGCTGAAATTCAAAGTCAATGCACAGTAGCTGAAAAACAAAGATATTCACTCTAGTAACAATACTGCTAGAAATCTTTTCATGAGCAAAGTTTACTCCTCGGTAACTCTCCTGCAAGACCGTCCGATAGGTCATGCACTGAGATCTACAAAATCTACAAGCACTAGAAACGTGAAAGTTTGGTGGATTGATATTCACGTTATCCCAGTGAAACCTCGTCGCGGTTGTGGATAGAGTAACATGATTGCATGAAATTGAAATGGTCATAGATACGTGGAGTATTATGTATTATTATTTGCAGTAGTCAGTTTGTAAAGTGGATGTGCAACAGCTTGTGTAACTTGGTTTTGTCTCCTGCCTACTCTACTATACTCTATCAGCATTACAAGATCCACCTGCCATATATGACCTTCCATCTTTTGTCCATTACTACCACCCAAATGAGGAGCTATAGTTGGTGGAGTCCGTCTTTGCCCATGCTTTACTCCACTCTCCACGTTTGTTTGCAAGCGGTCTATCCACACTAGTTTTTGAGCATTTATAAGATTGTCTTTCCACAGATGTGTCTGATTCAAGTTTCTCTCTTCTCTTTGCTTTCTGCCAGCATCTTTCCCCGGGGTTGGTGCTCCCAAGTGCTGCTCCTTTGTTTGGTGCATCTCGTCTCCTTGCTCTATCAAAGGAGACTTAGGAGGGTCGCCCCATAGCCATCAGAGATGTTTTCTTGCATTTAGTATCATGCACCATTTGTCTTCAGCTTTGTCACTCCTTTTTGTCTTTCTTGTCTCCTCATAAGTATGCAATTGCAACACAAGGGGGTTGTGAGACAATTATTGCAAGCATTAGAGCCTCTTTTGGACCTCCACCCAAATTGGGTGGTAGTCCAAGTTGATGTCTCAAATGCCTTCAATACCATTTCTCGTCTAGCTTTGTTTAGAGCTCTTTGTGTAGCCAAGGATCATATCCTTTTTTGATTGCCTTTGTGCATACTTTCTATAGCATTGATGTTATGTTTGACTTGTTATCAATGACCTGATTGATTATTGAAGACTATGACAATCAAGAGCAAATCTGAATGATGAAACAACAAGGTACAAGATAGGCCTTATGATGTGATATCGCAAAAGGTTGTATAATACCAATAGCTAGGTATATTAACTAGAGGTGAAAATTAGCTTGGTAACATCTAGAAGGATGTTATGTATGATGTGCTTCACCTTAGATGAGTGAGAGAGGTGGGACACCTTAATCCTATTGGTGGAATTTGGTTACAACAATTCATTGAGTGCCTCCACACAAGTCATACCATTCTTCCTCATGTATAGAGAGCATCCTTTCACACCTTTGAGCTTGATGAAAGTCCATCCAGCGGCTACCAAGGTCAACATTTTTATTTCTAGAATCCAATATGATGTGGAGAATGCCAAGCACATGTTGTAGATCACCCAAAATTGATAGAAGCAATATGTAGATGCACACTACCAACGCATGGAGTTCAATGTTGGAGATAAAGTTAGGCTGTCCATCACCAACCTCATGTTGGTTGGCCCTCGTAAGCTCATACCTTATTTTATTGGACCTTTTTCCATTCTTTATGAAATTGGTGCAGTGATCTACCACCTCAAGCTACCACCACACATGAAGATCCATCCAGTATTCCATGTTTCCTTACTACATAAATAGGCACCTTGACCGCCCCACTTCTCTTCCATATAAGAAATTTTACCTTGTCCAACCCTCAATGATGGCATGGAGGAATATGGAGTCGAATGCATTCTCCAAAAATGCATCTGTGGTACTCACCATCCACATGTGGAATATCTTGTACATTGGAAAGAGTACCCACCATATGAGGCAACATGGGAGCCAACAGCCAACTTGATCAATGCACCGGTGTTCAATAAATCTTTTGAGCAACAACTTCACAATGAGTATGTTGTGTCTTAAAAGGGGGGAGGTCTATAATACCAATAGCTAGACATATCATCTAGATGTGAAAATTGGCTTGGTAACATCTAGAAGGATTTTATGTATGATGTGCTAGGTAGATCAAATAGAAGTTTCTCCAAAAGAGTACTTCTACTAATAGAGCAAAAGCAAAAAATAGCCTAAAAACTTCAGAGTCAATTTCTGAGGTCTAAATGGATCAATTGGGCCAAAAAATTTAGAAAGATTCCCCCCTCTCTTTGATAAGAAATTTTTGCCTTCTCTCCTCCAATTGAGAGCTTCTAATGGTACCTCATCCATGCAATTTTTGAGTTTCCTACAAGAAGATTCCCTAAATATTCCCTTTGATTAACCTATTTGACCTACTAGATAGGACAAGGACCAACATGTCACCCATCCAAGTAACTAATCTAAGGGTGGAGCTTGCTGCCATGTCACCAATCCATGTATATGATCCAAGGGTGGAGCTTTCTTTGAGTGGATCTTCTTTGCTATGTAATAAAGAGAATGTGCTCCTTTGAAACATCGGAGTATTGAGTGTGAAGCTTGTGTTTTCTGTCTTGTATCTTTCTTGGAGAGTTCTCATGTCCTTGGAGTATTAAAGGTTCTTAGGATTGTGTTTTTAACAATTGAGACATCATTGTCATACAACCACAATACTACCATAAGAGAGTTCACTCATTTAGCATCTCCAAAGGGTACACGACAAGAAGATCCTTTAGGAGGACCCTTATTTGCTATTGCACACTATACAACTTTGTATCAGGTTGTAGCCGCCTTTCCCACATGTCTTTTTCCATCCTTATTGGATGATACACACATCTTCGGCCCCTTTGAGGAGGTAGCCAGTGTAGTGCATGTTTTCACACTTAGTCTTGAGACCTTGGGTTTATGAGTTCAGACTTGTAAATCAAGGCCTAAAGCCCACATATAGTCATTACTCCCTTAGACTTCCCATTAGGATTCCAATTCCCAATAGGAGGATTGAGGGTATTGGGCTCCCCTCTAGGAGACGGGGAGTTTTGCAGCTCTTATGTCTAAGATACTTTGATTTATGCCTTTGCACACACTCACCTACTTCCCAAGTTGGAAAACACACAAGTGGCATACTCACTCCTATTGAGATGTTATGTCCCAAGATCATCTTATTTGACACGCATGTATCCTCCCATTACGGTCCTCTTACAATATCTATGGTCCTTTGATAGTCACATGTGCCATACCTTCTCCTCACTCTTAGGGCCCTACATGCTCGCACAATTATCAGATGACTTGCAGCATTTTCCAATTGCTCTTCCCATAGCCATGGGTGCATGCGGTATGACATCACAAGAGGCTATTCCACCAACAACATACTTAGAATCATGGGCCCTAGTGACATAGGTTTTTACATGTGGAGCACCTTATTTTATTGCCACCCATCATGACAATTGACTCTAGCACCTTGGCTTTCCAGACATCTCTTTGATTGGCTTCAGATTGCCAAGACCATCATGTGCATCACTTCCTTCCTTTGCGGACTTTGATTCCCTAGACTCTAGGAAGTTTCAGGGAGAGCTCAATGAGCACACGCACACTCACAAGCTTCCTAGCATCCTCATTGATGCACCATTACCAAATAGAGCTAGGATCCTCTCTTGTGACAAGAAGGGCATATGAGCTTTGCTTCAACTTTACTCTTTGATTGAGGACTTTCAGTTCATGTTGGAGGAGTTCACCACAGCCTTTTGGATTTGGCTAGGTCTACCACATCCAACACTCTTGGCCATATCGGACCAATGCCCGTGCGGGTCTACATTTGATGTGGAGGGCATCCATATCCTTCTATGTGCCATCAAAGGAGAGCCTACTAGAGTCCACAATCCCATTAGAGATTGGTGGCCCAGATCCTACGCTCTACTTGCTCATAGGTTCAGATTGAGTGATGGATAGTCCTACTAGGCCCACCTCACAAGAGGGTGCGGACAGATATTGCCACTTTCAAGGATGGCCAAGGTACATTGTATGATGTGGTTGTTGCGTGTCCACTCAAACTAGAGTCCTTGGCACAAGCTAGCATACTGGCAGGAGCTGCAACAATCATTGTTGCATTGTTGGCACTAGGGGGAAGGAGGACCAATATGCCCCACGGCTTGCCTTCGACACTTTCAACTCCCTAGCCGTGGAGATTTTTGGCCACCTTCATCATCAGTTTGATGGCCTTTGAGAGGCAACACAGCGGTTCACTATAGAGGAGAGGGGCCCTTGGCTTTTTCACCTGCTATGCTTACCTCTTATTTTTGGCAGAGGGTCTCAGTCACTCTACACATATGACATGCTCTAAGTCTTCATCAGAAAGCATCAGTAGTGGGTGCTCCTCTTCCATCTGCCTTCCCCTCACCGTTGCCAGATATACCTTCGGAGGATCTCTATTACACAGTCCAGTTATAGGTTTCTACTTTGCTCACCTTGCACCTTATTAGCATTTATGACGGTGGCTTCTATTCTCAATGCTTAGTTCTTTATGATTGTGTGCCCCTTTCGTAGAGCCTTTGGCTCATCTTTTCTATGGACTTTTCTATGTATTGGGGCTTAGCCCCATGTTACCTTTTTGTCTCTCCCTTGTACGGCTTGATGGGGTCTTCCCATCCTTCATTTTTCCAACGCGGTCGCCTTTTATCTCTTTCTATGGACTTGCATTACATGTATTCTTTTACTATGGGGTATTTTATTGGGACTGTTGGCCATATTCTCTTCTCACTTCGAAGTTTGTACCGTTCAACTACAATAGTTGTTGGGTAACGCTAACAAACATTCTGTTCTATAATCCCTGTTCTTCACTTTTGGTTCTTTCTTCGCAAGGCACCGCGTTTCACGCATGCAGTATTGGAAGCGAAATTCCACAACTTCCCCACAGAGTGAAGAGAGAATTCATATTTTGCACGCATCATGGATAGGTTCACCGTCACGTCAGCATGCAGTAACTTGAGCAGGAAATGCTCACAGGAAGGAATCACACTGTAATTTTTGCTGATGATTGACATTTCGTGCGTTCTAAATAGATCTAATTTCTCATCGTACTTGTCTGATCCAACTTAACAGCTTCAGGCAGTGTGTCCTCGTGTCTACTTCTGGTTTTCGGATTTGCTTGAATTGTGTCTTTGAGTCACACAAGGAAGTTGTACGCTCAAAGATGCATAACCATATGTCTTTTGCTCGCCTTTGATTCTGTCTTATAGTACTGTCACGTTCAAACTTTTGAACCAGAAATGCTTGCTTCTTTTAGGTTGTTTCGGTGCTATTAATTTCTTCAAGTAGTCACATAAAATAGACAGATTATGACGGTAATGGTGAAGTCATGAAGCGACTTTGTGTCTCATAGATTTGGCTAGTTCCAAGCAATGCATGGGGCCAAAAGAATGAGACCTTTATTCTTGCAACATATTACCTAGTCATCTGATCACGACTACGTTGAGATGCTTCATATGTTCAGAGTCATACCATCCGTTTTCTACGTTTGTGTCTCCTTTCGTTCTTGTTTGTTTCTGCATGTAATAATTGTTGATGTACGAGTTCGAAAGGGCAAGTACTCACAGTAGACGAAATTTGGGTGAAGAACGCTACTTAACCAAGCAAAGGTTGAGATTATACGCTTTTCATCTCTTATCGATACAAAAGTACATGAAGTAAATGATTCAACAAACGCTAGGCCTCTTTTGATAGTTTCAGGATAGCAAATAATAAGTTGTAGATTTAGATACATGAAGTAAATGATTCACCAAACACTAGACCTCTTTTGATAGTTTTAGGATAGCAAATGAGAAGTTGCAGATTTAGCTGCAAAAAGTAGCATGAGGGTGGTTCAAGAACGTGGACCTTCATCCTCAGCTATGATACGAAGAGCGACCAAATATGCATGAGGAGATTACCACGCAGATTGGTTTTTGTCTTCGGGCCTATTTGTTTGTTTCGTGATGTATTAATTAAAAGAAAATAAATCCTGGACTATACACGAATAACTTCATTTATATCTGTTTTTCTTCTTAAACCATCAAAATGCATCTCGAGTGTAAAATTTTTGTGATATGTCCAGATAGCTCTAAACCCCAGAGGTTTTAGACACAAGGTTTCATGTAGGTTTTGCACAAGCTTATTTTTCGAATAACTCAATTCATCTTATTTCTCCCTAAGTTGTCTACCTTCGGTGATTTATTTTGCTGCCAGCTTTAACCATAACGGAAAATCGTTCGATTAGCATCACAGGAGGTTGACGATCGTCTGGTTGAAATATATTTGTGAGTTCAGCTCTTTTACCCTTCGGTTTCTCCTGGAACTGTACCTTCATTTAAAGAGAATTCAGCCTCTAGATGTGAAACATAAATTTCATCTAGCTGTGACGCTGTTATTATGGTAACTTTGAACCATTGAAAAACTGCCTAAAGTTTTTGAAAATTCCACCTAAAGAATAGCCTTGTCAGACGATTTATTCTCTAGTAGTATATTAGAAACTTGCAAAAAGCATCCTAATTTTCATAGATGGACAGAAACCGAGCTCCGTGGAAGAGATATGGATGGTCTTCCACAAAAAATGTTGAAACCTGGCAATACATCCCACTTATATTCAGCAACTATTTTATGTTTTTAATATTAATTGATTAGTAATTTTTGATATTTTACACGAATGTGTCAGGAGAGTAAAAGTATCAAAAAAGAATTGCACGCCATACTCATTTTTCTTTGGTAACCACGTGAACCTTATTTCATTTTCAGATTAATTAAATTTAAAATAAAATTATATTGCTCAAGGATGTCATCTACAGATGGGACTGCGTGTGCAGTTTGGTAATCTTCATGTGCATCCATTTATACCCAACAACCGCGAAGTGAAGCATTCGGGTTTCTATAAATCCTTACTCATGGACAGCTCAACAAAGGAGTTAATTTCTGCTGAAATTCCTCAAGTTGTATAGAAAATAATAGAAGAAGATTAAGAAGTCAATAAAGTGAAAGCTAGTGCAGACTGGTGGAAACCATCTTTGTTCGCTTTTCAAAATGGCTTACATAACATTTGCTCATTTGATGATGTTAGATGCGACAATATGCTTGATATTTCGCTGCAACCAGTGCTAGTTTGGGAAGCAGAAAGGGTGTCCTGTGACTCATGTGCAGGTGCAGGTGAAAGTGAAAGTGAAAGTGAAAGCACTATAATTGCCGACCAATGAATTTTTAGTTCACCTCCCGGGAAGAAAAGCATTAGATCTCACTCAACGCAATTTAAAAAGATTTGTGTTTTCCATGCCCCTATCACTACTTACGTACCAAAACTGCTGTAGTCATGTGTGAAATATTCTGCGAATTTCCCTGTTAAAGTCGCGTAGCCTTTCTGAGAAACAGTCTCAAACCGTAGAGTAGTAATTTATGCAACTTTTTAATAAAGGATTTAGAGATAATACCTGGAATTTCTATCAGATTTGTAATGATTCGATAAGAACTTTCACTTGTATTGAGAATGGGAAGTATATCTCCAATGAATCGTTCTTGTCACTAAGTCAAGGAGGACTCTTAAGGTAAAACTAGCTGGTCTCATTGAGAACATGTTACCACATTATGCATAATCAGCAGATTTTATGCTCCACACCTCTGATGTTCTACTTCCATCTGTTTTACGGTCCTAACGGTGTTCATCCATGGTACACACCAGTCAAAAAACTATACGAAGTGGAAGTATTAAAATGGATAATAAATAAATGCAAGTATAAGACGTGGAAATAAAACTACCTATCCTTTTATCTTTTATAAAAGACTAGTTGATACCTATGCTATGAATAGGGTAGTGTGTTTTGAGATTCGGAGACCTTTCAAAAAAATACGATCTAGAGTTATTTTGCTTTGGTTATTTAATTTAAATTTTTTTCTGCTATATTATATAGGAGTGAATATTTGGTTCCATCAAAATTAATGAAATAAAGCATGAGCTTGATCTGAATATGGTACGTGTTAGTAAGCATCATAAGGTTTAAGGTTCAAAATATTATTTATCTCCAAACCATTGATTATAATTTAAGATGTAGACATTGAGTCCTATTACCTAAATGATTAAAGATTTAGGGTCAACACAATAATTTCTAGTACATCTTTTAATTTACACATGCGGAAATGAGTCAAAATAGACTTGAAATTGAAATCCAGATCTTTTACAATAATTACAAAATTTCATATCCTCACTTCTCCTTCTAATTATAAATATTTACACAAATAATCTTCATAGGTATGTGATAAATAAATTTTTTTATCGAATTAATTTATAAGAGCACCTGGAAAATAGTTTGCTATGAGGTTATTTAAAGATTGTGACAAGTAGTATCATGCAAGTTAATAAAAAATTTCATAGTATTAAACGCCATTTCTTTTATTCTAGGTTGATGTTTCAATGAATTTTCAGAGTTATCTAGGAGAGATGTTTTGTGAAAATTTATAATCTCCAAAACATAGGGAAATGAAATGGTAGAGTCATACATGAACCAATAAAGCAAGAATGATACACTCGTACATACGTTTTCATTTTTGAAGTTTTTAAAGGTTTCTAATATTTCCAAGAAATACTTGGGCAATTTATCTTGTCCTAAACAGTATGATGCAATATGATCAGTTTTTATTATACTTAGGTTCAATTTGGAATTAAAATTTATGCTCTTTTGTCTTATCATTTACTGGAATTGATTATCGTTGTAGGGTACACATCAAAATAAATTAAAAGAGTAGTTATGAAAACGGAACCCAATTTATAAGTTTAAACCCTATTCAGCTCCCGTACCCTAGTACTAGCACCATTTCCTGCACCTGCGATTCATATATAAATAAAAACACGGACTTAAAAAGATAGGTGTTTCGTTGAGAAACTGCTTAGAACATCTCTACTTTTTGTTAAATTCTTTCCAATGTTGAACGTTTCTCCAAAACGGTTTTAATGATATCCATGAATTCAGACAGATGTTTAGCTATGTCCACTTTAGTACTACGGAAAGTCCATCTTTAGTTGAAAAGTATTTATGTGAATCGCGTGTCTATTGATATTTGCTAATTCCGTATTAACCTTTAATTTAAAATAGACGGATCCGAAGGTCTCACCCATGTAAATTAAATCTACAGGAAATAATACAGTAGTATTATTTCCTGTAGATTTAATTTAATATAGAAATCACCTACTATCTAGTCGATTGCAGCTCGGAAGTACTCCGTACTTATCGGTCTGCATGCTTAGCTTACGGCAGTCCTCGGGTTTCCAGAGACCATACAGTACGGGGAGTACAATGTACAATAAGATACAACGTGCATTTGCGTACTATATAGAAGTATTGTACAGTACGGTGCAGTGCAATACGTCCCGACCACGCCACTTTCGACTTATCGATGGCCGTGTTTCCAGGACTCGACTTTACAGCTTCCAGTTTGCCCTTCCATCTGAGGTGCTCGCACCACGTGTCGCAAGGTACACGAACAGAACCAGGAAGATACTGTACTGTATCGTATACCCTGTTGGCCCTGTAACTCCGTTGGACCTCAAAACATGTTAGCAAACGACGTTTCGACCAACCAAGTTCCAGGAGACACGAACCACGACTGTGTTGACTACGTGACCTGGACTACGTGGCTACGTGACGTACAAATTTCTTAGTGAAATGAGCCTTACATGATTTTCTCTCTCCAAAGAACGTAATAACATGAACGAGAAATGGGTGTATGCATAGGATACCAGAAAGATTGAGAAGACTCTGCTGACATTTACAAGGAATCTAGAGGGTAATACTGTGCTCCGAAAACATTGCCCAGAATAAATGGGTCTTATTGTATTCAAAATATCAGAATTATATAACTAATAACTAGTATCTCAAGAGATCATCTAGTATGATTTCTTTTTCTATTATGTTATCAAGGTCTCTTTTTGAATGATGGATACTAGTTGAGTCAGTTAAATACAAATCAGGAAAGAAGACTGATATTTATATTTTAATATAGTAAGTTCTTGTGCAATATCTAACAAATGTATTAAATTCCATATAACTTGAAGACTAGACATAGTTACATGTTTCCAATATTCCATAGGAATGGTTGTTATTGTTTTATTCTTTCAAGGAGTATTGATAATCATCCTCTCCAAACCTATTTATAGTTTTGTTTGGAACTATGTTTAGTGTAGAATCCACTTAAATCTGATTATCTCAAAAAATACACAAATATATTCTAACTCATATATTCCACATGACATACAAGTGCTTTATCCATGTCCAAAACTCTCTCTTTACAAAGACAATATTCTTGATGGAACATGGTCTTTGTAAAGAAAATCCTTTTACTCCAAAAGAGTAAGGGTATCCCTTCTTGCTCTAAAATAGAGAAAAGGGCAACAGGCCAAAGAATATACCACACAAGAAAAGGAGGAAAGGAATACAAGTGCACTAAAAGGTGCATGAAGAAAGAAAGAGTCCAAGAGCACACAAAAAGAGCAAAAAGGCATGGAGAAACCAAAGCCAAAGCTCACATGGGATACAAAGCAAAGCACTAAATAGCGACGATGCTTGTACTAGAAATATGCAAACTAAGTGAAAAAGGCACTATACCTGCACATTGTGATATAGATCCTCCAACAACATATCTTGTAAAAGTGAGGAGCGTGCACATCGATGGACAAGGCATGCCCACTATTGATGCCCATTGATGAAGACTTAGAGCTTGTGATCTCTATAGGGTGACAAAGATCCTCTACCAAAAATATGAGGTAAGTATGATGGGTGAGAAAGTCACAACGCCTCTCCTCTTGAGCCAATCAAAGAGATATTTGGAAATCATAGGTGCATGAGTTGATTGTTGCAATAGGTGGCAATAGAAATGGGTGACTCTTGTGTAAGAACCTATCTACCAACAAGGAAGCCATTAGTGCACATGCTCTTATGTAAGTTGTTGATGCAATAGCCTCTTGTGATGTGATACCACATTCACCCATGACTATTGGAAGCACTATCTATAATTGTTGCAAGTCATTTGATAACTATGAGAGCACACAATGCCCTAAGAGTGTGGAGAAGATATGCTACAAGGTACTATCAAAAGCCAATAGATGTGGTAGGAGTATCTTTATGGGAGGATATGCACATGCCAAATATGATGCTCTTGGGATAAAACATCTCAAAGGATGGAGTATACCACTTTTGTGTTCCCTAATAGGGAGAGGAGATGAGCATAGGCAGTAGCTTGAATCAAAGTGTCCAACATAAAGGAGCTACAAAGAGCTTCATCTTTGAGAGTGAAACCCAATACTCTCAAACCTACTAATGGGGAACTAGAATCTTGATGAGAAGTCAAGAGAGGAGAGGACTATGTGTGGGCTCCAGACCTTGCATTTATGAGTTTGAACTTGTAAACGTAAGGACTCTAGAGTAAGTGTGAAAGCTTGCACTACATGAACTACTTTCTCCATGGGGCCCAAGATGTGGCTATCATTTTATAGAGATGGAAAAAGACATGTGGGAAAGATGGCTACAACCTCATGCAAAGCTATGTAGTGAGCTATGGCAAATAATGACCCTCCCAAAGGATCTACTTAGTCTGTACCCTTTGCTAGTGCAAACTAAGTGAACTTTCATGCGGTAGTATGGTGGTTGTACAACAATGGTGTCTCAATACCATAGAAAGGAAGCACAAAAGGGATAAGAGGGGGGGAGGAGGGAGGGAATCTGATCCCTTGTCAAATAAAGCATATGATACAAGCTGGACAAGAAATGGTATTGAAGGCATTTGAGACATCAACTTGGATGACCATCCCATCAAGTTGGAGGTCCAAGGAAGCTCTAATGCTTGCAATAACTATCTCACAACTACCTGCTGTGGCTACAACATATTGATGAGCAAATAGGGAAGATGAAAAGTATTGGTGAAATTAAAGACATATGGTGAGTGAGACTAGCCGTAAGAAAACATCCCCTATGGCAATGGGGCAAACACATGAAGTTTGCTTGGATAGAGAAAGGAGATGAGATGCACCAAACAAACAAGCAACATCCACGGGTTCCAAACTTGGGGCAATACAATGGCCAAAAGCAAAGAGAAGGAAGAAGCTTAAGTTTGGTATATATGGGGAAAGACAATCCAATAAATGCTCATATTCTAGTCCTAAAGGACCATATGTTGAGAAATGTAGAGAGTGGAGTAAAGCATGGGCAAAGAATAACTCTATAAGTTGTAGCTCCTCATCTAGGTGATAGTCATGGATAAAGGAAGGAAGGTCATATGTGGCTAGTGGATGTTGATCATATAAAGTTGATAATGTATCTATGGAGTATGATGTTAGTCTAGATGATGATAGTGTTTGGATTGCCAATACTCCCCTACTTGACCTAACATCAAAGAATGACATAGACAAGGATGTGGAGGTAGAGCATGAGCTTGTGGAGACTCTATGATCTGTCTAGTAGCTGCTTGGGCTTAGATGGTGTACTCTTCTTGTAAAGCATGCCAATCTCCACACAGAAACCAATGAAGCAATCTCTTGATGTCCAATGCGCCTCCATGAGCAAGAAGAAGCAAAGTCTATTGAGGAAAAGGAGCTAGTAAGATCTAGGTAGAGACATCTCTCTCTTGGTCATTTGCCAAGATGGCACATATGAGTATGGAAAGCATGGAGCCCACTAGATGTGGAGGGACATAGGAATCATGGTATACGTATAGGATGAGGTAATCTTGGCAAGAAAGCCTTAAGGGGATCCAAAGAGAGTAGCCAGGAATAAGAGTTCTAGTGGTGAGTGTAATGAGAGGGTTGGAGTATGAAGTGGTTCTAGGAAGGAAGAAAAGTAGTTAAGAGGTGGACTCTACTCTCATCCGTAAGCATCTAACTTACCTTTGATGCTATGCCAAACCTATCTCTATCCATGGGCAATCAAACTATGACTACATAGGGTGTCGGTGATGTAGGATGTAAGGAGGTACTAAGGGTACTAGAAAGGGATGTTAGACGGTGGAGGTAGAAAGTCAAAGAGATTAAAGCGTATGGTGATGGTGGAGTTGGGACACTAGGAGGAAAGATCATGGGAGGAGGAGGCGGAGGAGGATCTGAGGAGATAGTGGATGGGAGATCCTCCATAAGAAGGTTAATCTAATGTAGATTCCTTGCCAAGGGATGGCGGAGGACGTGGTAAAGGAAAAAAGGTGGCTCCATCAAGGAGACCTTGAACTCCTAAGAAGGCATGTTAGAAAGAACAACACCTAGAACTATGGCCTAAATGTGCATAAGGTGTATAGGGTGGTGGATGAAGAGCCTTGCTAATGGTAGTAACTCTAGCTACCCACACTAAAGAATGAAGTGGAAGCATTGTGAGAGAGTCTACTAAATTATTTCCCAACACCCTTGAGATACAAACCAAAACATAACTAAGACACTATATATCCAAAACATAGATTAAAATTTAAAGCCAAATGAGAAACACACATAAGAATGACACAAAAAGTAGAAAGACAAAGAACAGATGTGAGGAGAGCTTACCTATTACCCAAGGAGACTGCATGTTCTATAAGCTCCATCATGTGTGGTACATGAGCTCTCCGGTATATCAACTCTACCATACAAGAACATTTGATACAAGAACCCTTTGATGGAAGAACTACTAGTATAAGAACATCTAGCACAAGAACTATGCATAAAAGAACTTTGGATAAAATGAAATCTTTAATCAAGGTGATCCAAATCTGCAAGCCAACCAGTCGATAATCTTGGGTCAAACCCTATGATAATGACCCACAATATTTCCCATACCCACCTTCTTCTCTTTTAGCTTTTTTTCCACTAATTTCTCAACCAAGTTCCATACATGGATGCAGAGGAATCAAAATGCTGTACTTCTTTTTGCTATAGTATTGTAGCATGCTGTCGCAGATAGGAAGTCCGCATAATTTACAATGCTCCTTTTTCTTGATGTGGTTCACATTTGTGTGCTTGGAAGAGATTGTGTACCAAATTGATCCAAGTACCATCTAGCACTGCCTTATTGCATGCAAGCTTGCTCTATTCCAAGATTGGTAGCTAAAATCATCCACAATAGTCAAATCGTAGCTTCTCTTGATCTCTACTACACAACAACAACTAGAATTTCTTATACCAATCACCATTCATTAATGTTCCATATTTTGTTCATTGTCAATTGCCATCTCCGCCCCTGGTGTTACATCAAATCAGATCCTAGCAAACAACTTGATGAATAATCATGAAATAGGAAACCCTTGTTGGCATCAAATTTAGAAGATAAAGTGTCCAAGGCCAAAGATCCTCACAAAACACTACAAAAATGAACATTGTCTAAGAGAAAAAGGTAAGGCAAAAGGATCATAATAAGGTTCTTCATATTCACAATGAATAACCTATGATGAAAATGGAGAAATCAAACCTACACATAAAATCAAAATAATATTAGCTATTATTTTGGTGATGGCCTGGGCTTGCCTAAGATTCATGCTCTTTGGTTTCTCAAAATTCTTTCCAAAGTAAACAATGTTGACTTGTGCATTTGGAGACTAGGGTACAATAAGAAGAAGATAAATATGTAGGAGACCATGTCATGACATTTGCAACATCAAAGCTATTTTGCTCAAACATTGGAGTGGTAATGTTGGCAACCATAGTAATTTTGGTAGTTACTCATGGACTACTTGTTGGCAGCCAAATCTCATGTTAGGGCTACAAATCACATGGTGGGACCCATTATCACTTGTACCATTTGCGCTATTAGATGTGGCATCAATGGTGCAGTTCGGGTTAGAGACCTAGGTCGAACAGAGGGCTATATTTTCCAAGTGCAACTCCAAAGAGCTCACTTATTTGATGTTGAGCCTTGGAGTTCTTGGTTATGTTGGATAAAGGCCGGTGAGCATCACCTAAAGTCTCCTAGCTAGAGTGAGTGTGGCTTAATTCTAATTAATGCACTATTATTAGTAGATTGTTGAGTGAAGGAATTTTGATTTGAATGTGATTTGAGTGGAAGAATGAGTTGATTACATTAGAGAAGTCAGAGTAAAAGGGAAATTGGATGAAGAATTGAGGGCATTAGTGGAATCTCCAAGCATGGCTGATCATTGGTACATTTGAACGTGTTATTAGATTTCCTTGAGAGTGATCATGTACAAAAGTCATGTTTGAGTTGATGTAGACTTGGTAGTGGGGCAGACGGTGTCCGGAAGCGTTGCACAAAATTTTCATAATTGAGTCAATTTGAGATAATGGGTATTTGATTTGAGCCCAAGGAGGTGAAATCAAAGTCGGTTTGGTGTGAGCCCAAAGTGCAACATTGGAGGTGGATTTGGGAACCCATTCTCTTGAATTAGGGATTTGGAGATCCCTATACTCTTGATTTGGCTTGATTTGATAGTTAGAAAAGGATTTGGATCAGCTAACTATGAAGGAAGTGCTTTGATTGGCAGAGATTGTCTAGATTCAAATGTCAAGTTGGAGGTTGCTTGAATTGCCCTAGCTAGTGCTTGAGGTGAAACTTGGCCAGATTTGGAAAGAGTTCAAATTGGCAAGAAGAAAGCCTCATTTTGAGGCATAGGTTATGGGCTAGAGAGACTACGAGTGCAAACATGAGACTAGCTAGTTTAGATGAGTTTTTGATACTCCTTTGGCAAAATCTACTCACCCTTCTAGATTGTGCATAATAAGGTTTGAACCTTAGATCTTTGGTTCCTAGATTAATGCCCTAGCCAATTGGTCCACCTTCATTTGTTGTCTTAGTGATTGGTTGATTAATACATATACATATGTAACTTTGGCTAGGATATGTAGTTTGATCCCATCCTTGGTGATCTTAGATCTTAGATAAACACTCATATTATATCAAATACCAAATGGTGGTAAAGTTAATCTAGTGATGATGTATGAGATGGAAGGTTTCTATTTAAATTTCTTGTGATTGCATCCCCTTCATTCTTTGCTTTTTATTGGTGCATCATGTTTGTGTGAGGTACACTAATTTTAGAGTGTTGGTGATATGATGTGTTCTCAATAGTGAGGTTGGAGTGATGACTAGTCATATTACCTATGTTTTTCTTTGGTGAGGTAGGAAGTGATGAACTACAAACCATGAGAGTGCATGTTGTGATAGTAGGTTATAGGTCACCCTTTCCCCTAGTGTAGTTGTTATAATTAGAGCTACATTAATGAGTAGTGTTCAATTGGTGGTAGCACTTGGTGGTGATCCTTGGTGTGGTATTTGTGGTGGTTATAATTGTGGTTTGAGTTACATTATCATGATAGAGTTCTTTGAGGATTCCAAAGGAGATATTGTTGTAGTACATAGTGGATCTATAGGGAATGTTGCTCGATACAACCTATATCTCAAGTCTCAATGAGGGAGGAAATTGACTCTGATCTGGACTTTAAAACAAGAATTGATTTGGTTGAGAGTGCACTTGGGATGTCTGTACCATTGTTGTAGGACATGGCTAAGATTTATGGGGCCTCTAAGGGCCTTAGGTGATACTTTGGTACAATGGGTACTATCAAGTTGGATGATTTTATCTAGGAGTTTGATAGTTGGTGTGATCTGCAATAGATGTAGAACTTGACTTTGTTCACACCTTTCATGGTATAAAAGGGGTTTTTCTAGCACTTAGAGGGTCCATTGATGGATGATTATCATGAGTTCAAGAGATTTCACTTGGAGGAGTTCAAGCTATGGAGATAGTATTGGTCTCCAAACTATATCTCCATCACTTTAGGCTTGGTTTCTAGGGGTAGATTGGTAGTACCTACGAGTTCTAGCTCTAGTTGCATTAGAGGTACATTAGTTGGAGATGGTGCAACTACAAGTGGGGTTATTGCTATAAAAGGTGGTGCAATGTTGAAGTTTAACCACATGGTGGAGTTCTTCTAATGTTTGAGGTACAGTTACCAAGGAGTACGGACTAAAAACCAAGGAGCTTTTAGGAGTTCTAACAAAAGAATGGAGGGAGCCTATATGAGGCATATACTTGCATGAGATACTTGATCAATTTCACTCAAGGAGTTACTAATGCACAAGTAATCTATTTTTGGTATGGGATCTTGGACAAGGGAGTTGCAACATAGCGTACATGATGCTACATTGTTACAAGCTGTAATACTCCGAGGACAAGAGAAGAGAGAAAACACAGATTGCACCCTCAAACATTCAATGCCCCAAGGGAGCGCCTTCTCTTTATTATATAGACAAGAGGATCTCCTCCAAGGAAGCTCCACCATAGGATTAGGAACACAGATAGGTGATATGTCAGCAAGCTCCACCCTTGGATTACTTACTTGGATGGGTGACCTGTCTGGTCTAGGTCCTATCTGGTTGGTCAAACGAGCTTTGACCGGAGGGAATCTTTTAGGGAATCTTCCTATAGGAATCTCAGAATCACATGAGTAAGGTACCGTTGGAAAGCTCTCGATGAGACAAACTAGTGGGGGAGGGAAGGCCAGGCTTTCCTTCGTTGGGGAGGGAATCTGCACATTTTCGAGGCCTAATTCATCCGTTTAGGCCTCCGAAATTGCCTTCAAAGATTTCAGGCATATTTCGGTTCCTACTCTATTAGTAGAAGTCCCCTTTTGGTGATACCTCTTTCTAATCTGTCTAGTCCATCATGTGTAACATCCTTCCAGATGTTACCAAACCAATTCTCACCTTTAAATCATATGTCTAGCTATTGGTTCTAAGGTTGTCAAGTCTATTTTGGTTTCTGCCCTATTAGTAGAAGTACTCTTTTGGTGATACTTCTATCTGATCTATTTTGACCATCATGTATAACATCATTCTAGATGTTACCAAACCGAATTTCACATCTAGATCATATGGCTAACCCTTGGTATTACACAAGCTACCTCACCTACTTTGGTGTGGTCTTTAGTTTGTCTAAGCATATTAAGCTCAACATGGTGGAAGAGAGAGTGGTGACATCTAGATTTGGTAAGAAGACCTCATCCACAATTGTTACTTCTTTTAGAGTGCAACAAAGTTCACCACATTGTGTTAACTTTCAAAGGTAGAGTGGACAATCCAAATTTTATGGAGCAAGTGGAGGGCCTAGTGAGCTAGACTATTATCTTCATTTTGGGTTCAACAATAGCCAATGAGTGGTAGTGTAGCTTGTTGGGCTTGTGGTGGACCTTATCACAAGAGAGAGTGCACTCAAAGAAATAGACATGATACCTTTGGTGCATCAAAGAAAGCATATTAACAATGTGAACATTGCCACAAATTTGGTCACACTAGTGACCAATACTTTACCGTCACCTAAAGTTATAGAGTGGTAAGGTTGCTATGGTAGGTAGTAGAGGAGCTCTAGGTCATGGGAGATGAGGTGATAGAGGACCCACACTTGGTAAGGGTGCAATACCTACCCTTGCTTTTGATACAGCCATGGCTACTTGGATTGAGTAGTTGGAGCAAAGATTGGCTAGCATAGCCATAGCTTAGAAGAGGTCAAATTTAGGTGTTGAGGCTTCCACATCTTATGCTAGTGATAGAGATGTCATGGAATTTATGTACAGAATAGCACAAGTAGATGCATCTACCATAGTGACTAGAAGTGGAGTACATGCTCCAGAGCCTAGAGTAACATCAATGGAGTAAGACCCACATAAAGGAGAGGTTGGTAGACAAGTTAGGTGTAATACCAAGAGCTAGCCATATGATCTAGATGTGAAATTTGGTTTGGTAACATCTAGAATGATGTTATACATGGTGGTCAAAATAGATAAGATAGAAGTATCACCAGAAGAGTATTTTTACAAATAGAGTAGAAACCAAAATAGACTTGAGAACCTTAGAATCAATAGCTAGACATATGATTTAAAGGTGAGAATCGGTTTAGTAACATCTGGAAGGATGTTACACATGATGGACTAAACAGATCAGAAAGAGGTATCACCAAAAGGAGACTTCTACTAGTAGAGTAGGAACCAAAATATGCCTGAAATCTTGGAAGGCAATTTTGGAGGCCTAAATGGATGAATTAGGCCTCCAAAAGGCTGGCCTTCCCTCCCCATGCTTTGTCTTGTCAAGAGCTTTCCAACGGTACCTTACTCACATGATTTTGAGATTCCTACAGGAAGATTCCCTAAAAGATTCTCTCCGGTCAAAGCTTGTTTGACCAACCAGATAGGACCTAGACCAGACATGTCACCCATCCAAGTAAGTAATCCAAGGGTGGAGCTTGCTGACATGTCACCTATCTATGTCCCTAATCCTATGGTGGAACTTCCTTGGAGGAGATCATCTTTGTCTATATAATAAAAAGAGAAGGTGCTCCTTTGGGGCATCAAATGTTTGAGTGTGAAATCTGTGTTTTCTCTCTTCTCTTGTCCTCAGAGTATTACATTAGGCTTCTTTAGTTTTTCACACTCTTTGAGGCACTACAAATAACATCCATGGTCCTAGATATCCTAGTGCAAGTGTGGTAGTTTGTGATGGAGTGCATGATGGACCAAATGCTAGTCAGCCACTTGCTACTACACAGATTGAGTCTAGCATGATGTTTGAGGTGGCTTAGTTAGTTATACGCTTCCCTTTGTTCTCAACCAATGACATGTTTACATTGGGAGGAGTTGACCTAGCTCTAGTGTTGTGGTTGGTTGCCACACTTTGTGAGAGTAAGGATGATGTGGTTCTTGCTTCCATAGCAGAGGTGGTTGAAAGAAGAGCCAACTTGGTTGAGGAGTGTGGATCTGCTCAATGACCAATGGGTTATGGCAAGCAACAACAACTAGATTGGAAGAGTTACCAACTAGACCTGCCTTTGAGCAAGCTTGGTTCACACCTAAAGTTCTCTTATTGGACAACCAAAGTGCGATTTCTATTTGGTGGGACCTTCAAGAAAGGTCTATACACCACAAAGTGTCTTATAAGCCTTTGGTGTGTAGACCCTTATTTTGAGGAAGGTTGTAGTTGTCGGTCTTGAGCTATGGAAGACCAATGTGGAGAAGTGTCCATTTCAAATCCAAGCTTCTCTAGGAGGATGTTCTAAAAAGTACATCACATGTAGAGAGCTCATTCACCAGATTCAGCTCGCTCATCCAATTGATAGCTTTATGATGAGAGCTCAAGCCATTGTGATAGTAGTAGAGTCATATGATGTGCTAGTTGGTGGATCAATATTATACCCCATGGGTTTTAGTATTGACTATGGGGAGGAGAAAGCCTCCTATAAGCCAGGTTGGCAATCAGATGAGGGATGGATATGTTGCTTACTAGTACACTTTAGTAGTGGTAATCTTGGCTCACTAAAGTTAGGAACCATGGCATCAATTTTAACTTATAGTGGTTCTATTACTTGGCGTGGAGACTTATTGGAGGGGAACATCCATGTGAAGGATACCTCAATAGCAAAGGAGATCAATTGGGTTTGGAGTACAAGTGGGATTGTTCTATCCACCTTGGACATTCCATTGTGGAATTTTGTGGAGGCATTGTAGTAGCATGTGGATCATTTGGTGAAATAGGCTTGGAGTGGAGTGTACCACCAAGAGACCAATGTGAGGATGAGCCTCCACAATCTATTACGTTGTAACCTTTGGATATCACACTCATTGCTTGGTAATATCCAATAGAGGGAGTATGTCTATTGGAGTTGTTTGTGGGATTAGTACTAGACTAGTTGTAGTATTACATGCATGTATGTGGAAAGAGACAAGATTTACAGACATGTCCTTTTGCATCATGTAACACACTTGGTATCTTACAATATCTTAAGTTATTACCAATGTCACTAGTCAAGAGTTACTAAAGACCTTACCAATAGATATTTCCTTGCTGGGGGCGTAGGATTTAGCAAGACAGGGTCCCATTCATTTCATGATTTTTGGATGGCCAAGTTAGGAACATACTTATGTTGGCCAAGGTCAAGGTCTACAAGATCTACATTTTGGTGCATTTTGGGAGATGTTTATATATACCATGACATCTCCAAGTTCATAAGTTCATTTCTCTAGCCTACATTTTGGAGAACGTCCTTTTGATGGATGATTAGTGTACACAAGTGGTGGCAAGTATATACTAGGTCCATTCTTGGATAGGACCTTCCATATTGTTGAATGGAATTAGAGTGAGATTACATGCTCATCATCTTTATCTTTGGTGGACAAACCTTGTAGTTAGAGAAATTCTATAGCGTGCTTATGATGATATTCAACAATAGACCACCTTACTATCAATAATATTTTGGATCTTAGTTGCTAGTCTTAGATGGTGGTAGTGGTTGATAGGTCACCTCTAGTAGTGGTAACCTTGTTGGATAGCCTAGAGCCGCTTTACCCACATCTATGAGTTTCCTAAGCTCCCGTGCTTTTTGAGAGAGAGGTCTTGGACTTATTTGGGACTCACAATTAAAGTAATTTGTAGAGCCTAACACCAATGAGAGGGAGCATGAAATGGGTTTTCATATTGGTATTACTGTTATTATAACAATGTTGAGACATCCAAATGTCACGTGTTAGGTCAAGCTATGGACCTAAATTGTTTGACTTGGATTGTGAGCCTTGGCTTGGTAGAGCAATGTAGGGTATGCTTAATAGGTATCAAAACTCAAACACGTGTGAGCTTGGTGCCTATTGAGATGATTCAAGCACATGATGAGAGTGATAGACTGAGTGAGCATGGTATTCTTGGGATACAACCAATGGCTACTTGTAAGACTGGTCCACTTGGGATCCATCCAAGTGAGCATGGTCTTCTTGGGGTGTATCCCAAGTAGACCAAGGGTCTACTTAGGATACATGTATGAAGCTTGCATCCAAAAAAAATGGAGTTTTCTACTCTGAGGTTGGGAACTCTAGTGATTGGGAGCATGACATTACTACTCCCAAGGCCTATGTAGTAGCCAATTAGTGCATCTTCTATTCCTAAATCAATTATAAAAGATACTTGGGATCTAGACATTGGACCCATGCTTACAAGAGGGGAAAGACAAAGAGTTTGGAGGTTCAAGAGGAGCTACACAATACAAATGATTTTGGGTGTTCCAAAAAGACCTAGTAATTGGATTGAGCTGACTAGTGATACAATAGTTTTAGATATCCCTATAGATATAGTGACATGGAGAGAGCATTGATTTATATTTGATATAAAAACCTTTGTGCAGTTGGTTTGGGGGAGATTTCACATGGAGAGTATGCTTTAGCTACAATGATGCCAACCAAGAAGGACATGCATAGCAATTACACAAATAGGTGGATGTGTGGAGATTGCCAGCCTATCAACCAATAAACTAGGGCTTATCGATATGCCATGCCTTCATCAAAAGAAATATTTGATGCAATTAAGCATGCAAAGGTCTTTAGTACTTTGAATCTTTGAGTATGATATTTACCAATGAGGGAGGAGAACATGTCCAAGGAAAAATTTGGAGCAATTGATCATCATGACAAAGATGTATTATATCAATGAAGATTCTTACCATTTTGGTTAAAGAGCACTCTTGCCCAGTTCCAAAGAGTCATAGAAAAGATCTTGGTAGGATTGGATTTTTCTTGGTGTTATATTGATGACATTTTGGCCTATAGCACTACTCTGAAGGAGCAAGAGAGATATTTGTTGGAGGTGTTTGAGAGGTTGAGGTTTCATGAACTCAAATAACATCTTAAGAAGTGTAGATTCTTCCACAAGCAAGTTGAGTATAGGTCACACTATCTACCCTAGAGGACTTAGGGTTCAATAGACCAAGGTGGAGGCTATTGCATGTATTCCTCAACCTACAAATGTGAGTAGAGTGCAAGCATTCCATACGTTAGTAAACTTCTATCACCGGATATGTTAGAGGGTTTAATGCCATTGCCAAGGCCTTGATAAAGCTAAACAAGTTTACATAGGAGTGGTATTGGGAAGATGAGAAAGAGAGAGCTTCTATAGAGCTCAAAGAGAGGTTGACATCTGCTCCTATTCTTAGGAAACCAATCAGATGATGACCATTTTAGGTTCATACTAATTGGAGTATGTTGGGGCTTGGAGTAATGCTCACCCAATAGGATGATTAGTAGAGAGAGTTTGTGGTGGCCTATGCTAGTCATTCTAACAATCCAGCAGATGTGAAATATAGTTCATATGAGAGGGAGTGCTTGGATAGTAGTACACTTCTGATGTTACATATTTGGTAACCTCTTGACTCTCATCATTATTCATCAACCACTGAAATTGTTGATAGAGTCCAACAAGCTTTTACGGAAGCTTGCATGATGAGCTCTGATTTTACAAGATTATGATTTCCCAATTATTCATAAACCTAGAGTGATGAACCGTGATGCAGATGTGTTGAGTAGAAACCCATGTCCTTGCCAACAAGATCAGACCGGAGCATATTGGCATAGTGAGATAGATGAGGAGATGGTGCCAAATTGGCATACATTTATCTTTCTTATGTATATTTTTTGAGGTCTTGCTGGTATTTCTCTAGAGACATATAGGAGGAGTTGTTGAGGCCATAGATCTAGAGGGTGGAGATATTGGTACAAGTCAGTGAGACGTTCATGATGATGTCTTAATGATGGATTATCTTTGCACCGGTGTTGTGCATGGCACAATTTCTACCAAGGAGAGAGACCATGTTCTTCAGCAAGCCAAGCAGTTTAGATTGGAGGGCAACCACCTTCTTTGTGAATGAGAGGGTGGTAGAGTGAGATTAGTACTACTTCCATCTCAAAGACTACAATTTGTACATCATGTTCATAAGGAGCTAAGACATTTTGGAATAAAGCATACATATAGCTTACTCCAAATTCATTATTGATAGTGTGGTATGCAGACCAAATTTTTGCCAGATGTGTGGTTTATGATTGAGTTAGAGTATCATTTAATGCTCTTATGCCATAGTTACACCCATTACATATCATGGGATTGGGTTACCATTGGAGTTTGGACTTTGCTAGACCTTTACCATTGGATGTGAGACATCATTGGTATATTTTGGCTATGGTGGAGCACTTCTCCAAGTGGATTGAGTTGGTGGCACTTCTTGACAAGTCCAATGAAGTGATAGCTTACTTGTTCCTAAATCAAGTTCGTAGTCATTTTGGTGCATTAGTTGAGAATTGACTGATTAGGGTACAAAGTTCTTGGGAGAGTTTCAAATCTTATGTGACAAAGCCTTGATTGATCATCATACTATTCTTGAGATCACCTTGAGATAGATGGTTTAGCAGAGAGAGTGGTTCAAACATTGAAGAGAGGATTGCATAAGTATGGCTTGTAGAGAGGTCACTTTGGAGATTGGGACCTCCATTTATCTTGGTTGGCCATGGGCTATCAACTCATTTGGTAAGCCTCTTTAACATTCTCCTCTCTTTACTTTTTGCTCTATGGATGTAATCCAGATTTACCATTTGTGATGACACTATAGTTTTGGACTTGGATGATCTAGATGTATAGGTAAGCGGATGTTCTCAATGGGCAAAAATCTTTTAAAGAGTGATACAAATGGCTTTTGAGAACTTAGTAATTACTTTGCAAAAGGATATATTATGCTATGGTACTATTCAACAAGGAGGTTATAGATCTTTCATCCTTTGATTTCATCCATGTGATAATGTGTATCTATAGTAGACTGCACCAATGACACTTGATGTTATTACATGCTACACTATCTTGAGAGTGCTTAAGGTTTTGTCTCTCAGAGTCCTCATGTTAGAAGTATGTGATGGTGTTGTTTGGAAGGATCGTGTGTGCAAGTATGCACCATGCCACTTCCCAAAAATTGATGACACTATAGACCCAAGCTTGGCATTTGTATGTGAAAGCCTACGATGTATGTTATGTGGCTCTTTTGGTGGAGTTGCTATTATGTTGGTGTATGACAATTGTTTGAGAGGATGGCATATGGTATGTTTGACTCCTCCTCTCATAGTGGTTCTTCAAGAAAAATGGTTTTGTCCTAGATGTACTTGACATATAGCTAGTTCATCCTTTATGTGGTATAGATTATAAACATGTGACTAATGATGGAGCTCAATAACACCTAACCTCTTGAGCTTTGCCAACCATAGGGCATATCACATACTTGGAATAGATGGCTTTCTAGAGTTAGAGGGACCTAACCATCAAATGTACCCTCAATGGCACTATTAGGGCTAGAGACCTAGGTCAAACATAGGGATATACTTTCAAAGTGAAGCTCTAGAGAGTTCACTTCTTTGATGTTGAGCCTTTGAGTTCCTAGCTATGATGGATAGAGGCCAGCAAGCATCACCTGGAGTCTCTTAGCTAGAGTGAGTATGGCTTGATTGTAATCAATATTTGATTGTTGGTAGATTGATAAATGAAGGATTGAGTACAAATTTGATTTGAGTATGATTTGAGTGGAAGAATGAATTGATTATTATGGCACTTTAGAGTTCAAATATAACTTATGTGTGAGTTTTGCTTCTATAGTGTATGATGTTAATAGAAATGTATGTTGTGTAGTGATGTATATATGCATGACAACCATTACATATTTCACCATCAAAATACAAAGATATTCATTACTTTCTTGTCTCACATCACCTAGGATTTGTTTTTGTGAGTGCAAGTACTACTCAAATGTAGTAAAGCTTCTTTGTGGTCAAAATCCAACTTTGATCACTTTGAACACTCAACACTCTCATAGACAATTCTCACTCCTCTCTAATGCCACACAAGTCAATGGAAATTGCTGTTGAAAGTATGATAGCACTTTGAGTTGATGAGCTTAACCATATGAAGCTGCTCTCAGACCAAGGAGAAGCTACTCCACTGCTTTTGAGTCCAAAAATTTCTAAGCTTCCATTGAGGAGTACTTGATCATATGCATTTCACAAGTTGATTTGCCTTGCAAAGTCCCAATTGAGATGAAGATGTCACAAGCTAGAATTGGTAGATGAGGGACTTTTAGTTTGGTTGGACATATTGGTGATGTATCTAACATTTGTGCTTGGCCAATAAATACCACAATATAGTATAGTACCACATTAACACTTAACTCCAATATAGTTTACAATTCCTCAAAGCCTTTTGAGATGACTTGGATCTGCATGTAGACAAAGAAGCACACAGGTACAAAGAAGAAGGAGATAAATCAACAAGTTAGTAGATAATGTGTTAGAAATTTTTGGATTGGGCTTTGCAAAATTACTTCCTTTGCTCTCAATTGTTGGAGAGTCAACAACCATTACCAGTTACCTCACGGCTTGTACATGGTTATGTACCATTTTAGCCTTGTATCAATTAGCTAATGATCACATATCTCATAAGGTTAGGAGCCTTTGTGGGCATTCAAAAGATTCTCTCTTCATCAAATAGTCCTTTTTGGGTTTGAAGGGCAAGATGCATGTGGAGAATGCTTGGACTTGTTTGATTGCAAACCTTCCATGTCTTCATTGCAATGAAAGAGGGTAGATAAATAAGATCAATAGTGGTAATTTTCCATGATTGAGGGAAAAGAAAAGGAAAGAAATTGGTATTCACTATGGTTGCATAAGACTCTATATTAGTACGAGAGTGAGATTGACCTAAAATTAAGTGTTGTAGAAAGCAATCAAGGGGTTTGCCACATATAGAAATTTTAGTACACAGGTCAGAAATGCTAGAAGGTACCTAGGCACACAGTCCATAATTCTTGTACACATAATTATTGTGCCAAATGTTCCTATACCAGATGTTATTGTACTAGAAATTCTTCCATTCATGCACCTTTGGTACATGTATTGGAGAGTTCATGCATTGGAGTGCTTGTGTACCATATGTGATGGAGCATATAGAATGGCCATGCTCCTTTGGTAGTAGATAGGCACCTATCATATCTGTTCTTTGTTATTGTAATTTTTGTTTTGTTCTTGGTTTGTGTTTGTTTTTGGTTGGGTTCCTCATTTGCCATCAAATTGTTAGTCTATGTCCTAGGCGTATACTCTCCTATTTATGTTTTATGTTGTATCTCTTGGATGTTGGGAGCTACTTCAGTAGACTCTTTTAGGATGTTGTAATACTCCAAGGACAAGAGAAGAGAGAAAACACAGATTTCACACTCAATCATTTGATGCCCCAAAGGAGCACCTTCTCTTTATTATATAGACAAAGAGGATCTCCTCCAAGGAAGCTCCACCATAGGATTAGGCACACAGATAGGTGACATGTCAGCAAGCTCCACCCTTGGATTACTTACTTGGATGGGTGACATGTCAATCTAGGTCCTATTTAGTTGGTCAAATAAGCTTTGATAGGAATGAATCTTCCTATAGGAATCTCATAATCACGTGTAAGGTACCATTGGAAAGCTCTTGATGAGACAAACTAGGGGGAGGGAAGGCCAACCATTCCTGTGTTGGGGCAAGGGGGGGGGGAATTTGCATATTTTTTAGATCTAATTCATCCATTTAGGCCTCCAAAATTACCTTTAAAGATTTCAGGTATATTTTGATTCCTACTCTATTAGTAGAAGTCCCCTTTTGGTGATATCTCTTTTTGATCTGTTTAGTCAATCATGTGTAACATCATTCCAGATGTTACCAAACCAATTCTCACCTTTAAATCATATGTCTAACTATTGGTTCTAAGGTTTTCAAGTCTATTTTGGTTTTTGCCCTATTAGGAGTACTCTTTTGGTGATACTTCTATCTGATCTATTTTGACTATCATGTATAATGATTACCAATGTTACCAAACCAAATTTCACATCTAGATCATATGGCTAGCTCTTGGTATTACACATGTCTTCACTTGTTCTTTAATACTTATTGTTAGAGGAACTACCATAAGTGAGGCTCCTCATGCACTACCCACTACACTTATGCAAGTCTAGGCCATAGTTCTAGGCACCACTATTTCCAACATGCCCCGCTAGGGGCTCAAGTCCTTCCTTGTGGCACCACCTCTATTCCTTTGCCACATCTTCCGCCATCCTTGGGCAAGGAAACTACATTGGAGTACTCTCCTCTAGAACATCTTCCATCCACCAAGCCCTCAGTTCCTCCTTTGTCTTTCATGATCTTTCCTCCTAGTGACCCAACCCCACCACCATCACCACATGCTCTAATCCTCCCAAACTTCCCACCACAACCATCCAACATCCTCCTTTCTATACCATTAGCAACCCCTTACATCTTGCCTCACTAATGCCATATGGTGATGTCGTGCCAACCCAATGTTAGTTTGGCACAATGACAAGGGTGAGCTAGATGCTTATAGATGAGAGAAAAGGCCGCCTCTTTGTCTATCCTCCTAGACCCACTCCATACTCCATCCCTCTTTCTATTGGCACCACCTCACGCTTACTCTTAGCTCCACTCTTTGGATCCCCTTTAGGCTTACCTTGTCCACACATGTATACCAAGATCCCTCTTCCCCTCCACCATCTAGCTGGTTCTATGCTTTCTATACTCCTATGTGCCATCTTGGCAGATAACCATGAGAGAGATGTCTCTACTTGGACCCTACTAGCTCTCTTCTCTCAATGAACTTTGCTTCTTCTTGCTCATGAGTGCACATTTGGATGCCAAGAGATTTCCTCTTAGATTCATCAATTTCTCCAAAGAAAGTGGCCAGCTTTACAAGGAGAATACACTATCAAGGCCCAAGTTGCCAAACAACTAGTAGAGTCCCCACAGCCTTATGCTCTACCTCTAGAGCATTGTTGGCTCTATCATTCCTTGATGCTTGGCCAGCTTGGGGACAAATGGCAGACTATTCAGGCACTATCACCGTCTAGACCAGTCCTCTTCTCTATAGATACATAATCAGCCCTATAAGATCTTCAACCACAAACAACTTTCATTCCTTTGTCCATGACTACCACTTGAACGAGGAGCTATAGCTTATAGAGTTCTTCTTTACCCATCCTTTACTCCATTCTTTATGTTTCTCAACATGTGGCCTTTAAGATTTAGTTTTTGAGCATTTATGAGATTTTCTCTTCTAGGATATGCCAAACTCAAGCTTCCTCCTTCTCTTTTCATTTTGCCAATGTATTGCCTTGGATTTGGTGCCTCTTGGTGCTACTCATTTGTTTGGTGCATCTTGTCTCCTTGCTCTATGCAAGGAGAGTTTTGGTGTTTGCCTCATAGCCATAGGGAATATGTTCCTATGATTGGTATCACACACATATTTTTACAATTCTACCATTCCTTTTCATCTGCTCTATCTCCTCATCATAGCCACATTGGATAGTTGTGAGATGGTTATTACAAGCATTAAAGCTTCCTTGGACCTCCAACTTGATTGGGTGGTTGTCCAAGTGGATGTCTCAAATGCCTTCAATACCATTTTTTGACCAATTTTTTTTAGTACTTTGTTTGGTGGGGGATCTGATCCCCTCCTTTATTCCTTTTGTTTGTACTTTCTATGGTATAGAGACACCATTTTTGTACAACTATTGTTTTACCTCACGAGAGTTCATTTAGTTGGCATCGATAGAGTGTACATGGTAGGGAGATCCTTTGGGAGTGCCGTTATTCGCCATAGCTCACTGCACAATTGCGTGAGAGGTTACAGCTGCCTTTTCCACATGTCTTTTACCATCCTTATCAGATGATACCCACTTATGATTACTCTATCCTTTTGAGATGTTATATCCCAAGAGCATCCTCTTATTTGGCATGTACTTATCCTTCCACATAGATTCTCCTACCATATTTGTAGTCCTTTGATAGTACCTTACGGCATATCTTCTCCACACTCTTAGGACCTTATATGATCTCATAGTTATCATATGACTAGCAACAATTACAAATAGTTCTTCCCATAATCATGTTAGCATGTGGTATCACATCGTAGGTAGCCATTGGACCAAGAGCCTACCTATTTGTTCCTATGTAGGCTCTTGGTGCAAAGGGCACTAGTGGCCCCTCTCTTGGCAAATAATTTCTTATACAAGGGTCATCCATTTCTATTGCCACCTATTACAAATGGTTGACTCAAGCACCTATGATTTCCAAATGTCTATTTGATTGGCTCAAGATTTATTGCTAGGCCTTGCACTTACCACACATCTCCCCCTTTGTAGACTATATATCCTTACACTATAGGAAGTTTCAGGTGGAGCTTAGTGAGCATATGCACACTCACATCCTTTCTAGCATCTTCATTGATGTGCCATACTTGATCAAGCTAGGATCCTCTCTTGCAACAGGAAAGGCACTAGAGCTTGGCTCCATGCTTCTCCTTTGATTGAGGAATTTTGTTTCATGTCAAAGGACTTCACCATGGCCCTTTGGCTCTGGCTATGCCTACCATATCCATCACTCTTGAGCTTACCAGACCATTGCCCATGTGATTTTACATTGGATGCAAAGGGCAAACATCTTCTATGATGTGCCATAGGAGGAGAGCCTATTCTAGTCCATGATGCTATTAGAGATATGGTGGCCCATATCTTATGCTCTACATACTCACAGGTTCAAATAGAGCAATAGATGGTCCTATCGGAGAGTATGCACCAATAATGTCAACTTCAGAGATGGCCAACATACATTTTATAATGTGGTGGTGGCAAATCTACTTAGACCAGAGTCTTTGGCATGAGCTAGCATCCAAGTAGGAGCTGCAACAATCATCGCCACTAGGATGAAAGAGGACAACTATGCCCCACGGCTTGCCTTTGACACCCTTGTCCCCCTAGTTGTGGAGTATTTTTGCCACCTTCATCATCAATTTGATGGTGTCCTTTGAGAGGCAACAGGGGCTCATTGTTAGGAGAGGTGCTTTGACTTTCTCTCCCACCATGCTTACCTTATATTTTTGACAGTGTGTCTCTATCACCCTACAAAGATCACAAGCTCTGAGTTTTCATTTGACTGGCACCAGTAGTGGGTGTGTCCAATCCATCAACTGCCCCTACCTCACTATTGCTATACATACAGTTGGAGGAACTATATCACACTTTGCAGTTATAGTACCTCTGTAATTTAGTTTGCATATTTCTAGTGTTGGTATAGCTATGCAACACTTTGTTGTTTTTTCCATGTGTGTTTGTGCTTTGGTTTCTCCTTTCCTTCTTGCCTTTTTTTAGCATAGTGGACTGTTCCTTTCATTATGCACCTTCGGTGCGCTTGTATTATTTTTCTCCTTTGGTTTCTCCTTTCCTTCTTGCCTTTTTATAGCATAGTGGACTCTTCCTTTCATTATGCACCTTCCAGTGCGCTTGTATTATTTTTCTCCTTTGCCTACTGGGTATATTCTTGGGCTATCGGGCCTTTCAGTCCTTTGGGCCTAGTTGAGATAGCAACCACTGCACTACACCAACACAACTCCTACAACCCTTGTCCCGAGTGCCGATTTTAGTGCAAAGTTCTCATACCTATACTATAGGGGCTTAGCCCCATTTTACATCTTATGTTTTATCCTCGTACGATGTGATGGGGTCTTCCCATCGCTCTTGTCATCCTCCGCGGTCGCCATCCCGAGTGCTTTCCAAGCAACTTTGCACGTTAACCTTCCATTGCAAAACTTGACACAAAGATGATGCAGACCATATTGTAC
The DNA here is from genome assembly GCA_948567375.1 of Lunularia cruciata. Lineage (NCBI taxonomy): Eukaryota > Viridiplantae > Streptophyta > Marchantiopsida > Lunulariales > Lunulariaceae > Lunularia > Lunularia cruciata. Next base: position 63,064,768 of record OX419758.1, read on the forward strand.
GTCAATTCCTGCATAGTTTTATTATGTTCTTCTCTTGTCATCCTACGCTGTCGCCATCCCGAGTGCTTTCAAAGCAACTTTGCACTTTAATCTTCCACTGCAAAACTTGACACAAAGCTGATGCAGACCATATTGTACGTCAATTCCTGCATAGTTTTATTATGTTGTGTCTCTCCTACGTCTATGATTTCCTACTTGCACTCTGCGCTGAATAGATTGATTACATGAGTTTCATTTGGCGCTACAAAGTTCCACCGTGAAGGTATAGCGGCCTGTCCTTCAACTTATAGTGGCCTTTTCTTGGTTTCATTTCATGCCTGAGCTCAACAGCGTTTGGTTTCTTGTCGCTGATCAGAAAAGCTGATGCAGTAACCGGTGGTTTAGTCTGCCTCTTTGCATGATCGTTGTTCGATTTGTCCTTTACAGCGCATCACAGCGCATCTATGATGTAAAGGACGTCTAGCCATTTCCATGATAGGGACCATCGTGGGGTACAGCCGAGGTTCGTAGTCCATTCAAATGCTTACAAATATGTTTTGACATGCTAGAGAATGTTGGGAGACAATCCTCGTTTTGTTTCTGGCATGTTTTCAAAAGTAAGTAGAGAAGTAATCAAAGGACCCAACGAACTTTAAGTCAATAGCGTATAGTACTGGAATACCAAATAACATGTTTTTGGTTTTATGAGTTTAGCATAAATGAAGAAATTATGAAAGCATAGTTTGTGGTGCTATCACGAACCACAAATGTTGATAAGCTACCTGATGGACTCTAGCTAGAACCAGGTATGATAATGTAACTCAGAATCATTTCGCTAGAGCTCTCTTTATCTTTATTATCTTTAAAGCTTAGTGTTGTGAGTGTAAAAAATCTTAGCCTAGACCTTGTACATTTCCACCAAGATTCACGAGCATTATTTCTACCTATAACGGACATAAAGAAAAGAATCATTTTCAGAATTTCTCTCTAGCTTTGAAGCCATAGTCCAAATCAACTTCAGACTTGGAGATAAGAGTACATATTCTTTTCACACGAGCCCATGATGTCTACTCTATATTCCCTCTGCTCTATAACCCATGCCCCCTTGGGGACACTGTCTGATCAACGCAGCATTGTAATTTATAGGTGAATCAAGACCAACGTTGATAACCAACATCGAAACTAAGCTTGGCTAGTATCCATACCGTTGTACATGTTGTGTCCTTGGATCAAAGCGTTAACCTCTTTCAAAATCTATCGAGACATCCCACTATCTACTACGGTACATACCAGTTGATTGAAGCCCATCTTATCCTCGTTCACTCGACTGGAAGCTACTGGTCATGCTAGCCATGCCTATCAATGTGTGACTTGGGCCCACGGAACTTGACTGAGTTGGACCGAAAGATAGAAGCGAGGCTAAGTTCTTGAGCTCTAACGATATGTGGCTTGACAAGGGTTCCTTTGAGTAGTTGGTCATGAGACGACTACAGCAGTTAGATCATCCGTCACTCTGATCAGGTTTCTCAAACTTTGTAAATGAGGATTTCGTCTCAAAATTGAAACAAAGACAACCTTGGTGGGAAAGGGTGACCGCATAGAAAACACAAAAGAGGGGAAGATCCCGTCAAGCCGTACAAGGGTGAGACATAATAGGTAAAATGGGTCTAAGCCCCAATAGAGTCTATTTGAGAAATCTGCCCTACTGCACTTAGGATATCCAAGCTATGCAAGTCATACAGTCTACAAACAACTAGAGCATCAAAGAAACATCATCTAGTGTGATTGCTCTCCTATGGATTGCACCCACCATTGTTCTCTATAGAGCAATAGACACACGTTGTCTAAAATATGCTACAAAGTATGAGAGGGAGAGTGGTACCCCTTGGCGCCAAACATGATAAGCTCTTGTACACTCGCTAACAAATGTGTAGAATGCAGTGTTCATTGCTCCATATAACTTCAAGGTTAGAGAAACAAAGAGGTGATATTGCTGCATACTCCTATACTTGGAGACCTTGCAAGCTACTATTGCACTCGCCGCCCATCCAAGGCGATGGGTAGTCACTCATTCCAAAATTATATCACACGTAGGGTTTAACCACAACATATGCTATTGTTACCCGACCAAGTATAAGTCTGCCTAACACGTGTGGTCTGCAAAGCATACAAAATGCTCCCTCCAAGCCAAGTATCCACTTTCTCGTGCCATAGCAAACACTATGTCCCTAATAGCATTATAGGTAGCTATCCTCTATCCTCCAAAAAGACATTGTGTCATATGGACCGCAACTGCATCTAGTGTAGAACCACACTCACAAGTGAGTAATGAAGATGCAAATGGGTAGACCAAACCTAGGCAAAACTTGATAGCTGTAGAGAAAGTAGGTAGTGTGAGTTGGAAGCTCTAATGCACGGTTGAGCTAGGATCCAAGAGCCTGCACCCTTGTTGGAGCAAGAGCAAAGACTACTTTAGTAGCATGAGGAATGGACGAGTCAACTAAGATAGAATGTAGTGTATGTTGACATTGGTGTTCCATCAAGGAGGACTGTAAACCTCTAGTCCAATCAGACAATAGTGAAACAAAGATGGAAGGTCCTATCATGCTTGTGGGGATAGACTATCTCTCATTTGCCGCCACAACATCTGGAGAGAAAAGTATCTCTCATCCACCTCTATCACATAAGTCTCCAAAACTTGCTTGTCAACAACCACAAAATGAGAGGAAAGTAGGAGTGCCAAGAGAACCAACTACCCAAAAGAGCCATATGTGCAGTCTCCTCCATAGATAGCAAGTCAACCTCTCTACACAAGATTGATAGAGATGTCTATTTATGTGCCATATCCCCTATTACACACTCAAATGTCCCTAGTCCAATAATATCACCAAAGACTCCCATAATCCTACTATCAAAGGCTTTTAGATGTGAGAGGAAGGTCAAGGAGGGGAGAATTCTGCGGAGGAGGTAAGTCAATCAATGAGGAATACTAGAGGAGGGTATACCAAATGCCAACGGTGGATCTCCTAGTAAAGGAAGGTCACCCATATGGAGAATATCCTTTGCAAGGGGAGTGTCTAAGAAGCGTATGACAAAATCCTCAAATCTTATTGGCACTCCAAGAACACATAGTCCATCTGTAAATGTGATACACTCCTATGAAAGCTCAAGGTGTGGAGGGATACCTATAGGGGGCCATGCCCTGCACTTTGACACCTTGACTATCAAGCCTACTAGATGTAGCTTGGTAGTCAAGTGATCAAAGGCTTGCCTAATCTGATCTACAAGGCCTATAATGTGTGTATCATATGCCAAGGACTGATCTACCCAACCTGGCTAGCCAAAGTAGTAGACAAGAGAGCTCTAAAGAGACCCATGGTAAATAAAGGTCCCCCCTAAAGGACCTCATTGATGTTTACAAACAACTAGTTCCAAGACAATGACTCCCTTTTGTGAACATCTGTGATGGTAGTAAAGGGAGGTGGGAGAGCCATAAAAAGACTATACAAAAGGGATATGCACCAACCTCCCTAAGCTCTCTAAATATGAATGCTCATGAGACACAATTAAAAGTATTCTCAAGATTCACTTGGAGGACGATCCACTCTAGATAGATATCTAAGAGTGCACCAATTCCTAGAGATACATCCTCACATCTTCTAGGTGTAGTTACTCCAAATTGATGTGGATTGAGGTGCTACTAGAAGTGAGAACAATGTTGCGGGACAATGGTGTGGCTGACCAAACACAAAAAGATCTCTCCAATAGCAATCAGTCTAATGCCCTAGTGTCCTTCCCCATCGCAAGAAGTTGATTAGCACCTAACACCTGACTACAAGCATAGGAATGTCTCTCTTGCTATTGTTATAGCCACCTAAAACACCTCGGTAAATCCACTAGAGGGATCATCTACCTAAAAGCAATCTCTAAGATGCTCATAAACCATCCCTAACAAGCCTCTTGATGAAAGGCAAAGGATAGTGGACAATACTTGTGCAAAAGTGACCTATCAAGATATAAAGGCTGCTCAAGCCGATAATCTAAGACCTTTAGTGGTAATCACTTTCCTGCCATAGAATATAGTGAGTGTAGTGAAAGGATAATCTCATCAATAGGACTAGTCATAGACAAAGGTATAGCACTTGTGCTACTCTACTAAACTCTCCTGCCTAATCCAATATCATACACTGTCACAATCGAGTGGACTTTGTGGTATTCTATGGCAAAACTTGTTTCCTAAAACATGTAGCTCTAACAGATTCCTCCTGTAGGGCTGCCCAATCCCCCACTTGGAATGGACAGAATCTAACAGCCAACTCTCTATGCCCCGCACATCCTCTTCTAGCATAACAAAGACACCATCAAGGGAGTAAGAGAAATAGGAACCATGCTAATTCGTCCAAGGGATCACGTGCCAAATGATCAAGTAGTCGGCAAAAAGCATATCTAGCCGCATCATGGAGTGTATGGGGTAGCTTATGGAATAGACGAACATGGAAAACTAGTCTCAAATAACCCCAAAATGCAAGAAGCTAACCACTCTCCCTACTTGATAGGAATTTTTTGAACAGTCAATGAAAGGATAGAGGAAGCATGCATAATCTCGAGTGTCATTGTTATCGAGGTGATCTTTCGCTTCACATGAGCATCCCAAGTGGTCCAATCATAGTCTTTGTGCATACTTCCCACATGGGTCCCAAGTGGTCCACATCCCTTGTGAGTGAAAATATCGGTGACACATCGGGCATGGTGTATCTTGAACCACTCTGTGCAACCACACATAGGAAAGTGTAACCATGGGTAACACAAGAATAATGATAATAACACACTATGTTCATATTCATCTCCTCCTCTACATGCTAAATCACAACTCCTCACATTCCAATTCACAAGAATCAATATTATCTCTCCAAACCTTAAAATTATAAACTCTCGTAATTTTAATACTCATCTCTAAAATTTTTAAACTAAATTCTCATGAAATATAAATATTTAAAAATTAATATAAATATCAAAAATCAAAATAGAAAAAAATCCATATCCATCACTCTCAATGTATATTCATCATTCTAAACCCTATAAAACCTAAAAATTTCAATTCTATAATTTTAATCTAAATACCAATGGAACTAAAATTAAAAATAATAAAATAATAAAATATTATTCACTCGAACACTATATAAATTAAAAATAAATAAAATCTATAATTCACTCAAGTGCAATGCGCTAGAGAACCCTCGAACAAATGTATATATTTCCTCAAACATCTCTCCCTCTCCTCTCCTGTCCCGTCTCCACACTCTCCCGAACTCCCCACTCAATTCACCTTGACTAAAATCTGGAGTAATAACACTGGGTAAAGATATTACGTGTGGTGAATACACACATTACATATACGTTGCATCTTTCTCTCATATACGTTGCTAGACGTTGTGAAGTTGGTGCAGGGATAGACGTTTTAGTCACCCTTCCGTTGACTTTGAGGTTGCCATGTGAGCAGGTAACTGTATTGTACATTGCGCAGGGCCAACTGAATGTAGGAAGTCTTGAAAGTCCCTGGGACCTGCTCAATCTGTAGTCAACTGATTGCACCTACACTGAAACTCTACATCGGCTGAACATTCGCTCTAATCATTGCAGCAGTCGCGAGAATTGTATTTTAATGTAACCAAGTTGCACACTATCTTCATCATTTACAGTTAAGTATTTCACTGCATGGTGAGTACATGTCCACGGAATTGCCATTTTGCTCGTGTTACCAACTCTTTAGGTAGTAATCAGGGGTGAAGTCAACAGGTACTGCTGCCTAAATGGCTTTTCTGAGGTGACAGTTGCATCGTGATAGACCGTCTGCGAGACACGTGAATTAATAGGACTTAGGGTTTGAAACTTTATCGACCTTGCATCTGTTGGTTATAATGAATTTTGGTTACCACCCAGTAGAAGTTCTCCTTATGACCTGTTTTCGCTGTTAGCTTGGAAGAAAGCGTGGAGAGATCGTGATTGGTATTTATTTATCTAGGACTGCTACGCAGTGAGCTCTAAGAGACAAGCGACAAGGCCAAAGAAAAGCAACGCAGAATGGTAGTGGCAAGTGATGAATCTTTTCCTTGCAGAGAAGAACCAGATACGACAATGAGTAGTTTAGGATGCAGTCTAGACAACAATACCTCGAATTTGCAGTGTGCTGTTCCCAAAGAGGACACTTGAGCCACATGCAGACCATTCAAATCCCAGCTTGAGCACAGTAAGTTAATTGTCTGAATCTGGCTGTGATGACAAGGGGTAGAAGATTGGAGCCTCCAGTCCATTTGAAAGAGGCAAGCACATCAAAGGAATATTGTGTGTCGAGTTCGTCGTCCTCCATCCTTTGTGACAAGTACAAGATGGAATTTGAGATAATAGAAGTGGTACCGAAGACAAGAAAACCAAATCAACTGTTCCCACATTGTCAAATTTTTCATCGCATGCCTTCTTCAACGGAACATTCGAGCCTCGTGTCCCCGTAAGCACAAAACATGTTCACCAAGGGTAGGATGATATACGGAGACACGCACCATCCAGGCTGCATGGAATCATCCAGTCGCCAGGGGATCTGGCGCTCAAGACAAGTCGGAGTATCTGAGGAGGGAGTGAGGAATTGGTGCTCAACTTCTAGATAAAGTCAGAGCAGTAACTGCTCGTAGAAAGACTCAAACGCCGTACTAACCAAACTGCCCAGCCATCATTCCACAGTATACTTTACACAAGTATTTCGCGGTATCAAGAATGATTTGCTTTAAGTGAAGCGCTTAGCTTTGCCTGTCGTTCAGGATTGAAAATCAGCGTCTTTTATCCACAGCTATCGCCTCCTATTCCCTTCTTGAGGAGTGTCTCATCGTGAAGATACTACATATTATCTGATGTATAGATAACCATTGAGGGAAAGCCATGGACTCACTTGGCTCGACTTTTCTCTGGTCCATGCAAGTGCTGTCATAAGGACGTGAGTTGTGTATCTGCTGAATCCTCTTGTTGTAAAACAAAAGCGTCTGAAACTCTCTCATTGGGAAACTGAGCTTTGGCGATCAGTTTCTTCTTGAAAGATTCCCTTACACGCAGCGCGATTTGATTGCAAACATGGAAGAGTTCTTGGACTTGTATTTGCATCATCAGAAATGCATACTAACAAACATATTAGTGCCTGACACTGTTCTCTGGAAAACGGTGACCGGGAGCCAGGGACGGTGTAAGTGAGACTGCCAATTTGAGCGTTCTGCCAATTCTCCCGGGAAAGACTGAAGTGTACTCCAAATCTGGCACTTCGATTGCCAGGTATCCCAAGTTTAGACAAAAGACTTAACAGTACTTTGGTTGCCACGTGGACACATGTGGGACCGGTTCATTAGAGTTGGCAGTAGACAAGGTTGTGTTGGCAGGCGATGTTCTTGTTTCTCAATAATTAACTCGTTGTAACAATAGCAATTATCTAGTCGGGTCGGCGGGTGGCTTCGGGTTGTGATTAAGGGAATCAATCGGGTGGGGCAGGGGACTTGGGGTTACTTTGGGTAATGGTTGGGACTCGAGTTAAACAAATTCATAAACATTGCAATATAAAGATATATTTAAATTTACTTCGAATAATTAAAAAGCTGATAAGGAACATAAATAATGGCTCTTTGCGTATTCCAATTAATCGTGCACGGGTTACTTTTCCTTTAAGACGGCACTACGTTGATATATATTGTAAGCATCTAAGAGAACAATCTTATCCTTTTGCGAGACGGCTTGTCATGTCAAATTGACGTACCACGTCAAGTTTGCAAGGAGTACCGGGAGAAACGTTTGCCCACCTTAAGGTACCGTTAAGTCGAACTGCGAAGTATGCAGTACTTAACTGTAAGTCTTTCTCCTCAAGCGAATCCTGTCATGGGCTTTCAGAGGTCGGAAGACTCTGCAGTTCAGGAAATAACCTGTGGTAAATATTATGACCACTTATGAACCTAAGCAGGTTCTACCACATGTACCGTATACCGTATTGTCAAAGCCGAGTCGCATCTTATTGTAGCCTGTGCGTAGATCCAATAAGATTGTGACAGTTGTCAATGGCTTCCGAGAACAATCGCTATGTTCGTTGACTCTGTGGAGACCTTTTGGAGTTCGTCTTGTAGGTGCTCCAGGCTTGCTTACAACTTTTGCGATGTGACTGTTTCCTCATCTACTTGTTGACCGGAACTGCGGCCCAACGGTCGCGATCCACCGCGGAGGCCTCGTTGCGGCGTGGTTCCTTTTCGATGTAACTGGATTGATGGATGTCATATTAGATACCCGGATTGGAAGAATCTACATGTGACACACAGACTCCATGGCTGAGAAAATACAACTTTTGGCGTTGACTCATGGAGTAGTAATGTGGGCGCCTCATTTAGGGTGCCATACTGTAGACTCTTCAGTACTTAGCTAAGAAGGACAATTGTTCGCAAAGAGCGAGATATACAACTTCTATTCGTACTTGGAATGCAAGTGACGTTGCTCATATACAGTAACAACAGGACTTGGTTTTGTTAATGTTGAGACCTCTCAAGTTTAAGGTTTTGGTTATGAACTTTCACACACTTTGCATGCGTGCAAGCATATTCGTGCCGGAGTTCGTCACCGGATCCGAGTCAAATCGCCCAGGACAAACCCAGTTTCAAGAGACTCCATTATGAATACATTGGATATAGAGCACAAAATTCAAGCTCGATTCGTGCCAGACTTAGTCACCTGGTCAACCCGCCTCGGACTAAGCACAGTTCCAAGAGACTCCATTAGGAATAACTTGGGATGTAGGTACAAATTCAAGCTCGATTCCTATGAACAGATTTCCGTTCTGCTAGAACCAGACTCCATGCAGAATGGGTACCCTAAATAATCAACTCAGATTGAAGAAGTGGTCATAAAACACAAAATGACTGGAGATTAAAGGTTTGTCAAAAGCGTGTAAACTTGTTTGTTAGTGTGTATTACATATTAAAAGTTGTCAAAAGTTCGTGAACTTGGTACGTTACAAGGAAAAGTATACTACTACTCGGTAGCAAGTGATTGACTTGTAAACAGCTTGTTCACTCGGGTTCTATCATAAAATTCTGATGGAACCCAAGTGGGTTCAAACGAGTTCCAATCTACTTCTGTAAAACTCAACCCTCGAATGCAGAACACAACGATACTCATAGAGTCCTTTGGATGGCGTTAAATTTAATTCGCGATATTTAAAAGTACTCCCGTTTGGGAAAATTCCAATAAAAATTCTAACTTTTTAAATTGACAGCGTGAAAATGTACTGGTGAAGACTGGACAGTCACCGGCTCGTTTCTCGATTTTCGTGCTTAACCATGTCTGCATATTTTGTTGCCAAACAATAGATTTCGGCGAAGGAAGGAAACCGAAGTCCGATGCCACGGAACGAGAAATTTCCACCATGGGAATCGAGCTCAACAAGACAGGCATGTGGGGTATGAAACAGCTGCACTGCGGAAGTATTTCAGGCTCGAAATGGACAAAATGAAAGTCAGTGTCCTGGATTGCGTGCCAAATTACAAACATGAGTCAGCACTCCTAACTCATTTCTGTATGGTACTCCTAATATTGATACTGAAGGTTTTGGCATGAACACTCACACCTGTAATCCGAACTTATGAAATAGTGACTGATGCCATGACCTATTTTGAGCATCAGGACGAGATTACCCAAACTATGCATTGTCTTCTGATGGTCTCCAGAGAACTTAAGGTTCCGACTTTTATGTGCACCACTAAGTGTTCGACGGATACTCGATTCTCTCCTACTGGATTGCCTGCATGGTAGCACTGTTCACTTGAAACTCCAAGTATCAAGTAGTGCCTTCTTGCTCAATGCGGAGGATGTTGTTTGGTCAACCTCTCTATGAGCCGATATAGAGTCTTGTAATACTTTATGAGTCGAAATATAAACTTTTATGGCTGCGTTCAAATCATGGGACAATGTTGAACATGTAAACTTGTCTTATCATCTGCAAGTCCTGCAATTTGTACAAGGTTCCCATTTAATAATAAAGGCTCTAACGGTTCCTTGTCGCTACGCAAGAAGGTAGAAGATTTCCTTTACATAATTCTTTCGGAAAGTCCAGAAAGATATTGCCTTCAACGCATCGCACGAGCAAACATGAATGTGAGAGAAAATTATGGAAATAATAATACAAATAATACATCTACAACTTCGGGAGTTTTCCATTTTCTGGCCAACTTAACACTCGTAGCAGCATGGAAGACTTTCAAAGGAGAATCTGGAGCCCACTTGGGACAATTTTCGTCGTGTTTCAATGGCACAGACTCAAAAGACTGAAAATGTCTCATAAGTCGTAGTCCATGTTTCATAGCAATTGGGGCTTAGCCCCATTTTACCTTTTTTTCTCTCCCTTGTACGGCTTGATGGGGTCTTCCCATCCTTCGTTTTTTCTACGCGGTTTAATAGCAATTGTACAATCAGGAAAATTATGGGCCGATACGCCGTGCTCATGGTGTCTTAGGCGTGCTAGGACTGAATAATATGGTTTGAGAAAACCAGGAACTTTAGACATGTTCGGAAAAATAGCTCACGCTCGATTTCGATAGGCGAGACACTCATTTGAGCCAGTCCTTTGGATAATTGAGGCTTGCACTTTTAATTGGATCATAATATCACTAGGAACCTCAACATACTACAGTTCACAGGATACACAATACGGACCAAACACAGTGCCCCCAGAAGAGGGAAGAACATAACTACGGCACCTACCTGCAATACTGTAGTATACAAAACCAACAGCACGAAAGCAGCGCCTTGAGAATACTGTTGCAGTCATAGCAAAAGAAGATGGATGCCGAAAAGATGGATGTGCGGTGCCAAGAAACAGGAAATTTGACCGATGTGAATCGAGCTTCAGCCAAACCCACCCGCGTTCTATTCTGTGACAACACAACAGCTCAATCTATGGAGAGAGGAGGGACGAAGCGTAGGGTCCAACTCTCGATGTATCTCTCGACGAAGCTGTAGGTCCCGCCAGCATAGACCTATGAACCGGGACCCAGCTCACACGAAAGATCAAGAACAAGCACAGTAAAAAGTAAGCCCAATTGATTGTTCTGTTTCCCCAGCGAGAGTTGACAGTGCTGCCCACTTCTTGGATCTTCTTTCCACGTGAGCGGCAAACACCTCTTGGGGTTCTAGTTTCCGTTTGTATGTCCTCCGACAATCCTTCTCTTCTTCAGGCTCGGCACCAGCAAAGTTTTTCCCAGTCCAGCACGCGGGATTCCTTTGTTAGCCAACTTTGGAGAAAAATCGGCTACCAAGAGAATGTCGAGAAAAAAGAGAAAAAGACTCACGGAGAAACCTGTCGAGAAGGATATGACAGGCATAAAACTGCTTTCAGATTTGGCAGAAAAAATGGGGAAACTTCTCAAAAGAAAACAAAACCCATTCATATTTTATTTTTTTTAAATTTGATTCCTTTGTTCATTAATGAATGAACTAATATACTTTAAGGGAAAACGGACCTTTGCATACTACTATGTACCACCGTTGTTCATAGAATTGGTGGACCATAACGAATATATTCAGGTGAATGACCATAAAGAGACATGCTATTTACTACAATTCGATAGATCGTGCTTGTACTCAAAGAGAGTACACTCATGTATTAGAGAATATATATTAGAGTGTACTCAAAGAGAGTACACTCACTGTTTCTTCTTGTGGATGAGTGGAGTGTGAGTTGGAAAAGACTTTGAAAGAGACTTTGGGAATGTATAAATCAAAGTAGGATCATGCTAAGTAGACCCCCACTCAGAATGTTACGCGAGTACGAAATACATTATTGCAGTGTTAGTGAAACAGAATATTATATGCACCATGTGCAGAAATACATGCTGATGAGTGCACAAAGCTTTTTCCGCTGAATCAGTGCTGTAGAATGTTGTTATCCTCTACAGCAATATCACCATTCTGCATGATGAGTTCCTGAACAGTGACAGGTGTATTTGCAATATCGTGTTGAGTCTATCGGGACCAAATAAGCCTATACAAAGATATGGAGAACCACTCCTATTTGAACCTCATAAATAACTGCTACACGAGTAAACTTGGTTTGTGTCTATTGTATGCGCATTTTATCCTTGTACGGCTTGATGAGGTCTTCCCATTCTTCTTGTGTAATGTTGTCCTATGTGTGTCGCTTTTGGTTTCCGTCTACCCGAGGGAGGGATTGGCGCGAAGACGTATTGGTCTTTTCAACGCTTTTGCAGTGCTGGAAAAGCTTTCGCAAACGGAGGATTAACGAGTAGGAAATCTACAAAAGGGACTTTTTATCTTATCAAAGACGGCCAGGAAAGTCAGCTGTTTCAGTGACTTGAGGAAGTGCACACCAGGTGCCAACGCATATCTTTAGTACCCACTGAGTATCGAAGGAAATATTTCAGTATATGTATCATTACTTCTTGACTAGTGACGGAATCCAGGTTCCCTTCACGTCATCCCAAGCTGTGAGTTTGAAGGTACATGTTGGGACTTGTTCACATTCAAGTGGATGCTCATTAGTCGACTAGTCAACTACAGCATATGCTCGAAACTTTTGCTTATAATGTGAAGCCTTCTACTATATAGAATTTGAAGGACTCCGCTACTTTAAAGTGCTCATACTCGATTATGCAGTAAACTGTACTAGAGAACCTGGATTACTACTGGTTGAGATGATATCTTTGACTTGCGGCCTCAGCCAATGATCCGGGATGTTAGCCGATTTTGTTAAATCGTTGAACGAATAACATAACCTGGAGGTAGAGCAAGTACACATTCTGATCGACAATGTACCACTTCAAGGTTTGATTCTCTATTCCTCCTACTCTTCGCACTTCCAAGTGCTGGCACTTACAAGACGTGACAAAAGTACTGTAAACACTGCTTCAAGATACTGTACGAGTGGTACACTTAAGCAACAGTGGAACGGTTGCTTCGTACCATTAAACCAGATCTAGATCATAGAATGTGAGGCTTAGCGCTCCCCATGCTTTTGACGATGATCTAGCCCTCACCACAACCGTGTCCAAATCCTCGTGAGTGAAGTGTAAGCGTAGACATTCAGGAAACGGCCGCTTGCTATGTGTGAGGAGAATACCCTGAAAGCTTCAGCATCAATCGAAAATACAGCAACTGACTAGCAAGCTTACCTTTTGAGAAAAGCAATTCATCGTTAGTACGTCGTCATGTGTGCTTTCATGACTTGAATGTGAAAGCTTTCCAGAGATTGACTCAAAAGTACGCCCCGATAGAGGTGGCTTATAAAAGTAACTCGTGACACAGTGTGGTCATGAGATTTCCGCAACCTTTTTACAATCAAGAGAGAGAAACCGTACAGTAGCAGGAAAAAGGGTTTGAGCAGGGAGCCCAAACCGAAGAAGGCGAAATTTGACACGCATGTCGCAAGGAAGATGGTACGCACGAGTGTTTGGAATGACCGACAATAATCGGTGAAGACTAAATGGAAGGATATCTTCTTCTGGGTGAGACCATTTCTGCTTGCTTTACAATCTGTCTCGTGGGCTGCGTTGTCTATTGCTTACTACGGAATTGACGGCACGACCCCTTCAAATGCTGCATAAAGACGTGGAGAAACTCGTGTCTCAAGCTTTACCGTTTTGAGTTGTCGTAGGAAGAAGTTACGCAGAAGGCCGTTCAATCTTCACATTTCATTCTATGTGAACAGGACCCACCTTTAATTGCTTGTTTACCACTTCATCACTACCAATCATGAACCAAGTTCCTTCATATTTGGTACATGGGAAACTATTTCATGAGGAGACAGAACCACTGCTCTTCCGATCTAACGATACTCGATCATGAATAGTTTTAGTCATGGAGTGCCTGAGCTTTGAGGTTTATCGCCAGGCTCTACGGGAAGGCGGCGGCACCACCCAAGTTGAATACCCTATATAAGCCCTTCACCCCCCGGATCCCTGGACCTAATCTAGCAGATACCATCTTTAGTGTTCAGTTCTGTTTAGAGTTGAACCAGGGTACAGTATGGGTTGCTCAGATCTAGAACAGGAGTATAACTGTAGTGTAGTACGAAAGCTCAGTAATTTAAACATCTACTGCCTCGAACACTTCAGTTAGACTCACCAGATAAATTTACCCGATGTACATACAGTTCTCTTGGTTTTGGACACCCGCTAGTTCTTGAGTTTTGAGAATAGGAGGCGCTTTTTAGATATGTAAACCAAATTCTCCTCCCCTCTTCGACGGAGCGAACATTTTCAGTATATATTATATTTTCTCTTTGTTCATTCATTCCTTGAGCTACTAGGACATGTTTTAGCTCTTGGCCTGGGAAAGGTGTAGTCTCTTGGACTCTAGGTCAATTATGTATTAGTGCAGTTTGACTCATACTAAATATCTTCTCTAACTAATGCAACTTTGCTTAGGTTTAGTACACACATTTGCATCTTCATACTCACTTGTGAGAGTGGATTTACACTAAATGCAACATTTATCCATATAACATGGTGTCGTATTGGAAAAGAAAGGATAGTTACCCATGACTAAATGCAATCAAGTATATGGTGTTCACTATAGCACCAAGGAGTAGATACCTTACTTAGAGTGAGCATCCACATGGGTCTGGGCAAACTTATACTTGGTTTGAGATGATGAGGTGATATTAGCAGGTGTTAAGGTTATGGACCTTACGCATGATGTAATTCTAGAGGGAGTGATTATTCATCCTCCTTGTTGGGGGGGCGAGTGGAGCGGCAACAAACAAGGTCTCCAAGTGTAGGGGAATGAAATGAGGTCAACTCTTTGTTTCTCTAGCCTTGGAGTTGTATGGAACGATGAGTATAGAGTCTGACACATTTTTCAGAGAATGTGTCAGAGCATATCATGTTAAATATCATGTACCATTCTCACTTTCATATTTTGTAGCTTATTTCAAGCAACGCATGTCCATTATTATATAGAGAGCACTAGCTGATAGAATCCATAAGAGAGCCGTCACACTAAGTGATACTTCTTAAGATGTTCAAGTAGTTTATAGACCAATTGACTTGCATAGCGCAAATATCTTTGATGTTGGAGTGCAGATTACAATACTATTGGGGTTTAGCTCGCTTTTAGCACTTGTGTCTCTTGCATGGCTTGATGGGTCTTCCTATCCTTCTTGGTATTCTACCAGGTCTCCTTGTTTGTTAAATTGAAATCTCCTCATTGTATGCAGATATTCTCACTGAAAAATTGTTATTCTAATTATCTTAACATATGTGATTATATGATGGGAATACATAAGAATAGAAAACAAGATGATCCACAAGTAGGTCAATCATAAAGAGAAAAACAAAAACAGAAGCAACATTAGCTTAAATGCAACTAGAAATGTAAAAAGGTGATCACATGAACCACATGAAGGTTAGGAAGACCCCATCAAGCCATACAAGGGAGAGAAAAACAAGTTAGAATGGGGCTAGGCCCCAATAGTATCAATATGAGAAATCTGCCCTACCACACCTAAGATATCCAAGCTATGCAAGTCATAAGGCCTACAAACTATTGGAGCATCTAGAGAAGCATCACATAGAACAATTGCTCTCTTATGGATTGCATTAGCCAATACTCTATATGTAACAATGGACACACGTTGTCTAATGTATGCTACAAAGTATAAGAGTGAGAGCGGTTACCTTGTCAGCTAATATGATAAGCTCTCATATGTTCCCTAACAAATATGTTGAACCTTGTGTCCATAGTTCCATATAACTCCAAGGCTAGAGGAACAAAGAGGTAACCTCCCTATATACCACCATACTTGGAGACCTTGTGTGCTACTACTCCTCTTGCTACCCATGACGATGAGTAATTACTCCCTCCTGCATCAAAACTACATTAGAAAATGATTTAAGGCCAACAAGTACACTAATAAGAAATATGACTATTAAACATTGTGAACAAACATTCTATTTTGGTCTTAACCAAAATAGACCTTTGAATTTGAAGTGATAAACCCCCGTTAGAGAAGAAGGCAACTGCATAGGAAAAACGAAGGATGGGAAGATCCCATCAAGCCGTACAAGGGAGAGACAAAAAGAGGTAACATGGGACTAAGCCCCAATAGAGTCTACATGAGAAATTTGCCCTACCGCACCTAAGATATCCGAGCTATGCAAGTCGTATGGTCTACACTTGAGCATCCAAAGAAATAGCACCTAATGTGATTGCTCTCTTATGGATTGCACTAGCCACTGCACTCTGTAGAACAATGGACACACGCTGTCTAAAATATATCACAAAGTATGAGAGTGAGAGTGGTACACCTTGATGCCTAACATGATAAGCTCTCATGCACTCCATAACAAATGTGTCAAATGTCGTGTCCATTGCTCCATATAATTCCAATGCTAGAGGAACAAAGAGATGACCTCGCTGCATACCCCTATACTTGGAGACCTTACGATCTGCTGCTACACTTGCTGCCCATCGAGGGGGATAGGTGATTATTCACTCCGAACGGGATCTAAACGTAAAGTCCATAACCACGACCTCCGCTACTATCACCTTACCATATGGGACCAAATATAAATTTACCTTGACACATGTCATTTGCAAAATATATGTACGCTCGTTCCAAACTAAGTATACACTCTCTCTAGCCATAACAAACATTATATCCCTAATGGGATCATGGATAACTATTCTCCGTCCTCCAAAATAACACTGTGTCAGGTGAACGGTTGCCGCATCTAGTGCAGAAGAGGATAAGACATTCGTCATTACCCTACGCTCGGAGTTGGCAAAGGAATGCGACCGACGCTGATATCCGGCCGGAAAAGTAGGCGGGCTGCTGGAAAGGTAGGCGGGTTTTGGAAACCAGCCTCGCTGTCCGGGTCTGCTACTCCAAAATCGTAACAGTGCAAGCTAGCTAGCTCACTTCTATCTACGGTAAAGGTTGAGGAAGGAAAGGAGTTGTCGGGACTCCAGTCGGAGACCCAGGTCCCCCGTATCCGGCAGCCGAAATCGTAACAGTACTTTCTGGCTACTAGCTACGGTTTATCCGTGGGTCCGCCAACGAAAAGGAAAGAATTCCGCCGTGTCGACTGCCGACTTCAGTCGGAGACTCATGTCCTGACGGAGCTGGGTCGCGTCGCGTACGAGCCCACGTACCGGCCGAAGTAGCGCAGAGTTGTGGTCATGACGTCTCTAACGATAAACTGTCCGTTTTAACTTGAAGCGCGCAACTAAGCCATTCTAAGCCTATACGACAAATATGAACTTTTAGTCCACAGGACGAATTTCGGAGGGAATTTCGGAGAAGAGAAGTCGGTGATTTTTGGCTTTCGGATCACTTGTAAACTTAATATCTCAAAATTTCCATGCTTTATTCAGAGAGATATCGAAAATAACTCCATCATGGTGAAAGTTTTTGCAAAAGAGCTCCATAATGCACTAAATGTTATATTCTCACTAAAATTCAAGCGAGGTGCATGGCAGGTCTCCAGGATCCTCAACCTTCTTTTATATCCGTTTTGGATCCGTTCTTTTATATCAATCCGAACTTAGATTTATTTATCCGTGTAAATGAGTACCTAAATACATCGTTATTTATTTTGCAATTGTCTTCTGCCGTTAGTAGAAGAATCCGAAACGAATATTCCGTCTGAATCTTCGTCGGTGCAAACAACCGAAGGATACTCCCGACGTTGAGGGAAAGCTTTTAGAGCGGAGGACAATGATATAATCGATGAACGAGATCTTTCTTCAAAATCTGTAGTCGATGGTGTGGATTGTAGATATAACACGGTAGTTAATTTCAAACAAATAGAGCTTCTCGAGATTTGATCGTCGTATTTTCGAAGAGCTGCTCAAGAGTTTTTCTACCAGCGACCTGGTTCTCCACACCAATGCGATCGCAGAAATTTTGAATGTAAAATTTGAAAGGTGTTCATGACTGGACCTCAGAAGTATCACGATATCATTCTTTCATATTAAAGATGGCATTGAGGACAAGATCTTCATACAATGAGAGGATTTCAAAGTCAATTCAATCTAAACTTCGATATCATGACAACTTCTTCTTTTGAAATAGGTCTCCTTGGGAGGTTGTAACGCCTGACCTAACGACGCTCTCACACCATAAGCAACTTGGCGAACCAAAAGGAGAGTTGCAGCTCATCAAAGTTGTCTATCTCAACAAGGCAGCGTTTCAATTCTTTTGTAAGTTGCATGTACTCAGCTGGTCAAGCACATGTACAAATAGGAAGGGAAAAGTAGAGTTCCAGCGAAGCTGCTTGTTCTCTTCTTACGCTTCTCACCAAGCGTTTTCAGCATTCTCCTTAACCTTGCTGACTTTATTATAATTTTATCTGTTTGACTACCAGCAGTGTATGTTGGTTAGAAACTAGACTATGCATGTGTGTTGTTAAACACTATGAATGATGCTATGGAGTTGCGTGTGATCGTCGGCCAGCGATGGGAGTCGTTTGAATTCAAGCATCACGTCTCTAGGAGAGTTCGAATATTCAAAGCCACTTCCACCCACAAGTTACCACCATTCTTCAAGATTCACCTCTACTAGGCAGCCTACCTCTACTGGTGCCTATCTGCTTTTATTTCATCCTCGAGTCATTCTTCAGGTTTCACTGCCATTCAGCAGCTTGCCTCTACTGGTACAGATGTGATCTTGTTTTGAAGTTGTTCTGATTTATTTCAGCCTGGAGTCTGATGCTGAACCTCTCTTCTCTCCAGTGGACACAACTGAATCCGATCTGCATCCTCCTCAGGTTACTCTGATTTTCCCTATCGTGGGGTACACATTGGGGTCTCTCATTATGAAACTTTGTCTTTTCTCATTTGCTCAGATATGGTTAAAAAACCAAACTTAAGCAAAATCGATAAAGGGCGACCGCGTAGAAAACACGAAGGATGGGAAGACCCCATCAAGCCGCAAAATCTATGTGGATTTTCTTCCTGGTTAGTTGGGGTTTTGGCATTACTTGTTGCTTCACCATGGATACTATTGTAGAGGCGAGAAACAACGAGGAACAGACATTTTATGAGGTCTTCTCCTCCTCTTCTTTCATTTCCGTCATGAAACTCTTTTCCGAACCCACCACGAATTGGTCTTAGTTTGGTGCCGCCATATCTGATAGGGATTAAAGCAATAATTCCGGCTCATTAATCCCCTTGATCTTTAAATCCAATGTATCACTCAGTCGAATTATGCAGTTTAGATGTGTACTCACTCCCCCGTATCTTTCCATATATGAAGCATGATGAATATTCCATAACCATGCAGTGACATCAGGGTAAATAATACGGCCTCATAAAGACTGCATGAATGCAGTACAGGGATGTATTTAAGTACCAAATCATTCAAATGATAGATGAATCTCGCGTCACAATTCCCGCGCAAAATGGAATCCGAAGAGACTAGATCATGTGGAATAAAATCTTATTTTGTCGTAATAAGAATCGTCGCTTAGGCAACATGAGTGATCAATGTGTCCGCGGACCATTCCCAGGGCGTGAAGACCGCTAAAGAGTGGACAGAGTTTACCGAGGTCGGAACTGGCTAGCCGTGTGTAGGTTTCCCGTTTTGTCCCTTAGCAGCTGCCAGATATATTTCACGGTTGTTACACATAGAACAGGCATATCGCCGCTAAAGTTTGCGGCTCGCATTAGTTGGCCAGCGTGTTGCTGTGTCCACGGACGTGTTGTTAGAGAGGGAACACACAACCGTCTTTGAAACCCGGTAAGGCGGGAGCTAATTTTAACTGAAAGTAACCAAAACACACTATTTTCGTTTCCTCGACGACGTTCTCCGTCATACAGGTATAGAACACACGTGGCAGTTGGCCACGCCATTCACTTGTTTGCGTGGCGGGAGTTAAGTGGGAAGCTTTGTAAGTAGGGCTCTCACGTAGACTCAATGCTTTCTCGCCACGTCGTAGGACGATGGAGCCCCAGAGAAGCTAAAACTCGCCACTGAGCGCGCATTGGAAGGAAAAGCGGTCCGACGTCTCTCCTCGACTGAATTTTCCGTCTCTCCGTCCTATCTGTATCCACATCCATCGTCCAATCCCGAAATTTTCACGAATTCTACTTTGACAGAGGAAGCGGAAACAATACTCTTGATCCCGCAAAAGTCGTCGAGTAACTCAAAACATTTCTTCGATCTCCTCTGTGAATGGATTATCCCCACATTGCAGAGGTTTGGTCCGAACAGTATATGGTGCTGTTACTCCTGTTAACCCTCATTCAATCTATACCAATTAGACCCGCCTCTTGATCCCTACCATTCCTTTCCCGTCCCATCTCTCTCTCTCTCCCCCGTGCTTCCCAACGATTGAATTCCCTCGTCATTCATTCTTATTCACTTCTCAACAGATTTACTTTTCCTTTAGTGAACAATATAGTCTTTTCTTGGGGACCACATCATCGTCTTGAGCGTATAAGTAAGTTGCGTGACTCACTCAATCGGGAGGTCGGTTGTAGTGAATGACAGTGAAACGTTCCGTTTCCTCACGCGGTGTGTAGTAGTCTAATTTTTTTGAGGAAAGTCGACGCTTCAATGTTGTCGAGCCGACTTCTAACAAGCACGTACGTACGACGACTTCACCAGTGTAGTAGTTGAGGGACAAGAAATTAATCCGTGGAACACCATATAGTGCCTCACTCCTTCCCCCTTCCTCAAATCAACAGCCGAGACTAACTCGTGCAACAGACAACCGTCGTCCACGAGCCGTTGCTCTCACCGCAATTCCTCCAGTGAATTGAGAGTTGAAGCCGTCACGAGACCACCCACTCCCCTCCCCCTCCCCCACATCAAACGACCATTGAACTGGGGAAAGGAAATGGAGGATTGCATACAGGCCTGACTGTGAACGTTCTTCGGCCCCGATTGAGGAAAGTACCCATTTTAACGTCGATTCTCTCTCAGTGAGTAGATTTTATAGGGACCAGGGACTCATAAGGTTAGAACGATGGAGGGAGCTGTTGGACCGGACTTAGAAGGCGGAATGAGGCATTCGATTTTTTGTTCGTTTGGGTAAGAAGCAGTGGCTAAAGTTCCAAGGTCCACGTACAACAGTTTTGTGAGATTTTAGCAAAGCTACTTCAAAGGCTATCGATAAGTATCCATCACAGCTGCCCGTGAACACCACATTGCGTGGCCATCACCTGAATTCTCCGCCGTTTGTCAGTTACTTATCGTAATCTTCAGCGAATGCCTGATCCCTTGAGATTGTAATTTCCATCGTAGTAGTGCAAGGAAAATCTTCCAACGAGAATTTGCTGCGGTCAACTGATCTTAGGGAGTTACAGTTTACGCGGACCCTAAAATTTCTGAGCTCCTACAAGTGAGTATGGACGAGACTCCACCTGTTGAGAATCCACAGCTACCTAAAGTCACTGTCTGAAGCTTCGATCGAGAGGGAAACGAGTTCGAACCGAAGTATTTTTTGCAGTCCAATCGCTCCACAACATCAGTCGATGAGTACGCAGATCTCGATTCGGATCGAACGCCACCTGCTTGGATAAAGAGAAGCTCTCTGGTCAAAAATTGCCAGCTTTACTTCTGTTGTTCTCACATTTGAAAGGAGATTGCTTTATTGTGGATAGGAGTCTGCGAGACTTCCGATGGGCCAAGCTTTACGAATCAGTTGCGGGAACACAGTCGGTCAGCAGTTATTTTCAGCTATCAGAGAAGGGGATGTGGAGTACGTGATGCGGATGATACAAGATGAGCCGAAGCTTTTGAGGGCTGGGTTTTTCTACGACCGTCTTACACCTCTACATGTTGCGGCTCAATATGGACAATTGCAGGTACTACATCAATACGAACTCGTGCGCGAGTCCCGTCGATGTTGCAGTTTGATCCATGGTAGATAAATTGTCCAGGAGAAAACAAGGGTAGCAAGATGACCCAAAACTTACAGACATGATATGACAAAGTGCACCTGTCTTCCAAATCTATAATCTTGCAAGTCACCAGACTACCGCGCTTGGGGCCTTCAATCCCAAATGCTTTGGTCAATCTAGTGAGGAAATGTCGCTAGACATGAACGACGAGTAACTTTTGCGTGTCGATGCTTCTCTGTCTGCAGTCAAGGTTGAGACGGTTGAGAGAAGCTTCTGCCTTTTCTGCTCACATATCCCCGGTGCAAATAATGATTCCGTGCAAATAATGATGGTTAGTTTTTGCACGTCGTGTGCATCCAGAGTCCATATCATCGTGCCTCAGTGGGAGCACGCTAGAGTCCAGCTTGGAATGTGTATCCACGCATTCATGTTGTTGAGTAGAGAAAGCTTCGACTTTGACCAAGGTCCAGCGAGTTGTCGAAGGTGTGGCAACCACACACCCTGAAAGCTCGAGCTTGATACAAGTGAATGCTCCACGCAAGAATGTGTCGATCCTACCGTAAGCCTACCGTATTGGGAGACATTCAATTATTGGATGTCTCTATCCTGTCACGACGGACGAGGAAAAGTACTCACCCACCAGGTCACCATAGGCAGCAGCAGATCTTGCTGCACGCCTTTTCTTGCCTAGGCCAACGGCGAAGAATAAAAGGTGACCTGGTGGGTACTCCCTTTTGGTGTCAATAGTTCGGCCAAGGAAAGACTCCTCCGGATTTTCAGATTTCGATTCGGGTACAGGATGTATGTGTGGTCCTTGTGCTTACTCACGCTGAAGTGAGGTGTAGTAGGGCACTGTGGATTTGAGAGGATGGAACTGGGATTGACTGCGTAGAGGTTGTTGTTCGAAGGAACTAATGATATTTTATCAACTCGTTTGTTGGTTACTTGTGATGACCTCAGATTCTACACATGCTCTTGGAGCGGGGCGCTCTAGTTAACGTTTTGAACAGCACTGGACAGGTGGGTGATGATGGTGACCCTGCCCTTGTCATTCTCGTCACTGTGGGAGAAAAATGTGTGGAGTTGGTAGTCTGCTCACCAGTTTTTGTTGCTTGAACACTGCATGTGCGTCTAGTTATTGTTGTACAGTGGTTCTAGTTATTGATGTGATTTTGCTGTTACGGACGGGAATGCGCAGACCCCATTGATGCTGGCATGCAAAGGTGGTCGCTGGATGTGTATTGAGCCTCTACTTGAAGCTGGAGCCAACGTAAGCTTCTCCCTCACCCAAGCCTTTATCCTAGCGAAAGTACAATTCCTATCGTCAAAAAAGTTGAGGCATTTTATTAGCATCTCAAGATATCGACATAAGTTCCGTCGAAGAACAATTTGATCTGAGCTACACCTGTAGAACGAGATTGCGAACGGATTGGATTCATTTCTGTGCATTTCTGACGTTGAGGTGACAAATCTGAGCAGGTCTTGGCGTTCGACTACACTAGGGCGAGGACATGTTTACATTACGCAGCCCGGGGTGGCCACACCGAGTGCGTTCGTCGGATTTTAGCCGCCGCGGGACAAGAGGCGATAGCTAATTCGTGGGGGTTCGTGAGGTTCGTGAATGTACGAGATGCCCAAGGTATCACCCCGTTGCACATGGCCGCTAGGCAAGGCTATGGCGGAGTTCTGCGCCTCCTTCTTCAAAGCGGAGCGCTCGTTTCCGCCACTACAACCACGACTGGCAACGGGTGAGTTCCCTTCTCTCCCCTCCAACCACAACGCTTGATGCATCTGCTCAAGTTAGTCAGTTATGAATGCCTGTCTCAGGTGGGATACAGTAGCTCTGACCAATAAGTGCTCAAGCCACCCACAAAACAATGGCCGGTGCATTCTTTTGAATCAGCCCCGCCAGACTCGGCTTGATTTCTCAGGAAGAAACCCACGTCGTGAGACTCCCCTCACTATTGGAATTAATCGAGACGAAAAAGTCTCCCATATCATGAGACGGACGCTAGAGCTTTGTAGACATTCAGACAGGAAATGAACGGGGACCACGTGGAGATTGGACTATATTCTGTAGAATTTGGTGTTTGCCTTGCCCACCGGACATGGAGTTTCGTAAGAAGCGGGATAAAGAAAGAAACCACTGATGGTTCTCTCAGCGGCACACTTAGTGGAGAATATCCATCATAGGGTTCACGTGCCAGTTCTGAATAATTACTCCCGAGGATTTGCTCTAGTTTTAGGCATGATTAGACGGGGAAAGGGAGGGAGAGATAAATTTGTGCGAATCGGTTCCTTAATGGGGCAGGAACGCAATGCTATGCGTACCCTTTCCGTGTGTGTGGAGCAGGCCTGGACATGGAAGTATGCCCATTCACTACGCTGCTCGTGGAGGATCTGTCGAGTGCGTCAGGGAGCTACTGGCGTGGGGAGCTGATCGATCTCAACGAGATCTCATAGGGTAAGCAAAAAATTTTCATGTCTCTGCAACACACCATCTGTGCTATATCCAATCCTGTTTATTCAAGTTTCTCAGAATGATCTGATTGAAAAGCTTGATGATAGAAGAAAGCAGCGATAAGTGCAGGTGAATGTGTTTTCATGCAAGTCTCTCCCTGCATTACGCCATCTGTATCCCCCTTCTGGTTTCTGAATTTCTCAATGGTCTGATTGAAAAGTATGCTGACAGCAAGGTGAAAGCAGTAGAAGTGGTGCTGAATATGTTGTCTGGGTGCTCAGATATACTCCGTACGGTATAGCTATGAAATTCAACAACACTGCGTGCGCTGCCCTGTTGAATCCTAACGGGGCCGAGCCTTTAGTGTGGCCATCACCCTGGAAGTTCATGAGCGAACTCGAACCTGAAGCCAAGTCTCTGCTGGAAGCGGCTCTAGCTCAGGCCAACGATGAAAGGGACCGGGAGATGTCTGTTTCTTCGAGATCCAGTCGTTCGCGCTCCACAAAGCCGAAATCGAGAAGGGCGAAGAAAAGGACTTTGGCAGCCGTGCTGTCAACTCCAGAAGCGGATGAAGTCGTTCCACCTCCTCCCAAGGAGGAAGAAGTAAAGGAGGAACTTCCAGAGGACAAGGCCATCACAGCTGAAGCCCCAATTGAGGTGAGATTATCTCTTTGCAAGTGCTGCCGCCTTCAACAATTTATCGTCTTTTCATAGGTTTTACTATGTTAGTTGTAGTCTTACGTAGTAAATCATGAAATGAACACTTAGTTCTTACCGTGTTGGTGTATATAAAGATATGAGCATCGCCTCCTGTTCTGTTCTATACTGTTTCGATGTCAATTTGTAGGTCGATTCTTGAGGTAAAGATTGGAGGAATTGACTTATTGTTCTAATGTGTTATGCAATCAGACTGGAGGTTTGGGTGTTCAAGAAGTCTGCTGTATCTGCTTCGAACAGTTTTGTACCATTGAAGTTATGGAGTGTGGGCATCAGATGTGTGCAACCTGCACTCTCTCGCTCTGCTGTCACAGTAAACCCAATCCAGCGATCCCGTACTCTCCACCACCTTCCTGCCCCTTCTGTCGTCGCAACATCGGTCACCTTATCATTGCCAGACCGAAACCAAAATCCCAGGAGATCAAAGAGAAGAGCAAATCACGAAGAGCAAGACGATCAGGTGGGTCGAGACACAACTCGAAAGGTGGGTCTGGTGGCAAGGGGTCTTTCAGCGGTCCTCTTTTCAGCAGCAGACTTTCTGGGGGTAGGTGTGGATCAGGTGGACGAGGTGCTTCAGGAAGAATTGCTGACCTGGACTGGCTCAGCCGTGTGTTTTAAAGCACAGCAGAATTCATTCATTCTCAAAGTTATCTTCGCTTCACAAATTTCATCCAGCTAGCTAAAGTTTTCACAAAACATCTGAAAGAAAACTTCTTCCTTCTGATGCGCTTCGCTGCAGCCCAAACCCTGCATCCCCGCTGGCAAGTCGCCCCAATTTTTTCTCTTTTGGAGAACTGAACTGTCTCCAGAAGAGTCTCCAGTCTTCAGAACTCCAAGATTAGTAATCCTGACAACAGCTATATCATTGAGTCAATTTGGGAGATGTCAATAATACTGGCAAAACCAGAGCACCAATAGCATTCAATTACTCTTTACTCATGAGAAAGGCCACTGTCACAATCATTCTCCCTGGAATTTTTCCAAGGCGGCTTTACAACGTCCTAATCATCTAGATAGATGTTCGCCTATAACCTACCTTTCCCATTGCAGATTACTCCTAGTCCATTGTCGTACTAGGATTTTTTTCTTGGGAGCGCTGGCCGAATTTTATTAAGCCATTGAGCCGCGTTTTATTCCTTCCGCCAGTGTTACCAGGTGCGTTCATAGATAGATGGTCACCGTTTCTAGCAACAGACGAGATTACTGTACAAATCTTAGAAGTGTCCACATTGTATACCATATGCTGTAGGACATGGTGTGCTAATCAGTAGCCCACTTTTCGTGATTGGTGGTAAGTCAATCTACAGACAACACCAACTGGTGTTTTTGTACACATGAAATGCAATTGAAGTCCTCTTTTATCTTTTCGGATTAAAACTTGAAGAGCTCCTTCAGCGCCACCTGTTTGACTCTCGATCAATTTTTGTTACGTACTTTCAAGTGTTTGATGGTAATAGAGATGACTAGCAACCTGAATACCAAGAACCGGGAACCGAGCCTTGTTCGTCTACTTCTTAAGATGGTTTACGGTTCACTGAATCAGCAACACTGTAGTTTCCCCAGTAAAAAGAAGTACACATTTCCCTCCAAACCTGAGAGAACACTCCAGCCTTCGTTGCTTGAGCTTTTACTCACTCGGAAAGGTGTGGGAATATATGCTTTGATAGAGAAGTATGCCCACCTATTCCCAATATTGCAGACCATCACTTTTTGGAAGACCAAGTGCTATTCACTGTTTTTGTGAAATCAAGATGGATATAAATATCCTTAACACTTGGTCATTCTCCGCATGATAATTCAGCCTGATGAATCTTAATCACCCAGCGTTTTACAACTCTCACGCCAATACTGTGATTGTGGTAAGAATAGGGCATGAAATAAGAATTGCTGCGCAGCTACTTCGCTTGTTACTCCCTTCTGGAAGCCGAAACCATGGGATTTTTTTCTGTCTACAGATCTTAAATTTACTTCTACGAACTGGGACTCACTCAGGTCTCTTTTCTCCAGATGGAGACTGACAGCTATGTGTCTCACTCGTCTCGTATTTGCCGTTGAACCAAGGACGGAAAACAGTACATCGTCTATTCATTTCGATAATAATATTTCCTTTGCAGCAAGTGCACAGCCAACGATGTGAAATGCACAACGTTTCATTGCTGTCTACTTAGTCCAGAATAAACCATTTTGACTCGTCATTCACCTCTAGTGCGTTCATGCAACTACCCAAATTACCCGAAACTGATCACCAAACTATGATCATGCAACTTCAGCATCCACTTTAATGAACTTCAAGTTGCTCGGACGAACAGATCAGAACGGAAGATCTGCGACTGTTGCTGGTTAAATCTCAAGAAAACCAAAACTAATACGAAGGCATGCTAAGTAAGCTTCATAGTCCTACAAGGTATCAAACTCTGCAGCTCTGGTGCTCTGCCCAATTACCAAGTACGAGATTGTTGTTCAACGTCAAGAAATGCGCAAAGATTCTCCTTCAACCACAATTTGATGCACGTGAAGTAAACCAAAACATTGCAAAGCCCAAGAACCCCAGTACCTACGGCATCCAGCTACTGCTCTAGAAGAACGGGTGGAAACCTTCTCAGCAAAGTATTCTAGAAGGATCGGTAGGGACACTATTGGTTAAAGAGTACCTGTTTTCCTTTCCAACCTAGGAAGAGCGAGAAACATAAAGCTGTCCCGGGGCAGGACGCCCCTCTGTCAATTAGCTTAGTGACACCCGGGTCACTCTTTTCTACGTTCTTGATGGCAAAGCCATTTGGATCCACGGTTTTCTGTAACCG
The DNA here is from genome assembly GCA_948567375.1 of Lunularia cruciata. NCBI lineage: Eukaryota > Viridiplantae > Streptophyta > Marchantiopsida > Lunulariales > Lunulariaceae > Lunularia > Lunularia cruciata. Next base: position 63,092,602 of record OX419758.1, read on the forward strand.
AGATTTGCGTATACAGCACGGTAGTTGCAGATTTGCCCTCCTGGTACCAAGATCTTTCAAGACCTCGCTCAAACTGGTTCTGTTTTGAGGCAGAAACACAGCTTTGTTGCGGCTTTTGCCTCTTTCTGGTCCCAGCGTCTTATCAGTTATCCTAAACTTACTACAGATGTTGAGGCACAAAGCCTTTTCTACTGTCTTGGGAACCTCATTGTATCATGAAAAGTTTTAAACTGTTGTACTTAGATCAGAAATCTCTCCGAGGCAGGAGAGGCAAGAAAAAGCTTCAAGCAGCACCTTCTGGATGTGAAGTAACTCACCAAAATATCCTGCAACGGCTCACAAACCATCGAGTAACAACCCTTACGATTGGCCGCAAGAGAGAGTTGACTTAGAGATTCTTATAGACGAACCCTTAGTTTTCTTATTTCTCTAGCACTGCAATAGGCGTAGAGCCAACCAACATCCTCCTCTCACTTCAAGAAGCCTGACCGTTTTCTCATATCGATATGGCTAGAGATTGTCTGCCCTAGCATTTAAAGCTGAGTCACCTCATACAACCTTCTCATGTCAAGGCTAAACCCACACCTATTCAGCAAGAAAGTGAGTATTTATCACCCATTTATAATATTCACTCCCCAAAGTGCTGCGAGCGCTTACCTTGTTTAAAGAGGAAGGTATCCGAAGTCAATCAAAGCACGCCCCAACAAAACTTGGACACATTCAGATTCAAGATTCAAAGTCTTATCCCATAGCAATTAAGACTGCTCTTCCGGAGGTTAGGTTGCTCCACCAAATTCCAAACCTCAAGCACAACGCAGCTGCTGCCAGTGAAGCACAGCCGGTATGCCAGTCAGTAAGTCAGTCACATACAAAGAAACCCTTAAAAGCACAAGAGCCAAAAGTGGTAGAGACAAGGCACTGTTCATGTTAGAGCAGCCAAAGAACTACCACCAATTTGGAAATGAAACTGAAACACTGTTTCTTTGAGTTGTCGATTCCACACTACAAGAGAGAGGCCTTGCTGGTTAACAATGGCTCTGCGTTTTATGATTTTAAGAAAGGGCTCGACTCACCGGCACCTCGGGCAACAGCAACGCGGACCTGAAAGTAGGGCAGGCTCACTCAACTTTGTTTTGTTCAGAGTCCTGCCAAATTTTCACACGCAAAGAGACGAGAAAAGCACCTAAATGAAAAAGCTAGACTAACTATATGACAAAAAATGAGGCCAACCATTTCTGTCTTAAAGATACAGTTTGTCTTCTTCGGTCCAAACTCATATCCCAATGGGAAGACTTCGTATGGGAGAGGGGGCTCGGGCCAACCGCAGAGAGAGGCCCCCAGAAGCAGTCAAGTCTTGTCTAATCTTCCTGAGGAACGCAGGAGTGAATCTGATCCTTGTCATCCTGAGTTCATGGAGATCGATTTGATCCCCCACTACTCCAAGTCAAAACTATCCACATCATTGAGTCAAAATTATACACTCGTCTCCAGAGGCCTCAGGACCTCTTCCAAGGTATCAGAGAAACGAGTTCGAAATATCTTCCACATGCAAGAGAGCGAGAGCGAGTCAACCGCACGCAATAGAAGTTTATAAACAGATCCACATCTTGTTTCACCCTATTGTCCAACTTATCCCCTTCCCTTCATAATCAAGGCAAGAAGCGAAGAAAAAGAACTCAGATTCCATTCCAGGACCTTTAAGTAACACTCGAGTTCTTACATTCAAGAGGTATTCTGATCGAGAACCCATGCTGCTGCAAAGGCAGACTATGGAAAGCCTCCTCTCCACCAGTTGCACTTTATGTTCAATCCAAAGCTTCGCATCTCCAGAAGCCCCCTTTTCTGGTTCAGTTTCAGGCTTTTGCATCTTGTAATAATTTGTAACTATTGACTCGCAATAAGGTACTAAAGACCCATCAGGTATATCTCTTGAAAAGCACTTATATATCCTCAAATAAATGGTACTATCAATAAGGTATTAAGGAACGTATCATTCTTGATAGTCCTGACTTGCTATTTTCTTAATAACATAAATGTAGAAAGGTATGAATGTATTTAAATCTAGAGTGAGCGTTCTGAACTCAACCGCAATTATAAGAATCAGTGAAAGTCTTTATGGATGTAAATGCTCTTCCTGAGGCAGGAATAATTCAGCTACTTGCCAGTAGAGTCTTCACGAGAAACTTTTAGAAGTTACCAAGAAGATTTTTTGATCCCAAGAAATTCACGGTAATGAGCCAAAACACGTTAAATTAAACAAGTAGCAAGATAATTGATAATAAATAAATACTTTCGTGGAGGAAGAGCTAAGCTTTACTTATACAACTGGTCATTATTAATCACATATTCAACTGACATGTATTAATGTATTAAGACCATCGTTATCCTTCGATTTTTCTCAAAACTCAATCAAATAATGTATCATAGGCTTAATCATATTCTTTAGTCTTTCACGTACCCTCCAAGTCTGTAGTTTCATTATGCTTCATACGTGTAGTATAATGGAATACATTGTGCACTAAATAGTTCAAATAACCTTAAAAATACATCAAAGCTTGCAATAAAGGATGGACACTCTAGGAAGCGGTATGGTATCCTTTAAGAGTAGATCTAGTAACTTTTTGGATCAATTTTCTATCATGATATTTGTAGTGCCAAAGCTAGTTTGCTTGGATATTAGAATGTTAATCTGGATAGTCATAACTATATTGATAGTTATTCAAAACTTATTTAATGACGTCCAGATTTCATATTAGGGTTAGTGATTACACCGTTAGAGCTACCATTTGCATCATCATATGGACAGTCAATTGCACCATTAGGGTTGGAGTTTCAGGTTAAGTCCAGAGGGGTATATCTTTGAAATGCTACTCTAGATAGCTCACTTATCTGATGTTGAGTTTTGGTGGTGATGGACAAAGACTGATGAGCGTCACCTAGTCTCTTAGCTAGAGTAGATGTGGCTTGACAGTGTAATCAATGGTCGTTGTTTATAATTTGTTGAGTTGAGAGTTGCATTTTTTATCCAAGTTGAGTGTGATTAAATTGATTACATCAAAGAAGTGAGCCAAAGGGAAATCGGGTGCACGAAACTATGGACATGGTGGTATCTCTGGGCCTAGTGCAATCAATGGTGCCTTTGATAGATGTTACCTGATTTCAAATCATTTGAGTGGAACCTATGCAGAAGCTTTGTCAAATTTGCATGGGAGACTTTATTGAGTTGAGAGTTGCATTTCTGATCCGAGTTGAGTATGTGATTGAATTTGTTAAATCATATAAATCAGATTGGGTGCAAGAAACTATGGACTTTGGTGGTATCTCTACACGTGGTGCAATTGATAGTACCTTTGATTATTGTTACTTGATTTCAATTTCAATTGAGTGGAACTTGTGCAAAAGCTCTTTTAAATTTGCATTGGAGATTTTACAAATATCAAACCAAGTACAAAAGCTCTATCAAATTTTCAAAAATCAAGTCAATGGGTGTTTAATTCAAGAGCAAAAGAGTGAAATTAGAGACCCTAGAATTGCAAATTGGACATTTACATCTGAAAAGAAAAATTGGAGATAGATTGAGAATTTGATCTTTCCAAATTAGGGATTGGAAATCCACATCCCTCAAATTGGAGAGATTATGTTGTTTTAGCGGAGGACTCAGGGGTTTTCTAGATTAGCAAAAGGCTTGGAGGTTTGTTTTATTGGCAAGGGGCATCTAGAGTTGGAAGTTGCTTGAGTTTAGGTCAAATTTGGTGGAGGTTGCCCTATCTAGTGCTCAAGTTAGTGGAGGTTAGCCAAATTGTAAAGGTTTCAATTAGTGTGTGTCCAATTCAAGGGGAAGAGAGTGAAATTGGAGGCCCTATGGTTGCAAATTGGAAATTTGCATCTGAAAAATTGGAGACTGATTGAGAATTTGATCTTCCCAAGTTAGGGATTGGAAATCCACATCCCCCAATTTGGAGAGATTTTGTTGTTTTAGCAAAGGACTTAGAGATTTTCTAAATGAGCAAAAGACCAAATCCCTTGAACTGGGGAGATTGTGTTGTTTTAGTGGAGGACTTAGGGGTTTTCTAGATTGGCAAAAGGCTTGGAGGTTTGTCAAATTGGTATAGGCATATGAAGTTGGAAGTTGCCTGAGTTTGGATCAAATTTAGGTGGAGGTTGCACTACCTAGTGTTGATTGGAAAGGGTTCAAATTGGAAGATGAAAGGGTTGTGGGCTAGAGAGGCTAAAGGCCTAGCTAGAATGGCCAATAAACCAACTTGCTAGCATGAGACCAGCTAATTTAGATGGTTTCTTGGTATTCTTTTGATAAAAAGAGCACTCCTTCAAGATTATGCACAATAAAGTTTGAACCTTGGATCTTTATTTCCTAGATTGGTGCCTTAGCCAATTAGTACACCTTCACTTGTTATTCTAAGGATTGATGTACTCATATATATACCTATGCATCTTTGTCTAAGAGAGGAGGTTTGATCTCATTCTTGGTGATCTTGGTAGCATAAGAGTAGATAAGTGTTTCTATTATGTCAAATACCAAACAGTTTTAGAGTCAATCCAATTTGGATTTATGATTTGATTATTTAGATTAATTGTGATTGCTACCTCTCTATTCTCTAGTTCCTATTTTTGTGAGATATCTTGATATTTAGAGCATTGGTATTTAGGTGTGCTCTTGGTAGTGAGTGATGTTGTTGGTGTGATGATCTGTAGACCCTACGAGTGCATGTTGTGATAGTATGTTATAGGTTGCACTTTTTTTATACTTCAAGGATAAGAGAAGAGAGAAAACACATATTCACACTCAATCATCTGAGGCCCCAAAGGAGCACCTTCTCTTTATTATATAGACAAAGAGGATCTCCTTCGAGGAAGCTCCACCATAGGATTAGGCACACAAATAGGTGACATGTCAGCAAGCTCCACCCTTGGATTACTTACTTTGATGGGTGACATGTTGGTCCTGGTCCTGGTCCTATCTGGTTGGTCAAACAAGCTTTAACAAGAGAGAATCTTTTAGAGAATCTTCTTGTAGGAATCTCAAAATCACATGGATGAGGTACCATTGGAAAGCTCTTGATGAGACAAAGCAAGAGGGAGGGAAGGCTAGCCTATTCTCTCTAGTGGAGGGGGGAATGTGCACATTTTTGAGGCCTGATTCATCCATTTAGGCCTTTGAAATTGCCTTCAAAGATTTCCAGCATATTTCAGTTCCTACTCTATTAGTAGACGTCCCCTTTTGGTGATACCTCTTTTTGATATGTTTAGTCCATCATGTGTAACATTATTCCAGATGTTACCAAACCAATTTTGCATTTAAATCATATGTCTAGCTATTGGTTCTAAGGTTTTCAAGTCTATTTCAATTTCTGCACTATTTGTAGAAGTACTCTTTTGGTGATACTTCTATCTGATCTCTTTTGATCATCATGTATAACATCATTCCAGATGTTATACAATCAAATTTCACATCCAGATCATATGGCTAGCTCTTGGTATTACAACTTTCCTCTAATGTATATATATAATTAGAGTCATATTAGTGGGTGGTGTCTGGTGGTTGGTGGCACTTGGGAATAAGGCTTGCAATTTGCAGTACATTATCATAATGGAGTTCTTTGAGGATTCTACAAGAGATTTTGTTACAATATACAATGAGTTTCCATGGAAGGCATTTGATATTGCATGTATCTCACGTCCCAATTATGGAGAAGATTGATTTTGATTTGGAGTGTGACACAAAAGCTAATTCAATGGAGAGTGCACATTGTGTGTCCACACCATTTTTATGGGATATAAACAAGATTTATAGGGCTTCCAAAAGACCAAGCACTACTTTGGAACAATGGGTATCATTGGGCTGAATGACTTCATCTAAGAGTTTTTTAGTTGGTGTGATCTATAGTAGATGTAGAACCCGACTTTGTTCACATCCTTCATGGCATGAAAAGGGTTGTTTTGGCACTTGGAGAATCCATTTATGGATGAATATCATGAGTTTAGGAGAGCACACTTGGAAGAGATTGAGATATGGAGATAATACTGATCTCTAGACTACATCTCTATCACTTTAGGCTTGGTTTCTAGAGGTAGATTGGTAATACCCACGAGTTCTAGCTCTATTAGCATTGGTGTATCCAATAGAGGCAAGCTTGTTAGAGATTATGCTATTACAAGAGGAGGTACCATTACAAGAAAGGATGTAGTACCAAAGTTTAACCCCATGGTGGAGGTATTCTAATGCTTGAGGTAGACTACCAAGTGATATAGACTAACAAGTTGGAGAACTTATGACAATTCCAACAAAAGGCTAGATAGGGCCTAATCAAGGCATACAATTGCTTGAGATGGCCTACTAGTTTCACTCAAGGAGTTACTAAGGCCCAAGAAGTCTAGTTTTGATCTAGGATATTGGACAAGGATCTATGATGTAGACTATGTAATGCTATATTGATACAAGTTATCTCATTGACTTTGGTGATGGTCTTTGATTTGGTTGAGTGCATCAAGCGCACCATGGTGAAGGAGAAAGTGGTGACATTTGGATTTGGTAGGGAGACCTCATCCACAAAATAAAGTTTTTGCTTTCAAGAGCAAGTGGACAACACTAATCTTGTGGAGTGCTTAGTGCACCTAAACTTACCCTCGCTTTTTGGTCAACAACCACTAGTGAGTGGTGGTGTTATTTGTTGGACTTGTGGTGGACTTCATCACAAGAGAGTGCACCCAAGGTAGTAGGCATGATACCTCTTGAGCACCATAACTAGCTTAGGCAATGTGACAATTGCTATAGATTTGGTCACTCTAGTGACCAATGCTTTGATCTTTAGCCAAATTTATAGAATGGTAAGGCTACTATGGTGAGTGGTAAAGGAGCTCCGAGTCATGGAGGAAGGGGTGATAGAGGTGATGATAGGAGACCTCCACCTAGTAGAGATATAGTAGTACCTAACCTTGCTTTTGATATAGTCATGGCTATTTGGATTGAGCAATTGGAGCAAAGATTGGCTAACATGGCTATAGCTTAGAGGAGATCACATTAAATTGTTGAGACTTCCATCTTATATGTTGGTGATAGAGATGTCTATGACTTAATGTATGGATCAGCATAGTTAGATGCATCTACCATAATGTCTAGGAGTGTCATACATGCTCTTGATCCTAGAAGAACATCAATGGAATTAGATTCACAAAGCAAAGAGGCTGGTAAACAAGTCAAACTCCCTCAATCTTTCATACTTTTTGAGGCACTATAGAGAATATCCATGGCTTATATACATCCTTTGTTTCTAATCCATCTTTCTTTTCTTCTTGTGTCCAACTCCCTCCTCTTCCTATCCTTATCAACAATTATGAGGAGTATGAAGTTGATCTTATCCTTGCACATTGCCAAATTTTATGTGGTTGCCAACAACATATGGAGTACAAAGTCCTTTGGAAAGGGTATCCCTTTCATGATCCCACTTAGGAACCTCTTTCTCATCTCTAAAATGCACAAATGGCCATCTAGGAGTTTGAAGCTTCCATGGTGAAGAGGACGTCATTAACTAGCAAGGTACAATATGTAACAATATGGAGTTTACCAATGAGTTAGTCAAGATTAACAAAGTAGCATGTAGGACAAATTAGCCAAGGATTATAAAAATATTCTAGAAGAATCTAGGAAGCTACTTAGTACCTTCCAAGTATTGAGTAGTGTGCATGCCAAGTGGTGAGTTTTAGGAGGAAGCTTCCCAGTTAGCTTAGCTGGCATGCCCAGTAGGTGGTTTTTAAAAGAAACCTTCTTGGGAAGCTTCCCAACTAGCTTAGCTTGCATGCCAAGTAGACGGTTTTTAGAAAGAAACTTCTCAAGAAGTTTCCTGGTTAGCTTGGCTTGCACTCTAAGAAAACAACTTTTAAGAAGCTTCTCAAGAGCTTTGTGTGTTCCCTATAAATACCAAAGCCCAAGCTCATGCTAGGCATTTGGAGTTTCACTCATTCAAGAGTCCCAATGTGAATCTTCACTTTGATCGTCCATTCTCTTATTTCTCTTTGGTCTTTTACACTCAACCTCCATACAAGCAACCTTGAACAACATGGAGAGATGAATTGGAGAGGAGGATGTTGAAATCAAATCAAAAAACAAAGATCACCAATAAATGTATCTTGCGGTGTTACTTGCTCAATGCAAAAGAGTGAAAGTAGGGGGAGGAAGAGGATGAGTGCGTAAAGATGGAGGACGACAAACGTATAAGTGATTATCAAAATGGAGTCCTAGAAGGCAATCAAATGAGAGTATTGAGAGACCTTGGAGCAACAAAGAACTTTTTGTCATGCTCTATTGCAATAAGGTTGGGGATGGAAGTAGAGAAGGATGAGAATGAAGAAGTAGAGCTACCTATTGGTCAAACAAAGAGGATTGAATCATTACCTAGAAATATAGCACTCTCTATAAGAGAGGATCATGAAGCAATTGAGTGGTATGGTTAGCTCATTATGATGCAATCTTAGGCATGTTATGGATGGAGCACTACAATCCCACTGTTGATTGGAGAAAGACAGTAGTGAGAACTAGCCAATGGAAGATCTTTGGAGTTAAAGAAATATCACAAAGACAAGAATTGTCTCTTTATGTCATAGCGACAATATCTATTGATAAGACAAATAGATGTCTCATGGGTCTAATAAGAGAAGTCCAAAGTTCACGACTCAATGGAAAAATTTTGAGAAATTGAAAAATGTGATCAATGAGTTTCAAGATGTCTTTTTGAATGATTTACCTCAAGATTATCACCAAAAAGAAGAGTAGATCATAAAATTGAGATACTTCATGGGAAGATACCTCCTTATAAGGCCCCATATCAACTATCACCTTATGAGTTGGAAGAGTGTAAGGCTCAAATCAAGGATATGATGTAGAGAAGGTTTATCCAATCCATTGTATCACCATATGGGACTCTTGTCTTTTTTTATGAGCAAGAAAGATGGGACAATGCGCATGTGTATGTACTATCAAGGACAAAATCAACAAATGATGAAGAATAAATACCCATTACCTCAAATGGATGATATGTTTGATCAACTCAATTGGGCAAAGCACTTCATCAAAATTTATTTAATAGAGCAATTACAACCAAATCAAGATTGCAGAGGAAGACATACACAAAGTTACCTTTTGAACCAGGTATGGTCACTTTGAGTATTTGTTGATGCTATTTGGCCTCACCAATGCTCCAACCACTTTCATTAGTTTGAAGAATGACATATTTTATCCATACTTGGATCAATCTATTATCGTTTTCCTTGATGACATCTTAATCTACGACAAGATGATGATGGAGCACAAGCAACATCTATGAGAAGGCTTTTGTAGTGGAGATAGATCACAAATCCCTAGTCTACCTCAAGATACAAAAATATCTATCTTGTCAAAAGATTTGGTGGGTAGAGAAGAATGGTTCAACATGACAATCATGTATGTGGAAGGCAAGAGCAACTTATAGATGCATTCACCTAAATGCTTATGGCAAACAATCTAGGCAAACAATCTAGTTGTAGAGATCAAGATGAACCCATAATTCTGGCCAAGAATTCTTATTGTTATGAAGACTAACCCATATATTGTAGGAGCTCAATTATTCAAGTATATAACCAATACCAAAGGACTCACCAACTGTGATAGCAAGTAATGGATCCTGGATGCCCCAAACCTAAGAACCACTATCCTAGTAGAATGTCATGATTTTGCCATTGCAGGTCATGTTGGAATAGAGAAGACCTTAGATGCAATCAAACGCCATTACTATTGAGCTGAGATGAGCAATGATATGATGGAGTACGTTCAAAGCTGCCTACTTTGTCAACAAAATAAAACCTTGAATCAAGCTCACATAAGACTCTTTTAACCACTCCTTACTCTTTCACAACATTGGGAATAGGTTAGCATGGATTTGGTTTGTGAATTGCCCAAGACCACCCCAAGTTTTGACTCCATTGTAATCTTTGTAGACCAATTAAAAAAATGGATTCATATGTGTCCTACAATCAAGGATGTAATTGTTCCACAATTTGCTTAATTATATTTAGCTATAATCCTCACCATGGCTTGCTCATCACCAATTGAGGCAATCAATTCATTGGTTTGTTTTCAAGAACACTCTTTGGCATCTTCAAAACCAAATTGGTTGTGTCCATGACATATCTCCACAAATTGATGGACACATAGAGTGGGCTAATCACACTATTGAGGACATGCTTTAGGGCTTCACTTTAGAGGATTAAGAAAGGTAGGACACCTTAATCATTGGTGGAATCTGCTTACAACAATTTGGTGAATGCATCAACACAAGTCACACCATTCTTCCTCATGTATGGTGACCACACTTTCACACCATCAAGCTTGGTAAAGATCCATCTCATGGCTACAAAGGTTGACATTGTCAACACTTTTGTTTCTAGAAACCAACAAGGTGTGGAGAACACCAAGCATAGGTTGTAGATCACCCAAAATCAATAGAAACAATATGTAGATGCACATCATAGGCATATGGAGTTTACTTTTGAGGAGCAAGTCTAGTTGTCCACAACCGACTTCATGTTAGTTGGCCCTTGTAAGTTCAAACCTCGTTTTATTGGGCCTTTTCCCATCCTCCATCAAATTGGTGCAATGGCCTATCACCTCAAGCTACCAACACACATGAGGATCCATCTAGTGTTCAATGTGTCCTTACTATCCACATATGCACCTTGACCTTCCCACTTGCCTTCCATACAAGAAGTTAAATCTTGTCCAACACTCATTGATGGCATGAAAGAATATGAAGTCAAACATATTCTCCAAAAATGCATTTGTGGTACCCACTATTTGTGTGTAAAATATCTTGTACAATGGAAAAGGTACCAATTGTGTGAGACAACATGGGAGCAAATAGTCAACTTGATACATGCACCATTGTTAGTGCAATCTTTTGAGTCAAAAACTTTGTAATGAGGACGTTGTGTGTTAAAAGAGGAAGGTTTGTAATATAATTAGTTAGACATATTATCTAGATATAGAAATTGTCTTGGTAATATTGGAAAGGATGTTATATATGATGGGCTAAGTAGATCAGATAGAGGTGTCATCAAAACAGCACTTCCACTAATAGGGTAGGAGCCAAAAACACCCTAAAAACTTTAGAGCCAATTTCAAAGACCTAAATAGATGAATTCCTCCCTCCCCCTGCAACCTCTATGGGAAAGGCTTGCCTACTCCCCTTACTATTTATCTCGTCAAGAGCTCTCCAACAATAACCTACCCATGCAATTTTGAGCTTCTTATAATAAGATTCTCTAAAGATTTCCTCTATTCAAACTAGTTTGACCAACTAGATAGGACAAGGATCAAGATATCACCCATCCATACAACTAATCTAAGGATGAAACTTTTTGACATGTCATTAATCCATGCATTTGATCCAAGGGTGAAGCTTCATTTAAGTGGATCCTCTTAGCTATATAATAATATATATATAAATATATATAGCTATATAAATGTGCTCCCTTGACGCATTAGAGGATTGAATACTGAAGCTTTGTATTTCTTTCCTTGGGTTTCTCTTGGGGGTTCTCCTATCCTTGGAACATTACAACATCTTTCTCTCCTTACTTTCTACTTTTTGGACAAGATCCAAATTTAACTACAAAAATGTTGCAATGTTATTGTACTTTTGGACTTGGATGATCAGAATGTATGAGCAAACACCTATTCTCAAAGAGTAGAGACCTTTTGAAGAGTGATGTGGATGTCATTTGAGAGTTTAGCAATTGCTTAACATATAGATAACTTATACTATGCAACTATTTGAGGAGGAGCTAATAGTTCCTTGATTTATTAATTTCATCCAAGTTATTATGTTTATCTACAAATAGATTATACCAATGACACTTGATATGACTACAAGTCACACTAACTTGGGAGTGCAAAAGGGTTGGCCTTCTAGAGTCCTCATGTTGGAAGGACGTGATGGTGTTGTTTGGAAGGATCATATGTGCAATTGTGTACCATGTCACCTCCCAAATATTGATGGGAATATGGACCCAAGCTTGGTAGTTGTATGTATAGGCTTGTGACGTATGTTATGTGGCTCTTCTAGTGGAGTTGCCACTTTGTTGGTGTGTGATACTTGTTTGATTATTGTTTTTTTGATAGGATGGCATGTTTGACTTCTCTCCTCATGGCGGTTCCACAAGGACAACAACTCTATCTTTGATGTACTTGACCCATAGCTAGTTCACTCCTTATAGGGTATAGATTGCAAACATTCAATTAACAATGGGGCTTGATAGCACCCGGCCTCTTGATCTTTGCCCACCATAGGACATATCCATACTTTGAATAGATAGGTAACTAGAGTTAGAGAGACCTTACCATCAACTAGAAAGGAAATTATGGCACTTTAGAGTTTATGTATGACTTTTATATGAGTTGTATTTTTATAATGTATGATGTATGAGCAATGTCTTTAATGTAACTATGCATATACATATAACTATTATCAAAACATTTGCCGTGCCAAAGCTGGTTTGCTTGAATGTCGGAGTGTCAGTCTTGGCAGTCATAGTTATACAAGTAGTTGTTGAGAGGCTACCTAGTGATGGCCAAATTTTGTGTTAGAGCTAGTGGTCACTCCATTAGTGCTACCATTTGCACCATCAAAAGGACAGTCAAATGGGCCATCAATGGCACCATTATGGTTGGAGTTCCATATCAAGTCTAAAAGGGTATACTTTGAAGTGTAGCTCCAAAGAGCTCACTTCTTTGATGATGAGCCCTCAAGCTCCTCGTTATGGTGGACAAAGACCAGCAAATGTTGCATGGAGTCTCTTGGCTATAGTGGGTTTGATTTGATAGTTTAATTGGAGACCGCTGTTGACAGTTTATTGAGTTGAGAATTGCATTTTTTTAATCCAAATTGAGTGTGTGATCAAGCAAATTATTGTGATACTTTAGAGTTCATGTGTGATTTCTATATTGGTCGTCTTTCTATAGTGTATAATATTGACAATGATGTATGTTGTGTAATAATACATATATGCATGACATGTATCTAGAATCAACTAGATTCTGAATAGGTAACTTCTTCTTTCCTATATTTACTAAAAGAATTTTCAAATTGAAGGCAATTATTGACCCAAGAATAACCAAGGAACATATTGTAAAAAATGTACTCATGAGCACATGGAAGATATTTGAATCCTTTTCAAACTAAGGATACTTGAATAGAATAGGATAGTGAGGGGTATTAGTTGAGAGCATCCTTTAAAAAAAATGCAAAATATGTTGGAAGTGGAGTGTTGCATTTATGTATCTTATATCTTTATATATGTATCTTGTATCTTTGTATATTCCCATTTGAGTGACAGATTTGGACATCAAAGTTTTTGTTACTAGCAAGTTCTTGGTTCAATAAGAAGTAGAATGCATTTTAAGACTTGGTTTGCTTACTGTTATTGAGATGAATGAGCTATTGGGTGACTAAATTTTTTTATTATTTATATAATAATTATCAATTACCCGTCATAAAATAAAATGGATGAAGAATAATTTTCTTAATTATGTCAGATATGATTGAGGACTGCTAACTAGACTGCTAACTAGACTAGACTGTCACTTTTGCCCCTCTCCATTTTTTAAGGTTAACAATGTTTTATTTTTCTGCAGCCATGTGCACTTAGAAAATTCTGCACAGATTTTAATATTTGCTCATATATGATTGAAGACTGCTAGCTGGACTGCTAACTAGACTAGACTGTCATTTTTTCCCTCTCCATTTATAAAGGTTAACAATGTTTTAATTTTCTGCGGCCATGTGTACGTAGACAATTCAGCACACATTTTAATATTTTCTCATATTTGAATTGCTGGCGAGCCAATTATCTATAAAAAAATTCCTATAAAAGAAACCTAAACGAATAAGATTCCATGCGAAAATAAATAAATGCCATAAGAGACGATCGGAGGATTTTGAGTATTTATGTAAGTCTTGAACCAAGAGAATGATTTCCAAACGAAAGACCAAAATAAAATAAAATTTATGGACTTAATGTTGTATGGAAAAAATTCCTTTTAGTGTATAGCTTGTCTATGGAGACGATCAATAATGAGACACTGGAAGATTAGAGATCGTCAGCTTGAAGAAATACTTTATCCATGTGGCCACTTTAATGATTAATGAAATTCCTTCTCGACATTCTCGATCTTTCCATGTCCTTCTCATTCAATTTGTCATGTTAGTTCTAAGGTTTTCTTTACAAATGATAAATAAATAAATAAATCTGTTTATTTATTTATTTATTTATTGAACAGCTTTATTTGAGGACTTTCCTTGGCGTATGGCCAAGGAAAGTTTGCATGCATGGCAACTCATTTTCTTTTTCTGTATGCATGGCAACTTTTTGTTGTTATGATTTTGCAATAATTCTTCGAGTGCCCTACTTTTAAGATTCGGAAGCGCTTCACTTGAGCAAAAAGAGTTAATTGAATTTCTTGATATACTTCAACCGTTACTATTTCGTGGGTGCCTACCTATCTATTAAATGAGAGATGATTTCTTAAAATAAGTATCTTCTTCGCATTATGTTCAACCATATGCAAAATAAGATTTTGCAGACAACGATACAGTTGATATTTTGACGAACAAATTTTGACCTCAAAATACGACTTCTCATGTAGATATATGAAGGTAGAAATTTCGTCATTTTCTTTTCTACTTTCCTTACATGCATTATCTACCGTCCAGATATATGTAATTAATTAATGGCCAAAGATTGATATTGAATTTTAGCTCGCATTTACATAATATGTTTATATTGCAGACGGTTGGTGGGTTCGCAACTTTTGATCTCAAGAACTTCTACATAAAAAGCCCCAGATACACTAAGTTGAAAGGAGTTGTGTTCTTGTTGAAGTCCCAAAGCAAGAATAATGGTTCATTCGTCACCAAGGCCCATTAAATTTATTGTTTCTTAAGTGAATTTTTTGGCGAGCTGATCGAACCAGAGTGTATAATGTTTTGTCGACCATATACCAAAACTTGATATAAAGTGTCTGCTTTTTATGTAGTACTTTGTATCTAAAAGGGGTTTCTGTTTCTTTTTAGAATCCCCGACAAAAAGAAGTTCGAATTTACAACCATTCAAAAGGAAATGTGAAGTTTTTATCAGCATGGACAAGGTTCTTTTTTCTTCAAGTGTGCCAATTTCATCAAATAATCCTTTTAAGTTCTTTTGAGATCCATACCCAATTCAATGGACTCTGAAAATTACAGTAATATTAAATCTCAAACCTTCTAAATTATTATAAACCTCAATATTCATTATACAGTAAGCATTTGAAAGTAGTAAGTTTATATATTGCCACCACCATCGGTTCTTGGCAATCGTTGACTTTTTTGTCTTTTTTTCGTGTATATATATATATATATATATATATATATATATATATTCTGAAAACATATATCAACAGCTTTTAACCGTACAGAGAAAGAGTCAATCAAGGACTTTCTTGCAACTTTTTAACATGGTTAAAAGTAAAACGGGAAAACATACAGTAAATAATGAGTGTAACTACCCCCAAAGTCTCATTTTCTTTCATCATCTAGTCGCCTAACATTCTTTTCCTCCTTCCTTCCAAAACGAGATCGTTTTTGTTCCGCCTGCAATGCACATGTAAACACCCCAAATTCTGTTCTTAAAATATGTGTGCCCACCAACTCCATCATTTTATATCCTTTGCAATATACACCGTTAATGTTCCTTTAAGTTATGGAAATGATTTTATGTGTACAGTAGTACTACCGGAAGTTGTTGATATTTTCCATTGTTTACATGAAATAACTCCCTGCCTTTCACTGTACCAAAAACCACACGAAAGTACTGCTGTATAGTAACGAAAAGACATTCTCGAATCCTATTAATGATTCATATTAGTAGTTCGTAGATAAGGAGGAGAGAAAATGATTCGAAGAATGTTGTTTAGGATTGATCAGGAGCAGGAGGTGGTGGTGGTGGTGAGTTCTCATCAGTCCATTCGATTCGTACGTTCGGGAGTTCAGAAGAAGCAGAAGGTCAAAAAGCTGCTTTTGGTGAGAGCTTTAGAGGTGATAATGGGCTTCATATCGTACAACAACAACAAAAACAGCAGCAGAAGATCGTGCCCAAGCTCAAGTGAGAATTGGAATCACAGTTTTTTCGTTTCACCGTCTCTCCTGAGCTCGTGTCACCGGTGGAATCTGGTTTTCCTACATTTCAGATGCCCATCATCAATCTCTTCCCCCTGGAAATCATACCCCTTCTTTAAGTACCTTGGGTATCAGTGTGTTGAGTTTTCAGTTCTGACGAAATCGGATACGAGCTTTTGACGTGAAAGGAGTGAAAACTCGGAAACGATAGACCATCGGAAATCGACGTGCTTTGTAATAGCGGATTTACATCATTTGTCTGTTACTACGGATGGGAGAGTACCAGATGTTTATTGAGACAACAGTTTATTGGACCTACTCTGCCAGCAACCAAAGATTTTGGGGCACACTGATGGTTGTTCCCCGGGATTATAGAATTGGAGAGGGTTTTGGTGACAGAGATAACTTACATACATGTACTGGACATTCAGTGTTCTGTAAGTGGAGAAAGTACATTTCAGCAATGTAGTAACCTGCATATTCCTATATGGGATCTTCCCATCCTTCGGTTTTTCTACGCGGTCGCCTTCTTCCATATTCCGATCAATACAAGACTTGAAACTTAGCCGTCCTCGAATCCATGGTGGTGGACTTTCCAACACCGTGCGTGTTCTCGGTTTTACGCCGATTGAGTTTGAAAAGAAAAAGAAACGAAGTACTGGGCAATCTATGATCGGAAAATGACTCACCCTCCTTCTCTCTCTCTCCTCTCGGACAACAAAAGCAAAGCACACCGAAGGCGGGAAAAGCAAGTCTGGGCCAACCAGGAATGATGAGCTCTACAGACTTACATTCGTTACGACTAGCTGCTGTTTGCTGCTGGCTGTTGCTGCTGTTTTGGTCGTGGATTCTTCGACTCAATTATGCACCACCACAAGCACCCACATGTTGATGGATTCTCCCTTATTTCGGATACTTGGGATTAGTTCTATATATATCATGAATCAAGTACCTGAGGTTGTTACTAGTTGGCAATTCACGGGACCATCGTTGGTGCATGATATTCCGCATGAACCATGTGTGGATTTAGTGTTAAGCTTCCCCATGATAGACGTAAAAAGGATTCACATATGAGCAAATTACGGCCTGCTTATATTCTAACGATGTTGGTATAATTAATGGCTGTTTTGGGTATCTTTCAGCACGAGCTCGATGATAATCTCGTACACATCCCACTTTTATCTTGACCTGTCGTTCGTTGGATTCCACCATACAGTGCAGTTGACATTCAGTAATATATCTACTTTCCGAAATCTGCGACCGCGTAGGATAACAAGAAAGATGGGAAGACTTCATCAATCCGTACAAGAATAAAACGTCGGAGGTAGCATGGGGGCTAAGCTCCAATAGTATCGGTGCGAGAAATCTGTCCTAATGCACCTATCTACTTACTACATAATATCTTCTATCTTCTACCTTGACTTTGATAGATCATGCGCAGCAAAATTATCTTTCACACATGACGTAGACTCTTTCTGCACTTGACAATTCAACCAAGGGAAGGCGACCGCGCATGATAACAAGAATGATGGAAGACCTCCATCAAGCCGTATAAGGATAAAATGGGGCTCAGCCCGAATATTATCGGTATGAGAAATCTGTCCTGCAGCACCATTCAACAAGCAGTGCGGTACTTCTCTTACCAAATTAATTTTCTGCTGGCTATCCTCCAGAGATGATGCTGTGAATAGTACTCTGTAATTCCAGGTAGGATGTGTACTTCAAGCTAAAAGATTCCTTTTCGAGAAGGAAGTTTGATGGTCTCTATACTGTATTGCACAGATTTCAGAAGAAAGGAATGGCGTTTTCTACTACTGTATTGTCACAGGATCAGGATAGAGTATACGATCCCATACTCCTGGCAACTAACTAGAATCTCGATGTGCTCCACTTCCAGATCAAACATCAGTTAAGATCAGAAGATGTTCTGGGTTTACCTGTTGGGAATCCTTTGTCAGCAATAATATTTTGAATAGGGAAATTTCAATCCAAATTGAGTGAAGGCCTCATCACCACGATTGAAGAATATCCGATGTGACGGCCTACTACACTCTAGGAGAAAGGGCGAACGCGTAGAAAACACGAAGGATGGGAAGACCCCATCAAGTGTACAAGAGACAAAATAGGTAAAATGGGGCTAAATGGAACTACACTCTAGGAGGGTAAATCAACAAAAATCGGACATCAGATGTTCAAAACGAATGCTCCACGAAAGATAAAAGAGTTACTCCAAGATTCATTTGATGCAAATGACTTCGATGTGAAGAAATACCCGATCCCCGTTTTGGAACTTGAACTGCATCATAGTCCTGGGTGAATGCGCCTGGGGTGTTAAAGTAGAGTATTCATTACTCCGGTAAGGGAATCTCATCCCAAGTTGAAATTCTCAAGCTTGAAATGTCATGTTGGAAGTAGCGTGTCGCTAATACCGTTGTACATTATTGAGCTCATTAATATTCATTCATTCCGGTACAATCCCCAACTTCAACTTGCAACGGAAAGCTTGAAATGTCATGCTCCAGCAATGGGGTCCCCAACAGTGCCGGATTCATTATTCGTACCCAGAACTGTAGCAGGCCTTCTTCTCTGCTATCTACAGCTGACATAATCAAAACGGTAAAATTCATACGTTTCTTATTACCCTCAATCTCGAGTAATTCATTCCTCTCCCAGTATCTGTAACACGTCAAGTTGTCGAAGTCCAGCTTAAATTTTCAAGGTGAACAATTCCTCTGAACAAAAACACCACCACAATTGTGCTGCAGTAACCATCTTTATCCCGGAGGTGGGTAAACTGGAATGCAAAATGACACCAAGGTGCTTCTAATAGACAGCCAATTCGGCATATGGGGATCCATAAACAAACGTCTCTAGGATGCTAATTTGATTGAGTTAAGAAGAGTTAGTGATTTTCAGATGCCGGATCCATTCTACCTAAATATGATATGATAATCTGGATTTTGAACTTAGCCGTCATCCAAGGTCTATACAAATATCACACTGAAATGTCAGCCTCAGTGTTTTCTTGTCAGAGAAATGGAAAGCTAGAAATGCATGAAAGTGTAGAGCAATTAATCCTACCAGGAGCCAATCAAGAGAAAACTTAAGCAACGGATATGTTCTAGAGATTGGCATGAGTTGTACAACATCGGGCGACACAACTGTCAAGTTCGGTTCGATGATTGATACTCGCTTTTCACAAGTTATTCATGACCCTTTGTGCATAGTTTATGATCTAGGGTGGTACTTGATTGGAAGAAGGGGATGGAAGAAAGGAAGATGCAATTGGAGAACAGCGAGACTAATCTACCCTGAATAACAAGGAATGTCTGCCGAATATCCTCGGTTCTAAGTAAATGTAGAGGAAACTAGAATCCCTCTCATTGGTAGTGCTGCTGGATCCAACCAGTAAAAGCCTCCGACTTTGGCGCTAGCGTACTGCTGAGGTAGAAGTCTCCACACCATAGTTGTCTCGGTGAAGTTTCCTCGAGGAGTTGGATAGATGCATGCGATATAGTACCAATCTGGTGCCATAAACGTGAGTCTCAACTTGGATACTGGTGTTTCAAACGTGACCTTTTACTTGGGTGTAGCGACAAACAGCAGGCCTTGACTACTCCTTTCATCCTTGAGATTCCAATCCTGCAGACAGTATTCCGGTCTTGAGACATCCATCATCTACAGTATCCCTATAGCAGCAGCTCTTCAGTATATTTTTTCCTGACGCGCAGAAAATCAAATCCTTTCATCTCACACCACTTTGGCGAGGAAGAATTAGCCGCTGGGTTTTTATCTTATCCAAATTTAAAAAGAAGATGTTAATGACTCCCCTAACGGCAATACTAAGACAGCTAGTAGGATGATACGGGATTTCGGTAGACGCAGATCAAATCCGTAGAAAATAGCATGAGGAGAGTACTTAAGTCAAGCTTGAGATTGTGGGGCCCCTTGGGATTGCGGGCGCCCATCCTCCGGCATGCTCTGATTCCTTGCCTGTCCGTGTCTCTTTGTCAGCTGCTGCTCCTGCTGTTCATACTCAGAGTGCTGCAGATCGAGATCCCCTGGAGTCTTCTACCGGATTCTCACTCGCTATCACCTTGTAACCCATCACTTTCGTACATCTATAAGTGACTCAATGATCCCCGGCCATTACTACTGGCTTTAGACAAATCCAACCCTCATTGGTCGTAATTGAGTCAGACGGAGTTATATTGATGAGGATCATCTGTGCTTCATTTACGCTCCATGGGTAATACTGAAGCTTCTTGGAGGATTTCTATCTCAAGATGGAGCTTCTCAATAGACGTGACAATAGACATCTGAATTGATGGCATGTTCATGAAGAGAGGGAGAAAGAAATTTGCCTCACGACACACAAGGATTTTGATGTGAACTGAAAACTCATGGTTCATGTCAAAACGTAAGAAGAGAACACCACAATGGACCAGATGGACCAGACGCAGGTAGATGTATCTAGATGTAGCCCCTCCAAAACTGAACTCCAAACGTAGAGTCATGAGGAAATACGAGATTTACAAATCTCAGCAACGTGCTGACAATGAGCGGAGGGAATTGACCATTTAACGAAGCACTTCAAGCCCATTTCAGTCAATGCGGGTCACTTCAGCTTTACCTCCCGTACTCTACCTATGACTCCCTACAGCTCTAAAATACGAAGATTGACCACCGGAGAAATTAATGCACCAACTCATCTACTTCTTGCTAACCCCACTTAGCTCTATGTTCACTTGATTAAAATGACTCCTTCCCTGGACCTGTCGATCCACACTACTCTGGGCATCCCTTGCTTGCTTTACACAAAAAATCGATAGTAATCATACGCAGTTCGCGCACCATATGCATGACGAAAACTGATCAGTTCTCCGGCACAAAATGTCAGAAGATCCACCGGAGAATACAAAGACGTTTTTAATTTTATGATACTTGCAGAGAGTAAATCTAACGTGATTGGTACCAGACTATCAGTCTAGTGTAACTGACTTTTCGATAAAAGGCACTATAAATCCTTTTCCAGGGTGAAATCTTCAGGAGGATTCTTTGCAGTCCTAAGATCGTGAGAACTAATGAGGAGGGGATGTTGAGGTAAATTTGATTCACTTCGCTCATAAGCATGATAGAATCTGTATTAGATTTCGAATGGGCATTAACGGACGATCATTATGAAAGGGACTCCTCCATGAGAGAGCAAAATCTCTGAGAAGATCAACAACGACAACATCTGTCACAAGTGGGCACATTTTACGAGGTATTATGTGATGTCCAAAAGCATCATAATCCAACTTGCTAAAGCACTCCACACGATTGTAATAATAATCTCGTTATAATTTCTTCTTTTGGAGCTATTTATCATTCTTCACCAGAAATATCAAATGCAGGGAATGGCATTACTCATCAACAGTTTTCCGGGAGGAACCAGAAGTACATCAGCGTCTTCTTCGACTTGATGACGGGAGTGTATGGTATAATTAGATACTTCGAAAGAGTGCTTAGTCTGTTTTTACCTTTCTTGTGGAATTGCACTTTTGCCCATCCCGCGGTGGAATGACGGATATAGAAGCGAAAGCAAAAAAGGGCCTTGCCACCCACATGAATGAGAAAAATATGTGCACTTCCAATCATTTGAATCTGCCAAGTGGTTCTTCTACGTGCATTATTGGCAGGAAAAATCTTCCCACATAGCTTCCAATGCTACGCATAAGGTTATGATGGCGAAAGTTTAGACGTAGTTCAACCTGTTCCCTATTATAACTATGACTATACAACATCTGTGACATGATTCATCCACTGTCTTCAAAATGACTTCTCAGTTTAAAGAGTTGTTGGACGAGATTGACTCACATGCTTGGGTACCATTACTTGATTTTATTCTCAATTGAAGTGCAATTGGAGCACATCCAGCCAATGGAGTTTCCTGGCGTATCCTTTAAAACATTAGATTTTACATACATCCTTACAAATATATAGGGACTCCTTACACCAGTGATGCATCCAGTAGCCATTGGGGAAGAAGTTGCTGTTTATAGTCCCTTAGAGAAGCCCTGCACTCATGAGATTTGAAGCTGAAAGGGAAGGATGAAACTGGGAAGGAAAAGACTTGAAGAATGAAATGAGAAGGCTAGAAGAATGAAACTGGGAAGGGAAAAAACTTGAAGAAAGAAATGAGAAGGCTAGAAGAATGAAACTGGGAAAGGAAAAGCTTGAAGAATGAAATGAGAAGGCTAGAAGAAAGAAACTGGGAAGGAAAAGACTTGGAAAATACAATGAGAGGACTGGAAGAATGAAACTGGGAAGGAAAATACTTGGAAAATAGAATGAGAAGACTGGAAGAATGAAACTGGCTTGAAGAATGGACTGAGAAGGGTAGAAGAACTGGGAAAGAAAAGACTTGAAGAATGAACAAGAAGTGAAGACCAAAATTCCTCGGAAATTCTTCCTAACTTCAAAGCAGATCATGTGAGAGTAGAGAGAAGATTTTCGCAGTAGGGGATTCCCTTGAATGAACTACAAATTCCTGGGAAATAAACATAGAGAATTAATACTGTAAGCCAATTGAATTGCCAATGATGATACTACCGTAGTACTCTAGCAGCCCTAGCAGTAGCAGCAGCAGATAGCAAAAAGGGAGTAGACATCTAAATGTATGTGTATATATGTAGGGTGGTGTAATGACTAACTGACTGGGTTGTCCATTATTCTCTTCCTGTATGTGTGGCACCTGCCATCTGTCGAGGAGGAAAGAGCATCAAGAGAGAGGCCTCTCTCTCTCAATCCGAACTTAGGTCCTGCTGCGATCTGACGTGTTGTTTTCCTCATACTATAATATACTCTACACAGCAATTTTAAAGAATAATATAGGAGTAGACAAAGGGAGAGACCCTCAAGTGGGGGAAGAGGAAGAAGAATTGCACCAAGAAGCACAGATGAGAAGAGAAACCCAACTCATGAGCTGAGTGAGTTTGTGGGGAAGGGAGGGGGTGCATGAGGAGGAAGGAACAGGTGCTGATTGCTGAACAGGTTCTGTGTTTTGTCTTTCTGCAAACAAACCAGTCACCAGAAAAGAAGAGCTCCTCTTGCTGCTGCTGCTGCTGTTTTTTGTCTTCCACTTTTCTTGGGAGTTTGTGAGAGTACAGCCAACAAGTGAGACAGAATCTCCATTTCTTTGTGGGTGCTTTACTTCTTCCGTTTCTTTTCTTGTCTGCTTTTGCCGCTTCTTATTCTCCCACTTCGTCCGTCTGTTCCTTCCTTCCTTCTCTGACTTCCTCTCCCTTCCCTTCCTCTGTCTCTGTCTCTCTCTTCTTCTCCATTCTCATCCAGCGCAGATTGGCGAGACTTCATCTCTGAAGCAAGAATCGCATTCCCCTATTCAATCTCGGGTTGATCCGCCCTTTAGTTTCAGGATTCTCAGTCCGTGTGTGTGTGGGTTCTTTGAAAAGTCTGGAGGGGCTCTCAGTACTTCATTTGCCAATCTACTCATCGCAATTCTCAAGAAGGCAAGCTGGCTGCCATGTCGTTCAATTTCTTCAAGCAATTTAAGCTTAAATCGCCATCGGAACTGGTCAAGGTGACCAGGGAAGCCCTCCTGGCCCTTGATTCTAAAACTGTCGCCGAAGTCCGCCTCCTCGAGAAGGTATGTTGTTTTGGAGAACACTTCAATTTGCCGAAGAGTAGGATTTTGTGTCCAATTGTCACTCCAACTGGGTGAAGAAAATTGGAAGACGAAAATTGTCGGCATCCACGGGAACGAGGGCCGTGCTCCACCATTATTCTAGAGCTAATTGACCCAGTTCAGTCGGGAGTTTTACAATCCCTCAGAGAAAGCGTGTTGGTCGAAGTGGGCCGACATACAATTCTTCCAAGTATCGCAGTGGGTCGCTTTCCCATTTCGTCAGCAATCGTCTGTCTGTTTCTAGTAACTGAGAATTGAGTTCACAGGAAGAGAAGTCTCTGGAACAGCCCCCAGCAATGCCGTGGAATCAAAAGGCTGATCAGTCTAAGTAGAGAGGAATAAAACTTAGCCCGGCTGCACCAGGCGTCATCGATAAATACTTCGGTCAAACTTAAGTCACTGATGTTGAAGTGTGCGGAATTTTGAGTCGTAAGTCGCACTTCAACCACCCATTTGCAGGCTGTCACACACTCTTCGTATCCCTCAAGAATCGACTGCTTTTGCATTGAACTTTGTTGTTCGAAAGGCAGTCACAGAACCGGCGATGTATATAAGAATGTACTGTCATGCCACAGGAGCCTTCAACTACAGTGCGACTATATTTGTCGAGGACGTGATTTACATGAAGATATAAGCTGACCAGAGAAGATCCGACTGCACATGAATTGATCATCCAAACGCTTTGTGGTAGCTCCGATGTCGTTTCAGGTTGAATAGAGCTATGGTTGTTTATGTGGGAATGATCTACACGTTCGTTTCGCTCGATGTGGAATAACATGATTAACTTGCCGACTCGTTGCAGGCGCTAGAGGAGGTGGATAAAAACTTGGTGGCAATGAAGCATATGCTCCTGGGTGAGGGTGATACAGAACCAAATCCTGAGCAGGTTTCCCAGCTGACGGTCGAGGCTTGCAAGGACGACTTTCTGGAACTTTTAGTTCAGAAACTCCCTTCCCTGGGTTGGGATGTACGATTCTGTTTCCCCTAAAAGCATGCTTTAGGAGCTTAGATTTTACTCCTACTTCCAAGTTGGAGGTCATCCATGTTCTTCCTGGTGCTGGTTCGTCTCGCATAATGTGTTGTGTTAATAAGTTTTGAGATAGAATGTGGGTGTCAGAGATGACATTCAGTCGTACACGGATTGATTCAAAGTGTAATGATATTCAGACTGCGATCACCCGGTCTATACATCCGGCAGACATTTTGAAACGTATCCTTCGATTTGGAAGTCGTTTAAAGTTGTAGAGTACGTGGTTAATCTGCACAGCAGCTGTCCAGAGTAATCGGTAACTTTCCATCTCTTGGCATTTGCAGGCGAGAAAAGATTCGGTGAACATTTGGTGCACAATTCTGAGACAAAATGTTGGAGGTAGACAGTCTGGATTGGAGTTCATAGAGAAGCATACTGAACTGCTTGACTTCCTTGTTTCATGGTAGGTACGTTGTCTGCGGTAGACATCTGATTGTTCTCATTTGGATGCAGAAACTGTGCTGTACTTTCTTTTTATGACAACTTAGTCTCAGGAGTGATACCCAAACGGCTGTTCGTTTTCTTGCTTGTAAATACTATGCTACATTTTGTGTTGGTTTTTTGTGGGCTGTGATCAAGCTGTCATCCCTTGCGCTTAGGCCGTCACACTGTTGGAAGATATCTGCACTGAAAATATTTCATTTTGCAGCTATGAAACGAAGGAGATAGCTCTGAATTGCGGCAACATGCTGAGGGAGTGTGCCAGATATCCATCCCTAGCCAAGTAAGACCCATCTACGCGTAGATCTGATGCTCAAAGCTTCCTGTTCTCTAATAACAGATGATGTTTGGAAAGGTGAACAACACTGTTAAGCACGCCTGCTTATTAAAGCGAATATTTTTGATTTTACTGTATTGGTATTGAGGATGAGCTATTAACAAACAGTAATATCTGTTGTCTTTCATTTATTCAAAATGAACGCCTTGGGAGGCACAAAATATAGTCAAGAACTTATCCAAAGCTGCGCTTCGTACATGTAACCTGCATATGACATATTTAGGATTAACTTTTGATTGCAAGCAGATACATGCTGGAATCGGCGAGTTTTGAGCTGTTTTTTAAATACGTGGAGCTTCCAAACTTTGATATTGCTTCCGATGCTTTCGCCACCTTCAAGGTTCATTTCTTCAGTTGTTCGCAGTGCAGAGCCTGGATACTCTTTATTTCTCGGTTCGGTTCGGCCTCGTGTCGGTTGATGTAAACCTTTTCAGCTTATTGCGAGTATCACTTGAGATATAGATTGCTAGCGTTCTTCTAGGAAATGGTAATCAATGCCGGTGTTTCGTACTCTTCAATTAGTCCTATGTTCAAACAGCTGTCGGTGCGTATCTAGGGAAGTTTGTAGTTACTTCCTTCATTGATTTTCACCTCCAGTTTGCCTCATTTCTTTGAGCAGGAGCTGCTGACAAGACATGAGGCTGTCGTCTGTAATTACCTTACCACTCATTACGTTCAGGTAAAGTCGCTCTTTCTATGCCAATGACTTGCATCTTTCAGTATTTCATGTCTTGTGGAAGATCACAACTATGTTAATGATGCGTTCCTTAGCTAAATTGTGGCTGCAGATGTGTATCAAAGCTTCCTCTTAACCTGTAAGAATCTAGGGAGAGACTCTATTTTCTCCGTTTGCTGATACATATTGGACCGGTAGAAGTTGCATGTCGTGACTTTCTTTACTGGCTTATATATAAGCTGATCATTGTGACTCCTTGTCATGCGCAGTTTTTCCGACTATATGACAGACTTCTTAGTTCTACCAACTACGTGACTCGACGCCAATCTCTTAAAGTAGGATCACCATCCAAGAATAATTCCATGCCTCATCTGTACCTTTGAGGCTTACAGGAACTCGCTTCTGCTATAACTGAAACCTCAACTTCTCCATTAATCTCCTCAATTCTTAAAACATTTCAGTTTGACTGTCAATTGTATGCTAGATCACGGTTCCATTTGTGGTTTCTGTTCAAAGTATTTCATGTTTATTGTTCTTCACTTTAGGCTCCGAATCTGTTGATTTGGAAGAGGTCTGTTATTTAACCATGCTAACTGTTGCGTCTGCGGTTGTGAAGCTCCTCGGTGAGTTTCTGCTGGAACGATCGAATGCAGCAATCATGATGCAGTACATATCGGAAGTGCACAATCTGCGCATTATGATGACACTGATCAAGGTGTGTGCTGCTTTCTCAACTGCTCCAACGTGTTGTTGATATCGGCACTTAAGTCGTCTTAGCTCGTCAACGAGCTCTAGTTACTAAGAGAAGAGCAAATTAGTCCACCAACCTTAATGGCAGAGTGCTCCGCAGGGAAGTACAAATTGTTCGGTTATCCTGTTATGTTGATTAGAGGGTATATCTAGTTTGCTGGTTGGTGCGTGTGTCCACCCACCTCGGTAGGATCTTACTCCCTTATGGCTGGTGGCCTTCCAGTCGGAGTCTTTGGCCACACTATGATCCTTTGACTAAAAGTTTATTTCCCCGTTCAGATTCCTTTTATTTCATACAAAGGCTGATTTCCTTGTTGAATTAAGCAATATGGTCTCTTCGTTGTGCAGGATCCCAGCAAAAACATTCAGTCATCTGCTTTCCACGTCTTCAAGGTTCGTTCCAAGATTCATCCGAAGTTGATCTTGTTCTCGGACTCATGTTACGCGTGATTACTTAGATGGGATATCTAAGCAACGTGCTTTAGTCGTTTGGTAATATCTGGAATTCGAACCGAAGCACTACTGACTGCGGCCATGCCGGTTACAGGTGTTTGTCGCTAATCCGAACAAAACTCCTGCCATTGTAAATATACTGTACAAAAACCGTGACAAATTGCTGAGATTTATCGACAATTTCCACCTGGACAAAGGTAAACACATGCTCATGATCTTCTTTCACGGTGTCATATATCATTTCATGGCAGCAGCAAATCGAGGTCGTGAAATTTGCGCATGTACGTTTCTAGCATAAGGATTCTGGTGATGCAATAAGAAGCTGATGTGTTAATAGAGTTGGATGCAATGGAAGGAAATGCCCACATCAGTTACAGTGTGGACACTCGTCCCATATCAGCTCCTTTGTTTCATAAGTCCACAGCTTGTCCTAGTCTTGTGAGAAAGCTGAAGCTAGCAGCCGATGATAACGAGTGGATTTATATTGTTAAGAATATGTCCGCAACTCTTCACCAGCCTGATTGGAGTAGCCGAAGCTTCGAGAGGCATTCGTAAACTGTCGAGTCTATCTGCACAATCATTTCAGCCATCTACTTGGCGAGACGATCAAGCTGCGTCATAGGTCCCTTTACCCCGTCTATTATTGAAATGGTTGTGCTGCGTCTTTGGTGGTATGAGCAGAAGATGATCAGTTCGAGGAGGAGAAAGAGTTGCTAATCAAGGAGATCGAATCACTGCAACAAATTGGACATTAATGGAGAGCTTTCGCATACTCAGGCACCAATCGAACAAACTCATCTCTTTCTACTCCAAGTTGGAAAGCGAACATAGCTACCTTCAATCCTGCACTCATACAGCGCTTCAACAGTTTTCAGTCAGTTAGGCTCCCATGCATCTCTAAGTGCTGGAATTACCGATCTATACTGGACTTTGTTTCTCAGTGGGACTTCTCTGGGTCCCTTCTACAGTCGGATCAAAACTTCAAAGGTCTCAAACATCATCCAGTCACGTCTTGAGTACCATACTGTGTTCAACTTATCTCTGAAGCCTTGTCATTATATGGAGACAGCCAATTACATTAGCAAGGGACCCTGTTTGTCCCATTTATTTTGTAGTTTTTTGTCAGATGGAATAGGGAAAGAGAGAAGCTTTTAGAGCCCCTTTGAGTTTTGGGGTATTAAACCGCAGCGTTTTAGCTCAGGACAGGCCCAAGCAAAAAACTTACGTTTCTCGATTTTATTTGGTGGTCCGTTCCCTTATAGTCTAGGTTTAGCAGGCTCTAGAATGTAGCTTATAAGAAAACTAGATTACTTTTGTAAGCTTGCAGCGTTTCAGAGTTCTGGACCATTCAAATAATTTTGAGATTTGTAATTGAGTATCGGTGCTGGATCACCCATCGACGCCATTATCTAGAGCCAGAACGTCCTTATCTTTGTACTGCCTGGATTGATGTCTTATCTGTCGAACTGCTCTTTTCTCGAATCAGTGCTGTGTCTCAATTCTATACATTCAGTTTCGAGACTAAGTATTCATCCCAACGATCTTGTATTCCTACAAAGCCTCACATTTCTGTGAAGACTCACATGTGAATGCATGCAACGGCATGTTCTCAGCTTTATTGCAGCAATCTTGTCCCTGCAGTTCTGACATCCGGACAGTTCTTCAACCTGTCTCATCTTGGGAGACCTACACTCAAACTGAAAGTCGAGCACATACAGCTTTATATCTCGCTACGCTGATTTCTCAGAGGGAAAAGCTTCTAAGTGCACAACTTTACTACGAGTCCCTCTGTTTTCCTCCTCGACACTAGAATGTAAGCTGTCTCGACAGTGAATCTGTCCTGCCCTTACTTTGCAAGTCACAGGTCCCACTCCAGCTCCCTGACGGGACTGAGATGGTGCACCTCTACCCCTTTAATTCTTCTTTCGTAGTCTCTTCTGATATTTATTGAAGATTTTCTAAAGCAAGCATCAGTAAACAAGTGCAAACTACAAAGTGCAAGTTTTCACCAGTACAGCCGGACCTGAGCCTTGAACCTATATGACAAGAATTTCAACATGGGTGGGAGTGGAAATTTTAATTAACTAGTTTTATTTATTAACTTACGTATTCATTCATGTACATATTTTTCATGGATTCCACGTTGGTATATGAGCCCAATATGTTGTACAAATTGAGCATTCACCATTCTAGCACTAATATTCCTGTGGAGACTCCCCTCTAAGAAACTGTACTCAAAAAATCCACAGTTCGTGGACATTTCAGCACTATCCTGGCTCATCTTATCTTGCTTGCTGGTATGAGGCGCCAATACAGAGTACTCGATGGAATTATCGTGGATAACTGCTTATGTCAATGTAGGTGCTGCTACCATTGGGCATATACCCACAAATTATCAACTTCCTAGTGTACCTTGTACTATTTAAACCACCGGCGCTTTTTCCAGTACATTTTCAAATATTCCAGAGCACTTCACTCGAAGTGTACATACATCCACTCTTATCATCCCTCTCATTTCGCTGAATTCTTGGTTCTATTTATCCAATAAGAAAATCCAGGACAACCTTCTATAAAATCAAAGGGTTGGAAGTGAAAACGAATTAGATAACGTGAACAAATAGAGTTCTATCTGAAAGCATTAAACTAGATTAGAAAACTGTATTGTTCATCTCATGTCCAAAGCTTTTGGCGCTACAATCGATATGGGAGTTCCGGGGGCCCATGATGGCAGTCTCAGGTTCGAACCCACGGTCAAGAATTCTCCGGTGGAGTTCTTTACTAACCAGTTAGATGGTTTATAATGAAGAAGGCCGATTGTGTAAAAAACACGAATGACGGGAAGACCCCATCAAACCAAGCCGTACAAGGGTGAGACAAAATAGGTAAAATGGAGCTATTGATTATAATTGGTAATAATATTATGATTATATAGAATGGTTATAATCCGGGCCTTATCTTGTCATCAGTTTAACTTAATCCAAGCGTGATTTAGATTCCATTTCATAGTCACGAAAGGGTTAAGTCTTTCCAAAATAAATTTCGAACTAATAACAGAAAACAATATGTTGACTTAACCTAGTGCAAAAGGCGACCGCGGAGGAGAAACGAAGGATGGGAAGACCCCATCAAGCCTCACAAGGGAGAGACAAAAAAAGGTAACATGGGCTAAGCCCCAATAGAGTCTATATGAGAAATCTGCTCTACCGCACCTAAAATATCCGAGCTACGCAAGTTGTACGGTCTACACACAACTGGAGCATCCGATTAAACATCACCTAATGTGATTGCTCTCCTATGGATTGCACCAGCCACTGCACTCTGTAGAGCAATGGACACACGCTGTCTAAAATATACTACAAAGCATGAAAGTGATAGTGGTACCCTTGACGCCTAACATGATAAGCTCTCGTGCATTCCCTGATAAACGTGTCAAATGCCGTGTCCATCACTCCATATAACTCCAAGGCTAGAGGAACAAAGAGGTGACCTCGCTGCATGCCCCTATACTTGGAGACCTAACTAAAGCTAATCAGGTTATCACATTCAAACCACCCAGGACTGCAGCTATGATTCTAGACTGAAGAATTAGATGGAGTAATGATCATGATAAAGGGAGATTTCGAGATGAATAGATAGAAAAAAAAAAACTGTTGTTAATCTTTTCAATTAAGTTGATATAGATAGCTTGCTCAATAGGCTTTTTAGTCACCCTGTTTTGGCTGAAAAAGTTATGAGGAATAGTGGTCTAAAATTATTTTCCTAAAAAGGTTCGTCGTGTACAAAGTTTGAAAGATGCATGATTCTATTTTAGTTTCCCTCTTCAACCACGATGGTGAAGTCTGGAATACCTAAGGGTCTTGGGAATCATCACAAATAAGAGGTTATCATATAGTCTAGAATGAGAAAATCAGAGTTATCTTTTTGGCTTACTTGAGTTAATGATTGATTATAATCACATATTAACACGTTTAATTTATATATTATAGAAATGAATGAGGACTTGAACGTTATCCAGAATCATGCTCTCTTAAGTTAAGTGAAAGAAATGAAGTCAGGTGAAAGAGACTACCATGTCTGTGCTTGAGTATTTAGCTCCATAAAGTCAGTACTCTATTTACATAAAGATAAAGAAACTATGTATATTTTTATTGCTCTTCATAAACTCTGTAGATTATAACATTTGAATAGGCATATTTAAGTAAAAGTGGTATCCAGATATCTTGGTTCTTACCCCTCTCCATTGGAAGAGAACCGAAACATCAAAGTGGGGCTATTTTTCTAAACCTTTTAGAAATCTTAGGTTCAAAGGGGAAAGATTGACAAATAGACTATATAAGTCTCAGAATGTGCAAAAATATTCCTGAATTATAAGACAACTAAATTGAAAGCTAATCGATTTTCAAACTATAGTTTAGTGGTTAGTTTTATTTTAATGACTCACCCATATCATCCCGCTTTGAGATGTATGTCTCATCAAGGGTGTAACAATATGGAGTTTAGTGACGAAGTTAGTCGGGCTTACGAAGTAGAGAATAAGACAAAATAGCCTAGAATATTCTAGAAGCATCTAAGAAGCTTCTTAGGAAGCTTCCCAACTAGTTAACTTGCGCCCTAAGCAGATAGCTTTTAGAAGGAAGCTTCTAGAAGCTTCTAACTAGCTTAGCTTGCACGCCAAGTAGGCGGCTTCTAGAAGGAAGCTTCTTGAGAAGCTTCCTAGTTAACTTGGCTTGCACTCCAAGAAAGCGGCTCAAGGAAACTTCTTGAGAAGCTTCAAGGGTCTTGTATGCTACCTATAAATACCAAGGCCGAAGCTCATGCTAGGCATTCGGAGTTTTCCCTCATTCAAGTGTCCCAATGTGAGCTTCCATTCTCCTATTTCTCTCCTCTGTTTCGGTCTTTTACAAAGGGAGCCTAGTCCAAAATCCATATATTTAGGACACAAAATTTGGTAAAAAGAAAGAAGAAGATTTTAAACAAAGAATAAGAAATTAAAATTCCATATAATTTTGAAAGAAATAGAAGAGAACGTTTGAGTTTTGTACTTAATTTTTTGCTTATTATTTTTATTTACTTATTTATTTACTTAGTTATCATCGCAACATGTAAAGTATACTTAGTAATCACATGTCACTTTTAGTCCTACCATTCTCTGATCATCATATTGTAGTCATAAAATATAATTATCATTTTCATATATGCCTAATAAATATTATGAAGTAGACATCAAAAGTACTGGATACTATGAAGCTAGAGACTAAATTACATCTTAGAAATCATATTGATATGGATGTTTGAATCTTTTCATTTGTGAAACTTGAATTGATTTAATATAGTTTAATATTTTTTGTTTTATCTAGAATGGGCTAAGGTAAAACATAATAATTTCTAATCTCAAATTTAAACAAAATAAATATAAAAATAAATGTAAATTTCTATTCAGTTTTCTCAAGTTTTATTATGCTTTAGATTAAGTTTTTCTATGATCATTATTATCAAATATTAAAATAAAGCTGAATTTATTCTATTTATTTTATATTTAGTAAATTTGGTATAATTGAAATTTTTAATTTTTTAACTAAGTGAAATTTTACATTTCATAGATATGGATTCTTGTGATCTTAGAAAACCTTTAGCAATTTGGGTTGTGATGAATGATAGAAGTCCTTTGAGTGACTAACATATTTTTCTAAAAAATACAATAATAACTCAAAAATATATATTTTGTGAAGATTGGAAATAAAACCTTTCTATCTGAAAGCTGATGAGATTAAAAGGTTTAAATAAATGCATACATTGTAAATATTTCAAATTATAAAATATATAAGCTGAGCAAAATATTCATCTTGAGAAAATTTCAAGCTAAGTTGAATTACTATAGTTATTTTTCTTTGAGAATGATTATTTTGGGAGTTATACATATTATGAGAAAGATATATTGAGAGAAAATTCATTCTTATAAGTCACTTTTTAGAGGTAACTAAATCCTCAAAATCTCAAGAAAATGTTATTTGAAGATAAGTATATTTTGAACATAAGAAATTGGATAGTTATTTTTAAATTCCTTCAGAAAGAGCTAAATTACATAGATATTTAAATAAATATGGAAAATAAAGTGAGATTATTCCAAAGCAATGAGAGGTTGTAGATTGTAATCCTATAATACAAAAGGGATGTGCTATTTCCACCACTTTTTTGCTATTTCCATTTTGGGGATGTAGAGTTTTAGGTGTGGTGGAAATAGCGAAAAGTGTGTGTAAGTAGCGCGTCCCTCAAAAAAAATCTTGAATTGACATTATTCATGAATTTAGAATTGGAGAAAATTCTTTCTTACGTTAAGGAGTTTGATGCATAGACTTTTATATTTAGATAATATCAAGGATGTTTCTTACACTAAGTTTTGGGAAATGTAATCAAATGGAATTTTCTTACTGATTGATTTCTTTATTAATTACATTTTTCATAATTTTTTAGTTTCTCTCTTTTTGAGTATCCTCTATACTTACCTCAATCATTCATAACTATTAATTCATTGATGTGCAAACTAAACTTTGATTCAATTTTTGTTAATTTCTTTGGAGCTGATCTTATTAAAAGTATTCTACAATTTCCTTGATGGAATTCTTTTCACAAAAGATATTGAATTTGATTGTTTGGGATGTTATCACGCCATTTGTAGTGCCGCATCTAGATGCTTGGACACTAGAGTTCCAGTGATAGTAGTTAGAGTTATTCTAGCACTTTCTCAGAGACTGCTTTCCGACGGTTAGATTTTGTGTTCGGGGTACTGACTTCACGGTGGAGCCCACCGTCACCTTGCACCGTTTGCACCATCGAGTGTGCCGTCAGTAGGACCGTTAGGGTTTCAGTGCTAGCTCAAGTCCAGGGGGTATAGTTTTGAAGGTGAGCTCCAAAGAGCTCACTTCTCTAATGTTGAGCCTTCGAGTTCCTGGCTATGGTGGACAGAGGCCGGCGAGCGTCACCTGGATTCTCTATGCTTGAGTGAGTGTGGCTTGACTGTAATCAGTGCTCAATTGTTGGCAGTTTATAGAGTGACAGATCAAGTACTGATCTGAGTTGAGTTGAGTTGAGAGTGGTAAACAATCTAATTATTGTGGCACTTTAGAGTCTTTGTATGACTTATGTGTGAGTTGTGTTTCTATAGTGTATGATGTCGACAGCGATGTATGTTGTGTAGCGATGTATATACGCACGACAATGTCCTTGATAATCTATACCTTGGAATCTGGTCTTGTAAGAAACATAAAAGTGTTATGGTTGTCTTACACTTTATCCAAGAATAGATACAAAAAGCAATGGATAAATTTATTAAGGCATACCCTCCTCCTGGGTAAGAATCTTGAACTGAATCCTCATAATACGATTAAATTGGCTCAGTCCAAATTGGTTTATTTTTCTTTTACTTAAAATAAAAATACTTGCAATAAGTTGAATATAAAGATGATCTTGTGGTGACACTCTACACGCTATATAAATATATTTCGCTTATAGTTATATTTTTGCTCCAAGAAATATGATGTTCAATCATACCAAATCTTATATTCGCAATAATTGAATGCACAAATAGTTTAGGTAATGATACTCGAATTATATGGGGTAAAACAATTGATGAGAAGGATTAGGATCCGTTTCGGAACTATATTTTGACCCTAAGAGAATCTCCCACATAAAAGAAAATGGTCACTCAATCCAAAGGAAAGGTAACCCTGTTTTCTATCTCCACAAATCCATTCTATTCTATTCTGTGATTGTCTTGGATTGTTCTGGTCTTCATAAACAAATTTGTTCCATTATAATCTTTTTAATTTCTTTTATGATAGAGTAGAGATCACTCGAGACCAACACGGTGGGCCTAGCAAATCACGATCTGAGAGAAGTGACACAACCGACAGATATATGTAAAGGGTATTGCTGGACATGTACGTGATGATGATGACGACATTCGTTGGTATTTTCGTGTGTTCTGATGTTTCGAAATAAATCTAGTGGTTTATCTACTATCTATATATTCCAGCTTTATAATAAGAATATTATTACTCCTGGACATGCGAATGAGGATGATGTTCTTTTCTTTGTTCTTTATTGTTGTTAGATGAATTTAATTTAATATGGATAATAAAATGTTAATGTTCATTTTTCTTTGCATGTACTTGTTTATAAGTTTGAATACTATTATCATGAGCTATAAAGAAGGATATGAACGGTCTTTCGATTGATAATTCACATTATATTTCTCACTCTATGATTAGTATTTTATGCTTAGGTAGTAATGGTGATTAAGGCGACCACAAATTGTCTTTTTATAGCAATATATAAACTTATTTGAGCATCGCAGTACCTAATGGTCCGGTCTACAGAGATATTTATAATTACCCTACCCCGGATGAAATTTTATCCCCCTAACTATTTAAGTTTGACAAAAGAGAAAATACACTCAACTAATCATAAGGAAACTTAGATGTGTTCTATTGCTGAAGGAAGTACCATTATTCCCAACGTAACACAAAGAGAGAGAGAGATATAGATATATATATATATATATATAAAATAGGGTATTTATTTTGTGTTAAGGAGAGATTTACCAACCCTATCTCGTAAACCTTGGTTTTGAGCAAGATATATCCTACAATTGAGAAAGATATTTCCACAATGGGAGTAGAGGAGTTTAACATGTTGGGGACAAAGACAACCTCAACGTACATGTGAATAAATGGGGCTATAAGACTTTAAATGCAAAGTATGGAATCGTAAACCTTTTCGTACAATGAAATATACTGAATAAATGTTCTTTTAGGGTTCAGCTATGGAATGTCGTCATAAAATTGAAGATATTTGTCAGAGAAATGCCGTAAGAAAATGCGAGAGAATGAGAAACAACTGAGCTTCATTATACGATTCACTGATGAGAGAAGCACGAAATCCTGAAGAAAAGAGTATAAAAGGAAAACGAAGAAACAAAAGTGCAAAAAAGATACTTGCAGAAAAGAAATTATAAAATATATAAAAGTAAGAAAAAATATATTATACTCACATATGGACTAAGTTTTAGTTCTCTCGAAGTTCTCCATATCCACCACTCATCACTAGTGAGTCCATGCTACTGACCACCACCACCATATGGAAATATGTCGTGACATGTGGACACTCAATCTTCGAATTGGTAATTAAGTTTTCATCTCCGCAAGACTGAGGGGTATGAATATATAAAATTATGGGTACAAAGCTTTGTGGCTGTATATATATACCACTCTTTCCAAATTTCAACGAACTAATATGATAATAACTTGGTGGACCAACTGGGGGTGGTTAACGAACATTTGACTTCTGTTAAAGTCGAAAGTACGAGTTCCATCAGTCATTAAGGTTGACTAATCCCGGAAGAAAATAAGAATATTTATCAGATTAAGATAGCCTGTTAATTAATTGTATTAAGAGATTCTATACATTCGGAGCAAGTACTAATTTTAAGTCACCCAGCATTCTCCCCAGCAATGAAAATAAAAGTAAGACAAGAATGCCTCACACAAAGCAGATAAAACGACGTTGCATTATTCACTTTCTATGCATGCGTGGAGTGGAAAATGAAGAACCCAACCTACTAAGAAGTAACACACTCAAAGATAATATTCATGGAACTTAATACATTAAATTAAGTGGCGCCGTGTGCATAAGAAGACAGGGGTGGGGCGTGGGAAGGGAAGCAGCAGCTGAAGGTGAGAAAGATGGCGACAGAATCTTGTAATAAAGTTAAGCCGCACGAAGCCGTGGACAAAGAGACAAATGGGGAGAAAGGAAAGAAACTTAAGCTTAAGTAAAGGATTTGAGTGAATCTCCTCTCATTTGTCGGGCCCAAGCAACTTGGACGAGTCAGGTCACGCCATTGATACCAAATCAAACACTGTAAGGAAGAAATGGTGTGTTATAGCATCCAACCCAATCCGATGTGTAGCAGACTTTCTCCGGAAAGAGCAGAAAGTTGAGAGAGAGATGGGAAGGGAAGGGAAGGGAAGGGAAGACGGCGGCGGTGGTGGTGGTGGTGTTAAAAGACTTGCATTTGTAATTAATTGAAGTTGAGTAATACTGAGGTGGTGGTGCAGTGGGAGCAGCAGAAGAGAAAGGGTGTTTGAGAGAGTTTTAGTTGCTCATATTTCTTTCTCATCTACTATGTTGTTTCTTTCTTCCTGTGGCGCCTGTGGGGCCGCAAAGGATCCGGGAGGAACAGAGAAAGTGAAAGAGAAAGCAGGAGGAGAGAGAGAGGGTGATGGTGGTCCTTTAGTGTAGGGGCACACGGCAGCTTTCTGTTGTTGTTGTTGGTGTTCATGTTCTGTTTCTCTTGAGAGGGGAGAAGAAGAAGAAGCAGCAGAAGGACGAGATTAGTTTCAATCATTCGTTTCTTCAACATGTAGTTAAGTTACAGGGTTTTGGCTTCTCGTCATTGCTTGTTTTATTACACAACACCCATCTATCTACCAACAGGTTCCGGTTTTATCTTCTTTCTTCTTCTTCTCTGGTCACTTTCTCTTCTCTGCTCTCTCTTCTGTTCTCTGCAGGCTTCGTGTTGTGGGGGTTCGCTCGTTAGTTCACTGTCCGACGGGACGCAGGAGGATTGATTGATTGTATAGTAGGAACCCGGAATTGATGATCGAGGATTTGCTGGCCGGACAGGAGAACTGGGCTGCTGCTGGTGGTGGTTCTCTCACGGGGCGAGAAGAATGTCTGTTTGTCGCCTCAAGAGGCTTGTATCTATTCCCTTCTTCGACTCCTGTGACAGAAAAACTGTGATTGATGTGAGGTCTGAGTGAGCCCGCAACCCACTTGTAGCTTGGGTAATTGCAGCCCCCCCACCTCTAGAAGAAGCACACCGCTCTGAATCTCCTAACCCAATTTCGTCATTGGATTCCGCTTTTTCCCTTCGTTTCTTCTTGCGGGTTCCCGCTCTAGCATTGAAATTGAGGCGCTGGGCACTTTATCTATTTTTTCTTCTATCTCTGTTGTGGACTGGGGCATCTCCTCGTCGCCTTATTCTGTTTCCCTTATCTCATGTGCCGGGTCCCCTTCATTCTCTCTTCAAATTGGAGGAGAGGGAGTCTGGTGTTTCGCAGAAGAGGAGAGACGGTCAACTTAAGTGCGACCTTAAAAGTTTCCATGGAATCGACATGAATAATCTTCGGATACTTGAAAGAGGAGGCTGAGTGACAGGGCCGAAGTGACCGCAAGATGAGCACAGTTGTTGGAGATTTCGTGTAGGAGCCTCAAGGAGAATTTATGGTCTGTGCGGATTGGGACAAGTAGAGGGTAGAAACGACTTGAGATTATCAAGATTAAGACAGAGTGGAAATGTTTTATTGTATGCCCTGGAGGAGAAGGCATGGACATGGAAACGATCATGTGAATAGCGGTGGATAAACAGACGAGACGACGTGTTGAGAGGAGCAGTGTCGAGGATAAGAGGTTGTTGTACACAATTGGAGTTGGATGCCACATAGGTTTGCTGGGCGGACCATAAGGAGGAGTTGTTGACGTGGTTTAACAGCAGAGCCCTTTTAATAAGAAGAGAGACTCTCGTGGTGGTGTCGGTGGACAATTTTATGTTTGAAGGGCTGATCCTGAGGTCGAAGAGCGTGCCTGGACGGGAAGTGATTTGTCGTTGCGGAGTGGAGAAGCAGCGGATGGCGCTTCTCGTGGAGTGAACCATGAAACTGTGTTCTAGAGGTTGTAAGAATGAGAGCGAGTTGCGAGGGCAAGGGCCTCAACCCGCACGGTCAGTTTTCAGGGATGTTGCAGGAATGGCCATGGGGACGGTATTTTGATGGTTTTTGGGAAGCTCAAATCTGCTTATTTCTTGTCCAACAAACCCGTCGAGAAGCTTCAGGGTTCACACTTTCCTTGCGCAGGCATTTTTCAGAAAAGCAGAGGACTTATAATTTTTACCCAGTGGCTTACAACTCAGGCAAGGAGAAGACCGGTTTTGCAGAAGAGCCTGTGCTCGCAAGCAATTGGCAGGTGCTGCTGTTGTCTGTGTGAGAGCGGAATTCTGGATGAACAGGGTCAACAGGGCTACGTTGGTTTGAAAGTGGAGGGTGGCCTGCACACCGAAGGGTTTGTGCTCGAGAGTAATCAAACAGTTGATTTTTTCTGGAAAGGAAGACGGTTCAAATTGTTGGATTCTAGAGTTTGTGAAGGTGTGGTGGAGGCATGGCCGTCCAAACTTCAAGCCAGGCGGAGAAGGCCAAAGTCGATCAGATTGTGTCGGAGTTTTACGCAAAAAGTCTCCACATTATTCTGGACTCTCGAATCCCTTACATATCTACGCAGAAGCATTTCGATGAATCTCACCACTCGGCAGCACCCCCTTCACCAGGCTCTAGGGCTGGGCCCAACCGGTGGTTCAACATAGAAATGGACAACTGTGCAGCTGTACAGGAATGTGTGGAGCCTTGGAAGCGGGGATGCCAGGAGCCTATGACGGTAGACGTGTTGCTGCAACAACCGATGGGAGGTGGAGAGGTTCCCTCTCCATCCTCTGGAGGGCCACGGTATTTCAAAGGAAGCTCTCCGGGTAGAGACCACTCTAGTGGAGAATCTTGGAGTGGAGAAGGAGAAGGTTGTGCTTCGCCCGGTGGGTTGTGCAGAACTATTCTTGAGAGATGGGTTGTGCAGTATGTGAGCAGGAAGAAAGGTGTGAGCGGTGGAACTGGGGCTGGTGGTGGCAAGGCTGGGACGACTGGGACGACTGGGACGACTGGGTTCGGAGAAGGATCAGGAGCAGCGGGAAGCTCAAGGGGAACAGGAGGAGGACCACCTCTGCCATATCCATCCAGTCACGTGGTGGAAAGTCCGGTGGTGTACAAAAGAACGGTTATAATGCTAAGGTCTCTATACTGCACCATGAGAACATTGCCTGCTCACCGCCTGTTTCGTCTGGTCAATTCGTCCTCCCATAGCCGATGCTTCAGTCTCTCTTACAGAGTCTCCTCTTCCCCAACGCAGCTCTCCGAGAGTGATCAGGCAGCCATGATGTCATGCAATCTCACCCCCATTGAGACCATGTGGGGACGAATGTGCATATCTGTGAACTACAGGCATACAACTGCTGTGACGGCACTGGAGATCACACCTCCGATGAAGCCACGAATTATTGCAGATTATGTTGGTAGCCCAACAACAGATCCGCTAAGGAGGTTTGCTAGTGTCGGTTCAATGCCCAGTGGAGGGCTTTCAGGACGAAGAGGGGTACATGTTGTTGCTGTTCCATCTTCAGTACCCAGCTCTCCTTCGGGTCCCTCCTTTGGTCGTCGCCACAGCTGGAGTAGTGGGCAGCAAAAGATGCAGATTCCTCCAACATTATATTCTTCACCTTCTCATCGTTCTAGTCGGTCCCCTTCACCGTCTGTACCCACTGATTCTAATCCGTCCTCCTCGCCTATGGCACAGTCTCCACACTCTTCTTCTCCTTTACACAATATGCACCTCCATCAATCCCCCCGAACGTCCCCCTCTCGCCCCTCGATTCCTCGACAGCACACATCTCAGCCATCGTCTTTCCATCAGATTGAAAGTGGGCATCCATCACAACCCATACCCATTCACGAACACGGTAGGTCACCTCCATTCTCTGCGTCACCTTCTCCTTCTCCCCCAACGCATTTTAGTGCTCAACGCAGTGCTCCTGTGAGTATCCCAAGGCCTTCCTCAGCTAAGACATACTTTGGTACTAGTCCACGACGTTTAGAAGGGCCACAACATCCCTTAGCTAAAAGTCCATATCCTCCCCCTTCTCCAAATAGGAACCTGGAGCCTTTTCCTCGTGTCTCTAGCAACTCCAGGCAGTGGCCTGTGCCAAACCTGTATGTCCCAAACATAGAAGGAAGGGCTCCTACACGCCCCCTGGTTATATCAGACTGGGCTGTCAACTCATCACTGCTCGTGTCTCCACCACATCCATTTCATGGTAATCAGGTAATAATATTTCCTTGATCTATGTTCATCAGTCGATTGTTAGTTTGCTTTTGCGGAGAGAATACTCAGTGCTGACCCCTGTATTGCTAGTGCAATGCGTC
The DNA here is from genome assembly GCA_948567375.1 of Lunularia cruciata. Classification (NCBI taxonomy): domain Eukaryota; kingdom Viridiplantae; phylum Streptophyta; class Marchantiopsida; order Lunulariales; family Lunulariaceae; genus Lunularia; species Lunularia cruciata. Next base: position 63,134,253 of record OX419758.1, read on the forward strand.
TGTGGTTGAGCTCAGCGCAGAGTAATTTTGCCGTTTCTCTTTCAGCATCAGTGTCCTTGCTCCTTGATTTGTCCACTTCCTAAAGTGTATCAAGTGATATTAACTACAAGTTGAACTAGCCATATACCGAATGCATGTTACCTACTATTTGGTACGGGTGTTTGTAAGCTGCGTTGCCATGTTATATTCGGAAGTGTATCTCAAACAGTTAATTCTCTGTTTGGCGAAGAGAAACTAGGACGGGAGCTTGAAGGACGGGAGCTCTTAATAGGTTTTTATGTATTGAAGACATGTTAAGTGCCTATAATATGGTGAATCTTACAGACTTAATCTTGCTACCCCATTGTTTACCGCGGAACAACGTAAGAGACTGATATGCTGGTTGCCAGGTTCTTGGAGATGACAAAGGAGAAGAAGGGCCACCTTCTGGTGTGAAGAGGTCTCTGTATGCTCCTCCTCGTCTCCTGACGCTGGGTTCAAGAGGAATGAGCAAAGTAGATAGTAATGATGACGGAGATGAAGAGGAGTTCTCTTGCCCTTTCGCAATCGATGATGATGAAGCAGAAGGATACAGAAGCAGGTACCTGAGTCTTTCTCTTACGTCTGAACTTGGTCATGTGTTCTCTGGACCTCGGGAAAGGTTTGTGTTGAGCAGCTTGTATTGATGGCAAGCATATCATACCCAACTGTAGTTGTTCAGAGGGTGAAAACGAAATTCGCTGGCTGAAGTGTCTTGCATGTTACTGTTGGTAATGGGTTCTATTCGTGCTTGTTGTGGGAATCCTGTGCATTGAAGTGGTGCTGATACGTTCCAAATGTAATCCAAGGAGTCGCCTGTGTTTCATTCTAAGCTGCATTACAGATTAATTTTCATGAAGGTGTGACTATACAGGGGAGTCATCGTTCACCTTATGCAAACAATCTTGTTATTGATTTCAGGATGGACAGCCCAAAGGTTAGGCAAAGTTCGGATGCATTTGAGGCCGTCGGGCAGGGTCATCATCGATCACAAGATGCTGCCGTGGGTGCTCTTGTAAGGATCTTGAAATCTGCACCACCTTTACGACCGTGGACTGATGTGTCGGGCTCTCCCAACTTACGACCGTCTCCACCTAGCCTGTTAGGTCCTGCAGAAATGTTGGCAGGTGGGAAACTTAAAAACAGTCCTCCCCGGCCTGCAACCACAAAGGGCCGGTCAGGTACTGCATCTTTGGTTGGATCACCCAGCTCACACTCTATAGCAACAAAGACACCTGCAAAAACATCAGCGTTTGCTTTGGAAGAGCTAAGGAGTTACATGGAGATGAGAGATCATCTGTTCAGACAGAGTGGTGTGAAGTTGGCTTCGTCACCTGCCAAACCCATGTGAAGTGTAGAGAATTCTGTCTGATCCAATTACCTCTTGGATATGGAGAAGAGGAGGAGATGTAAGTCCCTTTGTTAGATTTGTACAGGACTTAACTGCTTCGATGACCTAAACGACAGGAGTTCTCGGAGTCTCCATAAAGGGATCGATGATGGGTTGAAAGTAGCGAGATTGTTAGATAAGAATAGTTTAGAATGCTGTGTTGGTTCATAAGTATCCAGATACAGACACGCATCGCAGGAGCTGTGCGCTTATAATTTGGAAGCTCTGGCAGGAAAGTCTATGGCGTACCAAATAGTTGATTGACGGAAATGATACCAGTAGATTTGAAACTAACGTAGCCACTGAACTGAGTCAGGATTGAGTAAACCCTTCCCCTTCTTCAAGTAGAAGTTGGGGTAACGAGGTTAGCTTATAGCGGCTGGTTTTGGACCTAACAACATTCATTTGGAAGGAGTGAACATGCTCCTGAAATTAGCGTACTTGTGTTCCACAGTACTTGTTTGCTAATCAACAGTAGTTTATGTGGAAGTTTGCTCTCTGCACGTGCAAGTGTGTTATTCCACCTAGTAGAGAAACTGGTGATTGGGCTTTGAGGAGGAAGCCGCGGGTTGATTTCGCTTGACCAGCATTCGCTTCCAGGTAGTATATTGCTGCTCTGCGTACGTGATGTGCGTGCAGCAACTCCATTTACAGTTCCACAGCCACCCAGCTGTATACCTTACGTGGACTGGTGTATCAAGTAGTGTTCATCGTAGTAAAGATCGGGCAAGAAGCCTGATCCATGTGTGGACGAGAGCATGAAAGCAAAGATATTTGGGGTGGGTTCATTCGAAGAGAAACTCCCATATTGTTAGCTGCTTCATGACAAGAACCCACTAGACTTGAAAGTGCAACTTAGGTGATTCACTTGGTCACTCAGTTGTGCAATGCCACCTTGTTTTCTGAGTATATTCTATATTGTTGAAGCTCAGATGATCAAGAGTCGGTTGTATGTACTGAGGGACTTTTCTCTTTTAGGGACATCAAGTCTGGACTCTATCGGCTGTATTAGCGTGGTCTTAGGGGTGGTTTGAGGCATTGATTGACGCAGACCGGGCTAATTATTGGTCGATGCTGGAAGTTGATGAGTTGAGTTAGACAATTTTTAAAGTTCACTATTTACAGCAGATGGAAGGTGCTAGAACTTCCTCTGGAAGCTGCTGACAAGTATATGCGATGGATATGCTTCTTCCATTCCTGATTAAAAGAAAAAAAACGGTGTGTATATATTGAATTAGTTAACACGTTCTCGAAATTCCCAGTCCCATGTGTATTCTACTGTATTGTAATGAGGCAACTTTTTCCTGATACAAACGAGTCTGGACAGTTTTCCCTTGCAGTACTTCCGTAGGTTTAGAAGTATGCGTTTCAATCATTTCTCTTCAGATTCTTAGCACCAGCTGATTATAATCTTCATAGCATCTACCTGCTTGAATATCAGGAGTATTTCAAAGCAACTTTCTTGCAGTGTACTCTTGTGCTACCTCCTTACTTGCAGCAAGTGATTAACCAGAACCTTTCTCAAGCTTGCACTCTAATCATGACTGGGCCTTTCTCGACGCCTGTTGCGGACGCCGTTCCTTCATACACATGAATGGTGTACCTAATCGGACGCCTTCCATTACCTTCCCGAGTTTTGTATTGCTTGTCCCTGTCATTGTCTAGAAACTTGGAAAACGGATGGGCTAGTTGGCAGACTTGCTTCTGGTTGAAAAAGGATTACCGAACTCACGCTGAAGGTGCTGCTTTACTTGCAGAAGGTTACTTATCCTGAATCACGGAAGCAACTCATATTGCTATGTTATTCAGCAGCACGATGCTGGGTACCGTTCACTTTACTTCAGGTGTCCCACTTCACTTTTCTTCAACTAAAACAGTCTTTTCAATAACCACGGCTGAACTCTGCCATTCAACATCAGATAGAACTAATGGCTTCAGCAATCTACCTTCTAGTCAAACCAAAGACCACTGAGAAATTGTGTGAACGTTATGTCGGACTGGTTTACAGTACTACAAAGAGAAGCAAATTCGACACACAAGTAACCAGATCACAGTTTTTCAGAACGCAGTGCTCAATTCTATACGCTTTAAAAAGAAAGTGAAAACATATCCGGTTGCTTGCTCGTCAGAGTAATATGAGGTGCTCTACTTGTGATAGATTTATTAGATTTATTCCTTTCATTCTCACAAGAACACTGTACACGGTTCTTTTTGCTTACACTTATCCATACTACTAATGTACCCTACAGGTTTCCAGTCTTGAATATCGAACAACGTACCACCATATTTATAAATTTGTATCATATATCATTCTTTAATATATAGAATTTTAAACATATTTTTCTCGTAGAATATTGTTATATTGCAGGAAAAATAGTTTTAAAATAGTATGTATACAAGTAAAAAACTATTGTCATACTTTGAAACGTGTACAGAAGTTGCGTTCTCGATTGAAAGCTCGTCATGAGGAATTTTTATCGGATTGATGATCTCAATAGTCCGATAGAATTTCCTTATGACGAGTTTGACTTCAAGCTTTGACGTTTTTCATTCAAGCACGAAACTTCTGTACAGTTCCAAAGTATGACAATAGTTCTTTGCTTGTATGCATACTATTTTAAGACTATTGAGATTATCCGGTCAAAAACATTGATATTCAAACACCATATCAAAGTGGAATTTCAATACTCCATGAGTTTTAAAAGATCTTATAACTTTTCGACGGAATGCGATAATACCCGCCGTTCCGCCATCGGTCTCGCACTCTCTTGATCTCTTCGGCGGGTGGTACATCCTTCAAGTGTCATTTGCCGACTTCACACGGTATGATATCTTCACAAAATATAGTATGTATGCGAATTTAAAGGATCATCACAACAACTATTTTCGTGAAACATCATTGCCAAAACTCTTCTAGCCGGAGACGTTGGGATCGTTTTACTGCTTGCTATCAACAAATAAACCAAGCTAAATAATACTCCCAAAGGGAGAAAAAAAGGGAATACAAGGCATCAAGGATAAGTGCAAGAGAAAAGAGCGAATACAAGGGCTAAAGAAGAAGGGAAAAACACCATGTGAAATTATGGATTCAAGAATTAAAGTAATCTCTTCTTAAGCTGTTTTGATATATGTCCTCCAACGTATATTTGGTAGATGGGATGCAAAAGTCCTAGACATGATGTTGAGAACTTTATTGGCGCATGTCTATAAGGTACAAAATGCATAAGTAAAGCTTGAGAGCTACATAAAGTGCAGTCCTCACCTTAATTTGAATAGGGAAGGCAACCTTGTAGGATAACAAGAAGAGTGGGAAGATCCAATCAAGTCATGCAAGGAAAAGACATAAGGTCAAAATGGGACTAAACCCGAATAGGTTAGGTAAGAGAATCTACCCTACAACACCTAAGATATCATATCTATACAAGTTGTATGTTTTACAAACCATTGGAGATTCCATGGAAACATAACCTAGGGTGATTTTTTGCTATCGATTGTACCAACTAATGCTCTCCATAGAGCAATGGACACATACTATCTAAATATGTCACAAAATAGAAGAATGAGAATGGTATCCCTGACATCTAAAATGATACACTATCATGCACTCTTTGACTAATGTATCAAACGTTGCATCCATTGTTCCATATACTCCATTGCTAAAAGAACAAAAATTTGACCTTGCTTGCTACCGCTCTGCTTGTTGCCCATCCAAGTGGATGAGTAATCACTCCATCCAAAACTGTAATGTGTGTACATTTGTAACCATAATAGATGCTATTGTCACCTAATCATCTTAGGCTTGTGAGCAGGCCTATCTCTCACTCAATATGTACTTCTGATGGCTATTAAGGTAGAGCAGGATGGGCTAAGAAGGCAAGGAACCCAAATTTGATCACACTCCTCCAAAGCTAAAACTCCAAGGCACCTCCAAAACTCAAGCCGTTGCTCACTAGAGAACTCAATGAGAGAGATAGTTACAAATGAAAGGATAATGAGTATCTTCTCACCCCTAATTTATGTACTTGTGAAATAGTTATGCACCAAAGTTGCTAATTACCAAAGTAACTCAAGTTACTAAGCTAAAAGTCATATAAAATCTAAAGTCTAAAGGAATATCTAAACTCATGGGAATAATCCCTTAAAAGCATGTGGTCTTATCTTGATTCAACAACTAAGGCAAGGATTCCTTCACATGGCTATTGTTGGACTATAAGAAAATCCAAACCAAAAAAGCTTGTGGACCCAAGAGTTCTCAACTTTTTTCTCAAACCAAACATCTAAAAAAATACAAAGTCAATGCATTAGAATCCAAAATAGCTATGCTCACTCTTTCACCTTTCTCTAAAGTAGAGTCACCTCTATCTTGGCTATGACTAACTCTAGCTAATCATGACAAATATAGAAGCTTGGTGAAACTCCATATAAAAAATATTTTCAACTATTAACAATACCAAACTAAATATCCTTATATAAATATAAATATAAATGAATGAATAAATAACTAAGTAAATAAATATACACATGCATCAATGGATGTTACATTTACCTCTAGAATAAGATTTCACTTAGTCCTTGGAGTGAAAGTCCCTTTACCTTTTATGATATAACTTCCATTTATCATGGTTAATCCTATCAAAGTGTCTTCCTCCCACCTCCTTGAGATCATAGGTATAATTGCCCCACATCTTCTCCACTATGAAAGGTCCAAAGTACTTTGGCAAAAACTTCTTTTGCATCCTCTTGAATTGAATGAAATTAAACAACATTAGACAAGCATTTTCCTTGAAAGGCTTTACCTCTTCTTGCCTTGCCTCTTGTCATAACTTTCCTTTTGTTTCCTTGTTCCACTCAAACTATAATAACTACTCTTGCCTCTTCCAATTCCATGAGTTGATTCTTCCTTGACTTCTTTGCATCATCTCCTTGTACCTTCTTCAATTTCTTATGAATTCTTTGAAAAGTAAAAAGATCAAAATGAATAGGTAAATTAGATTCAATACCATATACTAAATGAAATGGAGAGAATCTGGTGGACGTCTTTATGGTTGTCTTATACTCCCATAGAACTGCATGGATCCTCTTGTCCCAATGATGTTTAGCCCCCTCCATTTATGTATCTTTGGCAAACATCATGCACAAGGTTTGTTTGGTTCTCTCTACTAAACCATTGGAGTTTGGCTTATAAGATGTAGTAACTCTATGTGTGATAGCAAAATGTCATAGCATGGCTTGTGAGCCGGCCTGTCTCTCACTTAGGATGAAACTTTGATGGCTATTATGGTAGCGCACCATGGACTAAGAAGGCAAAGACATTGTACTCCTCATAGGCTAACACTCCAAGGTACCATCATACTCCTCCAAGGCTAACACTCCAAGAACCAAGATATTGCTCACTAGAGAACTCAATGAGAGAGAGATAATTGCAAATAAAAAGATGATGAGTACCTTTTCACCCCTAGCTTATATACTTATGAAATAGTTATGCACCAAAGTAATTAATTACAAGAGTAACTCAAGTTACTAGGCTAAAAGTCAAATAAAGTAAAAAATCTAAAATAATATCTATATATTCTCCTAAGCATATGGTTTTATCTTGACCCAACCACTAAGTCAAGGATTCCTTCACATGGGCTTTCCTTGGACTATAGAAAAATCCAAAAAAAAGGCTTGTGGGTCTAAGTGTTCTTAATTCTTTCCTTAAAGCCAAACATCTAGGAATAATACCAAGTCAATACAATAGAATCCAAAATAATGGTCCTCATCTATCTTAGCTATGAATAACTTTATCTAATCATGACTAAGGTAGAACCATCCTTTATCTGTATATAAATAATATCTCTCAAGCACTTGTAGTACCAAACTAAATATCACAATACCACACACAAGCACAAATGTGTGTTACATGCTATAGTAAAGCTTTTTTGTAAACTCTCCTCCCTTATCAAAAACTAACTCTAGAGGAAAACCAAACCTAATGATGATGTGTTCATAAAGAATTCTTCCAACTTCATTTTCATTCTTGTTTCTCAATGTCTAAACTCAACCTGCTTAGGTAAGGTAATTAGTAACTACCAGAATGTGCAAATAATTCATTGAGGTTTATTTAGAGTATCTATAAATCCAATTCTTCACTTCTCAAAAGGTCTTACAGTAGAATTGATCTAAGCGGTGGAGTGGATGTAGAATTTCTAGCAGAAGTTTGTCATACATTACAAGTTTTTCAATAATCAAGACAATCCTTGAAAATCTCCTTCCAATGGTACCTTACACCTCAAATCTTGAAAAACCCTAAACCCACCTCCACATACCAAACCATTGTAAACCTTCTTCAAGAGTAGGATAGACTTCTCCTTACCTATCGTTCTTCAAAGTAGACCATTTACTCCTTGGTGAAAAAGAATCTACTTCACCATTGTATTAGGTTTAGATCTTGTTGCAAGGGCCTTCTTCTCCCTAGCATGCATCCCATTTGGATAGTTCCTCCTTGTAACAAAGTCCACAATCTCCTTAGGAACCTTTTGAGTGATTGAGATTGTCATGAGCTCCTCATCCAAAAAAGAATTATCTACTTTCTCAACTCCATCATGATCATAGGTCCTAGATTACAAATCACCATTTGATATTTCTTCCATGGCCTATCCTCAATGGTGTAATCATACTCAGAAAAGAGTATTATCTACCTTGATAGCCTCCTCTCCACATTAAGCTTGTTGAAAATGTCTTGTAATATGTGACAAAGGTATAATAGTATAATTCTAGAACAAAATAAAGTTTTTAAGCTACAATTTATTGCCAAACCTTTAATCACATAGATGAAAACATAAAAGAATCTTAAATCTATAGAAAATGTCATATATCTAAATTTTGTATCAATATATATTTTTGAACAACATACCACTATATTTATATATTTTTATTTCATATGTACAATTTTAAACATATTTTCCTACAATATAATATACAAGAAAATATGTTTCACAAGCAAATAATATTTTCTTGTTTTAGAATGTGTACAAAAGTTTTGTTATCAAATGAAAGCTTGTCATAAGGAATTTTTATCGGACTATTGAGATCATTAGGTCAAAGAAATTATATTTCCAACAACAAATCAAACTTGAGGCCTATCAATATCATCATGTAAAATCTTTTTATATTCAAATGAGATATAAGACTCAATGAAAGTAGAATTTATATGCAAAAATTAAATCAAAGTGGAATTTCAATGCTCCTTGAGTTTTACAAGATCTTAAGACTTTTGATAAAATGCAATAAGAACCTATCATTTTTCCATCAATCTTGCACTCTCTTGAACTCTTTGGCTAGTGATACATCCTTCAAGTATCTTTTGCAAACTTTCCACAATATGATATCTTCACAAAATAGTCCACATATGAATTTAAAGGACAATCACAACATGTATTTCTATGAAACATTATTACCAGTAATTTTCTAGTTGGAAACATTGTGCTGTTTTATTGCTTTCTTCAATAGGTAAACCAAGCTAAATAGTATCCCTAGAGAGAGAAGAAAAGGGAATAGAAGGCATTAAGAAGAAGTGCCATGACACATTTGCAACATTAAAGATAGTTTGCTCAGATGCTGAAATGTTAGTCTTTGTAATCAAAGTTACACGAGTAGTTGGTCAAAGATTAATTTTATGGTGGCCAGATTTTGTGTTAGGGCTATTGATCACACTATTCAAGCTACCATTTACAACATCAAGTGGACAATTAGGATTGGAATGCCAGGTTGGTTCCAAAGGTATATATGAAGTGTAGCTCTAAAGAGCTCACTTCTTTGATGTTGAGCCTTTGAGCTCCTAGTTATGGTGTACAAAGGCCAAAAAGTATTACTTGGAGTCTCTTAGTTAAAGTGATATAGCTTGATGATGGACTAAAACCCATTGTTTGAAGTCTATTAAGTCTATTAAGTCTAATAAGTCTATTAAGTGAGATTTTGAGTTTCTAGAGGAGATTTTGCTACAATACATAGTGGGTTTACATGGAGTGGTGCTTGGCATTTACTCATATCTCAAGTCTTAGTGAGGGAGTAGATTGATTTTGCTTTGGAGTTTGACACACAAGAGCTGATTCAGTAGAGAGTGCACATTGTGTGTCTTAACCATTGTTGTGGAACATGTGTGAGACTTATGAGACCTTCAAGATCCAATCTCTATTTTAGTACAATGGGTATCATTGAGTTGGTGTAATCTGCAATAGATGTGGAAGCAACTTTGTTCATACTTCATCTAGAAGTTTAACAGTTGGTGTAATCTGCAATAGATGTGGAAGCAACTTTGTTCATATTTTTTGTAGCATGGAAGGGGTTGTTCTAACACTTGGAGGGTCCATTGATGGATGACTACCATGAGTTCAAGAGAACATACTTGTAGGAGATTGAGCTATGGAGATAGTATGGTCTTTCAACTACATCTCCATCATTTCATGCTTGGTTTTTAGAGGTGGAACAACAATACACACAAGTTCTAGCTCTAGTAGGATTTGTGCTTCCAATGGAAGTGCACTAGTTGGAGATAGTGTTACTATAAGTGGAGATATCTCTACAAGAGATGGTGCAAGATAGTGGTAGAGTTCTTTCAATACTTGAGGTAAAACGTACAAGGAGTGTAGACTGACAAGCTGAAAAGCTTGTTGGAGTTCCAATGAAAGGCTAGACAGAGCTTATGCAAGGCATACACTTGCATGAGACGGTTGATCAATTTCATTCAAGGAGTTATTGAGGCCCAAGCAATCTAGTTTGGGTATGGGATATTGGACAAGGAGTTGCAATGTAGAGTATATGATGCTATGTTGTTGCAAGCTACCTCACCAACTTTGATAATGATCTTTGGTTTGGTAGATGTAATACTCCAAGGACAAGAGAAGAGAGAAAACATAGATTACACACTCAACATTTGGTGCCCCAAAGGAGCACCTTCTCTATATTATATAGACAAAGAGGATCTCCTCCCAGGAAGCTCCACCATAGGATTAGGCACATAGATAGGTGACATGTCATCAAGCTCCACCCTTGGATTACTCACTTGGATGGGTGACATGTCGGTCTAGGTCCTGTCTGGTTGGTCAAACAAGCTTTGACCAGAGGGAATCTTTTAGGGAATCTTCTTGTAGGAGTCTCAGAATCACGTGAGTAAGGTACCGTTGGAAAGCTCTTGATGAGACAAACCAGAAGGAGGGAAGGCCAGCCTTTCCTCTATTAGGGGGGGGGAGTATACACATTTTTGAGGCCTAATTCATCTATTTAGGCCTCCGAAATTGCCTTCAAAGATTTCAAGCATATTTTTGTTCCTACTCTATTAGTAGAAGTCCCCTTTTGGTGATATTTCTTTCTGATCTGTTTAGTCCATCATGTGTAACATCCTTCTAGATGATACCAAACCAATTCTCACCTTTAAACTATATGTCTAGCTATTGGTTCTAAGGTTCTCAAGTCTATTTTGGTTTTTGCTCTATTTGTAGAAGTACTCTTTTGGTGATACTTCTATCTGATCTATTTTGACCATCATGTATAACATCATTCTAGATGTTACTAAACCAAATTTCACATCTAGATCATGTGGCTAGATCATGGTATTACAGACCTCTCTCCTTTTAAGACGCAACGTCCTCGTTGTGCAATTGTTGCTCAAATGCTTTCACCAACACCGGTGCATGTGTCAAATTGGCAGCGGGCTCCCATGTTGCTTCATAGAGGGGGTAAACTTTCCACTATACGAGATAGTCCACCCACGGATGGCGAGTACCACACATGCATTTTTGGAGAATACGCTCCACTTCATATTCTTTTGTGCCATCAATGAGTGTTAGACATGGTCGAATGTCTTGTGTGGAATGACCTTGGCCTGATCGGGGAGCATATCTGCATTGTAGGGAAACATGGAACACCGGATGGATCTTCATGTGTGGTGGTAGCTCAAGGTGATAGGCCACAGCACTGACACGATGAAGGATCAAGAAAGGCCCAATAAAATGAGGTGTGAGCTTACGAGGTCCAACTAATGTGAGGTTGGTTGTCAATAGCCACACTTGATCCCCAACATTGAACTCCATGTGCCTATGGTGTGCATCAACATACTGCTTTTGTTGATTTTGTGCAATCTGTAATCTGTGCTTGGCGCTCTCCACACCGTGTTGGATTCTAGAAACAAATGTGTTGACAACATCAACCTTGGTAGCCACAGACAGATCTTCATCAAGCTAGAAGGTGTGAAGGGATGCTCATCATACATGAGGAAGAACAGAGTGACATGGGTGGATGCATTCACTAAATTGTTGTAAGCAAATTCCACCAATGGGAGTAAGGTGTCCCACCTCTCTTGCTCTTCTAAGGTGAAGCCGCATAACATGTCTTCAATCATGCGATTAGCCCACTCTGTTAAGCCATCTGTTTGTGGGTGATAAGCTGTAAACATGACCAACTTGGTTTTGAAGAAACCAAAGAGTGTTTGCCAAAACAAACTGGTGAATTGAGTGCCTCTATTGGTGATAAGTACTCTAAACAGGCCATGGTGAGAGAAGACTACATCTAAGTATAATTGAGCTAGTTGTGGAGCGGTCACATCCTTGGTGGTAGGGCGTACTGTAACACCCATTTGTGCATGTGTGTGGTATTGTGATATTTAGCTTGGTATTACAAGTACTTAAGAGATATTATTTATATAGAGATAAAGGATGGTTCTATGTTAGTCATGGTTAGCTAAAGTTAGTCATAGCTAAGATAGAAGGGACCTTACTTTAGAGGAAGTAAAAAAGATGAGCACCACTATTTTGGATTTTAGTGTGTTGACTTGGTATTATTCCTAGGTGTTTGGCTTTGAGGAAACAGTTGAGAACTCTTGGGCCCGTAAACATTTTATTTTGGATTCTTCTTTAGTCCAAGGATAGCCCATGTGAAGGAATCCTTGACTTAGTGGTTGGGTCAAGGTAAGACCACATGCTTAGGGGAATATGCCCATGTGAATGGATATTCCTTTCTACTTTTTGACTTTACTTGACTTTTAGTCTAGTAACTTGAGTTACTACGGTAATTAGTAACTTTGGTACGTAACTATTTCACAAGTATATAAACAAGGGGTGAGGAGGTACTCATCATCCTTTCATTTTGCAACTATCTCTCTCTCATTGAGTTCTCTAGTGAGCAATGTCTTGAGTCTTGGAGTGTTAGCCTTGGAGGAGTATGATGGAGTTCGGGTTCCTTGCCTTCTTAGTCCATGGTGCGCTACCATAATAGCCATCAGAGGTTCATCCAGAGTGAGAGGATCCAAAAACCTACACCACTTGGATGAAAGAGTGAGTCTAAGTGCTTTTTGTGTGGAAAGAAGGGACATAAGGCAAGTTCATGTCCATTGATCTTTGAGAGCAAGAGTGAGGGAAAGGAGAGGCTTACTTGACTTGGGTTTGCATGTTGGCATGTTACCTTCTTCACCTAGATTGGGAGGGAGAAGATCTAAGACCAAGGAGTTGTGTGAGGTTTGTGGAGTTGAAGGACTTCCAAAAGGACATGAGTGTAGTGGAGTAAAAGCACTTTTGGAAACTTTGGTGAAGTATCTTGGAGAGAGTCTTAGTATAGCTACAGAAATACTACCACCTTCATTAGCTAGTTCTCAAGATTAGTGATGGAGATAATCTTTCAACTTATGGATAAACTATCCATGAGAGTTAGATTAATATGCACTTTAGGATTTGATGTTGTTATAGAAATCTTGGAGCAACCTGAACCTTTTGTGTTCCCTAGAGTGGATTATTCTAAGATGGTGTTAGTCATGTATATACCCTATTAGTAATAGAGTGAGAGAAAAGAAAAGAGAAAAAAAAATTTGAGAGAAGAGAAAGATAGTGAGAGGTTAAGATGGGGAAACTTCCGGTTTTCTTTGGCAAGGATGGAGAAGATGTGGAGGCCTTTGTTAGAGACTTCAAGAGAGTTTGTATAGGAAACAATGAGAGGAGGAAGAATGAGTGGGCCTCATTATTACCAGATTTCTTTGAGGATGCAGCACTTACATGGTATGAGTCAGAATACCAAAAGAGAGAGAGGAGAGATGGGGAAGAGGAGTCTTGGGAGACTTTGACTTCAGCACTCATTGAGAACTTTCTTCCTGATGAGAGTTATGAGAGATTGATGAGTGAGGTTACATTTCTCAAGCAAGGAGATGGAGAGAAAGTGAGAGTCTATGTGGAAAGAGTGGAAAAGTTGGAGTCCAGATTTCACATAGTGTTGAGGAAGGGTGGGGATGATGTGGAGACTACAATGATTGGCATAGGAGCCATGCTCACCAAGAATTTTGTGGGAGGGTTGAGACCACAAATTAGAAGCAAGGTGAGATATGAGAAACCTTCTTCCAAGGTTGAAGCTATCAAGATCGCAATTCGTATGGAGGAGAGTTTGGAAGGAGATGAGAGTGATTTGGTGGTGAAGGAGGTTGTGCATCCTCCTCAAGGCTACAAGTATGGTGGAACTTCTGATACTTTGGTGACAAGCGTTGCACCACAAGTAGTAGTTGCTCCAGTTCTTGCACCTCCACCAAAAGATCCATTCCAAACCATCACAGAACAACTTGTGGATCTCAAGATCAATGTGGTGCAACTATGGGAGAAGAGAGAGGTGGATCAAAATGTAGGGAGAGGGCCTAGGAGTTATGGAAACTATCCATATAGAGGAGGCCAACCAGCCAACAATTTCAATGATAGAAATTGTTTTGGTTGTGGAGGAAGAGGCCATATCCAAAGGAATTGCCCAAATTCCAATTACCATGGAGGAAGGGGTTATGAGGGAGCCAATAGAGGGAAAGAGGGAGGTAGTGAAACCCAAGTGGCTCCTAATCCCAACAAAGGTAAGGGGATAGCATCCATAGATGTGGTTGAGAGCAAGTATGAGAAGGGAGAGTGCTCAAACTCCAAGGGTTTTAATTTGGAGCTTTTGGCACAAGAGAAGAAGAGAGCTTGTTTTGTAGAGGATGTTCACTCTTCTCAAGGATTTACTTCAAGCAAGGATACTCCTATGTCTACTAGGAGCACTTGCACCTCAACACCATCAATAACAAAGACTCCAAGGAAGAAGTTGGGGATGGAGGATTTCTTGATTTCAAAACAACAATGGAACTACAATGTGTTGGAGGATGTTGGTAGTCACAAGGCCAACATCACAGTGGGCCAATTGATTGCTTTGAACCCTACCTTGAGAAAGAGGCTTAGAGGTGGTTTGAGTTCTACAAGGAGCAAGAGGAAGAAGAAGGCAAAAGTTCCAATATCAATGGGGGTGGTAGATGCCAAGCCAGCACCATGAGAGGCTTGTGAATATGCCTCCAAGATTGATGTGAGAGTGAATGGTCACAACATCAAGGATGCATTGGTTGATGGAGGATCAACAGTAAATGCCATGTCAAAAAGGTTGATGAAGAAGTTGGGTATGATACCCTCAAGAGCTTCAACATTTGTGGTGAGCATGGCAAACAAGCAACAAGTTTGACCAGCAGGGGTGATGGATAAAGTGGCAATTTCAGTTATGGGAGTTCAAAATCTCATGACTTTCCATGTCTTGAAGGATTCAAGCTATGACTTACTTCTTGGGAGGCCATGGTTGAGAGCAACACGCACAACTGATCGATGGCACAAAGGGTATTTGAGGATTGGGCCATCAAACCATAGAGTCATAGTTCCTGTGACTAACACCACCAACACTTCACATTCAAATACACCATCTTCTGATTATTGGGAATCAGATTCTGAAGAAGGAGCTTCAGGTGTGGACACAAGCATGGAGGAAGAGACTTCCACGGAGGAGGATGAATCTGAATTTGATTCAGATGTGTATCCCTTGTGTGCTATGGATTTTGCACCTAAGCCAGAGGTTTTGAAGGACCCAGACAAATCACCATTGACACTTAAGGAGGTAGAGAGAAGGTTAGCTACCCTCAAGTATGGCCCAAATGTTACCAAGGAGGAGAAGGTGAGATTTGAGGAGATTTTCCGCAAGTTCATCCATGTGTTTGCTTTTAGTTACAAGGATTTGAAGGAAGTCACCTTGGAGGAGCACAAGATAGAGGTAGAGTCACATGCAAGACCAATCCGCCAAAAGCAACGTCACATTTGCCCACCAATATCTTTGGTTGTGAAGGAGGAGATTGATAAGCTCAAGGAGGCTGGATTTATCTTTGAGGTGGAGAATTCAGAATGGGTGTCTCCAATTGTCATTGTGAAGAAAAAGAATGGCAAGCTTCGGGTATGTGTGGATTACAAGAAGCTCAATGCTGTTACCAAGAAGGACTACTACCCATTGCCATTCATTGATGAGATCTTGGAGGAGGTTGCAGGTCATGAGAGGTATAGTTTTGGAGATGGTTATAGTGGATATAACCAAATCAAGATTGCACCAGAGCATCAACAACTCACCACATTCACCACACCTTGGGGAACTTACGCTTTCAAGGTCATGCCTTTTGGGCTTTGCAATGCTCCAGTCACATTCCAACGGTTCATGAACAAGGTATTTGAACCTTTCATTGGGAAAATTGTGAGAGACTTCATTGATGACTTTTCTGTCTATGGGAGCAAGGAGGAGCACTTTGAGCACCTAATCAAAGTCTTGCAACGCTTGGATGAGGCAAATGCATCACTCAACCCAGAGAAGTGAATTTTTGGATGTGAAGAAGGTCTACTTTTGGGGCACATCATCTCCAAGGATGGAATAGCAATTGATCTTGAGAAGGTGAGGAAAATCTCAGACCTTCCATTCCCTTCAAGCTTGACAAAGTTACGCCAATTCTTGGGGATGGTTGGGTACTATAGGAGGTTCATCTTCTCATTTTCCAACAAGGCTTATGCATTGACCATCTACATGAAGAAGGGTGTAGATTACATGGTGATTTTGGAAGACAAGGAGGCTCTCAAAGCTTTTGAGGAGCTCAAGCAATCCCTTGTAGCTCCAATTCTTGCTAAACCTGATTGGAATAAGCCTTTCATCCTCTACACTGATGCTTCTAATGTAGCTATAGGATGCACTCTTAGTCAATTAGACCAAGATGGGCATGATCATCCAATAGCTTATGCTAGTAGGCAGATGGTTTCAGCAGAGAAGAACTACTCTGTCATGGTGAGAGAAGGGTTGGCAGTGATCTTTGGTCTCAAGAAGTTTAGACACTACTTGATTGGAGGGAAAGCCACAATTGTCATGGATCACAAGGCTTTGAAGTACATCTTCAACAAGCCTAATGTTGAAGGGAGACTAGCAAGGTGGATGTTATTCTTGTCTGAGTATGATTACACCATTGAGGATAGGCCAGGAAAGAAACATACAAATGCTGATTTGTTATCTAGAGTGTAAAAGACCAAAACCAAGGAGAGAAATAGGAGAATGGAAATTCACATTGGGACACTTGAATGAGGGAAAACTCCGAATGCCTAGCATGAGCTTCAGCCTTGGTATTTATAGGTAGCATACAAGACCCTTGAAGCTTCTCAAGAAGCTTCCTTGAGCCGCTTTCTTGGAGTACAAGCCAAGTTAACTAGGAAGCTTCTCAAGAAGCTTCCTTCTAGAAGCCGCCTACTTGGCGTGCAAGCTAAGCTAGTTAGAAGCTTCTAGAAGCTTCCTTCTAGAAGCTACCTGCTTAGAGCACAAGTTAACTAGTTGGGAAGCTTCCCAAGAAGCTTCTTAGATGCTTCTAGAATTTTCTAGGCTATTTTGTCTTATTCTCTACTTTGTAAGCCCGACTAACTTTGTCACTAAACTCCGTATTGTTACATATTCCCTTGCCGCTAGTTGGTGATGTCCTCGTTGCCAGTGAAGCTTCGAATTTGTTGATGGCCATCTGTGCATTTTGGAGGTGAGAAAGAGGTTCCCATGTGGCATCATGAAGGGGATACCCTTTCCAAAGGACCTTGTACTCCGTATGTTGGCGACGGCCTCGTTGAATATGGCGATGCGCAAGGATACGATCAACTTCATACTCCTCATGATCATTGATAGGGACAGGAAGAGGGGGAGGTTGGACTCAAGAGGAAAAAGAAGAAGGGTTAGGAACAAAGGGTTTCAACTTGGAAACATGAAAGACAGGATGGATATGCATGTGACAAGGTAAGGCAAGTCGATAAGCAACAAGAGAAATAATGTGGGTGATATCAAAGGATCCTATCCAATTTGGAGCAAGTTTACGAACTTGGGTATCAAGTGGGAGAGGGAGGTTACTAGAGGATAGCATGACTTTATCACCAACTTCAAAGGTGAGATCACGACGATGATGGTCCGCATATTGTTTTTGGCGATTTTGAGCAACAAGGAGGTGAGATTTGGCTTGTTGGAGAGATTGGGATATAGTGGTCAAGAATGTAGAAGTATGAGGAACCTGAGAGGGAGGGGGAACAAGAAGAGAATCTGGAACAAGCGGATCTTGGCCAAAATTGAGGAAGAAGGGAGAAAATCTAGTGCTTGCATATTTGGAATTATTGTAGGCAAATTCTGCAGCTGCAAGACATTCATCCTAGTTGGTATGGTGGATGTTGACAAAGGCCCACAACATATCCTCCAATGTACGATTGGCATGTTTGGTTTGTCCATCAGTTTGAGGATGATAGGCCGTGGACAAAGCAAGCTTGGTGCCGAGTATCTGGAAGAGTGCTCGCTAAAACTTCTTGGTAAATCGAGGATCACGGTCGGAGATGAGTACACATGGCATCCCATGATGCTTGAAGACATTGTCAAAGTAGATTTGCACTAAGGTTGGAGCATCCACGGTATCACAGGTTGGTGCCAAGTGGATTTGCTTACTAAGCTTATCCACAAACACCACAATTGTGGTGTGTCCTTGTTTTGTCTTTGGCAAGGATGTGATGAGATCCAAGCTCACATGCTCCCAACGAGCGGATGGAATGGCGAGTGGTTGAAGGAGTCCACTCGGCTTTTGGTTGATGGCCTTGTTATGTTGGAAACTCTCACATGATCGGACAAAGTCTCGAACATCTTGTGTCATGTTGGGCCACCACCATTGGCATTGGAGGGTGCCCAAGGTCTTGTCCATTCCCATGTGACCAGCTATTGGTAAATCATGGGCTTCTTGAAGGCGCACAAGTCGAAGATCACCTTTGGCTGGAACATAGATTTGGTTTTCATGGAATAAAAGGCCTTTCTTGAAGGAGAAGGTGTTGTACTCCTTGTCGTGTGCTGTCAGACAACCGTGTACTATTTGGAAGAAGGGATCTTGTTGTAGAGCTGATTGAAACTCATTATGGACCTTAGGATCAATGGACACCATTGTAATTGCCACCGTGATGAGAGGAAGATCCTTCAAATCATGTCGTCGTAATAGAGCATCGGGGATGACATGGAACCGACCTGGTTTGTACTCAAGTTTGATGTCAAAAAATTAGAGTTGCTCTTCCCATCAATGATGCCGACTCTTCATGTGCTCCAAGTGTAAGGTCTGCAACAATGGTTTGTGATCAGTTTGCATGATCACTTGTTTTCCCAAGAGATAATGCCTCCATACCTTGGTGGCATACACTATTGCAAGTTGTTCTCAATCTCGAGCAGAGTAATTTCTTTCAGCTGTATTTAGTCGGCGAGACACAAAGGCAATAGGATGTAGTCCATCTAGAAATTCTTGTTGCAACACAGCTCCAATTGCAAAGTTAGAAGCATCAAAATCAACCACACAAGGTAGTTGAGGATCATATGGTTGAAGAATGGGTCTTGAAGACACCATATGCTTTAACTTCTGGAATGCTTCTTCATGCTTGGTGGTCCACTGGAAGCTCAAGTTCTTTCCCAAGAGGTCAGTCAATGGTGCAGCCACGTGAGCATAATAGTGGATGAACCATCGGTAAAAACTGGCCAATCCATTGAATGCTCGTACTTCTGTGGCATCCTTCGGGGTAGGCCAATCAGTAATGGCCTTGATCTTCTCTTCTTCCATCTTGATCCCCTCTGATGAGATCTTATGACCCAAGAAGGTAACCTCCTTCTGCCAAAAAGCACACTTTGACTTCTTGCAGTAGAAATTCTATTGTCATAGTCATTTTAGGACTTCTTGCACATGATTCACGTGTTCCGCCTCTGTCCTGCTATAGATTAGAATATCATCTAAGAATGCCACCACGGACTGATCCAATAGTCCATCCAACACCCGATGCATCTGATCCATGAAGACTGCTAGAGCATTAGTGAGTCCAAAAGGTAGAACTCTCCACTCAAAATGTCCATACCTTGTGCAAAAGGCAGTCTTTTGCACGTCCTCTCCTTCAGTAGGAATTTGCCAATAGCTGCTACAAAGATCCAGCTTGGAAAAGTAGCGTGCTCCACTTAGTTGATCAAGCAGGTCATTGATTCGAGGCAAGGGATATGCATTCTTCACAGTTTGCTTATTGAGTCCACGGTAATCAATACAAAAACGAAGTCTTCCATCCTTCTTTGGAACAAATAGTATCGGTGCTCCCCAAGGAGAGGTACTATGTTGTATGAAATCCTTCTCCAACAACTCTGTAAGTGTTGTTCGCAACTCCTCCAACTCCTTTGGTGAGAGCCGATAGATTGGTCTACTCACTAGAGTACTCCCTGGCAATAACTCCATCTTGAAGGGCATACCTCAATCGGAGGGTAATCCCTTTGGCAGATCATCCGGAAACACATCTGCAAACTCCTGAACTATCCGATCAACCATTGCTTGATGAGGCTCTTGGCCCTCCTCAGATTGTTCTTGTGCAATTGGTTTGACCCACACCGCAAATACAGACTTATCTTCCTCCAAAGCTTGCTCTATGGCCGCTCCATTAACAAACTTCCCTTCAAGGGACTCATCTCTCTTCCAAGCTTGCTCTATGGTTGCCTTCTTGGCAAACTCCCCATCTTGGGACTCATCTCCCTTCCAGATTTGCTCTATGGCTACCTTCTCGACAAACTTCCCATCTTGGGACTGACTATTCTTAGGCGTCTTACTCAAAGGTGCCAAACAACCTAATCGGAAATTTCTACCTTGGTGTTGTACTTGAATTTGTCGTTGGGTCCAATCAAATTGAACCTTATGATGTTCAAGCCAAGGTAGACCCAGAATGATATCATAGTGTAGAGGTGCCATTACAAACCTCATACACTCCAAATACTCCTTCCCAATCTTGAAGGTAATAGGATGTGAGGTGCGGAATGCAGAACCCTTTCTACCATCCGCCATCATCAAACTACTTCCAAACATTGGCTTGATAGGAATACCCAATTCCTTTGCTATTTGCATAGACATGTAATTTTCTGAACTTCCAGAATCAACCAAAATCCTACAACCCCGATTAGATATCATACCTTGCAAGTGAAGCAAAGTTGCATAGGTCGAGCCTTCAATCCCATTGGAACTAATCAAGCTCCCAGTAGACGGCTCGAAATCTCCTACTGGGATTCTTCGTTTCCCTAAACATTTTGTTGCACAAACTCCATCTGGGCAACTTGTCGAGGTCACCCATTCCTAAGTGGACATTCAGCAATGCGATGTCCAACTTGGCGACAATAAAAACAACCTTCATTTTGTCATAATCTTTCTTTATCTGCTGTGCCAAGTGGTCTTCGTTGGATAGCATCAATCTCCATTGGCACTGGTTCTTCCACTTGTGGTACTGGTAGGCTCTGTGTAGGTCGAGGTCGAGACCAAGTTGTTGCAACCAAGGAATCAAAAAGCTCAGCCAATTGCATGGCTTCTTCTACATTTTGTGGCTCCCACATGGTCACCTCCAATTTGGTTCGTGACTTCAATCCTCACACAAATCGATCCAGAACTTCACCTTCTTGGATATTTGGAATTTACATGATGATATTCTGAAATTGTGTGATGTAGCTTCTCACTAAGCCAATCTGCCTCAACTCCGCCAATTTATCTCGTGTGGCTCGGGTAGCATTTATAGTTTGAAATTGACCAAGTATTGCATCCTTGAATTCTGCCCATATCAAAATTGGTGTAACAATTTGTCGTTCAGCTCTTTCTACTCGGAATCGCCACCAAAGTTTTGCCATGCCATCCAATTGGCTGAAGCCAAGAGAATTTTTTTCCGCTTGTCTTGAAGATTGGTGGCTTCAAAGTAACGTTTGCAGTCAAACACAAAATTCTCCATTGTGCCTGGGAGATTCTTGCCTTCAAACACCTTGGGTTTTGGAAATCAAATGTGATCTTCTCCATCTCGAACTAGCACTCTGTCTATCTGTTCTTGTCGTTGCTGGTCTCGTTCATCCAACAATCAAGTAAGATGCTCAATTTGTTATTGCATTGCAAGGATAACATCCGGTATTGCCACCATTTCTACTACTCTATTCTACTACACTCAATTTATCTAGTTGATTAAAACATAGATACAACACGTCCACTGTTCTCCATAAGTTACAACTAGAAGTATCAAGGGTTCCTCTGACACGGTGATCATGTGTAGAAAATCCTGCCCAAAGCGTGAGGTGATGAATTGTGTGAAATGATGCTTTGGTAATATTTGGACATGAAAGTCCCAATGGTTTGGTGGAAGTGGATTTGGTGGTCCATAAATTCCATCCATCCCATTCCTGCTCTGATACCAATGTAAAAGACCGAAACCGAGGAGAGAAATAGGAGAATGGAAATTCACATTGGGACACTTGAATGAGGGAAAACTCCAAATGCCTAGCATGAGCTTCGATATTTATAGGTAACATACAAGACCCTTGAAGCTTCTCAAGAAGCTTCCTTGAGCCGCTTTCTTGGAGTGCAAGTCAAGTTAACTAGGAAGCTTCTCAAGAAGCTTCCTTCTAGAAGCCGCCTACTTGGCATGCAAGCTAAGCTAGTTAGAAGCTTCTAGAAGCTCCTTCTAGAAGCTACCTACTTAGGGCACAAGTTAACTAGTTGGGAAGCTTCCCAAGAAGCTTCTTAGATGCTTCTAGAATATTCTAGGCTATTTTGTCTTATTCTCTACTTCGTAAGCCCGACTAACTTCGTCACTAAACTCCATATTGTTACACTCCTATAGAGAGTGTTATCCATCTAGGTAATGATTCAATCCTCTCTGTTTGCCCGTTAGGCAACTCTACTTCTTCACTCCAATCCCTTTCTAGATCCATTCCCTATCTTATTGCAATAGAGCGAGATAAGAAATTCTCTGGTGCTCTCGGATTGATTAATACTCTTGCTTGATTGCCTTCTAGGACTCCATTCATGACAATCAATCATGAGGTTGCCTTTTGAGATCTTTGTGCATTAGTCTTCTTCCTTCCCTTGCTTCTCTTCTTCCTTATTGAGCTAGTAAGGCTACGAGGTACATTTACTGGCGATCTTTGTTTTCCGAAGTGATTTCCACCTCCTCCTCTTCAATGCACCTCTCCATATTGTTCAAAGATTGCCTATACAATGGCCGAGGGCCTCTAGGGAAACGAGTGCAATAGTTGGTAGATATGTGCCCAATACGACCACAATTGTAACAATGGCGTTGTTTTCCTTGAGTTCCTTCTCCTCGTGGGACTCCATCTCTTTGTTCTTCTACTCGTCCATGCTCCCCTTGAAGCGGTCGTGCTCCTTGATCTCAAAATCAAAGGTTGCCCAACTCCATTGGTATTGGTCCACCCATGGGTGGCATTTCTGCCCAATAATGTTGAGGTGGAAGTACTCCTTCACCTCCACCCAATGCTCCTGCTATTCTTTATGCACAAGCAATGGCTTCAAATACCATGCGAGGATTTTGCACCATGACTTCTTGGCAAATCTGCTCCTTTAACCCTCGTTTGAAATTGTCAAGAGCCTCTGCTGGACTCATATTGGTTATTGTAACTTGTAGATCCAAAAATGCCTCCACATACTCTTGTATGCTATTCTTCTGTCTCAATCCCCATAGTCGGGTTTGAACCATCTGCACAGAATCCACCAATTGGAAATTCTTCAACAATCCTTCTTGCATTGCTGTCTATGTGACCTCCCTTCTCTCTGCCAACATGGATCGTTCCCAAGCATCATACCATGTGAGGGCTTTATTGGTCAAGTACCCACATGCAAACACTCATGTAGCATGCTCTGTGATCTCTGTTTAGAACAATCAAAAATATTAATTCATTCTTGAGATCCAATTTTCCACTACTCCCATCATACGCTACCCCTTGTAAGGCTCAATGTTGAAGGTCTTCTTCATCTAGAGTAGCAATGTAGCTTCATTGTTGATAGGGTTCATAGGCACAAGTGCCTCTCCAAGTACTTTCGTCGCAGGAATTGGGTTTTGAGACGGCTCTTCTTCTTGCATGGCTTGATCGTTCCTAAGGATTTGCACTTGACTTTGTAATGTTTGCATGGTCATCTTAACCTCTCAAAATTCATTCAACATCCCTTGCATTCCTTGCACCAACTCTTGCAATTACGGATCTATGGTTCCTGTAACACTCAATTGCTAATGTCTACTTCAATACAGAGTCAATATGATCATTCTGGATGACACATAAACTATTGGAACTACCATTAGGACCTCAAAAGCTATCATTAGTTGATAATACTCCTCGCCAAAATTCCTAACCACAAAATCTCTAAACATCACTTTCGGTCTCATTACATAACGGATTTCTACTTGAGTGTTGAAAAGGAGAGGATTTGGGACATTCACATCCATATTATCATAATAGAATGTAGATTGTCAAATCCCGCTTTTTGTCATATATCACCACAAGTAGAATCATTGGGTTTGGTGAGTTCATCACCCTATCCATGAATTCTACGCCAAAGTGATAAACTAATGATACCCTCATTTGCTCACACTAGATGTACATAACTTTGATGTGGAATGGATTTGGGAATGGAAAGCTAGGTGCGAGAAAAAGTCCTCCCGGTGCATCCATCCCGTCAGCTCTCTAAAGTCCTTCCTAAGTCTAACAATTACTTTATGTTCTCCACCTCAAATTACTCAGTTTCAGTAGTTCGTGCTCTTCCAAGAGGGGTGATCACTCTCTTGGACTAAGACACTTGCTCTGATACCATTGTAATACTCCAAGGACAAGAGAAGAGAGAAAACACAGATTACACACTCAACATTTGGTGCCCCAAAGGAGCACCTTCTCTATATTATATAGACAAAGAGGATCTCCTCCCATGAAGCTCCACCATAGGATTAGGCACATAGATAGGTGACATGTCATCAAGCTCCACCCTTGGATTACTCACTTAGATGGGTGACATGTTGGTCTAGGACCTATCTGGTTGGTCAAACAAGCTTTGACCAGAGGGAATCTTTTAGGGAATCTTCCTGTAGGAGTCTCAGAATCACGTAAGGTACCATTAGAAAGCTCTCAAGAAGACAAACTAGAGAGGGGGGGGAGGGAAGGCCAGCTTTTCCTTTGTTGGGAGGAAATTTGCACATTTTTGAGGCCTAATTCATCCGTTTAGGACACCAAAATTACCTTTAAAGATTTCAAGTATATTTTGGTCCTACTCTATTAGTAGAAGTCCCCTTTTGGTGACACCTCTTTCTGATCTGTTTAGTCTATCATGTGTAATATCCTTCTTGATGTTACCAAACCAATTCTCACCTTTAAACCATATGTCTAGCTATTGGTTCTAAGGTTCTCAAGTCTATTTTGGTTTTTGCTCTATTTGTAGAAGTACTCTTTTATTGATACTTCTATCTGATCTATTTTAACCATCATGTATAATATCATTCTAGATGTTACCAAACCAAATTTCACATCTAGATCATATGGCTAGCTTGTGGTATTATAGTAGAGTGCATTCAACTCAACATGGTGGAGGAAGGAGTGGTGATATCTAATTTGCTAAGGAGACCTCATCCACAACTATTACTTCTTCGAGAGTGTAGTAGAGTGCACCACGTTGGCTTTTGAGGGTAAAGTAGAAAACATTGATCTCATGGAGCGAGTGGAGTGCTTGGTGCACCTAGATCCTTACTGTCAATTTTTGGTCAACAATAACCAATGAGTGGTGGTGTTGCTTGTTGGACTTGTGGTTAGTCTCGTCACAAGAGAGAGTGCATCCAAGGTAGTGGGCATGATATCACTTGAGCACCACATCTAGCCCAAAGATAGTATGACCATTGCTATAGATTTAATTATACCATTGATTGATGCTTTGACCTCCATTTGGAGTTATAGAGTGGTGGGCTGCTATGGCAAGTGATAGAGGAGCCCCGTGTCAAGGAAGACAAGGTGGTAGAGGACCCACACCTAGTTGGAGCCCAATACCTACCATTGCTTTTGATACAACCATGGGTACTTGGATTGAGCAATTGGAGCAAAGATTGGCTAGCATGGCTATAACTCAAAGGAGATTAGATTTAGGTGCTAAGACTCCACCTTGTATGTTGGTGATAGAGGTGTCCTTGACTTCATGTGTGGATAAATAGAGGTAGATGCATCCATTGTAATGACAAGGAATGAAATATGTTGTCATGTTGTGGTTTGCATAGCATGTAAAAAAGTGACTTATAGTTTATCTCTACATTAGTGGGGTAGGTTGTATGCTAGATCCGATGGATGAGATGTTGCCTTGTGAGCAATCTATGTACATGTATGTGATTGGCCACATGGGTTACAATATTATCATGTTTGAGGGTTTTGATGAATATAGATGAGGGTGAGTGGAGAGACAAAGCGGTGTTTTAGTCGAGGAGTCTTGAGGGGGAGGAGGACATTGGGAGTGAGAGTTGTAGTAGTGTGCAAGTGATAGAACATCAGAGGAAGCATTTGCGTATGAGATGTCCCATGCTCCTAATATGCTACTCCCAAATCCTTTTCTCATCAGACTTCATATTTTGCACCATGATGGCTTACGGGATTGGTTGATAGCACATTTTGGGGCAGTATTTGTGGAGTTGATGATGGGAAACCCGGATCCTATCATCCTTCTGGTGGTTACTTATGAGCATGTCTAAGACTTGAAAATATATGTGCTTCTATAGTTAGGGAATGCCCAAATTTTAGCTCAAAAGCTTCAAGGTGGAGTTGTGGGGTCCATTTGTCAAAAAGTAAAAAGACTAAAGGACAAATGTGCAAGAAATTGGGTCCCAAGAGAGTAGTCTAGAGTTTTTTGACCATCACAAGAGTTGGGGGAGGCCATTCAGGGAATGAAGACAATATTTGGAAAGAGGAGCTGACAAGCTACAATCTGAAGATAGCAATTACACAATTTGAGCCAATTCTTGTAGGGATATCATCGATTGAATCAAGGAGAGTAGAATTCATACCATGGAGCACAAAATAAGCAATTGAGAGAGCTTCTTGAGACATTTTCACTATTTGTTAATGGGATTGGAGAGTAGAAAAAGTTTTTATAGTATTGAGCTCAAGAAATTCTAGTTTTGGGTCAATCTCAAATCAGATTTGGTTGATTGAAGTTGAAGCTCTTGAGATGTAAGGTGATGGAGAAGAGCTAGGGATCAGGTTTGGAGTCTTGGTCACTCCCCAAGTTGTGATTTGAGATACCTTACGAAAATTTCCAGTCTTGTTGTTTGTGAGGGTTTTCGGGTTTAGGGTTTTCACCTTTGTGCAAAGGTTTCATATGAATTCTTTAAATAGAGAATTCAAGGTCTTGGATCAAATGTACCTGGGTCTGCAAAGCTCACAAGTTAGCCTAGCTTAGAAATTGATTCAAATCTAGGGATTGGGGTTGGATTAGACCATAAAACTTTTTAGAGTGTTAAAAAAGAGCATGAACAACTAATGGGGAAATTTAGTTGACTCTGGATTTATAGAGATTGAGATCTAATGCAACAAGTTTTACTGAAAAGACTGTCATAAGCTCAGAGGAGCATTTCTTTCTTCAATCATAATTGAATGTCAATTCTCTCACTTTTGTGACTATGATTGAGAGTCCAGATTTTTGAAGTGTTTTGTGAGGATCAATTGAAAATCTGATTTAGAAATCAAGGGAAAGTTGACAAGAACCAGGGACAAAACCCTAAAATAGAGATTTCAAAATTAGGGTGAAAGTTGTGAAACATTTAGGCTAATTTGAGAAACATTTGCCTGTCACTACGTTTCCCAATAGCAAAAATACTAGTTACAAGAGAGGAGGGTTTAGGTGGTTAGGTAACATGTGTGTTTAGACAAGTAGTTACAGATTTACCTACAACCTCTGATTGGTAGTCTCCACAACTAGGCACCCAATGTGTTCCCAGAGAGAGAAAAGAATAGTATGATAACTTGCTATTGAACCTAGAGGAATATTAGTGGAGTTGGACCTACAAAGAGGAGAAGCTAGTAGTAAGTAAGAGTGTCCTTATCTTTCATACTTTTCAATCCATTACAAAAAATACCTAAGCTCCTAGATGTCTTAGTGCAATTGTAGTAGGTGGTGATAGACAACATGATGGACTAGATACTAGTCAACTACCTACTTCTATAGAGAATATGTCTAGTACAACATTAGGGCTGATTTAATAGATTATATGCTCTCCTTTGTTCTTGGCCAATGACATGTTTACATTAGGTGTTAATCCGACATGAATGTTTTGGTTGGCTACCACTTTGTGTGAGAAAGAATGGTGTGGTTCTTGCTTGCTCCTACAACAAAGGTGGTTGTTGGTGGAGTTAACTTGGGTGAGGGCCATCACATCCATTTGGCTACTAATGGCTTATGGCAAGCAACAATTGGTGGGTTGGAGGAGCTTGACCTATATAGCTCAATTTACACTTGGAGTTGTCCTATTGGATGACCAAGTGAAATCTTTAGTTTGATAGGACCTTTAGGAAAGGTCTCTACACCACAAAGGGTCTTATTAGACTCTAGTGTACAACCCCTTATGTTGGAAAGGCTATAAATGTTGGTCTTGGGCTATGGAAGACCAGTGTAGAAAGGAATTCATTTCAAATTCAAACATCTCTAAGGTTGGTCTACAAAATACATCATATGGTATGAGCTTATTGTCTAGATTCAATCTAGTTATCCAACTAATAACTCTATAGTGAGAGCTTAGGTCATTACAATAGTACCAAAGTCATATGATTTACTAGTTAGTGGAGTAGTGTTCATGGGATATAACACTACTCCATGGGGTTTTAGCATTGACTATTGGGAGTAACTTCCTATAGTCAAGTGAGAGATGTATATGCCACCTACCAATGCAGTTTAGTAGTGTTCTTCTGGACTCACTACAATCAAGGACCATGCCATGGCATCAATCTTTGCTTTCAATAGTTTTCTTACTTGGCCTAGAGGGTTCTTGAAGGAGAATGCCCATGCAGAGGATACCCTAGTGCTAGAGTAGATCACTTGGATTGGAGTACAATTGGAGTTGTTCCATCCACATTGGATGTTCCATTGTGGAGTTTTGAGGAGACCTTGCAACAACATGCATATTAGTTGGCACAATAGGCTTAGAGTGGAATCTTTGTACCACCAATGTACCAATTTGAGGATGAGCCTCCAAAGTTTGTTACCTTGACATCTTTGGATACCATACCTATTGCTTGTTAGTATCTAGTGGAGTGAGTATGCCTTGTGGAACCTTTTGATGGGATCAAAACTAAACTAGCTATAGTATTGTTGGTAGATATACATGTAGAGGTACTTGTATGTGGAGAAAGATGAGATTGCTAGATGAGTCTCCCTACATCATGTGACACACTTAACGTATAAGTATCCATAGTTATTATTGATCTTAGTAGTAAGGGAATACTAGAAGATCCTACTATCAAACATTTCCTTGTTGGGGGTATAGGATTTGGAAAGATAGGGTACCATTCATTTGGTGATTTTTGGATGTCCATATTAGAGATATACATGTACTAGATGAGATCAAGGTCTACAAGATCCTCATTTTGGTAAGTTTTGGGAGATATTACATCTATTACAACATCTCTAGGTTTATTTGGTAGTTTCTTCAACATACATTTTGGAGAATGTCTCCTTTGAGGGGTGATTCTTGCACATGGATGGTGGCAAGTACACATCAAGTTTGGTCTTGGATTGGACATGCCATGCTGTTGGATGTAGCCAAAGTTGGATCACAAGCTCATTGCCTTTGTCCTTGGTAAATGAACCCTTACCTCGAAAGGTTTTACAACATACCTAAGATAGTATTCAACAACCATCACATTTGATTGTTGATGATATCTTGGATATTGATCAAATAGTGGTAGTGGCAATGGGGAACCTTTTTGGGTAGCTTAGAGCCGTTTTACTCACACATATGAATTCCCAAGCTCCCATGCTTTTCAAGAGGGAGGTCTTGGACTTGTTTTGTACTCACAATTACAATAGTTTGTAAAACTCAACATTGATAAGAGAGAGCTGGTGTAACAATATGGAGTTTATAGATAAGTTAGGCAAGGCTAATGAATTAGAAAATACACAAAATTAACTTAGAATATTCTAGAAGTATTTAAGAAGCTACTAGGTACCTTCCAAGTATTGGATCACGTGCATGCCAAGTGGTGACTTCTAGGAGGAAGCTTCTTGGGAAGCTTCTCGGCTAGCTTAGTTTGTACCATAAGTAAGTAGCTTCTAGAAAGAAGCTTCTTGGAAGCTTCCAACTAGCTTAGCTTGCATGTCAAGTAAGCAAATTCTAGAAGGAAGCTTCCCGGTTAACTTGACTTGCACTCCAAGAAAGTAGCTTTAGGAAGCTTCTCAAGAGCAGTATATCCTCCTTATAAATACCAAAGCCCAAGCTCATGCTACACATTTGGATTTTTCCTCAGTCAAATGTCCTAATGTGATCTCCTACTATGGTCTTCCATTTTATTATCTCTCTCTTTTGTCTTAGTCTTTTACATTGGTTGTGACAACCCAATAAGTATCAATTTTGTGGTAATCAGGTGAATAAAGTTAGTTCCCATAGAGATACAAGTCAGAAATGGTCAAATTCAAAGTAAGCAATAACAATGTAGTTCTGCTTGGTTGCATCTTTAATCTCTTAGGTAGAAACATATAACAAGAACTTATCACAATCTCCTCATGAATTAACATTCCATAATCACAATACTATCCAATCTTTCCAAACCAACTTTGATTGTGATAATTTAGATTCTCCCAAAGATTGCTACTTCATTGTAAAATGACTTTGCCTCAAAATTGCATTCCACCTCTCTAGTAAAGGCACAATTTCCTTGATCTAAACTGCTTCATATCAAACTCACATTGCACTCAAAAATGCAAAATACTACCAACACTATAATTCTTCTCAAATCTATCAAGGCATTGCTTCAATTGCACTTCACTCAAGATCAAACACACAAAATGAAGATCAATGTTGTGGAATCCAACATCCAACAAGCTCATTGACTTGCATTTTGAATTGCTCCAAACACTCACAAACACAAACACAAGATTGATACTCAAAATTAAGCTAAAGCGACGAGCATTGAGAATCAACACTTTGCTTTATCTATCTTTAGAAATTATGAATACTTAACAATACAACACTACGAGTGCTTCCTTTAAATAGGTTGAGCATTGAAAATTAACTAAGAATCACTATACCGTTCTATAGCACCTCTTCCAACCTGTAGATCCAAAATGACAATGCACCTCTTCATATCTCAAAATTGTTCCTACTCCAATCCGATGTCAACCTCAACTTTGGCGTCTAAACCCGATGATCATCCTATCACTTCTTCTTCTTTGGGTCTACTTTATACTATTGCATCCTCCATTATTTCTACTACTTCTTCACTCTAATCTTTGATTACACTAAAGGGTAACTGTTCTATCTCTTTATCTTCTGACCCAAGTTTTTCTAGAGTATCAGGTAATTCACCCAAAGACACTCAATTACTCCATACATCTACTACAGAAACTTCAACTGCTTGTAACTTTTGCTATAGACCTCCAAAATTAAGAAAATTTTATGCCAACAGAAAGCCCTAAAAGAGATGCTTCCAGCAAGATATAACATGCAAAATTTGAACATGTGATCAGTGAGATACGGCCCCCTCAATAATCCTGACCTGCAACATCCATTCCAATACAACTCCTTTGAAAATACCACTCCTTTGAGTCCAATCTCCTCATGGGTCTGCCCTCCTTTTGGTCCAATCTGAGTTCTTCTTCCTCTAACACAAAGTAGACTTCATCAAGTTGGATCAAAATACAGACTTCTCTTGTTTCTTCTCACTTTGGGTTCAATTTGATTTTTGTAATACACTTCTTCTTCCAAACTTGTCAAAAATAAAAAATATGAGTACTACATTCTTATCAAAGTAGGAATGTGATTGATGGAATCTATGGACCACCAAATCCATTGACCAGCAAATCCATTTCCGCCAAACTATTGGGGTTTTTGTGTAAGTGTATTATCCAAACATCATTTCATGCAATTCATCATCTCACGCTTTGGGTAGAATTTTTTGAATATGATCACCTTGTTGGATGAACCTTTGGTACTTTTGTAACTTATGGAGAATGGTGGATTTTTTGTATCTATATGTTAATTTAGATAAATTATAGATAGTTTGAGAGAGTAGTAGCCATGGCGGCAATGCCTAAAGTTATCAATGTAATGCAATAAAAAATTGAGCACCTTACTTGATTGTTGGGAGAACAAGACCATCAACAACCAAAAAATATTGAGAGAGCATCATTTTGAGAAGGAGAAGAGCAAATCCAAATTTCAAAACATAAGGTATTCAAAGGAAAGAATCTATTGAACATAATGGAGAATTTTTTATTTGAATGTGAACATTATTTTGAGGTTACAAATTTTCAAGAAGAATGGAAGTAGATTCTTGTAGCTTCAAGCCAATTGGATAAAGCAGCAAAATTATGGTGGCGGTTCCAAGTGGAGCAAGCTGAATGGCAGTTTGTTGCACCAAATTTGACATGGGAGGAATTCAAGAGTGCAATAATTAGGTGATTCTAACTGATAAATACCACACAAGCTGCACGAGATAAGTTTGCAAGGTTGAAGAAAATTGGTTATGTAAGAAACTATATCACACAATTCCAAAACACCATTATGCAGATTCCAAATATATTGGATGGTGAAGCTCTAGATCAATTTGTGAGGTGCTTGAAATCACAAACCAAATTGAAAGTGATTATGCAAGAGCCAAAGCACTTGGAGGAAGCCATGTAGTTGGATGAGCGCTTTGACCACTTTGGTTGCAACAACTTGGTATCAATCTTAACCTTCATAAAATCTACCAACACAATACACATGGGTGGAAGAGCTGACCCCAATTGAGACCTCTTGGCATAGCAGATCAAGAAAGATTGTGCAAAATAGTGGTTTCTTTTATTATCACTAAATTGGACATTGCATTGCTAAATGTCCACTCAAGACTAAGTAGCCTTGACAAATTGCCCAAATAGAGTTTGTGGAGTGGAATGAACAAGGAAATGCAGAATCTCAATAGGAGTTGCCCTTTTGGAAACTTGATTAGTTCCAATAGGATTGAAGGCTTAACCTATGAAAATTTACTTCACTTGCAAGATATGATATCTGATTGGGGTTTTAACATCTTGGTTGATTTTGGAAGTTCAAAGAATTATATTTTTGTGCATTTAGTAGAGGAATTAAGTACTCCTATCAAGCCAATAATTGAAAATAGATTGATGATGGCGGATGGTAGAAAGGGTTTTGCATTATGTACCTGGCATCCTATTACATTCAAGATTGGGAAGGAGTATTTGGAGTGTATGAGGTTTGTAGTGGCACTTTTACATAATGATATCATTCTAGGTCTACCTTGGCTTGAATGCCATAAGGTCAATTTGATTGGAATTGACAAAAAATTCAAGTACAACACCAAGGTAGTAAATTTTGATAAGGTTATTTGATACCCTTGAGTAAGACACCTAAGAATAGTTAGTCTTGGGATGGGAAGTTTGTTAGGAAGGCAACCATAAAGCAAGCTTTGAAGGAAGATAAATCACAAGATGGGAAGTTTGTTAGTAAAGCAACCATAAAGTAAGTTTTGGAGGGTATACATATCCCTTGTCTCAAATTGATGACTTGTTTGATCAATTAAATGGAGTATGATATTTTTCCAAGTTGGCTCTCCAATGTGGCTATTGGCAAATTTCCATTGATAGAGAAGATGTGCAAAAGACTACCTTTTGCACAAAATATATGCATTTTGAGTGGAGAGTTCTGCCTTTTGGGCCCATTAATGCTCCAATAGTCTTCCTTTATCAAATGCATTGGGTGTTGAAATGACTATTGGATTGGTACATGGTCATGTTCTTGGATGATATTTTAATCTATAGCAAGACAAAGGCAAACATGCACATCATGTGAGAGAAATCCTAAGATGACCATGTTAGTGGAAGTTTTATTGCAAGAAGTCAAAGTGTGCCTTTTGGTAAAAGGAAGTTACCTTCTTGGGTCACAAGATCTTTTTGGAGGAGATCAAGATGGAAGAGGAGAAAATCAAGGCTATCACTAATGGGCCTACTCCACTATAGAAATATGGACATTTAATGGATCAAATTTTTTTATTGATTGTTAATGCACTACTATGCTCATGTGGCCGCACCATTGACCAATCTCTTGGGAAAGAACTCAAGCTTTCAATGGACCACCAAGCACAAAGAAGCATTACAAAAGTTGGAACATATGGTGTCTTCAAGATCAATTCAACCATATGACCCCCAACTACCTTGTGTGGTTGATATTGATGCTTCTAACTTTGTAGTTGGAGCCATGTTGCAGTAAAAATTCCCAAATAGGTTACATCCCATTGCCTTTGTGTCTTGTCAACTAAATATAATAGAAAGAAATTACTCTACTCAAGATTGGGAACAACTTGCAATAGTATATGCCACCAAGTTATGGAGGCATTATCTCTTGGGGAAATAAGTAATCATGCAAACTGGTCACAAACTCTTGTTGTAAACATTACATTTGGAACACATGAAGATTTTACATCATCAAGGGAAGAACAACTACACTTGTTTGATATCAAACTTGAATAAAAACCTGATCAGTTCCATGTCATCTCTAATACCTATCATGACAACCTGATTTGAAGTCTCTTCCTCTCATCATGGCGGCAATTACGATGATGTCAATCGACTCCAAAGTCCAAATCAAGTTTAGGACCGCTCTACAATAATATCTCTTCTTTCATATGGTACAAGGTCATCTTTTAGCATGCAACAAGGAATAAAACACCTTCTCCTTCAAGGAAGGCTTTCTATTTTATGAGGACCAGATTTATGTTCCAACCAAGGGTGATCTTTGACTTGTGTGCCTTCAAGAAGCCCATGATTTACCAATCACTAGTCACATGGGTGTGGACACGACCTTGAGTACTCCTCCAACACAATGGTAACATGATACAAGATGTTCAAGAGTTGTCCTGTCTCGTGAGAGCTACAAATGCAACAAAGCTAACAACCAAAAATAGAGTGGACTCCTTCAACCACTTCCTATTCCATCTACTTAATAGGAACACATGACCTTAGATCTCATCACATCCTTGCTCGAGACAAAGTAAGGTAACATGGCAATTGTGGTGTTTGTGGATAAGCTTAGTATCAAATCCATTTAGCATCAACATTTGATATCATTGATGCTTTACAATTGTTTCAGATCTACTTTGACAATGTCTTCAAGCATCATGTGATGCCTCGTGTACTCATGTCTGACTGTGATCCTCAATTTATTGAAAAATTCTAGCAAGCACTCTTTTAGATGCTTGGCATCAAGCTTGCTTTGTCCACAACCTATCATCCTCAAATTGATGGACAAACCAAACATGCAAATTGCACCTTGGAGGATATGCTTCATGTCTTTGTCAATGTTCACCATACCAATTAAGATGATGTCTTGCAATTGCTGAGTTTGCATACAATAATTCCAAACAAGCAAACACCGGATTCTCTCCTTTCTTCTTTAATTTGGCCAAGACCCACTTATTCCAGATTCTCTTCTTGCTCCCCTTCCATCTCATGTCCCTCATACTTCTACCGTCTTGACCATCTAATCCAAATTTCTCCAACAAGCAAAATCTCATCTCCTTGTTGCTCAGAATTGTTAGAAATAATAAGTGTATTACCATTTCACCTTTCAACTCGGTGATAAAGTCATGCTCTCTTCAAGTAACCTACCACTCCCACTTGATACCCAAGTCTATAAACTTGCTCCTAATTGGATAAGACCCTTTGATGTCACCCAAATTATTTCTCATGTTGCTTATCAACTTGCTTTATCTTATCATATGCACATCCACCCTATCTTTCATATTTCCAAGTTGAAACCCTTTGTTCCTAATCCATCTTCTTTTTCTTCTTGTGTCCAACCTCCTCCTCCTCTTATCCCTATCAATGATTCATGAGGAGTATGAAGTTGATTGTATCCTTGCATGTTGCCACATTCAACAAGGCCGCCAACAACATATAGACTACAAAGTCCTCTGGAAAGGTTATCCCCTTCATGATGCCACTTGGGAGCATCTTTCTCATCTCCAAAATGCACAAACTACCATCCAAGAGTTTGAAGCTTCAATGATCACGAGGATGTTACCAACTAGCAGCATGAGAATATATAACAATATGGAGTTTACCAATGAGTTAGTCAAGGCTAATGAAGTAGCAAATAGGCCAAATTAGCCTCAAATATTCTAGAAGTATTTAGGAAGCTACTTGATACCTTCTAAGTATTGGGTAACATGCATGCCAAGTGGTGACTTCTAAGAGGAAGCATCCCGGTTAACTTGACTTGCACTCCAAGAAAGCGGCTTTAGGAAGCTTCTAAAGAGCTTTGTATGCTCCCTATAAATACCAAAGCGCAAGCTATGCTAGGCAATCAAAGTTTCCCTCATTCAAATATCCCAATGTCATCTCTCACTCTTGTCTTCTATTCTCCTAATTCTCTCCTTGGTCTTAGTCTTTTATAGTTGGCAATGAGTTTCCATACCAATATTACTACTTTTATAGCATTGTTATTAGGCATCCAAGCATCAGTGTTAGGTCAAGCTATGAACCTAAATCATTTGACCTAGATTCTAAGCCTTAGATTGGCTGAGTAGTGTAGTATTTGCTTGATAGATATCACCACTCAAACACTTATGAGCTCTATGCCTATTGAGACAATTTAGACACATGTTGGGAGTGATGGATAGAGTAGGCGTGGTATTCTTGGGACACAACCAATGACTACTAGTGAGAGTGGTCTACTTCAGGTACATCCAAGTGAGCAAGGTCTACTTAGGATACACCATTGGTCTACTTGGGATGCAATTAAAGGACGTATGGAGCTTATAGCTAGAGTATAGTCAGTTTTTTGCTCTAAGGTTGTGGACTCTAGCAATTGGAGGTATGATAATATTGCTTCCAAGGCCTTGATGTAGTAGCTAGTTAGTGTGTCTTCCACTCCCAGATCAGTTTTAGAGGATACTTGAGAGCCAAACATTAGAACCAAGCTTATAAGAGAGAAAGACAAAGAGTTTGGAGGTTCTTAAGGAGCTACACAAGTTGTTTTACCTTCAATATGAAGGATTTGGATACTCTAAAATGAAATAGTATTTGTATTGGCTGACTAATCATATATAGTTTTTCAATGTTCCTACAAATATAGTGACTTGGAGAGAGCCTTGATTTAGAGTCAAAGTAGAGACCTTTTTTAGGTCAATTTGGTAGAGATTTCACATGGAGAGTATGCTTCAACTACAATGATCTTAGCCAAGAAGGATGATGATGCTTCTAGTGGGAGGGAGTTCTCTACTTCTTTCTTCCCTTCAATCTTATTATCTTTGGATTCTTCCTCCAAAGACTCCTCCAATATGTGTGGCTTCTTCTTCGCCTTTTGGCTTTCACCTGTGGGCTTGTAGGTGCTGTGCTCTTCAATTTTACTAAAGAACAAGGAGAGAAATAGGAGAATGGAAGATCAGAGTTGAAAATCACATTGGGACTAACAAATAGGTGAAACTTTGATGCCTAGCATGAGCTTTGGTTTTTGTATTGATAGGAAATATACAAGACTATTGGGAAGCTTCTTAGAAGCCACTTTCTAAAAGTGCAAGCTAAGCTAGCCAAGAGGTTTCCTACTTGGCATGCTAGCTAAGCTAGCCAAGAAGTTTCCCAAGAGGCTTGCTTCTAGAAGCCACCTACTTTGGTATGCAAGCTAAGCTAGTCAAGAAGCTTTCCAAGAAGCTCATCAGAAGCTACATACTTGGCATACATGTTACACAATACTTGGAAAGTACCAAGAAGCTTCCTAGTTGCTTTTAGAATACTCTTAGAATTCTTTACTAATTTGGCATATTTTTTAACTTGTTAGTCTTTACTAACTTGTTTACTAATTCCATATTATTACATATTCACCCATTGCTATTTGGTGATGTCCTTGTCATTAAGGAATTATCAAACTCTTGTAGGGCTATTGGTGCATTGTGGAGATGAGAAAGAGAGTCCCATGTGGTATCAAGAAAGAGATACCTTTTCCAAAGGATTTTGTACTCAACTTGTCATTGGCGGCCATGTTGGATGGTGCAATGTACAAGTATATGATCAACTTCATACTCATGATCTTTGATAAGGATGGGAGGAATGAGAGGTTAGGTATAGATAATAAGGGAAGATGGATTAGAAACAAAGGGTTTGAGTTTAAAATATGGAAGACATGATGGATCCACATATGACTAGGAAAAACAAGCTAGTAGGCAACGAGAGAAATAATCTGAATAATCTCAAATAGATATATTAATATAGGAGTAAGACTTGGGTATCAAGTAGGAGAGGAAGGTTAATAAAAGAAAGCATGACCTTATCACTTAGTTGAAAAAAGAGATCATAACAATGTTTATCAACATATTGCTTTTGCTAATTTTGAGCAACAAAAGATGCAACTTGGCTTGGTGTAGAGATTTAGATAACATGGATAAGAAGGTGGAAGTATGTGGGATTTGAGATGGTGGAAGAGCAAGATGAAAATAATGAACAAATGGATCTTGCACATAATTAAGGAACAAGGGAGAGAAGCTAGTACTTGCATGCATGGAATTATTGTAGGCAAACTCATTAGTTACAAGACAAGTATCCTAATCAATGTGGTGAATATTGACAAAAGCATGTAGCATGTCCTCCAAAGTGCAATTTTTTCATTTTGTTTGTCCATCAATTTGAGTATGATAAGTATGACAACCCAACAAGTATCACTTTTATGGTAATCAGGTAAATAAAGTTTGTTCCCATAGAGATACAAGTCAAATATGGTCAAAGATGAAGTAACACGTAACAATGTAGTTCATCTTGGTTGCATCTTTAATCTCTTAGGTAGAAACCACACTAAGAAGAGAGTAACAAGCATTGATCATATACTCATCACAAATTACACACTCATAATCACAATGCTATCCAATCTTTCCAAACCAACTTTGATTGTGATGATTCAGATTCTCTCAAAGACAACTACGTGATTATAAAACAACTTCATCTTAGAATTGCATTCCACCCTTCCATTAAAGGCACAATTTCCTTGATCAAAATTGCTTCACATCAAACTCACATTGCACTCACAAATGAAGAATACTACCGACACTACAATTTCTCTTAGATCTATCAAGGCATTACTTTGATTGCACTTACTTAGGATCAAACACACATAAAGGTTGCAGAATCCAACATCTAACAAGCTCACTAACTTGCACTTCAAAATACTCCAAACACTCACAAACTTGATACTCAAGATTAAGCTTAAGCAATGAGCACTAAGGTACAACACTTTGCTTTATCTATCTTCAAAAATTATAAATACTAAATAACATAAGACTAAAAATGCCTCCTTTAAATAGGCTGAGCACTTTGATAATTAACTAACAACTTCAACGTTCTACAACTCTACCAACCTGCAAATCCAAAATAACAATGCACCTCTTCATATCTGCCTCTTCAAATCTCAAATCTATTACTACTCTGATCCGATGTCAACCTCAACTTCAGCTTCCAAACCCAATGATCCTCTTATCACTTCTCCTTCTTTGGGTCTATCTTCTTCTACTTCATCCTCCACTATTTCTACTACTTTTTCACCCTGAACTACAATTTCACTAATGAGTAACCCTTCTATCTCTTTATCTGCTTACCCAATCTTCTCTAATGTCTCAAACTGATCCAAAGACACATTTACTCCTACTTCTACTACTTCAGACTTCTTATCTTCCTTCACACTACTCCAAAGTCTCTTTAACTCTAAATTTACTAAATCTAATATGAGACACACATTGTTTCCTACCTCTAACATCTTCATATCAACTCTTTCTCTTAAGGAAATCAAAAGATTGCTCATATCTACATTCTTCACTCTCCTCTTCCAAGTTTATTGCACAAGTAACTTCAATTCCTACAATCTCACTTCCTCCAACTTCCCTTCAGACTCCATGCTCAATATTGTTCTCATTCTCCCAACAACTACTCATACCAACTCTAATGTCTACTCTTGAGATTGTTCTACCTTCAACTCTTCTCTATACATCTTTAACTCATCTTTGTACTTGGCTGCTAGCATCTTCTTCTCCTCCACATATTGAGTACTCTGCCTCTTAGCACTTCTTACCAGACTTCTCAACCTTTCTTCCTCTTGGTGTTGGACCACTAACTTCCTCTACCATGCTTGATCTTTCTTTGCTGCACTCTTCTTCAAGCTCTATAACTCTTGCTCCATCACAACTTCCATTGCCCTTGCATGTATGCTTTTAATACAAGCTTCACTTACCTCACCTCTCATCTTCTCAATCAATGCTTTTTGCTCCTTCAACTCTTTGGCTTGACCGTTCATCTCTCTTCCTTGCTGATCAAAACTCTCTTGCAATTTCTCTACAATCTTCTTCCTTAAGACTACCTCCACTCAAAGTTCTTTAGCTTCTTCTTCCCTTTGGGTTACCATTTCCTTCAATTCTCTTGTTTCTTCAACCATGTAAAAGACCAAATGTGAGGAGAGAAATAGGAGAATGGAAGCTCACATTGGGACACTTGAATGAGGGAAAACTCCAAATGCCTAGCATGGGCTT
Source organism: Lunularia cruciata (assembly GCA_948567375.1). Classification (NCBI taxonomy): domain Eukaryota; kingdom Viridiplantae; phylum Streptophyta; class Marchantiopsida; order Lunulariales; family Lunulariaceae; genus Lunularia; species Lunularia cruciata. The sequence goes on from OX419758.1 coordinate 63,174,544, forward strand.
TTGCTTTGGTATTTATAGGTAGCATACAAGGCCCTTGAGAAGCTTCTCAAGAAGCTTCCTTTTAGAAGCCAACTACTTGGCCTGCAAGCTAAGCTAGTTGGAAGCTTCTAGAAGCTTCCTTCTAGAAGCTACTTACTTGAGGTGCAAGCTAAGCTAGCCGGGAAGCTTCCCAAGAAGCTTCCTAGATACTTTTGGAATATTCTAGGCTAATTTGTCTTATGTGCTACTTTGTAAGCCTGACTAGCTTTGTCGCTAAACTCCATATTGTTACAAACCATATACTTCATCACTTGCAACTCATTCTTTACCTCCAAATGATCTTTCTAAATGTCCTTCTTCTTCTTGTTCAATAGTGACAACAGCAGACCCACATCTATGACAAGTACTCCATCCCATCAAAGTCTTCTTCTTTGTCTTGGTCTTCATACTTTGCCTCCATTGACTCTTCTTCAGCTAGAGTCTTCCTCTAAAGTCTTGATCTTTGTACCATCAATGGCCTTCCTTTTGAGCTTACTTCTTCTTCATTCACTTAGCTCAGACCTACAAGTGCAGTTGATAACAACCTTTTTGATCTTACCCTCTTTTGGACAACTTTCTTTGATTCTTTTTCCATCTCCTCCATGGGTAACTCTAAACAAGAGCAATCTCCTCCTTCCATACAATCAATTGCCGCATGGAATTCCTCATCGTCTTTTTCTGTCCTTGCATTGATTGACTATTGGACATCATCTTTACCTTCACTCTCACTACTAGACTCCTCACTTTGTAATGTGAGTTCAGCTTCTTTGGAGTCTTCTCTCTTTGACTCTATCTCTCTTCTAGACTATGTGCTTGATGCCTTGTCCTTCACCGCCTCCTTACCTTGCAGGTTTAGTCTTTGCGTCTTTTGTTGTGGCAGGGATAATGCTACTCCTTTGGTTTTAGCTAGCTTCTTTGTCTTTGAACTTGTTCCTTCCACCATCTTCCTTTATCCCATCCTGATGAAATGATCATCATTGGACCACAATTGCAGGTCAATGACCGATTCTTGGACAAGGAATTGTATCACTTGACAGCCATGCAAAGTACAAGGTGTGCAACAGAATATAATTATCTGCATACTCTTTAGTTGCTGAGGGACTAGACCAAGAGCAAAGGGAAATTTTCCTCAGCAGATGGGACCGTACCAATTGAAGTACAACACATTGTTTAAAATGGGTGATGATGAAGAACTTTGGAGATGCTTGGAGACATATGAACTTGGGGGGGTTATTGAATCCCTACACTCCAAAGCATCAAAAGGACACTATGCCCTAAAGAATACAATGAAGAAAATTCTTTCAACAAGGTATTGGTGGCCTACAATGTATAAGCATACCCATGCATACATTTGAAGTTGTGATGCTTGTCAAAGAATAGGGAAACCGATAGCTACTTCTTAGTGACATTTGAGACCAATTTTTCCATTGGCCCCATTTGAAAAATGGGGAATTGATTTTGTGGGACCAATACAATTGGTAACTCAAGTCACAAGAAAAACTACATTTTGTTTTTCACTAGCTATGTTACCAAAATGATTGAAGCCAAGGCTACTCGGAGAGATGATGCGGAAACAATTGCAAAATTTTCTTTCAAAACATCATCTCCCAAAATGGATATCCTTTGGAGTTGGTCAATGATTGGGAAACTCACTTTTTGAACTCCATAATGGAGGCATTAACCAAGTACTTCCAAATTGAACATTAGAAGACAACTCCGTATAACTCAAAAGCGAATGGACTAACGGAGAAGGAAAATATATTGCTCTGTAGAATGATTAATAAGGTGACTATCAATTATGCCTATGATTGGGATACAAAGTTACCTGCCATATTATGGGCATATTGCATGACAAAAAAGATTACAGCCAAGCAAATGCCATACTTCTTAACATATGGATTGCATCATATAATGCCAATTGAATTTGAAGTGCCAACTTATTGGACTTTGAATTCACCAACTTATAGGTTGTAAGAGAAAGAAGATGATGTAATGCAAACCACAAAGGAAGTACAAGAGCAGCAGAAAGTCAAGCATGATAAGCGTATTAAGCTTGTATCTGTTTGGGAGGGAGATTTGGTCTTGTCGGAATATCTGTCTACCTCCTTATCTTGCAACCCACTCCCCTCTAATGTGTCAAGTGTCTAATCTGAAGACACTTGCAATCCTATCTCTGTTACTTTGGGTCTTATATGTACAGTATTCCGAAGACTTTCTAACTCTAACTTAATTAATCCAAGTCTGATAGAAATGTTATTCTCTACATCTAATATCTTCCTATCAATCCAAGTTCTAAGACTGATCAACAAGGCATTCAAGTTGTTGTTCTTTGCATTCTTACTTTGCATCTCATGCACCAGCAATTGTAAGTCGTATAAACGCATTTCCTCCATTCTCACTTTGGCTTCTATGGTTAATTTTACCTTCAATTCCACAATTGCTTCTTCAAGTGATTCCACGACTGCTTCTTATGTCTTTCTTCCTCCATCATAGCTTTACTAAGCTTCAACTCCTTATACTCCATTGTGTGATCTTCCAACTCCTTCACGTATTGGTCAATCTTCACCTCTAGCATCTACACCAAATCTCTCAGCCTTCCTTCTTCTAGATGGTGCTTAGCCAATTCTTGTTGCCAGGCTATTGGCTTCTCTTCTACCTTCTAACAAAATGCATTGAGCTCTTCTTCCTTAGCATCCACCAACTCCTTACTTCAACACTATTTTCAAGCATCATGGGATGCCTTGTGTACTCATCTCCAACCGTGATTCTTGATTCATTGGGAAATTTTGGCAAATATTCTTCCAAATACTCACCACCAAGCTTTCTTTGTCCATGGCCTATCATCCTCAAATTGATGGAAAAGCTGAAGGTGCAAATCACAGCTTGCAGGATATATTTCATGCCTTTGTCAACATCTACCATGCCAATTGGGATGAATGTCTTGTGGCTACAAAGTTTGCATACAATAATTCCAAACATGCAACCACCAAATCCTCTCCTTTCTTCCTCAATCTTGGCCAAGATCCACTTGTTCTAGATTCCTTTCTTGCTCCTCCTCCATCTCATGTCCTTCATACTTTCACCTTCTTGACCACCATATCCCAATCCCTCCAACAAGCCAATTCTCATCTCCTTGTTGCTCAAAATTGGTAGAAACACTATGTGAACCACCATTGTCATGATCTTACCTTTCAAGTCAATGATAAGTAATGCTATCCTCTAATAATCTACCCCTCCCATTTGATACCCAAATTTATAAACTTGCCCCTAATTGGATAGGACCCTTTGATGTCACCCAAATTATCTCTCTTGTTGCTTATCAACTTGCCTTGCCTTGTCATATGCGCATCCACCTATCTTTCATGTCAAATACCCTTTGTTCCTAACACATCTTCTTTTTCCTCTAGAGTCCAACCTCCTCCTCCTCCTCCTGCTCCCATCCCTATCAATGATCATGAGGAGTACAAAGTTGATTGTATCTTTGCACTTTGCTACCTTCAACAAGGCTGTCAACAACATACAGAGTACAAGGTCCTTTGAAAAGTGTATTCCCTTCATGATACCACATGGTAACCTCTTTCTCATCTCCAAAATGCACAAATGACCATTTGAAGCTTCAATGGCAACAAAGATATCACCAACTAGTGGTGGAGGAATATGTAACAATATGGAATTTAGCAATTGAATTAGTTAGGGCTAAAAAAGTAGCAAATAGGCCAAATTAGCCTAGAATATTCTAGAAATATCTAGGAAGCTTCTGTGACAACCCGAAAAATATCACTTTTGCATTAAGCAGGTAAATAAAGTTTATTCTCTTAGAGATACAAGTCAGAAATGATCAAACATGAAGTCAAACAGTAACAAGCAATTCTTCTTGGTTGTGTCTTTAATCTCTCAAGTAGAAACTACACTAGAAGAGAGTAACAAGCACTGACTTGTAGTCTAGTCACAACAATTTGTCACCCATAATCACAAATCTTTCAATTCTTTCCAAACAATCTCAATTGTGATGATTTAATCTCTCCCAAAAATGGCTACTTCACTACAAGACAACTTCACCTTAGAATGGTATTCCACCGTTCTACCAAAGGTACAACTTCCTCAATCAAAATTGCTTCACATCAACTAGCGCTGCACTCACATATGAAAAATACTACCAACACTACAATTTCTCTCGGATCTATCAAGGCATTTCTCTGATTGCACTTCACTCAGGATTAAACACACAAAATGAAGACCAGCATTGTGGAATCCAACATGTAACAAACACATTGACTTGTACTTCAAAATTCTCCACACACTCACAAATACAAACACATAGGATTGATTCTCAAAATTAAGCTCAAGCGATGAGCATTGAACTCATCACTTTGCTTTATCTATTCTCAAGAAAATGAAAACTGAACAACATTTTACTATGAGGGTCTCCTTTAAATAAGCAGATCACTTCAACAATTATCTAACTCCCTAAACTGATTCCTAACAACTTTACCAACCTATAGATCCAAAATGACAATGCACCTCTTCATATTTGCCTCCTCCAATCTCAAAACTGATCCTAATCTGATCCGATGTCTAACTCAACTTTGGCTTCTAAACACAAAGTAACTTCCGGCACTTCTCTATCTTTGAGTTTATCTATTGTCACTAAATCTTCTACCAATTCTCCTACCTCTTCATGCTGAATTGTAATTAAAGATATGGTTACCCTATCTATATCTTTATCTTGCAACCCACTCCTCTCTAATGGCTCAGATAACTGATCCAAAGACACTTGCATTCTTAACTCTCTTACTTTGGACTTCTTCTCTAACTTCATGGTACTATGAAGTCTCTCTAATTCTAAATGTACTAAGTCCAACTTGAGACACACATTGTGTCTTGCTTCTAATATCTTCTTATCTACTTGATCTCTCAAGCAAATCAACAACTTGTTCAATTCAATATCTTTTGCTTTCTTATTTTTTATTTCCTGCACTAGAAATTTCAATTTGTGTAGTCTTGCTTCCTCTAATTGAACTTTGAACATAGTATTGAGCATTGTTTTTACTCTTACGGTGACCTCTTTGATTGCCTCTTGCTTTGGTGTTTGTAACTTCTCTCTTTGCTAATAGCTCCTCCTGATATATCTTCCAACTCGTCCTTCAACGCTTCCTTCTCCTTCATACTCTGCTTGAGCTATTCTTCCATTCCTTTGACTAACCCGTGCAATTGCTCTTCTTCTCTATCTTGCATGGTTAACTCCTATTGCCAAGCCCAATCTTTCTTTGCCACACTTGCCTTCAAACTCTCCAACTCTTGTCCCATGATAGCAACCATTACCTTCAAATGGATAACTTCCACTCACGTATCGTGCACTTCGGCCCTCAAGGCCCCAGTCTCCACCAACTGCTCCTTCCAATCTTTGTCTTGCTTTGCCATGGCTTTACCTCTCTTCACAAAGTATTTCATTAAACTCTCAATTTCCTTCCTCCTCAGCTCTACATCAATCCAAAGTTCTATTAATTCACGCTCTCCCCGACTCAACTTTCTTCTCAACTCTAAATTTTCATCACTCATATGCTGCACTATTGCCAATTCATCTTTCACTCTTGAGTGATCTCTCTTCAATTCTTCTCTCTTCTTCTATAGTTGCAACAACAATGGACAAACTACATGCAACAAGTAATCTACTCCCTCAAAGACTTGTAAGCTCTCAGATTGCTTAGGCTCTTATCACTTCTTCTACTAGAACTCTACTCCAAAGTCTTAATCTTCTAACTCTCAAAGGTATGTCATCTGAGCTTTCCTCCTCTTCCACTACCGGGCTTACATTACTCGCTTTTGCCCTTGTAGTAGTAACACTCCTTCTCCCTCTTTTACCCCTTTGAACTTTTGACTTTAGCTCAGCCTCCAAAGTTTCTTCTATTTCCGTGGTGGGCAATTTGTGACACAAGTTTCCTTCTCCTTCCATATGATCAGTTGTCCCATGGAACTCCTACTCTTCCTTGTTAGCATCATCTTTTCCTTGTTGCTAAACTTCCACCTCTCCTTCACTTCCACTGCTCGACTCTTTGCTTTGTAGTGTCAACTCTGGTTCTTCTTCTTCTCCCAAGTCTTTTGTTTTGTACTCGGCTTTGCCTTTTGATTCTTCTGCTCCCGACGACTCATCAAGCACTACGACTTCTTGCCTCATGTTCACCTTCCTCACCTTCTTCGGCTTAATTGGTGACAAACTCTTCTCCGGGTGACTTTGATTCCTTGTCTTTGGGATGGTCACTAATACTCTCAGATACTGCCCTATGCATGCATAATGTTCATCACTACTTTGGATCTATTGGACATACTGTTGTTCCTTATCATCTGCAATCTTTTGTAAGTTTGGATGAAAATGCAACACCATCTTTCTTTGCTCATTCTCCTTTCATCAAATTTATTCCAAAGTAGAAATGGGCAGCAAATTGCACCAAATAGTGAGGGCCATCTTGATCACTCCAACACCACACCATTTATTGCATTCTTTGGTGAAAGCACTTTGCCCAATTCATTGGTGTGCCTGCAAACATCTAGTGGAAGAAGACCACCTAATGCTTCATTACATAAGTTGTGTGATTGGGCTTGAAGAGTGCTAGCATTGCCCCAAAAATGCTTTTCCTGATCGGGTCTTGATAGGTATCCACCTTATACCTGTTCTTTGTGCGTGGCACTGTAAAAGAATTGCAAATTTCATTTGTCTCCTCCACAAACTATCCTTTCTTGAGAAATGTTGCTCCAGTTTCCTCACCAGCCTCTCTTCCCAACACCAACCTCCAATCCAACTCTCTCCATTGAGCCAGATTGACTCTCTTCCCTTCATTCTCAGGTCCCTCCTCACAATCACTCAAGGCTACTTTTTCCATGAACCCTAGAAAACTCAAATTCTAGTTCCATGCCAAAAAATTGATCCGAAGTCTACTCAATACTTCACTCCAAGCTATCAAATAACTGGATTTCTCACTATGAGCAAAGGACTCTTCTTCTCACCCTTCTTTGGTGTTGTGAAATCTCTAACATGTGGAAGCTTAAAGATAATTCTACTGTCTCCTAGTCTTGAGATCTTAACTCCTTCATACCCATCAAACATCAAATGCTCAATTGGCTTGGCTATAGGCACTCCTTTGGGTCAACTACCCAGTGGCTTAGGATACTTGTGTGATATTTCAAAATCCCCTTGACAAAGTCCCAATTTTATAGTTCTTTGTTGATCAACCATTCTTCCATTGTTTGTCATTGAAACACAACCCTTCTGCATGACTTCCTCTTGGTGTTATCCGGGTAAGTAGTTTGCACCTTGTCCACTATTTCTTTGCCTATACTTTCTTGATTGATCCCTCTGAAAGGAAGTTGTTACACCATCTTTGCACTAGGTTGATCACTCCAAGACAAAGTTCCCTTACTTTGGGTTTCTTTGGCCAAGTCTGATCCATTCTTCTCCTTCCAATGCCATTTGGGTTCAATATAAATTTGTTTGTACATTTCTACTTCAAAATAGAATAAAAGATAAAAAATAAAAAACTAAAAAATGTGGATACCACAGCTTCTTGGGTAGCTTCATAGCTATCTTAGCTTACATCCTAAGTAGGTAGCTTCTAGAAGAAAACTTCTAGAAGCTTCTAACTAGCTTAGCTTGCATGTCAAGTAAGTGGCTTCTAGAAAGAAGTATCTTGAGAAGCTTCTTGGTTAACTTGACTTGCACTCCAAGAAAGCGGCTCAAGGGAGCTTCTTGAGAAGCTTCTGAAGAGCCTTGTATGCTCTCTATAAATACCAAAGCCAAAGCTCATGCTAGGTATTTGGAGTTTCTCACACTCAAGTGTCCCAATGTGATCTTCCATTCTCCTATTTCTCTCCTTGGTCTTGGTCTTTTACAAGTAGTGACAAGAAATTGTACATAAGGCTTTGGCCATGTAATTTGAGAGTCCATTTTTCCATGAAAATTTATATACAAACCAAAGTCTAGTTTAATTAACTTGTATTCACTTAGTATTTTTCTTTAAATGCCCTTGCACAAGTAGTGGTGCAATCGGACTAGGAGTTCACTTGTTTGAATCTTGAGGAGAAGATTGGCAATTGGATTTTGAAGGTGTAGAGTGGTTCTATGAAAAATTTGATCAGTCTTAAGTGCCACAAGTAGCATGGAATAAAAAATCAAGGACATTTGACTGCCTAAAGATTCCTTGGTGGCATGCCTTTTGTGAAGGGTAGTACATGTTATCAAGGTTAAAGGCTATGGGGCAAAGTGAACCATCACCATTACTGTAACTTTGTTTACATTAGTCTTTGAGAGTGATTTAGTATCCTTTTGGGTTGCTATAGAATGTCATAGTAGGTGCTTCTACCCTTGTATTAGGAGTGGTATCTGCCCAAGAAGTTAAACAACAAAAAATAAATGAACTGCACCTTATGACACTTTCTCATCACTTTTAGTCATTTTTGACCCATATCCTTGTTGGATCAATGCATTCTTACCAATTATACTATTAATATGTTGATATTAGGTTGTTATAATGACATACTTGTAGATGTATTTTATGCTTTTCATAGTAATGCAACCCTCAATATTGGTGTGGGCATTGTACTTGAGGAGGAGGTAGTGGTTTTATGGGACCACAAATAGATTGTCAACATTGTAACTTGCAATTTCTACCAAGTTTCCCATGTCTCAATGACAATAAATAGGATATTCATTCATGTTCTCTTTGCTGAAGGGCTCAAAACTCTTAGGAAACTTCTTGGCACAAATGGTGTTGCCTTCTTTATCCTTGTAAATCATGCATTGTGAATTGGAGTTAAGCATTCCACATGGGTAGTGAATCATATGGCACTTGAAAAACTTGTAGAGCATTCAATTCAAGTGTAGTCTAGATTTATGCTAAAGCACCCTTGTCAATGAGCTTGGAATTGTTTAGCTTTGAGCTAGGCCTGAGTATGAGTAACATGTGATATTGGGGTAGCCCATGTTTCTTAAATTCAATATTATATATAATGGTATTAACTTGGCCAAAATAACTTTTGCATTAAAATCATTCATCATAGCATTGAGCTTGGTATTGAAAACTTGAGCCACCAAATCAGACCAAAATGCGAGTGTTTGTGTTGATCTAAGATTAGATATGATTTTTGTCCAATTTGGGTTGCAAGTAAATATAATGAATAGATCTGGCTTCCCAAAGGATCAGATAATAACCATATCATCTAATACTTGGCCTACATTTTCTTGGTACTTCCATTCTAAGAAGCAAAAAGTATGACAATCTTCCCAACATTTTGATTGTTTGCCTTGGCTTGGTTATGGACATATTTAATGATGTTTTTGGGGGCATTGGCATAGAGATCATCTTGGTGAAAGTGGGAATATTGTCATGCCATTTGCAGTGTCACATCTAGATTGCTTGGACACTAGAGTTCTAGTGATAGTAGTTAGAGGCATTTTGGCAGTTTCTCATGAACTACTTTCCGACGGTCAAATTTTAGGTTTAGGGTACTGACTTCATGGCGGGGCCCACCATCACTTGCACCATCTCCACCATTGGGTATACCATAAGCAGGACTATTGGGATGAGACCGTTGGAATGAGACCTAGGTCAAAATCAGGAGCATATCCTGGATATACCCTCGAAGTGCAACTCTAGAGAGCTCACTTCTCTGATGTTGAGCCTTTGAGTTTCTGGCTAGAGTGGACAGAAAGCCGGCAAGCGTCACCTGAGTCTCTTAGCTAGAGTGAGTGTGGCTTGACTGTAATCAGTGCCCTGTTGTTGGAAAATTGTTGAGGATCAAATCAAGTATTGATTTGAATTTGATTAATTTGAGTTGTAAACAATTTGATTACATCAAAGAAGTGAGGCCCAAGTAGTCTAGTTTTGGTATGGGATACTAGACAGAGAGTTGTAACATAGAGTTTGTGACGCTATGTTGTTACAGGCTACTTTGCCTACTTTGGTAGTGGTCTTTGGTTTGGCTGAGCGTATTGAGCTCAACATGGTGGAGGAGAGAGTGATGACATCTAGATTTGATAGGGGGACCTCATCCACGGTTGTGACTTCTTCTAGAGTGCAATAGAGTGCACCACGACCAGTTGATTTTCAAGGACAAGATGGACAGCCTAGACCCTATGGAGCGAGTAGAGGGCCTAGTGGAGTTAGACCCTTACCTTCATTTTTGGGTCAACAGTAGCCAATGAGTGATGGTGTTGCTTGTTGGACTTGTGGTGGACCTCACCATTGGAGAGAGTGTACTCAAGGCAATGGACCTAATACCTGGGTGCATCACAACCAACATAGAGGCAATGTGAGCATTGCCATAGATTTGGTCACACTAGTGACTGATGTTTTGACCTACACTTGGAGTTATGGAGTGGTAGGGTTGCTATGGCAGGTAGTAGAGGAGCTCCAATTCATGGAGGATGAGGTGGTATAGTTGGTGGTAGAGGATCTACACCTAGTAGGTGTGCGGTACTTGCCTTACCTTTTGATACAACAATGGCTACTTGGATTGAGCAATTGGAGCAAAGAGTGGCTAGTATGGGCATTGCTAAGAGGAGATCAGATTCAAGCGCTGAGGCTTCCACCTCATATGCTGGTGATAGAGATGCTTTGGACTTCATGTGTAGAGGAGCATAGGTGGATGCATCTATAACAATGACTAGGAGTGCAGTATGTGCTTCAGAGCCTAGAGGAGCATCAGTGGAGCTGGACCCATAGAGAGGAGAGGTTGGGAGACAGGTCAGACTTCCCCAGTCTTTCACACTATCTGAGGCATTGTAGATGACATTCATGGTTCTTAGACATCCCATTGTAGGTGTGGTAGGTGGTGATGGAGTGCATGATGGACTACCCGCAAGTCAACCACCTACTACTACACAGTTGAGTGTAGCATGATGTGGGGGCGGCTTAGCTGATTATGCGGTGCCCTTTGTTTTTGGCTAGTGACATGTTTACATTGGGAGTTGACCCAACCCTAGTGTTCCGGTTAGCTGCCACGCTATGTGAGAGTAGGGATGATGCGGTTTCTACTACTAGAGTAGAGGTGGTTGATAGTGGAGCTGACTTGGTTGAGGAGTATGGGATCCATTCAATAACTAGTGGTTTATGGCGAGTAGTAGCGGCTAGACTGGAGGAGTCCCCAGCTAGACCGGCCTTTGAGAGAGCATGGTCCACACTTGGTGTTGTCTTATTGGATAACCAGAGGAGGATTTTCCATTTGGTGGGACTTTCAGGGAAGGTATATACACCACAGAGAGTCTTGTTAGACTCTGGTGCACAACCTCTTACGTTGGGGAAGGTTGTAGTTGTCGGTCTGGAGTTACAGAAGACCGATGTGGAGAGGTGTCCATTTCAGATCCAAACATCTCTAGGTGGTGGTTTGATACAGTACATCACACGTGGGGAGCTTGTTGTCCAGGTTCAGCCTGGTCATCCAACTGATAGCTTGGTGGTGAGAGCTCAAGCTATTGCAACAATAGCTGAGTCATATGATGTGCTAGTTGGAGGAGTAGTGTTATACCCCATGGGTTTCAACATTGACTATTGGGAGGAGATAGCCTCCTATAGACCAAGTTGGCAATCTGGTGAGTGATGGGTCTGTCACCTACCAGTATGCTTCAGTAGTGGTAATCTTGGCTCACTATAGTTCGGCACTTGGCATCATAAGTTTTAGCTTTCAATGGTGCAGTTACTTGGCCTGTTGACTTGTTGGAGAGGAACACCCATGCAGAGGATACTCCAGTACCAGAGGAGATCACTTAGATTTGGAGTACGAGTGGGATTGTTCCATCCACGAGTGGGGATGTTCCATTGTGGAGTTTAGAGGAGGCATTACAATAGCATGCAAATAAGTTAGTGCAACAGGCTTGGAGTGGAGCCTTTGTACCATTGGTAGATGAGTGTGAGGATGAGCCTCCAGAGTTGATTAATTTGACACCTCCAGATACCATACTCATTACTTGGCAATATCCAATAGAGGGGATATGTCTATTGGAGTTGTTTGATGGGATTAGCACCAGACTAGCTACAGTATTACAGGCGGGTATACGAGTATAGAGGTACTTGTATGTAGAGAGAGATGAGACTGCTAGGCGAGTCTCTCTACATCATGAAGTACACTTGGCATATCGATATTCGGAGTTATTACCAATGTTAGCAGTCAGAGGTTACTAGAAGGTCCTACCAATAGACATTTCCTTACTAGGAGCGCATGATCTAGAGAGATATGGACCTATTCACTTGGTGATTTTTGGATGGCCATGTTAGGGACATACACATGCTGACCAAGTTTTGGGTCTTCAGGATCCTTGTTTTGGTGTGTTTTGGGAGATGTTATGGATACTACGACATCTTCAGGTTCATCAGTCCATTCTTCTAGCTTACTTTTTGAAGAACGTTCCTTTGATGGGTGATTCTCGCACCGGAGTGGTGGTGACTACATATCAGGTCCATTCTTTGATGAGACTTGCTATATTGTTAGATGCAACCAGAGTGGGATCATTGGCTCATCGTCTTCATCTTTGGTGGACAAACCTCCTACCTAAAGAGGTTCTACAACGTGCTTATGACGGGATTCAACAACTTGACCACATCCTTATTGATGATATCTTGGATGTTGGGCGTCAGTCTCAAACAGTGGTAGTGGCTGATAGGTCACCTATGACAATGGTGAACCTAGTTGGACAACATATAGTCACATTTCCCACAATCATGAGTTTCCCAAGCTCTCATGCTTTTTGAGAGGGAGGACCTAGACTTGTTTTGGACTCAGAAATACAATAGTTGGTGGAGCCCAACATTGATGAGAGAGAGCAGGCGATGGGTTTTAGCACCGGTATTACCCTTGTTCCAACAGTGTCATAGGCATCCAAGCATTAGGTGTTAGGTCAAGCTATGGACTTGAACTGTTTGACTTGGATTGTGAGCCTTGGCTTGGCAGAGCAGCGTAGGATGCGCTTGATAGGCATCACCACTCGGACACTTGTGAGCCCTGCGCCCATCGAGATGATTTAAGCACATGTTGGGAGTGATGGACTAAGTGGACATGGTATTCTTGGGACACAGCCAGTAGCTACTAGGGAGAGTGGTCTACTTGGAGTCCATCCAAGTGAGCGTGGGCTACTTGGATTACACCCTTGGGTCCACTTAGGATGCAGCTAGAAGATGTGTGGAGCTTGCAGCCAGGGTGGAGGGAGTTTTTCACACATAGGTTGGGACCTCTAGTGGTCAATGGCATGACACTATTGCTCCCAAGGGCCCAATGTAGCAGCCAGCTAGGACGTCTTCCACTCCTACTACAGTTACAAAGGATACTTGGGAGCCAGATCTTGGACCCAAGCTTACTGGAGAGGAAAGACGGAGGGTTTGGAGGTTCTTGAGGAGCCACATGAGTTGTTTTGCCTTCAATATGAAGGATTTGGGTGCTCTGAAGGGACTTGATATACGGATTGAGCTAACTAGCGATACATCAGTTTTCTGATGTCCTTATCAATGTAGTGAGATGGAGAGGACATTGATCCAGAACCGGAGTAGTGACCTTTTTGAGGCTGGTTTGGTGGAGATTTCACATGGAGAGTATGCATCAGCAACAGTGATGCTAGCCAAGAAGGATATGCATGGCAACTATATAGATAGGCAGATGTGTGGAGATTATTGTCTTACCAACCAACAGACCATGGCTGATTGGTATGCCATGCCTACACCAGAGGAGATTTTTGATGCGATTGGGCATGCAAAGGTCTTCAATACTTTGGATCTTTGAGCGGGATATCATCAATTGCCGATCAGGGAGGAGGATAAGTCCAAGACAACATTTTGGGCTATTGATCCTCACGGCAAGGATGTATTATATTAATGGAGGTTCTTACCATTTGGGTTAAAGAATGCTCCTATTGAGTTCCAAAGGGTCACGGGTAGGATCCTAGCTAGATTGGATTTTTCTCGGTATATACTAATGACATTTTGGTCAATAGCACTACTATGGAGGAGCATGAGAGATAGTTGTTGGAGGTATTTGAGAGGTTGAGATCTCATGGACTCAAATTACATCTTGGGAAGTGTAGGTTCTTCCACAAGCAAGTTGAGTATTTGGGTCACACTATCTACCCTGGAGGACTTGATGTTCAATAGACCAAGGTGGAGGCTATTGCATGTATTCCTTGGCCTACGGATGTGAGCAAAGTGCGAGCAAAATTGGCAAACTTCTATCACCATTATGTTAGAGGATTTAGTGCCATTGCCAAGGCCTTGACAAAGCTGACCAAGCTTACACAAGAGTGGTGTTGGGGAGATGAGCAGGAGAGAGCTTTTGTAGAGCTCAAGGAGAGGTTGACATCTGCTCCTATTTTGAGGAGACCAATTAGAGGAGACCGATTAGAGGATGACCATTTCAAGTTCATACTGATTGGAGTATGTTGGGGCTTGGAGTGGTGCTCACCCAACATGATGATGAGGGGAAAGAGTTTGTGGTGGCCTATGCTAGTCACTCCAACAATTTAGTAGAGGCAAAGTATAATTCATATGAGTGAGAGTGCTTGGTAGTAGTTTGGGCAGCAGCACATTTATGATGTTACCTATTTAGTAACCCCTTCACTCTCATCATTGATCATCAGCCACTAAAGTGGTTGATGGAGTCCAACAAGCTTTCAAGGAAGCTTGCACGATGGGCTCTGATTTTACAGGAGTATGATTTCATGGTTGTTCACAGACCTGAAGTGGTGAATTGTGATGCAGATGGGTTGAGTAGAAACCCATGTCCTAGCCAGTAGGATCAGACCGGAGCACATTGGCATGGTGAGATAGATGAGGAGATGGTGCCAGGTTGGCATGCATCTACCTTTCTATGTATATTTTTAGAGGCTTTGGTGGTATCTCTCTCAGTGCATAGTTGAGGAGTTATTGAGGACATATATCCAAAGAGTGAAGATATTGGTACTGTTCATCGAGACATTCATGATGATGTCTTAGTGATGGACTATCTTTGCATTGGTGTTGTTGGTGGCACAATTAGGGCCAAGGAGAGAGATCATGTTCTTCAGCAAGCCAGATGGTTCAGATTGGAAGGTAGACACCTTTTGCGTGTATATGGTAGAGTGCGAGTAGTACCACTTCCATCTCAATGACCATAATTGGTCCATCATGCTCATGAGGAGCTAGACATTTTGGAGTAAAGCGTACGTATAGCTTACTCTAGAGTCATTGGTTGCACAATATGCAGACCGAGGAACAGTAGTTTGTTGCCAGATGTGTGGTTTGTGACCAAGTAAGAGCATCATTCAATACTCCTACATCACAATTACACCCATTACCTATTATGGAATTGGGTTACTATTGGAGTTTGGACTTCGTTGGACCTTACCGTTGACTGTGAGACATCATCAATATGTTTTGGTGATGGTGGAACACTTCTCCAAGTGGATTGAGTTGGTGGCACTTCCTGATAAGTCTAGTGAAGGAACAACTTACTCATTCCTGGATCAAGTTCTTAGTCATTTTGGTGCACCAACTGAGGTTTTGACTGATCAAGGTATAGAGTTTTTGGGGGAGTTTCAGGTCTTGTGTGCAAGGCTTTGATTGATCATCACACTACATCCCAAGATCACCTTGAGGCAAATGGCTTAGCAAAGAGAGTGGTTCAGACAACAAAGAGAGGATTGCAAAAGTATGGTTTACAGAGAGGCCACTTGGGAGATTGGGATCTCCAATTACCTTGGTTGGCCATGGGCTATTGATTTAGCCGGCAAGCCTTCTTAGTATCCTTCTCTCCTTACTTCTTACTCTATGGACAAGATCCAGATTTACCCGCAACCATTTGTTGAGATGCTACTATAGTTTTGGACTTGGATGATCCAGATGTATGGATGACCATATGTTCTCAACGGGCAAAGATCTTTTGGAGAGTGATGCCGATGGCCTTTGAGAACTTGGCAATTTCTCAACATAGAGATACTTTACGATATGCTACCATTTGAGGAGGAGGTTATAGACCCTCAATCTATTGATTTCATCCAGGAGACTATGTATATCTACAAAGACATCACCACCAACACTTGATGTTTTGACATGCCACACTATCTTGAGAGTGCGTGAGATTTTGCCATTTGAAGTCCTTGTGTTGGAAGGACATGATGGTGTTGTTTGGAAGGATCATGTGCACAATTGTGCGCCATGCCACCTCCCAAACATTGATGGTACTATGGACCCAAGCTTGGTACTTGTACATGCAGGCTTGAGGTGTATGTTATGTGGCTCTTTTGGTGGAGCTACTACTATGTTAGTGTGTGATAGTTGTTCAAGAGGATGACATATGGCATGTATGACTCCTCCTCTCACGGTGGTTCCTTAGGGACAGTGGTTATGTCCTAGATGTACTTGACCTATAGCTAGTTCATTCTTTATGTGGTATAGATTGCATACATGCAACTAACGATGGGGCTCCATAGCACCTGGCCTCCTGAACTTTGCCCATCATAGATGGCTATCTGGAGTTAGAGGGACCTAACTGCTAGCTCAAGGGGTGATTGTTGCACTTTAGAGCCTATGTATGACTTATGTGTGAGTTGTGCTTCTATAGTGTATGATGTTGACAATGATGTATGTTGTGTAGCAATGTATATACGCACGACAATTGTCATGCCATTTGTACTGTTGCATCTAGATTGCTCAGACATTGGAGTTCCAATGATAGTAGTTAGAGGCATTTTAGCAGTTACTCATAAACTACTTTTTGATGGTCAAATTTCAAGTTAAGGGTACTAACTTCATGGCAGGGCACATCATCACTTGCACCGTCTACACTATCGGGTGTGCCATCAGCGGGGCTGTTGGGATGAGACCTAGGACAAAATCAGGGGTATATCCTAGAAGTGCAACTCCAAAGAGCTCACTTCTCATGTTGAGCCTTCGAGTTCCTGCCTAGAGTGGACAGAAAGCTGGCGACATCACCTAGAGTCTCTTAGATAGAGTGGGTATGGCTTGACTGTAATCAGTGCCCTATTGTTGGAAAATTGTTGAGGATCAGATCAAGTATTGATCTGTGTTTGATTGATTTGAGTTGTTAACAATCTGATTTGATTGTGGCACTTTAGAGCATATGTATGACTTATATGTGAAATGTGCTTTTATAGTGTATGATGTTGACAGCAATGTATGTAGTGTAGCGATGCATATATGCATGACAATATTGACAACTTTTGAATCAACACAAAGGAGATTATCCATATACCAATACAAAGAAAGCTTACATACAAATTGATTGGCACTAAAGCTAGGATAAATGGTTATCTAATAGGCAATGTACTATTGCAATATCAACTTATTTCAGATCTTTGTTGCATGGGAAGGGTTGTGTTTCATGTTTAAGTTCCAACTAGTGTCACTAAGAGGGAATATCAAAGGATAGGCCAATGGGTCTAGGGTTGGATGTGTGTTGTCAATGCATTGTAGTCATGTATATAATGAACTCATGGTCCTCTTTCTTGTGCTCATTAGATGAAGTGGTGGTAAAGTTGACAACAATGTCAATAGTAGTTGCATCATTATATTGATGCTTATCTTGGTGGGTTGGTGCAAATGAGCATGCTAACCTTTTTTATCACTGGAAGTAGGAATCAAGCATCTTGTAAGACTTGACATAAGGATTAACTTTGAGGATGTATTTTGTGAGCTCCACCCATGACTTTAGCATTACAAGAGGAGTTTTCAGCTCAACCCATTCTAATCTCATTTGCCCAATCAGCATCATAAAAAGAAGTAGGGCATAAGAATGAATGGTTCCCCAATCTTGTTTTAGGTTCTGCTTCTAATGGTAGATTTGACCATGAATCTTGAAATAATATAGGCCTTGGTCAGTATCTTCTTTGGTCTTAATGTTTACTTTGGAGTTGACCATAGTAAGAGTTGAATTGAATAGGTAGATGTTGTTTTTGAAGTTTTTGACTCGAGATCTTCTCCAATATAGTAATCAAGGTTTATTTATTGATTGGAAGGAGAGGGGACAACCTTGCACTTTTGGCAGCAAGAAAAGAAGCCAAGGCCAACTCTTATGGTCTTAGAAGAAAAATGTAAAGCTCCACAATAGGTGCATGATGTATCCATTGTTCCAACAAAAGTTATCTACCATTGGGCCATCTTGGAGAATAAGTGGTAATGGATTATTTTGCAATTGTTATTTAAGAACCAAGACTTTAATTCAAAGCAATTTCAATTCATTTTGTGAGCACATTTTGTGAAGTGGATTTCTTAGTCATTAGAAAACCAATTTTGATATGTTTTTATATAATTTCTTTGAAGTCTTGTAATGTATGTTAGAAGTGATATCTTGATGTGGGAGATTATTGTGAAGATGGAGATAAGAAGAGGCAGTTCATTTCAATGCTGATTTCTCCATGGATACTAGTGCACATGGAGTATGCTTCAATTTTTTGGAAGTGCCTTCTCAAGAGCTTTCTATAGACACAAAGATCATGGCAAATGAAGGTTGGAGAAGAAGTTACAACTATTTGATTTTCCACAATCTCTAGACTTTGATTTGTCCATACTTAGTATCATTCTTGTACTTTGATTATCCCGTACCCAATACCATTCCTGTTTGGGGATTTCTAGTACTATTGGTTTTCTCATACTTCTGAAATTCCCACACTTTCATTTCCCGGGCTATTGGTTTTCCCATACTATTGGTTTTCTCAGACTTTGATTTTCCCATATCAAGTATCATTCCCATACTTTGATTTTCTTGTACCTAGTATCATTCTTGAACTTCAATTTCCCTATTATG
The DNA here is from genome assembly GCA_948567375.1 of Lunularia cruciata. Lineage (NCBI taxonomy): Eukaryota > Viridiplantae > Streptophyta > Marchantiopsida > Lunulariales > Lunulariaceae > Lunularia > Lunularia cruciata. The sequence continues at coordinate 63,193,333 of OX419758.1, forward strand.
ACACTTTGCCTCTACATGTCTACTTGTGAGGGATTGGTGGTTCTTGATTTTTTAAAGTGGCACATCGTATCCACCTATATTTTTGTTGGAAGTTCTTTCCTTTGGGAGTGGTATGGCTTGCACACTTGGTTGAGTTGTGGCTCTTTACTTTTTTTTTCCTATAGTAGTGTTGCTCATGTAGGTGGGTGTTATCAAGTAACACAATTGCTAAGGATGATTATTTTGCATTACAATTGTGACATATTATAGGATTTTGATAGTGAACGCTTTTGATTAAGGTGATCAAGCTTTTGGGATTGGGGATTATAGATTGAGACTGAGGAATGTGGGAGTGGAAGATCTTTTGAACTGATTGAAAGGGGTCAGATTGAAACAAGGATTCATGATTGGAATGTCAAGAGAAGGATCTGAGGAACAAGAAGGTTATAATTGATCGTATGAGATGTTTAGAGAGAGTGGGTTTTGATAGAAAATATTCTTCATAATCAACAAGGTAGAAAGGAAGGTTTTGAGGAGAAAATGTAGGAAGGAGTTTAGAATGATTAAGAAGTGAGATTAGAAACATTTCTAATCATACAGTTATGAAATGAACTATAATTTGTAAATATCTAAGTAAATATTTTGTGTCTAATAAATTTTGTGTTATATAGATACTCTGATACGTTTCACTCATCATGTTTAGAAAACAAAGGTCTTGAGAAGTAGTTGGATCAAGCTAGTAGTTATAACCAAACAGATTTAGGTCTATTCATCAAGGATATTGGTCTTTTTGTAGTTGGAAATAAACCCCACAAGAACTTTGGTGAACTCAATGTAAAAATTTGCTATAGGAGTATAACTACTAGTTACATGCTTAGGATTGAGAGTGATGAGTGATCAAGGGGCAAGATCATCATCCTATACGGCAGGTCATTGTCCCAAGGAGAGTTTGATCCTAATGTTCTAAAGATGTTTCAAGCATTCAAGGCATACGTGCATTAGCAACAAGCATATGAGAGTTGAAAGTCTTCACAAACAAAAGCATTGCAAGCTATGGTTAACAAGAATGGCCAATTTGATGATAAAGAGGTTTCAAAGTTCATGAAATTTTATGAATTACAAATGGATGTACACAAGGTTCCAAATCAAGATTGGGTCTCTACTGTTGTGCTTGCTTCCATAATTGAGTTGAGAGATACAATCAATAGGACTACAAACACAAGTCAAGAAAAATGGCCATCTTTCATACATGCACAAAAGGATGAGTTCTTTATAGCAGATTTTGAGTTTACATGTACATAAGATTGAGCTCTTCTTGCAGGCAATATAGCCTATGTTACATGAGAAATTGGAAGTACTCTTGGTGAACAAAGTTGAAGAAAGAAGTCTAACAACCAATAGAAGAGATACTGCGGATTTTGTAGTGTTGTTGAGAAACAAACAAATGCATAAGGATCATCTCTTGTCAGTTACACCTATACTTGTTAGTGCAAGTAATGGTTTTCATGAAGAGCAAATAAGAATCAAGAAGGCTGTGTTAATTGGTCCCAAGGCAAGCAATGTGTTAGTGGAGGATCTTGTGAGTATGCTCAAAGACTTGAAAGTTCAAATGTCCAAGATTGAGGTTGCTAGCAAGCAAGTTGGTAATGAGGTAGTGAATAAATTGCTAAGAGTGGCATCCAAGGATAATCAAGTATTGTTATGCATGTGGTATGACAGTCCGACTCATCATAGAGGTCAATGTGGAGACTTCAAAAAGCTTTGTAGAAGGGAGTAGTCTTCTTCAAGGATGGTCTGTGCCATTTGAAAGAGAAGACAAATTTTGGCAAAGGAGGTATGAAGAAATCAGTGGATATTTTGATTTCTCATGCAATGTAGTTGGTAAAAGCTATATAACTTGTTAGATACAAGCTGAGGATGAAAAGAAGCTCCATGACTAAATGTGGTCACAAGTTCAGAATTCTATTTTTAAACAAATGGTATCCCAAGATGTTCAACAAGGGATTGGTAAACCATCAAAAAGTCTATTGATTAAGATGATCCAATAAACTTAATTTTTGTTCTTGCTTACATAGCAAAGACCAGGTATGACATCTTGGTGGAGGAGAAGAGAGGAAAGGATAGCAATGAAGAAGTTGGACCATCCAAGATACATACACAATCAGGAGGGAGGCCTAATGTGGTACCCACATTTTTTTTTTTTCTTATTTTTGAAGAAGAAGTGTACAGATGAAGTCGTATTGCACTTGTATGACATCAGAAGGCAAAGAAAGGTGTCTTTGGGTTGTAACCCAAGGAAAAGTGACTTCGTATCAGAAGACAAAGTAGGAGACCTCGGATTGGCCTTGTCAGCATTCAACCTGAAGTAAGGAGGCTTTGGTTTGGGGATGCTCAGCCCAAGGTGAGGACGGTGTAACAACGTTCCTTTGGGGTTGGACATTCAAGAAGGTATCGCACACAAAAATGGCTGGCCTATGAGCGGGATAAAATTGATAGTGATAGGAGCATGAAGGAGGTGTGATTTCTTGGTAGAAACTCAAAGTGAAGAAAGATGGAGGAAGCGCACCACTATAAGAATAGGGATAGAGACGAAGAGATGACAAGTAATTTTCCATCGCCATTAAGGAGTCGTCTTGAGGGAGATCGTGGAAAAGGAAGTGTAGTAAGAGACATGATGGTGTGTCAAGAGGAAGTTAGGAGAGTTAGTCTGGGAATCAGTCGGAAGAGTAGCCACCAACCTAGAGTGGAAGAGAGTAAGATGGGAGGTGTGAAGAAGAACTCGGAATTTGGAGTGAGAAATCATGCAATTTGGAGATTAGATGCGATTGCAAGAATCAAAGTCTTGAGTAGGCTTTGGATCACATTCTTGGCATGGAACTAGAACCTTATTTTTCCAAGTTTCATGACCAAGATCATCGAGAGTAAATGTCCCGATGACACGAGGAAGAAGGGAAGAGAGGAAATCCGGCTTGCTGGACAGAGTCGGATTGGAGGTTAGTACTCGGAAGAGAGGCAGGTGAGGAATAGGGAGCCATGTTCTTGGGGAAAGGAGAAGTAGCGGAAGAAACCCAAGAAGTGAGAGATGCCTTTTCTTCAAAGTGCACAAAGAATGGCTACAAAGTTGAGAGCTACAAGGACCCTATGAGGAGAGGCATTGTAGGAGCAGGATGGCTATCTTCAAGCCGGAGTAAACTACTTATGTGATGAAACATCAAGTGGTGTTCTTTTGTAAGATGTTTGTAGGGGAGCCAATCAATTGGGCAAAGTGCTTTCATCAACGTACGAGACAAATGGTGTGGAACTTGCGGGGCAAGTCGCCTCCGCATTACATTGTGCTATTTGCAGCCCACTTCTACTTGGGATTGAATTTGCTGAATGTAGCGGAGAGACACAAGATGGTGTCGCACTTCCATCCCAACTTAAGAAAAGATGCCAATACGGAGGAGCAGCAATACATTTTACAGATTAGAAGTAGTCACGAGTACTATGCATAGATGGGGTAGAGCATGCGGTTGAAGGTGAATACTCTAAAATCGAAGAAGAGGAGTTGACAAGAAGAAGAAGAAGAAGTAGCGGCAACAAGACCTTGGAAGACTATAAAGGTGAACCCGAGGAAAAACTTGGTGGTAATTGCGTTGACAGGTGAAGAATAAGAAGGCAAAGCCGAGTACAAGTCAAAAGACTTGGAGAAGGAGGATGAACCAGAACTCACATTGTAGAGTGGTGAAGTGAGCAGCAAGAGTGAAGCTAGGGTGGAGATGAAGCCAATACCAGAGGAGGAAGAAGAAAAGCTGGAAATAGCAAAAGAATGTAACCCGAGACACAAGACAAAGTTCTAGAGAAGGAGGAGAAGAGGGTGACCATTTAGAGAGGAGTTCATTCCAAACGGAAGGTGATGTATGAGGCAGGACCAAGCATAAGAAGAGAAGTGGAGAGTGGAAGTTTGGGGAGAGAACAATCCATCCCCATAAGGTGGCTGCGGCTGAGAAGAAGAGTGTCCAATGAAGAAGAAGCAAAGAAGGAGAAAAGCCTGCAAGTCAAGGTAAAACATAGCGAAGGAGTAGAGTATCTGTAGGATGTTGTATGCACGTTGTTAGTGAAGTTAGAGGAGAAGAAAAAAGAGATGCAATTGCAATGTCCACAGGTGAAGATTGTGTTGTAGGTGTTGGCAAGATTAGAGAAAGAGAACTTGGAGTTGAAGGAGAGCATAACCCAAGGTGAGGAGCAAAGGGAAGTACTACAAGTAGATGCAGTAGTACACAACCAAGTGAATTTAAAGAAAATTTAAAGAAGGAAGTGGGAAGTAAATAGAAAGTAATAGAGCAAAATGTCATAGCAAAGGAAAGACAAATAGCTAAGTATGAAATCTTGAAACAACAATTTGCTGATTCATGATTAGAAATCATCCATGCTATGGCAGGAGTAGCAGAGAAGGAGCAAGAGCTCAATAGAGTGATGGAGAATGTAGAAGAGAAGAAGCAACTCTAGCAAAGAGAGTTGACAGTGAGGTATAGAGAAGAAGAGTGATTGTGGGAGTTTCTTTGTAATATGGAAGAGAAGATTGTTCAGAAAGAGAAGGAGAAGGAGACGGTGAAAGCCAAATTTGAGGCAAAACTGGCAATGTATAGGGAAGATTGGTTGGCGGATGGAGAACATGAGAGAAGGATGAGACTCAAGCCATTGAAGAAGATTGTAACAAAGATGGATACGAAATTGAGTACAGAAGCCCGTGTGCGGATTGAGGAAACAAGATTGCACGAGTTAAAGTTGTTGTAGGAGACAAGGAGGAGATCTATGAAGGATAAAGATTTGAATTCATTATTAATCAATCTAAGAGCTCATGTAGATAGGAAGATATTGGAAGTGGAAGACAATATCACGATCAGATTAGATTTGGTTGAGTTAGAGATAGATAAAATTTGGAAAGATGTAAGAGCAAAGCCCAAAGTAGATGAGATAGGAGTATAGATATCTTTGGAGTTACCATTGGAGATATTAGAGAAGAGTGGGTCAGGAGGTAAAGAAGTAGAATGGTTAACTATGACAGGAATTGTAGATCAGGAAGAAGTGTTAGAATTGGTAGAAGAATTAGTAGTTGTGAAACCCGAGGATAGAGTAGTGTGTAAGATTACTTTGGGATTGGAAGCCGAGTAAGAGGTAGACATCGGATTGGACTAGTAACAGTTTTGAGATTTGAAGAGGTAGATATGAAGAGGTGCATTGTCATTTTGAATCGGTAGGTAGGAAGAGTTGCTAGGAAATGGTATATTAGTTAGTAACTGTCAAGTGCTCTACCTATTTAAAGGAGGCATTTGCAGTAAAATGTTGTTAAGTATTCATAATTTCTAAAGATAGATAAAGCAAAGTGCTGATTGCAATGCTCATTGCTTGAGCTTGATTCCAAGTATCAACATTGTGATTGTGTTTGTGAGTGTGTGGAGAATTTCAAAGTGCAAGTCCGTGTGTTTGTTGGATGTTGGATTCCACAACCTTGATCTTTATTCAGTATGTTTGATCTTAAGTGAAGAGCAATTGGAGCAATGCCTTGATAGATCTGAGAGGAATTGTAGTGTTGGTAGTATTTTGCAATTGTGAGTGCAGTGTAGTGTTGATGTGAAATAATTTTGATCAAGGAAGTTGTGCCTTCAGTGGAAGGCTGGAACACAATTTTGAAGCAAAGTAGTTTTGTGGTGAAGTGTCATTTTTAGGAGAATTTGAATCATCACAATCAAGATTGTTTGGAAAGATTTGATGGAGTTGTGATTATGGGTGAAAAATTGTTGTGATGAGACTGCGAGTCGGTGCTTGTTGCTCTCTTTGGGGTGTGGTTTCTACCTGAGAGATTAAAGACACAACCAAGAAGAAATGAGATTGTTACTTTGCTTTGTATTTGACCAATTTTGAATTGTATCTCTGTGGGAACAAACTTTACTTACCTGATTACCGCAAAAGTGATATTTGCCAAGTTGTCATACCTATACTAGAACCTAGCAATAATAAAAGGCCAACACTAAAACTTGAAGTTAAGTAGAGGTCTACACCAAAGCCTAATGTTAAGCAAAAACAAACCTTTGGGAAAGATAAATTCATAGATGAAGAGATGGCTGAAGAAGAAGTTGAAAAAACATTTGGAGGGGGTGGGAAGGACCAAAGAGGTAAATTACCTGCTTACAAAATCCAATAGAAGATCAAATCCATGATTGATTTTAGAAAGATTATGGAGGACATGATCTTGATGGGAAGGTGAAATTTATGCTTGAAGAAGTACTTAACAATGCTAAGAGATAGTTTCATCAAGGGATTATCAATATAATCAAGAGAAAGTGGTATGTAGTGAAAGGACCTAGATTGTATAAAACTTAGACAATTAATTTTATTAAGGGAAGGCAGTGAGCAAAGAGGATGGATGTGCTAAATGCCCTCATTCCAAAACTAGCCATAAAAGTTGGCTGTGGTACCCACATTTTTGTTTTTTTTTCTCATTTTTGAAGAAGAAGTGTACAAAAGAAGTCATATTATGCCTATTGACATCAAAAGATGAAGAATGGTGTCTTTGGGTTGTAATCTGAGGTAAAGTGACTTCGTGTCAGAAGACAAAGTACTCAAATTTGCCCTATCAGCCTGCAACCCAAAGTAAGGAGACTTTGTCTCGGGGGTGCTCAACCCGAGGTGAGGACAGTGTAACAACTTTCCTTTGGGGTAGGACATTCAAGAAGGTACTATGCACAAAAATGGCTGGCCTATGAGCGGGAGGAAATTGACAGTGACAAGAGTATGAAGGAGGTGTGATTTCTCGGTAGAAATTTGAAGTGAAGAAAGATAGAGGAAGCGTGTCACTATAAGATTTGGGCTAGAGACAAAGCAATGACAAGTAATTTTCCATCACCGTTAATAAGTCATCTTGCGGGAGATCATGGGAAAGGAAGTGTAGTCAAAGACGCATTGGTGTGTTGAGAGGAAGTTAGGAGAGTTAGTCTGGGAATCATTAGGAAGAGTATCCACCAACCTAGAGTGGAAGAGAGTAAGATGGGAGGTGGGAAGAAGAACTCTGAATTTGCAGTGAGAAGTCATGCAATTCAAAGATTAGATGTGATTGCCAGAATAAAAGTCTTGAGAAGGCTTTGGATCACATTGTTGGCACAGAATTGGAACATTATCTTTTTAGGTTTCATGACTGAGATCATCAAGAGTAAATGTCTTGATGGCCCCAAGGAAGAAGAGAAGAGAGGAAATCCGGCTTGATGGATAGAGTCAGATTGGAGGTTAGTACTTGGAAGAGAGGCTAGTGATGAGCACGGAGCCATGTTCTTGGGGAAGGGAGAAGTAGCTGAAGAAACCCAAGAGTGAGAAACACCTTCTCTTCAAAATGCACAAAGAATGGCTACAAAGTTGAGAGTTATAAGGACCCAATGAGGAGAGGCTTTGTAAGTGCAATGATGGTTATCTTGAAGCCGGAGCAAATGACTTATGTGATGAAACATCAAGCGGTGTTCTTCCACAAGATGTTTGCAGGAGAGCCAATCAATTAGGCAAAGTGCTTTCATCAACGTGCAAGACAAATGGTGTGGAACTTGCGAGACAAGTCGCCTCCACACTACATTGTGCCATTTACAACCCATTTCTACTTGGGACTTAACTTGCTGAATGTGGCGGAGAGACACAAGATGGTGTTGCACTTCCACCCCAATTTGAGAAGAGATGCTGATGCAGAAGAGCAGCAATACATCTTGCAGATAAGAAGCAATGATGAGTACTATGTGTAGACAGGGCAAAGTGTGTAGTTGAAGGTGAACACTCCAAAGTTGAAGAAGAGGAGTCAACAAGGAGAAGAAGATGAAGTAGCGGTGATGAGACCTTGGAAGATCAGGAAGATAAACTCGAGGAAAGAATTGGTGGTACTTGCATCGTCGGGCAAAGAATCAAAAGGGGAGGCCGAGTGCAAGTCAGAAGACTCGGACAAGGAGGAAGAACCTGAATTCACGTTGTAGAATGGTGACATAAGCAGCAAGAGTGAAGATGGAAATGGACAAAGAAGGTAACCCGAGACCCAAAGATGAAGTTCCAGAGCAGGAGGAGAAGAGGGTGACCATTCAAAGAGGAGTCCAATCTAGAAGGAAGGCAAAGTATGAAGTGGGACCAAGTAATGTAAGAGAAGTGGAGAGTAGAAGTTTAGGGAGTGAAGAATCCATCCCCATAAGGCAATTGTGGCTAAGAAGGCAAGTGTCAAGTGAAGAAGAGGCAAAGAAGGAGAAAAGTCTACAAGTCAAGGTAAACCCAAGTGAAGGAGAAGAGTATTTGCGGGAGGTGGTGTGCCTGTTGTTAACAAAATTGGAGCAGAGAAAGAAGGAGATGCAATTGAAGTGTTTGGAGGTGAAGACTATGTTGCAAGTGTTAGCAAGATAAGAAGAAGAGAACTTGGAGTTGAAGAAGAGTATAACCCGAGGTGAGGAGGAGAGGGAAGTACTATGAGTAGATGTAGTAGTACAAAATCAGGTAATTGAAAACTTAAAGAAGGAAGTGGGGAGTAGAGAGAGAATGATAGAGCAGAATGTCATAGCAAGGGAAAGACAGATAGCGGAGTATGAAATCTTGAAACAATAGTTTGCTGATTCACAATTAGAAATTATTCATGCTATGGCAAGAGTAGCAGAGAAAGAGCAAGAGCTTAATAGAGTGGTGGAGAGTGTAGAAGAGAAGAAGCAGCTTTGGCAAAGAGAGTTGACAATGAGATATAGAGAAGAAGAAAGACTAAGGGAGATACTTCGTAGTCTGGAAGAGAAGATTGTTTAGAAGGAGAAGGAGAAGGGGATAATGAAAGTTGAGTTTGAGGCAGAACTAGCAATGTATAGGGAAGATTGGCTTGCAGATCAAGAATAGGAGAGAAGAATGAGACTTGAGCCATTGAAGGAGATTGTAACAAAGATGAATGTGATGCTAAGTACAGAAGCCAGCATCAAGATTGAAGAAACAAGATTGCATGCATTGAAGTTGTTGGTGCAGGAGACGAGGAGGAGAAATGCAAAGGATAAGGACTTGAATGCCTTGCTAATTAGTCTTGGAACTTGTGTAGAGAGTCACTAGAGTCTAATAAGACCCTTTGTGGTATATAGACCTTCTTTGAAGGTCCTACTAAACTAAAGTCATACTTTGGTTATCCAATAGGACAACTCTAAGTGTAAAATGAGCTTGCTCAAATATAGGTATAGCTCCTCCAACCTACCAATAGCCATTAGTAGGCAACGTCATGCTCCTTACCCAAGTTTACTCCACCAACAACTACCTCTGCTCTAAAAGCAAGAATCACACTATTCTTACCATCACAAAGTGTAGCCAACCGGGACATTGGAGATGGGTCAACTCTTGACATAAACATGTCATTGGCCGAGAACAAAGGAGAGCATATAATCAACTAAGTTGGCCCTAACATTATACTAGACACAATCTCTATAGAAGTAAGTGGTTGACTAGTATCTAGTCCATCATGCTCTCCATCACCATCTTCTACACATCCATTAGGACATCTAGGAGCCATAGATGTTGTTTGTAATGCCTTAGAAATTATAAAAGATTATGACAATCTTACTTATCTATCAAACACTCCTCTTTGTAGGTCCAACTCCACTAATATTACTCTAGGCTCAAGAGCATGCACTATAATCCTTGTGTAATAATCTGAGGATAGAAAAACCCCCCAAGAGAAACACAAGAGAGAAAACATAAAAGTTCAACACTCAATACTTTGATGCCCCAAAGGAGCACCTTGTCTTTATTATATAGCAAAGAGGATCCCTTCAAAGGAAGCTCCACCCTTGGATCATATATATGAACATGTGACATGTTAGTGAGCTCCACCCTTAGATTATTTCTATGGATGGGTGACATACTGCTCCTTGTCCTATTTGGTTGGTCAAACAAGTTTGACCAGAGGAAAATCTTTAGGGAATTTTTTTATAGGAAGCTTCAAATTGCATGGGTGAGGTACCATTGGAAAGCTCTCAATGAGACAAACAAAGGGAGAGAAAGTTAGCTTCTTTGTCCAAAGGGAGGGGAATGTTTCTAGTTTTGAGACTTAATTCATTTGTTTAGGCCTCCAAGATTGGCTCTAAAGCTTTTAGTGTGTTTTTGACTCTTTCCCTATTATTGGACGTACTCTTTTGGTGATATATCTATCTAATCTACTTAGTCCATCATAAATAACATCCTTCCAAATGTTACCAAGCCAATTTCAATCTCTAGATAATATGTCTAGCTATTGGTATTACAAACTTCACCCCTTTTAAGATGCAACATCTTCATTGCAAAGTTGTTGTTCAAAAGATTGCACTAACACTTGTGCATGGATCAAGTTGGTTTTTGGCTCCTATGTTACCTCATAAAATGAGTACCCTTTCCAATGAACAAGATATGCTACATGTGGATGGCAAGTACCACATATACATTTATGGAGAATGCTTTCAACTTCATATTCCTCCATGCCATCAATGAGTGTTGGACAAGGTCTAATTTCTTGTATGGAAGGAAAGTGGGGCAATCAAGGTGCATATTTACATAGTAAGGAAATATGGAACATTGGATGGATCTTCATGTGTGGCGGTAGCTCGAGGTGATTGGCCACTTTTGCCAATTTGATGAAGGATAGTAAAAGGCCCAATAAAACAAGGTTTGAGTTTACAAGGGCCAACTAATGTGAAGTTGGCTGTGGGCACCCAGACTTGATCCCCAACATTGAACTTTATGTGCAAATATGATGTGCATCTACATCCTATTTTTGTTGATATTGTGCAATATGCAACATGTGCTTGGCATTCTCCACACCCCTTTGGATTCTCAAAACAAAAGTGTTGACAATGTCAACCTTGGTAGCCACTTGGTGGATCTTCATCAAGCTCAAAATTATGAAAGGATGCTCTCCATACATGAGGAAGAATGGTGTGATCTGTGTGGATGCATTCATTGAATTGTTGTAGGAAAATTCTACCAATGGAAGCAAAGTGTCCCTCTCTCTTCCTCATCTATGGTGATGCCTCAAAGCATGTCCTCAATAGTGCAAATAGCCCACTCTATTTTTCCATTAGTTTTTGGATGGTAAGTCGTGGACATGGCTAATTTGGTTTGAAGATACCAAAGAGTGTTCTTCAAAACAAACCAATGAATGAGTGCCTCTATCAATGATGAACACTCAAGACAAGCCATGGTGAGCTAATGGTGGAATTGTCATATCCTTGGTGGTAGGATGCACATGAATCAATTTGTTGAGTTGGTTGACAAAGACTCTGATCAAACCTTGAGGTGGTCTTGTGCAATTCAAAAACAAAATCCATGCTTATACATTTCCAACATTGTGCAGGAGTTGGGAGGGGTCTTGCAAGAACTTGATTAGAAGCTTTATTTTGTTGATAGAGTAAGTAGTTTCAAACTATGAATTGGTCTATCTCTCACTAAAGATGGACCTTTGATGGCTATTATAGTAGCACACCGTGGACTAAGAAGGCAAGGAACCACAACTCCATTATATTCCTCCAAGGCTAATGCTCAAACCATGGGTTACTAGAGAACTCAATGAGAGAAATAGTTGCAAATAAAAGGATGATAAGTACCTCCTCACCCCTCATTTATATATGTATGAAATATTTACACACCAGAGTTACTTATTACTAGAGTAAATCAAGTTATTAGACCAAAAGTCAAAAGTCTAAAAGAATATTTGTACTCATGAGAATATTCTCCAAAGCATGTGGTCTTAGCTTAACCCAACCACTAAATCAAGGATTCTTTCACATGTGCTATTCTTAGCTAAAAAATAATATAAAATAAAAAGGCTTGTGGGTCCAAGTGTGACAACCTGGTAAGTATCACTTTTGTGATAATCAATAGGTAAAGTTAGTTCACACAAAGATACAAGTTAGAAATGGTCAAATATAAAATACACAATAATAATTAGTTTTTCTTGGTTGTATCTTTAATCTCTCAGGTAGAAACCACACCCAAAAGAGAGTAACAAACATTGATCATAGTCTCATCACAAATTAATAACACACATAATCACAACTTTATCAAATCTTTCCAAATAATCTTAATGTGATGATTCATATTCTCTCAAAGAAGGCTAGTTCACTATGAAATGATTTCACTTCAAAATTGTGTTCCACCTCTCCACTGAAGGCACAACTTCCTTGATCAAAATTACTTAGCATTAATCCCGTGCTGCACTCATCAATGTAGAATATTACCAACACTATAATTCCTCGTAGATCTGTCAAGTCATTGCTTTGATTACTATCCACTCAAGATCAAACATATAGAACGAAATCAGAAATGTAAAATCCAACATCCAACACTCAGACTTGCACTTCAATATTCTCCAAACACTCACACCGGATTGATACTCAAAATTAAGTTAAACGACTGTCAAGTCATTGCTTTGATTACTATCCACTCAAGATCAAACAAATAGAATGAAATCAGAAATGTAAAATCCAACATCCAACACTCAGACTTGCACTTCAATATTCTCCAAACACTCACACCGGATTGATACTCAAAATTAAGTTAAAACGACGAGCATTGAGTTACAACACTTCTCTTTACTCACCTTCAACAAATACAAATACTGAACAACAACGCACTTCACACATCTCCTCTAAATAGGCAGAGCACTTTGTAAAGGATCCAGATCCGAATCATGATCATGATCAACGGAAGCACTGAAAAGCGGACGGAGCTCGTGGTGATCAAATTGAATGGCGTCGATCTATTACCTTGTAAAAGGATGACGGATCGCTATGCTGGGCCGGTGAACATTACTTGCGGCGTCCATAAGGCTATATGAGGGCTGAATAGTGAACTATAAGGTAAAGCTGGTAATCCGAGATAGCAGATCCTCCTCTCTTTGTAACCCGTGACGAGCACACGAACAGGAGTAACGATTCAAGAAAACTGCTATGCTTTTGGCCCACTAAACCGTAATAACAGACTTTTATTTACAGACGTTCCATGAAATTCCACAGTTTAGGGTTTCCATATGACCTTGTTTCTTGTCTTTTCATATTTATAGTTAGTTCAAGAGGTCTTGAATTTCGGTCGAGTTTCGAGACAAACTAATAGCAAACCCCGAGGCTGGCTACGTTTGAGCGGAGGTTTGGAGGATGGACCCCCGAAACTCAAAGGGCAAGAGGCAAAGATACCTTTTGAGGTAGGGAAATAAAAAAGGATTTCTGTAAATTCTTCCCTACTACTACAATCCTAGTCTGGATGGCGTATAGCAGGTTACTATGGTTCTGTCTGACAAAGGCCTTACAGGAGACGTGCCACTGAAATCTGGTTTCCTAGGCGTATGCCCTGGACATGGTTACTCCAGAATTCAAGAAAACTTCCTCCTGACTCGCCATCTGGGCTCTCAGCCTACCCAAAACGCGACGTTTGTAGGAGTCTAAAGTCCCAGCGTAGCAAACGCGATGCTCCAGCCTTACGGTAGGTCCCCTAAAATCCGTCCACTCTGGATGTCGATTTTGGATCCTTCCACAAGGCTCACTACGTCAAAAAATCTAACCCTGTCATACGTAATGAAGGATTAATGCAACAGCTCGTAAACACGCCTGTGTGTTGGACTGAAGTAGAAATTCTGATACTTCGCCCTCTAGACAGCAGAAGCAACATCGCGACGTGCGACTCAGAGTCAAAACTGCATATCTATTGAGCTCAATTTCGAACAAACGAGGATAAGAACTGAGGCCTTACCACAAACTGATCTTACCCTACAGTCCAATGACGAAGTCGAGTGTACACTTCTATACTTAAGATCTCATGTCCTCCCGCTTTCGTTATGTTCACTTCAGGATAGTTAGCCAGAATGTATCGGAGGGTACTATTGGCCATGTTGACCTTTCCGTCGCGTGATACTGGAGACTGAAGAGTGTCATTCCACAGATCGCGCAGGGATCTTCCAAGTGCTGTCGTGAGCTGCAGATCCTCGACTGCAAACAAATGGTGAGTACAAGGTTATCGAAACGCCATAACTATATGCTCTTTATCAGCTGATATCTACTGATATGTGATCCACCGCCACAACATAATATAAGAAAACATTTGTTGTGGACTTCTCACGTACTGTAAATTACCGTAATGCTCAGCCACATGTCTGTTCCCAAGCAAAACACTGTGAATCCTTAGCAATAGTGTATGCTTAGCAATCTAAGAAATTCCGGATGGCAGACCATGCAAGATGTAGAGTCATGAGGACATCAATCTCTCTTTGCCTTATTGAAAGTCTGGATGTACGTACACGAGTGGCGTCTGGCTTCAGCCAGCTCTTCGTCAAATGCTTGAACATCAGCAAGACGTTCATTTGGGGCGTGGTCGAACAATAGTTCTTGCAAAGATGAAGGCAAAACCGGATACTCAGGAAAGTGAAATAAGATATCTTGGCTGATTCTAGTCCAGATGCCCATATCGCATCTGAGTCACAGTAGATCAATGAGTTTTTCTCGTCCATTGAATCGTCGTAACGAAGGTTAAAAACATCTGTCTGCATGCTGTATGGAACGGCATTTCTTCTTCCGAATACCCGCATGTGACCGAAATGAGATCTGTTGGTCTAGCCGTGACCACCTCATTAAACAACGCAGCACCCATATGATTTTGTATTCCATGACTTTCCGCCCACTTGAAAGTTTCTTCGTGAATAATCTCCATAAGTGGATGTGGCAGTTCATCTGTGTACGGGAACATAAACTCGGAGGTGGATACTGCTCTGGTGTGACTGCAGCGTTGGCAAGCGCCGACTGTGGATCCGGGCTAACCTTTTCAATGGGATTTTGAGAGTGTCCATCATCAACGCTAGCATGGAAATGTGGATCACTAGAAATCCCATTGTGATGAGTTGAATTAGCCGTTCCCATTTCGAACTCTCTCCTTCCGGTAAAGGTCATCTTTTCTTCCTGCATTCCATCTTTCCTTCGTACTCGGATATCCAATCGAGCGCAGAAACCCTAGATATCCGAGTACGAAGGCGTGCAAGTTCACAAAACAAGAGAGGCTGCCTCGGTGTAGCCGGATTGAGATAATACAAGACGTGCTCTGTGATGACCTTTCATGCTGTTTTGCCAAGTACGAAGTACCAAAGCTGCTTGGATATGTTATTGTTTGTTGACAATACAACTAATATTGTTTTTTTTCGTCTTTACCTGTAAATTTATTATTTGTCGGGAAAAGCGACCACGTAGAACAAATGAAGATAAGAAGACCCATCAAGCTTTCTTACAAGGGAGAGACAAAAAATAGGTAAAATGGGGCTAGCTCCAATAATACGAGAAATCTGCCTTGCCGTAAACCATGCCAGATGAGTTGAATTACTATAAATCTCATCGTGATGAATTGAATTGCCTGTTCTCATTTCGAACTCTCTCGAGAATGCGCGAATTAATATGAGAAATCTGCCCTACAGTAGACCATGCCTTATTGTAGTTAACTTAGTGGAGGTAAAATGGGGCTACGCCCGAATATTTTCCAATCATTTTGCTTTAGAGATTAGACGCGTGTCGAATTTTTTTGTTATTTCGGTCTTATTACTATATCGATTCTGGCTTTTGTCAAACTCTTGGACTGCATACGATGTAATGCTATTCGCGTTGTGCAATTTCTTATGATTATTGAACAGTGTAGTTATTGAACAGTTAGTTATTCCAAGTTAGATGACTTGTGATTTGTCAAAATAAAAGAATCTGATATGCTCAATTTAGAATATATCTCATGATACATAAAGGATAATTTAATTTTCCCCATAAAAGATTATGCTTATCATCATAAAAGTGTATGAGTATACCTAATTTATACTTGAATTCTGTATGACTGCATGGAAAAAATCACTGATGAAAACATGTTTCCTTAGATCATTCTAAATACAATGACTGTCACCAAATTTTCATCCAATCATAATACATGTAAAGACTTGCATAGGCACTTAAACATTTAGTAGTATGTTCGAAGATTAACATTGTGGCTTTTTTTATGTAACCCCAAGAAAACTAGGAATAAACGCCATATCGCAATCGAAAGTACGTACGCTGCACAAAGAGAAAAAATATGCCACAATAGTTATAAATATTCAACAGTCCAAAATAAATACACATGACAAGTCTATATCTAGAATGTACATGACATGTATATAAAATATTACCATTATTCACCAAAATAATATAAAAAAAGTGGTTACTATGATTTAGGAGAATAGTATAATTAGTATATAAAAAACAATTATAAAAATTTATTATATTCCTAATATTTTCATTTATAGTATATAATATTCATTCATTTGAATTATTTTATCAATTATCATTCTAGATAGACTAGATAAATTACACTGGAAAATGAAATTTAATATAAAAAAATTTAAATCTGTAAGAAGCATCCAAAAAAATAAACCAAATTGAAGTTTAAATTTATAGTCACGTTGTATGAAGATTCAATCATATTGAATTTATGATCATTTTCATCTTCTTTTTCACATCTGATTTTCATCTGAAATATATAAGTAAAATGATTGAGTATTTTTGTTTTTAAATGACCTTATCATTAATCCCAAAATTCTAAAACATCTTAAACTTGAACATAGAACCTATAGATATACACTTTTCATTTCAAAGCTTAAATATCTAAAGTAACTTATAATTGAGTCATAATATATTACATCTTGATTATATTACATCATTATTGAAAATCTCTTGCAGTTGCTGAGGAGATAGGAATAGTTGTTATTCCTAATTACCGGTTCTACTAAGGGTCAATCAAGGATCCAATGACAATGAGTGGGTTAGGTTGGTGTAGCAACATCCTTTTCACCTTTTCACCTTTTCCTTTCTTTTGATTAGTTTTACACCTTTTTCTTGAGTTTATGCCAAGTTATAAACATGTCAAGAATAGAAAGTGGTTTTGTAATGCTTGCACTCACCGTGGAGGGCAACTACACAAGTAAAAAGAATGACTAAAAGAGGAAGTGCACACTGAAGAGATGGACTCAAAGGGGGTGAGTTGGAGGACGGCCCTAGCCAAAGGAAGTGCAAGCGCGAAGACCTTACCCATTGCCAAACTTTGGCCTAGACACCTTCAGCCCAAAAACCTTTGTCTTGGAGTGCCTTCTGCCCCAAAGGAAGTACAACAGTTTTGAATGTGCCATCCACTTGGAAATGTAATCTCCATCGGGAACCATTGCTACCCACCAAACCCATTGTAAGGATTGAGACTGCCCAACCATGATTCAGTCATTGAATGCAAGTAACAAACAAATCAAGGCAAAAGTGTGTCATATTTCATATTATGCATAAAGAAGTTAGTTTTGAGCTTGAAGATAGTTCCTTTGGCATCAAGTCTCATAGACATTTGCAACAGAAATTCCTCTTAGATTTCATCCAAAGAAGAGAGAAACAACAGGGTGAGAGGAGAAAAATAGTGCATGCACCAAGGCAATGCAAACTTGTGCTTGAGGTGATTCTTAGATCACCCAAAGTAAATAAATAGGCCTTGCATTATGAAGAAAATGTCCTCCATAGCAAGAAATTGACATTCTTGCTATGGAATTGGGATCTTAGGCACCCCAAAATTATCTAAGACACAAAAGATAACAAGGATCATGGGATATAGAATTTGAAAGAGAATTTATTCACCTAGACCTAGGATTACTGGAGCACTGTCCTTGGCCCTAAAGAATTCCACACTAGGAGCAATAATCCAAGAGATCCAATGGCATTGACTGGACAAGGATTTGGAGAAGGTGTTGATGGCTTTCTTCAACAAGCCAGATACTAACAACAAATGGAGCATGGCCAATTACAAGGGCCCCATGCAAAAGCTGATAGTCAAAGCCATTATGAAGTTGTTCAGGTGGAAAAGGACAAGTTACCTCAACATTAGCCAGCCTATATGCTTCCATTTCATGTATGATGGGCAATCAATGAATTGAGCATGCATGTTCTACAGGCTAGTCAAGATCATGTTTGAGAATATGAATGAGGATGGGGAACAATACTCTATCTCCACTCATTGTACACTTTTACATGGGATTAAACCTTCTTATAAAGGAAGAGAGAAAGAAATTCCACCCAATTGGCTATCCGCATCACATCTAGTGGCAAAGGTGATGTGCCAAAATTACACCTTTGTGGATGCCAAATATCCAAGCATGGGTAAATTTGTAAAGGTAGAAGAAGCCTCAAATACCATATGATATACCAAGAAACTTGTAACAATATGGAGTTAGTAAACAAGTTAGTAGAGACTAATGAGTTACCAAATAGCACAAATTAGTCAAGAATTCTCTGAATGTTCTTGAAGCACCTAGGAAACTTCTTGGTACTTTCCAAGTATCGAGTAACATGTATGCCAAGTATGCAGCTTCTAGGAGGCTTCTTGGGAAGATTCTTGACTAGTTTAGCTTGCATGCCAACTAGATGGCTTCTAGAAGGAATCCTTTTGGGAAGCTCCTCTAATAGCTTAGCTTGCATGCCAAGTACATAGCTTCTTGGAAAGTTTCTTGCTTAGCTTAGCTTGCACTCTAAGAAGATGGCTCCTAAGAAGCTTCCCAAGAGCCTTGTATACCAAAATATACAAATATTATAAATACCAAAGCCAAAGCTCATGTTATGCATTCAAATTTTTCCCCATTTGAGAGTCCCAATGTGAACTTCTACTCCAATCTTCCATTCTCCTATTTCTTTCCTTGATCATTTACATTGGTATTAAAGCAAAAATGGGATGGATGGATTTTATAGACCACCAAATCCAATTCCCCCAAAATAATGGAATTTTCTTGTCCATATACTTCTCAAACATCATTTCACATAATTCATCATATCATGTTTTGTGAATAATTTTTGAATATGATCACCTTATTTGATGAACCATTGATACTTCCAATTGTAACTTACAAGAGCAGGCATACTTATATTTTAACTTAGATAATGGCAAGTAGTTTGGTGAAGTAATAGCCATAGCAACAATGCTCAAATTATCATTGTTATGCAATAACAAATCAATTGCTAGAAGAAAGAGACCATCAAAGACAAGAGCATGTAGAGAGCTCCATTTGAAGAAGGAGAAGAATCTCTCAAGTGCAGTGGAGAATGTTTTGTTTGATTGCAAATTTTTTTTTGAAACTATGAATTTTCAAGAGGAATGTAGACATACTCTCTTGGCTTCATGCCAATTGGATGAAGTGGTAAAACTATGGTGGAGATTTGAGTGGAGCAAGTTGAACGGCAGTTTGTTGCATCAATTTTGAAAAAGAAAGAATTCAAGAACACAATAATTGGAAGATTCCAAGCTAAAAATGTTGCACGAGCCACACAAGATAGATTTGAAAAAGTGAAGCATACTGGTTTTGTGAGAAGGTAAATCACTCAATTCTAAAACACTATAATGCAGGTTCCAAAGACATTAGAAGGTGAAGCAATGGATCAATTTTTGAGGGGCTTGAAGTCATGCACCAAATTGGAAGTGACCATGTGGGAGCCCAAACACTTGAAAGAAGCCATGTAGTTGGTTGAGCACTTTGATTCCTTAGTTGCCACAACTTGGTCTTGACCTAGACTTTCAAAGAACTTGCAAACACACTATATACCAGTGGGAGGAGCTGACATTGATGGAGATTGATGTCATCCAACAGAGACTACTTGGCACTATAAACAAAGAGAGATTATGACTAAATGGTGGTTGCTTTTATTGTTACCAAATTGGATATCGCATTACCGAATGGCCATTCAAGATTTGATGATCTCAACAAATCACCCAAATAGAGTTTATGGAGTATAATAATCCAGAAAACAAAAAATCTCAATAAGAGATATTGATCTACTAAAAATTTGATTAGTTCTAATGGGATTGAAGACTCAATAACTATAGGCTAAATGTGTCATATGATATAAAAAGATTCATCTAGTAATCTCATCTCTTTCCATATAGCATCATCTCTTTTCATATTTCTAAACATGTATATCTAGCAACAATACTATAGCTAGTCTAGTGTTGATCTCATTAAATATAGATATATTCACTCCATTAGATATGGACAAGCAATAGATGTGGTATCCAAAGATGATAAGGTAACCAACTTGAGAGTCTCATCCTCCAATATAACTCGTCGGAATAGATATATTCACTCCATTAGATACAGCCGAGCAATAGATGTGGTATCCAAAGATGATAAGGTAACCAACTTTAGAGTCCCCTCCTCAAATTGGTCAACATACCCCCACATCAAATTATGAATACTCTACCATTGTAAGGTAGAGTATTCATAATATATTCATAATTCTTATTTATACTTTTCATGATTCATAAATATTTACTGGTGGCGGATGGTGTATTATGGATATTAGTAAACATAATTGCATGGGGATTCGACCAGCAACAGAAATTTTATCACAATACCCCCACCCGCAAATATGGAAAATTAGAGAAAATAGAAACACCGCATGATTCTTCTTTGCCTTCAGTCTCTCATGTCCACGCAACCCATTATTTTAACTAAAAGTTAACTAAAGACTGAAATTTGACCTTATTTATGGACAGCTCATAAATGGTCACTAATAAACAGCCTGATGTTAAAACTGAAATCCCCTCTACCAGGACACTACCCGTAACCCAATTTGTAGGTACTCACAAAAGAATTTACGGAACTTGAGGCTCTACATACATCCTTATGCATCCTACAACTGAACCCCATAACTGTCGGACTGTTCCCACTGTACTCTCTGTAATTCCTAGCCGGCAGTCCACTTTCGGCATGTTAATCAATCGGGTCTGCGAATATCCAGAATATTTCGGAGACGGCAGGCGGCCGAATGGTGACCGGGAATGCGACGTAACCAATTAGCTAGTAGTCGTGTAAGTTTGCACGGACGCGAAAGAAAGAAAAGAAATCAGCGTACAATCTACCGATCCCGGCAGGTTTTGGACAAATAACCTCGCCACGTCATCATGTGAATCTTGCTAAAGTGAGATTCACGTTGCATGAGGAAAGCACTGATGCGCTGATTGAACCATCGACAAGTTACTGGGTATTTCAATTGGGTACGGCTCGGCTAACCAGTAGCTGGCTAACTAAACACGGTAGCCGGCTAGCCGCGATTTAAGTCGGTTAATCTAGATCATATTACTAAGCGGATGGATAGTTTGATTGAAATACAAACATATATATACCGATATTCTATGTATGTTCCAAAACATGTTGAACACTTCATAATAAATAACCTCAAAATGGTCTTATATCCATGGTGAGTTTTTTCTTTTCTTTTCTTTTGCTTTTCCCTCCTGGAACAGTAACGCTTTCAATACCAGGTGATGACTGACACGATCTTTAATTGTCAATGATAGCCATCTTTTCTAAACCACGATGGCTAGTCATGATACAAACTCATCTCTTTGCTATTTGATTACCTTACCGCTAGTACACAATAAATAATAATCCAAATAGTTTAGGATATCTTAGGTGCGGCAGCGCAGATTTTTCATGTGGATACTATTGAGACTTAACCCCAGTCTACCTCGTTTGTCACGCCCTTGATCGACTTGATGGGGGTCTTCCCGTCCTTATGTGTTCTATATGGTCGCTCTTTTACTATCTTTTTATTAGAATAACAGTTGATTAGGGTAATCAACTATTCCTAACTCTAATTCGCAGTTCGGCTCCAGAACTAACTGCGGCTCGAGTTCAGCTAGCCGGGTTCTCAAATTTGGAGAGCCGGCTAGCCATTTGGTTAGGTTAGTCATTTTTAGCTGGTTATTTGCCCTGGGCTAAATTTTCCGTCGATTCGAACGGAATTTTTTGTCATTTCTTTTCTTCTCTTTAAATCTTTGTCTTGCTCGAAATTCTAACTTTTCTGCATGAATTAGTGATTTCTTTTGGCTAAATTCTAGTTGGGCCCCAACTCCCTCTCAGGTTCCAAGGTATAACTTTCCAGTCATTTCCTTTCGCCAAACTACCTCCCAGCCAGAAAATCTAGTTTCTTACGACTGAACCCAAAGCATAACCTCCAAGCCGAGCGCATCTATAGCCTTCCTCAACCTTATATAGGCTACCCAATATCTCACGTATTAGATTGTCAGCGGGTTCCCAAATATTGTGATCAAGAATATCTGAAGATCTATTGCGGTAGCTTCTATTTCCAATCAGGATGATCTAACTATTGGCGGCTGGTTTAAATCCAATGCTAATGGGGCCATAACTATTACACATGCGCTCAAACATCTGGGAAATCCGGTACCTCTCAGCTATTATTTGAAATATTTTCTCCCTATACCTTAGCACTCAAGAATAAATACTCAATTTCCGGGATTAGAAGAGATAAAGCCTAGACAATACGGACAATTAGTGAATTAAAAGAATCAAACGCGACACACACAGGATAACAAGATGGGATTAGAACAAATGAAGCCCCAAAATATGAGCAATATTGAGAACAACCAAACGATACACACATAGAATAACGAGGAGGGGAAGACTCTCTCAAGTCCAACAAAGATAAAAACCAAGGAGTAAAAGGGGCTAGCTTCAATAACATTTGAATTATAAATCTGTTATACTGTAACTAGAGGGTGAAAGTTATATAAATCAAATAGTCATCTAAAGATCTAAAGAAGCATCACCTAGTGTGATTGATTTACTATTGTTCATCGTTTAGAGTAATGGACAATCACGGTCTATAGTAAGTTACTTTTATAAAGCAGGATATGAAAAAGATACTCTAATTTTCTAAGGTAATATAAAATGAAATATCAATACATTTAATTGAGAGGATGATCATTCAATAATGAACTTGAAGTGAAAGTATTGAAAGTTAAATACCTCATCCATTTAAAAGACTTAGGTTTCATATTTTGATAAATCTATATTTTAGTTTTATATATTGGAATTTGATTCTAGATTCTTGGACATTTGATTGTTGGATTTCTATTTTTACTGAATAGACGAAGAAGCTTAGTAAAAGAATCATTATACACCATACGCTAGCCTGCAAAAATATCTCAGTTGACTGCGCTCTGTACTCCAGATTTTGGTCTTCATACTATATTGTGGGGCATTCAACTCTCCAGTGTACAGACTACCCAGTAAGTTGGTCTTTTCTTTTTCGTTGTGTCTTTTTCCTCTCCCTCGTAGCTAAGTGGTTTTTGTTCTGCATCGTATATGCACACATTGAACGCTTGGAATGTGAACTGAGTGCAAATTTGTGGATAACTGTGCTGACCTTGTTATCTGATTTAATTGCAATCCAACAAGCCACTGTTCCTTGGACGACGAAATAAGATGCGGATGATATTGCATATTCGAAACGCGCTCGGGTAAGTATCACGCTCCATATATGAAAGCTCGGAGATTGTGCAGATATTTTACCGGGATTCATTATCCAACACATATTCTATAGAATGTATGTGGCAATAAATGATTGCCAGATTTAGTTCTAATAGCGTACTAGACATCTTCCTGACTGTAACCTCATCTGAACAGCTTTCTCAGGGGACAGTAAATTTAAACAGGCCAATAAATCACATCTCAGAAACTGAACACTTGATCGGACGCTACGCGGAGAATCCACTGAAAAGAGTTTTTATTCTATATTTTAGGGGCATTGGTTGGCCGATTGGGGACATCGAAAAGTCAGTCGTAGGCAGGGGACCTCGGTTTCAAGTCTGCTAATTTCCGAATTTGCAGATCTACTATGCTATTTGCTTGTACCGAGTGGTTTGCTTGTGCCACTTGTCCGTTCCAGAGATCCAATTCCTACATGCTCGGGCGTACTCGTCCACTGCAGGATGGAACTCGGAAGAAGCAAGGGACTTCAAGTCTGATATTGCTCTCTCCATGTCCTTGATCCCATCATCAATCATTTTGCGAACATGGACAATGGCTTCTGTGTAGGAGCACTTCCGATGATGCATGATCAGGTATACCACGTTCAGAGGACTTTTGTTTTTTATACATTCCTGTGAGCGCAGATTCAATTTCCAGGGAAGCTCAAGGGTTAGTTGATAGTTTTGCATCAAGGATCCAGATCCGGTCATGATCAGCGGAAGCATAGGGAAAGCAGGCAGAGCTCGTGGTGATCAAATTGAATGGCATCGATCTATTACCTTGTAAAAGGATGACGCATCATTATGTCGGGCCACGACATTACTTACGGCATCCATAAGGGCGTCCATCTGAGGGCTGAATAGTAAATTGTAAGGTAAAGCTGGTAATCCGAGATAGCAGATCCTCCTCTCTGTGTAAGCCTTCACGAGCACACGAACAGAGTCACGATTCAAGAAAACTTCTATGCTTTTGGCCCACTAAAGCGTAATAACAGACTTTTATTCATAGACGTTCCATGAAATTCCAGTTTAAGATTTCCATATGACCTTCTTTCTTGTCTTTTCATTGTATAATTAGTTCAAGAGGTCTTGAATTTCGGTCTTGTTTCGAGTGAGACAAACTAATAGCAAACCCCGAGGCTGGCTACGTTTGAGCCGAGGTTTGAAGGATGGACCCCAGAAACTCAAAAGGCAAGAGACAAAGGTACGTTTTGAGGAAGGGAAATAGAAAAGGATTTCTGTAAATTTTTCCCTACTACTACAATCCTAACCAGGATGGCGTATAGCAGGTTACTATGGTGCTGTCTGACAAAGGCCTTACAGGAGACGTGCCACTGAAATCTGGTTTCATAAGGCGTATGCCCTGGACATGGTTACTCCAGAATTCAAGAGAACTTCCTCCTGACTCGCCATCTGGGCTCTCAGCCTAACAAAACACGACGTTTGTAGGACTCTAAAGTCCCAGCGTCGCAAACGTGATGCTCCAGCCTAGAGGCTTACGGTAAGTCCCCTAAAATCCAATCCGTCCACTCGGGATGTCGATTTTGGATCCTTCCAACGGGGCTTAGTACGTCAAAAAGTCTAACCCTGTCATACATAATGAAGGATTAATGCAACAGCACGTAAACACTCCTGTGTGTCGGACTGACGTAGAAATTCTGATACTTCACTCTCCAGACAGCAGGAGCAACATCGCGACGTGCGACTCAGAGTCAGAACTGCATATCTATTGAGCTCAATTTTGAACAAATGAGGAGAAGAAATGAGGCCTTACCAAAAACTGATCCAACCCTACAGTCCAACGACGAAGTCGAGAGTACTCTTCTATACTTAAGATCCCATCTCCTCCCGCTTTCATTATGTTCACTTCAGGATAGTTGGTCAGGATGTATCGGAGGATACCATCGGCCATTTTAACCTTTCCGTCCCGTGATACTGGAGACTGAAGAGTGTCATTCCACAGATCGCGCAAGGATCTTCCAAGTGCTGTCATGAGCTGCAGATCCTCCACTGCAAACAAATGACGAGTACAAGGTTATCAACACGGCATAACTCTATGCACATTATCAGCTGATATCTACTGATATCTGATCCGCCGCCACAACATCAATATAAGAAAACATCCTTTTTGGACTTCTCACGTACTGTAAATTACAGTAATGCTCAGCCACTGTTCCCAAGCAAAACACTGTGTATCCTTAGCAATAGTGTATACTTAGCAATCTAAGAAATCCCGGATGGCAGACCATGCCAGATGTAGAGTCTTGAAGACATCAATCTCTGCATGCCTTCTTGAAAGTCTCGATGTACGTACACGAGTGGCGTCTGGCTTCAGCCAGCTCTTCGTCAAATGCTTGAGCATCAGCAAGACGTTCATTTGGGACATGGTCGAACAATAGTTCTTGCAAAGCTGAACGCAAAACCGGATACTCAGGAAAGTGAAATAAGAGTATCTTGGCTGATTCTAGCCCAGATGCCCATACCGCATCCGAGTCACAGTAGGTGACTGCGCTTTTCTCGTCCATTGTATCGTCGTGAGAAAAGGCTAAAAACATCTGTCTGCAAGCTGCACGGAACGCCGTTTCTTCTTCGGAATACCCGCATGTGAACGAAATGAGATCTGTTGGTCTAGCCGCGACCACCTCATTAAACAACGCCTCACCCATATAATCTTTGATTCCATGACTTTCCGCCCACTTGACAGTTTCTTCGTGAATCTTCTCCATAAGTGGATGTGGGAGTTCATCTGCGTACGGGAACATAAACTCCGGAGGTGGATACTGCTCTGGTGTGACTGCCGCGTTGGAAAGCGCCGACTGTGGATCCGGGTTAACTTTTTCAATCGAATTTTGAGAGTGTTCACCATTAACGTTAGCATGGAAATGTGGATCACTAGAAATCCCATCGTGATGAGTTCCCATTTCGAACTCTCTCCTTCCAGTCAAGGTCCTCTTGCTTTCCTGCATTTCTGGGAGGGAACTGGGTTTCTGCTCTGGATTGGAGATCCGAGTATGACTGGCGTGCAAGTTCACAAAACAAGAGCGGCTGCGCCGGTGCAGCGGGATTGAGATAATACAAGACTTGCTCTGTGATGACCTCTTATGCTTTTTGGCCAAGAACCAGCTACCAAAGCTGCTTGAATATTGCAATTATGGTTTGTTGATAATACAACTAACATTGTTTATTTTCGTCGTTACCTGTGAATCTTTACTTCTTTTTTTGGAAAAAGCGACCACGGAGAACACATGAAGATGGGTAGGAAGACCCATCAAGTCGTATTGGTCTAGTGGACCTAATATTTTCCAATCATTTTGCTTTAGAGATTAGACGCGTGTCTAAAAATTTCATTATTTTGGTTCTTATTGCTATATCGATCCTTGCTTTTGTCAAACTCTTGGGCCGCGTACGATGTAATGCTATTCCCGTTGTGCAATTTCTTATGATTATTGAACAGCTAGTTATTCCAAAACTCTCCTGACAAGGGAACTGATGAGTAAGCACCACCATAGCTTGTCATAGTGAGCATTGAGAGCCATTATATATTATTCCTTCCAATAATTCCAGTAATCAGTATATAAAAGACTAGTAGAGAATATGCGCAAGGATAAGAGAACACTGTTTCATCTTTATAAATTATTTAAGATCCAAGCTCATTAAGTTGAGCCAAATGAATTTCCCAAACCAATGGAATTTACATGTCCATGTACTACTCAAGTATCATTTCAACTAGTTTATCATTTCATGTTTTGTGAATAATTTTTTGAATGTATTCAGCTTGTTTATATTATTCCTTCCAATAAGTCCAGAAATCAGTATATAAGAGACTAGTAGAGAATATGCGCAAGGATAAAAGAACACTCTTTCATCTTTATGAATTACTTAAGATCCAAGCTCATTTAGTTCAGCCAAATGCTTTCCCCGAACCAATGGAATTTACATGTCCATGTACTACTCAAGTATCATTTCAACTAGTTGGTCATTTCATGTTTTGTGAATAATTTTTTGAATGTATTCATCTTGTTTGATGAACCATTGATACTTCCACTTGTAACTTACAAAGAAATGTGTACAAGTTGCATCAACATGTTAACTTAGATAATAACATATAGTTTGATAAAGTAATAGTCATGGCCATGCTATTCAAAGTTATTGTTGCTATGCAACAAAAAGTCAAGCACCTTATTTAATTTTTGGAAGAAAGAGACCATCCATGGCAAGAACATGTAGAGAGCACCATTTCAAGAAGGAAAAGAGAAAATCCAATTTCCAAAGCCTAAGGTATATTGAAGGTAAGAATCTCTCAAGTGCAATGGAGAATTTTGAGTTTGATTAAAAGTGTTTTTGGAAACTATAAATTGTCAAGATGAACATAGACATATTCTTTTGGCTTCAAGCAAATTGGATGGAGTGGCAAAAATATGGTGGTAATTTTGAGAGGAGTAAGTTGAATAGCAGTTTGTACACCAGTCTCAACATGTGAAGGATTCAAGAACACAATAAGAGGGAGATACCAAGCTGCAAATGTTGCACAAGCTGCATGAGGTAAATCAGCAAAACTGAAGCAAATTGGTTTTGTGATAAGCTAAATCGCTCAATTCCAAAACACTATAATGCAAATTCCAAAGATACTAGTAGGTGAAGTTATGGATCAATTTGTGAAGAGCTTGAATCTCACACAAAATTAGAAGTGACCATGTGGGAGCCCAAACACTTGGAGGAGGCCATGCAGTTGGTTGATTGCTTTGATTCCTTTGTTGCTGCAACTTGGTTGTGACCTTGACCTTCAAAGAACCTACCAACACACTACACAAGTGTGTAGGAGCCGGCATCGATGGAGATTGATGCCATCCAATGGAGACCACTTGGCATTATAAACCAGGAGACATTACAATGAAATGGTGGTTGCTTCTATTATTGCCAAATTGGACATCACATTGCTGAATGTCCACTCAAGAATGGATGACCTCAACAAATCACCCAAATAGATTTTGTGAAGCATGATGATTAAGGAAACAATGAATCCCAATAGGAAATAGTGAATCAACTATTGAGAATTTGATTAGGTCCTATGGGATTGAAGGCTCAACCTATGCAAATTTGCTTCATTTGCAAGGTATCATATTTGATTGTGGTTGTAGGATTTTGGTTGATTTTGAGAGTTCAAAGAATTGCATGCCCATATAATTAGTAAAAGAATTAGGTATAAGGTATTCCTATCAAACCAATAGTTGGAAATAGATTGATGATGATAGATAGTAGAAAGGTTCTACATTCCATACCTCACATCCTATTACATTCAAGATTGAGAAGGAGCATATGAAATGTATGAGGTTTGTAGTCATGTCTCTCCAATATGATATCATTCTAGGTTTACCTTGGCTTGAACATTATAAGGTTTAATTTGATTGGATCTGATGATAAATTCAAGTACAACACCAAGGTAAGAATTATCAAATAGGTTGTCTAGCACCTCTAAGTTAGACACTTAAGGATATTCAATCCTAACATGAGAAGTTTGTCAATAAAGCAACCATAGAGAAAGCTTTGGAGAAAGATATTCTTGTTTTTGAATTGTGAATCAAGCAATTACACAAGAAGTGAGAGCCAAAAGCCTCATCAAATAATGGTTGATCCGATAGCTCAAGAGTTTACAAATGTTTTTTTTTTGGATGATATGCCAAAAGTTTTGTTACCCTCTTATCAAGGTATGCCTTTCAAGATCAAGCTATTGCCAAGTAGTACTCTTGTGAATAGACCAATCTTTAGGCTCTCACCAAAGGAGTTATGGGAGCTTCAAATAACATTGACCAAGTTGTGGAAGAAAGATTTCATATGCCATAGTACATTTTTTTGGGGAGCACCAATACTCTTTGTACCAGAGAAGGATGGAGACTTTGATTTGTATTGACTACCATGGCCTTAATAAAAAAAACAATAAAACAGGCATATCCTTTGTCTTAAATTGATGACTCGTTAGTTCAATTGTGTGAAGCACAATACATCTCCAAGTTGGATCTTTGAAGTGGCTAATGGTAGATAACCATTGATAGGGAGGATGTGGAAAATATTACCTTTTGGACAAGGCATGGACATTTTGAATGGATACTTCTACCTTTTGGGCTCACTTGTGCTCTAGTAATCTTCATTGATAAGATGCATTGGGTGTTAGATGGGCTATTGGATTGGTAATGGTGGTGTTCTTAAATAATATTTTAATCTATAGCAAGATGGAGGTAAAATACAAAAATCATGTCCAAGAAGTCCTAAGATGACTATGTTTAGTTTTACTACATGAAGTCAAAGTATTCCTTTTGGCAAAAGGAATTTATCTTCTTGGGTCATAAAGGTCTCATCAAAGAGAATCAAGATGGAACCCATGGGCTACATTAAAGAATATAGGGGAGAAAATCAAGACCATTACTGATTGGTCTACTCCAGAGGATACCATAGAAGTGCAAGAATTCAGTGGATTGGCAATTTTTTACCGACGGTTCATCCACTATTATGTTCATGTGGCCACACTATTGACTGATCTCTTGGAGATGACCTCAAGCTTTCAATGGACCACCAAGCACAAAATGACATTTAAGAAACTAAAGCATATGGAGTTTTCAAGACCCATTCTTCAATCATATGATCTTCAAACATCTTGTGTGGTTGATTTTGCAACACAACTCCAATGGCAAAGTTAGAAGCATCTAACTTTTAACTTTGCTAGTGGATTTATGTTGCAACAAGAATTTTCAAATAAGTTACATCCAATTATTTTTGTGTCTAACCTATAAACACCATATAAAAGAATTAATTTACTTGAGATAAAAAACAACTAGCTGCAATATATGCCACCAAGCTATGGAGCCTTTATCTCTTAGGAAACTAAATGATCATACGCATTGATCACAAACCTTTGTTGCAGACACTACTTTTGGAGCATATGAAGAGTCTACATCATCAATGGAAAGAACCATTATTTGACATCAAAATTAAGTACAAGCTTGATATGTTCCATGTCATCCCCAATGTCTTTTCATGATGATATGATTTGAAGACTCTTCTTGAATCTCTCATCATAGTGACAATTACAACAATGTCAATTGACTCAAAAGTCCAAATCAAGGTTAGGACCGCTTTACAATAAGGCCTTTCTTTCCAATCTCACAATGTCCTCTTGCACCAGACAACAATGAAAATAACACTTTCTCCTTCAAGGAAGACTTTCTATTTTGTAAGAATCAAATCTATGTTCCAACCAAGGGTGATCTATGATGTGTGTGCCTTCAAGAAGCCCATGATTTACCAATCGCTGATCACATGGATGTGGACAGACTTTGGGTACCCTACAACATCAATGTTGGTGGCCCTGCATGGCACAAGAGGGTGGAGAGTTTGCCCAATCTTGTGTAATACCAAGAGCTAGCCATATGATCTAGATGTGAAATTCGGTTTGGTAAGATGTTATACATGATGGTCAAAATAGATCAGATAGAAGTATCACCAAAAGGGTACTTCTACTAATAGGGCAAAAAACCGAAATAGATTTGAAACCTTAGAACCAATAACTAGACATATGATTTGAAGGTGTGAATTGGGTTGGTAACATCTGGAAGGATGTTACACAAGATGAATTGAATAGATCAGAAAGAGGTATCACCAAAAGGGGACTTCTACTAATAGAGTTGGAACCAAAATATGCCTGAAATCTTTGAAGGCAATTTCGGAGGCCTAAACGGATGAATTAAGCCTTGAAGATATGTAGGACCCCCCCACCAAAGGAAATGCTGGCCTTCCCTCCCCCTTGCTTTGTCTCATCGAGAGCTTTCCAACGGTACCTCACTCACGTGATTTTGAGATTTCCTATAGGAAGATTCCCTAAAAGATTCCCTCTGGTCAAGCTTGTTTGACCAACCAGATAGGACCAGGACCGACATGTCACCCATCCAAGTAAGTAATCCAAGGGTGGAACTTGTTGACATGTTGCCTATCTATGTACCTAATCCTATGGTGGAGCTTCATTGGAGGAGATCCGCTTTGCCTATATAATAAAGAGAAGGTGCTCCTTTGGGGCATCGGAGTTTGAGTGCAAAAGGGTGTGTTCTCAGGGTGTGTTTCTCTTCAAGTTTCCTATCCTCGGAGTATTACAATGGTATCAGAGTAGGTGTTGTCCAAGAGAGCAGATCACCCCTCTTGGAAGAACATGGGCTACTGAGATTGAGTAATTCTAAGGAGAGACATTCTGGTGTAATTGGTAGATTAGGAGGATAAAATGGATACTCCGGGAGGATAGTATCCAGTGCCTCGCTTTCCATTCTTGAATCCATTCAACATCAAGATTATGTACATTCAACACGAGCAAGTGAGAGTGTATTTGGTTTTTCACTTCGGAGCAAAGTTCATGGATACAGTAATGAATTCGCCAAATCTAGTGATTTTGCCTGTAGTGATGTACAATAGAGAGTGGGATTTGACAATTTACATTTTGTTGTGATGGATTTGAATGTCCCAAATCCTTTCCCTTTTAACACTCAAGTAGAAATTCATTATGTAGTGAGACCAAAAGTGATGTTTAGGATTTCATGGTCAAGAATTTTGGTGAGGAATATTACCAATGAGTGGTAGCTTCTAAGGTCCCAATGGTAGTTCCAATAGTTTGTGTGCCCTCTAGAGTGATCATATTAACTCTCTATTGAAGTTTAGGGTATAGCAATCGAGTGTTATAGGAACCATGGATCCGTAGTTGCAAGAGTTGGTGCAAGGAATGTAGGGGATGTTGAACAAATTTTGAGAGATTAAGATGACCATGGAGGCATTACAAAGTCAAGTGCAAACCCTCAGGAACGATCAAGCAATGCAAGAAGAAAAGTCATCTCAAAATCCAATACATGCGACTAAAGTACTTGGAGAGGCACCCATGCCTACAAACCCTATCAATGATGAAGCCACATTACTACTCCGGATGAAGAAGACCTGCAACATCAAGCCTTACAAGGGGCAGCGTACGATGGGAGTAGTGGAGAACTGGATCTCGAGAATGAATCGATGTTGTTCTCAATAGAGATCACAAAGCATGCTGCAAGCGTGTTTGCATGTGTGTACTTGATCGATAAGGCTCTCACATGGTACCACGCTTGGGAACGATCCATGTTGGCCAAGAGAAGGGAGGTCACATGGACAACAATGCAAGAAGGATTGCTTAAGAATTTCCAATCGGTGGATTCTATGCAGATAGCCTGGATCTGACTATGGGGATTGAAATAGAAGAATAACATACAAGAGTATGTGGAGGCATTTCTGGATCTACAAGTTGCAATAACCAACATGAGTCCAACAAAGGCTCTCGATAATTTCAAATGAGGGTTGAAGGAGCGGATTCACCAAGAAGTCATGGTACAAAATCCTTGCACGGTATTTGAAGCTATTGCTTGTGTGCAAAGAATAGCAGGAGCATTAGGTGGAGGTGAAGGAGTAGTTCCACCTCAACATTATCGGGCAGAAATGTCACCCATGGGTGGACCAGTTGGACCAGTCTCACAACCTAAGGTTGCCCAGTTCCACCTATTGGGCAACCTTAGGTTTTGAGACCGAGGAGCACGACCGCTTCAAGGAGAACGGGGATGGGTAGAAGAACAGAGAGATAGAGTCCCATGAGGAGAAGGACCTCAAGGAGAACAACGCCGTTGTTACAATTATGGTTGTATTGGGCATATATCTACCAAGTGTCGTGCGCAACTTCCTAGAGGCCCTCGATCTTCATATAAGCGATCTTTGAACAACATGGAGAGACGCATTGAAGAAGAGGAGGTGGAAATCATTTCGGAAAATGAAGATTGTCAGTAATGTACCTCGTGGCCTTACTGGCTCAATAAGGAAGCAAAAAAGCAAGGGAGGGAAGAAGACAAGCGGACAAAGGTACCAAAAGGCAACCTCACAATTGATTGTAGTGAATAGGATCCTAGAAGGCAATCCAGTGAGAGTGTTAATAGATCCGGGAGCCATAGAGAATTTCCTATCTCACTCTATTGCAATAAGATTGGGAATGGATCTAGAGAGAGATGATAGTGAAGAAGTAGATTTACCTAACGGACAAACTGAGAGGATTGAATCATTACCCAGACGGGTGACACTCTCTATAGGAAAATATCAAGAAGCAATTGAGTGGCGAGTGATACAATTAGTTCATTATGATGCAATCTTAGGCATGCCATGGATGGAACATTACAACCCTATGGTAGATTGGAGGAAGAAAGTAGTGAGAACCCACCAATGGTCGATCATTGGGGTTAAAGAAAAATCACATAGGTAAGAATTGCCTCTCTATGTCATAGGGACAACAACTATCTGTAAGACGGATAGGTGTTTCATGGGTCTAATAAGAGAAGTCCGGCGTGCACAACTCGAGGGACAAATTCTTGAGAAATTGAAGGATGTCGTAAATGAGTTTCAAGATGTCTTTCTTGATGATCTACCCTCAAGATTACCACCAAAAAGGAGAGTAGATTATAAAATTGAGACACTCCCGAGGAAGACACCGCCCTATAAGGCCCCATATCGCCTATCACCTCATGAGTTGGAGGAGTGCAAGAATCAAATTGAGGATATGCTGCAAAAAGTGTTCATCCAACCCAGCGTATCACCATATAGGTCTCCGGTCTTGTTTGTGAAGAAGAAAGACGGTATAATGCGCATGTGCATTGACTATCGGGGTCTCAATCAACAAACAATGAAGAAAAAATACCCCTTATCTCGCATGGATGATCTATTTGATCAACTCAATGGAGCAAGACACTTCACCAAACTAGATTTGTGGAGCGGTTACAATCAAATCCGAATTGCAGAGGAGGATGTGTACAAGATTGCCTTTCGAACCAGGTATGGCCACTTTGAGTATCTCGTGATGCCTTTTGGTCTCACCAACGCACCTGCCACTTTCATGAGTCTAATGAATGACATATTTTGTCCCTATTTGGATAAGTCTATCATCATCTTCCTGGATGACATCTTAGTATATAGTAGCATGATGACGGAACACAAACAACATTTACAAGAAGTCCTCCAGATGTCTAAGACAGAATCAATTGTATGCCAAAATCTCAAAGTGTGAGTTTGGCAAGTCTGAAGTAGACTACTTGGGGCATAGAGTAAGTGCAGAGGGTATTCAAGTATTGATAGATAAAATAGAGATCATTCAAAAGTGGAGTGCCCTAGAAGATCAGACTCAACTCAAGAGCTTCTTGGGTTTGACGGGATTCTATTGTCAATTTGTCAAGGACTTCTCCAAGGTTGCACAGCCTTTAATAGCACTGCTTGGCAAGGGGAAGAAGTGGACATGGGGAACCGCACAAGAGTTGGCCTTTCAAGAATTGAAAGCCGCCTTGCTACATGCACCAATCTTGAAGTGGTATGACACAAAACATCCAATCAAATTGGCTATAGATGCATCAGGCGTAGCAATTGGAGCAGTCCTACAACAAGAGTGGCATGACGGATGGCATCCCATTGCATATTTCTCTCGAAAGTTGTTACCAGCAGAGCGCAACTACCACACCATAGAACAAGAAGAGTTGGCCATCGTCCTAGCAACCAAGCATTGGAAGCACTATTTGGGCGAGAAAGCATTTGTGGTAGAGATAGACCACAAACCTCTAGTCTACCTCGAGACACAGAAGGATCTATCTCGTCGCCAGATTCGATGGGCAGAGTGGCAACAATGCTTCAACATGACAATCACCTACGTTGAAGGTAAAAAGTAACTTGCAGATGCATTCACCCACATGCCAATGGCAAACAATTTGGTGGCAAAGGTTCAGATTAACCCTACATTCTGGCTAGAGATTCTGGCGGCTACAAAAACTGATCCATAGATTGTAGAAGGGAAATCATCCAAAGCATCACCAGCACCCAAGGACTCACCTTTCATGATGGCAGATTATGGATTCCAAATGTCCCAAAATTATGCACCACCATTCTAGCGGAATGTCATGATTCGGCCATTGCAGGTCATGTTGGAGTGGACAAGACCTTGGATGCAATCCAGCGCCATTACTATTGGCCCAAGATGAGCAACGATGTGATGGACTATGTGCGTAGTTGCTTACTTTGTCAAAGAACAAAGCTTCTAATCAAGCTCCTGCATGGCTACTGCAACCTCTCCCCACTCCTACACAACGTTGGGAACAAGTGTGTATGGATCTCATCTGTGAATTACCCAAGACCACATCAGGATTCGACTCCATTGTGGTCTTTGTGGACCGGTTCAGCAAAATGATTCATGTCGCCCTACCACCAAGGAGGTGACCGCTCCACAACTTGCTCAATTATACTTAGATGCAGTCTTCTCTCACCATGGCATGTCTTGAGTACTCATCACCGATAGGAGTACTCAATTCACCAGTTTGTTTTGGTGCACCCTCTTTGGTTCCTTCAACACCAAGTTGGCCATGTCCACAGCTTACCACCCACAAACAGATGGACAAACCGAGCGGGCTAATCACACTATTGAAGACATGTTACATGACTTCACCTTAGAAGAGCAAGAGAGGTGGGACACCCTACTCCCATTGG
The DNA here is from genome assembly GCA_948567375.1 of Lunularia cruciata. Taxonomy (NCBI): domain Eukaryota; kingdom Viridiplantae; phylum Streptophyta; class Marchantiopsida; order Lunulariales; family Lunulariaceae; genus Lunularia; species Lunularia cruciata. Next base: position 63,229,207 of record OX419758.1, read on the forward strand.
TGGAATTTGTGTCCAACAATTTAGTGAATGCATCCACCCAAGTCACTCCATTCTTCCTCATGTATGGTGAGCATCCCTTCACATCATCCAGCTTGATGAAGATCCATCCAGTGGCTACCAAGGTCGATGCAGTCAACACATTTGTTTCTAGAATCCAACAAGGGATGGAGAATGCTAAGCACAAATTATAGATTGCACAAAATCACCAAAAGCAGTATGTTGATGCACACTGTAGGCACACGAAGTTCAATGTTGGGGATCAAGTGTGGCTATCGACAACCAACCTCACATTAGTGGGACCTTGTAAGCTCAGACCTCGTTTTATTGGGCCTTTCTCAATTCTCCATCGAGTTGGCGCTGTAGCCTATCACCTTGAGCTACCACCACACATGAAGATCCATCCAGTGTTCCATGTTTCCCTACTACGTAGATATGCTCCCCGATCAGGCTTGGGTCATTCCACACAAGACATTCAACTTTATCCGACACTCATTTATGGCAACGAGGAATATGAAGTGGAGCGTATTCTCCAAAAATGCATGTGTGGTACTCGTCATCCACGGGTGGATTATCTTGTCCAATGGAAAGGTTACCCTCTCTAAGAAGCAACTTGGGAATCCGTTGCCAATTTGATACATGCACCGGTGTTGGTGCAAGCATTTGAGCAATAGTTGCACAACGAGGACGTTGCATCTAAAAGGAGGGAGGTTTGTAATACCAAGAGCTAGCCATATGATCTAGATGTGAAATTCGGTTTGGTAACATCTGGAATGATGTTATACATGATGGTCAAAATAGATCAGATAGAAGTATCACCAAAAGGGTACTTCTACAAATAGGCAAAAAACCAAAATAGATTTGAAAACCTTAGAACCAATAACTAGACATATGATTTGAAGGTGAGAATTGGGTTGGTAACATCTAGAAGAATGTTACACAAGATGGACTGAATAGATCAGAAAGAGGTATCACCAAAAGGGGACTTCTACTAATAGAGTTGGAACCAAAATATACCTGAAATCTTGGAAGGCAATTTCGGAGGCCTAAACGGATGAATTAGGCCTTGAAAATGTGCACATTTTGACCTTCCCGCATTGTTGCTTTGTCTAATTGAGAGCTTTCCAACGGTACCTCACCCACGTGATTTTGAGATTCCTATAGGAAGATTCCCTAAAAGATTCCCTCCGGTCAAGCTTGTTTGACCAACCAGATAGGACCAGGACCGACATGTCACCCATCCAAGTAAGTAATCCAAGGGTGGAGCTTGCTGACATGTCACCTATCTATGTACATAATCCTATGGTGGAGCTTCATTGGAGGAGATCCGCTTTGCCTATATAATAAAGAGAAGGTGCTCCTTTGGGGCATCGGAGTTTGAGTGCAAAAGGGTGTGTTCTCAGGGTGTGTTTCTCTTCAGGTCTCCTATCCTCGGAGTATTACATCTTGTGAGAGCTGCCAACACACCAAGGCCAATAACCAAAAGCCAAGTAGACTCTTCAATTACTAACAATTCCATCTACATGCTGAGAACATGTAAGCTTAGAATACATTACATCCTTTCCAAAGCTAGACCTGGGCCATATGACCATCATAACATTTGTTGATAAGCTCAATAAGCATATTCATTTGGCAACTACCATGGATATCACTAATCCTCCAACATTGGCCTAGATTTACTTAAATACTATCTTCAAGCACAATGGGATGCCAAGGGTCCTCATCTCTTATTGACATCTGTGCTTTATTGGTAAATTTTGGGAATGACTTAAAGTGCTTGGTACCAAGCTTGCATTATCTATAGCTTATCATCCTCAAATTGATGGACAATCAAAATGAGCAAATTGCACTTTGGAGGAAATACTATGTGCTTTTCTCAATATTCACCATACTGATTCAAATACTTGTCTTGTAACTATTGAGTTTACCTACAATAATTCAAAGCAAGCAAGTATTGGCCTCTCTACCTTTTTTCTTAATTAAAGGCAAACTTGCTCCCAATTGGATATGTCTATTTGAGATTACTCAGATTATTTCTCTCTTTGCCTACCAACTTGCTCTCCCTAGTCATATACGAATCCATCATGTCTTCCATGTTTCAAACTCAAACCGTTTATTTTTGACCCATTGTCATTTTCTACCCACACTCAACTCCTCCCTCCTCCCATCCCTAAAAAATATCATTAGGAGTATGAAGTTGATCATATACTTGCACATCTTACCATCCAACATGATCGCCAATGATCTTGAGTACAAAGTCCTTTGGAAGAGGTATCTCCTTCATGATTCTAAATGGGAGCCTCTTTCTCATCTCCACAATACACCAAGAGCCCTGCAAGAGTTTGAAAATTCCTTGGCAATGAAGACATCACCAATTAGTAGTGGAGGAATATAGAACAATATGGAAGTAGTAGAGGCTAATGAAATAGAAAATATGCCAAATTAGCCAAGAAATCTAAGAATATTCTAGAAGTATCTAGGAAGCTTCTTGGTATTTTTTAAGTATTGTGTATGCCAAGGATGTAGCTTCTAGGAAGCTTCCTCACTCTTAGTTTGCACACCAAGTAGATGGCTTTTTAGATATAAACCGCTTGGGAAACTTCCCGACTAGCTTAGCTTGCATGCCAAGTAGGAAGATTCTCAAAATAAGCTTCTTGGGAAACTTCTTGGGTAGCTTAGCTTGCACTCTAAGAAAGTGGCTTTTAAGAAGCTTCCCAAGAGCAGTGTATATTCCCTATAAATATCAAAACCAAAGCTCATGCTAAGCATTCAAATTTTCCTCCCTCCCAATGTGATATTCCACTCTTTGGTCTTCCATTCTCCTATTGCTCTCTTTGGTTTTTTACAAAATTGAAGAGAGAAATACCTACAAGAACAAAGGTGAAAGCCAAAAAGGCAAAGAAGAAACCACATGTATTGGAGGAGTCTTTAGAGGAAGAAGCCAAAGATAATGAGAGTGGAGTGGAGCAAGAAGTGGAGAATTCCCTCATGCTAGTGTGATCATCAACCTTCTTGGCTACCATCATTGTAGCTAAAGCTTACTATACATGTGAAATCTCCACCAAATCAATATCAAAAAGGTCTCTACTTTGGCTCTAAATCAAGGCTCTTTCCATGTCATTATATTTGTAGAGACATTGAAAAAACTAGTATAGCACTAGTTATCTCAATCCAAATACTAGGTCCTTTTAGAGTACCTAAATCCTTCAAGGAAAAACAACTTGTGTAACTCCTCAAGAACCTCCAAACTCTTTGTCTTTCTCCTCTTTTAAGCTTGGGTCCAATGTTTGGCTCCCAAGTATCCTTTGTAACTGACATAGAAATGGAAGACACACTAACTAGCTACTATATCAAGGCCTTGAAAGCAATATTTATGCCTTCAATTGCTAGAGTCCACAACCTCAGAGCAAAATTCACTCTACTCTAGTTGCAAGCTCCACACGTCCTCTAGTTGCCTCCCAAGTAGAGCAATGGTGTATCCCAAGTAGACCTTGCTCACTTTGATGTACCCCAATTAGACCACTTTTGCTAGCAGTCATTGATTTTGTCCCAAGAATACCATACCCACTCTACCCATCACCCCTAACATGTGCATGAATCACCTCAATAGGTACAAAGCTCATAAGTGTCCTAGTGATGATGTAGTACTACTCAATCAATCCAAGGCTCACAAAATAGGTCAAAAAGTCTAGGTCCATAGCTTCACCTAAATTTGATGCTTGGATACCTCTAACAATGCTAAAATGGTAATAATATTGATATGGAAAATCATTTCTTGCTCTCTCATTGATGTTGAGGTCCACCAACTACTATTGTAAATGAGTACCAAACAAGTCCAAGACATTCCTCTTGAAAAGCATGGGGGCTTGGGAAAATCATGAGTGTGAGTAAAGTTACTGTATGCTACTCAACAACTCAAAAAGATTCACCATTACCACTACCACTATTTGAGACTTGCATCCAATATCAAGATATCATCAATAGTCAGATGTGATGGTTGTTGAGTACCATCATAGGTATGTTGTAAAACCTCTCTAGGTAAGGTTTCATCCACCAGGACAAAGACAATGGGCTTGTAATCAAACTTTGGCAACATCTAAGAACATGGCATGTCCAATCCAAGACCAAACTTGATGTGTACTTGCCATTGCCCATATTTAAGAATCATCCATCAAAGGAGAAATTCTCCAAAATGTATGTTAAAGAAACTAAAAAATGAACCTAGAGATGTTTCAATATAGATAGCATCTCCCAAAATATACTAGAATTTGGATCTTATAGACCTTGACCTTGTCTAGAACATGTATATCCCTAACATGGACATCTAAAAATCACCAAATGAATGGTACCATGTCTTTCCAAATCCTATACTTCCAACAAGGAAATGTTTGATGGTAGGGTCTTCTGGTAATCCTTGACAACTAACATCAATAATAACTTTGGATATCTATAAGCTAAGTGTGCCAGATGATATAGAGAGAGTTATCTAGCAATCTCATCTCTCTCCACATACAAGTACCTCTAAACACATATATCTTCCAACAATACTATAGCTAGTCTAGTATGATAACACCAAAGAAATCCAATAGGCATACTTACTCCACTAGATATTGACAAGCAATAAGTGTGGTATTCAAAGATAACAAAGTAATAAACTTTGGAGGCTCCTACTCAAATTGGTCCATTGATGATACAAAGACTCCACTCTAAGCCTAGTAAGCCAACTAATATATATGTTGCTACAAGGTCTCATCAGAACTCCACAATCGAGCATCCAAAGTGGATAGTAAGACACCACTTGATGCTAGAGTAGATCACCAAGTGATCTACTCTAGCACTAGGGTGTCCTCTGCATGGGCGTTCCACTCCAATAACTTACTAGGACAATTAATAAAACTATTGAAAGCAAAAATTGATATCATGCCGTGGTCCTTGATTGAAGTGAGCCAAGACTACCACTACTAAAGTGCATTGACAAGTAATATATATACATGTTTCATTTGATCTAGAGGAAATTATCTCCTCCTAATAGTCAATGCTAAAACCCATGGAGTATAACACTACTCCACCAACTAGTACATCATAGGACCTTGCTACTATTGCAATGGCCTGAGCTCTTACTATGAAACTATTAGTCAAATAACCAAGCTAAATCTTGACAATGAGCTCCTACCATGGGATGTATTTTGTAGAACCACCCCTAGAGATGTTTGAAGTTAAAATGGACACCTCTCCACATTGGTCTTCCATAGCCCAAGGCCCACAAATTTAGCCTCTCCCAACATAAGGGAATGTGCACTAGAGTCTAATAAGACCCTCTATGGTGTATAGACCTACCAAAGTCAAAATCCTACTTTGGTTATGCAATAGGACAACTCTAAGTGTTAACTAAGCTTGCTCAAATATAGGTCTAGCTCCTCCAACCTACCAATTGTTTCTTGTCATACGCTACTAGTAGTCAAATGGATGTCATGGTCCTTACCTAGGTTTAGTCTACCAATGACCACCTCTGCTCTAGAAGCAAGAATCACACCATTCTTACCATCAAAAGAGGCAGCCAACCAAAACATTGGAGATCAACTCTGATGTAAACATGTCATTGGCCAAGAACAAAGGAGAGTGTATAATCAACTAAGCCGGCTCTAACATTGTACTAGACACAATCTCTATAGAAATAAGTGGTTGAATAGTATTTAGTCCATCATGCTCTACATCACCACCTACTACACATTCACTAGGACATCTAGGAGCCATAGATGTTGTTTGTAATGCCTTCAAAAGTGTGAAAAATTAGGATAATCTTAATTATTGTAATACCAATAGCTAGACATAGTATCTAGAAGTAAAAATTGACTTAGTAACATCTGGAAGGATGTTATAGAGGTGTTAGAGGTGTTAGATTAGATAAAGGTGTCACCAAAAGAGTAATTCTATTAATAGGGTAGAAGCCAAAAATAGCCTAAAAACTTGAGCTAATTTTGGAAGCCTGAACAAATGAATTAGGCTTCAAAAATGTTTCTCTCATCCCAAGGGAAAGAAAATGCTGACCTTCCATTCCACTTTTGCTATTTGTCTCATTGAGAGCTTTCTGATGGTACCTCATCCATGCAATTTTGAGATTTCTACAAGAAGATTCCCTAAAGATTCTCTTTGATCAAAGAACCGACATCTCACCCATGCAAGCATCCAATCTAGGAATAAATTTCATGACATGTCACCAATCCATGTATCTGATCCAAGGGTGGAGCTTCCTCTGAGTGAATCCTATTTGCTATAGAATAAAGACAAGGTGTTCTTTAGGGCACTAGAGTATTGAGTGGGAAGCTTTGTGTTTCTTTTCTTATGTTTTCTTGTAAGGTCTCCTCAAAATATTACACTTATCTACCAGCCCCTCTTCTTTGGGGTCCAACTCCACTAATATTCCTCTAGGCTAAGAGCACGTATTGCACTCCTTGTGTAATATTTTGAGGACACTAGAACCCCGAAGAGAAACACAAGAGAGAAAACATAAACTTCAACACTCAATACTCAATACTCTAATGCCCCAAAGGAGCGTCTTATCTTTATTTATAGCAAAGAGGATCACTCAAAGGAAGCTCCACCCTTGGATCAGATATATGGATTGATGACATATCAGCAAACTCCACCTTTAGATTAGTTGCATGGATGGGTGACATGTTTGTTCTTGTTCTATTGGTTGGTCAAACAAGTTTGACTAAAGGGAATCTTTATGGAATCTTCCTATAAGTAACTCAAAATTATATAGGTGAGGTACTGTTTGAAAGCTCTCAATGAGACAAACAATGGTGGGAGAAGGTAAGATTTTTTGTCCAAAGGAGGAGGAATCTTTCCATTTTTGAGGCCTAATTCATATGTTTAGGCCTCCAAAATTGGCTCTAAATTTTTCAGGGTGCTTTTGGCTCCTACCCTATTAGAGGAATACTCTTTTGGTGACACTTCTATTTGATCTACTTAGTCTACCATATATAACATCCTTCTAGATATTACAAAGTGAATTTCCATCTCTAGATAATATGTCTAGTTATTGCTATTACAAACCTTCCCTCCTTTTAAGACATAACATCTTCATTACAAAGTTGTTGCTCAAAAGATTGCACTAACACCAATGCATGGGTCAAGTTGGTTATTGGCTCCCATGTTACCTCATACAATGGATACCCTTTCCAATGTACAAGATATTCCACACATGGATGGCGGGTACCATGGATGTGTTTCTAGAGAATGCATTCAACTTCATATTCCTTTGTGCCATCAATGAGTGTTGAACAAGGTCTAACTTCTTGTATGGAAGGAAAGTGGAGTAGTTGGGATGCATATTTGCATAGTAAGGAAACATAGAACACAAGATGGATCTTCATGCATGATGGTAGCTTGAGGTGATAGGCCACTTGTGCCAATTTGATGAAGGATGGGAAAAGGTCCAATAAAACAAGGTTTGAGCTTATGAAGGCCAACTAATTTGAGGTTGGTTGTAGGCAACTAGACTTGATCCCCAATATTTAACTCCATGGGCTGACAATATGCATCTATATATTATTTTTGTCAATTTTAGGCAATTTGCAACTAGCACTTGGCATTCTCCACACCTATTCAATTCTAAAAACAAAATTATTGACAATGTCAACCTTGGTAGCCACTTGGAAAATCTTTGTCTTCATCAAGCTCAAAGGTGTGAAAGGATGCTCTCCATACATGAGGAAGAATGGTGTGACTTGTGTGGATGCATTCAGTGAATTGTTGTAGGCTAATTCTACCAATGGAAGTAAGGTGTCCCAACGTTCTTGCTCATCTAAGGTAAAGCCCTAGAGCATGTCCTTAATAGCACAATTAGCCCACTCTATTTTTCCATCAATTTGTGGATGGTAAGCCGTGGACATGGCCAGTTTGGTTTTAAAGATGCCAAAGTGTGTTCTCTAAACAAACTAATGAATTGAGTGCCTTTATTAATGATGAGCATTTGAGATAGGCCATGGTGAGAAAAGACTACAACTAAGTACAATTGAGCTAATTGTAGAGTAGTCACATTGTTGGTGGTAGGATGTATAGGATTTAAGTCACATGGTGCTAGTTGGTTGACAAAGACTACAATGGAGTCAAACTTTGAGGTGGTCTTGGGCAATTCACAAACTAGATCCATGCTTACCTATTCTTGAGTTGTGTAAGAGTAAGGAAAGGTCCTATAAGAGCATTATTAGAAACTTTATTTTGTTGAAAGAGTAGGTAGCTTTGAATGTACTCCCTTGCATTGTTGTTCTTCTTGGGCCATTAGTAATGGAGTTTGACAACATTTAAGGTCTTGTCCACTCCAACATGACATGCAATGGTGGAATCATGACATTTTGCTAGGATAGTGGTTTTTATGTTTGTGGTATCCTAAATTCATAACTTGTTATCATGAAATGTGAGTCTTTGTGTATTGGTTATGCCTTTGGATGATTGAGCTCCTACAATTTGTGGATCAATTTTTGTAGCTATAAGAATTCTTGCCTAGAATTCTAGGTTCATCTTGACCTCTACCACCAGATTTTTGCCATTAGCATTCGGGTGAATGCATTTTCAAGTTTCTTTTTTCCTTCCACATATGTGATCATCTTGTTGAATTGTTGTCTCCATTTTATCCACCAAATCTAGTGACAAGATAGATCTTTCTCTGTCTTGAGGTAGACTAAAGATTTGTGGTCTGTCTCCACTACAAATGCCTTCTGGCCAAGGTAGTGCTTCCAATGCTTGGTTGCAAGGACAATGGCCAACTCTTCTTGTTTGGTAGTATGATAGTTGCATAGCTTTCAAGAGAAATATGCAACTAGGTGCCATCTATCATTCAATTCTTGTTGTAGGACTACTCTTATTGTGATGCATTATGCATCTTTAGCCAACTTGATTGGATGTTTTGGATCATACCATTTCAAGTTTGGTGCTCATAGTAATGTGACTTTCAATTTGTTGAAAGGTTCTCCACATCCACTTCTTTCCCTTGATAAGTAATATTGTTGGAGGTTGTGCAACCTTGGAGTCCTTGACAAATTGATGATAGAACCTCGTCAATACCAAGAAGCTCTTAAGTACTCTTAATCTTCTTGAGTACTCCAATTTTTTAACAACATTTTATCTATTTATACTTGGATATCTTCTACACTTACTCTATGCCTGAAGTAGTCTACTTTAGACTTGCCAAATGTGCATTTTGAGATCTTAGCATCCAATTGATTTTGTCATAAAACCTAGAGGACTTTTCATAGATATTTCTTGTGCTCCATCATCATTGTGTTATAGACTAAGAAATCACCATGAAAATGATAATAGATTTATCCAACTATGGAAAAAATATATCATTCATCAAACTCATGAAAGTGACTAGTGTGTTGGTGAGACCAAATGGTATCACTAGGTACTCAAAGTGACCATACCTTGTTCAAAAGGTAATTTTGTATATGTCTTTCTCCACAATCTTGATTTGGTTGTAATTGCTCCATAGATCAAGTTTGGTGAAGTGATTTTCCCTATTGCATTGATCAAATAGGTCATCCATGTGAGGTAAAGAGTATTTTTTTCTTCATTTTTTGTTGATTTAGTCCCAGATAGTCAATGCACATACATAATGTCATGTCTTTCTTCTTCACAAACAAGACAGGATCTCCATATGGTAAAACATTGTATTGGATAATTCCTTTCTATAGCATATCCTTGATTTGAGCCTTACACTCCTTCAACTCATGAGGTGATAGTCAATATAAGGCCTTACAAGGAGGTGTCTTCCTAGGAAGTATCTTGATTTTGTGATCTACTCTCCTTTTTGGTGGTAAACTTGAGGATAAATCATCTAGCAAGATATCTTGAAATTCATTGAACACATCTTTCCATTTCTCAATAATTTTTTCTTTGATTTGTATGTTTTAGACTTCTCTTATTAGACCTAAGAAACATCTATATGTCTTACTATAGGGCAGAAATCAAAATATGCCTGAAACCTTCAGAGGTAATTTTGCAAGCCTAAAAGGACAAATTAGGCTCAAACATGTGTAGATCTCTCCCCCCCAACAAAGGAAAGCTTGGCTTTCCCTTATCTAGGCTTGTCTCAATGAGAGCTTTCCAATGGTACCTCACCATGTGATTTTGAGATTCCTACAAGAAGATTCCCTAAAGATTCCCTTTAGTCAAAACTTGTTTGACCAGCCAGATAGGACAAGGACTGACATGTCACTCATCCAAGCAAATAATCTTAGGGTGGAACTTGCTGATAGGTCACTCATCCATGTAGTTAATCAAAGGGTGGAGTTTCCTTGGAGTGGATCCTCTTTGATTATATAATAAAGAGAAGGTGCTCCTTTGGGGCATCGGAGTTTTGAGTGCAAACTTGTGTTTTCTCTTCTATGTCTCTCTCCTATCCTCGGAACATTACAACAAGCCACACAAGATAGATTGGTAGACTTGAAGTAGACTAGTTTTGTGAGAATATAAATCACTCAATTCTAAAATGCTATAATGTAAATTCCAAATATACTAGAAGGTGAAGCAATGGATCAATTTGTGAGGAGCTTGAAGTCACACCAAAGTGGAAATCACCATGTGGGAGCCCAAACACTTGAAGGAATCCATGAAATTGGTTGAGCACTTTGATTCTTTGGTTGCCACAACTTGATCTTGACCTTGACCTTCAAAGAACTTGCCAACACACTACACACACGTGGAGAACCTAACATTGATAGAGATTGATGGTACCACAAAAAAGGAGAGACTATGAAAAAATGGTGGTTGCTTTATTATTGCCAAATTGGAAATTGCATTGCCAAATGTACACTCAAGAATGGATGACCTTGATAAATCACCCAAATAGAGTTTATGGAGTATAATGATCAAGGAAACAAAGAATTGCAATAGGGGATATTAAGCCATCTACTAGGAACTTGATTAATTCCAATAGGATTGAAGGCTTCACCTATGCAAGTTTTTTTTACTTGCAAGGTAAGATATTTGATCATGTTTATAGGATTTTGGTTGATTTTGGCCGTTCAAAGAATTGCATATCCATGCAATTAGCAAAGGAATTAGATATTCATATTAAGCCAATATTTGGAAGTAGATTGATGATGGTGGATAGTAAAAGGTGTTATGCATTGCTATCTAACATCCTATTACATTCAAGATTGTGAATGAGTATATGGGCAATATGCCCATATAAGGTTTGTAGTAGCACCTCTCCAATATGATATTATTCTAGGTTTACCTTGACTTCAACATGATAAGGTTCAATTTGATTAGATCCAACAATAAATTCAAATACAACAGCAAGGTAAGAATTATAGATTAAGTTTTCAAGCATTTGTGAGCAAGACATTTAAGGATAGTTAGTCCCAAGATGGGAATTTTGTCAATAAAGTAGCCATAGCAAATGCTTTGGAGGAAGATATTTTTGGCTTTTGGTGTTAATCAAACCAATTATGCAAGGATAAATTGATAAGGGCCAAAAGCCACATCAAATAATGATTGGCCAAATAGCTCAAGAGTTTTCATATGTGTTTTTGGATGATATGCCAAATGGGTTACCTTCTAATCAAGGTATTCCCTTCAAGATCAAGCTATTTCCAAGTAGTACTCATGGGAGTAGCCTAATCTTTAGGCTCTCACAAAAGGAGTTAGAAGAGCTTCAACAACATTGACCAAGTTGTTGAAAAAAGATTACATATGACATAGTACCTCTCCAATACTCTTTATACTAAAGAAGGATGGAGGACATTGATTTTTTACTAACTATTGTGATCTTAATAAACAAATCATGAAACATGTGTATCCCTTGCCTCAAATTGATGACTTGTTGGATCAATTGAGTGGAGCGCAATACTTCTCAAAGTTGGATCTTTGAAGCACATATTGGTAGATTCTTATTTATAGGAGGATGTGAAAAAAATTACCTTTTGCACAAGTTATGGGCATTTTGAATGGATATTTTTACCTCTTGGACTCACTTATATTACAATAGTCTTCAAGGATAAGATTCATTGGGTGTTAAATGTGCTATTGGATTGGTACATGGTGGTGTTCTTATATGATATTTTAATCTATAGCAAGATATAGGTAAAACACACAAATCATGTGCAAGAAATCCTAAGATGACTACCTTTAATTTTATTGTAAGAAGTCAAAGTGTACCTTTTGGCATAACAAAATTACATTCTGGGTCTCTATCAAAGAGAATCAAGATAGAAGAGTAGAAAATCAAGGCCATACTTATTGGCCTACTCCAAAGGATGCCATAGAAGTATGGATATTTAATGGAGTGACAAGCTTTTACTGATGAGTTATCCACTATTATGCTCATGTGGTTGCAGCATTAGATCTTGGAGAAGATCTCAAGCTTTCAAAGGACCACCAAGCACAAAAGAACGTTTAAAAAATTGAAGCATATGGTGTCTTCAAGACCCATTCTTCAACCATATGATCCTCAAATATCTTGTGTGGTTGATTTTGATGATTCTAACTTTGCTATTGGAGTACGTTACAATAGGAATTTCCAAATGGCTTACATCCCATTGTCTTTGTGTCTCACCAACTAAACACCACAAAAAGATATTACCTTACTCAATATCAAAAACAACTAGAAATAGTATATGCCACCAAGGTATGGAGGCATTATCTCTTAGGGAAACAAGTGAGCATGCACATTGATCACAAACCTTTGTTGTAGACATTACATTTGGAGCACATGAAGAGTTGACATCATCAATAAGAAGAACAACTACAATTTTTTGACATTAATCTTGAGTATAAACCTAATAAGTTACATGTCATGCCCAATGCCTTATCATGATGACCTGATTTGAAGACTCTTCTTGAATCTCCCATCATAATGGCAATTACAACAATGTCAATGGACTCAAAAGTGGCAAATCAAGTTTAGTACCACTTTACAACAAAACTATTTCTTTCAAATGTTACAAGGTCATCTTGTAGTACACAACAAGAGATACAACACTTTCTCCTTCAAGGAAGACTTTATATTCTATGAGAACCAGATCTATGTTCCAACCAAGGGTGATCTATGACTTGTGCACCTTCAAGAAGCCCAGGACTTACCAATGACTGGTCACATGGGTGTGGACAAGACTTTGTATACCCTACAACACGAATGGTGGTGGGTCAACATGGCACAAGAGGTTTCAGAATTTGTCCAATCTTGTGAGAGATGCCAACACAACAAGGCCAATAACCAAAAGCCAAGTAGACTCTTCAACCTCTACCAATTTCATATACATATTGAGAACACGTAAGATTAGAACTCATCACATCCTTGCTAAAGACAAACTAGGGCTATACAACCATTGTAGTGTTTGTTGATAAGCTCAACAAGAAAATTCATTTGGCACCTACCATGGATACCATTTATGCTTCAACATTGCCTAGATCTACTTTGACACTATCTTCAAGCACTATGAGATGCCAAAGGTCCTCATCTCTGATTGAGATTTATGCTTTATTGGTAAATTTTTGCAAGCATTTTTTCAACTCCTCGGTACTAAGCTTGCATTATTTGTAGCTTATTATGTTACCTATATATTTTTTTTGATGAGTTTTGAGGAAGAAGTTTATTGAGAAAGCCAAACTACAAAGAAAAGAATAGACTTATGTGTCTTGGAGTAAACTCAAAGAAGTCAAATTTGGGTCGGGAACAAGAAGTACTCGGATGGGGCTTATGAAGAGACAACCCCAAAGAAGTGCATCTTCAAAATGGGAAGTTCAAGCTGATATGAAGAAGATGTAACAACCTTTCTGCAGGTCAGGCCAGCCAAGAAAGTACACTTAAAGAAACAGTGGAGAAAGGAGAGGAATACTTTGAAAGTGGTAGGAAACAAACATGCAGAAGAAGTGGAGGTTGATTTTGAAGTCGATTGAAGAATGACTACACCTCAAAGTACTATAAAATTGTGATTGCACAAGAGGAAATCAAACATGTCAAGTAGATACCTTGTCCCTTTGAGTAGTCATCTTCTAGGAATGTGCATCAAGAAGCCAATTGAGAGTGAAATTTTCCAAAGACTAGAATGGGTTAGAGTGTTGCATCTAAGAGAGGAGATAATTGTCCAATGCCAAAGAACTTGTGAGTAGATCATGGCAAAGAAGAGTAAGAACGCACTTGCAATGAGTATTTTTGCAATTTGGTGATTAGATGTAGTAGCTAGACTCAAAGTCCTGAATAGACTTTGCATTACATTTCTGGCCTGGAATTAGAATGTTAGTTCTCCAGGTTTCACGACAGAATTAGCTGCTAGTAATTGTGAGGAAGACACCAAAGTAATGGGGAAGAGAGGAAATCCGGCTTGATGGACTGAGTCGGATTGGAAGCTAGTACTGGGAAAAAAAGTGGGAGATGCAACCAAGATCACCTTCTATAGGAAGTGTGAAGCTGCAAAGGAAATCATAGAAATAAGGAATTTGTTCTTTGCTCCGTGAACCAACAATGGCTACAAAGTGGAGTCCTATGGGGACCCAATAAAGCAAAGCATTGTGGGAGCACTCATAACAATGTTCAAGCTAGAGCAAACAACATATGTGAACATGCAGCAAGCTATCTTCTTCCACCAAATGTTTGTAGGAGAGAAGGTGAACTAGGCAAAGTGCTTCCACTAGAGAACAAGGCAAATGATTGTCAATTGGAAGACCAATTCACCACCACACTACTTTGTACCATTTGTAGCACATTCTACTTGGGATTAAATCTGCTGACAATGAAGGAGAAGCATCGGATGGTTTTGCATTTCCATCTTGATCTTCAGCAAGAAGCAGACAAAGAGGAGCAACAATACATTCTGCAATTGTGGTCCAATGATGATCATTTCATCAGGATGGGATAAAGGAAGATGGTGGAAGGAACAAGTTCAAAGACAAAGAAGCTAGCTAAAACCAAAGGAGTAGCATTATCCCTGCCACAACAAAAGACACAAAGACTAAACCTGCAAGGTAAGGAGGCGGTGAAGGACAAGGCGTCAAGCACATAGTCTAGAGGAGAGATAGAGTCAAAGAGAGAAGACTCCAAAGAAGCTGAACTCACATTACAAAGTGAGGAGTCTAGTAGTGAGAGTGAAGGTAAAGATGATGTCCAATAGTCAATCAATGCAAGGACAGAAAAAGACGATGAGGAATTCCATGCGGCAATTGATTGTATGGAAGGAGGAGATTGCTCTTGTTTAGATTTACCCATGGAGGAGATGGAAAAAGAATCAAAGAAAGTTTTCCAAAAGAGGGTAAGATCAAAAAGGTTGTTATCAACTGCACTTGCAAGTCTGAGCTAAGTGAATGAAGAAGAAGTAAGCTCAAAAGGAAGGCCATTGATGGTACAAAGATCAAGACTTTAGAGGAAGACTCTAGCTGAAGAAGAGTCAATGGAGGCAAAGTATGAAGACCAAGACAAAGAAGAAGACTTTGATGGGATGGAGTACTTGTCATAGATGTGGGTTTGTTGTTGTCACTATTGAACAAGAAGAAGAAGGAAATTTAGAAAGATCATTTGGAGGTAAAGAATGAGTTGCAAGTGATGAAGTATATGGTTTGTAACAATATGGAGTTTAGTGACAAAGCTAGTCAGGCTTACAAAGTAGCACATAAGACAAATTAGCCTAGAATATTCCAAAAGTATCTAGGAAGCTTCTTGGGAAGCTTCCCGGCTAGCTTAGCTTGCACCTCAAGTAAGTAGCTTCTAGAAGGAAGCTTCTAGAAGCTTCCAACTAGCTTAGCTTGCAGGCCAAGTAGTTGGCTTCTAAAAGGAAGCTTCTTGAGAAGCTTCTCAAGGGCCTTGTATGCTACCTATAAATACCAAAGCAAAAGCTCATGCTAGGCATTTGGAGTTTTCCCTCATTCAAGTGTCCCAATGTGAGCTTCCATTCTCCTATTTCTCTCCTCAGATTTGGTCTTTTACATGGTTGAAGAAACAAGAGAATTGAAGGAAATGGTAACCCAAAGGGAAGAAGAAGCTAAAGAACTTTGAGTGGAGGTAGTCTTAAGGAAGAAGATTGTAGAGAAATTGCAAGAGAGTTTTGATCAGCGAGGAAGAGAGATGAACGGTCAAGCCAAAGAGTTGAAGGAGCAGAAAGCGTTGATTGAGAAGATGAGAAGTGAGGTAAGTGAAGCTTGTATTGAAAGCATACATGCAAGGGCAATGGAAGTTGTGATGGAGCAAGAGTTATAGAGCTTGAAGAAGAGTGCAGCAAAGAAAGATCAAGCATGGTAGAGGAAGTTAGTGGTCCAACACCAAGAGGAAGAAAGGTTGAGAAGTCTGGTAAGAACTGCTAAGAGGCAGAGTACTCAATATGTGGAGGAGAAGAAGATGCTAGTAGCCAAGTACAAAGATGAGTTAAAGATGTATAGAGAAGAGTTGAAGGTAGAACGATCTCAAGAGTAGACATTAGAGTTGGTATGAGAAGTTGTTGGGAGAATGAGAACAATGTTGAGCATGGAGTCTGAAGGGAAGTTGGAGGAAGTGAGATTGTATGAATTGAAGTTACTTGTGCAATAAACTTGGAAGAGGAGAGTGAAGAATGTAGATATGAGCAATATTTTGATTTCCTTAAGAGAAAGAGTTGATATGAAGATGTTAGAGGTAGGAGACAATGTGTGTCTCATATTAGATTTAGTAAATTTAGAGTTAAAGAGACTTTGGAGTAGTGTGAAGGAAGATAAGAAGTCTGAAGTAGTAGAAGTAGGAGGAAATGTGTCTTTGGATCAGTTTGAGACATTAGAGAAGATTGGGTAAGCAGATAAAGAGATAGAAAGGTTACTCATTAGTGAAATTGTAGTTCAGGGTGAAGAAGTAGTAGAAATAGTAGAGGATAAAGTAGAAGAAGATAGACCCAAAGAAGGAGAAGTGATAAGAGGATCATTGGGTTTGGAAGCTGAAGTTGAGGTTGACATCGGATCAGAGTAGTAATAGATTTGAGATTTGAAGAGGCAGATATGAAGAGGTGCATTGTTATTTTGGATTTGCAGGTTGGTAGAGTTGTAGAACGGTGAATTTGTTAGTTAATTATCAAAGTGCTCAGCCTATTTAAAGGAGGCATTTTTAGTCTTATGTTATTTAGTATTTATAATTTTTGAAGATAGATAAAGCAAAGTGTTGTATCTTAGTGCTCATTGCTTAAGCTTAATCTTGAGTATCAAGTTTGTGAGTGTTTGGAGAATTTTGAAGTGCAAGTTAGTGAGCTTGTTAGATGTTGGATTCTGCAACCTTTATGTGTGTTTGATCCTAAGTAAGTGCAATCAAAGCAATGCCTTGATAGATCTAAGAGAAATTGTAGTGTCGGTAGTATTCTTCATTTGTGAGTGCAATGTGAGTTTGATGTGAAGCAATTTTGATCAAGGACGTTGTGCCTTTAATGGAAGGGTGGAATGCAATTCTAAGATGAAGTTGTTTTATAATGACATAGTTGTCTTTGAGAGAATCTGAATCATCACAATCAAAGTTGGTTTGGAAAGATTGGATAGCATTGTGATTATGAGTGTGTAATTTGTGATGAGATTATGATCAATGCTTATTAGTCTCTTCTGGGTGTGGTTTCTACCTAAGAGATTAAAGATGCAACCAAGATGAACTACATTGTTACGTGTTACTTCATCTTTGACCATATTTGACTTGTATCTCTATGGGAACAAACTTTATTTACCTGATTACCATAAAAGTGATACTTGTTGGGTTGTCACACTTATCATACTAAAATTGATGGACAAACAAAATGAAAAAATTGCACTTTGGAGGACATGCTACATGCTTTTGTCAATATTCACCACATTGATTAGGATACTTGTCTTGTAACTAATGAGTTTGCCTACAATAATTCCATGCATGCAAGTACTAGCTTCTCTCCCTTCTTCCTTAATTATGGGCAAGATCCATTTGTTCATTATTTTCATCTTGCTCTTCCACCATCTCGAATCCCACATACTTCCACCTTCTTATCCATGTTATCTAAATCTCTACACCAAGCCAAGTTGCATCTTTTGTCGCTCAAAATTAGCAAAAGCAATATGTTGATAAACATTGTTATGATCTCCTTTTTCAACTAAGTGATAAGGTTATGCTTTCTTTTATTAACCTTCCTCTCCTACTTGATACCCAAGTCTTACTCCTATATTAATATATCTATTTGAGATTATTCAGATTATTTCTCTCGTTGCCTACTAGCTTGTTTTTCCTCGTCATATGTGGATCCATCATGTCTTCCATATTTCAAACTCAAACCCTTTGTTTCTAATCCATCTTCCCTTATTATCTATACCTAACCCCTCATTCCTCCCATCCTTATCAAAGATCATGAGTATGAAGTTGATCATATACTTGTACATTGCACCATCCAACATGGCCGCCAATGACAAGTTGAGTACAAAATCCTTTGGAAAAGGTATCTCTTTCTTGATACCACATGGGACTCTCTTTCTCATCTCCACAATGCACCAATAGCCCTACAAGAGTTTGATAATTCCTTAATGACAAGGACATCACCAAATAGCAATGGGTGAATATGTAATAATATGGAATTAGTAAACAAGTTAGTAAAGACTAACAAGTTAAAAAATATTCCAAATTAGTAAAGAATTCTAAGAGTATTCTAAAAGCAACTAGGAAGCTTCTTGGTACTTTCCAAGTATTGTGTAACATGTATGCCAAGTATGTAGCTTCTAATGAGCTTCTTGGAAAGCTTCTTGACTAGCTTAGCTTGCACACCAAAGTAGGTGGCTTCTAGAAGCAAGCCTCTTGGGAAACCTCTTGGCTAGCTTAGCTAGCATGCCAAGTAGGAAACCTCTTGGCTAGCTTAGCTTGCACTTTTAGAAAGTGGCTTCTAAGAAGCTTCCCAATAGTCTTGTATATTTCCTATCAATACAAAAACCAAAGCTCATGCTAGGCATCAAAGTTTCCCCTATTTGAGAGTCCCAATGTGATTTTCAACTCTGATCTTCCATTCTCTTATTTCTCTCCTTGTTCTTTAGTAAAATTGAAGAGCACAGCACCTACAAGCCCACAGATGAAAGCCAAAAGGCGAAGAAGAAGCCACACATATTGGAGGAGTCTTTGGAGGAAGATTCCAAAGATAATAAGATTGAAGGGAAGAAAGAAGTAGAGAACTCCCTCCCACTAGAAGCATCATCATCCTTCTTGGCTAAGATCATTGTAGTTGAAGCATACTCTCCATGTGAAATTTCTACCAAATTGACCTCAAAAAGGTCTCTACTTTGGCTCTAAATCAAAGCTCTCTCCAAGTCACTATATTTGTAGGAACATTGAAAAACTATATATGATTAGTCAGCCAATCCAAATACTATATCATTTTAGAGTATCCAAATCCTTCATATTGAAGGTAAAACAACTTGTGTAGCTCCTTAAGAACCTCCAAACTCTTTGTCTTTCTCTCTTATAAGCTTGGTTCTAATGTTTGGCTCTCAAGTATCCTCTAAAACTGATCTAGGAGTGGAAGACACACTAACTAGCTACTACATCAAGGCCTTGGAAGCAATATCATCATACCTCCAATTGCTAGAGTCCACAACCTTAGAGCAAAAAACTCACCATACTCTAGCTATAAGCTCCATACGTCCTTTAATTGCATCCCAAGTAGACCAATGGTGTATCCTAAGTAGACCTTGCTCACTTGGATGTACCTGAAGTAGACCACTCTCACTAGTAGTCATTGGTTGTGTCCCAAGAATACCACGCCTACTCTATCCATCACTCCCAACATGTGCCTAAATTGTCTCAATAGGCATAGAGCTCATAAGTGTTTGAGTGGTGATATCTATGAAGCGAATACAACACTACTCAGCCAATCTAAGGCTTACAATCTAGGTCAAATGATTTAGGTTCATAGCTTGACCTAACACTGATGGTTGGATGCCTAATAACAATGCTATAAAAGTAGTAATATTGGTATGGAAACTCATTGCCAACTATAAAAGACTAAGACCAAGGAGAGAATTAGGAGAATAGAAGACAAGAGTGAGAGATGACATTGGGATATTTGAATGAGGGAAACTCTGATTGCCTAGCATAGCTTGTGCTTTGGTATTTATAGGGAGCATACAAAGCTCTTTAGAAGCTTCCTAAAGCCGCTTTCTTGGAGTGCAAGTCAAGTTAACCGGGATGCTTCCTCTTAGAAGTCACCACTTGGCATGCATGTTACCCAATACTTAGAAGGTATCAAGTAGCTTCCTAGATACTTCTAGAATATTTGAGGCTAATTTGGCCTATTTGCTACTTCATTAGCCTTGACTAACTCATTGGTAAACTCCATATTGTTACATATTCTCATGCTGCTAGTTGGTAACATCCTCATGATCATTGAAGCTTCAAACTCTTGGATGGTAGTTTGTGCATTTTGGAGATGAGAAAGATGCTCCCAAGTGGCATCATGAAGGGGATAACCTTTCCAGAGGACTTTGTAGTCTATATGTTGTTGGTGGCCTTGTTGAATGTGGTAACATGCAAGGATACAATCAACTTCATACTCCCCATGAATCATTGATAAGGATAAGAGGAGGAGGAGGTTGGACACGAGAAGAAAAAGAAGATGGATTAGGAACAAAGGGTTTCAACTTGGAAATATGAAAGATAGGATGGATGTGCATATGATAAGATAAAGCAAGTTGATAAGCAACATGAGAAATAATTTGGGTGACATCAAAGGGTCTTATCCAATTAGGAGCAAGTTTATAGACTTGGGTATCAAGTGGAAGTGGTAGGTTACTTGAAGAGAGCATGACTTTATCACCGAGTTGAAAGGTGAAATGGTAATACACTTATTATTTCTAACAATTCTGAGCAACAAGGAGATGAGATTTGGCTTGTTGGAGAAATTTGGATAAGATGGTCAAGACGGTAGAAGTATGAGGGACATGAGATGGAAGAGGAGCAAGAAGAGAATCTGGAATAAGTGGGTCTTGACCAAATTAAAGAAGAAAGGAGAGAATTCAGTGTTTGCTTGTTTGGAATTATTGTATGCAAACTCAGCAATTGCAAGACATTCATCTTAATTGGTATGGTGAACATTGACAAAGACATGAAGCATATCCTCCAAGGTGCAATTTGCATGTTTGGTTTGTCCATCAATTTGAGGATGATAGGTTGTGGACAAAGCAAGCTTGATGCCAAGCATCTAGAAGAGTGCTTGCTAGAATTTTTCAATAAATTGAGGATCACGGTCGGACATGAGTACACGAGGCATCACATGATGCTTGAAGACATTGTCAAAGTAGATCTGAAGCAATTGTAAAGCATCCATGATATCAAATGTTGATGCTAAATGGATTTGATACTAAGCTTATCCACAAACACCACAATTGCCATGTTACCTTACTTTGTCTCGGGCAAGGATGTGATGAGATCTTGTGTTCCTATTAAGTAGATGGAATAGGAAGTGGTTGAAGGAGTCCACTCTATTTTTGGTTGTTAGCTTTGTTGCATTTGTAGCTCTCACGAGACTGGACAAACTCTTGAACATCTTGTATCATGTTACCATTGTGTTGGAGGAGTACTCAAGGTCTTGTCCACACCCATGTGACTAGCGATTGGTAAATCATGGGCTTCTTGAAGGCACACAAGTCAAAGATCACCCTTGGTTGGAACATAAATCTAGTCCTCATAAAATAGAAAGCCTTCCTTGAAGGAGAAGGTGTTTTATTCCTTCTTGCATGCTACAAGATGACCTTGTACCATATGAAAGAAGAGATATTATTGTAGAGCGGTCCTAAATTTGATTTGGACTTTGGAGTCGATTGACATCGTCGTAATTGCCGCCATGATGAGAGGAACAGACTTCAAATCAGGTTGTCATGATAGGTATTAGAGATGACATGGAACTGATCAGGTTTTCATTCAAGTTTGATATCAAAACAAGTGTAGTTGTTCTTCCCTTGATGATGTAAAATCTTCATGTGTTCCAAATGTAATGTTTGCAACAAGAGTTTGTGACCAGTTTGCATGATTACTTATTTCCCTAAGAGATAATGCCTCCATAACTTGGTGGCATATACCATTGCAAGTTGTTCCCAATCTTGAGTAGAGTAATTTCTTTCTATTATATTTAGTTGACAAGACACAAAGGCAATGGGATGTAACCCATTTGGGAATTCTTACTGCAACATGGCTCCAACTACAAAGTTAGAAGCATCAAAATCAACCACACAAGGTAGTTGGGGGTCATATGGTTGAATTGATCTTGAAGACACCATATGTTCCAGCTTTTGTAATGCTTCTTTGTGCTTGGTGGTCCATTGAAAGCTTGAGTTCTTTCCCAAGAGATTGGTCAATGGTGCGGCCACATGAGCATAGTAGTGCATTAACAATCAATAAAAAAATTTGATCCATTAAATGTCCATACTTCTATAGTGGAGTAGGCCAATTAGAGATAGCCTTGATTTTCTCCTCTTCCATCTTGATCTCCTCCAATAAGATCTTGTGACCCAAGAAGGTAACTTCCTTATACCAAAAGGCACACTTTGACTTCTTGCAATAAAACTTCCACTAACATGGTCATCTTAGGATTTCTCTCACATGATGTGCATGTTTGCCTTTGTCTTGCTATATATTAAAATATCATCCAAGAACACGACCATGTACCAATCCAATAGTCATTTCAACACCCAATGCATTTGATATAGGAAGACTATTGGAGCATTAATGGGCCCAAAAGGCAGAACTCTCCACTCAAAATGCATATATTTTGTGCAAAAGGTAGTCTTTTGCACATCTTCTCTATCAATGGAAATTTGCCAATAGCCACATTGGAGATCCAACTTGGAAAAATATCATACTCCATTTAATTGATCAAACAAGTCATCAATTTGAGACAAGGGATATGCATACCCTCCAAAACTTACTTTATGGTTGCTTTACTGACAAACTTCCCATCTTGTGATTTATCTTCCTTCAAAGCTTACTTTATGGTTGCCTTCCTAACAAACTTCCCATCCCAAGACTAACTATTCTTAGGTGTCTTACTCAAGGTATCAAATAACCTTATCAAAATTTACTACCTTGGTGTTGTACTTGAATTTTTTGTCAATTCCAATCAAATTGACCTTATGGCATTCAAGCCAAGGTAGACCTAGAATGATATCATTATGTAAAAGTGCCACTACAAACCTCTTACACTCCAAATACTCCTTCCCAATCTTGAATGTAATAGGATGTCAGGTACATAATGCAAAACCCTTTCTACCATCCGCCATCATCAATCTACTTTCAATTACTGGCTTGATAGGAGTACTTAATTCCTCTACTAAATGCACAAAAATATAATTCTTTGAACTTCCAAAATCAACCAAGATGTTAAAATCCCAATCAGATATCATATCTTGCAAGTGAAGTAAATTTTCATAGGTTAAGCCTTCAATCCTATTGGAACTAATCAAGTTTCCAAAAGGGCAGCTCCTATTGAGATTCTGCATTTCCTAGCTCATTCCACTCCACAAACTCCATTTGGGCAATTTGTCAAGGCTACTTAGTCTTGAGTGGACATTTAGCAATGCAATGTCCAATTTAGTGATAATAAAAGAAACCACTATTTTGTCACAATCTTTCTTGATCTGCTATGCCAAGAGGTCTCAATTGGGGTCAGCTCTTCCACCCATGTGTATTGTGTTGGTAGATTTTATGAAGGTTGGGATTGATACCAAGTTGTTGCAACCAAAGTAGTCAAAGCGCTCATCCAACTACATGGCTTCCTCCAAGTGCTTTGGCTCTTGCATAATCACTTTCAATTTGGTTTGTGATTTCAAGCACCTCACAAATTGATCTAGAGCTTCACCATCCAATATATTTAGAATCTGCATAATGGTGTTTTGGAATTGTGTGATATAGTTTCTTACATAACCAATTTTCTTCAACCTTGAAAACTTATCTCGTGCAGCTTGTGTGGTATTTATCAATTAGAATCACCTAATTATTGCACTCTTGAATTCTTCCCATGTCAAATTTGGTGCAACAAACTGCCATTCAGCTTGCTCCACTTGGAACCGCCACCATAATTTTGCTGCTCTATCCAATTGGCTTGAAGCTACAAGAATCTACTTCCATTCTTCTTGAATGTTTGTAACCTCAAAATAATGTTCACATTCAAATAAAGATTCTCCATTATGTTCAATAGATTCTTTCCTTTGAATACCTTATGTTTTGAAAATTGGATTTTCTCTTCTCCTTCTCAAAATGATGCTCTCTCAATATTTTTTGGTTGTTGATGGTCTTGTTCTCCCAACAATCAAGTAAGGTGCTCAATTTTTTATTGCATTACATTGATAACTTTGGGCATTGCCGCCATGGCTACTACTCTCTCAAACTATCTATAATTTATCTAAATTAATGTATAGATACAAAAAATGCACCATTCTCCATAAGTTACAAAAGTACCAAAGGTTCATCCAACAAGATGATCATATTCAAAAATTCTACCCAAAGCGTGAGATGATGAATTGCATGAAATGATGTTTGGATAATACACTGACACAAAAACCCCAATAGTTTGGCGGAAATGGATTTTCTGTTCAATGGATTTGGTGGTCCATAGATTCCATCAATCACATTCCTACTTTGATAAGAATGTAGTACTCATATTTTTCATTTTTGACAAGTTTGGAAGAAGAAGTGTATTACTGAAATGAAATTGAACCCAAAGTGAGAAGAAACAAGAGAAGTCTGTATTTTGATCCAACTTGATGAAGTCTAATTTGTCTTAGAGGAAGAAGAACTCAGATTGGACCAAAAGGAGGGCAGACCCATGAGGAGATTGGACTCAAAGGAGGGGGCCGTATCTCACTGATCACATGTTCAAATTGTGCATGTTATATCTTGCTGGAAGCATCTCTTTTAGGGCTTTCTGTTGGCATAAAATTTTCTTAATTTTGGAGGTCTATAGCAAAAGTTACAAGCAGTTGAAGTTTCTGGAGTAGATGTATGGAGTAATTGAGTGTCTTTGGGTGAATTACCTGATACTCTAGAAAAATTGGGTCAGAAGATAAAGAGATAGAACAGTTACCCTTTAGTGTAATCAAAGATTAGAGTGAAGAAGTAGTAGAAATAGTGGAGGATGCAATAGTATAAGGTAGACCTGAAGAAGGAGAAGTGATAGGATGATCATCAGGTTTAGATGCCAAAGCTGAGGTTGACATCGGATTGGAGTAGGAACAATTTTGAGATATGAAGAGGTGCATTGTCATTTTGGATCTACAGGTTGGAAGAGGTGCTATAGAATGGTATAGTGATTCTTAGTTAATTTTCAATGCTCAACCTATTTAAAGGAAGCGCTCGTAGTGTTGTATTGTTAAGTATTCATAACTTCTAAAGATAGATAAAGCAAAGTGTTGATTCTCAATGCTCGTTGCTTTAGCTTAATTTTGAGTATCAATCTTGTGTTTGTGTTTGTGAGTGTTTGGAGAAATTCAAAATGCAAGTCAATGAGCTTGTTGGATGTTGGATTCCACAACATTGATCTTCATTTTGTGTGTTTGATCTTGAGTGAAGTGCAATTGAAGCAATGCCTTGATAGATTTGAGAAGAATTATAGTGTTGGTAGTATTTTGCACTTGTGAGTGCAACGTGAGTTTGATGTGAAGCAGTTTAGATCAAGGAAATTGTGCCTTTAGTAGAGAGGTGGAATGCAATTTTGAGGCAAAGTCATTTTACAATGAAGTAGCAATCTTTGGGAGAATCTAAATTATCACAATCAAAGTTGGTTTAGAAAGATTGGATAGTATTGTGATTATGGAGTGTTAATTCATGAGGAGATTGTGATAAGTTCTTGTTATATGTTTCTACCTAAGAGATTAAAGATGCAACCAAGCAGAACTACATTGTTACTGCTTAATTTGTATTTGACCATTTCTGACTTGTATCTCTATGGGAACTAACTTTATTCACCTGATTACCAAAAAATTGATACTTATTGGGTTTTCACAACCAATGTAAAAGACTAAGACAAAAGAGAGAGATAATAAAATGGAAGACCAGAGTAGGAGATCACATTAGGACATTTGACAGAGGAAAAATCCAAATGTGTGGCATGAGCTTGGGCTTTGGTATTTATAAGGAGGATATACTGCTCTTGAGAAGCTTCTCAAGAAGCTTCCTAAAGCTACTTTCTTGGAGTGCAAGTCAAGTTAACCGGGAAGCTTCCTTCTAGAATTTGCTTACTTGACATGCAAGCTAAGCTAATTGGAAGCTTCCAAGAAGCTACTTACTTATGGTGCAAACTAAGCTAGCCGAGAAGCTTCCCAAGAAGCTTCCTGCTAGAAGTCACCACTTGGTATGCACGTGATCCAATACTTGGAAGGTACCAAGTAGCTTCTTAAATACTTCTAGAATATTCTAAGCTAATTTTGTGTATTATCTAATTCATTAGCCTTGCCTAACTTATCTATAAACTCCATATTGTTACACCAGCTCTCTCTTATCAATGTTGAGTTTTACAAACTATTGTAATTGTGAGTACAAAACAAGTCCAAGACCTCCCTCTTGAAAAGCATGGGAGCTTAGGAATTCATATGTGTGAGTAAAACGGCTCTAAGCTACCCAAAAAGGTTCCCCATTGCCACTACCACTATTTGATCAATATCCAAGATATCATCAACAATCAAATGTGATGGTTGTTGAATACTATCTTAGGTATGTTGTAAAACCTTTCGAGGTAAGGGTTCATTTACCAAGGACAAAGGCAATGAGCTTGTGATCCAACTTTGGCTACATCCAACAGCATGGCATGTCCAATCCAAGACCAAACTTGATGTGTACTTGCCACTATCCATGTGCAAGAATCACCCCTCAAAAGAGACATTCTTCAAAATGCATGTTGAAGAAACTACCAAATAAACCTAGAGATGTTGTAATAGATGTAGTATCTCCCAAAACATACCAAAATGATGATCTTGTAGACCTTGATCTCATCTAGTACATGTATATCTCTAATATGGACATCCAAAAATCACCAAACGAATGGTACCCTATCTTTCCAAATCCTATACCCCCAACAAGGAAATGTTTGATAGTAGGATCTTCTAGTATTCCTTTACTACTAAGATCAATAATAACTATGGATACTTATAGGTTAAGTGTGTCACATGATGTAGGGAGACTCATCTAGCAATCTCATCTTTCTCCACATACAAGTACCTCTACATGTATATCTACCAACAATACTATAGCTAGTTTAGTGTTGATCCCATCAAAAGGTTCCACAAGGCATACTCACTCCACTAGATACTAACAAGCAATAGGTATGGTATCCAAAGATGTCAAGGTAGCAAACTTTGGAGGCTCATCCTCAAATTGGTCCATTGGTGGTACAAAGATTCCACTCTAAGCCTATTGTGCCAACTAATATGCATGTTGTTGCAAGATCTCCTCAAAACTCCACAATAGAACATCCAATGTGGATGGAACAACTCCAATTGTACTCCAATCCAAGTGATCTACTCTAGCACTAGGGTATCCTCTGCATGGGCATTCTCCTTCAATAACCCTCTAGGCCAAGTAAGAAAACTATTGAAAGCAAAGATTGATGCCATGGCATGGTCCTTGATTGTAGTGAGTCCAGAAGACCACTACTAAACTGCATTGGTAGGTGGCATATACATCTCTCACTTGACTATAGGAAGTTATCTCCTCCCAATAGTCAATGCTAAAACCCCATGGAGTAGTGTTATATCCCATGAACACTACTCCACTAACTAGTAAATCATATGACTTTGGTACTATTGTAATGACCTAAGCTCTCACTATAGAGTTATTAGTTGGATAACTAGATTGAATCTAGACAATAAGCTCATACCATATGATGTATTTTGTAGACCAACCTTAGAGATGTTTGAATTTGAAATGAATACCTTTCTACATTGGTCTTCCGTAGCCCAAGACCAACATTTGTAGCCTTTCCAACATAAGGGGTTGTACACTAGAGTCTAATAAGACCCTTTGTGGTATAGAGACCTTTCCTAAAGGTCCTATCAAACTAAAGATTTCACTTGGTCATCCAATAGGACAACTCTAAGTGTAAATTGAGCTATATAGGTCAAGCTCCTCCAACCCACCAATTGTTGCTTGCCATAAGCCATTAGTAGCCAAATGGATGTGATGGCCCTCACCCAAGTTAACTCCACCAACAACCACCTTTGTTGTAGAAGCAAGCAAGAACCACACCATTCTTTCTCACACAAAGTGGTAGCCAACCAAAACATTCATGTTGGATTAACACCCAATGTAAACATGTCATTGGCCAAGAACAAAGGAGAGCATATAATCTATTAAATCAGCCCTAATGTTGTACTAGACATATTCTCTATAGAAGTAGGTAGTTGACTAGTATCTAGTCCATCATGTTGTCTATCACCACCTACTACAATTGCACTAGGACATCTAGGAGCTTAGGTATTTTTGTAATGGATTGAAAAGTATGAAAGATAAGGACACTCTTACTTCTAGCTTCTCCTCTTTGTAGGTCCAACTCCACTAATATTCCTCTAGGTTCAATAGCAAGTTATCATACTATTCTTTCTCTCTCTGGGAACACATTGGGTGCCTAGTTGTGGAGACTACCAATCAGAGGTTGTAGGTAAATCTATAACTACTTGTCTAAACACACATGCTACCTAACCGCTGTCGTCGAGAAAAGGCCAGATGAGAGTGATGAGGACTGGACAGCAGAGATTTTTTGAAAAAAAAAGAATGTCAGATGAGCTTGGTAAGGAGTGGTAGTTGGAAATTTCGTGAAAGGAACAGAAAAAGGTTTTGCAAAGGACAGGAACAGGAAAAGGTTTTTTGCAAGGGACATGAACAGAAAAGGTTTTTCCTTGTGAAGGAGGAATGAAGAAGGGAAAAGCAAGGAGACAAGGAAGTCGAGGGGTTTTGGGGAGGGACAGGAACAGTTCGAAAGGGGTTTGGGAATTGGAGGTAAGGTAGGAAGAATCGAGAGAGAGAAGGAAAAAAGGAAGGGCAAGAGACAAACGGACGATGGATCGAGAGAACAGAGGAAGAGCGTGTTGCAGCAGCAGCGGCAGAGTTCAGGTTTCGAGGGAGGAAGCAGGAAAGAGATAGAGGGATCAAATAGGAACAAGGAAACGCAGGGGAGATAAGGTCATCGACGGAGAGTGATCAAAGGGAGAACAGGGAATAGAAAAGGAAAAGAAAGAGAAGGAAGGGAAAAACAGAGTTCAGATTTGGAACAAGGGAATAGAGGAGAGAGTTTTGACGAATTGAAGGAGTGTTGTGACAGGACTGGGAAAAATAGAGAGTTCACAAATCGCATGGAGGGTTTTGAGACTTTTTTTGTAGAGTTCAGGTTTCGAAGGAGGAAGCAAGAAAGAGATAGAAGGATCGAATAGGAACAAGGAAACGCAGGGGAAGGAAGGAGGTGGAAGGGACTGGGTTGATTACAAAGGGGCTTTGCATGTATTTCTTGGCTCTCCATCTTCATGGTGAAGGATAATTGGACTGTGCAGAAGTTTTCAGCTTCTGTACGTGGATGTACCGGTTGTGTTCAAATCCTCTCCCCGTCCACAGCAAATGCAAGTTCAGATGCTTTGCTGTGTTTGAACACACGGAAGTCGAATTGCTCACCATTTAGTTGACTTGTTCTCGACATATGTCGGCTAAGAAGGATTTTGCTACAACGAGATTGTGGAACAGGCCAGTTTGGGTCCTTGTGGTTGATGAATGTGGAGGAAGTAGACAAGAATTGGGTATCGTTGGGTCTTAGATTCTAGGGTCATGCAGGAAGATCCCGCGTTTCTCTCTTGGGCCGAGAGGGAAGTTGGCAAGGTTGGGCAGGAGTTGAGTTTTTCACAATGAGAAGGACGGCCAGTTTTGGGAAATGAGGAGAAGAGTTTTGGGAAAGTGCAGGGGATTTCGAGAGAAACAGTAGGGAAGTGAGGGAGAAATATCGAAAGTGAAAAGATCTGCCAAATTTCGGGAAATGAGGAGGAGAGTTTTGGGAAAGTGCAGGGGATTTCAAGAGAAACAATAGGGAAGTGAGGGAGAAATATCGAAAGTGAAAAGATCTGCCAAATTTCGGGAAATGAGGAGGAGAGTTTCGGGAAAATGCAGAGGATTTTGAGAGAAGACAGTAGGGAAGTATTGAGAATTATCGAAAGGTAAGAAGGGGTGCCAGTTTTCCGGAAATCAAGAGAGGAGTTTCAGAGAGAGAAAGTTGCAGAAGATTTTGAGAAAAGAATAGTAGAGTTTCAGGAAGTTTGCAGAGGATTTTCGAGAGAAGTGGCAGAAATATTAGTGAGAGGAAAGACTGAGGGCTTTCAGAAAATCCCAGAGAGTTTCAAGAGAGAAAGTTGCATAAAAGGTTGCAGAAATTTTTGAGAAGAAGGAGACAGAGGGTTTTGAATTTGGCAGAGAGCAGTAAGTAGCAACGGGAGAAGAAGGACAGAAAGGAAACGGAATTGGAATGACAAGGGAATAAACAAAAAGGTCTAGAGAGTAGGGAGTGGAGGATCGTGGAGACAGGAAGGAGTGAGGTATCGTGGAGTCAGAAGAAAGGAGGAGAATTACAGAAAATACAAAAAGAAGTGAAAGATTGTGGAGGCAAGAAAAGGCAAAGAATCAAGAGAAGGCATTTCGAGTTTGACAAAGTGCAGTAAGGTTCAAGTTGGGAGGAAGCACTGTGTATCGGTGATTTAGTCAGCGGAGGCCTTGTGAGTTAGTTTCTGGAACATGTATGTCGAAGAGATGGATTTCTGCAGGCAAATTGGGAGCAGAGCAGAGGATGAGATGAAAGCAATAGGTTTCAAAGTGGCTATCTATTGATGATGCTGAGTTAGTTTGAGAACACGGCGCATACAAGTGCCGGATCTTCTTATCTTTTGGCGCGGTGGGCAGTTCCTTGTAGAAGATTTGGAAGCGACTTTAGGTTTGACCCGCCAATCTAGGGAGTAAGAAAGATTAATTTGGTGATGGTGAGACCGGGAGGACCGATTGATGGACCTGCAGTAGCTTAAGTCGGATTATTTCTGGATCGAGTGAATTGTGGGACTGGGGGACCAGTGAGAGGAGTTTCTTAGTTTTTTTGTTGCAGTGTATTGTCATCTGCCGTTGTCTTAGTGCGTTGTCTTGTCTTACTGTCATCAAACCAGATTGAGTTCTTGGAGTGTTATTTGCGGTTTCATGCAGTATATATCAGGGGAAATGTGTTTGAGAAAATTTGATCAGTGCATTGGCTTGGATTTATTGGGAGCACTAGAATGAGGAGGAGCAGCAGGTGTGCTGCTGCGGCTTGAGTTTCTCCAATGGGACTGAAGCAAGAACTGAAGCGGATTTTATCGGCAAACCAATAGAAGCAAGCACAAACTCGCGAGCGAGAGCAGATCCTTGTGTTGTCGTACTTCTTGGGGCCTCGTCTTACTGAGGCCAGACCTGGAAAATGAGTGATCTTATTGTATGAAGGGCAGAGATGGGAGTGACGGTGATTGACTGCTGCTGCTTGGGACAGATCTGGAAGAGAATTGGACAGAGAATCTGTTACTAGTTGAAGGTTTCATCCAAAACTTACTCGAGGAGCAGAGAAGAAAGGCCTAACTAGCTTGCAAAGGGAAAGTGGACAGGAACAAAAGAAGAGAGAAGTCATGTTCAGCTCAGGATAATACGAGGACTGGATATAGAAACTCAATATGGGACTCATCAGGAGCTTCTACCAGGCGTAGAGTCCTATGGCAAGAACAGTGTAGAGCGTTCGGGAAGATCTAACATACCGGAATATTGAAGAGAAAGGAGAATCCCGAGGAAGGACCTACTGGACAGTGGAGACTTGGGAAGAACAACAAACTGGAGATGTTGCAGAACATGGAGATGACGAGTTGTAAGGAATAGGAAATAGGACCTGCTCAATTCCTTTTCTTTCTTCATGTGCTTGGCTAGTCAGTGTGCTTCAGTTTGGTCACTGTTTGGTTAGGAGCCGTGTGTCATGGCTCAAAGGATTATAAACTGTGAAACTTGGAATTGAGATGGAAATGAGATTCCTAGTGATTGAGTGTGTGTACTTGATGTGCAAACAGCGGTAGGAAAGATAATAATAATGTTTTTATTTTACTTCTTTTTTACACTCAGTCCGGATTATGTAGATGGGTCAGCACATTAAACCAATTGCCTGGGATTCAGTTCGGTTGCATAACTTGTGGACAACTCCACAAAACCCCACCAGATCATTCTCTCTAGAAGATCAGTCTGGGCCAGAACTGCAAAACCCACCAGACCCAAAACATATTAAAGCCAAGGATAATAGACCAACCAAGAGGTCAAGAATAATGAGCGGGGACTAATAATAGACGGTACAAGAAGGAAAAAACACTCCAAAAGCCTAAGCGCAGGCAGCCAGGTGCCCAGCGCAATCTCGAGACCATACGATTCCCACGACACCGCCTAAACCCTCCTCTCTTGTAACTAGTATTTTTGCTACTGGGAAACGTAGTGACGGGCAACCTAACCTGTCATCAAAACATGCACTCCTAGTCTGATAGTCATCACCTATAGCATTACCAAGGAGAAATACATAGCACTCTTAGAAGGAAATAAGTGCAACACCCGCTCACCAATCCAAACCCATTGGGCATACAAACAAGCATACAAGTACAGAGAGGATCTAATCACAAGAATATGGCAACAACTCTTTGTGCTTGTCTCAAAAAAGAGCTTTAGAGTCTTCTTGCTCTTTCATCAAGCTCATTTTAACCTATACTCCAAGCTTCCTCCAATCTAAACTTCAAATCTCAACAATTTTCTACTCTAAGTGGAGAATTCCTATGTATTCTTGATGGGGAAAACTTTGCATAGCTCATATAACCATAAATTTTTTTGTGTAGTTTGGATTTAAGAGTTCTAGAATTCAATGGAAATCATATGAAATAATCTTTATAATGACATAAAATAGGGTTCAATCAAATCACTAAAGCTCCCTTGACAAGCTCTCAAATTTGGCTCGATGTTTCACAACTTTCACCCTAATTTTGAAATCTCTATTTTAGGGTTTTGTCCTTGGTTCTTGTCAACTTTCCCTTGATTTCTAAATCAGATTTTCAATTGATCCTCACAAAACACTTCAAAAATCTGGACTCTCAATCATAGTCACAAAAGTGAGAGAATTGACATTCAATTATGATTGAAGAAAGAAATGCTCCTCTGAGCTTATGACAGTCTTTTCAGTAAAACTTGTTGCATCAGATCTCAATCTCTATAAATCTAGAGTCAACTAAATTTCCCCATTAGTTGTTCATGCTCTTGTTTAACACTATAAAAAGTTTTATGGTCTAATCCAACCCCAATCCCTAGATTTGAATCAATTTCTAAGCTGGGCTAACTTGTGAGCTCTGTAGACCCAAGTATATTTGATCCAAGACCTTGAATTCTCTATTTAAAGAATTCATATGAAACCTTTGCGCAAAGGTGAAAACCATCACAAACAACAAGACTGGAAATTTTCATAAGGTATCTCTAATCAAAACTTGGGGAGTGACCAAGACTCCAAACCTGATCCCTTGCTCTTCTCCATCACCTTACATCTCAAGAGCTTCAACTTCAATCAACCAAATCTGATTTGAGATTGACCCAAAACTAGAATTTCTTGAGCTCAATACTATAAAAAAATTTTCTACTCTCCAATCCCATTAACAAATAGTGAAAATGTCTCAAGAAGCTCTCTCAATTGCTTATTTTGTGCTCCATGGTATGAATTCTACTCTCCTTGATTCAATCGATGATATCCCTACAAGAATTAGCTCAAATCGTGTAATTGCTATCTTCAGATTGTAGCTTGTCAGCTCCTCTTTCCGAAAATTGTCTTCATTCCCTGAATGGCCTCCCCAAACTCTTGTGATGGTCAAAAAACTCTAGACTACTCTCTTGGGACCCAATTTCTTGCACATTTGTCCTTTAGTCTTTTTACTTTTTGACAAATGGACCCCACAACTCCACCTTGAAGCTTTTGAGCAAAAATTTGGGCATTCCCTAACTATAGAAGCACATATATTTTCAAGTCTTAGACATGCTCATAAGTAACCACCAGAAGGATGATAGGATCTGGGTTTCCCATCATCGACTCCACAAATATTGCCCCAAAATGTGCTATCAACCAATCCCGTAAGCCATCACGGTGCAAAATATGAAGTCTGATGAGAAAAGGATTTGGAAGTAGCACATTAGGAGCATGTGACATCTCATATGCAAATGCTTCCTCTGATGTTCTATCACTTGCGCACTACTACAACTCTCACTCCCAATGTCCTCCTCCCCCTCAAGACTCCTCGACTAAAACACCGCTTTGTCTCTCCACTCACCCTCATCTATATTCATCAAAACCCTCAAACATGATAATATTGTAACCCATGTGGCCAATCACATACATGTACATAGATTGCTCACAAGGCAACATCTCATCTGTCGGATCTAGCATACAACCTACCCCACTAATGTAGAGATAAACTATGATAAGTCACTTTTTTACATGCTATGCAAACCACAACATGACAACATATTTCATTCCTTGTCATTACAATGGATGCATCTACCTATATTTATCCACACATGAAGTCAAGGACACCTCTATCACCAACATAAGAGGTAGAGTCTTAGCACCTAAATCTAATCTCCTTTGAGTTATAGCCATGCTAGCCAATCTTTGCTCCAATTGCTCAATCCAAGTACCCATGGTTGTATCAAAAGCAATGGTAGGTATTGGGCTCCGACTAGGTGTGGGTCCTCTACCACCTTGTCTTCCTTGACACGGGGCTCCTCTATCACTTGCCATAGCAGCCCACCACTCTATAACTCCAAATGGAGGTCAAAGCATCAATCAATGGTATAATTAAATCTATAGCAATGGTCATACTATCTTTGGGCTAGATGTGGTGCTCAAGTGATATCATGCCCACTACCTTGGATACACTCTCTCTTGTGACGAGATTTACCACAAGTCCAACAAGCAACACCACCACTCATTGGTTGTTGTTGACCAAAAATTGACAGTAAGGATCTAGGTGCACCAAGCACTCCACTCGCTCCATGAGATCAATGTTTTCTACTTTACCCTCAAAAGCCAACGTGGCGCACTCTACTACACTCAAGAAGAAGTAATAGTTGTGGATGAGGTCTCCTTAGCAAATTAGATATCACCACTCCTTCCTCCACCATGTTGAGTTGAATGCACTCTACTGTAATACCACAAGCTAGCCACATGATCTAGATGTGAAATTTGGTTTGGTAACATCTAGAATGATATTATACATGATGGTTAAAATAGATCAGATAGAAGTATCACCAAAAGGGTACTTCTACAAATAGAGCAAAAACCAAAATAGACTTGAGAACCCTTAGAACCAATAGCTAGACATATGGTTTAAAGGTGAGAATTGGTTTGGTAACATCTGGAAGGATATTACACATGATGGACTAAACAGATCAGAAAGAGGTGTCACCAAAAGAGGACTTCTACTAATAGAGTAGGAATGAAATATACTTGAAATCTTTAAAGGTAATTTTGGAGTCCTAAACGGATGAATTAGGTCTCAAAAATGTGCAGATTCCTTCCCAACAAAGGAAAAGCTGGCCTTCCCTCCCCCCAGTTTGTCTTGTCGAGAGCTTTCCAATGGTACCTTACGTGATTCTGAGACTCCTACAAGAAGATTCCCTAAAAGATTCCCTTTGGTCAAAGCTTGTTTGACCAACCAGATAGGTCCTAGACCGACATGTCACCCATCTAAGTGAGTAATCCAAGGGTGGAGCTTGATGACATGTCACCTATCTATATGCCTAATCCTATGGTGGAGCTTCATGGGAGGAGATCCTCTTTGTCTATATAATATAGAGAAGGAGCTCCTTTGGGGCACCAAATGTTGAGTGTGTAATCTGTGTTTTTTCTCTTCTCTTGTCCTTGGAGTATTAAAATAGTATCAGAGCAAGTGTCTTAGTCCAAGAGAGTGATCACCCCTCTTGGAAGAGCATGAACTACTGAAACTAAGTAATTTGAGGTGGAGAACATAAAGTAATTGTTAGACTTAGGAAGGACTTTAGAGAGTAGACGGGATGGATGCATCGGGAGGACTTTTTCTCACACCTAGCTTTCCATTCCCAAATCCATTCCTCATCAAAGTTATGTACATCCAGTGTGAGCAAATGAGGGTATCGCTAGTTTATCACTTTGGCGCAGAATTCATAGATAGGGTGATGAACTCACCAAACCCAATGATTCTACTTGTGGTGATATATGACAAAAAGTGAGATTTGACAATCTACATTCTATTATAATAATATGGATGTGAATGTCCCAAATCTTCTCCTTTTCAACACTCAAGTAGAAATCTATTATGTAATGAGACCGAAAGTGATGTTTAGAGATTTTGTGGTTAGGAATTTTGGTGAGGAGTATTATCAACTAATGATAGCTTCTGAGGTCCTAATGGTAGTTCCAATAGTTTGTGTGCCATCCAGAGTGATCATATTGACTCTATATTGAAGTAGACATTAGCAATTGAGTGTTACAAGAACTATAGATCCGCAATTGCAAGAGTTGGTGCAAGGAATGCAAGGGATGTTGAATGAATTTTGAGAGATTAAGATGACCATGGAGACATTACAAAGTCAAGTGCAAATCCTCAGGAACTATCAAGCCATGCAAGAAGAAGAGTCGTCTCAAAACCCAATTCCTGCAACAAAAGTACTTGGAGAGGCACCTGTGCCTATGAACCCTATCAACAATGAAGCTACATGCTACTCTAGATGAAGAAGACCTGCAACATTGAGCCTTACAAGGGGCAGCATATGATGGGAGTAGTGGAAAATTGGATCTCAAGAATGAATTGATATTTTTGATTATTCTCAACAGAGATCACAGAGCATGCTGCATGAGTGTTTGCATGTGGGTACTTGACCAATAAAGCCTTCACATGGTATGATGCTTGGGAACGATCCATGTTGGCAGAGAGAAGGGAGGTCACATGGGCAGCAATGCAAGAAGGATTGTTGAAGAATTTCCAATTGGTAGATTTTGTGCAGATGGTTCAAACCCGACTATGGGGATTGAGATAGAAGAATAGTGTACAAGAGTATGTGGAGGCATTTTTGGATCTACAAGTTACAATAACCAATATGAGTCCAGCAGAGGCTCTTGACAATTTCAAACGAGGGTTAAAGGAGCAGATTTGCCAAGAAGTCATGGTCCTCGCAAAATCCTCGCATGGTATTTGAAGCCATTGCTTGTGCACAAAGAATAGCAAGAGCATTGGGTGGAGGTGAAGGAGTACTTCCACCTCAACATTATCGGGCAAAAATGCCACACATGGGTGGACCAATACCAATGGAGTTGGGTAACCTTTGATTTTGAGATCAAGGAGCATGACCGTTTCAAGGGGAGCGTGGACAAGTAGAAGAACAAAGAGATGGAGTCCCATGAGGAGAAGGAACTCAAGGAGAACAACACCATTGTTACAATTGTGGTTGTATTGGGCACATATCTACCAATTGTTGCACTCATTTCCCTAGAGGTCCTTGGCCTTTGTATAGGCGATCTTTGAACAATATGGAGAGGCACATTGAAGAGGAGGAGGTGGAAATCACTTCAAAAAACAAAGATCACCAGTAAATGTACCTCGTGGCCTTATTGGCTCAATAAGGAAGAAGAGAAGCAAGGGAAGGAAGAAGACTAATGTGCAAAGATCTCGAAAAGCAACCTCATGATTGATTGTCATGAATGGAGTCCTAGAAGGCAATCAAGCGAGAGTATTAATCGATCCGAGAGCAACAGAGAATTTCTTATCTCGCTTTGTTGCAATAAGATTGGGAATGGATCTAGAAAGGGATTGGAGTGAAGATGTAGAGTTGCCTAATGGGCAAACAGAGAGGATTGAATCATTACCTAGATGAGTAACACTCTCTATAGGAGAATATCAAGAAGCAATTGAGTGGTGAGTGATACAATTAGCTCGTTATGATGCAATCTTAGGCATGCCATGGATGGAGCATTACAACCCTATGGTAGATTGGAGGAAGAAAGTAGTGAGAACCCACCAATGGCCAATGCTTGGGATTAAAGAAAAATCACCCAAGCATGATCTGCCTCTATATGTCATAAGGATGGCACCTGTCTGTAAGACCGATAGATGTTTCATGGGTCTAATAAGAGAAGCCCAGAGTGCACAACTCAATAGACAAGTTCCTGAGAAATTGAAGGCTGTGGTGGATGAATTTCAAGATGTCTTTCTCGATGATCTACCCTCAAGATTACCAACAAAAAGAAGAGTAGATCATAAAATTGAGACACTCCTAGGGAAGATAGCTCCTTGTAAGGCCCCATATTGCCTATCACCTCATGAGTTGGAAGAGTGTAAGACTCAAATTGAGGAGATGC
Organism: Lunularia cruciata; assembly: GCA_948567375.1. Lineage (NCBI taxonomy): Eukaryota > Viridiplantae > Streptophyta > Marchantiopsida > Lunulariales > Lunulariaceae > Lunularia > Lunularia cruciata. The sequence goes on from OX419758.1 coordinate 63,267,579, forward strand.
TGCAGAAGGGGTTCATCTAACCTAGCATATCACCATATGGGGCACCTATCTTGTTTGTGAAGAAGAAGGATGGTACAATGCGCATGTGCATTGACTATTGAGGTCTCAATCAGCAAATGGTGAAGAACAAATACCCCTTACCTCGCATGGATGACCTGTTTGATCAACTCCATGGAGCAAGATACTTCACCAAATTGGACTTGCGGAGCGGTTACAGTCAAATCTAAATTGCAGAGGAGGATGTGTATAAAACTGCCTTTCAAACCAGGTATGGCCACTTTGAGTATCTTGTGATGCCTTTTGGCCTCACCAATGCACCTGCCACTTTCATGAGTCTAATGAATGACATATTCTGTCCATACTTAGATAAGTCTGTTATCGTCTTCTTGGACAATATCTTGGTATATAGTAGCACAATGACGGAACACAAACAACATCTACAAGAAGTCCTCCATATTCTAAGACAAAACCAATTGTACGCCAAAATCTCAAAGTGCGAGTTTGGCAAGTCTGAAGTAGACTACTTGGAGCATAGAGTAAGTGCAGAGGGCATTCAAGTATTGGTAGATAAAAAAGAGGTCATTCAAAAATGATGTGCTCCAGAAGATCAGACTCAACTTAAGAGCTTCTTGGGGTTGACAGGATTCTATTGTAGATTTGTCAAGGACTTCTCCAAGGTTGCACAGCCTTTAACGGCACTACTTGGCAAGGGGAAGAAGTGGACATGGGGAACCGCACAAGAGTTGGCCTTTCAAGAAATTTTTTCCGCCTTCCTACATGCACCAATCTTGAAGTGGTATGACCTAAAATGACCAATCAAGTTGGCTACAAATGCATCAAGCGTAGCAATAGGAGCAGTCCTACAACAAGAGTGGCATGACGGATGGCATCCAATTGCATATTTCTCTCAAAAGTTATTCCCGGTAGAGCGCAACTAAGAAGATTGGAGGCATCAGAAGGATTGGAGGAAGAAGAGGTGGAATTAACCCTATAGAGTGAAGAGTCTAATGAGGAGAGCAAGGGTGAACTTGAGGTGCAAAAACAACAAGAGAAGGAGATGTCTTTGCAAGAAGAAATTGAGCGGCAGGAGGCAAAAGAAGAGATTATGGCGGTGCTAGTGAGTGAAAGAGCAGAAGGATTGGTGGCTAAGCTGAGGCAATACATGCCAAAAGGAGAAGGTTCAAAGGTGGCATGGTAGATAATCAATCTGGATGATGAAGAGAGTTCAAAGGATGAAGTGTCACTTATAATACAAAGATCCTGACTTCGTAGTAAGGCATCGGACTCGGAAGGGAAGAACCAGATCATGGCAGTCCCTAAAGAGAAGGTAGTAGAAGAAGCAAGATGTGAGGGAGTAGAGTACCATCAAGATGTGGTATGTCCATTTTTGTTGCAAATGGAGAAGAAGAAGAAGAAGAAGGAGATGCAAAGTAGACATCCTGATGTGTAGACGGTGTTGAAGGTGTTGGAGAGATTAGAGTAAAAAAATCACAAGTTTTAGGAGAGCCTGAGAAGAGGAAAGGAAATCTTGCAAGTAGATGCAGCATTGCATAAGAATGTCAACAGAATCTGCAAGAGAAGTTTGAGAAGCAAGGGAGAGAGTTGGTGATGAAAGTGAAGGAGGTTATGCAAGAAAGACTTTGGGTGTAGAAGTTACAAGCCAAAGTGAAGGTGAAGCAAGAAAATAGCAAGGAATTGGTGGACACTAGGGAAGAAGAGCTTGATATATTCAGCCAGAAGGTAGAAGAGAAGACAACAGCCTGGCAATGGAAATTGGCTGAGCACCATCAAGAAGAAGGAAGGCCGAGAGATTTGGTGCAGACGCTAGAGGCAAAGATTGATCACTACGTGAAGGAGTTGGAGGATTGCATAGCAAAGTATGAGGAGGAGTTGAAGCTCAGTAAAGCTGTGACGGAGGAAGAAAGACATAGGAAGTAGTCAAAGGAATCACTTGAAGAAGCGATTGTGGAATTGAAGGCAAAATTAACCATGGAAGCCAAAGTGAGAATGGAGGAATCATGTTTATATGAGTTACGATTGCTGGTGCAGGAGACACAAAGTAAGAATACAAAGAACAAGGACTTGAATGCCTTGTTGATCAGTCTTAGAACTTTGATTGATAGGAAGATGTTAGATGTAGAGAATAACATTTCTATTAGACTCAGATTGATTAAGTTAGATCTAGAAAGTCTTCAAAATATTGTACATATTAGACCCAAAGTAACAGAGATAGGAGTGTGGGTGTCTTTGGATTTGACACTTGACACTTGACACTTTAGAGAAGAGTGGGTTGTGAGATAGGGAGGTAGACAAATTACATATGAGGTTAATTGTAGATCAAAGTGAAGATATGTTAGAACTGGTAAGAATTGGAAGTTATAGAACCCAAAGTACAAGAGATGAAGGGACTTTGCTTGGGTTTGGAAGCCAAAGTAGATGTAGACATCGGATCAGATTAGGACAATTTTTAGATAGGAAGAGGTAGATATGAAGAGGTTGTTTGTCATTCTAGATATGCAGGTTGGTAAAGTGTTAAGAAGCAGTTGAGGAAGTTAGTTAACTATCAAGTGCTCAACCTATTTAAAGGAGGCCTTTGCAATAAAATGTTGTTCAATGCTCATAATCCTAAGAATAGATAAAGTGAAGTGTTGTGAAGTAGTGCTCATTGCTTGAGCTTAATTTTGAGTATCAATTGTGTGTGTGTGCTTGTGAGTGTTGAAAGAAATTCAAAGTGCAAGTCATTGTGCATGTTGGATGTTGGATTCCATAGCCTTGATCTTCATTTTGTGTGTTTGATCCTGAGTGAAGTGGAATTGGAGCAACACCTTGACAGATTTGAGAGGAAGTGTAGTGTTGGTATTTTGCATTTGTGAGTGCAACGTTGAGTTGATGTGAAGCAATTTTGATCAAGGAAGTTGTGCCTTTAGTGGAAGGTTGGAACACAATTCCAAGGTGACATCTTTTTATAGCAAAGTAGCCATTTTTAGGATGTCTTGAACAGTGCTTGTTACTCTCTTTTGGGTATAGTTGCTACCTGAGAGATTAAAGATGTAATCAAGAAGAACTACATTGTTACTATTTACTTTGTATTTGGATATTTCTGACTCATATCTCTGTGAGAACAAACTTTACTTACCTGATTACCAAAAAGTAATGTTTGCCATATATATATATATATATATATATATATATATATATATATATATATATATATATATATATATGTTTTTCATATGATTTTTGGCACCACTTCCAAGGATACAGATCTTGAAAGTGGAAGAATACAAAGCCAAATTTTAAACTAGGTTTTTAACCAATATGAATGTCTGCATTGAGAGAACAATGGGAAGAGAGAGTTTGAAGATGAAATTTGCACTGTGAAGAAGAAGAATGCAAGAAGATCCAATCTACTTTTGATAAAACTGGATGGGAGGTGCTGGACTTTCAACTTCTTCATGAAGTTCAAGAAGCCTTACTAGAAATCAAACAAAAGAAACATGAAAGCAAATGGCAAGGCTACTTCTCATCTCCATCTTCTAAGAAGAAGAAAGATGCTAGTGGGCAGACATACTCATTATGACCTAGTATACCAATTTCCCCTAAAGCTATAGAGGAAGTCAAATTTATAAAGAAATCATGAATTTATTCATGAAAAGACAACACAAATCTTAATTGAAGAAGAGTGTCAACATCTCTTACAAACAATTCCTTGATTGGCTCGAGGGAATTTTCAAAACCATTCTAGAAGTGTTGACCCTCTTACTCCATTCCCAGTCAAAGTTGACACTATTAGAGAAGAAGAATCTATCAACAAGGACCCTACTTTGAACTTGACCAATTGGAACCCTTGTGTTGTTAACACGACTTTAATACCAACTAGTTCCTTGGGTCCATCAAGTTCAATTTTACCGTAGCCAATTCCTTAAAGCCAAACAATGACTTCGTTACCTATCACCCAACACTCCTATCAGAAGTACAAGGGGACAAAACAAGACAAAGATCCTCATGAATTCATCAAAGAATTTGAAGTCATTTCCTTTGCCAACAAAGAACATGACTTTGCAGATTGCCTATGGATTTTCTTGAGTCTGCTTTGAAAGAAGGCTTGGAGTTGGTATACGCATGTAACCTAAAAGGGGTTTGTACCAATAGACTAGGCAGACTTGAGAAACAATTTCTTGGAACAATTCCGGGAAGTTGATTACAATACAAGTATCTTTGTGGCACTCAATGATTTGGACAAAGGGAAGAAGGAGAAGTTGAGAGACTACTCTAAGCGGTTCATGGCTCTTTTGAATCATTTCCCAAAGCAATCCGGTATGGTAGGTTACTTTGATGCCCAAGCCATTACCTGGTTTCTTGGAGGATTGTCACCAAAGATTTGTATCTTTGCCAAGGGAGGAATTTAACTACCTTGGACAAAGTCCTCAAACATGTCATCCAATATGAGGCGGCTCACTCTCATTCTTCCGGTAACTGATGGAATTGGGAGAAGAAAAGCAAGAAGACTAGACAAAGAGCTTCTCTTAGTATATCTCCTTCTTCAGAGGAATCGTACACATCTTCAAGTTCTTCTTTGGAATCCAAAGAAGAGTCAAAGCCAAGAAGAATACAAAGATGCGGAGGAAAGAAACCATTGACACCGCCAACAAAGAGTGTGCATAAGGCAGACAATAAAGTGGATACTCTTATAAAAGAGTTTGCAGATTTTAAGATCCAAATGATTGGGAGGAAAGACCAAAGAAAGCCTCCTTCATTTGGCAGATCAAACATATGATGCACTACGTGTGGCAAGTCAAGCCACACAAATATAGAATGCAATACTCGTATTGCATTTCCAGTGCAATAGATTGATTGGGTTCCAAGATGGAACCAAGAAGAGGAAGAAGAGGCGATGTACCAAACTCAAGAGGTACAGCCTCAAGCGAGCACATTGTACCAAGGTTTGAGGTACAGACCAAGGGAGTATAACCCCAATGCTCCCCCACAAAGACCACCAATGGGCAACCAATATTGGCCCCAAAACATAGCACTAAGGGCATGTTCCAATTGTGGCTCAATGGGACATTGGTCTCCAAACTATCCGGAACCAAGACGGCAAATGGGATTTGTCCCCCTATATGGGAATTGTAAAGGATCAGGTCATACGGGCAATGTCCTCATCCACCCAACCCAAAGCCGCCTGTAAAATATGTACATACCCCAGCTGAGTGTGCAGCGCTTCAGTCAAAACAAGACACTGCTGTAAATTGTATAACATTAGAGGAAGAGAGAACTCAAGAAGGGAATGCGGCAACGGAAGGAGAATGGCCGGACCTCAAAGTTTTGAAAGTTGAGACACTACTTCCTTCTCTTCATGAAAGGAAAAGAAGCTGCGCCCAAAAGCAATTCTTTCTGCAAAGGAGTAGAAGGTTCTTGCATAAGCCAAAGCTAAGGCTTTGTGGAAAGAAATCCAAGAAGCAGTGCAAAGGACTCGAGATATGAGTTAGCAGGAGGATATGAAGACAGAGCCTCCAATTTTTCTGGCGGACATCAGATCCAAAGTAAAGGATCTGATACAAGCCAAGGTGGGTAAACCCAAAGTACCTCAAGTTAGGAGCCCTAGTACTCCGATCACAATATTGAAGCGACCCAAAGCCCAACTCAAACAAGGTGAGTCTTCAAATACAAAGACAAAGGTGAAGAAAGTTAAATTAGGAGAATATGATATTGCAATATGATATTGTGATGAATTTGGCATCCACAAGTGTGATGTCACATTCAAGCAACTTTGGGAAGACAATAAGCTATATAAGAAACAACTTAGTTTGGCCCTCAAGAAAGTAAGGGCGATGTCCAAAAAAGACCTGCCTACCATTTATCGTATTGAGCAAGAGGACTTGGGATCTCCCAAAGTTGATGCAGAGATTGCCAGATGCATGATAATATCAATACCTATTGATTTGGGTTCCAATGTTAATGTCATGACCAAAGACATTGCAAATTGGTTGGAGTACCATATGTTTGAACCAACACCCAAAGTTTTGAAATTTGCAAATCAAACCAGGAGATGGCCTTTGGGTATGTTGTCAAACATAACAATGGTCATGGAGGGGTGCCCTTCAAATTGAATTACATCATGTTGAGGCCAGTGACCAAAATTGGCTACCCACTATTGATCAAAAGACCTTGGTTGTATAGTGCTTAAGTTGTTGTGGATTAGCACCAACAGAAGTTGTGATTTAAGGACATCTTGTCCTCTGACCAGAAGTTGGTGATGGTGAGTTGGATGAAGGTTCCCCACCTCGGGGAAACTTCTTCATCCAAAGATGAAGATGAATCCAAAGATTCATTGTCTTTATCTTCAGATGACTCCAAAGTCCAAGTCAACTACTTGGAATAATACAAGGTGGATGTAGAAGACAAAGATCCATATGACATCACCTTGGGTGAAAATGACTTGGAGGAAGGGGGTTTGACTGCAGTTCAACTTGGGTTAAGCTGAGTCAATCACATTGAAGGAGTCATTAACCCAATGATTGTCAAGATGTCATCTTGACTGAAGGAAATGTTTTAAAGATTTCAAAGAAAGTCACTTTGGAGGAGTTGGAAGGATACACTGCCATGTTTATAGAATTCCATGATGTATTTTCCTGGTCTATTGATCAAACGCCAAGTATTCCATGCCAATTTGGAGAACACCGGGTTGATTTGGTTGAAGGTGCAATTCCGGTTTGGCAAGGACAATATCGCTTGAACCCAAAGTAGTCACTCTTGGTGAAAGATGAAATTGACAAGTACTTAGGGGCCGGGATAATCTTTCCCATCTTGAGCAGTGAGTGGGTCTCTCCCATAGTCATTTTTTTAAGAAGACTGGGAAGATTTGAGTGTGTCAAGATTTTCACAAATTAAATGCAATCACAAGGAAGGATTATCATCCCTTGCTTTCTATTATATGATCTTGGATCAAGCAGTTGGTCATCCATGCTTATAGTTTTCTTGATGGATTTTCAGTGTACAATCAAGTATTCATCAGAGAGGAATACAAGGATAAGACCACATTCACCATTGATCACATACGCTTACAATCAAATGCCCTTTGGATTGTGTAATGCTCTAGCTACTTTCCAACAAATGATGAATGCAATTTTCAAAGATTTTTTGCACAAATTTGTGGAGGTCTTCATTGATGATTTTTATGTGTTTGGTTGGAGAGAAATACATTTGGATTATGTGCATCAAAATTTTGAAAGGTGTCATTTTTTTGGCTTGTTATTACACCCAAAAAAAATGTTTCTTCACAATGACCAGAGGAATTCTTTTGGGGCATCGGGTCTCAAGCTAAAGTATTGAAGTGGACGTCGAGAAGGTGAAAGTTATCTTTAGCTTTGGAATCTCCTAAAAAAATTCAGGAGGTGAGAGCCTTCTTGGGACATGTTGGATACTATAGATGCTTTGTGTCAACTATGCAGTGCTTTCCACACCATTAACAAAGCTCTTGAAGAAGTTTGAAGACTACTTGTGGGAAGCAGGAGAAGAAGAGGCTTTCCAAGTATTAAAGAGGAAACTGGTTGAAGCACTAATTATGAGGGCCCCAAATTGGGATTCCCTTTTCATGTGTATGTGGACACTTTGTCCATGGCCATTGGAGTAGTCTTAAGTCAGAAGGACAAAATGAAGAAAAATTACCCAATCTACTATACCAATCGACAACTTTCAGTTTCAGAAAGAAATTATTCTACAATTGAAAGAGAAGCCCTTAGAATGGTTTATGCTTGCAAGAAATTTCACCACTACTTGTTGGGCTACAAGTTTGTTTTTTACATGGACCATTATGCTTTACAACATCTGGTCAAGAAGGCAGATTTGTTAGGGCGGATTGCCAGATGGATCTTGTTGTTACAAGAATTCACATACATGGTACAAGTATGGAAGGGAACTTTGCATTCAAATGCAGACTTCCTATCCATGTGAGAAACTCAAGACCAAGAATGGGAGGATGCATTGTTGCTCCTCTTTGTCTGCTTCTTGCTGAAGATCAAGATGGAAACGCAAAACCATCCGATGCTTCTCCTTCATTGTCAGCAGATTTAATCCCAAGTAGAATGTGCTACAATTGGTACAAAGTAGTGTGGTGGTGAACTGGTCTTCCAATTGACAATCATTTGCCTTGTTCTCTAGTGGAAGCACTTTGCCTAGTTCACCTTCTCTCCTACAAACATTTGGTGGAAGAAGATAGCTTGCTGCATGTTCACATATGTTGTTTGCTCTAGCTTGAACATTGTTATGAGTGCTCCCACAATGCTTTGCTTTATTGGGTCCCCATAGGACTCCACTTTGTAGCCATTGTTGGTTCACGAAGCAAAGAACAAATTCCTTATTTTTATGATTTCCTTTGCAGCTTCACACTTCCTATAGAAGGTAACCTTGGTTGCATCTCCCGCTTTTTTTTCCCAGTACTAGCTTCCAATCCGACTCAGTCCATCAAGCCGGATTTCCTCTCTTCCCCATTACTTTGGGGTCTTCCTCACAATTACTAGTAGCTAATTCTATCGTGAAACCTGGAGAACTAACATTCTAATTCTAGGCCAGAATTGTAATGAAAGTCTATTCAGGACTTTGAGTCTAGCTACTACATCTAATCACCAAATTGCAAAAATACTCATTGCAAGTGCGTTCTTACTCTTCTTTGCCATGATCTACTCACAAGTTCTTTGGCATTGGACAATTATCTCCTCTCCTAGATGCAACACTCTAACCCATTCTAGTCTTTGGAAAATTTCACTCTCAATTGGCTTCTTGATGCACATTCCTAGAAGATGACTACTCAAAGGGACAAGGTATCTACTTGACATGTTTGATTTCCTCTTGTGCAATCACAATTTTATAGTACTTTGAGGTGTAGTCATTCTTCAATCGACTTCAAAATCAACCTCCACTTCTTCTGCATAATTGTTTCCTACCACTTTCAAAGTATTCCTCTCCTTCCTCCACTGTTTCTTTAAGTGTACTTTCTTGGCTGGCCTGACCTGCAGAAAGGTTGTTACATCTTCTTCATATCAGCTTGAACTTCCCATTTTGAAGATGCACTTCTTTGGGGTTGTCTCTTCATAAGCACCATCCGAGTACTTCTTGTTCCCGACCCAAATTCGACTTCTTTGAGTTTACTCCAAGACACATAAGTCTATTCTTTTCTTTGTAGTTTGGCTTTCTCAATACACTTCTTCTTCAAAACTCATCAAAAAATATATATAGGTACCATAATAAGCTACAAATAATGCAAGCTTAGTACCGAGGAGTTGAAAAAATGCTTGCAAAAATTTACCAATAAAGCATAAATCTCAATCAGAGATGAGGACCTTTGGCATCTCATAGTGCTTGAAGATAGTGTCAAAGTAGATCTAGGCAATGTTGAAGCATAAATGGTATCCATGGTAGGTGCCAAATGAATTTTCTTGTTGAGCTTATCAACAAACACTACAATGGTTGTATAGCCCTAGTTTGTCTTTAGCAAGGATGTGATGAGTTCTAATCTGACGTGTTCTCAATATGTATATGAAATTGGTAGAGGTTGAAGAGTCTACTTGGCTTTTGGTTATTGGCCTTGTTGCGTTGGCATCTCTCACAAGATTGGACAAATTCTGAAACCTCTTGTGCCATGTTGAGCCACCACCATTCATGTTGTAGGGTATACAAAGTCTTGTCCACACCCATGTGACCAGTCATTGGTAAGTCTTGGGCTTCTTGAAGGTGCACAAGTCATAGATCACCCTTTGTTGGAACATAGATCTGGTTCTCATAGAATATAAAGTCTTCCTTGAAGGAGAAAGTGTTGTATCTCTTGTTGTGTACTACAAGATGACCTTGTAACATTTGAAAGAAATGGTTTTGTTGTAAAGTGGTACTAAACTTGATTTGCCACTTTTGAGTCCATTGACATTGTTGTAATTGCCATTATGATGGGAGATTCAAGAAGAGTCTTCAAATCAGGTCATCATGATAAGGCATTGGGCATGACATGTAACTTATTGGGTTTGTACTCAAGATTGATGTCAAACAATTGTAGTTGTTCTTCTTATTGATGATGTCAACTCTTCATGTGCTCCAAATGTAATGTCTACAACAAAGGTTTGTGATCAATGTGCATGCTCACTTGTTTCCCTAAGAGATAATGCCTCCATACCTTGGTGGCATATACTATTGCTAGTTGTTTTTGATATTGAGTAAGGTAATATCTTTTTGTGGTGTTTAGTCGGTGAGACACAAAGACAATGGGATGTAAGCCATTTGGGAATTCCTATTGTAACGTAGCTCCAATAGCAAAGTTAGAATCATCAAAATCAACCACACAAGATATTTCAGGATCATATGGTTGAAGAATGGGTCTTGAAGACACCATATGCTTCAATTTTTTAAACGTTCTTTTGTGCTTGGTGGTCCTTTGAAAGCTTGAGATCTTCTCCAAGATCTAATGCTGCAACCACATGAGCATAATAGTGGATAACTCATCAGTAAAAGCTTGCCACTCCATTAAATATCCATACTTCTATGGCATCCTTTGGAGTAGGCCAATAAGTATGGCCTTGATTTTCTACTCTTCTATCTTGATTCTCTTTGATAGAGACCCAGAATGTAATTTTGTTATGTCAAAAGGTACACTTTGACTTCTTACAATAAAATTAAAGGTAGTCATCTTAGGACTTCTTGCACATGATTTGTGTGTTTTACCTATATCTTACTATAGATTAAAATATCATATAAGAACACCACCATGTACCAATCCAATAGCACATTTAACACCCAATGCATCTTATCCTTGAAGACTATTGTAACATAAGTGAGTCCAAAAGGTAAAAATATTTCCATTCAAAATGCCCATAACTTGTGCAAAAGGAATTTTTTTTCATATCCTCCCGTAAATAGGAATCTACCAATATGTGCTTCAAAGATCCAACTTTGAGAAGTATTGCGCTCCACTCAATTGATCCAACAAGTCATCAATTTGAGGCAAGGGATACACATGTTCATGATTTGTTTATTAAGATCACAATAGCTAGTAAAAAATCAATGTCCTCCATCCTTCTTTAGTATAAAGAGTATTGGAGAGGTACTATGTCATATGTAATCTTTTTTCAACAACTTGGTCAATGTTGTTGAAGCTCTTCTAACTCCTTTTGTGAGAGCCTAAAGATTAGGCTACTCCCATGAGTACTACTTGGAAATAGCTTGATCTTGAAGGGAATACCTTGATTAGAAGGTAACCCATTTGGCATATCATCCAAAAACACATATGAAAACTCTTGAGCTATTTGGCCAATCATTATTTGATGTGGCTTTTGGCCCTTATCAATTTATCCTTGCATAATTGGTTTGATTAACACCAAAAGCCAAAAATATCTTCCTCCAAAGCATTTGCTATGGCTACTTTATTGACAAAATTCCCATCTTGGGACTAACTATCCTTAAATGTCTTGCTCACAAATGCTTGAAAACTTAATCTATAATTCTTACCTTGTTGTTGTATTTGAATTTATTGTTGGATCTAATCAAATTGAACCTTATCATGTTCAAGTTAAGGTAAACCTAGAATAATATCATATTGGAGAGGTGCTACTACAAACCTCATACATTGCCCATATACTCATTCACAATCTTGAATGTAATAGGATGTTAGATAGCAATGCATAACACCTTTTACTATCCACCATCATCAATCTACTTCCAAATATTGGCTTAATATGAATATCTAATTCCTTTGCTAATTGCACGGATATGTGATTCTTTGAACGGCCAAAATCAACCAAAATCCTATAAACATGATCAAATATCTTACCTTGCAAGTGAAAAAAACTTGTATAGGTCAAGCTTCTAATCCTATTGGAATTAATCAAGTTCCTAGTAGATGGCTTAATATCCCCTATTGCAATTCTTTGTTTCCTTGATCATTATACTCCATAAACTCTATTTAGGTGATTTATCAAGGTCATCCATTCTTGAGTGTACATTTGGCAATGCAATTTCCAATTTGGCAATAATAAAGCAACCACCATTTTTTCATAGTCTCTCCATTTTTGTAGTACCATCAATCTCTATCAATGTTAGTTTCTCCACGTGTGTGTAGTGTGTTGGCAAGTTCTTTGAGGGTCAAGGTCAAGATCAAGTTGTGGCAACCAAAGAATCAAAGTGCTCAACCAATTTCATGGATTCCTTCAAGTGTTTGGGCTCCCACATGGTGATTTCCACTTTGGTGTGAGTTCAAGCTCCTCACAAATTGATCCATTGCTTCACCTTCTAGTATATTTGGAATTTGCATTATAGCATTTTAGAATTGAGTGATTTATATTCTCACAAAACTAGTCTATTTCAAGTCTACCAATCTATCTTGTGTGGCTTGTTGTAATGTTCCGAGGATAGGAGAGAGACATAGAAGAGAAAACACAAGTTTGCACTCAAAACTCCGATGCCCCAAAGGAGCACCTTCTCTTTATTATATAATCAAAGAGGATCCACTCCAAGGAAACTCCACCCTTTGATTAACTACATGGATGAGTGACCTATCAGCAAGTTCCACCCTAAGATTATTTGCTTGGATGAGTGACATGTCAGTCCTTGTCCTATCTGGCTGGTCAAACAAGTTTTGACTAAAGGGAATCTTTAGGGAATCTTCTTGTAGGAATCTCAAAATCACATGGTGAGGTACCATTGGAAAGCTCTCATTGAGACAAGCCTAGATAAGGGAAAGCCAAGCTTTCCTTTGTTGGCCGGGGGGGGGGGGGGGGGAGATCAACACATGTTTGAGCCTAATTTGTTCTTTTAGGCTTGCAAAATGACCTCTGAAGGTTTCAGGCATATTTTGATTTCTGCCCTATAGTAAGACATATAGATGTTTCTTAGGTCTAATAAGAGAAGTCTCAAACATACAACTCAAAGGACAAATTATTGAGAAATGGAAAGATGTGTTCAATGAATTTCAAGATATCTTTCTAGATAATTTATCCTCAAGTTTACCACCAAAAAGGAGAGTAGATCATAAAATCAAGATACTTCCTAAGAAGACACCTCCTTGTAAGGCCTTATATTGACTATCACCTCATGAGTTGAAGGAGTGTAAGGCTCAAATCAAGGATATGCTATAGAAAGGAATTATCCAATACAATGTTTTACCATATGGAGATCCTGTCTTGTTTGTGAAGAAGAAAGACATGACATTATGTATGTGCATTGACTATCTGGGACTAAATCAACAAAAAATGAAGAAAAAATACTCTTTACCTCACATGGATGACCTGTTTGATCAACTCAATAGGGAAAAAGCACTTCACCAAACTTGATCTATGGAGCAGTTACAACCAAATCAAGATTGTGGAGAAAGACATATACAAAATTACCTTTTGAACAAGGTATGGTCACTTTGAGTACCTAGTGATACCGTTTGGTCTCACCAACGCACTAGTCACTTTCATGAGTTTGATGAATGATATATTTTTTCCATAGTTGGATAAATCTATTATCATTTTCATGGTGACTTCTTAGTCTATAACACAATGATGATGGAGCACAAGAAATATCTATGAAAAGTCCTTTAGGCTTTATGACAAAATCAATTGGATGCTAAGATCTCAAAATGCACATTTGGCAAGTCTAAAGTAGACTACTTCAGGCATAGAGTAAGTGTAGAAGGTATCCAAGTATAAATAGATAAAATGTTGTTAAAAAATTGGAGTACTCAAGAAGATTAAGAGTACTCAAGAGTTTCTTGGTATTGACGAGGTTCTATCATCAATTTGTCAAGGACTCCAAGGTTGCACAACCTCCAACGATATTACTTATCAAGGGAAAGAAGTGGATGTGGAGAACCTTTCAACAAATTGAAAGTCGCATTACTATGAGCACCAAACTTGAAATGGTATGACCCAAAACATCCAATCAAGTTGGCTAAAGATGCATAAGGCATCACAATAAGAGTAGTCCTACAACAAGAATTGAATGATAGATGGCACCTAGTTGCATATTTCTCTTGAAAGTTATGCAACTATCATACTACCAAACAAGAAGAGTTGGCCATTGTCCTTGCAACCAAGCATTGGAAGTACTACCTTGGCAAGAAGGCATTTGTAGTGGAGACAGACCACAAATCTTTAGTCTACCCCAAGACAGAGAAAGATCTATCTTGTCACTAGATTTGGTGGATAAAATGGAGACAACAATTCAACAAGATGATCACATATGTGGAAGGCAAAAAGAAACTTGAAAATGCATTCATCCGAATGCTAATGGCAAAAATCTGGTGGTAGAGGTCAAGATGAACCTAGAATTCTAGGCAAGAATTCTTATAGCTACAAAAATTGATCCACAAATTGTAGGAGCTCAATCATCCAAAGGCATAACCAATACACAAAGACTCACATTTCATGATAACAAGTTATGAATTTAGGATACCACAAACATAAAAACCACCATCCTAGCAAAATGTCATGATCCTACCATTGCATGTCATGTTGGAGTGGACAAGACCTTAAATGTTGTCAAACTCCATTACTAATGGCCCAAGAAGAACAACAATACAAGGGAGTACATTCAAAGCTATCTACTCTATCAACAAAATAAAGTTTCTAATAATGCTCTTATAGGACCTTTCCTTACTCTTACACAACTCAAGAATAGGTAAGCATGGATCTAGTTTTTGAATTGCCCAAGACCACCTCAAAGTTTGACTCCATTGTAGTCTTTGTCAACCAACTAGCACCATGTGACTTAAATCCTATACATCCTACCACCAACGATGTGACTACTCTACAATTAGCTCAATTGTACTTAGTTGTAGTCTTTTCTCACCATGGCCTATCTCAAATGCTCATCATTAATAAAGCCACTCAGTTCATTAGTTTGTTTTAGAGAACACACTTTGGCATCTTTAAAACCAAACTGGCCATGTCCACGGCTTACCATCCACAAATTGATGGAAAAATAGAGTGGGTGAATTGTGCAATTAAGGACATGCTCTAGGGCTTCACCTTAGATGAGCAAGAGCATTGGGACACCTTACTTTCATTGGTAGAATTAGCCTACAACAATTCACTGAATGCATCCACACAAGTCACACCATTCTTCCTCATCTATGGAGAGCATCCTTTCACACCTTTGAGCTTGATGAAGACAAAGATTTTCCAAGTGGCTACCAAGGTTGACATTGTCAACACTTTTGTTTTTAGAATTGAATAGGTATGGAGAATGCTAAGTGCTAGTTGCGAATTGCCTAAAATTGACAAAATAATATATAGATGCATATTGTCAGCACATGGAGTTAAATATTGGGGATCAAGTCTAGTTGCCTACAACCAACCTCAAATTAGTTGGCCTTCATAAGCTCAAACCTTGTTTTATTGGGCCTTTTCCCATCCTTCATCAAATTGGCACAAGTGGCCTATCACCTCGAGCTACCATCATGCATGAAGATCCATCTTGTGTTTTATGTTTCTTTACTATGCAAATATGCATCCCAACTACTCCACTTTCCTTCCATACAAGAAGTTAGACCTTGTTCAACACTCATTGATGGCACAAAGGAATATGAAGTTGAATGTATTCTCTAGAAACACATCCATGGTACCCACCATCCATGTGTGGAATATCTTGTACATTGGAAAGGGTATCCATTGTATGAGGTAACATGGGAGCCAATAACCAACTTGACCCATGCATTGGTGTTAGTGCAATCTTTTGAGCAACAACTTTGTAATGAAGATGTTATGTCTTAAAAGGAGGGAAAGTTTGTAATAGCAATAACTAGACATATTATCTAGAGATGGAAATTCACTTTGTAATATCTAGAAGGATGTTATATATGGTAGACTAAGTAGATCAAATAGAGGTGTCACCAAAAGAGTATTCCTCTAATAGAGTAGGAGCCAAAAGCACCCTGAAAAATTTAGAGCCAATTTTGGAGGCCTAAACATATGAATTAGGCCTCAAAAATGGAAAGATTCCTCCTCCTTTGGACAAAAAATCTTACCTTCTCCCGCCATTGTTTGTCTCATTGAGAGCTTTCAAATAGTACCTCACCTATATAATTTTGAATTACTTATAGGAAGATTCCATAAAGATTCCCTTTAGTCAAACTTGTTTGACCAACCAATAGAACAAGAACAAACATGTCACCCATCCATGCAACTAATCTAAAGGTGGAGTTTGCTGATATGTCATCAATCCATATATCTGATCCAAGGGTGGAGCTTCCTTTGAGTGATCCTCTTTGCTATAAATAAAGATAAGACGCTCCTTTGGGGCATTAGAGTATTGAGTATTGAGTATTGAGTGTTCAAGTTTATATTTTCTCTCTTGTGTTTCTCTTGGGGGTTCTAGTGTCCTAAAAATATTAAACAAGGAGTGCAATACGTGCTCTTAGCCTAGAGGAATATTAGTAGAGTTGGACCCCAAAGAAGAGAGGGGGGTAGATAAGTCTAATATTTTGAGGAGACCTTACAAGAAAACATAAGAAAAGAAACACAAAGCTTCCCACTCAATACTCTAGTGCCCAAAAGAACACCTTGTCTTTATTCTATAGCAAATAGGATTCACTCAAAGGAAGCTCCACCCTTGGATCAGATACATGGATTGGTGACATGTCATGAAATTTATTCCTAGATTGGATGCTTGCATGGGTGGGATGTCGGTTCTTTGATCAAAGAGAATCTTTAGGGAATCTTCTTGTAGAAATCTCAAAATTGCATGGATGAGGTACCATCAGAAAGCTCTCAATGAGACAAATAGCAGAAGTGGAATGGAAGGTCAGCATTTTCTTTCCCTTGGGATGAGAGAAACATTTTTGAAGCCTAATTCATTTGTTTAGCCTTCCAAAATTAGCTCTAGAGTTTTTAGGCTATTTTTGGCTTCTACCCTATTAGTAGAATTACTCTTTTGGTGACACCTTTATCTAATCTAACACCTCTAACACCTCTATAACATCCTTCCAGATGCTACTTAGTCAATTTTTACTTCTAGATACTATGTCTAGCTATTGGTATTACAATAATTAAGATTATCCTAATTTTTCACACTTTTGAAGGCATTACAAACAACATCAATGGCTCCTAGATGTCCTTGTGAATGTGTAGTAGGTGGTGATGTAGAGCATGATGGACTAAATACTAGTCAACCACTTATTTCTATAGAGATTGTGTCTAGTACAATGTTAGAGCCGGCTTAGTTGATTATACACTCTCCTTTGTTCTTGGCCAATGACATGTTTACATGAGAGTTGATCTCCAATGTTTTGGTTGGCTGCCTCTTTTGATGGTAAGAATGGTGTGATTCTTGCTTCTAGAGCAGAGGTGGTCATTGGTGGAGTAAACCTAGGTAAGGACCATGACATCCATTTGACTACTAGTAGCGTATGACAAGCAACAATTGGTAGGTTGGAGGAGCTAGACCTATATTTGAGCAAGCTTAGTTAACACTTAGAGTTGTCCTATTGCATAACCAAAGTAGGATTTTTACTTTGGTAGGTCTATACACCATAGATGGTCTTATTAGACTCTAGTGCACATTCCCTTATGTTGGGAGAGGCTAAATTTGTGGGTCTTGGGCTATGGAAGACCAATGTGGAGAGGTGTCCATTTTAACTTCAAACATCTCTAGGGTGGTTCTACAAAATACATCCCATGGTAGGAGCTCATTGTCAAGATTTAGCTTGGTTATTTGACTAATAGTTTCATAGTAAGAGCTCAGGCCATTGCAATAGTAGCAAGGTCTTATGATGTACTAGTTGGTGGAGTAGTGTTATACTCCATGGGTTTTAGCATTGACTATTAGGAGGAGATAATTTCCTCTAGATCAAATGAAACATATATATATTACTTGTCAATGCACTTTAGTAGTGGTAGTCTTGGCTCACTACAATCAAGGACCATGGCATGATATCAATTTTTGCTTCAATAGTTTTATTAATTGTCCTAGTAAGTTATTGGAGTGGAACGCCCATGCAGAGGACACCCTAGTGCTAGAGTAGATCACTTGGTGATCTACTCTAGCATCAAGTGGTGTCTTACTATCCACTTTGGATGCTTGATTGTGGAGTTCTGATGAGACCTTGTAGCAACATATATATTAGTTGGCTTACTAGGCTTAGAGTGGAGTCTTTGTATCATCAATGGACCAATTTGAGTAGGAGCCTCCAAAGTTTATTACTTTGTTATCTTTGAATACCACACTTATTGCTTGTCAATATCTAGTGGAGTAAGTATGCCTATTGGATTTCTTTGGTGTTATCATACTAGACTAGCTATAGTATTGTTGGAAGATATATGTGTTTAGAGGTACTTGTATGAGGAGAGAGATGAGATTGCTAGATAACTCTCTCTATATCATCTGGCACACTTAGCTTATAGATATCCAAAGTTATTATTGATGTTAGTTGTCAAGGATTACCAGAAGACCCTACCATCAAACGTTTCCTTGTTGGAAGTATAGGATTTGGAAAGACATGGTACCATTCATTTGGTGATTTTTAGATGTCCATGTTAGGGAATACATGTTCTAGACAAGGTCAAGGTCTATAAGATCCAAATTCTAGTATATTTTGGGAGATGCTATCTATATTGAAACATCTCTAGGTTCATTTGTTAGTTTCTCTAACATACATTTTGGAGAATGTCTCCTTTGATGGATGATTCTTAAATATGGGCAATGGCAAGTACACATCAAGTTTGGTCTTGGATTGGACATGCCATGTTCTTAGATGTTGCCAAAGTTTGATTACAAGCTCATTGTCTTTGTCCTGGTGGATGAAACCTTACCTAGAGAGGTTTTACAACATACCTATGATGGTACTCAACAACCATCACATCTGACTATTGATGATATCTTGATATTGGATGCAAGTCTCAAATAGTGGTAGTGGTAACGGTGAATCTTTTTGAGTAGCATACAGTAACTTTACTCACACTCATGATTTTCCCAAGCCCCCATGCTTTTCAAGAGGAATGTCTTGGACTTGTTTGGTACTCATTTACAATAGTAGTTGGTGGAGCTTAACATCAATGAGAGAGCAAGAAATGATTTTCCATATCAATATTACTACCATTTTAGCATTGTTAGAGGTATCCAAGCATCAAATTTAGGTGAAGCTATGGACCTAGACTTTTTGACCTAGTTTGTGAGCCTTGGATTGATTGAGTAGTACTACATCATCACTAGGACACTTATGAGCTTTGTACCTATTGAGATGATTCATGCACATATTAGGGGTGATGGGTAGAGTGGGTATGGTATTCTTGGGACAAAATCAATGACTCCTAGCAAAAGTGGTCTAATTGGGGTACATCAAAGTGAGCAAGGTCTACTTGGGATACACCATTGCTCTACTTGGGAGGCAACTAGAGGACGTGTGGAGCTTGCAACTAGAGTAGAGTGAATTTTGCTCTGAGGTTGTGGACTCTAGCAATTGAAGGCATAAATATTGCTTTCAAGGCCTTGATATAGTAGCTAGTTAGTGTGTCTTCCATTTCTATGTCAGTTACAAAGGATACTTGGGAGCCAAACATTGGACCCAAGCTTAAAAGAGGAGAAAGACAAAGAGTTTGGAGGTTCTTGAGGAGCTACACAAGTTGTTTTTCCTTGAAGGATTTAGGTACTCTAAAAGGACCTAGTATTTGGATTGAGATAACTAGTGCTATACTAGTTTTTTCAATGTCTCTACAAATATAATGACATGGAAAGAGCCTTGATTTAGAGCCAAAGTAGAGACCTTTTTGATATTGATTTGGTGGAGATTTCACATGTATAGTAAGCTTTAGCTACAATGATGGTAGCCAAGAAGGTTGATGATCACACTAGCATGAGGGAATTCTCTACTTCTTGCTCCACTCCACTCTCATTATCTTTGGCTTCTTCTTCTAAAGACTCCTCCAATACATGTGGTTTCTTCTTTGCCTTTTTGGCTTTCACCTTTGTTCTTGTGGGTGTTTCTCTCTTCAATTTTGTAAAAAACCAAAGAGAGCAATAGGAGAATGGAAGACCAAAGAGTGGAATATCACATTGGGAGGGAGGAAAATTTGAATGCTTAGCATGAGCTTTGGTTTTAATATTTATAGGGAATATACAATGCTCTTGGGAAGCTTCTTAAAAGCCACTTTCTTAGAGTGCAAGCT
This sequence comes from Lunularia cruciata, assembly GCA_948567375.1. Lineage (NCBI taxonomy): Eukaryota > Viridiplantae > Streptophyta > Marchantiopsida > Lunulariales > Lunulariaceae > Lunularia > Lunularia cruciata. The sequence continues at coordinate 63,287,705 of OX419758.1, forward strand.
AAGCTACCCGAGAAGTTTCCCAAGAAGCTTATTTTGAGAATCTTCCTACTTGGCATGCAAGCTAAGCTAGTCGGGAAGTTTCCCAAGCGGTTTATATCTAAAATCCATCTACTTGGTGTGCAAACTAAGAGTGAGGAAGATTCCTAGAAGCTACATCCTTGGCATACACAATACTTAAAAAATACCAAGAAGCTTCCTAGGTAATTCTAGAATATTCTTAGATTTCTTGGCTAATTTGGCATATTTTCTATTTCATTAGCCACTACTACTTCCATATTGTTCTATATTCCTCCACTGCTAATTGGTGATGTCTTCATTGCCAAGGAATTTTCAAACTCTTGTAGGGCTCTTGGTGTATTGTGGAGATGAGAAAGAGGCTCCCATGTAGAATCATGAAGGAGATACCTCTTCCAAAGGACTTTGTACTCAAGATCATTGGCGATCATGTTGGATGGTAAGATGTGCAAGTATATGATCAACTTCATACTCCTCATGATATTTTTTAGGGATGGGAGGAGGGAGGAGTTGAGTGTGGGTCAGAAAATGACAATGGGTCAAAAATAAACGGTTTGAGTTTGAAACATGGAAGACATGATGGATCTGTATATGACTAGGGAGAGCAAGTTGGTAGGCAAAGAGAGAAATAATCTGAGTAATCTCAAATAGACATATCCAATTGGGAGCAAGTTTGCCCTTAATTAAGAAAAAAGGTAGAGAAGCCAATACTTGCTTGCTTGGAATTATTGTAGGTAAACTCAATAGTTACAAGACAAGTATTTGAATCAGTATGGTGAATATTGAGAAAAGCACATAGTATTTCCTCCAAAGTGCAATTTGCTCATTTTGATTGTCCATCAATTTGAGGATGATAAGCTATAGATAATGCAAGCTTGGTACCAAGCACTTTAAGTCATTCCCAAAATTTACCAATAAAGCAAAGATGTCAATAAGAGATGAGGACCCTTGGCATCCCATTGTGCTTGAAGATAGTATTTAAGTAAATCTGGGCCAATGTTGGAGGATTAGTGATATCCATGGTAGTTGCCAAATGAATATGCTTATTGAGCTTATCAACAAATGTTATGATGGTCATATGGCCCAGGTCTAGCTTTGGAAAGGATGTAATGTGTTCTAAGCTTACATGTTCTCAGCATGTAGATGGAATTGTTAGTAATTGAAGAGTCTACTTGGCTTTTGGTTATTGGCCTTGGTGTGTTGGCAGCTCTCACAAAGTGTAATACCCCGAGGATAGGAGACCTGAAGAGAAACACACCTTGAGAACACACCCTTTTGCACTCAAACTCCGATGCCCCAAAGGAGCACCTTCTCTTTATTATATAGGCAAAGCGGATCTCCTCCAATGAAGCTCCACCATATGATGAGGTACATAGATAGGTGACATGTCAGCAAGCTCCACCCTTGGATTACTTACTTGGATGGGTGACATGTCGGTCCTGGTCCTATCTAGTTGGTCAAACAAGCTTGACCGGAGGGAATCTTTTAGGGAATCTTCTTGTAGGAATCTCAAAATCATGTGGGTGAGGTACCATTGGAAAGCTCTTGATGAGACAAAGCAAGGGGGAGGGAGGGCCATAATGTGTACATTTTCAAGGCCTAATTCATCCGTTTAGGCCTCCAAAATTGCCTTCCAAGATTTCAGGCATATTTTGGTTCCAACTCTATTAGTAGAAGTCCCCTTTTAGTGATACCTCTTTCTGATCTATTCAATCCATCTTGTGTAACATTCTTCTAGATTTTACCAACCCAATTCTCACCTTCAAATCATATATCTAGTTATTGGTTCTAAGGTTTTCAAATCTATTTCGGTTTTTTGCCCTATTAGTAGAAGTACCCTTTTAGTGATACTTCTATCTGATCTATTTTGACCATCATGTATAACATCTTACCAAACCGAATTTCACATCTAGATCATATGGCTAGCTCTTGGTATTACACAAGATTGGACAAACTCTCAACCCTCTTGTGCCATGCAGGGCCACCAACATTGATGTTGTAGGGTACCCAAAGTCTGTCCACATCTATGTGATCAGCGATTGGTAAATCATGGGCTTCTTGACAGTACACACATCATAGATCACCCTTGGTTAGAACATAGATTTGATTCTCACAAAATAGAAAGTCTTCCTTGAAGGAGAAAGTGTTATATTCATTGTTGTCTGGTGCAAGAGGACATTGTGCGATTGGAAAGAAAGGCCTTATTGTAAAGCGGTCCTAAACTTGATTTGGACTTTTGAGTCAATTGACATTGTTGTAATTGTCACTATGATGAGAGATTCAAGAAGAGTTTTCAAATCATGTCATCATGAAAAGACATTGGGGATGAAATGGAACATATCAAGCTTGTACTTAATTTTGATGTCAAATAATGGTTCTTTCCATTGATGATGTAGACTCTTCATATGCTCCAAAAGTAGTGTCTGCAACAAAGGTTTGTGATCAATGCGTATGATCATCTAGTTTCCCAAGAGATAAAGGCTCCATAGCTTGGTGGCATATATTGCAGCTAGTTGTTTTTTATCTCAAGTAAATTAATTCCTTTATATGGTGTTTATAGGTGAGACACAAAATTAATTGGATGTAACTTATTTGAAAATTCTTGTTGCAACATAAATCCACTAGCAAAGTTAAAAGTTAGATGCTTCTAACTTTGCCATTGGAGTTGTGTTGCAAAATCAACCACACAAGATGTTTGAAGATCATATGATTGAAGAATGGGTCATGAAAACTCCATATGCTTTAGTTTCTTAAATGTCATTTTGTGCTTGGTGGTCCATTGAAAGCTTGAGGTCATCTCCAAGAGATCAGTCAATAGTGTGGCCACATGAACATAATAGTGGATGAACCGTCGGTAAAAAATTGCCAATCCACTGAATTCTTGCACTTCTATGGTATCCTCGGGAGTAGACCAATCAGTAATGCTTAGCGTTCTCCATCCCTTGTTGGATTCTAGAAACAAATGTGTTGACTGCATCGACCTTGGTAGCCACCGGACGGATCTTCATCAAGCTGGATGGTGTGAAGGGATGCTCACCATACATGAGGAAGAATGGGGTGACTTGGGTGGATGCATTCACTGAATTGTTGGACACGAATTCCACCAACGGGAGTAGGGTGTCCCACCTCTCTTGCTTTTCTAAGGTGAAGTCTAACATGTCTTCAATAGTGCGATTAGCCCACTCGGTTTGTCCATCTGTTTGTGGGTGGTAAGCTGTGGACATGGCCAACTTGGTGTTGAAGGAACCAAAGAGGGTGCACCAAAACAAACTGGTGAATTGAGTTCTCCTATCGGTGATGAGTACTCAAGACATGCCATGGTGAGAGAAGACTGCATCTAAGTATAATTGAGCAAGTTGTGGAGCGGTCACCTCCTTGGTGGTAGGGCGACATGAATCATTTTGCTGAGCCAGTCCACAAAGACCACAATGGAGTCGAATCCTGATGTGGTCTTGGGTAATTCATAGACAAGATCCATACACACTTGTTCCCAACGATGTGTAGGAGTGGGGAGAGGTTGCAATAGCCATGCAGGAGCTTGATTAGAAGCTTTCTTCTTTGACAAAGTAAGCAACTACGCACATAGTCCATCACATCGTTGCTCATCTTGGGCCAATAGTAATGACGTTGGACTGCATCCAAGGTCTTGTCCACTCCAACATGACCTGCAATGGCTGAATCATGACATTCCGCTAGAATGGTGGTGCATAATTTTGGGACATTTGGAATCCATAATCTGCCATCATGAAAGGTGAGTCCTTGGGTGCTGGTGATGCTTTGGATGATTGCCCTTCTACAATCTATGGATCAATTTTTGTAGCCGCTAAAATCTCTAGCCAGAATGTAGGGTTAATCTGAACCTCTGCCACCAAATTGTTTGCCATTGGCATGTGGGTGAATGCATCTGCAAGTTACTTTTTACCTTCAACGTAGGTGATTGTCATGTTGAAGCATTGTCACCATTCTGCCCATCGAATCTGGCGACGAGATAGATCCTTCTAGCGTCTCAAGGTAGACTAGAGGTTTGTGGTCTGTCTCTACCACAAATGCTTTCTCGCCTAAATAGTGCTTCCAATGCTTGGTTGCTAGGATGATGGCCAACTCTTCTTGTTCTATGGTGTGGTAGTTGCGCTCTGCTAGTAACAAATTTTGAGAGAAATATGCAATGGGATGCCATCCGTCATGCCACTCTTGTTGTAGGACTGCTCCAATTGCTATGCCTGATGCATCTATAGCCAATTTGATTGGATGTTTTGTGTCATACCACTTCAAGATTGGTGCATGTAGCAAGGCGGCTTTCAATTCTTGAAAGGCCAACTCTTGTGCGGTTCCCCATGTCCACTTCTTCCCCTTGCCAAGCAGTGTTGTTAAATGTTGTGCAACCTTGGAGAAGTCCTTGACAAATTGATGATAGAATCCCGTCAAACCCAAGAAGCTCTTGAGTTGAGTCTGATCTTCTGGGGCACTCCACTTTTGAATGATCTCTATTTTATCTGTCAATACTTGAATACCCTCTGCACTTACTCTATGCCCCAAGTAGTCTACTTCAGACTTGCCAAACTCACACTTTGAGATTTTGGTATACAATTGATTCTGTCTTAGATATCTGGAGGACTTCTCGTAGATGTTGTTTGTGTTCCGTCATCATGCTACTATATATTAAGATGTTATCCAGGAAGATGATGACAGACTTATCCAAATATGGACAAAATATGTCATTCATTAGACTCATGAAAGTGGCAGGTGCGTTGGTGAGACCAAAAGGCATCACGAGATACTCAAAGTGGCCATACCTGGTTCGAAAGGCAGTCTTGTACACATCCTCCTCTGCAATTCGGATTTGATTGTAACCGCTCCACAAATCTAGTTTGGTGAAGTGTCTTGCTCCATTGAGTTGATCAAATAGATCATCCATGCGAGATAAGGGGTATTTTTTCTTCATTGTTTGTTGATTGAGACCCCAATAGTCAATGCACATGCGCATTATATCGTCTTTCTTCTTCACAAACAAGACCGGAGCTCCATATGGTGATATGCTAGGTTGGATGAACACTTTTTGCAGCATATCCTCAATTTGATTCTTGCACTCCTCCAACTCATGAGGTGATAGGCGATATGGGGCCTTCTAGGGCGGTGTCTTCCCCGGGAGTGTCTCAATTTTATGATCTACTCTCCTTTTTGGTGGTAATCCTAAGGGTAGATCATCAGGAAAGACATCTTGAAACTCATTTATGACATCCTTCAATTTCTCAAGAATTTATCCCTCGAGTTGTGCACTCCAGACTTCTCTTATTAGACCCATGAAACACCTATCCGTCTTCCAGATAGTTGTTGTCCCTATGACATAGAGAGGCAATTCTTTCTTATGTAATTTTTCTTTAACCCCAATGATCGACCATTGGTGGGTTCTCACTACTTTCTTCCTCCAATCTACCATAGGGTTGTAATGCTCCATCCATGGCATACCTAAGATTGCATCATAACGAGCTAATTGTATCACTTGCCACTCAATTGCTTCTTGATATTTTCCTATAGAGAGTGTCATCCGTCTAGGTAATGATTCAATCCTCTTTGTTTTTCCGTTAGGTAAATCTACTTCTTCACTATCATCTCTCTCTAGATCCATTCCCAATCTTATTGCAATAGAGTGAGACAGGAAATTCTCTATGGCTCCCGGATCTATTAACACTCTCACTGGATTGCCTTTTAGGACCCCATTCACTACAATCAATTGTGAGGTTGCCTTTTGGTACCTTTTTCCGCTCGTCTTCTTCCCTCCCTTGCTTTTTTGCTTCCTTATTGAGCCAGTAAGGCCACGAGGTAAATTACTGACGATCTTCATTTTCCGAAATGGTTTCCACCTCCTCTTCTTCAATGCGTCTCTCCATGTTGTTCAAAGATCGCTTATATGAAGATCGAGGGCCTCTAGGAAGTTGAGCACGACACTTGGTAGATATATGCCCAATACAACCACAATTGTAACAATGGCGTTGTTCTCCTCAAGGTCCTTCTCCTCGTGGGACTCTATCTCTCCGTTCTTCTACCCATCCCCGTTCTCCTTGAAGCAGTCGTGCTCCTCGGTCTTGAAACCTAAGGTTGCCCAATAGGTGGAATTGGGCAACCTTAGGTTTCAAGACTGGTCCAATTGGTCCACCCATGGGTGACATTTCTGCCCGATAATGTTGAGGTGGAACTACTCCTTCACCTCCACCTAATGCTCCTACTTTCTTTGCACACAAGCAATGGCTTCAAATATCGTGTGAGGATTTTGTACCATGACTTCTTGGTGAATCCGCTCCTTCAACCCTCGTTTGAAATTGTCGAGAGCCTCTATTGGACTCATGTTGGTTATTGCGACTTGTAGATCCAGAAATGCTTCCACATACTCTTGTATGTTATTCTTCTATTTCAATCCCCATAGTCGGATCCGGGCTATTTGCACAGAATCCACCGATTGGAAATTCTTAAGCAATCCTTCTTGCATTGTTGTCCATGTGACCTCCCTTCTCTTGGCCAACATGGATCGTTCCCAAGCGTCGTACCATATGAGAGCCTTATTGATCAAGTACCCACATGAAAACACGCGTGTAGCATGCTCGGTGATCTCTATTGAGAACAACAAAAAATATTGATTCATTCTCAAGATCCAGTTCTCCACTACTCCCATCATATGTTGCCCCTTGTAAGACTTGATGTTGCAGGTCTTCTTCATCCAGAGTAGTAATGTGGCTTCATCATTGATAGGGTTTGTAGGCACGGGGCCTCTCCGAGTACTTTAGTCGCATGTATTAGATTTTGAGATGACTTTTCTTCTTGCATTGCTTGATCGTTCCTGAGGGTCTGCACTTGACTTTGTAATGCCTCCATGGTCATCTTAATCTCTCAAAATTTGTTCAACATCCCCTACATTCCTTGCACCAACTCTTGCAACTACGGATCCATGGTTCCTGTAACACTCGATTGCTATACCCTAAACTTCAATAGAGAGTTAATATGATCACTCTAGAGGGCACACAAACTATTAGAACTACCATTGGGACCTCAGAAACTACCACTCATTGGTAATATTCATCACCAAAATTCCTGACCATCAAATCCCTAAACATCACTTTAGGTCTCACTACATAATGAATTTCTACTTGAGTGTTAAAAGGGAAAGGATTTGGGACATTCAAATCCATCACAGCAAAATGTAAATTGTCAAATCCCACTCTCTATTGTAAATCACTACAGGCAAAATCACTGGATTTGGCAAATTCATTATTGTATCCATGAACTTTGCTCCAAAGTGAAAAACTAAATACACTCTCACTTGCTCATGCTGAATGTAAATAATCTTGATGTTGAATGGATTCAAGAATGGAAAGTGAGGCACTGGATACTGTCCTCCCGGAGCATCCATTCTATCCTCCTAATCTACCAATTACACCACAATGTCTCTCCTTAAAATTACTCAATCTCAATAGCCCATGTTCTTCCAAGAGGGGTGATCCGCTCTCTTGGACAACACCTACTTTGATACCATTGTAATACTCTGAGGATAGGGAACTTGAAGAGAAACACACCCTTTTGCACTCAAACTCCGATGCCCCAAAGGAGCACCTTCTCTTTATTATATAGGCAAAGCGGATCTCCTCTAATGAAGTCCACCATAGGATTAGGTACATAGATAGGTGACATGTCAGCAAGCTCCACCCTTGGATTACTTACTTGGATGGGTGACATGTCGGTCCTGGTCCTATCTGGTTGGTCAAACAAGCTTGACCAGAGGGAATCTTTTAGGGAATCTTCCTATAGGAATCTCAAAATCACGTGGGTGAGGTATCGATGGAAAGCTCTCGATGAGACAAAGTAAAGGGGAGGGAAGGCCAGCATTTCCTTTGGTTGGGGGGGGGGGAGGTTTGCACATTTTCAAGGCTTAATTCATCCGTTTAGGCCTCCAAACTTGCCTTCAAAGATTTCAAGCATATTTTGGTTCCAACTCTATTAGTAGAAGTCCCCTTTTGGTGATACCTCTTTTTGATCTATTCAGTTCATCTTGTGTAACATCCTTCCAGATGTTACCAACCCAATTCACACCTTCAAATCATATGTCTAGTTATTGGTTCTAAGGTTTCAAATCTATTTCGGTTTTTTGCCCTATTAGTAGAAGTACACTTTTGGTGATACTTCTATCTGATCTATTTTGACCATCATGTATAACATCTTACCAAACCAAATTTCACATCTAGATCATATGGCTAGCTCTTGGTATTACACAAGATTGGACAAACTCTCAACCCTCTTGTGCCATGCAGGGCCACCAACATTGATGTTGTAGGGTACCCAAAGTCTGTCCACATCTATGTGATCAGCGATTGGTAAATCATGGGCTTCTTGAAGGCACACACATCATAGATCACCCTTGGTTGGAACATAGATTTGATTCTTACAAAATAGAAAGTCTTCCTTGAAGGAGAAGTGTTATATTCATTGTTGTCAGGTGCAAGAGGACATTGTGCGATTGGAAAGAAAGGCCTTATTGTAAAGCGGCCCTAAACTTGATTTGGACTTTTGAGTCAATTGACATTGTTGTAATTGTCACTATGATGAGAGATTCAAGAAGAGTCTTCAAATCATGTCATCATGAAAAGACATTGGGGATGACATGGAACATATCAAGCTTGTACTTAGTTTTGATGTCAAATAATGGTTCTTTCCATTGATGATGTAGACTCTTCATATGCTCCAAAAGTAGTGTTTGCAACAAAGGTTTGTGATCAATGCGTATGATCATTTAGTTTCCTAAGAGATAAAGGCTCCATAGCTTGGTGGCATATATTGCAGCTAGTTGTTTTTTATCTCAAGTAAATTAATTCCTTTATATGGTGTTTATAGGTGAGACACAAAATTAATTGGATGTAACTTATTTGAAAATTCTTGTTGCAACATAAATCCACTAGCAAAGTTAAAAGTTAGATGCTTCTAACTTTGCCATTGGAGTTGTGTTGCAAAATCAACCACACAAGATGTTTGAAGATCATATGATTGAAGAATGGGTCTTGAAAACTCCATATGCTTTAGTTTCTTAAATTTCATTTTGTGCTTGGTGGTCCATTGAAAGCTTGAGGTCATCTCCAAGAGATCAGTCAATAGTGTGGCCACATGAACATAATAGTGGATGAACCGTTGGTAAAAATTGCCAATCCACTGAATTCTTGCACTTCTATGGTATCCTCTGGAGTAGACCAATCAGTAATGGTCTTGATTTTCTCCCCTATATTCCTTAATGTAGCCCATGGGTTCCATCTTGATTCTCTTTGATGAGACCTTTATGACCCAAGAAGGTAAATTCCTTTCGCCAAAAGGAATACTTTGACTTCATGTAGTAAAACTAAACATAGTCATCTTAGGACTTCTTGGACATGATTTTTGTATTTTACCTCCATCTTGCTATAGATTAAAATATTATTTAAGAATAACACCATTACCAATCCAATAGCCCATCTAACACCCAATGCATCTTATCCATGAAGATTACTAGAGCACAAGTGAGCCCAAAAGGTAGAAGTATCCATTCAAAATGCCCATGCCTTGTCCAAAAGGTAATATTTTCCACATCCTCCCTATCAATGGTTATCTACCATTAGCCACTTCAAAGATCCAACTTGGAGATGTATTGTGCTTCACACAATTGATCTAACGAGTCATCAATTTAAGACAAAGGATATGCCTGTTTTATTGTTTTTTTTATTAAGGCCATGGTAGTCAATACAAATCAAAGTCTCCATCCTTCTCTGGTACAAAGAGTATTGGTGCTCCCCACAAAAATGTACTATGGTATATGAAATCTTTCTTCAACAACTTGGTCAATGTTATTTGAAGCTCCCATAACTCCTTTGGTGAGAGCCTAAAGATTGGTCTATTCACAAGAGTACTACTTGGGAATAGCTTGATCTTGAAAGGCATACCTTGATAAGAGGGTAACAAAACTTTTGGCATATCATCCAAAAAAAAAACATTTGTAAACTCTTGAGCTATCGGATCAACCATTATTTGATGAGGCTTTTGGCTCTCACTTCTTGTGTAATTGCTTGATTCACAATTCAAAAACAAGAATATCTTTCTCCAAAGCTTTCTCTATGGTTGCTTTATTGACAAACTTCTCATGTTAGGATTGAATATCCTTAAGTGTCTAACTTAGAGGTGCTAGACAACCTATTTGATAATTCTTACCTTGGTGTTGTACTTGAATTTATCATCAGATCCAATCAAATTAAACCTTATAATGTTCAAGCCAAGGTAAACCTAGAATGATATTATATTGGAGAGACATGACTACAAACCTCATACATTTCATATGCTCCTTCTTAATCTTGAATGTAATAGGATGTGAGGTATGGAATGTACAACCTTTCTACTATCTATCATCATCAATCTATTTCCAACTATTGGTTTGATAGGAATACCTTATACCTAATTCCTTTACTAATTATATGGGCATGCAATTTGTCGTGCGTATATACATCGCTACACAACATACATCGCTGTCAACATCATACACTATAAAAGCACAACTCACACATAAGTCATACATAGACTCTAAAGTGCCACAATAATCAGATTGCTTAACACTCTCAACTCAACTCAACTCAGATCAGTACTTGATCTGTCCCTCTATAAACTGCCAACAACTAGGCACTGATTACAGTCAAGCCACACCCACTCAAGCATAGAGAATCCAGGTGACGCTCGCCGGCCTCTGTCCACCATAGCCAGGAACTCGAAGGCTCAACATCAGAGAAGTGAGCTCTCTGGAGCTCACTTCGAAACTATACCCCTTGGACTCAAGCTAGCCTTGAAACCCTAACGGTCCCACTGATGGCACACTCGACGGTGCAAACGGTGCCAAAGTGACGGTGGGCCCCACCGTGAAGTGAGCACCCCGAACACAAAATCTAACCGTCGGAAAGTAGTCCCTGAGAAACTGCTAGAATAACTCTAACTACCATCACTGGAACTCCAGTGTCCGAGCATCTTGATGCGGAACTACAAATGGCGTGACAGCTGTCGTGCGTATATACATCGCTACACAACATACATCGCTGTCAACATCATACACTATAAAAGCACAACTCACACATAAGTCATACATAGACTCTAAAGTGCCACAATCGCCCCCCTAGCTGGCGGTTAGGTCCCTCGAACTCCAGATAGCCATCTACTCTAAGTATATGGTATACCCTCTAATGGGCAAAGATCAGGAGGCCGGGTGCTATGGAGCCCCATCGTTAGTCGCCTGTCTGCAATCTATACCATATAAAGAATGAACTAGCTATAGGTCAAGTACATCTAGGACATAACCACTATCCCTGAGGAACCACCATGAGGGGAGGAGTCATACATGCCATATGCCATCCTCTCGAACAGCTATCACACACTAACATAGAAGCAGCTCCACCAGAAGAGCCACATAACATACACCTCAAGCCTGCACGTACAAGTGCCAAGCTTGGGTCCATAGTACCATCAATGTTTGGAAGGTGGCATGGCGCACAATTGCGCACATGATCCTTCCAAACAACACCATCATGTCCTTCTAACACAAGGACTCCAGATGGCAAAACCTCATGCACTCTCAAGATAGTGCGGCCTGTAGAAACATCAAGTGTCGTCGGTGCTGTCTGCTGTAGATATACATAGTCGCCTAGATGAAATCGACGGATCGAGGGTCTATAACCTCCTCCTCGAATGGTAGCATAGCGTAAAGTATCTCTATGCTGAGCAATCGCCAAGTTCTCAAAGGCCATCGGCATCACTCTCCGAAAGATCTCTGCCCGCTGAGAACATGCGCTCATCCATACATCAGGGTCATCCAAGTCCAAAACTACAGTAGCATCTCGACGAATGGCTGCAGGTAAATCTAGATCTCGTCCATAGAGTAGAAAGTATGGAGAGAAGGATGCTAAGGAGGCTTGCCGGCTGAACCGATAGCCCATGGCCAACCAAGGTAACTGGAGATCCCAATCTCCCAAGTGGCCTCTCTGCAAACCATACTTTCGCAATCCTCTCTTCACCGTCTGAACCACTCTCTCTGCTTAGCCATCTGCCTCAGGGTGATCTCGGGATGTAGTACGATGATCAATCAAAGCCTTGTCACATAAGACCTGAAACTCTCCCAAGAACTCTGTACCCTGATCAGTCAAAACCTCAGCTGGTGCACCAAAATGACTAAGAACTCGATCCAGGAACGAGTAAGCTGTCCCTTCACTAGACTTGTCAGGAAGTGCCACCAACTCAATCCACTTGGAGAAGTGCTCCACCATCACCAAAACATACCGATGATGTCTCACAGTCAGCGGTAAAGGTCCGGCAAAGTCCAAACTCCAACGGTAACCCAATCCCATGATAGGTAATGGGTGTAACTGTGGCGTAGGAGCATTGAATGATGCTCTAACTCGGTCACAAACCACACATCTGGCAACAAACTGTTGTACCTCGGTCTGCATACCGCGCCACCAATAATGACTCTGGAGTAAGCTATATGTACGCTTTACTCCAAAATGTCCTAGCTCCTCATGAGCATGACGGACCAACTGTGGTCTCTGTGATGGAAGTGGTACTACTCGCACTCTACCATCCTCCCATACACGCAAAAGGTGTCTACCCTCCAATCTGAACCGTCTGGCTTGCTGAAGAACACGGTCTCTCTCCTTGGCCCCAACTGTGCCACCCACAACACCAGTGCGAAGATAGTCCATCACTAAGACATCATCATGAATGTCTCACTGAACTGTACCAATATCTTCACTCTCTGGATCTGTGACCTCAATAACTCCTCCTGTATGCGCTGAGAGAGATACCACCAAAGTCTCTGCAAATATACACAGAAAGGCCGATGCATGCCAACCTGGCACCATCTCCTCATCTGTCTCACCATGCCAACGTGCTCCGGTCTGATCCTGCTGGCTGGGACATGGGTTTCTACTCAATCCATCTGCATCACGGTTCACCACTCCAGGTCTGTGAACAACCGTGAAATCATACTCCTGTAAAATCAGAGCCCATCGTGCAAGCTTCCCTAAAAGCTTGTCGGACTCCATCAACCACTTCAGCGGCTGATGATCAGTGACGAGAGTGAAGGGGTTACCAAATAGGTAACATCGGAAATGTGCTACTGCCTAAACTGCTGCCAAGCACTCTCCCTCATATGAACTATACTTCGCCTCCGCTGAATTGTTGGAGCGACTAGCATAGGCCACCACAAACTCCTTCTCCTCATCATCATGCTGGGTGAGCACCGCTCCAAGCCCCAACATACTCCAATCAGTGTGAACCTGAAATGGTCGTCCCCTGATTGGTCTCCTCAAAATAGGAGCAGATGTCAACCTCTCCTTGAGCTCTACAAAAGCTCTCTCCTGCTCATCTCCCCAACACCACTCCTGTGTAAGCTTGGTCAGCTTCGTCAAGGCCTTGGCAATGGCACTAAATCCTCTAACATAGCGGCGATAGAAGTTCACCAACCCAAGGAATGCTCGCACTCTACTCACATCCGTAGGCCGAGGAATACGTGCAATAGCCTCCACCTTGGTCTGCTGAACACCAAGTCCTCCGGGGTAGATAGTGTGACCCAAATACTCAACCTGCTCATGGAAGAACCTACACTTCCCAGGATGTAATTTGAGTCCATGAGATCTCAACCTCTCAAACACCTCCAACAACTGTCGCTCATGCTCCTCCACAGTAGTGCTATACACCAAAATGTCATCAATATAGCACCGAGCAAAATCCAGTCCAGCTAGGATCCTATCCATGACCCTCTGAAACTCAGCGGGAGCGTTCTTTAACCCAAATGGTAAGAACCTCCACTGATATAACACATCCTTGCCGTGAGGATCAATAGCCCAAAATGCTGTCTTGGACTTATCCTCCTCCCTGATCGGCAGCTGATGATATCCCGCTCGAAGATCCAAAGTACTGAAGACCTTTGCATGCCCAATCGCATCAAAAATCTCCTCCGGTGTAGGCATGGCATACCGATCAGCCCTGGTCTGTCGGTTGATAGGACGGTAATCTCCACACATCCGCCTATCTATATAGTTGCCATGCATATCCTTCTTGGCTGGCATCACTGTCGCTGATGCATACTCTCCATGTGAAATCTCCACCAAACCAGCCTCAAAAAGGTCACTACTCCGGCTCTGAATCAATGTCCTCTCCATCTCACTATATCGATAAGGATGTCGGAAAACAGGTGTGTCGTTAGTCAGCTCAATCCGTATACCAGGTCCCTTCAGAGCACCCAAATCCTTCATACTGAAGGCAAAACAACTCGTGTGACTCCTCAAGAACCTCCAAACCCTCCGTCTTTCCTCTCCAGTAAGCTTGGGTCCAAGATCTGGCTCCCAAGTATCCTCTGTAACTGTAGTAGGAGTGGAAGACGTACTGACTGGCTGCTACACTGGGCCCTTGGGAGCAATAGTGTCATGCTCCCGACCACTAGAGGTCCCAACCTCTGTGTGAAAAACTCCCTCCACTCTGGCTGCAAGCTCCATACGTCCTCTGGCTGCATCCCATGTGGGCCAAGGGTGTAATCCAAGTAGCCCACGCTCACCTGGATGGACTCCAAGTAGACCACTCTCCCTAGTAGCTACTGGATGTGTCCCAAGAATACCATGTCCACTCGGTCCATCGCCCCCAGCATGTGCCTGAATCGTCTCGATAGGCACAGGGCTCACAAGTGTCCGAGTGGTGATGCTTATCAAGCGCATCCTACGCTGCTCTGCCAAACCAAGGCTCACAATCCAGGTCAAACAGTTCAGGTCCATAGCCTGACCTAACACCTGACGCCTGGATGCCTCTGACACTGCTGGAACAGCGGTAATACCGGTGCGAAAACCCATCGCCCGCTCTCTCTCATCAGCATTGGGCTCCACCAACTGCTGTAACTGTGAGTCCCAAACAAGTCCAAGTCCTCCCTCTCGAAAAGCATGAGAGCCTGGGAAACTCATGAGTGTGGGAAATGCAGCTCTAGGCTGTCCAACTAGGTTCACCACTGCCATGGGTGACCTATCAGCCACTACCACTGTCTGAGACTGACGCCCAACATCCAAGATATCATCAACAAGAATGTGGTCCAGTCGCTGAATCCCATCATAAGCACGCTGTAGAACCTCTCTGGGTAAGAGGTTTGTCCACCAAAGACGAAGACGATGAGCCCGTGATCCCACTCTGGCTGCATCTAACAATACAGCAGGTCCTATCCATGAATGGACTTGATGTGTACTCGCCACCACTCTAGTGCGAGAATCACCCATCAATGGAACATTCTCCAAAAGGTAAGCTGGAGAAACAGACTGATGAACCTGGAGATGTCGTAGTATCCGTAACATCTCCCAAAACACAGCAGAACGAGGATCCTGAAGACCCAAACCGCGGCCCGCACGTGTGTGTCCCTGACATGGCCATCCAAAAATCACCAAGTGAATAGGCCCATGTCTCTCTAGGTCATGCGCTCCCAGTAAGGACATGTCTCCTGGTAAGGCCTTCTGGTAACCTCTGACTACTGACATCGGTAATAACTCCGGATACCGATAGGCCAAGTGTGCCACATGATGTAGAGAGACTCGCCTAGCAGTCTCATCTCTCTCTACATACAAGTACCTCTGTACTCCGATACCCGCCTGTAACACCACAGCTAGTCCGGTGCTGATCCCACCAAACAACTCCAATAGGCATATCCCCTCTACTGGGTACTGCCAAGCAATGAGTGTAGTATCCAGAGGTGTCAAAGCAATCGCCTCTAGAGGCTCATCCTCACACTCATCCCCTGATGGTACGAAGGCTCCACTCCAAGCCTGCTGCACCAACTGATCCGCATGCTGCTGCAATGCCTCCTCTGAACTCCACAATGGAACATCCAAGGTGGATGGAACAATCCCACTCGTACTCCATAGCCGAGTGATCTCCTCTGGTACTGGAGTATCCTCTGCATGGGCGTTCCCCTCCAACAAGTCACCAGGCCAAGTAACTGCACCGCTGAAAGCCAAAACTGATGTTGCCATGGTCCCGGACTGTAGTGAGCCAAGACTGCCACTACTAAAGCGTACTGGTAGGCGACATACCCGTCCCTCACCAGACTGCCAACCAGGTCTATAAGAGGCTGTCTCCTCCCAATAGTCAATACTGAAACCCATAGGGTATAACACTGCTCCCCCAACTAGCACATCATAGGACTCAGCTATCGTCGCAATAGCCTGAGCTCTCACCACCGAGCTATCAGTCGGATGACCAGGCTGAACCTGGACAACAAGCTCTCCACGTGTGATGTACTATGTCGAACCACCACCAAGAGATGTCTGGATCTGAAATGGACACCTCTCCACATCGGTCTTCCGTAACTCCAGACCAACAACTGCAGCCTTCCCCAACATAAGGGGCTGTGCACCAAAGTCTAACAAGACTCTCTGTGGTGTATAGACCTTCCCTGAAGGTCCTACCAAACAAAAGATCCCCCTCTGGTTATCCAATAGGACAACACCAGGTGTAAACCGCGCTCTCTCAAAGGCCGGTCTAGCTGGCAACTCCTCCAGTCTAGCCGCTGCTGCCTGCCATAAACCACTGGTCGCTGAACGGATCCCATGCTCCTCAACCAAGTCAGCTCTACTACCAACCACCTCTGCTCTAGTAGTAGGAACTGCACCATCCCTACTCTCACACAACGTGGCAGCCAACCGGAACACTGGGGCTGGGTCAACTCCCAATGTAAACATGTCACTGGCTGAAAATAAAGGATGCCGCATAATCAGCTGAGCCGCCCCCAACATCATGCTAGACTCAGTCTGTGTAGTAGCAGGTGGCTGACTAGCAGGTACTCCATCAGGTACTCCATCACCACCTACCACACCTGCACTGGGACGTCTAGGAACCATGGATGTCGTCTGCAATGTCTCAGATAGCGTGAAAGACTTGGGAAGTCTGACCTGTCTCCCAACCTCTCCTCTCTGTGGGTCCAACTCCACTGATGCTCCTCTAGGCTCTGGAGCACGTACTGCGCTCCTAGTCACTGCTGCAGATGCATCCACCTGTGCTGCTCCGCACATGAAGTCCAAAGCATCTCTATCACCAGCATATGAGGTGGAAGCCTCAGCACCTGAATCTGATCTCCTATGAGCAATAGCCATACTAGCCAATCTCTGCTCCAACTGCTCAATCCGAGTAGCCATAGCTGTGTCAGAAGTAAGGGCAGGTACTGCACCCCTACTAGGTGTAGATCCTCTACCACCACCTCTACCACCTCGTCCTCCATGAACTGGAGCTCCTCTACTACTTGCCATAGCAGCCCTACCACTCCGTAACTCCGGGTGTAGGTCAAAACACCGGTCACTAGTGTGACCAAATCTGTGGCAATGCTCACACTGCCTCTGTGCTGGCTGTGATGCACAAGAGGTATCAGGTCCGCTGCCCTGAGTACACTCTCTCCTATGGTGAGGTCCACCACAAGTCCAACAAGCAACACCACCACTCACTGGCTACTGCTGACCCGAAAATGAGGGTAAGGGTCTAACTCCACTAGGCCCTCCACTCGCTCCATAGGATCTGGGCTGTCCACCCTGTCCTCGAAAACCAACTGGGCGTGGTGCACTCTGCTGCACTCTAGAAGAAGTCACAACCGTGGATGAGGTCTCCCTACCAAATCCAGATGTCACCACTCTCTCCTCCACCATGTTGAGCTCAATACGCTTAGCCAAACCAAAGACTACTGCCAAAGTGGGCGAAGTAGCCTGCAACAACGTAGCATCACGAACTCTACGTCGCAACTCCTTGTCCAGTATCCCATACCAAAACTGGACTGCCTGGGCCTCAGTAACTCCCTGAGTGAAACTGATCAGCCGCCTCATGCGAGTATATGCCTCGCGTAGGCTCTCTCCAGCCTTCCGCTGGAACTCTTGCAAGCTCCTCAGCTTGTCAGTCCGCACTCCCTGGTAGTTCTGCCTCAAACATAGGAAGAACTCCACCATGGGGTTAAACCCCGGTACCACACCACCTCTTGCAGCGGTACCTCCACTCGTAGTAGCACTATCTCCAGCTAGTGCACCTCCACTAGCTCCACCAACACTCTCGAGCTAGAACTCGTAGGTACAGCCGACCTACTCCTGGCCACCAAACCTGAAGTGATGGAGACATAGTGTGGAGACCAATACTGTCTCCATAACTCAATCTTCTCCAAATGAGCTCTCCTGAACTCATGGTAGTCGTCCATTGGTGGACCCTCCAAGTGCTGAAACAACCCCTTCCATGCCATGAAAGGTGTGAACAAAGTCGGGTTCCGCATCTGCTGCAGATCACACCAACTATCGAACTCCTGGATGAAGTCATCCAACTCAATGGTACCCACTATACCAGAGTAACGCCTAGGGCCTTTGGAGGCCCCATAAATCTCGTCCATGTCCCACAACAACGGTGCGGACACACCAAGTGCACTCTCAACTAAATCAGCTCCTGTGTCGAACTCCAACTCAGAGTCAATCTCCTCCCTCACTGGGACCTGAGATACAGGCTGATACCGAGCACCACTCCGAGTAAACCCACTGCGTACTGCAGGGCTAACTCCTCTGGAATCTCCAAAGAACTCCGTCGTGACTACGTAACTGCAACAGCAAACCCGAACCACCAACTGCAACCGCAAGTCGCAACCGCAAGTACCCCACCAAGTGCCAACACCACCACGTACCAACACCAACTAAACACCACCCACTAATGTAACTCTACCGAGATAACTACACTAGGGGAAGGGCAACCTGTAACCTGGCATCATAACACGCACTCTCACGGTCTGCAGGTCATCACTTCCTGCCTCACCGGAGAGAAACAAAGGTAGTCTGACTGGTCATCACTCCAGCCTCACCACCGAGAGCACACCAGAGCACCAACGCTCAAAAGTCAAGGCACCTCACACAAATGTGGTGCACAAACAGGAAGTAGAGAATGGAGGGGATCCAATCACAAGAAATCTAAACGAAAGCCCTCCATCTCATAACACAACACGGGACTGACTCTGCCACCATTTGGCATTTGACATAAGAGTAGTTCGTATCTAAGTCCTAAGCTACCAGGATCACCAAGAATGGGATCAAACTGCCTCTCCTAGCCAAAGCTACATGTGTATAGATAACGGTGGCACAGTCACTATGACAACAAGTGAGGGTGGACCAGTTGGCTAGGGCACCAGTCTAGGAACAAGAGATCTAGGGGTCAAACCCTGTTGCGCACAATCTAGCAAGAAAGGCAGATTTTGCCAACCAATGACCAAGATCTACACTAAACTAGCTAGCCTCACGCCAGCAAGCTGGCTTGCTGGCCCTTCTGGCCCTTCTAGGCCTTCATAGCCTCTCATAGCCCTATGCCTCGAAGCCTCTAACAGCCAAATGAGGCCTTTCTTGTTGCCACTTCGAACCTCCTCCAAAATTGGCGAAACTTCTCCAAATCTGTGAAACTCCTCCAAACTAGCGAAACTTCTCCAAATCTGGCCAAACAGCGAAACTCCTCCAATTCTGGCCCAAAATCTGACGTAAAATCTGACGTAAACCCTAAAGATGGATGTCCGCCAAATCCCCCGCTAACTTTCCACTCGAGCCAAATTGACAAAACGGGTTTTTCTAAATCACAATTTCATGAGAAGAGCTTTCCAACTCCACCTTCAATTTCACTTTCTGAGCCCAACTCGCAGCAAATTGGTCCTGCCTTCACCTCCTGAGCTCAAAATCACAACACTGCTCAAAAATTGCTCCTTCGTTGCTCGAAATTTGGCCAGCTCTTCCGCACACCGTCTGCCTAACTGCCAAATTTGCATCAACTACACGAGCTTCTGCACACTAGGGAAACACAGAACCTGAATCGAGCTACCACGATCCACCGAAGCTTGGAGATACCACCAACACTCAACGTTCCTGCACCCGATTTCCCCCTGACTTCACTTCTCTGATGTAATCAGATTGCTTAACAGTCTCAACTCAACTCAACTCAGATCAATACTTGATCTGTCCCTCTATAAATTGCCAACAACTAGGCACTGATTACAGTCAAGCCACACCCACTCAAGCATAGAGAATCCAGGTGATGCTCGCCGGCCTCTGTCCACCATAGCCAGGAACTCGAAGGCTCAACATCAGAGAAGTGAGCTCTCTGGAGCTCACTTCGAAACTATACCCCCTGGACTCGAGCTAGCCCTGAAACCCTAACGGTCCCGCTGATGGCACACTCGACGGTGCAAACGGTGCAAAGTGACGGTGGGCCCCACCGTGAAGTCAGCACCCCGAACACAAAATCTAACCGTCGGAAAGTAGTCCCTGAGAAACTACTAGAATAACTCTAACTACCATCACTGGGACTCCAGTGTCCGAGCATCTAGATGCGGAACTACAAATGGCGTGACAAATTCTTTGAACTCTCAAAATCAACCACAATCAAATATGATACCTTGCAAATGAAGCAAATTTGCATAGGTTGAGCCTTCAATCCCATAGGACCTAATCAAATTCTCAATAGTTGATTCACTATTTCCTATTGGGATTCATTGTTTCCTTAATCATCATGCTTCACAAACTCTATTTGGGTGATTTGTTGAGGTCATCCATTCTTGAGTGGACATTCAGCAATGTGATGTCCAATTTGGCAATAATAGAAGCAACCACCATTTCATTGTAATGTCTCCTGGTTTATAATGCCAAGTGTTCTCCATTGGATGGCATCAATCTCCATCGATGCCGGCTTCTACACACTTGTGTAGTGTGTTGGTAGGTTCTTTGAAGGTCAAGGTCACAACCAAGTTGCAGCAACAAAGGAATCAAAGCAATCAACCAACTGCATGGCCTCCTCCAAGTGTTTGGGCTCCCACATGGTCACTTCTAATTTTGTGTGAGATTCAAGCTCTTCACAAATTGATCCATAACTTCACCTACTAGTATCTTTGGAATTCGCATTATAGTGTTTTGGAATTGAGCGATTTAGCTTATCACAAAACCAATTTGCTTCAGTTTTGCTGATTTACCTCATGCAGCTTGGTATCTCCCTCTTATTGTGTTCTTGAATCCTTCACATGTTGAGACTGGTGTACAAACTGCCATTCAACTTACTCCTCTCAAAATTACCACCATATTTTTGCCACTCCATCCAGTTTGCTTGAAGCCAAAAGAATATGTCTATGTTCATCTTGACAATTTATAGTTTCCAAAAACACTTTTAATCAAACTCAAAATTCTCCATTGCACTTGAGAGATTCTTACCTTCAATATACCTTAGGCTTTGGAAATTGGAACTTAGATAATAACATATAGTTTGATAAAGTAATAGTCATGGCCATGCTATTCAAATTTATTGTTGCTATGCAACAAAAGATCAAGCACCTTATTTAATTTTTGGAAGAAAGAGACCATCCATGGCAAGAACATGTAGAGAGCACCATTTCAAGAAGGAAAAGAGAAATGGTGCTCTCTACATGTTCTTGCCATGGATGGTCTCTTTCTTCCAAAAATTAAATAAGGTGCTTGACTTTTTGTTGCATAGCAACAATAACTTTGAATAGCATGGCCATGACTATTACTTTATCAAACTATATGTTATTATCTAAGTTAACATGTTGATGCAACTTGTACACATTTCTTTGTAAGTTACAAGTGGAAGTATCAATGGTTCATCAAACAAGATGAATACATTCAAAAAATTATTCACAAAACATGAAATGACCAACTAGTTGAAATGATACTTGAGTAGTACATGGACATGTAAATTCCATTGGTTCGGGGAAAGCATTTGGCTGAACTAAATGAGCTTGGATCTTAAGTAATTCATAAAGATGAAAGAGTGTTCTTTTATCCTTGCGCATATTCTCTACTAGTCTCTTATATACTGATTTCTGGACTTATTGGAAGGAATAATATAAACAAGCTGAATACATTCAAAAAATTATTCACAAAACATGAAATGATAAACTAGTTGAAATGATACTTGAGTAGTACATGGACATGTAAATTCCATTGGTTTGGGAAATTCATTTGGCTCAACTTAATGAGCTTGGATCTTAAATAATTTATAAAGATGAAACAGTGTTCTCTTATCCTTGCGCATATTCTCTACTAGTCTTTTATATACTGATTACTGGAATTATTGGAAGGAATAATATATAATGGCTCTCAATGCTCACTATGACAAGCTATGGTGGTGCTTACTCATCAGTTCCCTTGTCAGGAGAGTTTTGGAATAACTAGCTGTTCAATAATCATAAGAAATTGCACAACGGGAATAGCATTACATCGTACGCGGCCCAAGAGTTTGACAAAAGCAAGGATCGATATAGCAATAAGAACCAAAATAATGAAATTTTTAGACACGCGTCTAATCTCTAAAGCAAAATGATTGGAAAATATTAGGTCCACTAGACCAATACGACTTGATGGGTCTTCCTACCCATCTTCATGTGTTCTCCGTGGTCGCTTTTTCCAAAAAAAGAAGTAAAGATTCACAGGTAACGACGAAAATAAACAATGTTAGTTGTATTATCAACAAACCATAATTGCAATATTCAAGCAGCTTTGGTAGCTGGTTCTTGGCCAAAAAGCATAAGAGGTCATCACAGAGCAAGTCTTGTATTATCTCAATCCCGCTGCACCGGCGCAGCCGCTCTTGTTTTGTGAACTTGCACGCCAGTCATACTCGGATCTCCAATCCAGAGCAGAAACCCAGTTCCCTCCCAGAAATGCAGGAAAGCAAGAGGACCTTGACTGGAAGGAGAGAGTTCGAAATGGGAACTCATCACGATGGGATTTCTAGTGATCCACATTTCCATGCTAACGTTAATGGTGAACACTCTCAAAATTCGATTGAAAAAGTTAACCCGGATCCACAGTCGGCGCTTTCCAACGCGGCAGTCACACCAGAGCAGTATCCACCTCCGGAGTTTATGTTCCCGTACGCAGATGAACTCCCACATCCACTTATGGAGAAGATTCACGAAGAAACTGTCAAGTGGGCGGAAAGTCATGGAATCAAAGATTATATGGGTGAGGCGTTGTTTAATGAGGTGGTCGCGGCTAGACCAACAGATCTCATTTCGTTCACATGCGGGTATTCCGAAGAAGAAACGGCGTTCCGTGCAGCTTGCAGACAGATGTTTTTAGCCTTTTCTCACGACGATACAATGGACGAGAAAAGCGCAGTCACCTACTGTGACTCGGATGCGGTATGGGCATCTGGGCTAGAATCAGCCAAGATACTCTTATTTCACTTTCCTGAGTATCCGGTTTTGCGTTCAGCTTTGCAAGAACTATTGTTCGACCATGTCCCAAATGAACGTCTTGCTGATGCTCAAGCATTTGACGAAGAGCTGGCTGAAGCCAGACGCCACTCGTGTACGTACATCGAGACTTTCAAGAAGGCATGCAGAGATTGATGTCTTCAAGACTCTACATCTGGCATGGTCTGCCATCCGGGATTTCTTAGATTGCTAAGTATACACTATTGCTAAGGATACACAGTGTTTTGCTTGGGAACAGTGGCTGAGCATTACTGTAATTTACAGTACGTGAGAAGTCCAAAAAGGATGTTTTCTTATATTGATGTTGTGGCGGCGGATCAGATATCAGTAGATATCAGCTGATAATGTGCATAGAGTTATGCCGTGTTGATAACCTTGTACTCGCCATTTGTTTGCAGTGGAGGATCTGCAGCTCATGACAGCACTTGGAAGATCCTTGCGCGATCTGTGGAATGACACTCTTCAGTCTCCAGTATCACGGGACGGAAAGGTTAAAATGGCCGATGGTATCCTCCGATACATCCTGACCAACTATCCTGAAGTGAACATAATGAAAGCGGGAGGAGATGGGATCTTAAGTATAGAAGAGTACTCTCGACTTCGTCGTTGGACTGTAGGGTTGGATCAGTTTTTGGTAAGGCCTCATTTCTTCTCCTCATTTGTTCAAAATTGAGCTCAATAGATATGCAGTTCTGACTCTGAGTCGCACGTCGCGATGTTGCTCCTGCTGTCTGGAGAGCGAAGTATCAGAATTTCTACGTCAGTCCGACACACAGGAGTGTTTACGTGCTGTTGCATTAATCCTTCATTATGTATGACAGGGTTAGACTTTTTGACGTACTAAGCCCCGTTGGAAGGATCCAAAATCGACATCCCGAGTGGACGGATTGGATTTTAGGGGACTTACCGTAAGCCTCTAGGCTGGAGCATCACGTTTGCGACGCTGGGACTTTAGAGTCCTACAAACGTCGTGTTTTGTTAGGCTGAGAGCCCAGATGGCGAGTCAGGAGGAAGTTCTCTTGAATTCTGGAGTAACCATGTCCAGGGCATACGCCTTATGAAACCAGATTTCAGTGGCACGTCTCCTGTAAGGCCTTTGTCAGACAGCACCATAGTAACCTGCTATACGCCATCCTGGTTAGGATTGTAGTAGTAGGGAAAAATTTACAGAAATCCTTTTCTATTTCCCTTCCTCAAAACGTACCTTTGTCTCTTGCCTTTTGAGTTTCTGGGGTCCATCCTTCAAACCTCGGCTCAAACGTAGCCAGCCTCGGGGTTTGCTATTAGTTTGTCTCACTCGAAACAAGACCGAAATTCAAGACCTCTTGAACTAATTATACAATGAAAAGACAAGAAAGAAGGTCATATGGAAATCTTAAACTGGAATTTCATGGAACGTCTATGAATAAAAGTCTGTTATTACGCTTTAGTGGGCCAAAAGCATAGAAGTTTTCTTGAATCGTGACTCTGTTCGTGTGCTCGTGAAGGCTTACACAGAGAGGAGGATCTGCTATCTCGGATTACCAGCTTTACCTTACAATTTACTATTCAGCCCTCAGATGGACGCCCTTATGGATGCCGTAAGTAATGTCGTGGCCCGACATAATGATGCGTCATCCTTTTACAAGGTAATAGATCGATGCCATTCAATTTGATCACCACGAGCTCTGCCTGCTTTCCCTATGCTTCCGCTGATCATGACCGGATCTGGATCCTTGATGCAAAACTATCAACTAACCCTTGAGCTTCCCTGGAAATTGAATCTGCGCTCACAGGAATGTATAAAAAACAAAAGTCCTCTGAACGTGGTATACCTGATCATGCATCATCGGAAGTGCTCCTACACAGAAGCCATTGTCCATGTTCGCAAAATGATTGATGATGGGATCAAGGACATGGAGAGAGCAATATCAGACTTGAAGTCCCTTGCTTCTTCCGAGTTCCATCCTGCAGTGGACGAGTACGCCCGAGCATGTAGGAATTGGATCTCTGGAACGGACAAGTGGCACAAGCAAACCACTCGGTACAAGCAAATAGCATAGTAGATCTGCAAATTCGGAAATTAGCAGACTTGAAACCGAGGTCCCCTGCCTACGACTGACTTTTCGATGTCCCCAATCGGCCAACCAATGCCCCTAAAATATAGAATAAAAACTCTTTTCAGTGGATTCTCCGCGTAGCGTCCGATCAAGTGTTCAGTTTCTGAGATGTGATTTATTGGCCTGTTTAAATTTACTGTCCCCTGAGAAAGCTGTTCAGATGAGGTTACAGTCAGGAAGATGTCTAGTACGCTATTAGAACTAAATCTGGCAATCATTTATTGCCACATACATTCTATAGAATATGTGTTGGATAATGAATCCCGGTAAAATATCTGCACAATCTCCGAGCTTTCATATATGGAGCGTGATACTTACCCGAGCGCGTTTCGAATATGCAATATCATCCGCATCTTATTTCGTCGTCCAAGGAACAGTGGCTTGTTGGATTGCAATTAAATCAGATAACAAGGTCAGCACAGTTATCCACAAATTTGCACTCAGTTCACATTCCAAGCGTTCAATGTGTGCATATACGATGCAGAACAAAAACCACTTAGCTACGAGGGAGAGGAAAAAGACACAACGAAAAAGAAAAGACCAACTTACTGGGTAGTCTGTACACTGGAGAGTTGAATGCCCCACAATATAGTATGAAGACCAAAATCTGGAGTACAGAGCGCAGTCAACTGAGATATTTTTGCAGGCTAGCGTATGGTGTATAATGATTCTTTTACTAAGCTTCTTCGTCTATTCAGTAAAAATAGAAATCCAACAATCAAATGTCCAAGAATCTAGAATCAAATTCCAATATATAAAACTAAAATATAGATTTATCAAAATATGAAACCTAAGTCTTTTAAATGGATGAGGTATTTAACTTTCAATACTTTCACTTCAAGTTCATTATTGAATGATCATCCTCTCAATTAAATGTATTGATATTTCATTTTATATTACCTTAGAAAATTAGAGTATCTTTTTCATATCCTGCTTTATAAAAGTAACTTACTATAGACCGTGATTGTCCATTACTCTAAACGATGAACAATAGTAAATCAATCACACTAGGTGATGCTTCTTTAGATCTTTAGATGACTATTTGATTTATATAACTTTCACCCTCTAGTTACAGTATAACAGATTTATAATTCAAATGTTATTGAAGCTAGCCCCTTTTACTCCTTGGTTTTTATCTTTGTTGGACTTGAGAGAGTCTTCCCCTCCTCGTTATTCTATGTGTGTATCGTTTGGTTGTTCTCAATATTGCTCATATTTTGGGGCTTCATTTGTTCTAATCCCATCTTGTTATCCTGTGTGTGTCGCGTTTGATTCTTTTAATTCACTAATTGTCCGTATTGTCTAGGCTTTATCTCTTCTAATCCCGGAAATTGAGTATTTATTCTTGAGTGCTAAGGTATAGGGAGAAAATATTTCAAATAATAGCTGAGAGGTACCGGATTTCCCAGATGTTTGAGCGCATGTGTAATAGTTATGGCCCCATTAGCATTGGATTTAAACCAGCCGCCAATAGTTAGATCATCCTGATTGGAAATAGAAGCTACCGCAATAGATCTTCAGATATTCTTGATCACAATATTTGGGAACCCGCTGACAATCTAATACGTGAGATATTGGGTAGCCTATATAAGGTTGAGGAAGGCTATAGATGCGCTCGGCTTGGAGGTTATGCTTTGGGTTCAGTCGTAAGAAACTAGATTTTCTGGCTGGGAGGTAGTTTGGCGAAAGGAAATGACTGGAAAGTTATACCTTGGAACCTGAGAGGGAGTTGGGGCCCAACTAGAATTTAGCCAAAAGAAATCACTAATTCATGCAGAAAAGTTAGAATTTCGAGCAAGACAAAGATTTAAAGAGAAGAAAAGAAATGACAAAAAATTCCGTTCGAATCGACGGAAAATTTAGCCCAGGGCAAATAACCAGCTAAAAATGACTAACCTAACCAAATGGCTAGCCGGCTCTCCAAATTTGAGAACCCGGCTAGCTGAACTCGAGCCGCAGTTAGTTCTGGAGCCGAACTGCGAATTAGAGTTAGGAATAGTTGATTACCCTAATCAACTGTTATTCTAATAAAAAGATAGTAAAAGAGCGACCATATAGAACACATAAGGACGGGAAGACCCCCATCAAGTCGATCAAGGGCGTGACAAACGAGGTAGACTGGGGTTAAGTCTCAATAGTATCCACATGAAAAATCTGCGCTGCCGCACCTAAGATATCCTAAACTATTTGGATTATTATTTATTGTGTACTAGCGGTAAGGTAATCAAATAGCAAAGAGATGAGTTTGTATCATGACTAGCCATCGTGGTTTAGAAAAGATGGCTATCATTGACAATTAAAGATCGTGTCAGTCATCACCTGGTATTGAAAGCGTTACTGTTCCAGGAGGGAAAAGCAAAAGAAAAGAAAAGAAAAAACTCACCATGGATATAAGACCATTTTGAGGTTATTTATTATGAAGTGTTCAACATGTTTTGGAACATACATAGAATATCGGTATATATATGTTTGTATTTCAATCAAACTATCCATCCGCTTAGTAATATGATCTAGATTAACCGACTTAAATCGCGGCTAGCCGGCTACCGTGTTTAGTTAGCCAGCTACTGGTTAGCCGAGCCGTACCCAATTGAAATACCCAGTAACTTGTCGATGGTTCAATCAGCGCATCAGTGCTTTCCTCATGCAACGTGAATCTCACTTTAGCAAGATTCACATGATGACGTGGCGAGGTTATTTGTCCAAAACCTGCCGGGATCGGTAGATTGTACGCTGATTTCTTTTCTTTCTTTCGCGTCCGTGCAAACTTACACGACTACTAGCTAATTGGTTACGTCGCATTCCCGGTCACCATTCGGCCGCCTGCCGTCTCCGAAATATTCTGGATATTCGCAGACCCGATTGATTAACATGCCGAAAGTGGACTGCCGGCTAGGAATTACAGAGAGTACAGTGGGAACAGTCCGACAGTTATGGGGTTCAGTTGTAGGATGCATAAGGATGTATGTAGAGCCTCAAGTTCCGTAAATTCTTTTGTGAGTACCTACAAATTGGGTTACGGGTAGTGTCCTGGTAGAGGGGATTTCAGTTTTAACATCAGGCTGTTTATTAGTGACCATTTATGAGCTGTCCATAAATAAGGTCAAATTTCAGTCTTTAGTTAACTTTTAGTTAAAATAATGGGTTGCGTGGACATGAGAGACTGAAGGCAAAGAAGAATCATGCGGTGTTTCTATTTTCTCTAATTTTCTATATTTGCGGGTGGGGGTATTGTGATAAAATTTCTGTTGCTGGTCGAATCCCCATGCAATTATGTTTACTAATATCCATAATACACCATCCGCCACCAGTAAATATTTATGAATCATGAAAAGTATAAATAAGAATTATGAATATATTATGAATACTCTACCTTACAATGGTAGAGTATTCATAATTTGATGTGGGGGTATGTTGACCAATTTGAGGAGGGGACTCTAAAGTTGGTTACCTTATCATCTTTGGATACCACATCTATTGCTCGGCTGTATCTAATGGAGTGAATATATCTATTCCGACGAGTTATATTGGAGGATGAGACTCTCAAGTTGGTTACCTTATCATCTTTGGATACCACATCTATTGCTTGTCCATATCTAATGGAGTGAATATATCTATATTTAATGAGATCAACACTAGACTAGCTATAGTATTGTTGCTAGATATACATGTTTAGAAATATGAAAAGAGATGATGCTATATGGAAAGAGATGAGATTACTAGATGAATCTTTTTATATCATATGACACATTTAGCCTATAGTTATTGAGTCTTCAATCCCATTAGAACTAATCAAATTTTTAGTAGATCAATATCTCTTATTGAGATTTTTTGTTTTCTGGATTATTATACTCCATAAACTCTATTTGGGTGATTTGTTGAGATCATCAAATCTTGAATGGCCATTCGGTAATGCGATATCCAATTTGGTAACAATAAAAGCAACCACCATTTAGTCATAATCTCTCTTTGTTTATAGTGCCAAGTAGTCTCTGTTGGATGACATCAATCTCCATCAATGTCAGCTCCTCCCACTGGTATATAGTGTGTTTGCAAGTTCTTTGAAAGTCTAGGTCAAGACCAAGTTGTGGCAACTAAGGAATCAAAGTGCTCAACCAACTACATGGCTTCTTTCAAGTGTTTGGGCTCCCACATGGTCACTTCCAATTTGGTGCATGACTTCAAGCCCCTCAAAAATTGATCCATTGCTTCACCTTCTAATGTCTTTGGAACCTGCATTATAGTGTTTTAGAATTGAGTGATTTACCTTCTCACAAAACCAGTATGCTTCACTTTTTCAAATCTATCTTGTGTGGCTCGTGCAACATTTTTAGCTTGGAATCTTCCAATTATTGTGTTCTTGAATTCTTTCTTTTTCAAAATTGATGCAACAAACTGCCGTTCAACTTGCTCCACTCAAATCTCCACCATAGTTTTACCACTTCATCCAATTGGCATGAAGCCAAGAGAGTATGTCTACATTCCTCTTGAAAATTCATAGTTTCAAAAAAAAATTTGCAATCAAACAAAACATTCTCCACTGCACTTGAGAGATTCTTCTCCTTCTTGAAATGGAGCTCTCTACATGCTCTTGTCTTTGATGGTCTCTTTCTTCTAGCAATTGATTTGTTATTGCATAACAATGATAATTTGAGCATTGTTGCTATGGCTATTACTTCACCAAACTACTTGCCATTATCTAAGTTAAAATATAAGTATGCTTGCTCTTGTAAGTTACAATTGGAAGTATCAATGGTTCATCAAATAAGGTGATCATATTCAAAAATTATTCACAAAACATGATATGATGAATTATGTGAAATGATGTTTGAGAAGTATATGGACAAGAAAATTCCATTATTTTGGGGGAATTGGATTTGGTGGTCTATAAAATCCATCCATCCCATTTTTGCTTTAATACCAATGTAAATGATCAAGGAAAGAAATAGGAGAATGGAAGATTGGAGTAGAAGTTCACATTGGGACTCTCAAATGGGGAAAAATTTGAATGCATAACATGAGCTTTGGCTTTGGTATTTATAATATTTGTATATTTTGGTATACAAGGCTCTTGGGAAGCTTCTTAGGAGCCATCTTCTTAGAGTGCAAGCTAAGCTAAGCAAGAAACTTTCCAAGAAGCTATATACTTGGCATGCAAGCTAAGCTATTAGAGGAGCTTCCCAAAAGGATTCCTTCTAGAAGCCATCTAGTTGGCATGCAAGCTAAACTAGTCAAGAATCTTCCCAAGAAGCCTCCTAGAAGCTGCATACTTGGCATACATGTTACTCGATACTTGGAAAGTACCAAGAAGTTTCCTAGGTGCTTCAAGAACATTCAGAGAATTCTTGACTAATTTGTGCTATTTGGTAACTCATTAGTCTCTACTAACTTGTTTACTAACTCCATATTGTTACAAGTTTCTTGGTATATCATATGGTATTTGAGGCTTCTTCTACCTTTACAAATTTACCCATGCTTGGATATTTGGCATCCACAAAGGTGTAATTTTGGCACATCACCTTTGCCACTAGATGTGATGCGGATAGCCAATTGGGTGGAATTTCTTTCTCTCTTCCTTTATAAGAAGGTTTAATCCCATGTAAAAGTGTACAATGAGTGGAGATAGAGTATTGTTCCCCATCCTCATTCATATTCTCAAACATGATCTTGACTAGCCTGTAGAACATGCATGCTCAATTCATTGATTGCCCATCATACATGAAATGGAAGCATATAGGCTGGCTAATGTTGAGGTAACTTGTCCTTTTCCACCTGAACAACTTCATAATGGCTTTGACTATCAGCTTTTGCATGGGGCCCTTGTAATTGGCCATGCTCCATTTGTTGTTAGTATCTGGCTTGTTGAAGAAAGCCATCAACACCTTCTCCAAATCCTTGTCCAGTCAATGCCATTGGATCTCTTGGATTATTGCTCCTAGTGTGGAATTCTTTAGGGCCAAGGACAGTGCTCCAGTAATCCTAGGTCTAGGTGAATAAATTCTCTTTCAAATTCTATATCCCATGATCCTTGTTATCTTTTGTGTCTTAGATAATTTTGGGGTGCCTAAGATCCCAATTCCATAGCAAGAATGTCAATTTCTTGCTATGGAGGACATTTTCTTCATAATGCAAGGCCTATTTATTTACTTTGGGTGATCTAAGAATCACCTCAAGCACAAGTTTGCATTGCCTTGGTGCATGCACTATTTTTCTCCTCTCACCATGTTGTTTCTCTCTTCTTTGGATGAAATCTAAGAGGAGTTTCTGTTGCAAATGTCTATGAGACTTGATGCCAAAGGAACTATCTTCAAGCTCAAAACTAACTTCTTTATGCATAATATGAAATATGACCCACTTTTGCCTTGATTTTATAGCCTTGGTTTGTTTGTTACTTGCATTCAATGACTGAATCATGGTTGGGCAGTCTCAATCCTTACAATGGGTTCGGTGGGTAGCAATGGTTCCCGATGGAGATTACATTTCCAAGTGGATGGCACATTCAAAACTGTTGTACTTCCTTTGGGGCAGAAGGCACTCCAAGACAAAGGTTTTTGGGCTGAAGGTGTCTAGGCCAAAGTTTGGCAATGGGTAAGGTCTTCGCGCTTGCACCTCCTTTGGCTAGGGCCGTCCTCCAACTCACCCCCTTTGAGTCCATCTCTTAAGTGTGCACTTCCTCTTTTAGTCATTCTTTTTACTTGTGTAGTTGCCCTCCACGGTGAGTGCAAGCATTACAAAACCACTTTCTATTCTTGACATGTTTATAACTTGGCATAAACTCAAGAAAAAGGTGTAAAACTAATCAAAAGAAAGGAAAAGGTGAAAAGGTGAAAAGGATGTTGCTACACCAACCTAACCCACTCATTGTCATTGGATCCTTGCATTGACCCTTAGTAGAACCGGTAATTAGGAATAACAACTATTCCTATCTCCTCAGCAACTGCAAGAGATTTTCAATAATGATGTAATATAATCAAGATGTAATATATTATGACTCAATTATAAGTTACTTTAGATATTTAAGCTTTGAAATGAAAAGTGTATATCTATAGGTTCTATGTTCAAGTTTAAGATGTTTTAGAATTTTGGGATTAATGATAAGGTCATTTAAAAACAAAAATACTCAATCATTTTACTTATATATTTCAGATGAAAATCAGATGTGAAAAAGAAGATGAAAATGATCATAAATTCAATATGATTGAATCTTCATACAACGTGACTATGAATTTAAACTTCAATTTGGTTTATTGTTTTGGATGCTTCTTACAGATTTAAATTTTTTTATATTAAATTTCATTTTCCAGTGTAATTTATCTAGTCTATCTAGAATGATAATTGATAAAATAATTCAAATGAATGAATATTATATACTATAAATGAAAATATTAGGAATATAATAAATGTTTATAAATTTTTTTTATATACTAATTATACTATTCTCCTAAATCATAGTAACCACTTTTTTTATATTATTTTGGTGAATAATGGTAATATTTTATATACATTTTATGTACATTCTAGATATAGACTTGTCATGTGTATTTATTTTGGACTGTTGAATATTTATAACTATTGTGGCATATTTTTTCTCTTTGTGCAGCGTACGTACTTTCGATTGCGATATGGCGTTTATTCCTAGTTTTCTTGGGGTTACATAAAAAAATCCACAATGTTAATCTTCCAACATACTACTAAATGTTTAAGTGCCTATGCAAGTCTTTACATGTATTATGATTGGATGAAAATTTGGTGACAGTCATTGTATTTAGAATGATCTAAGGAAACATGTTTTCATCAGTGATTTTTTCCATGCAGTCATACAGAATTCAAGTATAAATTAGGTATACTCATACACTTTTATGATGATAAGCATAATCTTTTATGGGGAAAATTAAATTATCCTTTATGTATCATGAGATATATTCTAAATTGAGCATATCAGATTCTTTTATTTTGACAAATCACAAGTCATCTAACTTGGAATAACTAACTGTTCAATAACTACACTGTTCAATAATCATAAGAAATTGCACAACGCGAATAGCATTACATCGTATGCAGTCCAAGAGTTTGACAAAAGCCAGAATCGATATAGTAATAAGACCGAAATAACAAAAAAATTCGACACGCGTCTAATCTCTAAAGCAAAATGATTGGAAAATATTCGGGCGTAGCCCCATTTTACCTCCACTAAGTTAACTACAATAAGGCATGGTCTACTGTAGGGCAGATTTCTCATATTAATTCGCGCATTCTCGAGAGAGTTCGAAATGAGAACAGGCAATTCAATTCATCACGATGAGATTTATAGTAATTCAACTCATCTGGCATGGTTTACGGCAAGGCAGATTTCTCGTATTATTGGAGCTAGCCCCATTTTACCTATTTTTTGTCTCTCCCTTGTAAGAAAGCTTGATGGGTCTTCTTATCTTCATTTGTTCTACGTGGTCGCTTTTCCCGACAAATAATAAATTTACAGGTAAAGACGAAAAAAAACAAGATTAGTTGTATTGACAACAAACAATAACATATCCAAGCAGCTTTGGTACTTCGTACTTGGCAAAACAGCATGAAAGGTCATCACAGAGCACGTCTTGTGTTATCTCAATCCGGCTACACCGAGGCAGCCGCTCTTGTTTTGTGAACTTGCACGCCTTCGTACTCGGATATCTAGGGTTTCTGCTCTCGATTGGATATCCGAGTACGAAGGAAAGATGGAATGCAGGAAGAAAAGATGACCTTTACCGGAAGGAGAGAGTTCGAAATGGGAACGGCTAATTCAACTCATCACAATGCGATTTCTAGTGATCCACATTTCCATGCTAGCGTTAATGATGGACACTCTCAAAATCCCATTGAAAAAGTTAGCCCGGATCCACAGTCGGCGCTTGCCAACGCTGCAGTCACACCAGAGCAGTATCCACCGCCGAGTTTATGTTCCCGTACGCAGATGAACTCCCACATCCACTTATGGAGATTATTCACGAAGAAACTATCAAGTGGGCGGAAAGTCATGGAATACAAAATCATATGGGTGCTGCGTTGTTTAATGAGGTGGTCACGGCTAGACCAACAGATCTCATTTCGTTCACATGCGGGTATTCGGAAGAAGAAATGCCGTTCCATACAGCATGCAGACAGATGTTTTTAACCTTCGTTACGACGATTCAATGGACGAGAAAAACTCATTGATCTACTGTGACTCAGATGCGATATGGGCATCTGGACTAGAATCAGCCAAGATATTCTTATTTCACTTTCCTGAGTATCCGGTTTTGCGTTCATCTTTGCAAGAACTATTGTTCGACCACGCCCAAAATGAACGTCTTGCTGATGTTCAAGCATTTGACGAAGAGCTGGCTGAAGCCAGACGCCACTCGTGTACGTACATCCAGACTTTCAATAAGGCAAAGAGAGATTGATGTCCTCAAGACTCTACATCTTGCATGGTCTGCCATCCGGAATTTCTTAGATTGCTAAGCATACACTATTGCTAAGGATTCACAGTGTTTTGCTTGGGAACAGACATGTGGCTGAGCATTACGGTAATTTACAGTACGTGAGAAGTCCACAACAAATGTTTTCTTATATTATGTTGTGGCGGTGGATCACATATCAGTAGATATCAGCTGATAAAGAGCATATAGTTATGCCGTTTCGATAACCTTGTACTCACCATTTGTTTGCAGTCGAGGATCTGCAGCTCACGACAGCACTTGGAAGATCCCTGCGCGATCTGTGGAATGACACTCTTCAGTCTCCAGTATCACGCGACGGAAAGGTCAACATGGCCAATAGTACCCTCCGATACATTCTGGCTAACTATCCTGAAGTGAACATAACGAAAGCGGGAGGACATGAGATCTTAAGTATAGAAGAGTACACTCGACTTCGTCATTGGACTGTAGGGTAAGATCAGTTTGTGGTAAGGCCTCAGTTCTTATCCTCATTTGTTCGAAATTGAGCTCAATAGATATGCAGTTTTGACTCTGAGTCGCACGTCGCGATGTTGCTTCTGCTGTCTAGAGAGCGAAGTATCAGAATTTCTACTTCAGTCCAACACACAGGCGTGTTTACGAGCTGTTGCATTAATCCTTCATTACGTATGACAGGGTATAGATTTTTTGACGTAGTGAGCCTTGTGGAAGGATCCAAAATCGACATCCAGAGTGGACGGATTTTAGGGGACCTACCGTAAGGATGGAGCATCGCGTTTGCTACGCTGGGACTTTAGACTCCTACAAACGTCGCGTTTTGGGTAGGCTGAGAGCCCAGATGGCGAGTCAGGAGGAAGTTTTCTTGAATTCTGGAGTAACCATGTCCAGGGCATACGCCTAGGAAACCAGATTTCAGTGGCACGTCTCCTGTAAGGCCTTTGTCAGACAGAACCATAGTAACCTGCTATACGCCATCCAGATTAGGATTGTAGTAGTAAGGAAAAGTTTACAGAAATCCTTTTTTATTTCCCTACCTCAAAAGGTACCTTTGCCTCTTGCCCTTTGAGTTTCGGGGGTCCATCCTCCAAACCTCCGCTCAAACGTAGCCAGCCTCGGGGTTTGCTATTAGTTTGTCTCGAAACTCGACCGAAATTCAAGACCTCTTGAACTAACTATAAATATGAAAAGACAAGAAACAAGGTCATATGGAAACCTTAAACTGTGGAATTTCATGGAACGTCGGTAAATGAAAGTCTGTTATTACGGTTTAGTGGGCCAAAAGCATAGAAGTTTTCTTGAATCGTTACTCTGTTCGTGTGCTCGTCACGGGTTACAAAGAGAGGAGGATCTGCTATCTCGGATTACCAGCTTTACCTTACAGTTCACTATTCAGCCCTCATATAGCCTTATGGACGCCGCAAGTAATGTTCAGTGGCCCAGCATAACGATCCGTCATCCTTTTACAAGGTAATAGATCGACGCCATTCAATTTGATCACCACGAGCTCCGTTCGCTTTTCAGTGCTTCCGTTGATCATGATCATGATTCGGATCTGGATCCTTTACAAAGTGCTCTGCTTATTTAGAGGAGATGTGTGAAGTGTGTTGTTGTTCTGTATTTGTTGAAGGTGAGTAAAGAGAAATGTTGTAACTCAATGCTCGTCGTTTTAACTTAATTTTGAGTATCAATCCGATATGAGTGGTTGGAGAATATTAAAGTGCAAGTCCGTTATGAGTGGTTGGAGAATATTAAAGTGCAAGTCCGATGTGAATGTTAGAGAATATTGAAGTGCAAGTTTGAGTGTTGGATGGTGGATTTTACATTTCTGATTTTATTCTATATGTTTGATCTTGAGTGATAGTAATCAAAGTAATGACTTGACATATCCACTTGACATATCCACGAGGAATTATATTGTTGGTAATATTTTATATTGACGAGTGTAGCATGGGATTAATGTTAAGTAATTTTGATCAAGGAAGTTTTGCCTTCAGTGGAGAGATAAGTTGGGTTCTCAGTGGAAAGATAAGTTGGGCCTTTAGTGGAAAGATGGAATACAATTTTGAAGTGAAATCATTTCGTAATGAATTAGTTTTCTTTGAGAGAATATGAATTATCACAATTAAGATTATTTAGAAAGATTTGATAAAATTATAATAATATGTGTTATTAATTTGTGATGAGACTATAATCAGTGTTTGTTATTTTCTTTTGGAGGTGGTTTTTACCCGAGAGATTAAAAGTATAATTAAGAAGAATTAATTATTATTTTTTATTTTTTATTTGACTATTTCTAACTTGTATCTTTGTGTGAATTAATTTTATCAATTGATTATCACAAAAGTGATATTTATCACATTGTCACATTTGGATCCAGAAGTATTTTTATTTTGTATTTTTTTTTAGCTAAGAATGGTACATGTGAAAAAATCTTTGATTTAATGGTTGTGTCAAGATAAGATCATATATTTTGGAGAATATTCTCATGAGTACAAATATTCTTTTAGACTTTTGGTCTAATAACTTGATTTATTCTTGTAATAAGTAACTTTGGTGTGTAAATATTTCATACATATATAAATGAGAGGTGAGGAGGTATATATCATCCTTTTATTTACAATTATTTTTTTCATTGAATTCTTTAGTAACTCATGGTTTGAGCATTAGCCTTGGAAGAATATAATGGAGTTGTGATTTCTTGCCTTCTTAGTTCATGATGCATTATTATAATAGCCATCAAAGGTTCATCTTGAATGAGAGATAGACCAATTCATAATTTGAAACTACTTACTTTATCAACAAAATAAAGCTTCTAATCAAATTCTTGCAAGACCCCTCCCTACTCTTGCACAATGTTAGAAATGTATAAGCATGGATTTTGTTTTTGAATTGCACAAGATCACCTCAAGGTTTGATCAGAGTCTTTGTCAACCAACTCAACAAATTGATTCATGTGCATCCTACCACCAAGGATGTGACAATTTGACCATTAGCTCACCATGGCTTGTCTTGAGTGTTCATCATTGATAGAGGCACTCATTCATTGGTTTATTTTGGAGAACACTCTTTGGCATCTTCAAACCAAATTAGCCATGTCCACGACTTACCATCCAAAAACTAATGAAAAAATAGAGTGGGCTAATTGCACTATTGAGGACATGCTTTGAGGCTTCACCATAGATGAGGAAGAGAGAGGGACACTTTGCTTCCATTGGTAGAATTTTCCTACAACAATTCAATAAATGCATCCACACATATCACACCATTCTTCCTCATGTATGGAGAGCATCCTTTCATAATTTTGAGCTTGATGAAGATCCACCAAGTGGTTACCAAGGTTGACATTGTCAACACTTTTGTTTTGAGAATCCAAAGGGGTGTGGAGAATGCCAAGCACATGTTGCAGATTGCACAAGATCAACAAAAATAGGATGTATATGCACATCATATTTGCACATAAAGTTCAATGTTGGGGATCAAGTCTGGGTGCCCATAGTCAACTTCACATTAGTTGGCCCTTGTAAGCTCAAACCTTGTTTTATTGGGTCTTTTACTATCCTTCATCAAATTGGCAAAAGTGGCCAATCATCTCGAGCTACCGCCACACATGAAGATCCATCCAATGTTCCATATTTCCTTCCTA
Source organism: Lunularia cruciata (assembly GCA_948567375.1). Taxonomy (NCBI): domain Eukaryota; kingdom Viridiplantae; phylum Streptophyta; class Marchantiopsida; order Lunulariales; family Lunulariaceae; genus Lunularia; species Lunularia cruciata. The sequence goes on from OX419758.1 coordinate 63,326,189, forward strand.
TGTAAATATGCACCTTGATGGCCCCACTTTCCTTCCATACAAGAAATTAGACCTTGTCCAACACTCATTGATGGCATGGAGGAATATGAAGTTGAAAGCATTCTCCATAAATGTATATGTGGTACTTGCCATCCACATGTAGCATATCTTGTTCATTGGAAAGGGTACTCATTGTATGAGGTAACATAGGAGCCAAAAACCAACTTGATCCATGCACAAGTGTTATTGTAATCTTTTGAGCAACAACTTTGCAATGAAGATGTTGCATCTTAAAAGAGGTGAAGTTTGTAATACCAATAGCTAGACATATTATCTAGAGATTGAAATTGGCTTGGTAACATTTGGAAGGATGTTATATATGATGGACTAAGTAGATTAGATAGAGATATCACCAAAAGAGTACGTCCAATAATAGAGAAAGAGTCAAAAACACACTAAAAGCTTTAGAGCCAATCTTGGAGGCCTAAACCAATGAATTAAGTCTCAAAACTAAAAACATTCCCCTCCCTTTGGACAAAGAAGCTAACTTTCTCTCCCTTTTTTGTCTCATTGAGAGCTTTCCAATGGTACCTCACCCATGCAATTCAAAGCTTCCTATAAAAAAATTCCCTAAAGATTTTCCTCTGGTCAAACTTGTTTGACCAACCAAATAGGACAAGGACCAGTATGTCACCCATCCATACAAATAATCTAAGGGTGGAGCTCACCAACATGTCACATGTTCATATATATAATCCAAGGGTGGAGCTTCCTTTGAAGGGATCCTCTTTGCTATATAATAAAGACAAGGTGCTCCTTTGGGGCATCAAAGTATTGAGTGTTGAACTTTTATGTTTTCTCTCTTGTGTTTCTCTTGGGGTTTTTTTCTATCCTCAGATTATTACACAAGGATTGTAGTGCATGCTCTTGAGCCTAGAGTAATATTAGTGGAGTTGGACCTACAAAGAGGAGTGTTTGGTAGATAAGTAAGATTGTCATAATCTTTTATAATTTCTAAGGCATTATAAACAACATCTATGGCTCCTAGATGTCCTAGTGGACGTGTAGAAGATGGTGATGGAGAGCATGATGGACTAGATACTAGTCAACCACTTACTTCTATAGAGATTGTGTCTAGTATAATGTTAGGGCTAGTTTAGTTGATTATATGCTCTCCTTTGTTCTCGGCCAATGACATGTTTATGTCATGAGTTGACCCATCTCCAATGTCCCAGTTGGCTACACTTTGTGATGGTAAGAATAGTATGATTCTTGCGTTTAGAGCAGAGGTGGTTGTTGGTGGAGTAAACTTGGGTAAGGGGCATGACGTTGCCTACTAGTGGCTATTGGTAGGTTGGAGGAGCTAGACCTATATTTGAGCAAGCTCATTTTACACTTAGAGTTGTCCTATTGGATAACCAAAGTATGACTTTAGTTTGGTAGGACCTTCAAAGAAGGTCTATATACCACAAAGGGTCTTATTAGACTCTAGTGACTCTCTACACAAGTTCCAAGACTAATTAGCAAGGCATTCAAGTCCTTATCCTTTGCATTTCTCCTCCTCGTCTCCTGCACCAACAACTTCAACTCGTGCAATCTCGTTTCTTCAATCTTGATGCTGGCTTCTGTACTTAGCTTTGCATTCATCTTTGTTACAATCTCCTTCAATGGCTCAAGTCTCATTCTTCTCTCCTATTCTTGATCTGCAAGCCAATCTTCCCTATACATTGCCAATTCTGCCTCAAACTCAACTTTCACTATCCCCTTCTCCTTCTCCTTCTAAACAATCTTCTCTTCCAAACTACGAAGTATCTCCCTTAGTCTTCTTCTTCTCTATATCTCACTATCAACTCTCTTTGCCAAAGCTGCTTCTTCTCTTCTACACTCTCCATCACTCTATTAAGCTCTTGCTCTTTCTCTGCTACTCTTGCCATAGCATGAATAATTTCTAATTGTGAATCTACAAACTATTGTTTCAAGATTTCATACTCCGCTATCTGTCTTTCCCTTGCTATGACATTCTGCTCTATCATTCTCTCTTTACTCCCCACTTCCTTCTTTAAGTTTTCAATTACCTGATTTTGTACTACTACATCTACTCATAGTACTTCCCTCTCCTCCTCACCTCGGGTTATACTCTTCTTCAACTCCAAGTTCTCTTCTTCTAATCTTGCTAACACTTGCAACATAGTCTTCACCTCCAAATACTTCAATTGCATCTCCTTCTTTCTCTGCTACAATTTTGTTAACAACAAGCACACCACCTTCCGCAAATACTCTTCTCCTTCACTTGGGTTTACCTCAACTTGCAGACTTTTCTCCTTCTTTGCCTCTTCTTCACTTGACACTTGCCTTCTTAGCCGCAATTGCCTTATGGGGATGGATTCTTCACTCCCTAAACTTCTACTCTCCACTTCTCTTACATTACTTGGTCCCACTTCATACTTTGCCTTCCTTCTGGATTGGATTCCTCTTTGAATGGTCACCCTCTTCTCCTCCTGCTTTGGAACTTCATCTTTGGGTCTCGGGTTACCTTCTTCTTCCATTTCCATCTTCACTCTTGCTGCTTGTGTCACCATTCTACAACGTGAATTCAGGTTCTTCCTCCTTGTCCAAGTCTTTTGACTTGCACTCGGCTTCTCCTTTTGATTCTTTGCCCGATGATGCAAGTACCACCAATTCTTTCCTCAGGTTTATCTTCCTGATCTTCCAAGGTCTCATCACCGCTACTTCATCTTCTTCTCCTTGTTGACTCCTCTTCTTCAACTTTGGAGTGTTCACCTTCAACTACACACTTTGCCCTGTCTACACATAGTACTCATCATTGCTTCTTATCTGCAAGATGTATTGCTGCTCTTGTGCATCAACATCTCTTCTCAAATTGGGGTGGAAGTGCAACACCATCTTGTGTCTCTCTGCCACATTCAGCAAGTTAAGTCCCAAGTAGAAATGGGCTGTAAACGGCACAATGTAGTGTGGAGGCGACTTGCCTCGCAAGTTCCACACCATTTTTCTTGCACGTTGATGAAAGCACTTTGCCTAATTGATTGGCTCTCCTGCAAACATCTTATGGAAGAACACCGCTTGATGTTTCATCACATAAGTCATTTGCTCCGGCTTCAAGATAACCATCATTGCACTTACAATGCCTCTCCTCATTGGGTCCTTATAACTCTCAACTTTGTAGCCATTCTTTGTGCATTTTGAAGAGAAGGTGTCTCTCACTCTTGGGTTTCTTCAGCTACTTGTCCCTTCCCCAAGAACATGGCTCCGTGCTCATCACTGTAATACCAAGGGTTAGCCATATGATCTAGATGTGAAATTCGGTTTGGTAACATCTAGAATGATGTTATACATGATGGTCAAAATAGATCAGATAGAAGCATCACCAAAAGAGTACTTCTACTAATAGGGCAGAAACCAAAATAGACTTAAGAACCTTAGAACCAATAGCTAGACATATGATTTAAAGGTGAGAATTGGTTTGGTAACATCTGGAAGGATGTTACACATGATGGACTAAACAGATCAGAAAGAGGTATCACCAAAAGGGGACTTCTACTAATAGAGTAGGAACCGAAATATGCCTGAAATCTTTGAAGGCAATTTCGGAGGCCTAAACGGATGAATTAGGCCTAAAAAATGTGCAGATTCCCCCCCCCCCCAATAGAGGAAAGGCTGGCCTTCCCTCCCCCTTGGTTTGTCTCGTCGAGAGCTTTCCAACGGTACCTTACTCATGTGATTTTGAGATTCCTACATGAAGATTCCCTAAAAGATTCCCTCCGGTCAAAGCTCGTTTGACCAACCAGATAGGACCTAGACCAGACAGGTCAACCATCCAAGTAAGTAATCCAAGGGTGGAGCTTGCTGACATGTCACCTATCTGTGTCCCTAATCCTATGGTGGAGCTTCCTTGGAGGAGATCCTCTTTGTCTATATAATAAAGAGAAGGTGCTCCCTTGGGGCATCAAATGGGTGAGTGTGAAATCTGTGTTTTCTCTCTTCTCTTGTCCTCGGAGTATTACAATCACTAGCCTCTCTTCCAAGTACTAACCTCCAATCTGACTCTATCCATCAAGCCGGATTTCCTCTCTTCCCTTCTTCCTTGGGGCCATCAAGACATTTACTCTCGATGATCTCAGTCATGAAACCTAGAAAGATAATGTTCCAATTCTGTGCCAACAATGTGATCCAAAGCCTGCTCAAGACTTTGATTCTGGCAATCACATCTAATCTTTGAATTGCATGACTTCTCACTGCAAATTCAGAGTTCTTCTTCCCACCTTCCATCTTACTCTCTTCCACTCTGGGTTGGTGGATACTCTTCCTACTGATTCCCAGACTAACTCTCCTAACTTCCTCTCAACACACCAATGCGTCTTTGACTACACTTCCTTTCCCATGATCTCCCGCAAGATGACTTCTTAACAGTGATGGAAAATTACTTGTCATTGCTTTGTCTCTAGCCCAAATCTTATAGTGACACGCTTTCTCTATCTTTCTTCACTTCAAATTTCTACCAAGAAATCACACCTCCTTTATACTCTTGTCACTGTCAATTTCCTCCCACTCATAGGCCAGCCATTTTTGTGCATGGTACCTTCTTGAATGTCCTACCCCAAAGGAAAGTTGTTACACTATCCTCACCTCGGGTTGAGCACCCCTCAGACAAAGTCTCCTTACTTTGGGTTGTAGGCTGATAAGGCAAATTTGAGTACTTTGTCTTCTGACATGAAGTCACTTTACCTCAGATTACAACCCAAAGACACCATTCTTCACCTTTTGATGTCAAAAGGCGTAATATGACTTGTTTTGTACACTTCTTCAAAAATGAGAAAAAAAACAAAAATGTGGGTACCACAATCAGCTTTTATGGCTAGTTTTGGAATGAGGGCATTTAGCACATCCATCCTCTTTGGCCACTACCTTCCCTTAATAAACTTAAATTGTCTAAGTTTTAGAAAATCTAGGTCCTTTCACTACATACCGCTTTCTCTTGATTATATTGATAATCCCTTGATGAAACTATCTCTTAGCATTGTTAAGTACTTCTTCAAGCATAAATTTCACCTTCCTATTCAAGATCATGTCCTCCATAATCTTTCTAAAATCAATCATGGATTTGATCTTCTATTGGATTTTGTAAGCAAGTAATTTACCTCTTTGGTCCTTCCTACCCCTCCAAATGTTTTTTCAACTTCTTCTTCAGCCATCTCTTCATCTATGAATGTATCTTTCCCAAAGGTTTGTTTTTGCTTAACATTAGGCTTTGGTGTAGACCTCTACTTAACTTCAAGTTTTAGTGTTGGCCTTTCATTATTGCTAGGTTCTAGTATAGGTATGACAACTTGGCAAATATCACTTTTGCGGTAATCAGGTAAGTAAAAGTTTGTTCCCACAGAGATACAATTCAGAATTGGTCAAATACAAAGCAAAGTAACAATCTCATTTCTTCTTAGTTGTGTCTTTAATCTCTCATGTAGAAACCACACCCCAAAGAGAGTAACAAGCACCGACTCGCAGTCTCATCACAACAATTTGTCACCCATAATCACAAGTCCATCAAATCTTTCCAAACAATCTTGATTGTGATGATTCAAATTCTCCTAAAAATGACACTTCACTACAAAACTACTTTGCTTCAAAATTGTGTTCCACCCTTCCACTGAAGGCACAACTTCCTTGATCAAAATTGCTTCACATCAACACTACACTGCACTCACAATTGCAAAATACTACCAACACTACAATTCCTCTCAGATCTATCAAGGCATTGCTCTAATTGCTCTTCACTCAAGATCAAACATACAAAATAAAGATCAAGGTTGTGGAATCCAACATCCAACAAACACACTGAATTGCACTTTGAAATTCTCCACACACTCACAAACACAATCACAATGTTGATACTTGGAATCAAGCTCAAGCAATGAGCATTGAAATCAGCACTTTGCTTCATCTATCTTTAGAAATTATGAAAACTAAACAACATTTTACTGCAAATGCCTCCTTTAAATAGGTAGAGCACTTGATAGTTACTAATTAATATACCATTTCCTAGCAACTCTTCCTACCTACCAATCCAAAATGACAATGCACCTCTTCATATCTGCCTCTTCAAATCTCAAAATTATTACTACTCCAATCCGATGTCTACCTCTTACTCGGCTTCCCATCCCAAAGTAATCTCACATACTACTCTATCCTCGGGTTTCACAACTACTAATTCTTCTACCAATTCTAACACTTCTTCTTGATCTACAAATCCTATCATAGTTAACCCTTCTACTTCTTTACCTCCTGACCCACTCTTCTCTAATATCTCCAATGGTAACTCCAAAGATATCTATACTCCTATCTCATCTACTTTGGGCTTTGCTCTTACATCTTTCCAAATTTTATCTATCTCTAACTCAACCAAATCTAATCTGATCGTGATATTATCTTCCACTTCCAATATCTTCCTATCTACATGAGCTCTTAGATTGATTAATAATGAATTCAAATCTTTATCCTTCATAGATCTTCTCCTTGTCTCCTACACCAACTTCAACGTGTGCAATCTTGTTTCCTCAATCCGCACACTGGGCTTCTGTACTCAATTTTGTATCCATCTTTGTTACGATCTTCTTTAATGGCTTGAGTCTCATCCTTCTCTCATGTTCTCCATCCGCCAGGCAATCTTCCCTATACATTGCCAGTTCTGCCTCAAATTTGGCTTTCACCGTCTCCTTCTCCTTCTCTTTCTGAACAATCTTCTCTTCCATATTACAAAGAAACTCCCACAATCACTCTTCTTCTCTATACCTCAATGTCAACTCTCTTTGCTAGAGCTACTTCTTCTCTTCTACATTCTCCATCACTCTATTGAGCTCTTGCTCCTTCTCTGCTACTCTTGCCATAGCATGGATGATTTCTTATCATGAATCAGCAAACTATTGTTTCAAGATTTCATACTTAGCTATTTGTCTTTCCTTTGCTATGACATTTTGCTCTATTACTTGCTCTTTAATTCCTACTTCCTTCTTTAAATTTTCACTTGGTTGTGTACTACTGCATCTACTTGTAGTACTTCCCTTTGCTCCTGACCTTGGGTTATGCTCTCCTTCAACTCCGAGTTCTCTTTCTCTAATCTTACCAACACCTACAACACAATCTTCACCTGTGGACATTGCAATTGCATCTCTTTTTTCTTCTCCTCTAACTTCACTAACAATGTGCATATAACATCTTGCAGATACTCTACTCCTTTGCTATGTTTTACCTTGACTTGCAGGCTTTTCTCCTTCTTTGCTTCTTCTTCATTGGACACTCTTCTTCTCAGCCGTAGTCACCTTATGGGGATGGATTTTTCTCTCCCCAAACTTCCACTCTCCACTTCTCTTCTTATACTTGGTCCTGCCTCATACATCACCTTCCATTTGGAATGAACTCCTCTTTGAATGGTCACCCTCTTCTCTTCCTTCTTTAGAACTTTGTCTTGTGTCTCGGGTTACATTCTTTTGCTATTTCTAGCTTTTCTTCTTCCTCCTCTGGTATTGGCTTCATCTCTACCCTAGCTTCACTCTTGCTGCTCACTTCACCACTCTACAATGTGAGTTTTGGTTCATCCTCCTTCTCCAAGTCTTTTGACTTGTACTCGGCTTTGCCTTTTTATTCTTCACTAGTCGATGCAATTACCACCAAGTTTTTCCTTGGGTTCACCTTCTTAGTCTTCCAAGGTCTTGTTGCCGCTACTTCTTCTTCTTCTTCTTGTCAACTCCTCTTCTTTGACTTCAGAGTATTCACTTTCAACCGCATGCTCTGCCCCATCTATGTGTAGTACTCGTGACTACTTCTAATCTGTAAAATGTATTGATGCTCCTCTGTATTGGCATCTTTTCTTAAGTTGGGATGGAAGTGTGACACCATCTTGTGTCTCTCCGCTACATTCAGCAAATTCAATCCCAAGTAGAAGTGGGCTGCAAATAGCACAATGTAATGTGGAGGCGACTTGCCCCGCAAGTTCCACACCATTTGTCTCGTACGTTGATGAAAGCACTTTGCCCAATTGATTGGCTCCCCTACAAACATCTTACAAAAGAACACCGCTTGATGTTTCATCTTCACTCCGGCTTGAAGATAGCCATCCTGCTCCTACAATGCCTCTCCTCTTAGGGTCCTTGTAGCTCTCAACTTTGTAGCCATTCTTTGTGCGCTTTGAAGAAAAGGCATCTCTCACTTCTTGGGTTTCTTCTGCTACTTCTCCTTTCCCCAAGAACGTGGCTCCCTACTCCTCACATGCCTCTCTTCCGAGTACTAACCTCCAATCCGACTCTGTCCAGCAAGCCAGATTTCCTCTCTTCCCTTCTTCCTCGTGTCCATCAAGACATTTACTCTCGATGATCTTGGTCATGAAACTTGAAAACTAAGGTTCTAGTTCCATGCCAAGAATGTGATCCGAAGCCTGCTCAAGACTTTGATTCTTGCAATCGCATCTAATCTCCAAATTGCATGATTTCTCACTCCAAATTCCGAGTTCTTCTTCACACCTCCCATCTTACTCTCTTCCACTCTAGGTTGGTGGCTACTCTTCCGACTGATTCCCAGACTAACTCTCTTAACTTCTTCTTGACACACCAGCATGTCTCTTACTACACTTCCTTTTCCACGATCTCCCTCAAGATGACTCTTTAATGGCGATGGAAAATTACTTGTCATCTCTTTGTCTCTATCCCGATTCTTATAGTGGTGCACTTCCTCCGTCTTTCTTCACTTTGAGTTTCTACCAAGAAATCACACCTCCTTCATGCTCCTATCACTATCAATTTTCTCCTGCTCATAGGCCAGCCATTTTTGTGTGTGATACCTTCTTGAATGTCCAACCCCAAAGGAAAGTTGTTACACCGTCCTCGCCTTGGGCTGAGCATCCCCAAACCAAAGTCTCCTTACTTCATGTTGAATGCTGACAAGGCCAATCCGAGTACTTTGTCTTCTGATACAAAGTCACTTTTCCTTGGGTTACAACCCAAAGACACCTTTCTTTGCCTTCTGATGTCATACAAGCACAATACGACTTTAATTACAATTCAGCATGAAGAGGTAGGAGAATTGGTAAAAGATTTAGTGATAATAGATAAACTCAAAGGTAGAGAAGTGCCGGAAGTTACTTTGTGTTTAGAAGCCAAAGTTGAGTTAGATATCGGATTGGATTAGGATCAGTTTTGAGATTGGAGGAGGCTAATATGAAGAGGTGCATTGTCATTTTGGATCTATAGGTTGGTAAAGTTGTTAGGAATCAGTTTAGGGAGTTAGATAATTGTTGAAGTGATCTGCTTATTTAAAGGAGACCCTCATAGTAAAATGTTGTTCAGTTTTCATTTTCTTGAGAATAGATAAAGCAAAGTGATGAGTACAATGCTTGTCGCTTGAGCTTAATTTTGAGTATCAATTCTATGTGTTTGTATTTGTGAGTGTGTGGAGAATTTTGAAGTACAAGTCAATGTGCTTGTTAGATGTTGGATTCCACAACACTGGTCTTCATTTTGTGTGTTTAATCGTGAGTGAAGTGCAATCAGAGCAATGCCTTGATAGATCTGAGAGAAATTGTAGTGTTGGTAGTATTTTTCATATGTGAGTGCAGTGCTAAGTTGATGTGAAGCAATTTTGATTGAGGAAGTTGTGCCTTTGGTAGAACGGTGGAATACCATTCTAAGGTGAAGTTGTCTTGTAGTGAAGTAGCCATTTTTGGGAGAGAGTAAATCATCTCAATTGAGGTTGTTTGGAAAGAATTGAAAAATTTGTGATTATGGGTGACAAATTGTTGTGACAAGACTACAAGTCAGTGCTTGTTACTCTCTTCTAGTGTAGTTTCTACTTGAGAGATTAAAGACACAACCAAGAAGAATTGCTTGTTATTGTTTGACTTCATGTTTGATCATTTCTAACTTGTATCTCTAAGAGAATAAACTTTATTTACCTGCTTAATGCAAAAGTGATATTTTTTGGGTTGTCACAAAAGCTTCCTAGATACTTCTAGAATATTCTAGGCTAATTTGGCCTATTTGCTACTTTGTTAGCCCTAACTAATTCAATTGCTAAATTCCATATTGTTACATATTCCTTCACCACTAGTTGGTGATATCTTTGTCACCATTGAAGCTTCAAATGGTCATTTGTGCATTTTGGAGATGAGAAAGAGGTTATCATGTGGTATCATGAAGGGGATACCCTTTTCAAAGGACCTTGTACTCTGTATATTGTTGATAGCCTTGTTGAAGGTAGCAAAGTGCAAAGATACAATCAACTTTGTACTCCTCATGATCATTGATATGGATGGGAGCAGGAGGAGGAGGAGGAGGTTGGACTCTAGAGGAAAAAGAAGATGTGTTAGGAACAAAGGATATTTGACATGAAAGATAGGTGGATGCGCATATGACAAGGCAAGGCAAGTTGATAAGCAACAAGAGAGATAATTTGGGTGACATCAAAGGGTCCTATCCAATTAGGGGCAAGTTTATAAACTTGGGTATCAAATGGGAGGGGTAGATTATTAGAGGAGAGCATTACTTATCATTGACTTGAAAGGTAAGATCATGATGATGGTGGTTCACATAGTGTTTCTACCAATTCTGAGCAACAAGGAGATGAGAATTGGCTTGTTGGAGGGATTGGGATATGGTGGTCAAGAAGGTGGAAGTATGAAGGACATGAGATGGAGGAGGAGCAAGAAAGGAATCTAGAACAAGTGGATCTTGGCCAAGATTGAGGAAGAAAGGAGAGGATTTGGTGGTTGCATGTTTGGAATTATTGTATGCAAACTTCGTAGCTACAAGACATTCATCCCAATTGGCATGGTAGATGTTGACAAAGGCATGAAATATATCCTACAAGCTATGATTTGCACCTTCAGTTTTTCCATCAGTTTGAGGATGATAGGCCATGGACAAAGAAAGCTTGGTGGTGAGTATTTGGAAGAATATTTGCCAAAATTTCCCAATGAATCAAGGATCATGGTTGGAGATGAGTACATAAGGCATCCCATGATGCTTGAAGATAGTGTTGAAGTAAGGAGTTGGTGGATGCTAAGGAAGAAGAGCTCAACGCATTCTGTTAGAAGGTAGAAGAGAAGCCAATAGCCTGGCAACAAGAATTGGCTAAGCACCATCTAGAAGAAGGAATGCTGAGAGATTTGGTGCAGATGCTAGAGGTGAAGATTGATCAATACGTGAAGGAGTTGGAAGATCACACAATGGAGTATAAGGGGTTGAAGCTCAGTAAAGCTATGATGGAGGAAGAAAGACATAAGAAGCAGTCGTGGAATCACTTGAAGAAGCAATCATGGAATTGAAGGCAAAATTAACCACAAAAGCCAAAGTGAGAATGGAGAAAACACATTTATACGACTTACAATTGCTGGTGCATGAGATGCAAAGTAAGAATGCAAAGAAAAACAACTTGAGTGCCTTGTTGATCAGTCTTAGAACTTGGATTGATAGGAAGATGTTAGATGTAGAGAATAATATTTCTATCAGACTTGGATTGATTAAGTTAGAGTTAGAAAGTCTTTGGAATACTGTACATATCAAACCCAAAGTAACAGAGATAGGAGTGCAAGTGTCTTTAGATTAGACACTTGACACATTAGAGAGTAGTGGGTTGCAAGATAAGGAGGTAGACAGATACTCCGACAAGACTAAATCTCCCTCCCAAACAAATACAAGCTTAATATGCTTATCATGCTTGACTTTCTGCTGCTCTTGTACTTCCTTTGTGGTTTGCATTGCATCATCTTCTTTCTCTTCCAGCCTATAAGTTGGTGAATTCAAAGTGCTTGACTTTCTTCCTCCGTCAAATGTTCTTCACACAAAATCCAATAAGTTGGCACTTCAAATTCAATTGGCATTATAGGATGCAATCCATATATTAAGAAGTATGGCATTTGCTTGGCTGTTATCTTTTTTGTCATGCAATATGCCCATAATATGGCAGGTAACTTTGTATCCCACTCATAGGCATAATTGATAGTCACCTTATTAAGTATTCTACAGAGCAATATATTTTCCTTCTCCGTTAGTCCATTGGCTTTTGAGTTATACAGAGTTGTCTTCTAATGTTCAATTTGGAAGTACTTGGTTAATGCTTCCATTATGGAGTTCAAAAAGTGAGTTTCACAATCATTGACCAACTCCAAAGGATATCCATTTTGGGAGATGATGTTTTGAAAGAAAATTTTGCAATTGTTTCCGCATCATCTCTCCGAGTAGCCTTGGCTTCAATCATTTTGGTAACATAGCTAGTGCAAACCAAAATGTACCTTTTTGTGTGACTTGAGTTACCAATTGTATTGGTCCCACAAAAGCAATTCCCCATTTTTCAAATAGGGCCAATGGAAAAATTGGTCTCAAAGGTCACTAAGAAGTAGCTATTGGTTTCCCTATTCTTTGACAAGCATCACAACTTCAAATGTATGCATGGGTATGCTTATACATTGTAGGCCACCAATACCTTGTTGAAAGAATTTTCTTCATTGTATTCTTTAGGGCATAGTGTCCTTTTGATGCTTTGGAGTGCAGAGATTCAATAACCCCCCCAAGTTCATATGTCTCCAAGCATCTCCAAAGTTCTTCATCTTCACCCATTTTAAACAATGTGTTGTACTTCAATTGGTACGGTCCCATCTGCTGAGGAAAATTTCCCTTTGCTCTTGGTCTAGTCCCTCAGCAACTAAAGAGTATGCAAATAATTATATTCTGTTGCATACCTTGTACTTTGCATGGCTGTCAAGTGATAAAATTCCTTGTCCGAGAATCGGTCATTGACCTCCCATTCTTGGTCTTAAGTTTCTAACATGGATAGGAAGTCCGCATTTGAATGCAAAGTTCCCTTCCATACTTGTACCATGTATGTGAATTCTTGTAACAACAAGATCCATCTGGCAATCCGCCCTAACAAATCTGCCTTCTTGACCAAATGTTGTAAAGCATAATGGTCCATGTAAAAAACAAACTCATAGCCCAACAAGTAGTGGTGAAATTTCTTGCAGGCATAAACCATTCTAAGGGCTTCTCTTTCAATTGTAGAATAACTTCTTTCTGAAACTGAAAGTTGTCAATTGGTATAGTAGATTGGGTAATTTTTCTTCATTTTATCCTTCTGACTTAAGACTACTCCAATGGCCATGGACAAAGTGTCCACATACACATGAAAAGGGAATCCCAATTTGGGGCCCTCATAATTGGTGCTTCAACCAATTTCCTCTTTAATACTTGGAAAGCCTCTTCTTCTCTTGCTTCTCACAAGTAGTCTTCAAACTTCTTCAAGAGCTTTGTTAATGGTGTGGAAAGCACTGCATAGCTGACACAAAGCATCTATAGTATCCAACATGTCCCAAGAAGGCTCTCAGCTCCTAAATGTTTTTAGGAGATTCCAAAGCTAAAGATAACTTTCACCTTCTTGACGTCCACTTCAATACTTTAGCTTGAGACCCGATGCCCCAAAAGAATTCCTACGGTCATTGTGAAGAAACATTTTTTGGGTGTAATAACAAGCCAAAAAAATGATACCTTTCAAAATTTTGATGGACATAATCCAAATGTATTTCTCTCCAACCAAACACATAAAAATCATCAATGAAGACCTCCATAAATTTGTGCAAAAAATCTTTGAAAATTGCATTCATCATCCGTTGGAAAGTAGCTAGATCATTACACAATCCAGAGGGCATTTGATTGTAAGCGTACGTGATCAATGGTGAATGTGGTCTTATCCTTGTATTCCTCTCTGATGAATACTTGATTGTACACTAAAAATCCATCAAGAAAACTATAGCATGGATGACCAACTACTTGATCCAAGATCATATCATAGAAGGCAAGGGATGATAATCCTTCCTCGTGATTGCATTTAATTTGTGAAAATCTTGACACACTCAAATCTTCCCAGTCTTCTTCAAAAAAATGACTATGGGAGAGACCCACTCACTGCTCAAGATGGGAAAGATTATCCCGGCCCCTAAGTACTTGTCAATTTCATCTTTCACCAAGAGTGACTACTTTGGGTTCAAGCGATATTGTCCTTGCCAAACCAGAATTGCACCTTCAACCAAATCAATCCGGTGTTCTCCAAATTGGCATGGAATACTTGGCATTTGATCAATAGACCAGGAAAATACATCATGGAATTCTATAAACATGGCAGTGTATCTTGCCAACTCCTCCAAAGTGACTTTCTTTTAAATCTTTAAAAAATTTCCTTCAGTCAAGATGACATCTTGACAATCATTGGGGTTAATGACTCCTTCAACGTGATTGACTCAGCTTAACCCAAGTTGAACTGCAGTCAAACCTCCTTCCTCCAAGTCATTTTCACCCAAGGTGATGTCATATGGATCTTTGTCTTCTACATCCACCTTGTATTATTCCAAGTAGTTGACTTGGACTTTGGAGTCATCTGAAGATAAAGACAATGAATCTTTGGATTCATCTTCATCTTTAGATGAAAAAGTTTCCCCAAGGTGTGGAACCTTCATCCAACTCACCATCACCAACTTCTGGTCAGCGGACAAGATGTCCTTAAACCACAACTTATGTTGGTGCTAATCCACAACAACTTGGGCACTATACAACCAAGGTCTTTTGATCAATAGTGGGTAGCCAATTTTGGTCATTGGCCTCAACACGATGTAATTCAATTTGAAGGGCACCCCTCCATGATCGTTGTTATGTTTGACAGCATACCCAAAGGCCGTCTCCTGGTTTGATTTGCAAATTTCCAAACTCTAGGTGTTGGTTCAAACATATGGTACTCCAACCAATTTGCAATGTCTTTGGTCATGACATTAACATTGGAACCCAAATCAATAGGTATTGATATTACCATGCATCTGGCAATCTCCGCATCAACTTTGGGAGATCCCAAGTCCTCTTGCTCAATATGATAGATGGTAGGCAGGTCTTTTTTGGACATCGCTCTTACTTTCTTGAGGGCCGAACTGAGTTGTTTCTTATATAGCTCATTGTCTTCCCAAAGTTGCTTGAATGTGACATCACACTTGTGGATGCCAAATTTGTCACAATATCATATTGTGATACTTCTCCCAATTTTACTTTCTTCACCTTTGTCTTTGTATTTGAAGACTCACCTTGTTTGAGTTGGGCTTTGGGTCGCTTCAATATTGTGACCAGAGTACTAGGGGTCCTAACTTGAGGTACTTTGGGTTTACCCACCTTGGCTTGTATCAGATCCTTTACTTTGGATCTGATGTCCGCCAAAAAAATTGGAGGCTCTGTCTTCATATCCTCCTCCAAACTCATATCTCGAGTCCTTTGCATTGCTTCTTGGATTTCTTTCCACAAAGCCTTAGCTTTGGCTTATGCAAGAATCTTCTACTCCTTTGCAGAACAAATTGCTTTTGGGTGCAACCTCTTTCCTTTCATTAAGAGAAGGAAGTAGTGTCTCAACTTTCAAAACTTTGAGGTCTGGCCATTCTCCTTCCGTAGCCGCATTCCCTTCTTGAGTTCTCTCTTCCTCTAGTGTTATAAAATTTACAATTGTGTCTTCTTTTGACTGAAGCGCTGCACACTCAGCTGGGGTATGTACATATTTTACAAGCGGCTTTGGGTTGGGTGGATGAGGACATTGCCCGTATGACCTGATCCTTTATAATTCCCACATAGGGGGACAAATCCCATTTGCCGTCTTGGCTCCAGATAGTTTGGAGACCAATGTCCCATTGAGCCACAATTGTAACATGCCCCTAGTGCTATGTTTTGGGGCCAATTTTGGTTGCCCATTGGTGGCCTTTGTGGGGGAGCATTGGGGTTATACTCCCTTGGTCTGTACCTCAAACCTTGGTACGATGTGCTCGCTTGAGGCTGTACCTCTTGAGTTTGGTACACCGCTTCTTCTTCCTCTTCTTGGTTCCATCTTGGAACCCAATCAATCTATTGCACTGGAAATGCAATACGAGTATTGCATTCTATATTTGTGTGGCTTGACTTGCCACACATAGTGCATCATATGTTTGATCTGCCAAATGAAGGAGGCTTTCTTTGGTCCTTCCTCCCAATCATTTGGATCTTAAAATCTGCAAACTCTTTTATAAGAGTATCCACTTTATTGTCTGCCTTATGCACACTCTTTGTTGGCAGTGTCAATGGTTTCTTTCCTCCACATCTTTGTATTCTTCTTGGCTTTGACTCTTCTTTGGATTCCAAAGAAGAACTTGAAGATGTGTAGGATTCCTCTAAAGAAGGAGATATACTAAGAGAAGCTCTTTGTCTAGTCTTCTTGCCTTTCTTCTCCCAATTCCATCAATTATCGGAAGAATGAGAGTGAGCCGCCTCATATTGGATGACATGTTTGAGGACTTTGTCCAAGGTAGTTAAATTCCTCCCTTGGCAAAGATACAAATCTCTGGTGACAATCATCCAAGAAACCAAGTAATGGCTTGGGCATCAAAGTAACCTACCATACCGGATTGCTTTGGGAAATGATTCAAAAGAGCCATGAACCGCTTAGAGTAGTCTCTCAACTTCTCCTTCTTCCCTTTGTCCAAATCATTGAGTGCCACAAAGATACTTGTATTGTAACCAACTTCTCGGAATTGTTTCTCAAGTCTGCCTAGTCTATTGGTACAAACCCTTTTTGGGTTACATGCATATACCAACTCCAAGCCTTCTTTCAAAGCAGACTCAAGAAAATTCATAGGCAATCCGCAAAGTCATGTTCTTTTTTTGCAAAGGAAATGACTTCAAATTCTTTGATGAATTCATGAGGATCTTTGTCTTGTTTTGTCCCCTTGTGCTTTTGATCAGAGTGTTGGATGATAGGTAACAAAGTCATTGTTTGGCTTTAAGGAATTGGCTACGGTAAAATTGAACTTGATGGACCCAAGGAACTAGTTGGTATTAAAGCTATGTTAACAACACAGGGGTTCCAATTAGTCAAGTTCAAAGTGTGGTCCTTGTTGATAGATTCTTCTTCTCTAATAGTGTCAACTTTGACTGGGAATGGAGTAAGAGGATCAACACTTCTAGAATGCTTTTGAAAATTTCCTCGAGCCAATCAAGGAATTGTTCGTAAGAGATGTTGGCACTCTTCTTCAGTTAAGATTTGTGTTGTCTTTTCATGAATAAATTCAGGATTTCTTTATAAATTTGACTTCCTCTATAGCTTTAGGGGAAGTTGGTATACTAGGTCATAATGAGTATGTCTGCCCGCTAGCGTCTTTCTTCTTCTTAGAAGATGGAGATGAGAAGTAGCCTTGCCATCTGCCTTCATGTTTCTTTTGTTTGAGTTCTCATAAGGCTTCTTGAACTTCATGAAGAAGTTGAAAGTCCAGCACCTCCCATCCAGTTTTATCAAAAGTAGATTGGATCTTCTTGCATTCTTCTTCTTCACAGTGCAAAGTTCATCTTCAAACTCTCTCTTCCCATTGTTCTCTCAATGCAGACATTCATATTGGTTAAAAACCTAGTTTAAAATTTGGCTTTGTATTCTTCCACTTTCAAGATCTGTATCCTTGGAAGTGGTGCCAAAAATCATATGAAAAACATATATATATAGCAAACATTCCTTTTTGGTAATCAAGTAAGTAAAGTTTGTTCTCGCAGAGATATGAGTCAGAAATATCCAAATACAAAGTAAATAGTAACAATGTAGTTCTTCTTGATTACATCTTTAATCTCTCAAGTAGCAACTATACCCAAAAGAGAGTAACAAGCACTGTTTAGTCCATCCTAAAAATGGCTACTTTGCTATAAAAAATGTTACCTTGGAATTTTGTTCCAATCTTCCACTAAAGGCACAACTTCCTTAATCAAAATTGCTTCACATCAACTCAACGCTGCACTCACAAATGGAAAATACTACCAACACTACACTTCCTCTCAAATCTGTCAAGGTGTTGCTCCAATTCCACTTCACTCAGGATCAAACACACAAAATGAAGATCAAGGCTATGGAATCCAACATCCAACATGCACAATGACTTTCACTTTGAATTTCTTTCAACACTCACAAGCACACACACACAATTGATACTCAAAATTAAGCTCAAGCAATGAGCACTACTTCACAACACTTCACTTTATCTATTCTTAGGATTATGAGCACTAAACAACATTTTATTGCAAAGGCCTCCTTTAAATAGGTTGAGCACTTGACAATTAACTAACTTCCTCAACTGCTTCTTAACAACTTTACCAACCTGCATATCCAAAATGACAAACAACCTCTTCATATCTACCTCTTCCTATCTCAAAATTTTCCTAATCTGATCCGATGTCTACATCTACTTTGGCTTCCAAACCCAAGCAAAATCCCTTCATCTCTTGTACTTTGGGTTCTATAACTTCCAATTCTTACCAATTCTAACATATCTTCACTTTGATCTACAATTAAGCTCATATGTAATTTGTCTACCTCCCTATCTCACAACCCACTCTTCTCTAAAGTGTCAAGTGTCAAGTGTCAAATCCAAAGACACCCACACTCCTATCTCTGTTACTTTGGGTCTAATATGTACAATATTTTGAAGACTTTCTAGATCTAACTTAATCAATCTGAGTCTAATAGAAAGTGTTATTCTCTACATCTAACATCTTCCTATCAATCAAAGTTCTAAGATTGATCAACAAGGCATTCAAGTCCTTGTTCTTTGTATTCTTACTTTGTGTCTCCTGCACCAGCAATTGTAACTCATGTAAACATGATTCCTCTATTCTCACTTTGGCTTCCATGGTTAATTTTGCCTTCAATTCCACAATAGCTTCTTCAAGTGATTCCTTTGACTACTTCCTATGTCTTTCTTCCTCTGTCACAATTTTACTGATCTTCAACTCCTCCTCATACTTTGCTATGCAATCCTCCAACTCCTTCACGTAGTGATCAATCTTTGCCTCTAGCATCTGCACCAAATCTCTCGGCCTTCCTTCTTCTTGATGGTGCTCAGCCAATTTCCATTGCCAGGCTGTTGTCTTCTCTTCTACCTTTTGGCTGAATATAGCAAGCTCTTCTTCCCTAGTGTCCACCAATTCCTTGCTATTTTCTTGCTTTGCCTTCACTTTGGCTTGTAACTTCTACACCCAAAGTCTTTCTTGCGTAACCTCCTTCACTTTCATCACCAACTCTCTCCCTTGCTTCTCAAACTTCTCTTGCAGATTCTGTTGACATTCTTATGCAATGCTGCATCTACTTGCAAGATTCCCTTTCCTCTTCTCAGGCTCTCCTACAACTTGTGATTTTTTTACTCTAATCTCTCCAGCACCTTCAACACCGTCTACACATTGGGATGTCTACTTTGCATCTCCTTCTTCTTCTTCTTCTCCATTTGCAACAAAAATGGACATACCACATCCTGATGGTACTCTACTCCCTCACATCTTGCTTCTTCTACTACCTTCTCTTTAGGGACTGCCATGATCTGGTTCTTCCCTTTCGAGTCCGATGCCTTACTACAAAGTCAGGATCTTTGTATTATAAGTGACACTTCATCCTTTGAACTCTCTTCATCATCCAGATTGATGATCTACCATGCCACATTTGAACCTTCTCCTTTTGGCATGTATTGCCTCAGCTTAGCCACCAATCCTTCTGCTCTTTCACTCGCTAACACCACCATAATCTCTTCTTTTGCCTCCTGCCGCTCAATTTCTTCTTGCAAAGACATCTCCTTCTCTTGTTGTTTCTGCACCTCAAGTTCACCCTTGCTCTCCTCATTAGACTCTTCACTCTATAGGGTTAATTCCACCTCTTCTTCCTCCAACCCTTCTGATGCCGACTCTGCTTCACCTTTTGATTGACTTCCTCTATAAGTGCAATCCTTTGGACTTGCTTCCCTTCTCTCTACTCAATTCTTCTTAATTTCCAAGGCTTCATTGGCAAGCTCTCCACCTCGGGTTGACTTCTCTTCTTCTTGCTTGGTAGGGGCACAACCATCTTTTGATCCTGTCTCATTCTTGCATAATGATCATCATTACTTCTCAATTGCCAAATGTATTGTCGCTCCTTGTCATCGGCTTTATGTTGCAGATCGAGATGGAAATCCAAAACAACCTTCTTCTCATAACTGCTTAACAGATTCAACCTAAGGTAGAGGTGTGTTGTGAAAGGCACAAAGTAGTGTGGTGGTGTCAACGTCCTTCAATTCAACACCATCTACCTTGTCCGCTGATAAAAACACTTTGCGCAATTGATTGGTTCTCTTGCAAGCATCTTGTGGAAGAACACCACTTGTTGCTTTGTCATGTAGGTAGTGCGCTCAAATTTGAACAGGCCATCATCATACCTACAATGTTGCTTCACGCGGGGTCTTGATACGTCTCCACCTTGTACTCATTCTTTGTGTGCTTTGAGCTAAACAAATCCCTAATCTCTTGGGTTTCTTCTATGACTTCTCCCTTCCCCAAGAGAAGGGAGAAGACTACCTTCTCTTGGGTCTTCTCCACTCTCTCTTCCTAATACCAATCTCCAATCCGACTCTATCCATCGAGCCGGATTGCCTATCTTCTCAACTGTCACCGGCCCATCTACACAATTATTGGCCGTAATCTACCATGAAATTAGGAAAACTCAAGTTTCAATTCCATGCAAGGAAAGTGATGCAAGTCTATTGAGAACTTCAATGTGAGCAATCACATCTAACCTCCTAATCATTGGGTTCTCAATGCCGATCCGTGAGATGAATCCAGGAACTGCGGTTTAATATGTAGGGCACTTTTAGATTCCCATCATTCTACTTCCCTTTGTGATGTGCTTCTACGAAACAATTCTCCCATTGCTTGGACGTGGAACTCTCAATCCCTCTGAATTCTTCACTACTTCACTCACTACCACTCCTTTTCCTTGGTCTCCCTCAAAACGACCCAGCAAAGGCAAAGGAAATTCACTTGTCATTCGTCTTGTTCTTGATTCAAAACCTGAATTTATAGTCCGACATTTCTCGGTCATTCTTCAAAGGATTGTCTATTGAGAAATCACACCTTCTGCTTGCAGTTCTCTTGTCATTGTCAATTTCTCCCACTTGTGCCTTAGTTGTTTTTGTGTGCAGTACAATTCTTGAATTTCCAGCTCAAAGGAAATCTATTACTTTGTCTTTTCATCGGGTGATCACTCCAAGGCAAGGTCTCCTTACTTTGGGTTGAACTTTGACAGATCTGATCCAAGTACCTTGCGTCTGACACAAAGTCACAACTCAAAGACATAGTTCTTCTCCTTCCAATGCCATTTGGGTTCAATACAACTTTGTCCTTAGACTTCTTCAAAATAGAACAAAACTCAAAAAATGAAAAATGTGTGTACCACACACTTGACATATTGTGTCATGTTGGGCCACCATCATTGGTGTTAGAGAGTATCTAAGGTCTTTTCCACACCCATATGACCAGCAATTGGTAAGTCATGGGCTTCTTGGAGTCCCACAAGTTGAAGATCACCCTTGGCTAGAGCATAAATTTGGTTCTCACAAAATAAAAGGCTTTCTTTGAAGGAGAAGGTGTTGTACCCCTTGTCACATGCTACAAGATGACCTTGTACCATTTGTAAAAAAAGATCTTGTTGTAAAGCCGTCTTAAACTTGAGTTGGACTTTGGAGTCAATTGATACCATCGTAATTGCCATCGTGATAAGAGAAAGAGACTTCAATTTGGGTTGTTGTGACAGGGTAACAAGAATGACGTGGAACCAATTGGTTTTGTACTCAAGTTTGAAGTCAAAAACTTGTAGTTGTTCCTCACATCAATAATATCAACTCTTCATGTGTTCCAAGTGTAATGTCTACAACAAGGATTTGTGATCAGTTTGCATGATCACTTGTTTCTCCAAGAGATAATGCCTCCATAGCTTGGTCGCATATTTCATTGCTAGTTGCTTTCAATCTTGATTAGACTAATTACTTTTTGCTATATTTAGTCTACAAGACACAAAGGCAATGGGATGTAACCCATCTAAGAATTCTTGTTGCAACATGGCTCCAATTACAAAGTTAGAAGCATCAAAATCAACCACCCAAGGTAGTTGAGGATCATATGGTTGAAGAATGGGTCTTGAAGACACCATATGTTTCAGCTTCTAGCATGCTTCTTTGTGCTTTTTGGTCCATTAAAAGCTTGAGTTCTTCCCTGAGAGATTGGTCAATGGTGCGGCTACATGAGGGTAGTAGTGGATGAACTGTTGGAAAAAATTGGCCAATCCATTAAATGCCCATACTTTTAGATCATCCTTTGGAGTAGGCCAATCAATGATGGCCTTGATTTCTCCTCTTCCATCTTTATCCCCTTTGATGAGATCTTGTGACCCAAGAAGTTAACTTCTTTTTGCCAAAAGGCACGCTTTGACTTCTTGCAGTAAAATTTCCACTATCATAGTCATCTTAAGACTTCTCGCACATGATTGACATGTTCTACCTTTTTCTTGCTATAGATTAAGATATCATCCAAGAAGGTAACTTCCTTTTGCCAAAAGGCACACTTCAACTTCTTGCAATAAAATTTTCCACTATCTTAGGACTTCCTGCACATGATTCACATGTTCTACCTTTGTCTTGCTAAAGATTAAGATATCATCCAAGAACACCACCACATATTGATCCAATAGTCCATCCAACGCCCAATGCATCTGATCCATGAAGACTACTAGAGCATTAGTGAACCCAAAAGGTAGAATTCTTTATTTAAAATACCCATACCTTGTGCAAAAGGTAGTCTCTTGCACATCCTCCTATCAATGGAGATTTGCCAAGAGCCATTACAAAGATCTAACTTGGAGAAATACTATGCTCCACTCAATTGGTCAAGCAAGTCATCAATTTGAGGCAAGGGATATGCATTCTTCACTATTTGTTTATTAAGCCCATGGTAATCAATATAGAAACAAAGTCCTCCATCCTTCTTTGGAATAGATAGTATTGGTGCTCCCCAAGGAGATGTACTATGTCTTATAAAATCCTTCTCCAACAACTTTGTAAGGGTTGTTTGTAACTCCTCCAACTCCTTTGGTGAGAGGTAATAGATTTTTCTACTCAATGGAATACTCCTTGGCAATAACTCAAGCTTGAAAGGCATAACATGATTGGAGGGTAATCCCTTTGGAAAATCATCCAAAAACACATCTGAAAACTCCTAGACTATTTGATCAACCATTGCTTGATGAGGTTTTTGATCCTCCTTAATTCCTCTATATGCAACAAGCTTGATCCTTACCACAAAAATAGACTCATCTTCCTCCAAAGCTTGCTCTATGGTTGTTTCATTGACAAATTTCCCATCTTGGGACTCATCTTCCTCCAAAGCTTGCTCTATGGTTGTTTCATTGACAAATTTCCCATCTTGGGACTCATCTTCCTCCAAAGCTTGCTCTATGACTACCTTCTTGTCAAACTTCCAATCTTGGGACTGACTATTCTTAGGTGTCTTACTCAGAGGTGCTAGATAACCTAATAAAAAATTTCTAACTTGATGTTGTACTTGAATTTGATGTTGGTTCCAATCAAATTGAACCTTATGACATTCAAGGCAAGGTAGACCTAGAATAACATCACAATGTAGAGGTGCCACAACAAACCTCATACATTCAAAATACTCTTTCCCAATCTTGAAGGTAACAAGATGCACGGTCCAAAATGTAGAGCCCTTTCTACCATCCTCCATCATCAATCTACTTCTAGTTATTGGCTTGATAGGACATAATTCCTTTGCTAATTGCATGGATAAGCAATTTTCTAAACTTCCAAAATCAGCCAAAATTCTACAACCACAATCAGATATCATACTTTGCAAGTGAAGCAAACTTGCATAGGTTGAGCTTTCAATCTCATTGGAACTAATCAAGTTCCTAGTATATAGCTCAAAATCTCTTATTGGGATTCCTTGTTTCCTTTATCATTCTGCTCCACAAACTCCATCTGGGTGACTTGTTGAGATTGTCCATTCTTGAGTGATGTCCAATTTGGTGTTAATAAAAACAACCACCATTTTATTGCAATTTTTCTTTATCTATAGTGCCAAGTGGTCTCCATTGAATGGCATCAATCTCCATTGGTATTGGCTCTTCCACTCCTGTGTAGTGTATTGATAGGTCATGTGGAGGTTGAGGTCAAGACCAAGTTGTTGCAACCAATGAATCAAAAAAGCATTTAGCCAACCGCATAGCTTCTTCCAAGTGTTGTGGCTCTCATATAATTACCTTTATTTGGTTTGTGACTTCAAGCCCCTCACAAATTAATCTAGAGCTTCACCTTCTAGTATATTTGGAATTTGCATGATGGTGTTACAAAATTGCATGATATAACTTCTTAGAGAGCCAATCTACTTCAACTCTACCAACCTATCTTGTGTAGCTTGTGTGGCATTTATAGCTTGGAATCAATCAATTATTGCACTCTTGAAATTTTCCCATGTCAAGATTGGCGCAACAATTTGCCGTTCATCTCGCTCCACTCGGAATTGCCACCATAGCTTTGCTACTCCATCCAATTGGTTGGAAGCCAAGAGAATCTATTTCCATTCATCTTGAAGATTGGTAGCTTTAAAATAACATTTGTAGTCAAACACAAAATTCTCCACTACACTCGGGAGATTCTTGCCTTCAAATACCTTGGATTTTGGAAATCAGATTTGGTCTTCTCCTTCTCAAATTGGTATCTCTCTACATGCTCTTGTTGCCAATGATCTCATTCATTCAGCAATTGAGTAAGGTGCTCAATTTGTTGCTATATAGTAATGATAACCTTGGGCATTGCCACCATGGTTACTACTCTACCACCTGCAATCTATCTAATTTATTAACACATAGATGCAAGATATCCATCGTTCTCCATAAGTTACAATTGGAAGTGCCAAGGGTTCCTCGGACAAGGTGATCATATTTAAAAAGTCTTGCCCAAAGCATGAGGTGATGAACTATGTGAAACAATGCTTGGGTAGTACCCGGATATGAAAATCTCAATGGTTTGATGGAAATAGATTTGGTAGTCCATAAATTTCATCCATCTCATTCCTACTCTGATACCAATGTAAAAGACCAAGACCAAGGAGAGAAATAGGAGAATGGAAGATCATATTGGGACACTTGAGTGTGGAAAACTCCAAATGCCTAGCATGAGCTTTGGCTTTGGTATTTATAGGGAGCATCAAGGCTCTTCAAAAGATTCTCAAGAAGCTTCCTTCTAGAAGCTGTTTACTTAGCGTGCAAGCTAAGCTAGTTGGAAGCTTCTAGAAGTTTCCTTCTAGAAGCTATCTACTTGGGGTGTAAGCTAAGCTAGCCAAGAAGCTTCCTAGATACTTCTAGAATATTCTAGGCTAATTTGGCCTATTTGTTACTAGGGGCCCAAGGGCAACACTCCAAAAAAATAAAATTTTATGAGAAATCATATGAGCATGTTGGTGCATTTCAATCTATGTGACAGAGTGCCCTAATGTCAAAACCAATACAATTGTGGACATAGGCAAATTCTTAGCCAATCCACATAAGATCTCTATGTATGTTTCTCCATTTTATGTAATAATTTTTTTGCTTGTTTTCCTAAATTGCATATTTGCATTCCTTACACAAACTCCACACCAAGGTGGTATAATCTACAATTTTTGGCACTCCATCTAGTATTAAGAAGTAGGAGTTCCATCAACTTTGAAACTATCCCCAACAAATGTATCCACAAAGTGTGCTTTGTCCAAAATTTAGCTGGTGGTGGTTTAACTTGCTTCATCATCTTCTTCTTCTCTTCAAGAAAAAGGACTTCCGCTTCTTCTTTTGTCAATTCCTGAGCCTCCCTTGCTTCAATATCAACCTCTTCTTCATCGGCTCTGTACTTCTCTTTGGGCCAAATGTCTTCTTGAACTTTGGGCCAAAGCTCTTAAGGACCATCCATCTCATGACCAAGTAGGAGGGCAATCTTGTTAGAAAATGCAAAAGCTAGAAATGATGATTACTTCACCCAGATCTCATCAACTGCACAAAATGACAAGGTGGATATAAGAGATTGTAATAATGAAGCACAATTTTTACCATTAGCAATTAACAATACAATCACAAGGATCTTTTCATTCAAGAGGAAAAAACCAAAGGAGGAAGATAAGAGGATCCCTTTCTCCAAACTAACAAAAACTCCAAAAAAGTATTAGCCTTTGTCAACTTCATCTTAGGGACACAAAATAAAGGGGCAAGGCCATCTGGAATAGCAAACAATGAAAAAATCAGGTAAACAAAGCAAGAAAAATGAACCCAAAATGTTGCCCTAGTATAGAGTCACTTTGAAGAGATGAACCAATCATCCTAGTGGAAGAAGAGTCCTCAAGTGGACAACAACAAGAAAACCAAATAGTGAAGGAGGCCAATGATAAGGTTCTAGCCAACAAGGGAAGAAATGAGGATAAACCAAATCAACCTACATAGACCTAGGCAAACAACAAAGAACAACCCACAAATATGATTGTGATCAAGGCCTTCCTAGGTCGTATGAAATGCAGAAATGACTTGCTTTGTGGCTAATGGTTATCTACACTATGAACATCAATACATCCACAATAGAAGCATTGGAGGAGTTCTTGCTATTCTACAAGGAACTTGATGCCATGATTGACGATCCAACAATGTTAGTGCAACACCTATATAAGCTAGCATAGTCAATGGCCAAGAAGAAAGCTTTGCTACATAATAAACTGATCAAGGTCAAGGATCAACTTAAGGAGAAGGACACAAGTCTGGAAAACTTCCAAAAGGATGAGCTCCTATAGCAAGGACATTATGAGGCACTCATTCTCCAAAACTATACCACAATATTTGCTATTTTCACCTAATTATCAGGGGCCAAGTATAAGTTTGTCTTGACTAGTGTGCATTTACAAGCATACCAATGCTCCTTCCAAGCAAGTTATTTACTCTCTTATGCCATGGCAAACAATATATCCCTAATATCATTGTGGGCAACTATCCTCTATCCTCCATCCTCCAAAAGGATGCCATGTCATATGGACCATTGTTGCATCCACCATAGAACTACATTCACAAGTGAATAATGAAGATGTAGAAAGATGAGTGGACCAAACTTAAGCAAACCTCATCAATGTAGAGAAAGTAGTTGGTGCGAGCCAAAATACCCTAGTGCACGATAGATCTAGGATCCAAGAGGCTACACCCTTAATTTGAAGAGATATAATTTGCATAATTTGAAAGATGAATGTCATCATATTTATAAATTACATAAGCAATTGTTTTTGTTTTTAACTTTGGAGTTTGTTAGAATTATCACTACCAACCTTGATCCTCTTTATAAGATATAAGTATAACAATTTGAGCCATTATTGAACTAAACATCCATATAAGGAAAATATGTCAATAGAAGGGAAATAGTGTAAAGATGTTTTATCAGTCCTAATATAACTTTAAATGTGTTAGCTTAAATTTATTATAATATATTGCTTAAAATATTATTAAGTGTAGAGAACTGCATCTATATTTGTGATAATTTAAACTGCTTGAAGGAAAAATGATCCACTTTCCAATTACATGACAATATTATCTTCATATAAAACAATATTAAATTATTGTGGTTAAATATGATCATATACATAATAATTTAAAATATATTTTCTTCTTGGAGACATTCTATACAATTAACACTAGGTTTTAAATTTTTTAATGCAAAATTCAAAAGATCTACTTGAATTTACTTATCTTTTTCTTTTGACACAGCTAATAAAATCGAAAAAAAATTGCTCAAAACTAAACTACTAATGATTTCTATCATTAAGTATAATTCTAGAACAAAATAGAAGTTCCTAAGCTATATTGTATTGCTAAACCGTAGTCACTTAGATGATGAAAACACAAAAGAATATCAAATCTGTAGAAAATGTTTATATTTTGTTAAACAAAACATTACCATAAATTACATTCCTCGTTGATATTTTTAATTCTGTGGATGCAAGATGGTGAAAGGAAATCCAATCATCTTAACTTTATTTAAAAATTATGAGAAGATAGAAAGGGGTTTGGACATCTTTCCTTGCAATCGACTTCGTCGATCCTTTCTTAGCAAAAAGATCCCTCTCGAATTAGATTAATAGAACTTGATAGCTCTAACTTGATAACTTGATAGAATTTATACTTTCGAACAAGCTAGTTGAAATTTAGATCAACGAGAAGAGTCTAAATAATTAGAATACAATCAATCAATTCCTAGTAAATAAAAACACCACAAGGTATATTCGTGCAAATATGTCTTCTTATAATAGATTCCTTCGAACATACCTCCGATGATCTTGTCTTACTCTTTAGGGGATCATTAGCCTTTCCTAACCGCGATTATATATAGTATACTCCATAATAAGCTATGTTCGTGGTTATTATTTTAATAAAAATATGGACGAGGTTAGAAAGCTATTAATCAGCTTTTTTTTCTAAGACGAGATGCATTACCAATATAGGTAAGGTTGTTCAAGCGCTAGGTATACTTTATCATAATTTTGATTAGTAAACTAGCTGAAAAGACACTGGATTATTATATTAAACACATCCTCTAAATCTTGGTGGTGGTTGCTGGAAACATGGGACCAAGCTCTCCCTCTCTTAAGCCATATCATCCTTCTTCTATTTGAGAAGGCATTGCTCTACAGAGGGCAGTGGCTGGTGCAATCCATAGGAGAACAATCACATTAGGTGATGTTTCTTCGGATGCTCCAGTTGTGTGTAGACAGTACGATTTGTATAGCTCGGATATCTTAGGTGCGGTAGGGTAGATTTCTCATACAGACTCTATTGGGACTTAGCCCCATGTTACCTTTTTTTCTCTCCCTTGTAAGGCTTGATGGCTTCCCATCCTTCATTTTTCCTACGCGGTCGCCTTTTATCTATTTGAGATAAGTCTTATCTTATCCAAGAAGATCATTGCAATAGAATCAACAACATCACTGAAGAAAACCTCTCGAAATGACCAGTCTAGTTTTTGATCCCTAAACAAAGCGCATCCCAAATCAGGGATAGTTGGTTGGGCGATGTTATATTTGATGACAACGAATCGGATACTATGTTGCAAAGTGGACACTTCCATGTCGCTATGGCAGTCGCATGTAAGTAAGGGGTCAGGAAGGAAGTGGGTTTGGGTTGTGAACTGGTAAAGTTGAGGGGTTCTGTGTTCTACGTGGAAACAGTCCATGTCTAACTTCGTCGTTCTGCTGTGAACTCTCCTGCACAGACTGAGTTTCGGGAGTGCGACGGGGAAGGCGGATGGTCTGATGAAGGAGGAGGAGGAGGAGCGGGAGTGAGTGCCCTACAGTATATGGATGAAGGACGGGGTTAGATTTGAGTTCTCTTGTTTGTGAAGGCGCCAGTTGTGAATGCTTGTTTGATGACCTCTCCCGCCCCCGATCGGGCGATCAGACAGACAGGCAGACGACGACGACTCCGACTCTGACGAGGTTTGATAACTCGAGATTTGAGGGCCTCGTCCGACGCATCTGTTTGTGATGTGCTGTTGATCAGAGGATTGCCTCACCTAGGGGAAAATGAGCGTGGAACCCTTTCGCCGGTGCGTTCTCTGACTCTGGCACTTGAATTATATCCAAAGAAGGAGAAATGAAGAATGAAGTGAACCGGAACTTAATTTGGCCTTATGCTTACGCCATGTGAACGTACACACATGTATTGATTCCAGAAGAGGAAGAATGTAAATGGTATCTCGATTGTGGGTTTGGCTGGAATTTCCTGCCCGGCTCCCTTACCCTCGCGCAGAGCCGGGCTCTGCGAGGGTAAGGCAACCCCAGCTCTGGAAGTTGAGGATCTCAACTCACCTGTGGGTTGTGGAGTTGTGCAGATTAGTGAAACTTGTTGCCAGGGCATTCTACGATGAAGAAATTCCTCCCAAAGGAGCTAATCGTAGCAAGTCGGACAAGTCAGATAATAGGGGAATCGCTGTTGTTATCCTTGACGCCCTAACTAGGAGACAATGGGTGAAAGAGGAGGATTTGGCGAGGGACTTACGGCTCCATCCCAAACAGATGCGTCGGACGTTGAGGGTCTTAGAAGAAGAGCTCTTAATCTTGAGAGAACATCGCCGGGAGGTAATAATTTTTTCAGTTCTTGGCATAAGAATGTTTCAAACAAATGTTCAGAGCTCCTGAATTTGAGAAACATTATTCGGAGGTAATCTAATTTCTAAGTTTTCGGCATCAGGCCCCTCATGCATGGGCACCACTGATGGGAAGAATTTGTTTTCACGGCAGACTGTGAAAGGTGCGAAAGTCTACAATGCTGCCATTGCTGCTGTGAGTGAACAGCCAACAGAACGTGAGGGTGAAGAGAAACCGAAGGTCCACACTCATTCGTACTGCTGTCTAGACTATGCCCAGGTGAAGAAACTTTGATCCGCTTACTTATGCACCATTATAAATGTTGCTGCATCTAAGACTGGAACAGATGCAAATGAAAGTGAACGGAGGGATGTAAAAGCGAAGAAATTCAACAGTGATATACATCGCACCGCTTCAACCTAAGCGCAAGTAGTGGTATAGGTTAAGCCTTAACTGCAAGGGCAAGACTTAGGGTACAGACGATGGATAGAATCTTGAGTCGGATCTTTTATCTTGATTATAAGGATGCAGTGAAGAGCAACTGGAGTTTACGATATTCATTTCGGGGCATATCAAGGCTGACGAAACTTCAGTACGTCTGTAGGTGTTTGATATTGTGCGGTACAGGATACACCGCTCTAAGAAAAAAATTAAAGATGAGTTGGAAGATCGCAACACAGTGCAGGAGTACATATGCCCAGCTGCCCACTGTGCACGTCGGTGAGCTCCCTTCAAACCAAGAGTTGAGGCCTTATTCTCGTATCATGCTTAAAACGAGTGCAACAAGCGACTGCAGCTATGTGATGGGCCGCACTCATATTTGATCGGGTTGTGCTCGTAGCTATTCAGCACTGGACGCTCTGCGGTTACTGAATATCTATGATGGGAACTTCCATTGTGAGGTTTGTGATGGTGAGCTCGTTGCGGAGAGCGACAAGTTGGCAGCCGCAGAACTTGGTGATGGAGATGGAGAGGAGAATGCTCGGCGGCGAAGACGGGAGAAGCTGAAAGAACTGTATGACAAACTGGAGGTGAGAGCTGGAGAATATACATACTGACGCTGTGAGAATGATGTCGAGTAAAGTTTTGTGATTTCTGCAGCTGCAATATCAGCGATATCCTACGAAATTTGGGGATTCCCCTTACAAATCACTGAGTGTGTTGCGTGTGATGCATTTTTCATGAAACGCTTTGAACCGTGGCATCTTTTTGATGGAACAGAAGCAATTGAAGCCGCTGCAGGACCAATTGACGCGAGTTAAAGATTTAACTCCACCTGACTTTGGTAGCTTGGAAGCATGGGAAAAGAGAGCTATCGCTGCAGGTCGAGTGCCTGGAGCGGATGCATCCACTAGTGACCTGCCGAAGCCCTCACATGGACAAGGTCCGTCTGGGACTCCGATGCCTTTCCTGGGGGAAACAAAGGTACATTTTGTCCGACGATGCACGCATCTTCTCTGCTCACTGTTATTAGGAGCTGGACATAATTCAGTCTGCAGATAGGCTGGGCATATCTGCACCCTTTGAGGTGATTACTTGCAGATAAGTGTATCATGATGACGACTGTTCTGTAATGTTCAGGTCGAGGTTGCTTTGGCTGGCGACACTAAAAAGGAGGAGGGCAAAGAAGAAGCCGCCCAGCTCAAAGTTCTGCCTCCTTGGATGATTAGGCAGGGCATGACCTTGACGGCCTCTCAGAGGGGAGAAGCCAAGACTGAGGTGAAGACTGAAGATGGTGCTTCACCTGCGGGTCCAGATGTAAAGGATGTGAAACCCGCTGAAGAAGACAAGGAAGAGGTGCAGCGAAAAATTCAAGAGGAATATTTGAAAGCGTACTATGCTGCTCTCTTGCGTCGACAACAAGAAGCTGTGCAGCCAATTGAGACACAGCGAGAGGCTGATGACGAGGGTGCGGAAGCCGCAAATGATGAGGAAGTAAAGGCAGAAAGGCAGGTTGGAATGAAAACTAAAAGGGAAGACGGCGACGAGGGTGATGGATGGGAGGAGGAAGAGGACGAGGAGGAGGAGGAGGTTGAGTGGGAAGATGCTGCGGTAGCAGGTATGAGACCTTAAATAAATAAAAAATACAGTGCTCCTTTGGAGCAAGATATTTCATACTTGTCCTGTGATGTCGTCAGAAAGTAACGGGTTGAAAGGTACCGTTTTAGGTGTTAAATCTCTCAATCCTCTGACAGAACAAAGTAACCTATTATGAGATTGGATCACCACTGCTGGTCGTAAGATGCAATTGGTAAAAAAATCAGTTACAGCAGAAGAAGTTATTTGAGTTTATGTTCTGGAAATTAGCTAAACCTTTACTGGTAAACCTTACTCAAGCTCCCCATGGGATTAAAACGAAAAAGTCAGGTTCATTACATGCTAGTCTTTTCGGGTAGACCACGATATTCACAGATATACCATCAAGTAGATGCAACTTGAGTTGAACTAATATGTTTGTTCTTTGATCACCAGAACCTGCCGATTCCACTATAGCTTCGCAGGATACACAATTCGACAACGGTGGTACTCCGGATCCAGGTCCCGATGCCGGTGGTGAATTTGATGACGATGATGATGTAGATTGGGAAGAAGGCTAACAGGAGAATCTTGAGACGATGTTCCCTGTGGTGCACGTATTGGCAGCTTTGTCGGAGAGGAGCATGAAGTTTTTTATATCATGTGACTCGCGAAAAGCAACTGGAGGATTTTTGTTTCGTTACTTTCCAGTTCAAGTCTCAAAGTTAAGAAGTTCTAAGTAGGCAACAAGGTTGTCTTGCGGGGTGGAAAAAGCCGTGATGATGTCTGGGCATGCCCAAGGCCGTTTCTCTGAGTAGACTCTTGATACCTAAGTATGTGATGAGGAAGAGTCAAAAGCTTTGCTGTGAAACTGTAAGGGAGAAGGCTTTCCGCATGCAGCTAGAAAATAGTCACCAAGTGTAAAAAAAAGTATCATTACCTGATTGATATGGTTAGTTATTGGTTATTATTGGAGCCTGTGATCCTTAGTAGGAAGATGAGAATCGAGAGATTTATGTAAAAAGCAAGTACTACTGTAAAATGCGGGCCTAGAGTAGGTAGTTCCTGCAAGGACCAAATATCCATGGTGTCCAAACGGATCTCCACCAGGGTCAAATCTGAGTGTCAATACTGCCACGCTTCACCAATCTGGAATCTTTCTTTCTGGTGGTGATGTGTAGTGTTTGATAATGTTAGTAACTGGGAGTGCGGGGTTACTTAATTGAATCAGAATGAAGTTAGTGGTAGTTTTCGATCAAATCTTGCAACCCTCCACACCTTTTAAAGTGGACGTTGTGTTCGAGGTGTTCTTTGATTATTGACAAACTGTTAACATATTGTTCCCATCGTAGATCAGTATGTTATTGTCCTGACTGAAACTCAGCTGACATGTGAGTTGGCGTGTACTCCTCCAAGTTGCTAATAAGAGTTTCCGGCATATTGCAGTTTGCAGCGACTTGAAAGCTGATGAATGCGAACAGCGCCAACATTTCCGCATGCATGGTATAAGTCTGAGAATTGCCAGAACCACGAAATCTCTCTTATCATTCGTAATGTGCTTGGTCACAATGGAATTCTTAGTTTTTGAACACCACGAAAGAGAAAGGTCAGGTCACATTTGCGTATAGAATTTTTGAAACAGGGTGACTTCACGTTGCAAATCGCAAAATCACATTGTGATGTCTTACCTTCTCAACAAGTACGGGAACTGTGACAAATTTAAACTTGAAGCCGCAATTTCTCCGTTTTCTCCCATGTAAAGGAACACAAGAGGGTCCAAGGAGAGGGAAATTGGAAGAATAAAAGAGGCCGAAGTCCTACAAAATTCCCATTTTGAAGCTCTTATATATAGCTTATTGAGTATTAGAATTAGAAAGATTTGTATAAGATGTTTACTATGGTTTTCTAAGGTTTAACAATAAAACTTAGACATTTTGGTTTCTAGTTATGCGTTCAACCAAAATGCCATCTAAAATGTCAAGAGATGTCATCCATCAACCCCATAAATATAGTAGGGTATTAATGAGTCCAGATGGAATCGTCGAATACTCAAAATTGCTATACCTTGCGCCAAAGCCAGTCTTCCGACCATCCTCATTTACAATCCAAACTCGACCCAATGAATATAGTATGGTATCCCTGAGTCCAAAGGGCATCATCAAATACTCAAAATTGGTATAACTTCTGCTAACCCGGTCTTCCGAGCATGCTCATTTACAACACAAAATTGATTGTACACACTTTGTCAATTTAACTTTGTGAAATATTTAATACCTTGAAGTTGATTAAACAAGTCATCCATCTTTAATTAAGTATAATAGTTTTTAATACTTTATTTATTTAGTGCACAATAGTCAAGAAAAATATTCATATTTTTATCTTTCACCTAATCCTCATCTTCAAGCCTGCTTATAATAGGCAGGTAGGATTTCTGGTGCCTAAATGACCTAAAGTAATTCTTGTGAGTCGCCTAAATTAAGGCCCTTGCACACCGTGGCAAAACCCCATTAAACTGCTCTCATCGAGACATCATCAGGCCTGCTTATGATAGGTGGGTAGGGTTTTTGGCTCCCAAATGACCTAAAGTATTTCTTGTGAGTTTCTAATAATGAGTTGTTGCAAGATGTTTGTCTAGTCTTTGTTGAAGCATGTGCTCACATTGAGAGAATTGTCGTGCAGTGTGATGTAGACAATAGACCATTCATTGATCCACTTCCACTACCACTGCCACCTGTTTTTACAGCAAGAGCTTGTTTGCATTTTTGCTGCAGACTTCGTTCACAAGGCTCATAGACAAAGCTTTCACTCGCAGCATAGATACACGGCCACACAAATAGATGTCATTGCCATTGAGCATAAAGCTCTTCTTTGAGCTTACTGCAATGAGCTTTGTTGCAAGAGGGTATTGATGGCTGTAACCAAAAGACATACTTTGACAATGTATGGACCTTACTCAATGCTTGGTTTCTAAGCTTGGTCACGTTATGCGGTGGCATTGCAACTATATTTCCTGGCACAAGTACAGTGGAGGCGGACTTCTTTGTTCTGAGGTGGGAGAAAGGTGATCACCTTTGAAAGAGTCTTTCAGAATTTGGACTTGAAGGTGTGCTACAGGCAAAGCAGTTTAGATTAACTTGCGGATTATGATAACTGAAGAGCGACCTCGCATCTCATATTACACTTTATAGATTGATCAAAATATATAGATTGATTGGTAATGCTTATCTTGTTGCTCCAAAAGAATTTCTAATTCTTGTTTATTGGCCTTCAATCTCCACTAAATGTGTGTATAACCAAAATTAATTCTGAAATGGTGCCTATATTAAGCTAATTGAGGTAATTTACTAGATTGCCTATTATAAGCATGCTTGATCATCTTTCATCTTCATAAAAAATATTGGAGTACTACACAAGGATATGCTTGATTAGATGAACCTCATCTCAATAATTCATCCACTAGAGATTGCATTTTTCTAGCTCATTAGAACCAACTATTTTATATGGAGATTTGTAGGTGGTAGACTTTTTGAAAGAACTTGAATCCTATGCTTCATCTTTTGCTTGGGTGGTAGATCAATTGCTAGATCATCTAAGAATATATACTTGTATTCCTCTATCTAATTTCAAGGATCTCCATCTTTTTCTCTACAATAATTGCATCTCTTTTTAACTTTAGAAATATGTATATTTATCATGGATTGCAATTTTCTTGCTTGAACTCTATCTCTTAAGCTTATTCATACACTTGTCTTTTTCTTTCTTTCTCTTATCCATATCCAAATTCATATTAATCCATATTCTTCACATCCTTTGTGTTTTCTATGCGGTTGCCCTTTGCTATTCAAATTGAATTATCTTATTTAAGGTATCCCTAAGATTGCATCATATGAACTAATCTAATCCATTTGATTACCATGTTTTTTTACTTATAGTAAATCTCATAACTTTAAGGAAAGTTACAATTGTCTATATTTCCACACTTGCAAATTTAGCCACCTAAATATCATCATTCTCTAGCACCAATAGTAACTTTAAAGCAATTGATAATAAAAGGAATTTTCAAGTTGTTCTTGGATGAGATATACCTTTCTCTCTTCTAAGTATCCACATGTAACAATGAATGATGTTCATTCCTCTTGAATCCATTAGCTCCTCTTATCTTTATCTTTTATTTTGCCTTTTGCCTTTTATCTTTGTAGTAGAACTAGAAATATCACAAGGGTAAATTTTAAGTGACTTTTGTCTCCCCAATCCTCAATCCTCATAATTATCCTCCATATTCTACTCAACATGCTCCCTTTCACTTAATGAAAGGTCAATGAATTGGGTATTGCAATGGCCAAATAGAACATGGTGTTGCTAAGTACCCAAATCTCATACAATTGTTGTATTTCCTATTTTCTATTGGTATTAGACCTTCATAACCTTGTTAATGAGTTATACTTATTGGATAACTAGCTTGGTCATATGACCTTGATATTGCCTATGATTTTTTCTCCAATATCGTAATGTTCATGATTGAAATTGGACACTCACTAGCTCCATAGTCTTAGTGTCATTTGGCACTTCTTGTACAACTTCCTCCACTACAAACAAAGAACTTGAATTAGTTGAGTTAATATAGTAAAATCATTGATATTTTTTTGGTTACATTAGAGTATCTCTCTTCCTTTATTGCAAAAAAAGAATTTGAATGTTTGAGCTAATGCAAGAACTTGATTGGAAGTCTTTGGTTCTATCATGAATATCTCCCTTTGATGTTCTTCTTCAATCCTTCAAGCACTCATTATGTTCTTCTTAAACATAAAGAGCGCTTCTACTTCACTTTTATCCACAATCTAGATTTGAAGATTCAAAGTTATTCAATGTACCTATGGACTGCACATTTTGAACTAAATTTCAAAGGCAAATCATTCTAAGTAAATCAAAAGCTTTGAATTTGCTGATCAAACCTTTTTCCACTAAACTTCAATAAATTGATTGACCTTGAGAAACAAACAACCTTTCACAAACTTGGCATGATATTAGAGTACTATCAAGAAGAAATGATTATATAAACATACCCACATCATACTCAAAATCTCTAAAATTAGAAAATGAATCTCTATATAAAAGAGTAATCCATTTTAGTACTTTGAGTCTTTGGGTCATACAATATTGTTCAACACTGTAGTCTATGTCAATGTTTACAACATTTCTTGTTGAGCTTCCTTTATTATTTAAGCTTACACATGAATCACATGGTCTCATTTTGTTTTCATTGAACATTTGATTATGAAGTCATTTCTTATATTTGATATACCTATTGATACTTGATGCTCAATAATTCTTATGTCAATTGTTTGGTGTTAGCTTTAGTTTCTTCTAAAGCTGCTTTCATCTCTTGCAACAAGCTTTGTTTGGTTGGATTATTCATTATCTCCTCCTTTGGTTAGTAGTAATGCAATATGACAATTCAAATTGTTATAGCTCTTCATAACTTAGCACTACTAAAGGTTAATAAAAGTTGAAAAGAAGGTTCTTTGTTGCTTCTTTACCTAAATTTTGAGCACTCCAGTCCATCCATGCTCCCTTTAAGACACACCAGATTGATATTAACTTAGACATTTTAAAATTTTTTCTCTATGTTTATTGCTTTTAACAAAATGTAAATATTAGAGTTCTATTGATCAACATAAGTAACCACTAAAAGAACTACCAAGTTGGCAAAATCTATCTTCTTCGGTCTTGAAGTTCATGCTAAACATATTCACTGAATGTTCTTATCCATAAACTGATTTACAATATTAAAAGTATTTATGAAGGGAAAGCTAAGTGTAAGTTACACTTTTGATCATCTATTCCTCTTCATTGCACTCATCTCATATATAAGTTTTAACCTTAAAAGAAAAAGTTGTAATTTCATCTCACACTCACTTACTTCATAATATACCTCTACTTGTAGCTCAATGGCAACTCCTGGAATCTAAATCTTCAAAATGTCTCTATAACTTTCTTCAATATTGACGGTATATCAATTCCTGATCATTCTAAGAAATAAGATCTACACAAAATAAATGAAGTACACTTTGATACTATTATGATTAGGTACACATAACAACTTCTCCAAAATGAACTTTGAAGATAACATGCTTCTAATGTTCACTTTCTCTTCTCTATATATTGAAGTGCACCTACAAAGGCCAGTCAATATCCCTCATTTGGATTGATAATGTGGTATATATAACATAACCCATAACTAGCATTACTAGTCAAAGATTTCACTTACAAGCCTGGACAAACTCCTCTTAACTTCACACAGAATTTTTCATCCATTACATGAATAGTAAATATTCTAAACGACACCTCTAAATTTAATTTTGGCAAAAAATAAAATTAGTGCAGTCAATCTTGTTGTATAAGCTCATATTTTGTAGTTCACACCCTTAGACTTATAGTGCACCAAATAAACCATGTACAATATCTAATACTAATCAAAGATATCTTATCTTGTCTTCCCTGCCCAAGCCACCATCTCAAGCTCAACAATTTTAAATGCACAACTGGTTGTTGTCTATTGTTCACTCCCAAACATAAGAAAACCATTTATAACTTAAGATAGACTTCCTTAATAATCTAAAGGTCTTGTATATTAAATTTCTCACCTAACTATCAAACTATCCATAGAGTCTATCTAGGGTATAGCCAACATCTTTTGATATGACAAGGTTTGGTGCTAGACTTAATTTCAATGATAAGGCCTAAAATAAACCTAATTTAGGAGTAGGTTGATAGCTAAACTCTCAATACTATACTTAACATCTACCTCATGTCTCTTAAATTAACTTCCCAAGAGTTGCTAAGGTCAAGTTTTAAGTGTAAGTTGCCCTAGAAATACTCTTCCTTATATAGAGTTTTTATCACCTTGAAATCCATCGTGTTTTGGTCCCTTAAAAATTATACTTAGTCAAAATTCATTTGAGGAGTCCTTTATGGGCTTGGTTTTTATTGAAAGCTCTTGCCAAATTCTTTTCAAAAAATTATTACTCCTCTTCAAGAAAAGATGGAATTTTGAGATATAAGCTTGGATGCTTTTTTGGCTTGGCAAGCTGTCCTATTTTTGCTCTTTTTTGGTCTTGATTGTAGTTTAGTTTTGCCTTGGTAATTCCACTATCATTTTGTAGTGATCATTTGCTAAAGAGAACATTTTTATACTCTTTTCTTTTGATCATTGGTGGTATTTGGACCTTATTGCATAAATCTTGCAAAGTGTTGTGCCACTCTACCCTAACATTTTCATTTCCTTGAGGCCTAGCTATAAAGCTACTTGGACTTTAATTTTCAAGTTTATAATTATTCTTGGTATTCTTGGCCTTGTTAGAGACATCTACGAGGGAGCTTTCTATCAAAAAAATTTAACATTCAAAAATTCTCCAAATAAGTTTCCATTCTAGAATTTAGTAGTTTAAGATTCTTACGGTTCTTATTAACACAAGTAAGGTATAAAGTTCATAAAAATTTTGAAGGATCAATATATGTTGCTAAAGCCAATTTCCTAATTTATCCCTACCATAAAAATCTACAAAATATTCAAATTCAACAAATTCAAGTTCAACAAATTGAGTATTTTAGTTTTGAAGAATATTTTTCATTTCTTCATGTCATAAAGATGGTTAATGAACACACGTTGCTTAATGCGGTATTTGGAAGAACTTAATCATATACACCCAATATAAATGCCTACTTATAGTGAAGGGTTTTTTTTTGTAAATCCACAATCCAAAAATCATTGCAAGACAAGGAAAGTACACAACATAATTGGGATATGTAAAACCAGGGTGTCATTTTATCTTCTTCGTATGTAAGTATATCAATAGGCTTACCATATCCATCTCTAAAAATGATTTTTTGCTTAAAGACATAAATCTTTGCCTCTTCTTTTGGAAACTCTTATCATTTTCCTTTACATGGAGGAAAATTTTATGTTTTAGCTAGTGTACTCTTCCATTATATCACTATTTCAATTTTAGAAAGAATGTTATTTACTTGCTTGAGATAGTTATTAACATCAATCCTCTTCTCAATAATCAAGATATTATAAGGAATTCCTTATATTCAAGGACTAGATGCATTATTCATAAACATGATCCTATTTTGTCCAAAATATCAACCTTTGCTATATTAATTTGTATTCCTAGCTTGATAAGCATCATCATTGAAATAAAGATAATCTATTTATAGTACACTTTTAGACTCTCTTAATAATCCAATATATTTTAAGGCAAAACCAAACATAAGGTATTAGCTCTAGGATAGTGAGGATGACCTTGGAACCTTTAAAATACAAGGTAATTCATCATCTTCTACTTAATTGAATTAGCTTGTTTGATGTTGCTGTAGCAATGCTCATAAAATTCTAAAGCTTTACAAGTTGGAGATTAGTTGTCAATGCTATTTATTTCACATACTACCTTACAACCTTACTACTATCACAATAGACATCCAATGTCTATTGTGCATCCCAAGGGTAAACTCTATGAGGACATCAAGCACTATTCAAGGAGAAAGAGTCAAGCAATGGGTAGAGAATTGGGAGATACAAGGGCCCCATACAAAGAGCAATTATGAAAGCAATCATGAATATGTTCAAGAGTAAATGCACCACCTACAAAAACACAAGAAAAGCTATTATTAATATAATATTACTTCAATTATATAATAAATAATATTAATTCAATTATTAAAATAATATTACTGTTGTTGTTTTTGTTATTATTATCATTAGCGGCAAATACCAACATTTCATTTGAGACTAATATTTAATGTTTTTACTCTCTTTTACTTGGATTTTAGATCAGTATCCTAATGCTAAAACCCATGCTGCATCATGTATATTAATATGAAAATTATTATTATTATTATTATTATTATTATTGAGTTTGATTATCAAAACAAACAAAGGAAATAGAATGGCTAGATGCTTATTGTCTAAAGAAAAGGAGCTTTAGCTTAGGCCGTGTGAATTACTTCTTTTGTCTTAGTTGATGACCTTGAGTTCTCCTTGACATCAATCATGGAAAAATATGAAATTCCCTAAATGAGATTGATCTCACTTGATTTGTTAAGAAGATTTATCATATCTATAGGTAAAACATTGAAAACCTTACATTGTTTTTTTGCTTTTTATTTGCTTGACTCAAGAGGTTCTCCCTCAACTAATGTTGATGTAATTAAGAGGAGACTTTTGCATGGTATAATTTTAAGCCTTCTTGAATGAAAATACATGTTCTCATTATTTATAGCATAAATATAAAACTTTGGTGTGAAAAGACCTATTTCACCTCCATGGTACTCCCAAATACATGTGTAATTTCATTGATTTCTTACTAAAAATATTCTTGAAATACTTTAAAAAGAGCCAATCTCCTTAAAAGTATATACCTCTTCCAAGAGTATGGGTTGATTAGCCTCTTAAAGTTTTTACGAAGTGTAGACTTTATTAAAGGAAGATCCTAAAACCAAAAAAAAAAAACCATGGTGAGGATAAAGTAATGCATTCACTTGATGCAAATCAAGGTCCAAATGGACCTTGCTAACATCTTACAAGCTCATGAGTCTCCCAATGAACCAAGTATGCATCCATAATGGAGCCATTGGATCTTGTTGACCCCAAGTAAAGCAAGCCCAGACCTTGTTGAACAATATAATGTCAATAGACTTGTTGTCTATCAATCAAAATCCACTTGTTAGTAAGGCTTGTTGGAAGTCCAATTTCAATAAATTTGATAACTTTCCCTTTATTTGAAATACCAAGCTAAGTTTTGACATTCTAAGAAAATAAGATTAATAAGGCTAACGGATCTTACTAAACCAAAGGTATGCAAAAAATACCTTTTTAGACTCAATATGAGAGGATTTGCAAACACTATTTACTATCAAATAGGACTTACTTGAAAGGCTGAAGTTCAATCATTTGTGACAATATTTAGTTAAGTGAAGATATCATATTGCAGGATATAAATAATTAATGGAGTCAATAGATCTTGCTGATCCAAAGCTAGATAAACCATGAAGGTTAATGTACTTTATTCATAAGTAGATAAGACTCAGGTTTTAGTAATTCATATGGTGTACTAATGTACATATGGTGTAACAATGTACTAATAAGGCAAAAGTGTATCAACTTTTGCCTTCTTAGTACATTTTTTATTCCTTTTTCAATTTTAGTAGATTAGTTGAAGGTTAGGAAAGCTTTGAGGCTAGCACATAAGATTGTATTACTTATCATCAGCCTAGAAGGTAACCACAAAAGAGGATGAGGAGATAACACAAGACAAACACCATGGCTATTCCATGTCCAAGGATCATAAGGACAAAGCACCCCAAGATTGTGAAGATTTTGATTGTAATCTTTGTGATTGTGACCATCTTGATCTTTGTGATATTGAGTCCTAAACATCGATGACCCTTAGATCAAAGTTCATAAACAAAGAATTCCATCCCAAACACCATTGATCTAATATTCAGTCAAGCTTGTAGAATTCAAACAACTTGAATGCACTACCACCTAAACAAAGAACAGAAATTTATGAACATTTGAATTGGCCAAAATACTTGCTTGCAGAAACCACAACATTTCATCAAGGATGTACCCATCAAATTCTGGAACAATTAGTTGTGTGCTATAAATGCAAAGCCTGGCTTGCACAATGACTTCTTTTTGACTTAACTTCTTTTCTGAATTTTTGCATAAAGTCCCCAACAATTTTGTCAACAAGCAATGAGAGTTAAGAGTTGAGAGATTGGATGAGCGGTGTATAGGTAGATCATGTTTCTCACCAAAGAAATCATGAGTGAGCATGATAGCTCTCCAACCAAGAAGATGTAGAGTGTTTTTGGAGGTGATTTTGAGTAAGTAAGTGGGCCCTTCATTATAAGGAGGAGATCGTATGTTGCAATAAACTTGATTTCTTGTTGTGGAATTGGAATTTGAATGACTTAGCAATGGTTCAAGAAATTAGAAATAATCAAGAACCAAAGTTAGAAGTATTAAGGAGTAATGTGTTTACATGGACCAAAGCATATTGGTGGAAGGTGCTCAAGCTTGCAGTTGAATATCTTCACAATGGTATGCACAATAGACATCCAATGTCTATTGTGCATCCCAAGGGTAAACTCTATGAGGACATCAAGCACTATTCAAGGAGAAAGAGTCAAGCAATGGGTAGAGAATTGGGAGATACAAGGGCCCCATACAAAGAGCAATTATGAAAGCAATCATGAATATGTTCAAGAGTAAATGCACCACCTACAAAAACACAAGAAAAGCTATCTTCTTCTAATACCTTTATAAGGAATGAATTTTGAATTGTATTAAGATGTTTCAAAAGCAAGTTTAAGATATGTGTAGAGATGTGAATAACAAATGCAGAGTTATTTTTCATGTCATCTTTTGTAATACACTTCTACATTGGGATAAAGCTGCTAACAAAGGAAGAGATGAAGGATTTCCTATCCTATTTTTGTCATCAAGGGTATTTTTGTATACACCCAAATGTGGCCATGAAGTGCAAGAAATATAGAGTGGCCAAAGCAAAGTACACAAAGTTAAGGAATGTATATGTGTATTTGGAGGAGGTTTACAACACCTTGGGATACTTGTAGAAGAGAAAGGAATTTTTGGCACAACCAAAGGGATAAGCATCAAAGAAGAGGAAGTTGCAAGTAATTGACAACTCCTCAAAATAATACCATGACAAAGACAATCATGATATAATATATGAGGATGTGATGGTGGAGGAAGATCACAATGATACAAAAAAAAGAAGGTATTGCCAAGACACCAAAGATATCTCAAGAAGTAGAGGTGAATAAAGGAGGACATAATTGCCCAAAAGAAGGAATGGTAAGTGTGGAGTCCTTCACCTACATCAAAGTTTCCATGTACTTGGAAGTAGGGCATGCACTCATCAAGATGGTGCACAATTGACACCATAACAAGAGGATAAGGCCAACAAAGAAGTAGGAGGTTGCAAAAGAAGAGCAAGGAGATCCTTCACAAGCAAGACAAAGTCCTCATAGTGAAGTATCCTCCTTTAGATGGTAAAGCATCCTTGGACAGATGGCAAAGGATCCACCATACCCAACATCCAAGGAAGAACACAACAACAAGGCTAGAATGTTATGGACAAAGGATGGTAGCAAGGTCTAGGTCAAAGGAAGACAAAATGCAAAAGAAGAATGGACACCACGTTCCAAGGAAGAAATGTTCAAAGGTATTATGAAGGACATGTTGAAGAACAAGGAGGTAGAGATGTTGATGGCAATGGAGGAAGATTCCACACAAGCATGCATATAGGAAAGAAGATGAGATACACACATGACCAAAGATGAAACCACTATCTCACAAGGAAGTAAAAGAGGAGGTACGAATTCCAATTCACATCAAGTAGTGGATAAAGAAGAAGAAGGGCCAACCTTGGGGAGAAGAATGTGTAAGTTGGTCCCATCACAAACAACACTTCTTGTGAGAAGTGATCCATATTTTAGGTTTAGCTCTTCACAAGTTGGAAAAAGTTCTCCCTTACTACTGGGAATTAGACAACCTTTATCAGGATGCTCAAGCAGCTAATGCAAAGAAGGCAAGAGCTCATGAGGAGCTCAAGAAGATCAAGGAATAGGTTGAAGCTGAAGAAGAGAATTATCATGAGCTATAATACATGATGGATAAGTGGAGGAAGGCAAAGCAAACAAGATGAAAGTATAATGGAGATCTATAGAGAACACAAATGGAGGTACAAGTTCTCAATCTCAAGATCAATGCAATGAAGGGCAGAATATGACAAACAACTTTGTGCTCAAGGTAAAGAACTGACCATGTTGAATATGACCAAGTTGGA
This sequence comes from Lunularia cruciata, assembly GCA_948567375.1. Lineage (NCBI taxonomy): Eukaryota > Viridiplantae > Streptophyta > Marchantiopsida > Lunulariales > Lunulariaceae > Lunularia > Lunularia cruciata. Next base: position 63,371,106 of record OX419758.1, read on the forward strand.
GCAAGCACGGATCAAGATTATTACAAATGAAATCAAGCACATGAACTACAAGGAGCTTGCTGAAATCCATATCGAGGAGTTAATAAAGCAAGTTAATCAATGAGAGGAGAAAGAAGAACTCATTTGTGTATAGGTGTGGCATGAGTTGGAATGAGAGATTCAAGCCATGCATTTGAACCTAAAGGAGGAACATGCTTGGATGCTCACAACAATGGAGCAATTGTAAATCAGATATCAAGCATGCAAAGAAAGTAGGAAAGACCTTCCTTCACCAAGTCAGATTGTATGACTGGAAGATACAAATTTACATTATGGAGGCAAAGGTGTATAACATCAAACAACTAACACACCTATTCACTTGTCTTAAGGAGCCCACAAGCAAGAAGTTCAAAGAAATGCTAAAAATGATGCTACTCAAGTTCATGGTTCACAAGGGAAAAGTTAAACTGCCCTTGAAGATTTCTAATGGTAAAGGTATTTTTTCACTGTAGTATAAAGATTTGTGAGATTCCAAATTGTAAATTAATCTAAGTGGAGAATGCTCATGGGTCTTGTAGAACAAGGATGCAGTACCAAGAGCTAGCCATATGATCTAGATGTGAAATTTGGTTTGGTAACATTTGGAATGATGTTATATATGATGGTCAAAATAGATGAGATAGAAGTATTTCCAAAAAGGCACTTCTACCAATAGGGCAGAAACCAAAATAGACTTGAAAACCTTAGAACCAATAGCTAGACATATGATTTAAAGGTGAGAATTGGTTTGGTAACATCTGGGAGGATATTACACATGATGGACTCAATAGTTCAGAAAGAGGGATCACCAAAGGATACTTCTACTAATAGAGTAGGAATCGAAATATGCTTGAAATCTTTGAAGGCAATTTTAGAGGCCTAAACAGATGAATTAGGCCTTGAAAATGTGCAGATCCCTTTCTAATCGGGGAAAGGTTGGCCTTCCCTTCCCCTTGCTTTGTCTCATTGAGAGATTTCCAATGGTACCTCACCCATATGATTATGAGATTCCTACAAGAATATTCCTTAAAAGGTTTCCTCTAGTCAAAGCTTGTTTGACCAACCAGATAGGACCAAGACAAACATGTCACCCATCCAAGTAAGTAATTCAAGGGTGGAGCTTGGTGACATGTCACCTATTAGTATGCCTAATCCTAGGGTGGAGCTTCCTTGGAGTAGATCCTCTTTGCCTATATAATAAAGAGAAGGTGCTCCTCTGGGGCATCGAAGGTTTGAGTGTGATGTCATGTGTTTCTCATAAGCTGTTTCTTCTCAAATCTCATATCCTTGGAAGATTACAAAGGACAAATTCTCTCAAGCCAAATATCTTCGTGGTTGTAAATTATTGACTTGCAATACTTTTTGTGAATGGTCAATTTTGTAGTTGAAGATCTTTGTGAATAGTAGCCAAAACAAAATTAGATGTAAAAGATAAAATTAAGGACCTGATCTAGCATTGCCACTTAGGCAGATTGTAATTAAGTTAGATTAGGATAAGATAAGATAAGATAAGATAGGAGAAGATAATCAGATAGGATTAACAAGGAATGATGTAGACATAATTAGGAGATTTCCAATAAATTGTAGCGCAAGGATTTCCTTAACAAGAGAGTATGAATAATATAAAGTGCCTTGGCCCAATGTAAACCAGGTTCAATTTTTCATTGATGAAATCAATTTTTGGAGACAAAGCTTTTTACTCAAAGACCTCTATGATCTTTTGTGTATGTTGTTTGCATTTTGCATGATGGATTATTTGCTTGGTTGAGTAGTAGGACTTGAAATAATAATACTAGTGCTTGAGTAAAGGGAATCATTTAAATTTTTTTGGAGTGTTCTATCTCTAGGGTTTTGGATAGTCAAGGTGATGTAGTGAGTGTCTAACAAAGATTGGAAGCATTGTGAAGTACTATGGTAACAAGAAGCTAGGCGATATGATCAATCTGCAACTACTTTAAGAGTAAACATTTTGGGCAGTTTGCAATTGTTGTGTTTATAATCATCAAAGTGATAGGAATTTTGTGCTGAAACTACCCAAGAAGTAGGAACCAACGTTGGGATGTGGATAATACTTGTGGTGCTAACAATGTTTGGAGTGTGCATGATAGTTGTGACAATAATGAAGTTGGAAGCATTAATGAAGATTAATTGTTAACAATTATCAGTGGGTCATGCCTTTAGTGGGGAGTGAACTGCAAAGCTAAGTGACCTTTGTGAAAAATAAAGCATCACATTCAAGAATAATTTGGAATAGATCTGGATTGAAAGTCATTCATTTCCCCTTTTCCATTGTGTGACACAAGGAGTGACACTATCTTCTTATGGGAGTGATTCCGCCCAAGAGGTTAAATAGGAAATAATAAAGAATTACCAATTGTGACACTTTCTTTCATCTCCTATTCATGTCCAACTTGTATCTTAGTGTGATTGATTGGTTCTTACCTTTTTTTATTGCATTTAGGTTGACATTGATCCTACTAAAGGTCAAATAATTCAGATTCAATTAAAATGTATTTTTCTATAGTTAAGAAGTTTAACTTACCTTTTAGAAGACTTTACATCACTATCATACATAAACCATCCTCTAGTACAAACATATCATTATCCTATAGAAATAATCCTTTGGCTTCTAATATACATTGTATTTTCTTCTAGCTATTTCAAGCTAAACTTTAAAGATCCATCAAGTCATTTTTTATATAGGATTTTTTATGCTTTGCATATTATCAAAGAGCTAAAAAGGGATGATTTACATTATTATTTATCTTCTATATATTTTAATATTTAGGTTTTCCACACTCTAACAACGTCTTAGTTTATGAAAACCACCGTGAATTGCAATGTTTTTATGTGGATATATTCTTCACCATAGACATAGCTATAAGTACCTCAAAGCCACAAGAATATGTATTAGACACTAATGTACATCTTATTTGTAAATAAATTTTTAACAGTTCTCTCCCAGTAGACCTGATTAATGGCCCGAGTAATATTGTGTGATATACAATTCTATAGTTAGTGGGATTGTTGACTACATGTTAGACCTTCATAAAAGAAAGGGCAGCCCTAATGACACCCTATATTTCGTGGGTGAGAGTCATTGTTAAGCCTTTGATAAATTTGCTAGAAGATGTTTTAAATTACACATTTCTATACATATATAGACTTTAATTGTGTATAGTTTAGCAAGCCTTATAGGCATCGTTAATCCTTACCCAACTTTTACTTGGGCTAGTGAGCTTGATGGAGCCTCTAAGAGCAATTACTTATCAGAAACTTATCTAATAAACTTATTAACCAAAAAAATGTACATTAAGGGTCAAATTAATGGATTACATATTTTTCACTGATTACCTGATGGTGTGCTCTTGTACACATGTAATTTGACTGTTCAAGATTAGGGGATTTTCATTGTGATCATATACATTGTTTCAGCTCCTGAAATCTTTGAGTCATATACTTGTAAACGATGGAGCGATATATACTTCAACCTCACTTGTTGGGGTTCATAGCAGCGATCCTGTTTATCATATCCAGTGCTTGGTGGGATACACAGCCGTTTTTTGTCAATTACCTTCTGAAAGAAAAATATGAAATCTCCTAGATCATGTGAGACAATTTAATCTACTTTCAATTTTTTTGCATGGCATTTGCTTCTACTTTAAACTTTAAGTTGTGTGATTAACGTCGATCCATGACTATGACTCATAACGTCAAAAGCTGAGTTTAAGTTTGACGACATCATCGAAGGAAGGTAAATTAATAAATAAAAATAAATAAAGATGAATAGTTTGTGAAGGGTTTTTAACGAGATGACATGATTCTCCTCTTTATGCGTTTGATTGTTTGATTCTTGCCCATTTTCCATACGACTTTCATTCACCTTTGCAACATGCGATGTCAACTCTCTTATTCCCACATCCATTCTCTCCACCATCTTGTCGCTTTCGTAAAGATTTGGATCTCACCACCATCTTGTCGTTTTTGCAGAGTTTTTGATCTCATGGCGTGGATATAGATGATCGTTGAAAACATTTAATAAATTTCCACTCATAAAAGCAAATAAAGTGGGAGATTTTCTCTTGAGAAGCCGATCAAACGCCATAAAAGCAAATAAAGTGAGTGATTTTCTCTTGAGAAGCCGATCAAATCGCCATCTTCAGTGTGATATCCCATGCAAGTGAAGGATGCTATTATCTCTGGATCTTTAATTTGCTAAATTGTATAAAATAAAATTACGATCTGAATCCAGATCTAAAGCTTTCATTTGCAGACAGACTTGTGTGTATCTTTAGAGATGGTCATATAATAAAGTTTGCACCTCTTAGGTGCAAGAAGCATATAGTTGCACTATGAAAGTATTATACTTCATCTTGTTGGTATTTTCTAAGCTAAATACTTAAGGTTTTGCTTAACTAATAACCAAACAAAATTCGAAGGACAAGAACACATTAGGTGTATTTGAACTGCGGGTCCAGGCTGCCAGGCATGCAATGAGGGATATGGTGGGGCCAGAGATGAATCGGAGATAGTTGAAATCTACGGTTGTACGTCCAGGTGCTTTCCGTGACAGTTGGAAACGACGGTGATGACTGCTTTGTTTGAAATACTCCTAGCTGGCACTCCTACCCCTGATATCCCAACATTCGGTTGTCATGGCACCCGGCCCGGGAGGACAGGACACGGCAGGGCGGGGCCGGGCATAAAACTGAAGATAGTTAAGGCATGTAACTGCAGTCATCCAGTGTAGTCTCAGTTGGATAACACAAAGAGTTTGTTCCATACAGTAGTCCATCTCACGTTAATTTGGACATGTTTTTATTTCTTGGTACAACTGAAATTATAGTCCAGTGTATCCAATAGAAAGTAAAATGTTCCCATCAAGACATTACATGTTCTAATTTTCTCTTGTATAATCCAGTATTCCAATAGGAGTTAGTAGTTCCCACCGGAAAAGAAATAGTTAACTTGATCGTGAACTTAATTACATGGAAATGTAGAAGATGCATGTATGTTTTGAATAAAATCTAATGTTTACTCTAATACCCAAAGGTACAACACACCACGCATAGCGTGAACTATGTATGCTGTGGTGCTTTTGCCAATTACGTTGTACAATCTCATCATGTTTCCATGGAACACTGCAATCTTGCAATGAGAGAACATGCTACTTCAGTAGGATTTGTCTTCCAAACGCGCTAAGGGATTGTTACAACCAATAAACTCTTGACTTCAAGTTTTCAATTGACTTGCAATAGCAGAAAAGAGCAACGGTGGAGGTTGTAGCCATGGTCGGTGGGATGGTCTGCAGGCTAGACATCAGGTAGTCTGTAGTGGGGCGGTTTCTGTTGATGCCTGGTGAATGATTGTAGAATGTGGAAGGAAGGGACAGTGAAATGAGTACCAGTACCGTGCACGCGGCGATTCCGAACCATGATTCGTGGTGATGACGTGCAGTTTGGCGTCATGTTTTTCCCCCACTCTCTCCGGAGAAACAATCTTGGATTTCGCCCTCTTCGATTCAGTACTGCATGTGCGAGCTCCCTTTCCAATCCGTTGAAATTTGGACCTTGCAGCTTCTTTAATAACCCGCAACCCCTTTGTCTGCAGTTTACGTCACGGTTTCACCATCGGTCGCAGTACTGTAGATGAGTTCGAGTCAGGTGTGGGGTATACTGGAGTTGGGAGGATTCAGAATTTTGTCAGAATTTGCGTTCAATAATAGTCTTCCCATGTCGAGTGGCTGGCACGCTCAAACGACACTATTCTTCTGAAACTTTACAATTAAGGGCGCAAGTTGTTCCATGTCTTGAAATTGGGGCCAGCACCAGATATAGCCATGTCATGTGACATCAAAGACTGATTCCGCTGTTTAGGCGGAGGGTTTCGAGGGAAGGCTCCAAGCACTCATGTATATCATTAATAACCAGTCCTACCGTAGCTCAAGCTTGGCCAATTTAGGTCTATTGCTGTTACGTCCCGAAGTTGCAGTATCAAGTCTACAACCCAGATTCCTGATTACTCATTGATTTGGGACCGGAAATCATACAAGAACGATACTAACAATGGGAGCGCGTTGAGGAACAGAGAGTTGGAAAAGCAAAGAAAACCAATGGGATGTAGATTGATGCAGCCTTCCGTTTATTTCTACTTGACTGAGGCATGAGGTTGACTACGCGAGAGACGCCAACCCGTTCCAAGAGAGATTCATACACAGATAGCTGAAATCTACACAACTCAGAAATCTACTACAGTACAGGCTACGCAAAAGTTTTCCCTCCATTTCCATCAAAATCTGCGATGGATTATCTCAGCTGCAGTAGGAAATACATTACATTGGGACTTCAACGCCCAATCTCCGACAGCATACGGCAGAATCCGTATCAAAGATTGGCTACGAAGAAGAACTAAGTTATTAATGCCCGTATTTTTTCTTCCTTCAAACTTTGTAATTTCCACGACCCACAAGATATAACTTCAGCTCGAAAATGCAACTCTGATCGAGGAAGCGTATGTATGTACATACTACGTCACAGGACACTGGTGCCCGTCTCCATTGCGTAAGCCTGACTGACTGCCTCCATCCGGTACTTCCAATCTCCGACCCCCAACACTGGGTATACCCAATCCAATTACCACCAGCCCTTCTGACAGACTGCTGCTGCTTTGTACTCAAGATAATACTGCTCGTCTCCTCGTGCACTTGGTCCAGCATTTGTCAGGCTTTCTCTGTAATGACCTCCGGACAGAAGCAAAAATCTTCTCCCAGACATCGCATGTCCCAGAGGATTTGGATGAGAAAGATCCCAAGGGATGATCCGGGCCATCTACTACACTACTAATACTACTACCCACCTGATCTCTTTTTGATTTTGGAAGTGTAAAAACTGAGGAGCAGAAGCGAGACACTTCAAGATCTCACGGCCCATCACAGCCTTCGTTGTGTATACAGACACCAGAACGCAACAGAACATCCACCCCACAAGACAAAGATAATAATAAAAATTCCTAATAAGCGTGTACCGGCCTTACAGCATTGCACTCTAAGCTTTAGGTTCTCTTCCCAGTGCAGGATGTTAAAGGACTCGCCAGGCTCTGGCTTAGTGTTAGGAACCCCATGCCCTCTCCAATAGCTTCTCACAACCTTCCATCTCTCTTCAAGTGGAATGGTTCCGATGATGCTGTTCATCAAGAGTTGGATAATTAGATTATCAAGCTAACCTGACTTTGTACACCGTAGATGCATGCGTCCAATTCGAAGAATTTTTTGCTACAAAAAAATTTATATTTTTATAGGGGTTCCACAAACTAAACTTCAACCACCCAGGACTTACAGGCTTCTCCTGAAGTAAAAGCTCCTCGGCGGAAGTCCTTGCCATATCCAGACCATCAAACCTTCTAGCCGGAGTCCCTTTGGCATCGAGTGATGGTAGTGCACCCCCTGCTGTAAGGCTTAACCGGTCCTGAGGCAGATGCACAATTAGCGGTGTAATATGATCTCCCTGACTGAGCTGGGCAAGGAACACGGTTGGCTCCCAACGCCTCGTATCCAATATGATAACCACTCGATGCCAGCATTCTCCTCGTCACCTCTGCGTGTATTTGAGGGGCGAAAGTATCGGACCTCATGTCGAAATGAGCCTGTGTTAAGCCCACTAAAAGAGCCACTGAGAGTACCACCAAGAAAAATCCATTTATTCTCTGTATCCCCATCGCTCTGACTTCTGCCAGATCCACCCAAAGACCGAAGCTCCTCAAAGGTGTCACACCCGATAGCTGAAGTACAAACAGCACAGCCTAATTGCCAACGAGTCGATAACCAACAAAACCAACTGCTGTGCGCTGCCCTCCACCCGCACTGTCACCCGCACACAATCCCGAAATAAAGAGAAGAAGCACGAACACAAAATGAACGAGAAGAGAACCGGCCCGGTCTACTATAGTGCCGCTGCAATGCGTCGACGTGCTCTGTCTCTCTCGCTCTCGCTCTGTTGAACTGAAGAACACCCACTCACTCCACACAGATGCTGTTGCTGATGATAGCTGGGCGAGAGATGGCACTAATGTACAGACGAGAGGTATGTCGCTGGCTCATGAGAGGTATTATAAAATCCCAGCCCATCAGCACAGCGACTGCAACGCAATAAACGGCGAGTCTCCAGTGGGAGCGAAAAGCGACGTTCTGGTGGGGGATGGACGTTCAATGAGAGAGGGAACGGTCTCTTTCTCTACGCGGTTAATCACTCAACCGCGTCCAAGACAGAATGAGCGAGCAGCGACAAATATTCCCATAGCGGTTCTCATGCCGCAATCACAGTTCTTCATCCAGACCGACGACTGGAGCAGTACTTGCTGACGCAGTAGGAGTTATCAGGAACTACACAGTTCATTCCGGATCTACCTACTGTACTCAGTACAGTAAAGGTACGACAGGTAATGCGGTGTGTACCCAAATCCGCGCAACTCTATTCCCGCGCAGAGATTTCCGCGCACCGTGGTCCACTCGACCAGACCACGGGGTGTAGGGCACGGGCTCAGTTTTCCATGGATCGAAATACAATGAAACATAAAATCGTCCGGCTGTTCACGGTGGAACGAACCCTCGTTTGCGCAGAATCCTATTGCGCGGAAACCCTTCGTGAGTTTCACCATGCGCGAAATCCAATCGGCCACACACCAGCGCAACGGCTACGCTAGGGTTTCCCTAAATTTGCCGTTGGCATTAAAGCACAGGCTGTCGTAAACGCGTCGTTCGCTTGCCCGTACTGATACCAGCTGCGGGGTGGGCAGATGATGTCGGGCAGGAGAAGCACTATATGCTGTGTCAGTTTTCGGTCACGGAGGAACAACACGAAGTTGCACGTGAAGGGTAACTCTACACGAAACGGAGAAGACTTAACAGCGCCATAGTAATAGGCGCTGCGAGAGACGCCGCATCGGTTCCATGATGATCCGATTTCCCTTCCTTCCAAGAGCTCAAGTGCGTACACGAATCGATCTTCTTCGCGTTTATTCCTTCACGCCAACCGCGGTACATAAACCAGGAACAAACAGAATAGACGGCGATTGACCTCCCTTGTTGATATCTTTTATGGTGCAAAGAAAAATTGCGAATAAACAGATCATGGATGGAAGTCATCCCCTTATAAATAAAAAATATTGATTAACTAATTAAATTATAGAGTATTCTGTCTCTCTCAGTGGCTCCATATTCTCAGCTATGTAGATGATACTTGGATCGTAGTGGAGTAGGTCGAATTTGATCCCTCTTTTCTGATGAGAGAAAGCCGAGCACCGCGTAGGATAACAAGAAGGAGGGGAAGACACCATCAAGCCGTATAAGGATGGAACGTATGAAGTAACATGGGGCTAAGCTCCATACTAAGCTCTTTCCTGATTGTTCGAGAATGGGGCCTAGCCCCGTTCTACTTCTTTTGTCTCTCCCTTGTGGGCTTGATGGGGTCTTCCCATCCTTCTTGTGTTTTATGAGGTTGGATTTCTCTTTCATTGTTTGAGGGTTTTCATAGGACACTCGGAATTTCCACATGTAATCGAGCTTCTTAGAGAAAAAGATTTATGTTTAAGAATGTGTCTGTCCGAGTAGAATTGATTCGCCTAAGATTAATTGAATACAAAAGCTTGGAAAAGTTGGATAGAAACTACTAAGCGCCGCGAAGTCTGAACAGCGTGATGAAAATTCCCTCCTCTTAATTCCGTTTACAATATCCGTTCCTTCTTGCTTCAGTACTTCTCGCGGAGATGGCATTTTATTTTACTTTCTTTCTAACCTACGTTTCTGACTACTACCTTGTCAAGATTTCTGCGAATCATTCTCGACCTTCATTTTATGATTCAGTCTCTTGATATCCTTCTTCTAATGCTTCGACTCCAAAAGGTTAGCAGAGATATCGAGATGTAAGTGACAAGGGCGAGTTTACATAAAGCTTAGTTCTGATTTATCCAGTAACAATAGATGGCACTTTCACACGGTGATTACTTAGTTCTGTCTCCCTCGGCTTTGTGCTTGGCTGCTTGGTTTGGTTCCTCCAAGTTGTTGACAAAATTAGGCGTCACCTTCCACAACTTGATGACACTATGCAATCAGGTTCCAAGGTTTAGATTCCTTTCAAAGACCAGTAGTTATTAATCCATACTCAAAATGAGCAGTAAACTTGCGAACTTGCTACATTCCTTCTGATAAATCATTAAGAAACTACCGTGCTGATACAGTTCCTCACAGTGTGAACAGTAGGGACATCTGACCGCAAACAAAAGGTTATCATCCCATCATACTGGAATGTCAAACAGATATTCGAGGCAAAGATGTCCCCACTACCTTGCTTTACAACAACACCACCATCACTAATTAACTCTAGATGGTCGAGATGACCGGACTTTAGCTGGCCAGCTTTCACTTTCCTTCTGCCTTTCGAGCTTTGTCAAACGACTCATCAATTCTTCTCCCAGCACTTATCGACACCACCTTTCTTCTTCTTTCAGCTCCCCTTTCTTTCTTGCCATGTCCAATAACAGCCTTCTGTCCGGTTGTTGCTTTACATTTCTGGGGTCCATAATGACTGTATATTTTTACCAACACCAACTGTATGTGGGCCTTGTCTTCTCTGTTTAAAGTAGAAAATCGAGCACTCATAATCAGCAGTAATAAACAATTCTTGAACAGTTTCGTTGCGTTTGATGAGATGGTCAAGATTCTGCCTATGAAGGGTCCTGACACACTTGACACGATCAAGACAGAATGACGGTTCCTTAGGTTTAAAGCAAATCTCCTTCATTTCCAAGTCTTTGAGTTGAAATCTAGCGAAACAGTGCATCTCTTTGAATACTATGAGCAGCACGCCAACGCTAGGAAACACGCTGAAAGGGAAATACATAAACCCAGAACATATTCCTACACTTGGTGTTTCAGAAATAGTTTTGACGTATGTCGAGGGATAAATAATAAACTTAATAACTATTTTTTGTGAACTCTATAATGGGATGAAGTGCTAATAAATGAAGCCCCCTATGGTGTAACGGATATTTAGTGCAAGTTGTATTATTTATAAAAATGAGGCCAGCCATTACGGATATTTAGGTGTGCCCTATCAAAATAAATATTAGTCAGAAGAGTTAACATGGCTTCATGATAAGGTTGCCACATTTCTTGGAGGGTGGTTTATGAAATTTTTTGGCAGATACCATCTGCTCCAAAACATGTTGCCCTCAGCTATTCAAATCCAATTTCACCACCAGTGTGCTATTGGTGTGTGACCTGCACGGCAGGTTTAGTAGTTTTGAATTGATGTTGTGGTTCTTTTCAATAGATTAGTGCAGCAAGGGAGATAGCAAGTTATGGAAAATGATCCCCACCACCCTAGGGCAACCGAGAAATTGATTGAGGGTTGAGAAATTTTACTCTAAAAGGGCAATTAAAATTATGTGACGAGAGATCAAGTACTTGATTGCATTGCAAGCTCACGTTTGGATTTGCAACCAATACAATTATAAGGTAAGTTTGGAGAACTGTTGAGGATGGCTACTTCCATGCCTAGCAAAACAAAAGAGGACTAATTTGCTAGTTTGAGAGGGGCAAGGATTTCATACTTCTATGACAGGTGATAGACTATACAAGAAATGGCTAAGGTATATGAAATCATACAAAGAAACGCAAGAGTTGAAAAACAAGCCTATTGGAGAAGGTCTCCCAAAAAAGGAGTGTGGCAAAGTATGAAGAACTATAGATGACAAATTGAATGGAATGTGCACACATTTTGCTAGAATGGAAGCCATGTTTGGGAATAGAGCAAATGTTACTCCACCTACTATGGTAAGATTGGGAGATTTGAATCCCAATTCAAGAAAGGTTGGTGCCAAGGAGGTTCATGAATGCAAAAAAACCAACTTGACTGGCTCTATATTTCTATCTCCTCTAACGGTGGTGTGCTTGGACTCGTGCCCCCAGTTTGTCCCTAACATCCAAGGGGTGGAAATTTTACCTAGTATTTACATGGAGGGCTTAGAGAATGGAATCCAATCACCCAATGAGGACTCCCAATTTGTTACACCAATCAAGGACTCACCTTTCAATACGCCACCTCAACTAACTTCTACAAGGGATGGGTCAGAGGCATTTTCTTGAACAAAGCAAAAGAATGTGACCCAAAGAAGAGAAAAGGTATAACATTCATTAGTAAGGTAACTAGAATTTCACCTAGTATGTCATTGTCTCAAGATTTAGCAAAAATCACCATGTTGAAGGCAAAAACTATAGAAGCTATGGAGAGGTTACAAGCCAAACTAGAAGCAACCAACACAAAGAAAAGAGAGAAAACATTGTTGAAAATAGAAGTTGAGCATGTTAGATTAGAGATAGAGAAGATAAAAGGTGAGATTGAGAAGAAATTGAGTGTTGGTAAAAGGAAAGCTAGGGCAGACAAACAAAAGTTCAAGGAGATGGGTTTAGAGTCAAAGTGTACTCATGAAATCAAAATAAGTTTCTTGTAAGGAGGAAAATCTCCCAAGGAAATAAGTCAATATTTTAAAGTGCTCACTCAAGTTTAGCAAGAAATCAAGCCTTTTTGTGTTACAATCTTGAGCCAAAACATCATGCTCCAAATTCATACTCTAGTGACAACACATATGATACCACCACTATAGGTACTTCTATGTAACCCAAGTATGTATAATCAAAGATTGATCTTTGACACTATATTGACTATGTATTAAGTTAATGAGATTTGAGATTTTTGTGTAGCCTTTAGAGGTTGCTATAACAAGGGCTTCTCACTCTAAAATGCTAAAAAAAAGTGCCACCTAGAGTCGCTCATGGGAGCCCAACTAATCCCTAAAATGGCATGCATTTCTGCTTGCCGACACTTGCCATTGCCTGCTCATGCAAGGATGCTCATTAGACTCTGGATTGAAGAATGTCTAGTGCCACCCAATGCGCTTGATGGCACATGCCAAAGCATGTATAAGTCTTTTGATGATGCCATAATGATGCAAATTGGGTATATGAGATACTTAATGACATCCATTGTTAGTGGGTAGCATGCATAGGCACCCATTGATCCCCAGACATAAGCAAGCTAATGCTCAATTGAAGAATGCTTGGTGCCATGCAATGCCAACCAATGCCACTTGGTGGTGTGTGTTGAAGCATCTGTAAGTTTTAGGGTGGCGCCCAATGATGCCAATTGGGTATGTGTAAAAGACCAAGATCAAGGAGAGAAATAAGAGAATGGGAACTCATATTTCAACACTTGAATGAGGGAAAACTCCAAATGCCTAACATGAGCTTTGGCTTTGGTATTTATAGGTAGCATACAAAGCCCTTGAGAAGCTTCTCAAGAAGCTTCACCAAGCCGCTTTCTTAGAGTGCAAGCCAAGTTAACTAGGAAGCTTCTCAAGAAGCTTCCTTCTAGAAGCCGCCTACTTGGCGTGCAAGCTAAGCTAGTTAGAAGTTTCTAGAAGCTACCTGCTTGGGGCACAAGTTAACTAGTTAGGAAGCTTCCTAAGAAGCTTCTTAGATGCTTCTAGAATATTCTAGGCTAATTTGGCTTATTCTTTACTTTGTTAGCCTCACTAAATATGTTGCTAAATGCCATATTGTACAGTATGGGAGGTATGTGATGGTGCTTGTTGTTAGCAGGTAGCATGCATAGGTGCTAGTTGATGCCCAAACATAAGTGAATAATGTTTGTGTTGTTTAATGGATTCAAATTCAAGTGATTTGAGTTACAAGAGTGATGCAAAGTGAAAATGTAAATAAAGGTAGAATCAAAACTACAATACATATCACATGATTTGAGGTATGAAAGTGAGGCAAGGTGTAATTGAGAATGGAAATAAATATATAATAATAAGTATGATACATATGATGTGCATAAATATGTAGTCCTTAAATCTAGTCAATATGTTGAGGGAGAAGGAGATGAAGAAGAAGAGGGAGATGCAGCATGGAGTCTATGTGAAACTACATCTCTAAGTCTAAGTTGGTATACATCATGTTGAATCCTAAATGGACTCAATGACCACCAAAAGCGCCACGTGCTCTCATCCAAGGGTCAACACTTATTATTGCTAGCTAGAAGGTCACATGGATCACTACTATAATAACTTAGTCTACCAGATGTCCACTCCTCTTTTACCTTATTAACAACAAGCCTATCATCATGGAAAAATTTATCCAAAGTTATCATCAAGGGGTCAAATGACCAAGTGTATGATGATCTCTTTGCCTTATAAGGAAAAAAGTAGGGAGGATGGATTGCACCATGTGGATGGTTCCTACAATAAGAGAGTGCATAACTATCCAAGATCACAAAGAGATAAACGTAATGAAGTAAGATGCTCATAGGATCTAGCTCTAAGTCCTCTAAACTCATCTTGTTGGACCTTTGCAAAACAAAAACAGGCCATGAGGCAAGACCTTAAGTAAAATCACTTTGGGATTTTTGACCATTGCCACATGCTCCATAGCAACAACTCAACTCCATCAAGTGGAAGATCTATCCATAAGATAACCTCAAAGCGTAACAAACAAAATTGAATAAAATGGCTAACATTAGGCTGTGTTATCCACCTTATGGGCCCCAATTGGGTGCACCAACCATGCTTAATCATCAAGATCTCCCACACATTGTAGCCAAGGCTATCAAGAAGCCATAATGATGCCAAACAAGTAACATCTACAACAACAATCTTCTTCCATAGGAATCATGGGGAGTAAATAAGTAAAATATGCTCTCTTGAAAAAAAAGCCTCCCTCTAAACTCAGTCGGAGTCTCTTGAGTCACTCCATTATGAGGCAATAAACAGGAAGCAAAATTCTAGGTCTCTTGAGTCATAATACTATGGGACAATACATAGGTGGCATTTGTTTGGGTTTCATCTCCCTACAGGTCTGGCAAGCAATAGTACATAGTCTTAGTCCCAAATAAGCCACAAGAGCCCTCACCTGAGCTAGACTACTCTCACTCTCCTTTACCTGAACATGTGCACTCTTGCACCTCTCCATAGCAAATGCTTACTCTCATGCATGATTCTATAGTTGGACTCTATAGCCCTCAACTATGGAAACAATACTAGGATATCCAAGTCCAAGTTAGCTAACCTTTTCTCTCTTTCCATCTCATAGGTAGTAAAGGTCAGATGCATCTCCTCCTCTGTAGCAATAGTATCCTCTCACTCACAAAGGAGTCTCTCCCCTCAAACAACAATCTATCTTGCTCCTCCAAGCTCTCCAATCTACTCTCATGCTCAAGCAATAATCTCTCTCTCTTCTACACTCTCCAATCTACTCTCACAATCAAGCACTAATATCTCTTGCTCCTCTACACTCTCCAATCTACTCCCTTGCTCCACAACAAGTGCCTTTGGCTCCTCAACCACTCAAACATAATCATCTAATACATCCTCTATGTCAACAAAAAAAAGAGGAAAGGGACTCTTGGGTGCAATGGGTGAGGTGCTTTCTCTAGGGATGGAGAAGGAGAAGGAGCTATCTCAAAGGATGAAGATGTACAAGGAACTCTCTCTCAAGAAAACTATCACTCCCTAACCTCACTACTGGTAAGGCATGTGTCTCCACACAAATCTATTGAAGACCTATTCACAATAGGTACATATAGCCATCCATCAAGTAAAATTCACTTTCAATCAAGTAAATACACAAGTTCTCACCATTAAGGCATTAAGGTATGTTAAATTAAGGTATATATAGTAAATACTTTGTATGTGTTCCATAATGAAAATATACAAAATATGCCAAAACTCAATACACCAAAAATATCTAATTGGTCACTCACCATACTCATCTTCCCCATCATCAACACTTTTGAATTCATCCTTATGTTCTCCATCCTCATCATCATCATCCTCTCCATTGCATATAATCTCCTCCTCTCTCTCACTCAAGTAGGAAACTTCTTCATCAAGAATGTAACCTCTCTCTACAAAGAGGTGAGTGAGTATCTACCCAAGAAATGTGACTCTAAACCTGCACTCTATAGATCTCTTCAATTGGCTCTGAAAACTCCACAATTTTGTAGTAATAGCTCAAAATGCTAACTCCCTCAATCAAAATCCTGCACATTAATATCTCCTCAACTTTGCTTTGGTGTTGAGCACCAAATGCCTATGTATAATCTAGGGCCAAATAATTGGTGCCACAAGTGCACACATCATCTATAAGAAAGCCCTAAATGCAAGATAGATACATTGCCTTGCCAAATACCCCTTTGCAACACTATCTATTTTTGGAAACCAATCTAAAACAGTTTTGTAAAGAACATCCTCTTCTTGGTGTCCTTACACTTTGCATTGCAAGTGCATCTCAAATTATATCCACTCTCAACTGAAATTGCCTCTATTTAACCAACCTTGTGTAAGAATTCTTGTCCCAAGAATGCACAAACTCTATATATGCAAGTACTTGAAAAAGTTCCCAACAAATAAGTGTAAGCATGTAAGTTCATCAAGGAAGGCATTGCATTCCACATGTGATGCTCACGAATAGTGAAAAATAACATGGAACACTGTGAGAAGTCACCATGGGTGCTGAGGGATAGAGGAATGACACCTAACACCTTGGGTAGCAACATATTGATGTTGTAGGATAGGGTAATCAAAGAGCCAAAAATTGGGAGACATCGAGTGGTGATGTCAAACTTTGCCTTTTTCTCTCCATGAATACACAAAGTGCCTAGTTGTGGAGCTTACATTTCAGAGGTTGTATGTAAATCTATCACTACTAGTTTGAGCATACATGTTACCTAACTATTGGAACCCTCCACTCTTGTTTCTAGTATTCTTTCTATCCACTCTTGTTTCTAGTATTCCTTCTATCGGGTAGGGTAGTAACGAGCAACCTAACTTGTAATCATAACACATACTCCTGGTCTATTGGTCATCACTCCAATATTACCAAGGAGAAATACAAAACACTCCTAGCAAGAAAGAATCTAAGTACAATGCCCGCACACCAATCCAAGCCAATTGGGGATACAAACAAGCATGCAAGCACAAAGAAGATCTAACCACAAGAATTCAATAATAACTCTTCATGATTTTGGTAAAAATCAGCTTTTGAGCCTCATACCCTGTGCTCCAACTGATTTCAATCTGTATTCTAAGTTTCTTCCAAGTTGTTGTACTCCAATTTCCAAACCAATTTGTACTCCAAGTTTGGAAATTCTATGCTTTTCTAAATGGGGAAAACTCTATGCAACTCAGATGAAAATACCTTTTCTTGTGTTGCTCTGATTCAAATGATCTAGAACTCAATAAAAATCCTGTAAGATAAGCTTTCCAATTTTATATAGTGAGCCCCAATCTGACTACTATATCTACCTTGACAAGCTCTCAAAATTGGCCAATTTTTTGTAGTTTTCACCCTAATTTTGAAATATCTCATTGAGGTTTGCTCTTGGTTCTTGGCAACTTTCCCCTATTTTCTAGATCAGAGGTATATATAGTCCTCACAAACACTTCAAAAATCTAAAATCCTCAATCATAGCCACAAAAATGGAGAACTGACATTCAATCATGATTGAAGATAGAAATGCTCTATTGAGCTTATGATAGTATTTTCAATAGAACTTATTGCATCAGCTCTTACTCTCCATAGACCCTGAGCCAATGAAGCTTTTTATAGTAGTTGTTTGTGCATTTTTCTAAATCTTTGCAAAGTTTTATAGCCTAATATAACCCCAATCCCTAGATATGGATCAATTCTTGAGTTGTGCTGACTTCTGAGCTCTACAAACCTAAGTATGCTTGATCTAAGACCTTGAATTCTCTATTTCAAAAATTTACATAAACCCTTGCACAAAAGTGTAAGATCTAGAAAAACAATGCTAGAAATTTTCATAAGCTGATTTGAACCATAACATGAGGAGTAACTACCCCAAACCTGATCATTATCTCATCTCATCTCATCTCCAACACCTTACTTTCCATAGCTCCAACTTCAATCAACCAAATCTGATTTTAGATTGATCTAAAAATAGAATTTCTTACATTTAACAGTATAAACACTTTGTTTACTCTCCAATGTCGTTAATGGATCATAAAAAAGTGTCATGAAGCTCTCTAAATTGTCCAATTTTTGCACCTAAGTATGAATTCTACCTTCTTTATTCAATTGATCATATCCTCTTGAGATTCTACTCAAATCCCTTGCTTTTTATCTCCAAACTAAAGCATGTAAACTACTCTCTCCCACCGTGTTCTCTTTTCCTTGAATGCTTTCTCCTAATTCCTTCTATGGTAAAAAAAACTCTAGAGTTCTCCTCTAGGGACCCAAACATTTGCATTTTTGTCATTCATTTGGTTCTCTTTTTCAAAATGGACCCCACAACTCCAACTTGAAGCTATTGAACAAGATTAAGTTCTTTTCCATCCATAAGAGCACGAATATTGTCAAGTTCCAGACCTGCTCATAAGTAAGCACATGAAGAAAAATTGGATATGGGCTTCACATCATCAAATCCATGAACGTAGCCCCAAATTGCACTATCATCCAACCCCTAAGTTCATCATGGTGTAGAATCTGAAGCCTAATGAGAAAAGGATTTGGATTGGAAAATTAGGAGCGTATGTCATCTCCTACTCAAGTGCTTCCTTTGATGCTCTAGTACCCATGCTTTGCTATGGCTCTCACTTCCCACTTCCTCCTTCCGCTCAAAACTCCTAAAACTAAAAACACACCTTCTATTAACTCTCTACCACCTATGTACATAAGAGCCCTCAATGAGGACAAGACCATAATCCATGTGGCCACTTGTATACATGTATATAGATTGCTCACATGGCAATAGCTCAATTGTGAGATTCATCCTACAATCTATTCCAATAATGTGGAGATAAACTATACTAAACTCCTTTTCACTAGTTATACAAACCACAACATGACAATGCCTATCGACACTATAGGATAGGAAAAAGTGTTAGGCAATTGATGTGGGTTTTTAGGATTTAAGGCCGAGTGACATGAGACGACACCCAAAGATGTAATGGGACATGCCAAGTGCTATTAGAAGACACTCACAAACATTGCAAGATTGGGCAACGAACATAGGTTGGTGCTAGGTACCCGTAGGCACTAATGATTTGACTCATAAAACATAAGGAAAAAACTAAAGTGAGGTTCAAAAACAAATAAAAGTGAGAAAGAGAAGAGAATGTAAGAAAAAGGTACCTCTAGCTAAGGGTAGTGGAGCCGAAGGGTTATTTTCAGGCCAAGAACATCCAAATCAGGGACAAGAATGTCCCTGATTCCATCAATAGCAATTTGGACTTGGTGTTTATCCATCCAAGACCATTTTATGAAGGTAGCTAAGTGTTGAATTGTGTGAAAATCAATTAACTAATCTCCTTCTTGAGTATTGATCATATCTTCACCATGAATAATCTTCTCATAACCCAAAGTTTCTGCCATGGGAAATTTCTATCAACACTTCCAAAATTGTTTTCCTCTTATCACTTTCTCTCTTTCAAAATTTTCTTTCTTCTTGCTTGCTCTCTTGCCAAGCTTTCTTCCTCTCTCAATTCTCTTTCTTACTTGAACCTCTCAATCTCCCTTTCTCACCTGAAGTCCTCCCAAATGGCACTCCTTTTGCTCCCAAATAGCAACAAATCTCTTCCAAATCCCTCCCAAACTGCACTCCTTTTCTACTCTCCTTCTATTTTTAAGGTGTTCTCTCAAATAGCGTATTCCTTCAAAGGGAAGTCCTTCAAAACCCAAAATTGTTTAGTCTTTGAACACAAAGTCTATTTTTTTAAATAGAATACACTTTGTCTTTGAATCCAAATTGCTCTTTGAGAATGTGAAAAATAGTGACTTCTTTGCAATAGGTGTGAGTTTGTATAGCCACTTAGATGAAATCCTAAATCTATGTTTTGTTGGGAAAAAATCACATTTCACCACAAAAGAACCAAATTTTTGGGAAAATACCAAATTAGTAGCAACCGATGGCAACATGTTGTATCAACCAGCATACCCTGACTGTTGCCTTGAGAAAAAGTTCCAATTGGTACCATCACATGGCAACAAGCACCAAATTTTTGTCCTAAACTAAAACAAACCACACTAGGCGGCAACAAGCACCAGCCTTAAATTAGAAACAATTTTCAATCTTCATTGGATGGCAACCAACATCTACTTGCACCTTTTCCTATCCACATCAAGCGTTAACCAGCACCAGCCTACCAACCAGCACCTTTCCATTCATAGCAAGCATCGCCCAACACCTTCTAACATCCACTCTAAGTGTCAATCGGCATCAATAAATCAACCAAGGCCTTTTCTAGGACATCAACAAGCATCAATGGGTGTCAATGGGCAGCAACCAACCAATACCAAACTTGGAATACTAAATGGAAATCATGGAATACTATTTTGTAAATAAAATAGGTTCATTCATAGGAACAAAACTAGTGCTTAACATTCTACAAACACTACTAAATCATAAGAGAAGGACTTGGTGCTTACAATAAATTTAGTTTTATTACAAAGGAACTTGTTCTTATTCCATATCCTTGAGATGATGAGCAAGGCATTGTTGCAGCACTCTTGACCTACTTTCCTCTCTACCAAGCTCCATTCCATTGAGAGAAATTTTTGTAGGTACTTGAGTTTACTTGGTAAACCCATCATCATCTTCTAACCAAACATCAAACCTATTGATAAAAAAGTTATGTAGAATAATACAAACTAAACCCACTTTAAAAATATGCAAATTTGCTTTTGTCTTTAAGTTGCACTCTCAACTTCTGAAGAAAATGTCATCTAGCTTTCAATACTCCTATATAATGCTTATTTATGATCCTTGCCTTTGCCAAATATTTGTTGAACTCTTGCTTGTCCTTTGTTTGGGCTACTTGAAGGTGTGGACTAGGTGGTGCATAGGCACATAACTAAAAATTGCATAAAAGGTATTTTTTGGCTCAAAACTAAGACATCCACCTCTACGGTTCAAATCACTCCATAGTGATGATTTTTTCAAACATGTTATGTCGTGACATTACTTCGGCATTCCTACAAATAAAAAAATCAAAACTTGAATCAAATCATTACAAATAAAAAAAAAAAAACAAGAAGGTGCACAACATCTAATCAATTGATAAAAGAGAACTAGATATTGAACACTTACCTCCTATAAAATGTATAATTTTCCTTTTATCATCACAAATCACTTGGCCATTTATGGAATAGGAATTGTTTTGGCTAAAATATATTTCTCCATCCGTAGTAGGTCAAGTTGCGAGAGGAAATAATGTTCCATCTACTAAACCTACACAACTAGTGAAGCATATGTGTGCAAACATTGCTGATATTCTCCTTCTCTCCTCATGCTTAGGCCATACCACTTGACTCCTTATCAAATTTAGTATGGATGTCATGACTTGATTTGTAAAGACAATTGTTGAACCTGCACTAATGCCTAAATGCTTAATCCTTTTGCAACACACAAACTCCATTACCGTGATACACAAATCTATCAAGAGCGAGAGCTACTTGGATCCAAACTGGTGTTTGCTCCCGCCGGTAGTTCTTTTGAAAATACACTATGATCCTTTATTAGATCTACTCATGTTGAAAAATAATCGATGTTGATTCTAGTCAATTTGCCAAATGCCTTCACATCTAGGCCTCTAAAATATTTAATCAAAAATTCCCAACTACAAGAGTACATAACTTTGGGTTCTAAGTATCTATGCATATGTGCATACTCCCACTCACTAATCAATAGTTTTAGCATATCTGAATCTCCTTCTTAGTCTTCTAGTTCATCCAACATTTATCTCTAAATTTAACTGGATAATCCATTGTATACATTTACTAATGTTTTTTGTTAGTTCTCCATGAGTATGAGTGCTACCTCTCAGCATGCTCTACTCTATTTTCCTGAATTCTTGAATTGACATGCAAAATAACATTGTGAATTCACGCTGTTTTCATATTTTTTGTAGAGTGAATACTCAAAGGAGATTCTTCAAGAAAAATGAATCTAAACCAAGAGGATCACATTTGAGCCAATAAATTAATCACCATGAATTCACACAAGTAGAGAGACACTTTCAAGTAGAGAAATTATGGAAATTGGATTCCATTGCAATTGAATTCACTCCCCATCCTTCCCACCAGTAGTCAATTTCTTGATCTCTAAATCTAGATCTAGAGAAGAACCAAGTCCCACTTCGGTGGCTGGCACTTAGGTTAAGTTAAATCAGGCGCTTCATTAACCCTAAATTGTAATTAATGTTTTACGATGTGCCAACGGAAAATTCATATCCCTTATTTTCTAGAACCACTTGTTATGGAGTTTGCTAATGATAAGGAACTTGGACAGAAGTACGTAGTGAATCCCTTTCTTCCTCTCACACAAACTAATTTTGTGGACACATTGTAAAAATGTATTTGAGAACATTCTGAAATTGGATTCCATTGCAACTGAATTCACTCTCCATCCTTCCCACCCGGAGTCAATTTCTCGATCTCTAAATCTAGATCTAGAAAAGAACCATCTCTGCTTCGGTGGCTGGCACCTAGGTTAAATTAAATCAGGCACTTCATTAACTCTAAATTATAATGCACACTTTACGATGTGCCAACAAAAAATTCATATCCCGTATTTTCTAGAACCACTTGTTATGGAGTTTTCTAATGATAAGGAACTTGGACGGAAGTACGCATTGAATCCTTTCTTCCTCTCACACAAACCAATTTTGTGGACACATCTAAATACGTGTATGAAAACATACTGAGCTTAGTAAAACTATTTAGGAAACCCTCTATTTAATGAGGATCCATTAGTCAAGTAGAAGAAAAACGTAACAAAAATTCACTGTTATCGGGAACTAAGAAGTTGCTCGTGATGATCCGTACAGCATATTTGTACATTCTTCCACTAGTTCGTGTCTATAAGCTACCCACGGGAATTGGTCGTGTAGATGTTGCAATTTTGGTGTATATTCGTGAAGAACCTCCCCGCGAAAGGATAGGTCGTCCCTTAAGAATGGGTCAAAGCCACCATTGACGAGGAGGCAGATCTTCGTGGGTCTTGTTATTTACTAGTTGTGCAGGTCTCTCGGAAATTGAATCTATAGTCTTAACAGAACACAAGGTCTTGGAGGAGTGGACGGCTTTAGATAAACACAAATGAATTTGTCGATTGAATGAATGAATAATAATCCGAGATGAGTTTAGCAAATAGTAGAGTAAAATTCTAAATAATCTTATCTAACCAATTGCTTCTTACGCTCTTCGAAATTCTGAATAAGTAGTGCATAGCGCTACCATGAAGACCCAACCAGTATTATAGATAAGGCTGAAACAGTCCACTTAAAAGTTAAAAGTGGTGGCGATCTCTTTAGCTGAAATTGTCAATGCGTTCCCTAGGACCTCCACTCAATAACTGGTTCTGCATATGTAGACAAAAGTACCATGTGTGCTAATGTTACGATGTTAATTATGTTCAATTATCAGGGCAAGTGAAGATCCAGGACCGAGCAATACAGGTAGCATGAATATATCAGCTGATGTTAATAAAGCAAACAGCTAATGTAAATATGAAGGACGAAAGTGATATGGAACGTATGCTTGATGTAGTCTCTAGTTCAGTGCAAGTCTTCAACATCTCATTCTAAGTAAATCAACACCTGAATTGACTATCATATGATACATTGAAGTACATGAAAATTTTCACTAGATATATTATTAGAATAGCTTAGGTTCAAGAAATTAGATTTATTTCTGAGAAATCGTAATTTATAAGGAAAGATCTAGATTAACAGTTTCAATGTAAAGAAGTAAACTCCAAATTTTAAGTAGTAAATTTTTTTATAATTATGTTTTAATCAATTCTTTCATTTTTACCCCCTTGTCTTTGTCTTTTAATGGCATGATCCGTGTCTGCGGAATAATTGGGCATCTCTTTAAAAAGCACCATAGAGTTCATAAGGTCTATGTAGATGAATTGATAAAAGAAATTGTTTCTAAATTATTTGTATTTTTAAAATAATTATTTTTGAAATTAAATTTTTTTATTTCTAAACTATTCTGGTTATATAACTAAAAATTATTTTAATCACTTTGATGTATTGGAATGACCCAGTGTTGTTCAAATTTGTAATACTGTGATAAGAACTGGTTGGTTGCAAGATAAAACAAGATAAAATGCCACTAGTGCCTCTCCCTATGGGTCCAAAGGCGAGTAAGCACTTTCAGACATGAGACTTCTTTACGAAAGAAGCGCTGAAGGCTGGAAATGTCTTGACAATTTCCGTTCATGAAGACTAGAAGGAGAGGACCGAGTGCTCGAAGGCCCAAAGGGTTCGGGTCTCGTGCCTTTTGGCCCTGAAAATTCAAAGTTTATGCTTGTAGGCTCGTAGTGCTTGACAAAAGGGAGAAGGTCTCTGCTACCAGGTGGATGGCCCACCCCCTACCAAGCCAAAAGATCTGATTAAATCACAAAAAGAAAAACCAAAATCCGTACCTAGCCCACTGTAGTGGGCTAGGTAGGAATCCATGAAGAGTGATGTCGTGGAGGCGCACAACTCCAAAGCTAAAGCAATCATAAGTAAAACCAAAAAAGAGGAAAAAAGATAATGCATTTTGTATTAACACTATTCCGGAGGATAAATAATTTGTGTATTGATTTGCTTTAGTTTTACATAGTTTATAAAAAAAATGAAATTTTATAGTTTCATATTTAATCTTTTAGACAAAGTCATTCCCATAAGAGATAAGAGAGTAATGTCACCTCCTCATGTGCACAATTAATCATGCTCACTATATATTTAATCCCAAAGATTTATTCCTAAATGTGATGGTTCATTCATAATGAAGGTCACTTTGAGTCAGAATTCCCTTACCTTCTTCTTTGGCACAACCAGATTCTAAATTAATCTTATTAAGATAGTCATATGTATTGAGATGCCAATTTACAATAATTAGGTTTGAGGTTGTACAAGATCAACATGACTATGGAGTCCTACAAGCAATATCATAGAATGCATGTATGATGAAGAGGTAGGATCCTCCAAAGGTCC
Organism: Lunularia cruciata; assembly: GCA_948567375.1. Taxonomy (NCBI): domain Eukaryota; kingdom Viridiplantae; phylum Streptophyta; class Marchantiopsida; order Lunulariales; family Lunulariaceae; genus Lunularia; species Lunularia cruciata. The sequence goes on from OX419758.1 coordinate 63,396,180, forward strand.
TTTCACCTTGTTGCCTACATCTATGGATAAATCTTCTATCCTTCTCTAAAGGCACACCTTCACAAGAGACCTAAATGGATCATACTACTTAGTCTTATGGTCTTGCATTACTTTATGATACTCAAGACTAGTGGTTCTATATTGTCCTTGACCTGTATGGAGCCCCTAAAGATGAATAATACAATTCCACTCACTCAAGTGCTTTTGCTCCTACATCAAGATTCTTCACTTTGATTCCATTAAGCATGCAATCATTCATACAAGGCACAAAAAAAGACACATACACTGACTCAATTGCCTTAATTGTATAAAATTCATTTACTAAAAAGAAGGATGTATCAAATGAACCCAATGAACATCAAGCCTAAGGTTTTTAAACATTTGCTTACTTAGCCACCAAATAAATTTAATGGCTACAATGTCTTGGAGATCTTCTAATTACACCTACGCCGCTCTAATCTTATCTTTATCTTTATCTTATCCTAGTCTAATCTTAAGTAGGCATGGACCACATGGTATGGCCACCTGAACCTCTTGACTTGTCATCTACCACTATTATGTTGGGTGAAAGGCTAATACAAAATCTTGCTATTGTAGTCTAACTAGCTATGTACAAAGTGTGTACTGATACAGAGAGGCTTGGACTATGAATACAAAAACAAAAACACCCTAACCATGAGAGGTGGCATAGTTGTTCTATATGAAGTTGACTAGTGCTCATTTTGTATGAAGTTCTCTAAGTCATATGTGTATTATGCTTGTCTTATATGAAGTCATCACTTGTATGCTTCACAATTGAGTGGCACCCATGAAAAATTACCTTCTTGTTTACATAGATGGATAAGCTTTATGAGTTCCTTTCTATAACCTTCAATGGCTCATGCACAATTGGTCATTGTTTCATGGAACTTGGTCATGGAATGTGCTTGTAGCTTGACTACCAACGCCTTGAGCTAGACATAAACATATACATTCCTTTCCAATGCATCAATTTGCATCATGAGGTCCTCCAACTTCATATGCTATGGGTGTTTGGCTACAATTTGTTCCTATTGTTCCTATTGAAATGTGCCTTATTGTTTCAAGTAACCCCATTTGTTCATTCTCCAAGTTCATTTTTCACTTTAGAGCTCTACTCCCACTTTCACACAAACCTTTATCTTCAACTCATCTTCTTATGACTTGTGGTGAGCTCTTGGATAAAGAGGTCCATAATCTACTTCAAATTTTTGTAGCAGGATTCTGTGGTAGTGGTCTTTTCATTGGTCTCTTCCAACTTTGTTTCAGGTGCAATCATCTCTTTGTCACATGTTCGTATTTGGTCTTTGTGTTTGGCTTGTTGTTTGGAGACTTTGTCATTGAAGATGGTGACATTTGCTTGTAGATGTGGCAGGGCCACCTTTTGTTGCTCCTATCATGCAAGTTTTTCCTTTTGAAATGCTTTCACCATACAATATTTCTCTTTACAATCTTTTACTTCCTCCTTGAGCTCTTGCTTGACTTGGTTGAGCTCATTGAAAAGTAGCACCTTATCTTTTGCTATTGTTTGAGCAAGCTTATAGTTACACAAGTATTGCTGATTGTTAGTACTAAGATCTAGTTTATAGTAGAACAACAAAATTCCTCCATGGCCTCCATTGTTGACATAACTATGTTGACATTGTAAAATACCATCAACCACAAGAGAGAGTTGCTTTTGCATTTCATATGTCGTAAGAGGTCCTTCATTGTGCTTATGTTCTTTGTTTACTCTTCATTTGGTAGCCATTGATCTGAAGGCTGATCTTGATTATCTGTCTCCTTCTCTGTGTGTTGTAACCATATTGTTGGCCTTCTTTGCATTCAACTCATTGTATAGTTTTCCTCCCATGGACTCTTCCTCCTTTGTCTTGAGGACCTCTACCTTTGTAGGTGATGTGTTATCTAGACCACATTCTTGCTCACCTTGCATTTTTTATGACAACCCAGCCTCATTGTCAATAGCACCTAAGACAAGGCTAAGAAATGTTAAATGCCTTCTTTTTTTATACCCTTGCTTTGGTTCAAAATGAGGAACTTCAAAAAATGTTGTGCTTGTGTTTGTTGAAAATTTCTTCAATTTGGAAATAGTGTTTTCCTTGTCTTCTTCCATCATCATTTTCCCTTTTTCAAGAGACTTCTCTAGATCCTTGCTTTCATTGGCCATTTGGAATGATTTTTCTTTGTTGTTAAAATCTCCAACATTCATATCATTTTAACCACAAGCAACAAATTACAATTAAACATATTGTCACTTCCCGGTTCCTTGTGCACCAAAGCAACCTTCTCATATTCATACTTGGTGTGGGTTACTTCCCAAGTTTCTTGCTTTGTCCATAACTTCATCATTGCACTCATTTTCTCATCAATTTCCACTTTCTCTTGAGGGTACATCTATTATTTGTGCGGTTTGTTTCTGCTTCTTGGAAGCCAAGATGTGCTATGAATCCATCCAAGTTAAGCTAGGGTCTTCTCTGATCTAAATGTGCTCTACCAAGGTGAAAAATTTGGGCCATACTGCTTGCACCTTCTTATGAGCATTCATCATATCATTCATTCACATTCTAGTACAAACTTCTTTGTACAAGCATACTCAATATCTACTTCATGGTATTTCATTATTTCCTTAGGTAGGTCTAGATGCCCAATTAAATATGGTGGATGTTGGAAGTGGGTACAACTAGCTTCTTCCCTAAGAAAATTCATTCCTAAATAGAAATGCAAAATGAAGGAGGCTATGATCGTAGCTACTCCTTTGGTCATGTCTTCCAATAGCTTGCTGACATGTTGTCAAAACATTTGTGTCCAACTTATAAGTTTCCCTTTGTGTATAATTGGAAGAAAATAGCCTATTTTAGGTTTACACAGGTTTTTTGTTTGACTTGAAGAGTTTCATGATTGTTTCTATTCCGACTTGTTGTGCAAGATCTTTGAGGTAATCAAATTGGAATTAGTTTGTTGAATTCTCATCAGCAAATGAGTCTTGTATTCTGGCTTTGAGACTCTTACTTGGATGAACATGCAGAATGTCTATGTTCATTTGGCCAAAGAGAAAGCACTTGTGTCCCAACACTTATTGCCAATGGTCTTAAGTCCACAAGACAAGATTTCCTCTTTAAGGTTTTGTCCCTCATATGGGTATTACTATGGGTTTCTTCTAGTAGGGATATGGTTGATAGACTCCAATCTGATAGCAAGAACTCTAGATTTCTACTTCTTAGGTAATCATATTGGCAATATAGGTCCCACTTAGAAATTTTAGGCAATTTGCTATTGATCTCAAGGAGTTCTTGTTGTTTCCTCTTGCCTTGCTACTTAGTCAGTATGCCTACACTTGCTTACTACACACTAACCTGGGGAATTTCCTTTCCTAAGAACACACTCTCACAAAAAATTTCAATTTTTCACTCTACCAAGAAAAAAAAATCACTTTGGGAATAGAGATAAACTCCTACACAACCAAACTTCAAAAAATTGAAAAGTGAAAATGTAAAAGTTCTTCCTCATAGGGTGGGGACACCATTTTATAGTTTTGTCAAGCTGGTCCATCACAGTGGTTGGTGGTTATGGTTGCATCCCAAATGCATGTCACTTGGGCCATACGGTCAAAAGTCTATTCTTTGGTGGCACTTTCATGTAGTGCGCATGAGTTTTGGCAACATTCTTTTGATTGCAGAACTTTGTAACAACATGAAGTTTGTCATATTTGTATTCTCCAAGACTTTGTTAAGTCTATAGTTTAACATGCATGCTAGTCTAAAATAAAACAATATTATATAAGTTATTATGATTTTAGGATATACTTAATTAAACATATACATAATCTCTTTAAGTAATATTATTATTTGTGATCTATATTAAATAGTCAATGTGATAACTTAGTGTTGACCAAAAGGTGATTTAACAATAATAAACACATTGCTTCCTTGAGAAAGCATGTTAGAAATGGCTAGATTTGAAGAGAAGTGTTTCAATTGGTAGTTCTTTATTGTTACCTATTTAACCTCTTGGGCAAGAACCTCCCCAAAAAGAGGGTAGTGTCACTGTCTACAACATACTATAGCAAATGAAAAATTAAAATATCACTTTCACTAAGAATGAGTTCCAACAATTTCTTAAATGTGATGATTCAATCAACTCCAAAAGGGTTGCTTCACTACAAAGACATTCAACTTTGAAGATTATGTTCTACCCTTCCTAGAAGGCACAACTCCAAAGGCACTTTGCATTGATAATAGGACTTCATTTTTTAATTTTGTGGTACACTCAACATTATAGTTTATTTCTGATCTGTCAAGGCACTGTTCCACTTCTTCAAAACACTTAGGGATCCCAAACCCTAATCACAAATACAAATGTTTGTCTCACTCATGCACTCATGTTGTTATTATGAAGTTCCTCACCAATACTCACCAAACACATACAACCAATAGTCATAATTTAAGAAAAAGTGACAAAGAGATTTTGATCCTTTTGCTTTATTTGCATTAGGAAGATTGGATGAATTATTTACATCAGGTTGAAACCTTAAATAGTTTCTTCCTATCTAAGCCAAATAAATCTAATGGTTGAGGAAGTCTAGAAATCTTCTTGGCTCATCCTTGTTATACATTGGTAATCCTATCTTTGTTGTTTTGTATCTACTCACATGTAGCTTAATTAGGCACCTTACACATGTCAAGGAAGGTTTAAGTTCTTCATCAAAGAAAACTTATATGTTTTTCCTTTGGACTTACTACCCAGAAGGTTACATTTACAAATATCCTGCAACTACAAAGATTGTCTAGAACTCCAAACAACTTTGTCAATGAAGTGTCTTTGGCCTCAAGTGCTACTGCAAAGAACTACTTTCACCTTTACAAATCCTAATAAGGAGCTCAAATCTCTCCTTGTACCCTACTATTCTAAAAGATAGGTATTACAAGTTTTGAGAACTTCCAATTTATGTGTTCTTGAAGTCTGATCACATATTGCTCCATCTTCTCATCTTTGTATATCTTCCCATCTAGCTTTTGGACTTGCAATTTTAGGTCATGTAACTTAGCCTTCATTATCATTTCTTGAGCTGCCTCTTCCAACATTGCTACAAACTGATCTTGAGCTTCCTCTGATTGCTTGAGGATCTTGGCCTTCTTTTCATTTGTGGTTGTTCAAAGCCTCCACCTCCTTCTTTACCTCTGGCAACATTTGGAGTCTATTGATTGCTCTCTCCTCCTTCTCCTTTGCAAGTTGTGTTGCCAACTCCTCCATCCTCTTACATTTGAACCTCTAGGGTGACTAACCTTATCTTGGTAGTCTCCAATTGTTGCTAAATACTTACTACTTCTTTGACTTTGGGCTTGAGTTGCTCTTTGTACCCTTATTATTTCTGCTTATGTTTGAGTCAAAGAGTTTTCAAGTCATCCCATAGCCTCCAAATGTCCTCTTTGTACTGGTTGTGGTCTATAACAAGGGAATTATTCTACCACTTCACTTCATAGTTTTCTTGCATCTGTTTGCATCTTCATTGTATAGATAGACCTCCTCCTTGTATAGATTTTAGTTCTTCTCTATCTCTTCCTTCCAATTGTCTTGCTTTTTCTATCTTGTGTAGCCTTTAGACAAGAGAAGTGTAAACTTCCACATCTACATAAACTTATTGGTTTTGGGGTAAAATTATCTCTATCACCTACAAGATAGAACCTACTAAATGAATAACTAAGTTGGCCTCCTCTTTCACTAGTACTCTTTATTCTTGGATAGCCTCTCCTCTCACTTTGTTCTATACTCTACTTAGAAGGTCTTTGCCTTTGGATTCACTATTCACCTTTCCTTCACCTTCCTCTATAGGGTTCTGTTTGGTTTCCTCTGTCTTCCTTTGGTAGCATCCACTTCATGATTGGGATTGAGGTGTTCTTCTAATCAAAGTTGGGTTTCTTCTTGTTCATCTTTGGCTTGATCTCCTTAGTAAGGATCTACATCCATATCTTGTTCTTTGGATTTGGAGTAGATTGGGCATCCTTGTATTGATCTTATCCTTTGGACTCCAATATAGACCACTGAAAGGTGTATGAATCTTCTTCCTCTTCTTGATCTTCTCCATTTGCTTCCTCCTCCAAAGACACATCTATGACCTAAGGATTCTTTCTTGGCTTCTTGGTTGGGTTTTGAGACCTTGATGGAGCCAATCTCTTCTTCTTTGTTGTGGTGGTGATCCCTTCTCCATCCACTCACACAAATCTTCCAATTGTATTGTTGTAATACTTTGAAGACAAGAGAACTCTTCAAGAGAGAAAACAAAGATTTCACACCCAATCCTTCAATGCCCCAAAGGAGCACCTCCTCTTTATTATATATCCAAGGAAGATCTCCTCCAAGGAAGCTCCACCATAGGATTAGGTACATGGATAGGTGACTTGTCAGCAAGCTCTATCCTTAGATTACTTGCTTGGATGGGTGACATGTCGCTCCTAGTCCTATCTAGCTGGTCAAATAAGCTTTGACCAGATGGAATATTTTAGGGAATCTTCCTACAAGAATCTCAAAATCATATGGGTGAGGTACCATTGGAAGGCTCTTAGTGACACATATGCTCTGCACATGTTTGAGGCCTAATTCATCTGTTTAGGCCTCCAAAATTACCTCTGAAGTTTTCAAACCTATTCTGGTTTCTACCCTATTAGTAGAAGTACTCTTTTGGTGATACCTCTATCTTATTTACTTAATTCCATCATGTATAACATCCTCCTAGATGTTACCAAATAAAATTTCATCTTTAGATCATGTGTCTAGCTATAGATTCTAAAGTCTTCAAGCATGTTTTTATTTTTGGCCTATTAGTACAAGTACTCTTTTGGTGATACCTATGATCTTCTTAGTCCATCATGTATAATATCTTGCCATATATTACCAAACCAAATTTCATCTCTAGATCATATGTCTAGCTATTGGTATTACAAACCCCCATCCTTTTAAGATGCAATGTCTTTGTTGCGAAGCTAATGCTCAAAAGACTTTACTAACACTGGTACATGGGTCAAGTTGGCTGCTGGCTCCCATGTTGTCTCAATATAGTGGGTATTTGTTCCATTGTATGAGATATTCCACACTTAGGTGACAAGTCCCATGGATGCATTTTTGGAGAATGCATTCAACTTTGTATTCTTCCATGCCATCAATGAGTGTCGGGCAAGGTCAAATGTCTTGTATGAAGGGACAATGGTTTGATTGGAGCACATATCTACATAGGAGGGATGCATGGAACGCTTGATGGATCTTCATGTATAGTGGTAGCTTAAGGTGATAGGCCATAGCACCAATTCATCAAAGAATGGGATAAAGCCCAATATAGCAAGGTTTGAGCTTGCGAGGGCCAAAAATATGAGGTTGGTTGTTGACAACCAAACGTGATCTCCCACATGGAACTCCATGTGCCTACAGTGTGCATTGGCAAATTGCTTTTGTCAATTTTTGGCAATCTGCAACATGTTTTTGGCATTCTCCACAACTTGTTGGATTCTCAAAACAAAGAGTTGACAACATCAACCTTGGTAGTCACCCGATAGGTCTTCTTCAAGCTCAAAGGTGTGAAAGGATGCTTGCCATACATAGGGAAGAATGGTGTGACTTGGGTGGAGGCATTTATTGAATTGTTGCAGGTGAATTCCACCAATGGAAATAAGTATCCCACCCCTCTTTCTCATCTAAGGTGAAGCCCCAAAGCATATCTTCAATAGTGCAATTAGCCCGTTCTGTTTGGCCATTGGTCTATGGATGGTAAGCTATCGACATGGCCAATTTGGTTTTGAAGACACCAAAGAGTATTCTCCAAAATAGACTACTAAATTGAGTGCCTCTATCAATGATGAGCACTTGAGACAAGCCATGGTGAGAGAAAACTGCATCTAAGTTGTAACAATATGAAGTTTAGCGACAAAGTTAGTTGGGCTTACAAAGTAGAGAATAAGAAAAAATAACCTAGAATCTTCTAGAAGCTTCCCAACTAGCTAACTTGTGTTCTAAGCAGGTAGCTTCTAGAAGGAAGCTTCTAGAAGCTTCTAACTAGCTGAGCTTGCACGCCAAGTAGGCGGCTTCTAGAAGGAAGCTTCTTGAGATGCTTCTTGGTTAACTTGGCTTGCACTCCAAGAAAGCGGCTCAAGGAAGCTTCTTGAGAAGCTTCAAGGGTCTTGTATGCTACCTATAAATACCAAAGCCAAAGCTCATGCTAGGCATTTGGAGTTTTTTCTCATTCAAGTGTCCCAATGTGAGTTTCCATTCTCCTATTTCTCTCCTTGGTTTTGGTCTTTTACATAAGTACCCAAGCTAGTTGTGGAACCATCACCTCCTTATTGCTATAGCATACATGAATCATTTTTTTGAGTTGGTCAACAAATACTACAATGGAGTCAAACCTTGAAGTGGTCTTGGGTAATTCATAGACTAGATCCATACTCAACTATTCCCAATGTTGTGTAGGAGTAGGAGTCCTACAAGAGCTTGATAAGAGGCTTTGTTATGTTGACAAAGTAGGCAGCTCCAAACATATTCCACCACATCATTGCTCAACTTGGGCCAATAGTAATAGCGCTAGACTGCATCCAAGGTCTTATCTACTCCAACATGACATGCAATGGCAGAATCATGACATTTTACTAAGATGGTGGTGTGTAATTTTAGGGCATTTGGGATCCATAATTTACCACCATGAGATAGATCTTTCTGTGTCTCGAGGTAGACTAGAGTTTTATGATTTGTCTCCACTACAAATGCCTTCTTGCCAAGATAGTGCTTCCAATGCTTGGTTGCAAGGACAATGGCCAGCTCTTCTTGCTTTATGGTGTGATAATTGCATTCTGCCTATAATAGCTTTCAAGAGAAGTATACAATTGGATGCCACTCATCATGCCACTCTTGTTGTAAGACTTCTCCTATTGCTACACCCAATGCCTCAATAATCAATTTGATTGGACATTTTGGGTCATATCATTTCAAGATTGGTGCATGTAGCAAGGCGTCTTTCAATTCTTGAAAGGCCAACTCTTGTGCGGTTCTCCATGTCCACTTCTTCCCCTTGCCAAGTACTATTCTTGAAGGCTATGCCACCTTAGAGAAGTCCTTGACAAACCAAAAATAGAACACGTCAACCCCAAGAAGCTCTTAAGTTGAGTCTGATCTTCTAGAGCGTTCCATTTTTCAATGACCTTTATTTTATCTATTAATACTTGGATACCCTCTATACTTACTCTATCCCCCAAGTAGTCTACTTCAAACTTGCCAAACTCACACTTTGAGATTTTGGCATACAAGTGATTTTGTCTTAGAATCTAGAGGACTTCTCATAGATGTTGTTTGTGTCCTATTATCATCCTACTAATACTAAGATGTCATCTAGGAAAATGATAATAGACTTATCTAAATATGGCCAAAATATGTCATTCATCAGACTCACGAAAGTGGCAAGTGCATTGGTGAGACCGAATGGTATCACAAGATACTCAAAGTGGCCATACCTGGTTCAAAAGATAGTTTTGTATACATCTTCCTCTACAATCCGGATTTGATTTTAACCACTCTGCAAGTCCAATTTGGTGAAGTATCTTGCTCCATTGAGTTAATCAGATAGGTCATCCATGCGGGGTAAAGGATATTTGTTCTTCACTATTTGCTGATTAAGGCCCCGATAGTCAATACACATGTGCATTGTACCGTCCTTCTTCTTCACAAATAAGACAAGAGCCCCATATGGTGATATGTTGGGTTGGATAAACCCTTTTTGTAGCATATCCTCAATTTGAGCCTTACACTCCTCCAACTCTTGAGGTGATAGACAACATGGGGCCTTACAAGGAGGTGTCTTCCTTAAAAGTATCTCAATTTTATGATCTACTCTCCTTTTGGGTGGTAATCCTGAAGGTAGATCATATGGGAAGATATCTTGAAACTCATTTACCACATCCTTCAATTTCTCAAGAATTTTTCCATCGAGTTGTGCACTTTGGACTTCTCTTATTAAACCCATGAAACATCTATATGTCTTACAAATAGCCGTTGTTCCTATGACATAGAGAGGCAATTTCTGCCTATGTGATTTTTGTTTAACCCCAATGATCATCCATTGGCTGGTGCTCACTGCTTTCTTACTCCAATCTACCATAGGGTTGTCTTGCTCCATCCAAGGCATGCCTAAGATTGCATCATAACAAGCTAATTGTATCACCTACTACTCAATTTCTTCTTGATTTCTGAATGTGCAGATGTGCAAATTCACCCCTAATGGCTATTCATGCCAAGATGGGTGAATAGCCATTAGGGGTGAATCTGCATATTTTTTTTGCTTAATTCATTTGTTTAGGCCTCCCAAATTGCCTCTAAATTTTTCAAGCTTATTTTGGTTTCTGCTCTATTAGTAGAAGTATTCTTTCAGTGATACCTCTATCTGATCTACTTAGTCCATCATGTTTAAAAACCTCCCTGATGTTACCAAATAAAATTTCATCTTTAGATCATATGTCTAGCTATTGATTCTAAAGTCTTCAAGCATGTTTTGATTTTTGGCCTATTAATAGAAGTACTCTTTTGGTGATACCTCTATTTGATCTATTTAGTCCATCATATATAATATACTCCAAATGTTACCAAACCAAATTTCATCTCTAGATCATGTGTCTAGCTATTGGTATTATAAGTGTACTCCATACCTATATCTTAGTGCTTCTAAATAATGGATCAACCTTTGGGTTGCAAGGTGAAGTACCCCATTGGATGGTAGTGGTTGGCAAAACTATTGTGCTCCTCCTTTGTTAGTAAGTTGAGCTCCATGTAGAAGGGTATAGCAAAGGGGGCTAAGTATGTTGCTCCACCATCTTCCTTGAACTCTCATTGCGTGCCTCTTGCCTACAAGTAGAACATATTTTCCCAAATAATGGCTCTCCTTGATACATATATTCAAAGAAGATCACTTGGTTGTTCTTGATGTAGGTCATCTTCTTTGGTCAATTATTTTTATCATTGCTTCTACAATTGCACTACAAGGTAGATCCTTATAACTACCCACCCTCCAACTATTTTTGGTAGACCTCTTCACTTTGAAGGATGAAATAATCCCAATGTTCATGTCTTTTTCTAGTGTCATACTTCTAAGTTGATCTACATCTAGATTGAGGACATTTCTCTAGTTCTCCTTTGTCCAAGTAAAGAGGTTTACTCAGAGATCCCCTATTACTCTAACTTTCCTCCCCTTCATCTCATTGGTAATCCCAAAATCACTCAACTCCCAATTCCAAAGCAAGAAAGAGAGATGCTTGCTCTAGACCATATCCCATTTTTTTATAGATAGAGCATATAAAATTGCCTTAAGAATCTTCCTTATGAATTTTTACAAAAAGACCATGTTTCTTATCAGGTGCAAAGGACAAGTTTCAACAACTACAAAGAATTGCAAAGGTCTAGGATTGCTACTTGCTCTTTGGGTTTGAGATTGAAAATTGCTGGTAGAAAGTGAAATTGCTCCGAGTGCACTTGATTCTTTAGCCTGGGTTTTTAAGTAAGTAGATGAACAGTCACTTTCTAAAAAATTGAGCGTCTTTGGTGAATAAAAATAGTCTTTGATCATAGTTCTTTATCCAAGTGGTGATGCATTCAAATTAGTGTATGATCTTTAGATCCACAAATCGTTGGGTCTCTTTGGGTTTGAAGGACTCTGTACTTGAGTTCTTCACCTTTGATCACTCCTTGGACATGATACCTTTGTAATTCTCCCTTTAGAGTGACTTTGGCTTTGCAGTTGTTACCCTTGCAGTACAAGCACAACTCCAAAGAAAATATTAACTTAGAGTATTTCTTTCATGAATAAGCAATTATCCTACCATATCCTTATGGAAATGAAAGAAAAAATTAAAAACATCTTTTGGAAAAATATGTGCACCAAAATCAGCTTGTGACAACCTACTGTTATTAAATTTACAGTATAATACCAAGGAATGGATTATTCTCATCAAGATATGGGTCAAAAATTGCTAGACTTGAAGAGAAGTGTCACAACTTTTTAGTTCTTTACTATTACATGTTTAGCCTCTTGAACAAGAAACTTTTCTAGAAGAGCGTATTGTCATCAAATATGGGACAATATAGCAAATGGACATAATAAGTTACAATAGTTACGAATAAGTTCCAACTATTTCTTGAATGTGATGTTTTAGTCAATTGTAAAAGCGCTACGTCTATTACAAAGATATCATGTAATAAGATGGGGTTAGTACAAACTAATATAGCTAATAGGTTGTAGAATTAGCAAAAAGTTAGTAAAATTTAAGAATATTTTAGAAGCATCCAAGAAGCTTCTTGATGAGAAGCTTCTAGGAACTTTCCAAGGGTAACTAGTATGTCAAGTTGACAGCAAGCTTAGTTATATGCCAAGTAAATAATTGTCTTAGCTTTCACTCCATATAAGGGAAATTCTAAAAGGAACCTTCTATGGAAGCTTCTTAGGAGCCTTGTACCCCAAGTTGTCTATAAATAACGAAGCCCAAGCTTAGGCTAGACATTTAGATTTCCACTCATATGAGAGTTCCAATATGATCTTCCACTACAATCTTCCATCTTCCTATTTCTTGCCTTAGTCTTTAATATTGATATCAAAATATGAGTGAGATAGATGGAATCTATGGACTACTAGATCCATTTCTCCCAAACCATTGGGATTTCCATGTTCATATATGACCAAAGCATCATTTCATGCTTTGAGTACAACAATTTGAACATGATCATTGTATTAGATGAACCATTGATCCTTCCAATTATAGCTTGTAAAGAATGGTGGACATGTTGCATTTATGTTTTAACTTAGAGATAATTGCAAGTAGGTATCTTGGTAGAGTAGTAATCATGGCAAAAATGCCCAAATTTATCATTTTTATTCAATTATAAATTTAGTAGCTTACTCTTTTGTTGGAAGAGAGAGATTGTGATAGTCAACAATAAGTGCAAGTAGAGAGAATAGTTTTTTGAGATGGAGAAGATTGACTTTGATTTTTGAAGCCAAAGGTACTCAAAGGTAAGAGTACATTGGGTAAAATAAAGAAATTGTGTTTAATTGCAAATGTTATTTTGAAACTAAATATCTTCTAGGTGAACAAAGACAAATTCTCTTAACTTCAAGCCACTTAGATGGGGTGGTAGAATTATGGTGGTAATTCCAAGTAGAGTAAACTCAATGGTAATTTTTTACTCCAATATTGACATTGGAAGAATTCAAGAGTATAATAATTATAGATTCCAAGTGATGAACATTGCATAACCTGCAAGGGATAGATTGGAAGAATTGAAGTATATTGGTTTTATGAGAAGTTGCATCACTCAATTTAAAACATAGTAACAAAAATTCTAGAGATATTGAAATAAAAAGCTTTGGATTGGTTGTGAGAGGCTTGAAATCATGCATCATAATAGAAGTAACCATGCAAAAGCCCAAACATTTGGAAGAAGTAATCTAATTGGCCAAGCTCTTTGATTCCTTGGTTGCCACAATTTGGTCTTGACCTAGACCTAGACGTAGACCTAGACTAACACACCATGTATAGGTGGAAAAAAAACACCAATAGAGATTGATACCAACCAACATCAATCCATTGACACTATAAATCAAAAAAGATTGTGACAAAATATGGTTGCTTTTATTGTTGCCAAATTGGATATTGCTTTGCCAAATTCCAATTAGGAATAGATTTTCTTGACCTTGTCCAAATGAAGTTTGTGGAGTGTGAAGATCATGGAATAAAATTTTTTCATAGGAGATATTAAGTCACTTATTGGGAACTTGATTTGTTTCAATGGAATCGAATGCTCAACCTATACAACTTTGATACACTTGCAATCTATAATATCAATTTTACCTATAGGATTTTGGTTGATTGTGTGAATTCTAAATATTGCATGTCCATGTAATTAGGAAAGGAATTATATAGTCATATCAAGTCGGTATTTAGTAGCAAATTGATGATAGTAGATGGTAAAAAATGCTCTACATTATAAACCTCATATCCTTGTGCATTGAAGAATTATGAAACAGTATTCAAAGTGCATGAGGTTTGTAGTAGCTCCCCTATACTCCAATATTATTTATAGGATTAAATTTGATTGGGCTAGGGACAAATTCAAGTACAACAACAAGATAAGAAGTATTGATGAGATTTTATGACACCTTTGGAGAAGACACATAAGAATAGTTAGTCCCAATATGGAAATTTTGTTAGTATAGTAATTGCAAAACAAGATTTGGAGGAAAAAAAATTTTGTGTGTGGATCAAGCCAATTACAAGGAGAATTTAATGAGGAGAAGAATCCTCAAAGAGTAGTGGTTGATCAAATAGTTAAGGAGTTCTTGATTATCTTCTCAAGATATTACACTTTGATCAAAGTATACACTTCAAGATCAAGCTATTACCAAGTAGTACTAAAATGAGTAGATCAAAATATGAATTTTTACCAAAGTAGTTAGAAGAACTTCAAACAACACTGATTTATTTGTTAGAGAAGGATTTCATATGATATAGTACATCCCTTTGGAGAACACTGGTACTATTTGTATCAAAGTAGGATGGAGGACTTTGATTCTATATTGACTACCATTATCATTATTCTTCTTTCCTCTCTTGGGAATACATACTAAGTTTAGCCCACTTGTTTTCCCAATCATTGGAACCTTCTATCTATATTTTTAGTGTTCCTTTTATCAGGTAGGAGAATAACAAATAACTTTACTTGTCATCACAACACACACACACTCCTAGTCTATTGGTCATTATATTGAATATTATGCAGCAAAAATACATAACACTCCTAGAAGGAAAGAATCTAAGCACGAAGCACACATATCAATCCAAGTCAATTGGGGATACAATCAAGCATGCAAGTGTGGAGAGGATCCAAGCACAAGAAACTTTTGAAAAAACTTTCCATATTTTTGGGACAAATGTGCTCCATAGATTCCTTGCTTCTATCCTAGAGTTGCTTTCAATCTATACTCCAATTTTACATCCAATCTGTACTCCAAGTAGGGAAATTCTATACCTTCTGATGGGAAACTTTTATGAGACTCAGATTAAGATAAAAAGGACATTTTTTATAGCTTGGATTCAGATGTTGTAGGATGCATTGGAAAGCTTGCAAGGTAATCTTTCTAATGATCTAAAGTAAGCTTCATCTTGTTAACATAGCTCTCTTGACAAGGTCTCAAACTTGGCAAGATTTTTTAAGTTCCAAACCTAATCTTGAAACCCTAAGTGAGGCTCAAGTTTTGATTTTTGCACAAATTTTGGCCAAAGATTTGCCTAAGGATTCATATAAAATAGAACACTTAAGAAAATTGCAATGTTTTCAATCTTGACTTCAACTTGGAGATTTTACATTCAATTGTAATTAGACATTTTATACTTCATTGAGCTTATGGAAATATTTCCAACAGAGTTTATTGCACAAGATTTCTCTATTTATAAACCTTGAGCCAACCAAGTTTTATATAATTGTTTTTGTTGTTGTTTTTGTTTTGAATAATCCTTTGTAAAATTTGATGGCCTAATCCAACCTCAATCTTTAAATATGGATCAATACCGAAGTTGTGCTCACTTTTGAGCTATATAGACCCAAGTCTATTTGATCAAGACCTTGAATTCTCTTTGAAAAAATCACATGAAACCTTTACACAAGGGTAAAATTTATCCATCAACAATATTGGAAATTTTTATAAATTAGTTCAAACCAAAACTTGAAAAATGACCAAAACTTCAAACTTGATTATAATTTACTTCCAAACATCTTGATTTCCAACACTCTAACTTCAATTGATCAGATCAGATTTCAATTCACCTTGAACATGAAATTTCTTAAGTTCAACATGACCAACATTTTATATAATTTCCAAATACACTAACAAACCATAATATGCTATAATAGAACTCTCAAAATCCTCCAATTTGTGCACTTGTGTATGAATTTGACCCTTGATTCAATTTTTCATATATCAATCATACTTTTCTCAGATCCCTTGATTCTTATTTATGGACCATGGCCTCTCTACTCTTCTCTACAACCATGATCTTAACTTCCCAAATGGCATCCCTTAACCTCCTTAAATATCAAAAACTCTAGACTTCACATGTTGGGATTCAATTTCTTGCTCTTTCATCACATAGTTATTTTTCATTTTGACAAATGGACCCATACCTTCATCTTGAAGGCCTTGAGCAAAACTAAACCCCTCTACTTCTAGAAAAGCATATAAATAGTCAAATCCCAAACCTATCCATGAGTAAGCACAAGAAAGATAATATGACCCAAGGTTTCTATTATTGATGCCATATGCAAGCCCAAAATGTGTTACCATCCAAGCTTGAAAATGATCAGAGTGAAAAATCTAAAGCATGATGAGAAAATTATTTGGGAGTAGCAAATCAAGAGCGTGGGACATCTTTTGTTCAAACTCTTCTTATGATGCTCTAGCTTCCATACTCTATTACAACTCTCACTCTCCAATATCCTCCTCCCACTTAAGACTCCTAATACTACACACCTTCCTCCTTGTCTATCAAGTCTCCATTACCTACATACATTAGAGCACTCAAAAAGAATAAGATCATAATCCACATGGCCAATCATTTAAATATAAATAGATAGCTCACAGAGCAATTTTTGGGATTTGTTGTACAATCTACTCTAACATTATGGAGATAAATGGCACTAACTACCTTTCATGCAAACCCTAACACAACACAATGTTCTCAATAAGCAAACTGTGAAGAATTCATATCCCTTGCCTCAAATTGATAACTTGTTGGATAAAGTAAGTAGAGGTAACCACTTCTCAGATTTTGATCTTCAAACTAGCTATTAGTAGATTCTTATTGATGAAGAAGTGTGTAGAAGACTACCTCTTTTATAAGGTATGGGTATTTTGATTGGAGAGTGTTATCTTTTGGGTTTACTAATATTGCAGTAGTTTTCATGAATCAAATGCATTGGGTCTTGGATTGGCTATTGGATTGATATGTGGTAGTGTTTGGAATGACTTTTTGATATACAATAAGATGGAGGTAGAATACAAGAACCACATCCAAGAAGTTTTGAGATGACTATGATAATGGAAGTTTTACTAAAAGAAGTCCAAGTGTGCTTTTTGGTTGAAGGAAGTTACCTTCTTGTGCCATAAGGTTTCAATGGAGGAGATCACAATTGAAGAAGAGAAAATCAAGGCTATTATATATTAGCCTTCACTTAAAGATGCCACTAAAGTTTGGGGATTCAATGGATTTGGCAAGCTTTTACCAATGGTTCATTGACATTTATGCTCATATGCCATACCATTGATTGATCTCTTGGAGAAGATAGAAAGGATTGATAGACCACCAATCAAGAAGAAGAATTCAAGAAACTTAAACATATAGTGTCTTCATAACCCATTCTCCATCCATGTGATCCTCAATTACCTTATGTGGCTGATTTTGATACTTCTAACTTTACCATTGGAGTAGTGTTGCAAAAAGAATTTCAAGATGGATTATATCACATTGCATTTTTGTCTTGCCAACTAAACATAGCAAAAAAGATTCATTTTTCCCAAGATCGAGAACAAAAAGCAATGTTATATACAACAAAGGTATGGAGACATTACTTCTTTGGGGAGCAAGTGATAATGCAAACCAATCATAAACCCTTGTTATAGATCTTACATTTGGAACACATGAAGAAAATAACTACAACTATTTGATATCAAACTTGAGTACAAACTCAAAAATTTTCCATGTCATTCTCAAGGCCTTGTTACAACAACTTGATTTGAAGGTTCTTCTTGAATCTCTTGTTATAATAACAATCATCATTATGTAGATCAAAGGTACATATAGAGTTCAAGATTGCTACAACAAGACCTCTTCTTTCATCTTGTGCAAAGTCATCTTGCAACACATGACAAGGAATAATACTTTTTCAATCAAAGAAGAGCTTCTATTATTCTATATTCCAAAAATAAGAGATCTAGAACTTGTATAACTTCAAGAGGTGCATGACTTACCAATCATTAGTCACATGGGTGTGGACAAGCTCTTGAGTACCCTACAACATAGCATGAGAGGTTTAAGATTTTGTCCAATCTTATGAGAGCTACTAACATAACAAATCCAAGAACCAAAAACTAGGTGGACTGTTCCAACCATTCCCCATTCCATTTGCTCAATGTGAACATGTAAGTCTAGACCATTCCTTACAAAAGATGGATCAAGGCCATACAACAATTGTGGTGTTTGTCAATAAGCTTAGAAAGTAGATGTACTTAGCACCTACCGTGGATACCATGGATGCTCTAACATTGGCCTAGATTTACTTCAATACAATCTTCAAACACCATGCAATGCCAAGGGTTCTCATCTTTGATTGTGTTCCTTAATTCATTTGGTAAATTTTAGCAAGCATTTTTTAAGCTCCTTAGTACTAAGCTTGACTTATCTATAGCGTATCATTCTCAAACTGATGGGAAAATGAAAGGCATAAATTGCACTTTGGAAGATATGCTACATGCTTGTGTCAACCACCATCACAGTAATTGGGATACTTGTCTTGCGGTTGTAGATTTTGCTTACAATAATTCCAACTATGCAAGAACAAGCTCTTCTTGTTCCACCACCATCTCATGTCACTCATACTTCCACCTTCTTGTCCAAGCTACCTAATTCCTTACATCAAGCTGATTCTCATCTTTTGTTGCTCAGAATTGGCAAAAACAATATGTTGATAATCATCATTGTGATTTCAATTTTCAACTTGTTGATAAGTTCATGCTTTCTTATAGTAACATTTCTCTCTCTCTCTCTCTCTCTCTCTCTCTCTCTCTCTCTCTCTCTCTCTCTCTCTCTCTCTCTCTCTCTCTTAACACTCATGTTTGTAAACTTGCTTCCAATTGGGTAGATCCTTTTGATATTATTTAGATCATTTCTTCTATGCTTACAAACTTACCTTTCTGCAATGTTCCAAGGACAAGGAATCCCAAAATGAACACACAAGAAGAAACACAAGAAAAACATAAGACTTCATTTCTCAATACTTTGACATCCCAATTAAGCACATTAGTCTTATTATATAGCAAAGAAGATCCACCCAAATGGAGCTATACTCTTGGATCAATTACATAGATTGGTGACATGTTAGCAAGCTCCACCCTTAGATTTGCTACATGGACTGGTGACATGTTATCCTTATCCCTTTTGGTTGGTCAAACAAGTTTGATCAAAGAGAATCTTTGGGGAAATCTTCCTAAAGGAAGCTCAAAATAGCATGGATGAGGTACCCTTGGAAATTTTTCAATGAGACAAACAAGAGAGTAGAATGCAACACCTTTTTCCTTAAACAAGACAAACATTTTATTTTTTGAGGCCTAATTAATCTGTTTAGGTTTCCAAAATTGGCTTTGAGTTTTTAGGGTGTTTTTGGCCTCTATCCTATTAGTATAAATACTGTTTTGGTGATACTTCTATTTGATCTACTTAGACTATCATATGTAACATCCTTCAAGATATTATCAGATCTATTTCCACCTCTAGATAATATGTCTAGCTAATGGATTACACTTTTCTAGTCACATGAAAATCTATCATGTCTTCTATAATCTAAGTCTTCTATAACCTATATTACGAACACATCTTCCTTTCTTACTCACCTCCAACCTCCTCCTCTTCAAATCCTCATTAATGATCATGAATAACACAAAGTTACCCATATACTTGCATGTTATTGACATCCAATATGGATGCAAATAACACATTGAATATAAGAACCTTTGGAAAGTGTATCCTCATCACAATGCCCCATGGGAGCCCTCTTTCTCATCTCCAAAATATAGAAGCAGCAATATGAGAGTTTGAAGATTCCATGGGAACAAAGACGTCACTAGCTAGTGGTGGGAAAATATATAATAATATGGAGTTAATAGAAGCTCAATATAGCTAACAAGTTGTAGAAAAGAATATAGCTAGAAAAATTTAAGAATTTTCTAAAAACATCTAGATAACTATTTGGTGAGAAGTTTCAAAGAACTTTCTAAGCATTGAGTAACTTGTATACCAAGTTGACGGCTAGCTTAGCTTGCACTCCAAGTAAGGCAACTACTAGAATAAACTTTCCTTGCAAGCTTCTTAAGAGCCTTGTATTCAAGTTGTTGGTACATACCAAAGCCAAAGCTTAGGCTATGTATTTGTATTTCCCTCACTTGAGAGTTTTCATGTGATTTTCCACTCTGATATTCTATTCTCATATTTCTCCTTAGTCTTTTTCATGTCAACTAAGAAGAGCTATTTTATGAAGGATATTTGGCTTAGAACATAACTATAAAGAACTACCTTCTTCCATATTTGTTTTAAGGATCCCCTCTTGTAATCTAGAATTTCTAAAATTAAAATAATATATGCTCATAATGCTCCATAAACTTACTATCCAGTCATTCCTTAAGTCTTACTACTAATCAATCCATCTTCAGATCTTTGTATGTTTTTCCCTTCAAGATTTTTATATGTAGCTTTAGCTCATGTATCTTTGCCTATTTTAGTCATTTGGCCTTATGCTTCATCTTTGGTTATGGACACCAATTGGTCCCAAAAATCTTCCAAGCTCTTCAACAACTTTGCCTTTGTGTATTTTGGAGTAGTATACATGTCTTAAACGTATGTGGTGACCTCCTCTATTATCCTTGGTTGGTTTATAGTTTGCTCCTCTTTCTCCTTTTTGAGCTCTTCTTGCAAGGCTTCTATTTATATCACTATTTCCTTATTGTATTTGGCAATCTACTAAGTCTAAGGTGACATTCTTTATCTTATCTCTCTCCAACTCACCTCAGACACTTGCTTATTCCACTTCTTTCCTTGCAAGCCTCCTTGTTAGGTCTATTGATGTTGCTTGTTTTAGAGCCAACAAGCTTTGATGTCTCCTTGTAGTCTTTGGATGTCATCCCCAAAGGTCAACAACAAACAAAGTGTTCTATTGTTTAAGCTCATAATTCTCCTACATCAAGGTATTCACCTTCTTGCATTCCTCCTTGTATAGGCTTCTACTCTTCTCAAGGTCTTCCTTCCACTTGTCTTCTTCACCTTCATAGTGCATTTATTCTTGTGAAATCTTCTTACTAGCAAATTGAAGTCTTTCACATATAGCAAGGCTTCTTGGTATTGGAGAAGTATCATCTATAAGAAGTATAGGATTGGACCCATTGTGTTAATCACAAAGTCTATCCCATCCAAAATTGGGGCTTGTTGAACTTTAGTGACTACCTCTTACTCTTTATGAAGCAACTCCTCCAAAACTTCTTCTCCTTCCTTCTTCTTCTCTATTTCCAATTGTGCTTCTTCTTCTTCTTCTTGCAATTTGGTATTTGGGTCCACTTGTGCCAGACTTGCAAGTTCTTTGGACAAAGGATCTTCTTGGTCTTTGGTCATCTCTTTTGTTCTACAACCCTTTTCTTTGTCTTCCAATGCTTATTTTTCATATGTATACTTGTCTCCTTCTCTTGAGTTGGTTTAAATGTCTTGCAAAGTAATCTCCTATTCCTTTACTTCTTCTTCCTTATTCCTATTCCTTATTCTTTGGCTTTTATCTTCTTCCAAAGAAATATCCACCACTAGAGGATTTACTCTTGCTTGCTTTTTAGGTTTTGAAGACCTTGTTGTTGTTGATCTCCTTCTCTTTAATGCTGTAACTTTAATCTCCTTTACCTCCACAAACTCCCATCTTCTTAAACTCCTTATCAGCTTCTTGGTTGGTTTGGGCTATGGCTCTTTCTTCAAGTTGTTGTATATAGTATTTCAAGTGGAAGTGACTTGAGAACTTTCTTCTCTCCTCTTTGCTCAAAAAATTGAGCTCCATGTAAACATGTATGGTAAAGTAGTCCAAATAGGTCACTCCTCTATCTTCTTCTAATTCCTTGACCATTGGCCATGCTTGCCAATGAAACTTGTAAGCCCAATTCACTACCTTTCTTTGGCATACATACTGAAATAAAATGTCTTGATTGATAGTCAAGTACATTGTTCTCTTGGAGCAAAATATCTTCATTAAGGTTTCTACAATTGCTCTTTGTGCTAGATCTTTGTAACTAGCTAGTTTCCAACCACTATTAATAGTGTGGTTCTCATTTATGCATCTATCTTCTTATTCATCTCATCTCCTACATTCCTAAATTTGGTATCCAAGGTGATGCTTTCTCCTTTCTACTTCTCATCTTTTGCACAATTGCAAGTGAACTCAATGTTCAATTCTAGAGCAGAAATGTCAAGTGTGTGTGTTATGGAGCAATTCCCTCTTGTTTTGCATCACCCATTTTTTCACTGTTGGGTAGCAATGAATCATCATCAAGATCTTCTTCATCACACTCTATGTATTCACTATGATCCTTATCAAGGAATTGATTAACTTGGAAGACACGCAATACAAAGAATCAAAAGTAGTTATTCATTCTTGGATTGATTGTTTAAGATTCTTGGAAGAAAGTGAAATTACTTGGGAAGCACTTGATTTTATAGTCACAATTCTTCAGCCATTGGTCCTCACTAGTTAGGCAATCATTATCCACACATACAAATTTTTTGGGGCACCATCGGTCATTTTTGGCAGTTCTTTAGTTCAATAGTAGCGGTATTCAAATTGCATTTGGCATTTGGACCTAAACTCCAAAGAATCTTTATACTCATTGTCTTTGCTTCTGATTCTTGTTTGGCTCCAAAAAATCTTTGTACTCGTTGTCTTTGCTTCTGACTCTTGTTTGGAGTTGACTTCTTTACCCCCATTCCTCTGTACTGCACTATTCTTTGTGGTTGCATTCTTTGTACCTTAACATGTAAAAGGATGTAATCCAAAGAATTCTTGAACAAGGAGTTTTTTCTTGAACATGCAAATAACTTCCCTTATCTTTGTAAAAAAGAAAAAAAATTTCAAGTTTTGCAAAAAGGTGTGCATGACATAGCCATTATTAGAAGGATCCACATTCATAAAAGATAAAATAGCATGAGACTTATCAGTATAGATTTATACAAATATTATCTAATTATTTTACTTGCTTAGAATTTTTATTTTTTGTTATAAACAAATAAAAGGTGATAATTTAACTTTTCATCATCTAATATCTAAATAGGTTAGCTTCAACTAGCTTCACTCAGTATAATATAGCTTTTGCAAACCTTTCTAAGTACTTACCTTCTAAAACTTTGCACTAAAGCTATAATACATATGAATATATAATTTTATTTTTATTTTATTTTGTTGACTTGGTTTCCAACGTGGTCCTTAGTAGGACTGGAATATGGATCTTAACAATGTCAGATTATGGTGTTGCAATGGATGGGCAATAGGCATTTTGCAATGGATGAAGGTTTGGTTCAAGCGTTGAAAGATAGATGTTTTTGTTGTTAGCGGCTGACGGAATCCACCTTGTGGGTGGTTCAAGTGTTACAAGTAGACAACATTCAAGTGTCAGACAATGTCTTCCTTCCTTTAATTGTGCCTTGAGGGACACGGAATACACTAGAATACATATTGCATATTAAATTGGACATCTACAAGTAGTAAACTATCTATATATGACTATTTGAGTATTGCTAGTTAGCATTATAGGTCTAGATCCCTTCTTAATCTTAATTCATAGATAGTCTAAATTACTTTCTACTTAACTACTTTGTCTAGTTAATAACTTTATGAAATATCATATGTATTAATTGAGTCAAGTAAAATATTCATGATATTAATTAGGCTTCTATTCTCTTCAATATTCTTGGTACTTTGTTTCTTATTCCATAAATTTTTAGTATTTTCCTCAAAAATATACAATATTTATGCATGATATTTATTATTAAATATTTATTATAAAAAATCATAATTAATATAATTTTCTCATTCAATAATAAATTGAGAAATGTGATGCCTCATATAGTGATAATTTGAGTTTCATAAAGAATTTGTTTTATGCGTTTCAATCATCATAATTGTGCAAGTTCTAGGTCTAACTTACTTATACTTCTAACTATTGTAGTCATTAATAATTGTATCTTTTCTAATTCATCTGATTCAATATTTTTAGAAGATTTAGCTTATGTGTGAATTAATCATTTTCAGTATTTAATAATTTAAAAGGTTAGAGTTTCATATGAAAATAAAAGTAGTTGATGCATAGAGGTCACATGTAATAAATATAAATTTTCTAATAGATGCAGTAAAGAGAAATATCCATGAGAAAATTGCCTCATTCAGATTGAATATAATATAATTAAATTAAATATTCAGATTTATAATCATACATATTTATAATCATACATATTTATAATTATTCCAATTCTCTTACTTTTTTGTATATCTATCTCAATTCTAAATTAGAAAAATAATAGAGACTAAATACATTAGATTCATTTTGAATTACAAATAACTCCAAGAAAGCTCCTTGATCTCGTTATCTAATCACCAACTATTATCAAATATGGTTGCCTATTATACACTTATATTAGGTTGGAGCATATACTCCTCTTTATGCAAATTTCAACTCAATACTTGAAAGAAATTTTTAAGAGAGTGGATAGCATAATATATAGTAATAAGACAAACACATAATGGTTATGAGTGGTAAAGATGAAATTTGAGTGAATCTTCAAAAATATATAGTTATAATGTAAAATTTATAATAGATATATTTAGATTTAGCTTTAACTTACTATATAAAGCCTTTATCTCCTTTACATCATTATATACATAAATAACTTGTCTTAATGAGGTTTACTTATGTAGAAAAGAACCTTATTGAAATGAACTAAAATAAGATCCATGTATGAATTCTTGATCCTCAATTTCCCCTCATTGGTCATTTCTATTATCTTTACATAGGTAAAAATATATACTCTGATTTTATAAGACTTGATATACGCAAAAGTGGTAACATATGCTAACATCAAATAAAACTTTTCTTTATGAATGTATTGTGGTGCATACATTTTCACATAATTTATTCTTTTTGTATGATTTATTCTTATTTGTAAAGATGTGGCTGATTAACTTATTATTTAGGAAGAAGAACTCTTTAATGAGAGTATCCTTTGGAGTTGTGTGTATGTGAAAAGGTACAAGTGCAAGATGCTTGAAGCCAATGTCAATTTGAAGGAAGAATACTAAATTAGACAAGTCTAAAGGATGAGCAAAATAAACAATGCAAGTACAAAGAACTTTGGCCCAAATCTGTTTGGTTGGGAAAGACTTTGGCCCAAATGTTGTTGCACCCAAAGATCATACATACATTTGAATGTGCCGCTACTTGGTTAAAAAACTGCCACCAAAGACCATACACATTCAAGGAAGAGTGTTCACATTTGGCGATGGCCTTGCATGTGGAGGAGTGACTATTCAATGAATGTTTTACATGTGTGGAAAAGGATTTTTGACTAAGGGCTCACATGTGTAGAGGAGTGTTCAACCACCATGCAACCACTAAAGGACTAAAGAATGACTAAGGAATTTTCATATAAACTGAGTGCACATTGATAAATTTCACTTTTTGCAAATCAATTTTGGTCTTAGATTTGGGTGAGCTTAGAACTCCCAAGCTTGTGCAATTCTTACCATTTTTGTAGATGATTTTTCTTTGTCTTTGGACTCAACACCAACTCCAATAAGCAACATATTGTTTGTCTAAAAACCCATGAGAAAGATCTCCAAAGCCATCCTTTGTAGCACAACAATAAAAAAATGTGCAATTCATTGTAGAAGTGAGGTGATCTAGAGCAAGCATTTTGGCTTCTAGCTTTGGAATTGGGAATTAAGTGACTTTAGGATGATCTAGGAGATGAGGGGGAGGAAGGTTAGATCAAATGAGGATTTTGTAATTTTCTAAGGATAAGAGAAACCCCAAGTCAAATACAAGTTTTATTCCTCAATACCTTGATGTCCCAAAGGAGCACCTCGCCTTTATTATATAGCAAAGAGGACCCACTCAAAGGGAGCTACATCCATCAATTGGTGATATGTCAGCAAGCTCCACCCTTAAATTAGCTACATGGATTGGTGACATGATGATCCTTGTTCTATTTGGTTGGTCAAACAAGTTTGACCAAAGGGAATCTTGAGGGAATCTTCCTATAGGAAGCTCAAAATAGCATAGGTGAGGTACAATTGGAAAGCTATCAATGAGACAAACAAGTATGGGAGAATGAAAACACCTTCTTCCTCCAAAGGCCTAGAATCTTCCATTTTTTGAGGTGTAATTCATTCTTTCATTTAGGCTTCCAAAATTAGCTTTGAAGTTTTCTAAGGTGTTTTTGGCCTCTGCACTATTTGTGGAAGTACTCTTTTGGTGAAACCTCTATCTGATCTACTTAGACTATCATATATAACATCCCTTAAGATATTACCAAGTCAATTTCCAACTCTAGATAATCTATCTAGATAAGGGTATTATAGACTTGAGACAAAGCCAATAATTTTAGACTAAGGAGAATTAGAAGAATATGTTGGGAGAGGATGCAAAGCCAACACAAGCAATGAAATTAGAGATAAAATTTTTAGACAAGGTGCTAACTAACAACATCAAGGTAAACTTCTCAAAAAAGAGGTAGAAGAACAATAGGTGGCAGGTTCGGAGTTACAAGAGTAATCACTGAAGTGATTATGAAGCTATTCAAGCATAAGCATACAAACTACCTCACCAGCAGACAAGCCATATTTTTCAAGTATATATATATATATATATATATATATATATATATATATATATATATATATATATATATATATATATATATATATATATATAGGAGAACTTGTCAATTGTGAAAACATATTATGCTTCCAAGCAAGAAGTCTACACAAAACATTCAAAGAAGACAATGGAGCTACCTACTTAACTCCA
The DNA here is from genome assembly GCA_948567375.1 of Lunularia cruciata. NCBI lineage: Eukaryota > Viridiplantae > Streptophyta > Marchantiopsida > Lunulariales > Lunulariaceae > Lunularia > Lunularia cruciata. Next base: position 63,423,085 of record OX419758.1, read on the forward strand.
TTTTCAATACACTTCTACATGGATCAGAACTTAATATTGAGAGAGAACTACAAAAATATCCAAGTCACTTCTATCCAATGGGGTACTTCACCTTGCAACCCAAAGGAATTATTCTGATCAAGAAGTATAAAGATGTAGCTCCAAAGTATGCAACAACATGAGAATTCATGCCACCATGAAGGTGAAGAAGAAGTAGACCACTCTAGCAAAGTCTCTGAGACCAGCCAAGAGACCAAGGAAGAATCCTCAAGTGATGGAATGTATCTTTGTAAGAGGAGGCTAAAGACTTTGAAGAGGAAGAGGAAGAAGAGTAGGGTTCCTCCACTTTGCAAAGGTTTGTCTTCAAAGAAGGAGAAAAAGAGCAATATGAAGAACCCCAATCTGCTTCAAACCTTGAGCAAAGTGAAGGATAGGAAGACAAAGCTAGAGAACAAAGCCAAAGAACAAGAAGAGACATCAAATTTCCTTAAAGAGCCTCCTAGCCTCAATATGAAGAAGGTGTTCAAGAAGAGAAGAGAAGAGAAGAGAAGAGAAGAGAAGTATATGAACACCAAAGACCAACAAGGACAAGAACTTTAGCCAAAAGTAGAATCAAAAGAAGAAGTGGAAATTGTAGCTTAAGTAGAAGAACAAGAGGAAGCCAGAGACGCCTTGCTAGAAGTGTAGACCAAATTAAAGAGGGATTGGTCTAGGCAACCCAAGTGCCAATTAAAGAAGGAGCACACTTCATCATACATTTGATAAGGATAACACTTCAATTTCATGGAGCCTTGACTTCCCTAATATTAGAAGGAGTGCCCAAAGATAGTGGATTATACTAACTTGATGTGTAGCACGGACAAGGAGATTTATAATTGGAAGGAAAAGGAGGACCAAGCTTAGGAGGAAATGACCAAGGCATGAAACCTATACAAGGAAGGGCTAAGAAAGTGTTTGCCTTGGTGCATGAGAACTTTGAGGTAAAGAAGCAAAATTCTTCCTTGATCACAAGCCAAAAGAGGTAGGAGGAGGAAGAAGAACTCAGAAGGCTATAACTTGAATTGGGAATTATAAAAATAAAAACAAAGGACATGAAACTTGGGTATAGAGACCAATTGTAAGCTAGGTATGAAGAAGTGGTAAAAATTTAGAACGAGTTGAAGAACTCCAAGGTTTGGATCATGACCATGGATTTGCAGAGATGGTTGAGTACCAAAGGGAGATGGCACTTCAACTGAACTAACTAGCCAATAACCTAAAAAGGAGAAGGAAGAAAGAGAGGTAGTTTACCTAATATTCTAGAGGAAGTAAAGAAGGAAGTAAGAATATTGAACCATCCTTGGAGGAAGAGAAGTTGAAGGCTACTCAATAGTTGGAGAAAGCCAGAGATCAATTCATGAGGATGTTGAAGGAGGAAGCAAAAGGGAAGGCAAAAGAGACAAAGATACACAAATTGAAGTTTTTGGTTCAAAAGTTGGAATGAAGAACCTACAAAGAGTAGTGAATGGACTAGTTAGCAATTAGGCTTAGGGAACATATATGTAAGAAGTTCATTGAAGTTTGTGATACCTATCTATAAAATATAGCAAAATACAAGGAGCAAACCAAACTACTCCTTTGAAATTTTAAGGGTGAAGGTATTTCTTTGAGCAAGAACCTTGGACCAAACACACTTCATTGGAAGAAGTTTTTTGTAGTTGTTAATAATTCTAGATTGATATTGTAATTGTGCAAATCTGTTGTAAGTCCAAAGTGTTGTGAGCTCAAAATGACTTTGGGGAAGACCTTACACTTTCCTTAACATGTATAATGTGCCAAGTTAACCTAAATGTGATTATAATAAGATAAGATTAGAATCTTAAGTGTGTGATGTAGGTTGCAATAAAGGATTCTCAGGTAATCTACTTAGGCTTTAAAACCCTTTGGGGTAATTTTTTTTATTAAAATATTTGATCCAAAGTCATTTGGATTCATTTTTCATACCATTGAAGTTCAATAAAGAAGGCCTTGAGTTCTCTACAAATTGTATTTCTTCTATTTTGAGTGTTTGTAAATTCTTGTGTTGAGTATTGGTGAGGAATTGCATAGTAGGATAAAAATTGCCAGAATGTAGAGAGGTACATTTGTACTTTATGAAGATGTTTGATTCTTGAAGGATCTAAAGGAGTGAATTGATGCATTGACAAGTCAAGTTGGATTTAGAGCATTGAGAGTACCATGAAATCAAAAAGCAAAGGCATTTAGATCATGCAAAGATGCCTTTGGAGTTGTTCCTTCAAGGAAGGCTAGGATGCAACTTCATAGTCACAGTCTTTGGATTAAAAGAGCCTTTGAGGTGAAGTGAACAATCATCTTTAGGATTAATTTGGAACCTATTTGTAGTGAATATGATCTCTAGTTTTCCCTTTTCCATAGTGCACCATAGGAGATGACAATACACTCTTCTAGGAGTAGTGTCTACCCAATACAATAACATAATAATTATTATGTAATATTATTTTATAAAACAATAATTATTGTTGTAACTTAGTGACATTTCCTTTCACTTTTGGTCATCTATATCCTAAAAGGAATAACATCTACTTAGCTAACTTTACCAATGTTTTGGGCAGCATTGAGCTACCATATATATATATATATATATATATATATATATATATATATATATATATATATAATATTTAAATATTTAAATATTTAAATAATAATCAATTTACAATTTTTATTGGTAAGAAATTTTGGTACAGAATACGAATTATATAAGATCTAAATTGATACAATATGATTTGTTTCTACTAGACTTGCATCAATATAAATCAACACATCCAAATAATTTAGTATCAAGAAAAGAAAGTTAGAGATACAAAATGATTATACAAGATGTAGACCTTTTTTGCAGACTTTACTTGTAGAATTTGATTAAAATTGAGCCTAGATATCCAACGTCCAATGGAAACTTCATAAAAAATCACTTACTACTAGACCTCTTCAATTACAAGTTTCTTGCATGTATCACAAAGAAGTTATTTATAGGGTGATGCCAAATTTATTTGCAATACTTGTTGGATCAATTAGAATAGGCTTTTTCATGCGCATAAGGTTTTGAGATAGCTTGTGAAAAGTCTTGAATTGCTTCAATGCAATATTCATTCAAGTGAGATATCAATGAGCTCAACTCTACAATCACCTTTCTCCCATCCAATGACCTAAAAATCAACCATTGTCATGTTGGGAAAGGTAGAGGCAAGGCCTCCATAGAACTATTAAAGCAATGGAAATTGACCTTACATTGACACTCAACAATTTTTGAAGCCTTTTGAAGCATTGGCATTATTCACCATTGCTTCTTTGGATTGTGGTTCTTCTTTGACAACTTGGAGGAACTTGGAGAATTGTTGGCTAATAAGCTTGATGCACACATCTTTGAAATGCAGTAGATGATCATGATAAATCTCAATTGTCTTGTATTGATGGAAGCAAGCTCATTCAGCATTACTAGAGGAAGTTCATTACTAGACTCATTTGATGACCCGTGCTTGCAAATAATATGGGAGATTCCATCAATTTCCTTGATAAAGAGCTTTTGATGGAGCTCATCAAGCTATAAATATTGTTCATTTCCAAAGACTACACTATCTTGGTTAACCACATGCCCAAGCCATCAAGGCAAGATTGTGTGTGTTGATGAGTAATTAAAAACTTTCCAAACTTCTACTTTGGCTATAGTATCACAAGTCATCAATCTGATTGCTTGATAGAGGTCCTTGCATTCCATACATTCAACATTATGTATCAACCAAGCCTTGAAGGCTGCTTTGCTACTAAAAATCATAGTCAAGCAATTTAGTGAGTTGAAAGTTACCTTTACTTTGGTAATAAATGCATTGATTGCATGGAGAAAATCCACCAAACCTTTTTTGGTGCACACATTGGCCTCTTCTCATTCAAATAGTTGCATAAAAATTTGATTATCAACTAACTACTTTGTCAAGGAGTATATTGAGATCTAGTAAACATTAACCACTTTTGGGTTTGTTGATTGCATCTTGATAATTAAGTTGATATTACAATTTATTAAATGAAATGTCATACAAATTGATTACCACATCCAACAAACTTGATGAAAAGGTGTAATACCAATAGCTAGACACATCATCTAGAGGTGAAAATTGGCTTGGTAACATTTAGAATAATTTTCTGTATGATGGGCTAGGTGGATCAGATAGAAGTATCACCAAACAATTACTTTTACTAATAAGGCAAGAGCCAAAAATAGCTTGAATTTATAATACCTAAAGCTAGACATATTATCTAAAGGTGTAAATTGGCTTGGTAACATCTAGAAGGATGTTATGCATGATGGGCTAGGTAGTTCAGACAGAGGTTTCACCAAAAGAAGACTTGTACTAAAAGGGCAGGAGCCAAAAATAGCCTAGAAACTTTGGAGCCAATTTTAGAGGCCTAAACGGATGAATTAGGCCTCAAAAATGTGACCAATCCTTCCCTAAGGTAGGACAGGCTAGCCTTCCCTTCCCTAAGGTTAGTCTCATTGAGAGCTTTCCAACAGTATCTCACTCACATGATTCGGAGATTCCTATAGGAAGATTCTCTAAAGATTCCTTCCAATCAAAGATGGTTTGACCAACCAGATAGGATCAGAACTACCATGTCCCCATGCATGCAACCAATCTAAGGACGGAGCTTGATTACATGTCACCAATCCATGTATCTGATCCAAGGGTGGAACTTCCTTTGGTGGGGTCCCCTTTGCTATATAATACAATCAAGGTGCTCCTTTAGTGCATCGGAGGTTGAGTGCAAAATTGTGTGTTTCTTCTTATATTTTTCTCTTCAGGTCTCCTATTCTTGGAATATTAAAATGGTGTCAAAGCAGGTATTTCAATCCAAGAGAGCGGATCATCTCTCTTGGAAGAACATGAGCTATTGAGATTGAGTAAATTTTGAAGAGAGACCCATAGTGTAATTGATAGATAAAGAGTATGCTGGAGAGGGGATAGAATGGAGGCTCTAAGAGGATAATATCCAACACCCCACTTTCCATTCTTGAACCCATTCCACATCAAGATTATGTACATCCAATGTGAGCAAGTGAGAGTGTATCTTGTTTTTCATTTTGGAGCAAAGTTCATGGATATAGTGATGAATTCACCAAAACCGATGATTGTACCTATGGTGATCTATGATAGAGAGTGGGATTCAAAAATCTACATTCTATTATGATAGATTTGAATGTATCAAATCCTCTCTTTTTAACACTCAAGTAGAAATCCATTATGTGGTCTAACCAAAAGTAGGGATTCTGTAGTTTGCAACTTTAGTGAAGCATATTATCAACAAGTGATAGCCTTTGAGATCCCAATGGTAGTTCCAATAGTCCATGTTCCCTCTCAAGTAATAATTTTAACCCTCTATTGAAGTAGGAAGTAGTGATTGAGTAGCATTGTGTGTAGGAATCAAAGATCCATAATTGCAAAAGTTGATGCAAGGAAATGCAAGGAACCTTGCATTTCCTTGCATGAATGAGTTTTGAGAGATCAAGATGGCCATAGAGGCATTGAAAATTCAAGTATGTACCTTTAGGAATGATCGGGCAATGCACAAAGGAGAGTCATCCCAAAACCTAGTACCAATGATGTGACAACCCAACAAAATCACTTTTGTGGTAATCAAGTAAGCAAAGTTTGTTCCCGCAGAGATACAAGTCAGAAATATCCACATACAAAGCAAATAGTAACAAGTAGTTCTTCTTGGTTGCATCTTTAATCTCTCAAGTAGAAAAATACACCCAAAAGAGAGTAACAAGCACTTAGCAGTAATTCTTGTCACAAATTACATACTCATAATCCCAAATCTTTCAAATCTTTCCAAAAAAACTTAATTGTGATGATTCAGTCCCTCCCAAAAATGGCTACTTCACTATAAAATTACTTTGCCTTAGAATTGTGTTCCACCTCTCCACTAAAGGCACAACTTTCTTGATCAAAATTGCTTCACATCAACTCAACGTTGCACTCACAAATGCAAAATACTACCAACACTACAATTCCTCTCAAATATGTCATGACATTGCTTTGAATGCACTTCACTCAAGATCAAACACATAAATGAAGATCAAGGTTACAGAATCCACCATCCAACAAGCACACTAACTTGCACTTTGAATTTCTCTCAACACTCACAAACACACATAGAGAATTGATACTTGGAATTAATCTTGAGCAACAAGCACCGAAATTAACACTTCACATTATCTATTCTCAAGAATATGAATATTGAACAACAACATTCTATGAATGCCTCCTTTAAATAGGGAAAGCCCTTCAACAGTTATCTAACTTCCTACACTGATTCCTAACAACTTTACCAACCTATAGATCCAAAATGACAATGCACCTCTTCATATTGACCTCCTCTTATCTCAAAATTGGTCCTAATCCAATTTGATGTCAACCTCAACTTTGGCTTCTACACCCAAAGAAAATCCCTTCACCTCATGTACTTTAGGTTCTACAACTTCCAATTCTTCCACCAATTCTAATATGTCTTCACTCTAATGAAACTTTGTAATTAAAGACATGGGTAACTTATCTACATCCTTATCTCACAACCCACTCTTCCCTAATGTCTCAACAATTCTTCCATTCTTACTTTGGCTTCAGTGGTTAACCTTGCCTTCATCTCTATGATCGCTTCTTCAACCAATTTTGCTGACTATTTCTTCTATCTCTCCTCCTCTATCACAACTTTAATTATCTTTAATTCTTCTTCATACGCCATTGTGTGATCCTCCAACTCCTTCACATACTGATTGATCTTCACCTCCAATGTTTTTACAAGATCTCTCAGTCTTCCTTCTTCTTGATGGTACTTGGTTGATTCTCGTTGCTAGGCTGCTGTCTTCTCCTCCACCTTTCATCGGAATGCATCAAGCTCCTCTTCCTTAGCTTCAGTCAACTCCCTTCTTTTTTCTTGTTCTAACTTTACTTTGGTTTGTAACTTCTCTACCCAAAGTCTCTCCTTTGTGACTTCCTTCACTTTCATTGCTAACTCTCTTCCTTGATTTTTGAACTTCTCTTGGAGATATTCATTTATCTTTTTCTACAATGCTGCATCTCTAATTGTAGTATTTCTCTTTCTTCCTCTCCTTTGATCATACTCTCCTACAACTTCAGATTTTCAGATTCTAATCTCTGCAACACCTGCAATACATGTTGCACATTGGGATGTCTGATTTGCAACAACAGTGGACATACAACATCTCAAAGGTACTCTACTCCTTCATACCCTTCTTCCTCTTCTACTTTTTCTTCCGAGATTTCATCAATCTTGCACGTCTCTTCTGAATCCAATGCTTTACTATGCAATTGGTATCTTTGTATGTCAATGGTACATCATCCTCCAAACTTTCATTGTCATCCAAATTGATGATTTGATGTGTTGCCTTTGAACTTTCTCCTTCTTGCATGTATTTCCTTGGCTCGACCACCAATCCTTCTTCTCCTTCAATCACTAACTCTGCCACAGTTTCTTCTCTTGCCTCCTCTTGCTCAATTTCTTCATGCAAGGAAATCACCTTCTCTTGATCTTTTTGTACCTCAACTTCACCCTCACTCTCCTTGTTGGATTCTTCACTTTGTATGGTTAACTCTACTTCTTCTTCCTCCGACGTAGACTCTGCTTTTCCTTCCAATTTGACCTCCTCTTTCGGTGCAACTTCTTGAATTTTCTTTTGTTCTCTCTGCCCAATCCTTCTTAACTTATGGGGCTGCACTTGTGAAATCTCTACCCCCGGCCAACTTCTTTTCTTCTTTCTTGGCAGGGGTACATACATCTTTCTATTCAGTCCTGTTCTTGCATATTGGTCGTCATTGCTTCTCAACTGCCAAAATATATTACCGCTCCTTGTTATTGGCTTCTTGACACAGGTCAAGATGGAAGTGAGATACGACCTTCTTCTTCTCATTGCTACTCAAAAAATTCAACCCGAGGTAAAAATGCACTGCAAAAGGAACAAAATAATGCAATGATGTCAAACTCCTCCAATTCAACACCATCTATCGCATCCGCCGATAGAACACTTTCCCCAATTGATCTGCTCTCCTACAAACATTTTATGGAAGAACACCACGTGTTGCTTTGTAACATAGGTGGTGCACTTAGATTTAAACAACACCATCATCCCACCTATGATACTTCTCTGCATTGGGTCCCAATAGGTATCCACCTTGAACCCATTCTTCATACGCTTTGAGGTGAACAAGTTTCTGATTTCTTGGGTTTCTTCTGCAACTTCTCCTTTCCCCAAGAATGTAGCCCCATGCTCTTCTCCACTCTCTCTTCCTAACACCAATCTCCAATCCAATTCTGTCAATTTAGCCGGATTGCCTCTCTTCCCTACCATTTCCGGCCCATCTATACACTTATTGGCCACAATCTCTACCATGAAATTAGGAAAGCTCAAGTTCCATGCAAGGAAGTAATATAAATTTTACGGAGAACTTTGATGCAAGCCATCACGTCTAACCACCTAATCACTAGGTTCCTCATTGCTAGTGTGGGGCACTTTTTTATTCCTTTTATTTTGATCTCCTTCATGATACACTTTTGCAAGACAATTCTCCCGTCCCCTAGGCGTGCAACTCTAAATCCCTTTGGATTCACCAAAACTTCACTCACTAGAACTCCTCTTCCCTAGTCTCCCTCAAGACAACTTCACAAAGGCAAAGGAAATTCACTTGTCATTTGTCTCCTTCTTTATTCAAAACCTGAGTTTATAGTCCAACGTTCTCAATCATTCTTTGAATGCTTGTCTACCAAGAAATCACTTCTTCTGCATGTACTTCTCTTGTCACTATCAATTTCTCCTGCTTGTGCTTTAACTGTTTTTGTGTGTGGTACAATCTTGAATTTTCAACCCAAAGGAAATCTGTTACATTGTCTTTGCACCTGGTTTATCACCCTAAGGCAAAGTATCCTTGCTTTGGGTTGAACTCTGACAGATCTGATCCAATTACTAAAAATTACTTACACGAGGTAACTTTCTTTGGGTTGCCACAAAAACATGAATCATCTTCTTTCATCCTTCTTTTGCACTTAATTCACCTTCAACTTTACACTTCTTCTTTGAAAAACCCCTTAAACCACTCAAAACAAAAAATGTGTGTACCACAAACGACCAAAGCACATGGAGAGTCATTCATGCTAAGGACACCAACCCTGATTGAAAACGAGGCCACATTGTTACTACCTACAACATCAAGCCTTACAAGGGACAACATTCTATGGGAATTATGGAGAATTGGATTTCAAGAATGAATCAATAATTTTGATTGTTCACAATTGAAATCAACAATCATTTTTCTGGTGTGTTTGCATGTGGGTACTTGATGGATAAAGTCCTCACATGGTACAATGCTTGGGAACAATCAATGTTGGCACAAGGAAGGGCGGTTACTTAGACGGCCATGCAGGAAAGGCTATTGAAGAACTTCCAATCAATAGATTTGGTGCAAATGGCCCAAACCTGACTATGGAGGTTGAAGCAAAGTATAGTGTACAAGAAAATATGTGGAGGCATTCCTTGATCTATAGGTTGAAATAACCAACATGAGTCCAATAGAAGCTCTAGATAATTTTAAATGAGGGTTGAAAGAGAAAATCTGCCAAGAAGTAATGGTGCAAAACCCTCATACTATTTTTGAAGCCATTGCTTGTGCTCAAAGAGTAGCAAGGGCACTAGGAGAAGGTGAAGGGGTCACCTTGACTCAACATTATTGAGCTGAAACACAAAACTTTTATGGACTAGTCCTTATGGAATTAGGCAATATTTGATTCAGAGAACGAGGAGCATGATTGGCCCAAGGGGAATGGTGATGGATCAAAGAAAGGAGAGATGGAGGTCCCACAAGAGGGAGGGACTAGGGAAAAAAACATCATTATTATAGTTAGGCACCTTGCCATCAATTTTCACACTTTTTTTCCTAAAGGCCCTCAGCCTCCATATAGGCGATCTGTGAATAACATGGAGAGAAAAATTGAAGAAGAGGATGCAGAAATCACCTTGAAAAACAAAGATCACCAATAATGTACCTCATGGCCCCATTGGCTCAATGGAAAAGCAAAATAATGTGGGAAGGAAGAGGACAAGTGCAAAGAGATAGAGAAAGACAATTGATTGTTGTAAATAGAGTCTTAGAAGGAAATCAAGTGAGAGTATCGATTGAACTTGGAGCAATGAAGAATTTTTTGTCTTGCTCTATTGCAATAAGGTTGGGAATGGATCTAAAGAAAGATGAGAATGACAAAGTAGATTTATCCAATGGGCAGATAGAGAGGATTGAGTCATTACCTAGAAAGGTGGCACTCTTTGTAAGAGAGTATCAAGAAGCAATTGAGTGGTGAGTGATATGATTAACTCATTATGATGCAATCCTAAGTATACCATGGATGGATACAAGAAAGTAGTGAGGACTCGCCAATGGAAGATCATTGGAGTTAAAGAGAGAGCAGAGAGGCAAGAATTACCTCTCTATGTTATAAGAACACAATTATTTGTAAGACATATAGATTTCCTGGAGTAAATAAGAGAAGTCCAAAGTGCACAACTCAATGGACAAGTTCCTAAGAAACTAAGAGATGTGATCATTGAGTTTCATGATGTCCTCTTGGATGACCTACCCTTAGGATTATCACCAAAAAGGAGAGTTGATCATAAAATTTAAATAATCCTTGAGAAGGCATCTCCTTGTAAGGCCCTATATCATCTATCACCTCATGAGTTGGAAGAGTATAAGACTCAAATCAAGGATATGTTGCAAAAAAGGTTTATCCAACCTAACGTATCACCATATGAGGCTCTTGTCTTGTTTGTGAAGAAAAAAGATGGTATAAAGAGCATGTGCATTGACTATTGAGGCCTAAATCAGCAAATAGTGAAGAAAAAATACCCCTTACCCCACAAGGATGAATTTTTTAACTCAATGGGGCAAAACACTTCACCAAACTTCATCTACAAAGTGTTTACAACCAAATTTGAATTGCGGAAAAAAATGTCCACAAGACTGCATTTCAAACAAGGTCTGGTCACTTTGAGTACCTGGTAATGCCGTTTGGCCTAATGCACCGGCCACTTTCATGAGTTTGATGAATGACATGTTTGTCCATACTTGGATAAATCTGTTATTATTTTCTTAGATGATATCCTTGTCTATAGTAAGACCACAAGGGAACACAAGCAATATTTGCAAGAAGTTATCCAGATTCTACGACAAAATCAATTGTACTCCAAAATCTCAAAGTGTGAGTTTGGAAAATCTAAAGTAGACTACTTGGGGCATAAAGTAAGTGCAAAAGGTATCCAAGTGCTAATAGATAAAATTGAGGTCATTCAAAATTGTAGTTCCTTAAAAGATCAGACTCAACTCAAGCATATCTTGGGATTGACGGGGTTCTATCGATGATTTGTCAAAGACTTCTCCAAGGTGGCACAACCTCTAATGGCACTACTTAGCAAGGAGAAGAAGTAGATGTCAAGAACCACACAAGAATTGGCCTTTCAAGAATTGAAAGATGCATCACTACATGCGCCAATCTTGAAATGGTGTGACCCAAAATGTCTAATCAAGTTGGCTACAAATGCATCAAGGGTGGCAATAAGAGCAGTCTTACAACAAGAGTGGCATGATGGATGGCACCCAATTGCAAATTTCTCTCTAAAAATATTAACAATAGAATGAAACTATCATACCACCAAACTAGAAGAGTTGGCTTTTGTCTTGGCGACCAAGCATTGGGAGCACTATCTTGACAAGAAGACATTTGTAGTGGAGACAAACCACAAACCTCTAGTCTACCTTGAGACACAAAAAGATCTATATCACAATAAATTTGGTGGGTAGAGTGGAGACAAAGATTCAACATGATGATCACATATGTGGAAGGGAAGAAGCAGCTTGCCAATGCATTCACTTGAATGCCAATAGCAAACAATCTGGTGGTAGAGGTCAAGATGAACCCTAAATTTTGACCAATGATGCTTGTTGCTACAAAAACTAACCCATAGATTGTAAGAGCTCAATCATCCAAAGGCATCACCAATACCCAAGGACTCAACATGATGGCAGATTATGAATTGCGGATGACATAGACATAAAACCACCATCCTAGCAAAATGTCATGATTTTGCCATAACAGGTCATGTTAGAGTGGACAAGACCTTGGATTAGCCAAACACCATTACTATTGGCCCAAGATGAGCAATGATGTGATGGAGTACATTTGAAAGTGCCTACTCTATCAACAAAATAAAGCTTCTAATCAAGCTTCCATAGGACTCCCTCAACTCCTTCCTACTTCTACACAACATTGGGAATAAGTAAGCATGGATCTGGTTTGCAAATGGCCCAAGACCACCTTTGAGTTTGACTTTATTGTAGTCTTTGTTGAACAACTCAGCAAAATGATTGATGTACATCCTGCCACCAAGGATGTGACTAGTCCACAATTAGCTCAGTTGCACTTATATGTAGTCTTTTCTCACCATGGCCTATCTCAAGTGCTCATCATCGATAGAGGCACTCAATTCACCAATTTGTTTTGAAGTACAATTTTTGGTTTGTTCAAAACCAAGTGGGCCATGTCCACAACCTACCATACACAAACCAATGGCCAAATAGAGCGGGCTAATTGCACCATTGAGGACATGCTCCGGGGTTTCACCTTAGAAGAACAAGAAAGGTGGGACACCTCATTGCCACTAGTGGAATTTGCATACAACAATTCAGTGAATGCATTCACATAAGTTACACCATTCTTCCTCATGTATAAAGAACATCCTTTCACACCTTTGAGCTTGATGAAGATCTGCCCAATGGATACGAAGGTGGATGTTGTCAACACTTTCATTTCCAAAATCCAACAAGGAGTGAAGACCGCCAAAAATAGGTTATAGATTGCCCAAAATTGACAAAAATAATATGAAGATGCACATCACCAGCACATGGAGTTCAACATTGGGGATCAAGTGTAGTTATCAACAACCATCCTTACATTAGTTGGCTCTTGAAAGCTCAGATCTTGTTTTATTGGGCCTTTTTCCATCCTTTGTTGAATCAGCATAGTGGCCTACCACTTGGAGCTCCTGCCACACATGAAGATTCATTTGGTATTCCATGTTTCCTTACTACGTAGATATGCACTCTAACCATGCTACTTTCCTTCTATATAGGAGATTTGACTTTGTCCAACACTCATTGATGACACTGAGGAATATGAAGTCAAATGCATTCTCCAAAAACAAATCTGGAAAATTTCCATCTACGTGTGAAATATCTTGTACACTAGAAAAGGTACCCACTATATGAGGCAACATGGGAGCCAACAGCCAACTTGATCAAGGCACTGGTGTTAGTGAAATCTTTTGAGCAACAACTTCATAATGAGGACGTTGTGTCTTAATAGAGTGGAGGTAATAATAATAATAATAATTAATATATTTGTAATACCAATAGCTAGACACATAATCTAGAGGTGAAAATTAGCTTGGTAACATCTGGAAGGATGTCATGTATGATGGGCTAGGTAGATCAAATAGAAGTTTCACCAGAAGAGTACTTCTACTAATAAGGCAAGAGCCAAAAATAGCTTGAATTTGTAATACCAAAAGCTAGACATATTATCTAAGGTGGAAATTGGCTTGGTAAGATCTGGAAGGATGATGTTATGCATGATGAGCTAGGTAGTTTAGATAGAGGTGTCACCAAAAGGGACTTCTACTAATAGAGTAGGAGCCAAAAATAGCCTAGAAACTTCAGAGCTAATTTTGGAGGCCTAAACAAATAAATTAGGCCTTTAAAATGTGTAGATTCCTCCCTCTCCTCCCGAATGTAGGAAAGTTTGGCCTCCCCTTCCCTTAGGTTTGTCTCATCAAGAGCTTTCCAATGGTACCTCATCCGCACAATTTGGAGATTCTTATAGGAGATTCCCTAAAGATTCCCTCTAGTCAAAGATAGTTTGACCAACCAAATAGGATCATAACCAACATGTTACCCATGCATGCAACCAATCTAAGAGCAGAGCTCACTTGCAGGTCACAAATCCATGTATTTGATCCAAGGGTGGAGCTTTCTTTGGTGGTGTCCCCTTTGCTATATAATACAGTCAAGGTGCTTCTTTGGGGCATCAAAGGTTGAGTGTGAAATTGTGTGTTTCTTCTTTTGTGTTTCTCTTTAGGTCTCTTATCCTTGGGAGATTACAAAAGGTGAAAGTGCCAATGTGGGTAAAATCTATCTTGATGAGTTAAGCCATCTAATCTGATGGAGAAGCACACAGTCTTATAGTACATCTAATAAGGCATGAAGCATATTTGCATATACAACATGAGTATAGTCAGAGGTAATACAATTACTATAGCCTCCATACACAAACACGCTAAAATTTGCTTTAGTACAATCCAGTAAATGAAATTTCATACAAAAGGATGTACCATATCCAACAAATTTGAGGCAAAGATGAAAGCACCAATGGGTCTTGATGATGACTTCATATACATCATGTTGACCAACTTTACCAATTCTTTGACTTGATTGCTCCCATTTCTTGAACAATTTCAAGGTACATTCATAAGTCACACTTTTGACATTGTTAGGATAAATCAAAAGCTATCTGATTACCACTTCAACAATTGGTGCATTAATGAGAAATGAAAATAAACTCCTTACTCTCAACATGAGCATCCAAGCTATTCAAAAAAGCAATTAGTATGATCTTGAAGAATTGCTTCTTCTCATTTTCTATATTGAGCTCCCAGTACTCAATTGAATTATCTGCATGAGTTGAATACCAGTAATGTTTGTATCCATCCACTCCAAATATTGAGGAGTATTTACATTGTTCATGCAAGATCTTTTTCTTCCAACATTCTCTTCTTGGCAAAAAATGGTACAAAATGTTAAGTGTGGAGTATCATTATAACTAGAATGGCTCTTACGTGCATTGTTATGGGGCCTATAGGTATGTGACATGTAGGAATGGCTCCTATTGGAAGCTATGGAGACAAATCCCTCATGTGAAACTAAGTGTAGTGATGTGTACAATTGGTACCAGATAATCTAAGGTTTAGATATAGGATCAATTGATATACATTACTACACTTAGTTCCACAAGGGTTTAGAGTTGATCTCATAACAATATGGACTTATAGATGAGTTAACTGAGACTAAAAAAAATAGCAAATAGGCCAAATTAGCTAAGAATTATAAAAATATTCTAGAAGCATCTAGCAAGCTACTTGGTACCTTCTAAATATTGAGTAATGTACATGCCAAGTGGTGATTTCTAGGAAGAAGATTCTTGGCTAGCTTAGCTTACATTCCAAGGAGGCAACTTCTAGAAGCAAGCTTTATGGGAAGCTTCTCAACTAGCTTAGCTTGCATGCTAAGTAGGCGGCTTCTAGAAGGAAGTTTCTTGAGAAGTTTCTTGGTTAGCTTGGCTTGCACTCTAAGTATGTGGCTTTTAGAAAGCTTCTTGAGAAGCTTCTCAAGAACCTTGTATATTCCTTATAAATATCAGAGCCCAAGTTCATGCTAGGCATTCAGAGTTTCCCTCATTCAAGAGTCCCAATGTGATCTTTCATTCCAATCTTCCATTCTCATATTTCTCTCCTTAGTCTTTTACATTGGTATCAAAGCAAGAATGGAATGGATGGAATTTATGTACCACTAAACCATTAGAAAATGCTTTTCCATGTACTACCCAAGTATCATTTCATTCAGTTCATCATCTCACACTTTGGGCAAATTTTTTTGAATGCATTTCCTTGTTTTTGATGAACCATTGGTACTTCAAATTGTAACTTATGGAGAATGGTGGACATGTTGCATCTACAGGTTAACTTAGAGAATTATAGGTTGTTTGATAGAGTAGTAGCCATGGTGGCAATGCTCAAACTTATGATTGCTATGCAGCAACAAATTGAGCACCTTACTTGATTGTTAGAAGAACAAGACCATCAACGACAAGAGCATGTAGAGAGAGTATCATTTCAAGAAGGAGAAGAGCAAATCTGATTTTCAAAGCCCAAGGTATTTGAATGCAAGAATCTCTTTGGCACAATGGAAAATTTTGTGTTTGATTGCAAATGTTTTTTGAAGCTACAAACCTTCAAAATGAATAAAAATAGATTCTCTTGGCTTCAAGCCAATTGGATTGAGTGGCAAAACTATGCTAGAAATTTTGAATGGAATGAGCTAAATTACAGTTTGTTACACCAATCTTGACATGGGAAGAATTCAAGGGTGTAATAATTGAGCAATTTTAAGCTATAAATGCTACAGAAGTTGCAAGATAGATTGGAAAAATTGAAGAAAATTGGTTTTGTAAGAAGTTACATCACTCAATTCTAGAACACCATAATGCAAATTCTAGATATACTAGAAGATGAAGCTCTACATTGATTATAAGGAGTTTAGAGTCACGTACAAAATTAGAAGTGACCATGCAAGAGCTTGAACACTTGGAGGAAACCATGCAATTGGCTAAGCACTTTGATTCTCTAGTTGTGATAACTTGGTCTTGACCTTGACCGTCACACAACCTACCAACACCCTACAAACGGGTGGAGGAGCTGGCACAATGGAGATTGATATCATCCAACAGAGATAACTTTGAGAAAGATTGCACTACAAATAGAGAAAGATTATAACAAAATGATGATTGCTTTTATTGTTACCAAATTGGACATCGCATTACTAAATGTCCACTCAAGAATAGAAGACCATAATGGGGTTTAACCCAAATAGAGTTTGTGGAGCATGATGACCAAGGAAACAAAGAATACCAATAGGAGAATTTGTGCCACCTATTAGGAACCTAATTAGTTCTAATTGGATTGAAGGTTCAACCTATACAAATTTAACTTCACTTGCAAGGTATGATATCTGATCGTAGTTGTAGAATTTTGGTTGATTTTAGAAGTTCATAGATTTGCATGTTCATACAATTAGCAATGGAATTAGGTATTTTTTCAAGCCAATAATTGGAAGTAGATTGATGGTAGCAAATGGTAGAAAGTGTTTTATATTCTGTATCTCACATCCTATTACATTCAAGATTAGGAAAGCATATTTGGAATGTAGAAACTTTATAGTGGCACCTCTACACTATGATGTCATTCTAGGTTTGCCTTGGCTTGAATGTCATAAAGTTCAATTTGATTGGAAATGATGATAAATTCAAGTACAACACCAAGGTAAGAATTACCAATTAGGTTATCTAGCACCTTTGAGTAAGACATCTAAGAATTATCAGTCCCAAGATGAGAATTTGTTAGTAAAGTAGCCATAGAGAAAACTTTGGAGGAAAATATTCCTATTTTTGCAAGGTGTACTAAGCCAATTGCATGTGGAGAATCCGATAAGTGCCAAAAGCCTCATCAAGCAAGGGTTGATCAAAAAATTTAAATTTTTTCATATGTGTTTTTGGATGATGTACCAAAGGGATAACCCTCTGAATGTAGTATGCACTTCAAGATTGAGTTATTACCAAGAAGTACTCCAATGAATAGATTAATCTATCAACTCTCACCAAAGGAGTTAAAAGAGCTTCAAAAAACACTAATGGAGTTGATGGAGAAGGATTTTTTATGATACAATACATCTCCTTGGAGAGCACCAGTATTATTTATCCCAAAGAAGGATGGAGGACTTTGCTTTTGTATTTATTATTGCAACCACAATAAGAAAAAAACAATGAAATCCATATCCCTTGCTTCAAATTGATGACTTACTAGATCTATTGAATGGAGTATGGTACTTCTCCAAGTTGGATCTCCAAAGCAACTATTGGCATATTCTTATTGATAGGTAGGATGTGCAAAAGATTGTCTTTCACACAAGGTATGAGCATTTTGAATGGAGAATTCTACCATTTGGGCTCACTAATGCTTTGATAGTCTTCATAGATTAGATGCATTAGGTGTTGGATGGGCTATTGGATTGGGTATGTGGTGGTATTCTTGGATGATATTTTAATCTATAGCAATACAGAGTCAAAAGACATGAATCTTATGCAAGAAGTCCTAAGACTACTATGTCAATGAAAGTTTGTGTACAAGAAATCAAAGTGTGCTTTTTGGCAAAAGGAAGTTACCTTCTTTGATCATATAGTCTCATTGGAGGGGATCAAGATGGAAGAGGAGAAATCAAAGCCATTATTGATTGGCCTAGTCCAAAGGATGCCATAGAAGGGTGGGTATTTAATGGATTGACAAATTTTTACCAATGGTTCATCCACTACTATACTCATGTGGTCACACCATTGACCAATCTCTTGGGGAAGACCTCAAGCTTTCAATGGACCACCAAGCATGAAGAAGCATTCAAGAAGCTAAAACATATGGTGTCAACAAGCTAAATCTCATTTCCTTGTTGCTCAAATTATCAAAAAGATATGCGGACCAACATTATCATGATCTCACCTTTCAACTCAATGATAAGGCTATGCTTTCTTCTAGTAGCCTACCCCTCCCAATTGATACCCAAGTTTGTAAACTTGCTCCTAATTGGATAAGTCCATTTGATGTTATCCAAATCATTTCTTTTGTTGCTTATTGACTTGCCTTGACTTGCCTTGTCATATGTGAATCTACCTTGTCTGTCATGTTTCCAAGTAGAAACCCATTGTTTCTAATCCATCTTCTTTTTCCACTTGTGTCCAACTCCCTCTTCCTCCCATCCCTATCAATGATCATGAGGAGTATGAATTTGATCAAATCCTTGCACATTGCCACATTCAACATGGCAGCAAACAACATATTAAAAGTAAAAGTAAAAGTCCTTTGGAAAGGGTATCCCTTTCATGATGCCACTGAGGAGCCTCTTTCTCATCTCCATGATGCACAAAAGTCCATCCAAGAGTTTAAAGCTTCCATGATGACAAGGACATCACCAACTAGCAATGGGAGAATATGTAACAATATGGAATTTACAACAAGTTAGTCAAGACTAAAAAAGTAGCAAATAGGCTAAATTAGCCAAGAATTATAAGAATATTCTAGAAACATCTAGGAAGTTACTTGGTATATTCCAAGTATTGGGTAATAATCCATGCCAAGTGGTAACTTCTAGGATTAGCTTAGCTTACATGCCAAGTAGGTGACTTTTAGAAGGAAGCTTCTTGAGAAGCTTCTTCGTCGTTAACTTGGCTTGTACTCTAAGTAGACGGTTTTTGGGAAGCTTCTCAAGAGCCTTAAATGTTTAGCCTTGCCTTGTCTTATAAATACCAAAACCCAGCTCATGCAAGGCATTCGGAGTTTCACTCCTTCAAGAGTCCCAATGTGATCTTTCACTTTGATCTTCCAAAGTGTGATCTTTCACTTTGATCATTATTTCTCTCCTCAGTCTTTTAAAAATCCCATATCTAAACCCTAGATTATTTGGTACCATTTGATACACATTTTCACACTTAGTTCCACGAGTAGGATTGGTCTCTATAGCTTCTTTTAGGAGCCGTTCTCATAGTCCCATAGCCTTCCCGTATGTACCATACTAGTAGATCTCATAGCCATGCCCATAAGAGCCGTTCTAGTAATAATTTAACTCCACACTTAACCCGGAAGTGGCACACAACGCTCACCACATAAGACTTCTTTGGATCACATGCATTCATCTTCATGCTACAGGTGATTGCATGCAAGGGCAAGTAATTGATGGTGGCCTTAGCCTTTACCATAGTGGATGTACAAACATGAAACAAGCACACAAGCAAGAAGAACATTGGCACAAATAACATTATTTAGTGTGAATTACAAAAGCATAAGAGAACCAAAGAAGTGTAGTTTGTGAGGCAGACCCAAAGAAGTGCAATTAAATATAGTGCTTTTCTCATAGCAATTATTTATATGATACTCATTAGAAGCTCACCTAGGGGAGGTTTTAGAATCTAATTTATATTTTATCTTTTTATTCAATTGTTTTTGATATAGGTTAAATTATAAAGTGTCTTTCAACCTCATTACTCCATAAGATTTTGTTAAGGATTTTATCTTTTGGATATAAGATGGTCATGTACTAATTATAAGTACAATTTGGCTTCTACAGATAAATTTGGCTTAGAAATGGAACTTTTTATGTAGATCTATCAACATATAATAAAAAAATTTGGAATAAAATAGGTAAATGATTATATCATACTCTCCTCTATACATATGATAAGTGTTCTATATATATATATATATGAAGCAAAAAAAAAGAGCAAAATTTCTTCACAAAATTTATTATTTCAATAATAATTTAAGTTTATTTTCTTTAGTCCTTGTTATTTTTGCTCAGAAACATTTATCCCTGTTGGTTCCTTCCCTCTATAAATATCTAGTATTATGATTATTTTCATTTCTTCATTTATAGTTAACTAGAAATAGCTAAGTTGTTATATTATTTTTTTTGAAAGAAATGCTAATTAAAAACTAGGTTATAACTCATAAAATATTTATTTAGAATGTGAATAAGCCTAATTAAAACCATAAGTTGTAATTGATGTAGTATAAAAGTTTAATAAACATGATAAAAATATATATTTGTAATTTTTTGAATATATTCTACAAAAATTAGCTTATGGTACTTTTTGTAAACTACTTATAAGTAAATTTAGCAAATAAGCTAATAGTATTTGTAGGTTTAAGTTTAGTAAGTTTACCACATGTACAAAAGCATAACTAATGAAATTTACTAGTAATATGATACAATAAGATATCTAAATTTTATTTGAATTTATCTTACAATATCATAATGAGAGAATCTCAATGAAGTAATTATATTAAAAGGAATTGTAGAATTCGTCAATTACTCTACCTTTTTCTTCAGCAATCTTCTACTAGACTTTGAAGTTCTTATTTACATTTTTCAAGGCTTATTATATATGTATGGAATTTTGTAAAATAAATTTTCAAATAATGATATATATGATTAGTCGTGTATTAAATTAGAGCACTCTCATATTATTGAAATAGAAACTAAATCTAGATACATAACCTTTTTCCTAAAGGATGAATCACTTTTTAAACTTGAGTGGGATATTAAAGGTAGAATATTACCTAATTTTTTAGAAATTTAGTGAAAAATAAATTTTGAAACCTTCCTTTCTTATTAGTATATCAAGAAAAATGAGATTCTCTTATCCGGATATTATCCTCATATAATGAGATGATTTTGTAAAAACTAGATAATAATATCCTGAAGTTGCTTACATACGAGCAAATTTGCATATGACAATAATTTGAGAAGAAGTTGAATCTATACAAATAAATAAGGACACCTTGTTAACCAAGACAAAAATTATTTATCCAATATAATATATATGTAAATTATAAAAGACAATGAATAATTATTTATGATAAGAAATTCTGTATAGTGTATTATTTAAGACAACATAAATATTGCAAAAATATTTCAAATTTTTATTGTTATTCTAAGTCTAAAAATATGGTTAATAAATATTTTAATTATGATTATTGGTATTTTCTTTATTTTCCTTTTTCATCAATTTAAATCATATCAAAAGAATAATAGACAAGCATATGCAATATAATCTTATTTATTATGTTTTGATTACTTTTAAACTTATTTTAAACTTAGTTTAATTCTATGTCTAGATATGAAGTGCTATTATAATATGAAACGGAGTTAAATCTATTGAGATGAATAAGGAAAACCGTATAATTGAGATAAAATAAAATACAATAGGATACAATGTTCATGTAAATTGGAATAAATAAAAGATATGCATATTTTACGACAGAGACAAAAGATTAAATCTAAAGTTTACTGCAATTACATATGTTTTAGGACTCAAAATGAGGTGAACCTAATAATTCTGGAGATGAGAAAAATGACGAAAATAAGTATAAGCTAATTTATCAATCTTTACTTTCAGATGCATTAATAAAAGGTTTTAATGCTGAATGAACACAATTTGAAATTTCTACTTATTGTAATACACATATAAGTTTATTTCTTCTCCAGAATATATAGTCAATGAAGAGGAGGTACTGAAGATCAGCAAGAAGTAGAAAAAATGAAAATTTGCTGAAGTAGAATTGGAAGTTATAGATGAAAATGGGAACTGAACTTCAGGGATGGTATATTGGGGATATATCCTGTTTCAGTATGAATCAAGTACTAAAAGAATGAAGAAAGAAACAGGTGGGCAAAGGTTCAATTTAAGGCATTGAGGACCAGAAGAAAAGAGTGGCTCAGAGCGTGGAGTAGAGCTATCAATCTTGCACGAGGAGATTTAAGAATCAGTGTAAAACATTCAAATCTAGGCAGAGAGAAGTGAATGCGGCTTTCTATGTCAATTTAGTGATCTCGATTTAGTGTTCATCTGGGTTCTGAGTTGCAGAGCTAGAGACGACGTGCTCATTTTCGACATCCTTTCGAGGTGCCACAATCACGGCGTGGGCACGAGTGCAAGTTCTTTCTTAGTGCAAGTCCTTTCTTGGTCGAGTGAACTTGCACTGGTGTTCTTACCTTGCATTTGGCTCCTCGAATGGGTGGATGCCGGAAAAGAGCACCAGTGCAAAGTTCACTCGACCAAGAACTTTCTTGGTCAAGTTATTGGGCGAGTAAACTTGCACTTGTGCTCGCACCTGAATTTGGCATTCGAATGGATGCCGAAACGAGCATCAGTGCAGCGCAAGTTCACTCGACCAAGAACATGCAGAGTAGTGATTGTAAATAGGCAATCGAGCTCTTACCTTGAATTTGGCTCCTTGAATGGATGCCGGAATTAGGACCAGCGCACTCGACCAAGAACTGGTGCTCGCACCAGAATTGGCACTCGAATGGATGCCGAAAAAGATCACCAGTGCAAGTTCACTCGACCAAGAACGTGCAGAGAAGTGATTGTAAATAGGCAATCGTTTCGGAAATGTGAGTTCGGTCAGTGGGCGGTTGTTTAGAGGGAGCATAAACTGCATCTACGATTCGTCAGCCAGACAGTATCCAATACAGGCGGGCCACGAAAATAGACGGGTGCAATAAACGCCATCTTGAGACAGAGACTTCTTATTCAGGTCACCGATCTTCGCGGTATCCATCCATCGATGTTGCAAATATTTTCACCTGCTGACTCTAGATCAGGTATAGGAACTTTGCATCTTGAGTTTAAGAGGGGGTAACGAATGTCTTAATGTGGACGGTGTGGTTGTTGCTTGGGCATTGAGACCTCAATCCTACTTAAGGACGTGGTGGTAGTAATACCTTCAGATACTCATGCCACCCACCCCTTGAGGAAAGTGAGAAAATTGAAATCACAAGTTCAGGAAGCACTTATATCTTGAAAGTGTAGTATGAATCCTTATTAACAAGGCTACGAGTCCAGTATCGAGTATGCAAACTGCCAGGTTATGGCCACAGCTCGCTCTTGCCTTGTCGGAAGACGAAGTGAAATCTGCTTTGTTTACGAAGAAAGAAGCAAGCGATTTGAATTGCGAAGTATGTCCCATGTTGCAGGATAGTTCTGACGGATAGTTCAGAGAGGCTACTCTATCTTATGTACCTACTGCAATAAAACGTGTTTATCTCTATATTTCTAGATACGGCATATTGATTTGGATCTAGGCGCGGCGAGTCTTTCCCTGAAATCTAGTACCCTGTAAACCCCATTGAACTATTGATCCGAACTGTGATCAGTGGTGTGTACCGGAACAGTGTTACTCCCCGTGAGATCTAGTACCCTGCAACTCCTCTGAATTAGCGGTCACAACTATCGATCATTGGTGTGTTTCGAAGCCGTTCAAGCTCCAATGGATTATGGAATATCACTAGTTTGTTACGCGTCAACACTAAGATCGATTGGATATACATTATTTAATATGGAATCTGGTTACCATGTGGAAAGGGCAGGGCTAGGGATCAGCCAAAGCTCGATAGGGAACGAGCAGGGGGCAAACCTGGCAATGTCCTGAAAAAGGCCAACTTTCGTGTGTATTTCGTGGAAAGAATGACTGCCTTTGGTTCGTAAGCAACGCCTACACTAATATAGTAAACTTCTCTATCTGCAGGTCATTGAATTCATTACATTCATTCAATTCCGTCTAAACTTCCATATTTATTTCCGTCTCGTAGTATTCAGTGTCCTGTCGGGATTCTATAACCACGGTAGAGAGGTGGGTAACAATCACGGCTATTCTTCCGTAAGAAAGAATAGCCGATTGGATCCAGGTCAGCTCAGAAAGGCATTCTGATGTTGACAGTTTCGACGAGTAATTCACTTAGAATGTGGATTGGACAATTGAGATACAGAAGTTTTGGTCTGTAGATAGGAATCTCGCACGAGAGATCTTAAGGTGATGGTCAAATTCTTCGTATTGAGTAAAGGAGATGTACTCGACTGCTGTGAACAGAATATCACCAAAACCTGCAGGATAATTACCAATGCTTATCGTGCTCCCTGATATACCGTGATTTCCTGGTACATATTTGGTAGCTATCAACACTTAATTGCAAATTCCCGGTTCACTTGCTCTCCGGCTGTATAGAACTTCTCTGTGGGTTCAAAGTGTGTAGTACAGTGTCCATGGCGAATGCAATGCTGACCTGACCACATGGGCTGATGCTCCCTATGGCATGGGCACAGTAGCAAATGTACTCGAGCGAAAAACTTGTGGAGAACACCTTCTGCACAAAACAATCGAGTAGAATATGACATTGCATAACTTGAACAGTTGAGGTGCGAGTTCTTTGCTGACAGTGTGAGCTGCAAACGTTGGACCCGTTTGTCCTCGCGGGCGTTACGTGATTCAAGTGCAGGGATTCTCTATGCCTCACCGAAAATCTTTTTATGCAGTTGTTGCAAGCCAGTTTGAAAGTCGGCACCTCGATATCCTCGAGATAGAACCAATCGTTTATGAAGGTAGTATCTCTATGAACCTTGTAGTTGAGCATACCATGGGCTGGGTGACACTGTGCCCTGCGCATGACTCAAAGATGTTCGCAAGACGGAGATCATGGTTAGAGAGTCTGAACAACAGGTCAGAAGAGGAGAACAGGAGATGGACGATGTGTTAAAAAATGGCGCTTAGGAACGGGGAAGTATGTCAGACTGAAGGCACCTTCTCAATGGAAGGCTCCCTGAGAAAGTATGCTCCTATGTGATCAGGATAAACATATTATACTATCACATCGGTATACTTCATAGAGTATTTCATGACTGGTGATCTTACTCTTGGAGTGCAGTTCGGGAGTGGAGGGAACTCCAGACAGAGCACCCACGTGCTTTATTACCCAAAGCACACCCACTGCGTACGCTGGCATTGCTACAACCGTGTGTGGGCTATGATATCCACTGAAATGCTAAAGAATCTCTCTGTCTCTACAATCGCAGGAGTGATACTTCCTACTGGTCATGTGACGATGAATGAGGTGCATATCCCCCAGTTGCCCTAATGACAACAGGGAGCGCAAACCTCTTGGCAGGATTCTGTCTAGATTAAAATTTCTACGCTAACGTCCAGGGCACACATGCCTTTCCAGCGTAATGAGGCAGACAGAAATATGGCCCCGCGCAGAAAAATCTGAGCTGCGTCAAATGGTGACCAAGCCCTTGCTATCTGTATTACTACAAATCACGCACTTCTTTACAAGAGAGTGATATATACTAATCTAGAAATGGTGACACCGTATTGAATCTCTCAGTGACTACACTTCACTCAGAAGGGACTTAAACCACATGACTCGGTCAGTTGTGGGAAAGGTGGACTTAAATATCTTCCACCGAAGATTTGCTGCGCGATGTATCTGTTTGCAGCTTCAGTATTATGCACACCATCCCAGACCGCGTACTGAGAAGGGTCCGGGCATGTTACAGCTGTAAGTAAAATTCCATTGACAGTCCCTGTAGCTCCGCAATTGACCTGGGTGTTGTAATTGTATGCAGATGGCACTCCACAACAAGCCTTGGTTATGTATTGGAACCCTGCGATGCCCGATTTAGACATTGCGTTAGACTATGCCCTTCATTTAAATGATGAGAAAGCCATTCCATGACTCGGTATTGCCTAACAACTATGACATGAACGAGAACAGCAGTTTTTAACCTAAGCCTATTACTCCAAGCAATCCTGTAGTATTTTTGGGAATTTTGAACAATGATGCTAAGAACTCCATGTATATATAGAGCATGAAAACTCCACAACAGGATATGGCAAGATACGGAAGAAGAGAAGGGGTTTGGAGACTGGTAGACTGACTTATCCCTTGGCATACTCATACTCGGAACTAGTAGTAGAGAGAGATTGAAGAAGTTTAAGAAACCTGGAAACACTCACCATTGGCGGATGCATTTGCGAAAAGGTCGGTTTTCAAATCGTAGGTGCTCAGCAGTATCATGTTTGATCCACTCAATTGCCCTTGCAAGTTTGTCAAAGCAGCCTTTAGCAGATCATTGAAGTAGACCGAGTTGTCATTGTACTCTCTAAGGCAGCCATTGGCGTCCAAGTCCGCCTCCGTGTGTGGAATCAACGTGAGAGTGTAAGGAAGACAACCTTGTGGCTCAATGTCCCATACGAGGAAGTTTCTTCCTGCGTAGTTGTATATATTCTGCGAAATGCACGTCGTGTTAGCTTACTTTCAGAAATTTAACTTCTATCCATTCAGCACAAGACTTATTGCGGAAATAACCGAACTCTCAGGGATTTTAGACTTTGAACTCACTCTAATGGCACTGGTAATACCGTCGATCACGAGGGGAAGGTACGAGCGAATTTGTTGAGGAGATTGCCCCTTCGTGTAACCAAAGGTGAAATCGTTTCCTCCGAGGGCAATTGTGTAAAGACCGTCTGTAAAGTAGCTCACTTGCGGAAGTCTGGCGCTGCCTGTATTAAAGAATGCGAACGTAAGTACTTTCGTCTGGAAAGTAGGAACTAAAACGCCGAACAGGGGGTAACAAACATCGAAAGGATACGCAGGAACGATAAAGTAAAAGCATGCTTGCATACCCATCAGTGCGATAACCGGAATAGCTTGCCGAACTTTGTTCGCAATATGTGTATCGAGAGTGCTCACCTGGGTCACTAGCAAGCATGGCGACCGTATTGCTGTAGAACTCTTGGAACTGCTTGACTTGCACTCCAAGGTTGAAGGGGCTAAGGTAAGTAACAGAGCGGACAGTAGCTCCAGCAGTGGCAAAATTGGCTCCATGCGCGAAGTTCGATGTCACGGACTGCAGGTAAGGATCGATGAAAGGAACACCGAGTCCGGCAGCTGTATCAGCAAAATGCAGAGCACGACAACAATATAAATTAATTTGTCCACACATTCAAAGCAGCTGTCGGTACCCTTCTACTTCTGTCGATCAAGAGAATACACCACGATTGCTATCTGTCACCATCAAGAGATTGATGACCTCGAGTGCATTATCTTACATTTAGCTCTCGTGGATTTCAGTCCAAACCTGTGGAATATGCTAAAGTAGCCAGATGTAAGGTGTGCATTCCATTCACATCGTATCGCTTACAAATGGCGCTGCCTCTGGCATCTAGAGTAGGTGGTTACGCATTTGTCTAGCTCGAATTAAGGTTGCACTCACCACTTGGTTTCGTTGCCACGGGAGTCCTCAATATAGACAGTGTATTAACAGATACTAAAACAGAAACAGCTGCATGTTGCGATCGCGTTGAGGACTCTCGTGGCAACAAACCAAGTGGCGTTATCTATTGAATTGGAGATTGCATGCACAGAAATTTCTTCGACAGTGGAGGGAGAATTCGCGATGGAAGGCGGGAGATTCCCAATGCCGGCGAGGAACTCATGCCAATCCGCTCGGCTAGAAAAGAGAGAAAGATTCACAAGAATATCTAACGATCACGCACCTACGAAGTCAATAAGCAGACGACCATCGCTGTATCTCACACCGGCTTTTCCGAAATACGTCTCTCCGTAAGGTAAACTCTCAGCTGGCGTAGACGACGGAAAGGAAGCATGAATGCCGCCTGTATCCGATGTTGAGTCCCCGAAATTGAACAACGCAGGAAAGCAAGACGATTGCACCATGGGCGTCACCATCAGCAAACACATGATAAGCCCGGCAATCGCCATTTTCTCGTCACCTCTCTCAACTCTCTGAGACTCAGGAACGAGTCGCGACTTGGTAGTTTTAAAGCGAGCGAACCCAGCCCAGGGTTGCTTGCTGCTTGCGGCAGCAGACCGCAGACGAACGAGATCTGAACTGTCTGATCGATCAGAGAGAAGCTCGGTGCACTTACTGTCTGCACTCTCCACTACTGCTGCAGCTATAGGCAGAGCGTCAGAAATCGCTTTGCCGTAGGAGTAGTAGCAGGTCGTTGGAGAGGGCCGCACCAGTTTAGGGAGAGAGGAGAGGACTCCCAGGACACGCGTCGCGGAGTGCCGCCAGTCCTACGACTCAGGATAAATGACTAGCGGAGACGCTATACTGGAATCCTCATGGCGATTATATAGCCTTCGGATTCGACACCTCAGACGACATACCTCCGTCGATGCCGCGTTGTGTCACTACGGAACTTACGCTCTTTTGACGTTGAAATAAAGTCAAACGTCGGCGAAACGAACGGGAAGGATGGACGGGCCGGACAATTCTACTTCCTGGATGAGTAGGATCGGCTTTGCTTCTGCCTCGGTTGCCTTTCCTTTCCTCACCAACCCGCAGTGTGCCTGCCGCACTCTCTGAAATAATGACTTGAACTAGGCAGTGGCCACCAGAGGGCCCCATTAGGTGGGGTGGATACTTCAGCGCTTTCCCGTCAGGCCATTGAATCAATTTCCCGAGTCTGCAAGTTCGGAAAGAAAGGTTTAACTTAGGTCTTCGGTTCACTAACTCCGTTGAATATTAGGTCTCACCGTGTATATATATATCGATATAAAGTTTTTTCACCAAATTCAATATCAATAAAATAAAATGGAGAGACTGCTTCCATTCATAATATTTTCCATTAAAAATTAAGTTAATATGTGGTATGTTGTTTTATTACTTTGTTGATTTATATTATATGTCTAGCATTTAGAATCGTATCCTAGAAATCATAATCTCAATAATGTAAGTTCAAAATGATGATGATCTATCTCTCATCAATCTTCTTATAGATTTTATATTAGATCCCTAAAATATGGAATGGAACTGAGATTACCTTATCAATTTAAACAATATTTTAATTTAAAAATATATTACCTGACATATTTGTTATAAAATCATGCTTTACAATCATCTTGTATTACAAATCCTATTTGAAAATATAAAATATTATATATAAGGCAAAATTGGGAGAGTCCCTTATAATTTATATATATATATATATATATATATATATATATATATAATGTTTATTTTTACTCACTCTTTGATATGATATAGATTCAAATTTTATTATCCAAATATGAAAGTCATCTATAGCCATAAATGGATAAATGGTTTGTTATATGAGCCTATATTCTCAATCTTGAATTTAATTTTCAAACTAAATTCAAATGCAAATTTATTGATATCACTTTGATTATGCTTGTGATATGATATCCTTCTCACTTTTCTTAGATGCAAGTAGATGATAGTTCCTTTTATTGACTTCTCCATGGAAAATAAAATTCAAACTTTGCTAACAACTTTGCTCTTGCCACTACAATTGGAACAAACAATATATCAGCATTTATTCCACATAGATTTATCAAGATTCCAAACCAAGAATATTGAAACAAAGTGCTAATGTAAAAATTGTGCACAAGATAATGAAATCTATCTCTTTATTGATTTTTAAGTGTTTGAAGTATAGTCAACCGCACTGTTAAATAGTGATTCAATAGAAATCAATATCTAATCTATGATAAAACACTTTCTCAAAACCAGTATTCTCACTTGTGATGTTTAAAAATATTAAAAATAATTGTATAATACTTAAGAACAAACATCTTAAAAAACTATGCATGCTATCATTATTCTTAGTATGTAACTTCCAATTTAACTTTGGGTGTTTTGGAATTGAAATTTAGAACCTAAATGGTTGAAAGCTTGGTTTTTTTCTTGTATGCAATTTAAAGGCTGTCATAAAAAACTGGATGAAGATTCATTTATGTTAATTTTTAGTTAGCTCATTTGCAACTCAATTTCCAAGTATTTTAATTTTGTAACAAGTCTAATAAACCAGAAGCCAAGCATACTACTAAATTTAAACTATACTCAATTTTGTCTCAGATAATATAAATTATATTATATAAAATGGTGAGGTAGGTCCAATTATTCCATATGAACAAAGTATATTTAAACTTTAAATATTCTGTACTTGATAAAGTAAAACTTGGTCGATGTTCTTATGATGATACCTTCACTTGAACTTTTGTAAACTTATCTTTATATTAGGTATGTGTTCTAAATTAGGTTCAGTGATTAGGTACATGTGTTCTAAATTATGTATGTGAATCATTTACTTCCATGAAAGGATCAAGGATTTTAAATATTTTTTATGTTGGAAGTAATATTCCCCACAAAAATAAAATTTGCATATGGAACCTACAAATTTTTTAATAAGATTTTTACTTTATAAGGAGATATTTTCATTTTAAATTAAAATTAAATATTTATTTTATTCCAAAAATATAAAGTAAGATAATGAGCATAAAACCTTCTTGTTCTCCAAGGACCATTTTTACTTCAGAGTGAAAAGTTTTATGTATCTAGACTTCCAAACTAACAAGATTTAAAAAACAAAAAACAAAGTAAATAATCCAATTACTATCCAAGAAAAATCTCCATCAAATTATTATGAAAATTCTCTTCACATCACCTTAAAAAAGGTTTTAATTTAGTAAAAAATAATTTTTTTATAGATATAATGATAAGAATTTTAGTTTGCTCAAGCTCTACTCAATCAAAGTCTACCATAGTTCAAAGTTTTTTTTGAATAACTTTATTTGTGTGCACGAGCAACTTCTATTTGATAAGTAGAACGTTATCCTTTATAACTTAACAAAGTGGGAGCTCTAAGTTGTTCTCTATCATAAATATGATATCAGAAGCTAATAATCATTTTGTATCTAATCAAGATTTCTTTCTTTACATCAATTCCTTTAACTACTCAAAATTTCCAAAAATCTTTAGCTTTTATTGCATACCATTGGATTATATTCCTTTATAAATATAATGTCATTATTAAAGGACTAAATATCCAAAAGAGTGAACCAAATAATAGTCAAATAATAGTCACTATTACTATCATATTAGTGTAAACTATATCAATAAAGTTATTGATAGGTCAAGTAAGATGCTCGCTAACTAAATTTTCATCCACTAAGTTTTTAAGCATTCATTTTGATGCTTGAGAACTTAGTTGATGATAAATTATGTAGTGATTAACTTAATTAACATTATTGATATTGGCAACAATCTTATAGATATCAACAAAAATCATATCTTTTGTTGTTGTATTACTAATAATTAGTATCTATACAGAACATAGCTATACCCACTATTTTGGCTATCCAAGATGGCCTAATTTATAATCACATCCAGCAAAAAAATCAACATATCACTTGTTAACTTATGAAAGTCATAAAATTACTAAACCTCTATTTTTTTCAATTGCTCCAAGAGTGGCTAACCATACTAGCCTAAAGTTCTTGCCAGTCTCCAAAGATTCTCCATATTCCTTGATAGCACTAACACAATTTTGCTCAACATTCACCTCCACTTTATCTTGTTGAGGTAAGAGAAAGAAAGGAATAAATATGATTTTTGTCATCTTATTGAGGTGAAGTTATAATTTTTTTGGAAAGCAAAGCAATGTTTCCACTATAATATTTGATCTATATCAAAACACTAGAGACATGGAAACTACATACTCTTCTTTTGATCCAAGATCAATTGCAAAGTATCTACCATTTTATAGTTATCTACAATTTTATATTTTACTTTGAGTTGACCAAGTTGGAGCTAAGTACAAGGTTTCCTTTTGAGTTCAAACAAAATATTGTTTTTTCCTCCTTAGGTCATTGTAGAGGTTGTTCCATTCTATTTAGGGGTAGCAAAAATCAATTCTCCAAATTCTTTGCTCCTTTTGGTCAAGTTGAACTTTTTGCTTAATATGATACAAAGAATATCTTGGAGGAATAGGATGGCATACCTCAACCACATATTATATTGCCAGTTTGAGTGCATAAAAGTAACTTCTGTTTGGGATTAAAATGTGTCTCAAGTGAGCTTATCAATGTAATAAGGTGAATTATTTCTCTTATTTTAAAGGCTTGTTAATCATACTAAATATCTAGTTTGTCTATTTTACACTAATAGAAATCCAACTCTCTTTCCTATAAGATAATTCTATTTGAAACAAGAAGGGATTACTATCAAAAGAAGATTAAGTTTTTCTTGAGTATGTAGTAATTCAAGTTATAAATACAATATTGGAGGTATTTACCTCCAATATTGTAATATTTATAACTCGACATAGTACACAATGAAAAAAAAGCTTAACCTTGGCTAAGAAACTCTGTTTACCAACTTTTAAATAATATGTTGAAGCCTAAAACATGAAAAATATCTTTAGTATCAATTACAATATTTTATAAAGATATGCTTCTTGCTTATATCTTATATATCTTAGCTCACTATTTATATCATCTTTTGGATATGCTTATCTTATATCTTCTCCATATGTAGCTATGCTTGTATAATTAATCTCAAATAACTCAACTATTATAATTATAGATGTTAAATCATTCAAATGAAATATGGTACACCAAAGAGATGAATCAAGGTCTTTTCATTCTTGTTTTCCATCTAAGCAACATAAAAGTTGAGCAGCCAAGTTTAGAGTATGTCTTGTTGATACACATCTTAGCATTAGATACAAAAGCTATCTTATCCTTCTTGCATTGTGCAATGTGCTCCAACTCTTTCACACAACTTCATAATTGGATCCTTCAAATTCTTTATTAGAATTTTTGTCTTTCAAAGCATCAATTTTCAAGTGAAGCAAATACGATATGTTTCTCATGCCAGAAGTAGTTTTTTTAGTGAATAAATTAGACACTCCATCAAAATTTTCAACCCAAATAGAAGCTAAAGAATTTCCCATGCCTTGAATTAGCATGTTGCAAGAAGGAAAACCTCTATTAATTCAAATTCACTTGGTTCAAATCTAATCTTTTTTTTGGATTTCTCATGGTCCAAAATAGCATAAGGTGCAGCAAAATTTGAGTTGGATTTATGTATATCAATGCTCAATACTAGATAAACCATTTTTAATGACATAGGTGATTCAATGTTGCCCAAATACTACTAAAATTGGTAAGAATAGATCATTCACTTGAGAATACGGCTAGGAAATGACTAGAAATGAAGAGAAGTGTCACTAAGTTGCAGTTTGTTTATTATCTCCTATTTAATCTCTTGGGTAGGAACCATTAAAGAGGTAGTGTCAACCTCCTCAATGGTTTACTTTGGAAAAGTGGAAAATAAAGATCACATTCACTACAAAAGTAACTCAGAATATTTTCATATTCCTCTGTAGTGCACTATGGAAAAGTGAAAACTTAAGATCACTTTCATTACAAGTATACTTTTAAAGGTGATGGATCAATTCACTCCAAATCCTTCTTCACTAGACCTTGACTATGGAGTTGAGTACTACCCTTCCCTTTGAAGGCACAACTATGAAGTCATCCTCACATTGGCCAAATGCCTTTGCCTTTTGATTTTATGGTACTCCTAATCCAATGAATCTACATAGACTCTTCAACACATAGGTTCAATACTTTGGATCCCTCAAGAATCAAACATCTTGATCAAGTGAAAATACCCCTCTCTTCACTCCAACACTTGGGATCATATTATAAAATTGCTCCCACTTAGACATTCATCAACACTTAGAATGGAAAGACTTAGTTTGCAAAGAACTCAAGTCTCTTTACTGAATTTCAAAAGTTTGGAAATGAATATGAATTCCTTTGGGCCAAAGCCTTAAGTACATTTCTCCTCTGCCTCAAAGAAATTAAGAGCTTAAGTGGGTTATATGAAAATCCTACACTAGTACCTATATCACACACAAGATCCTAGTCCTATCTTATCTTATCCTAATCATGATAAGATAAAATAGGATTATGTTAATTAGGAAAAGTACATGTGTGAGGTCTTCCCTAAAGAAAATTTGAAATCGACACTTCTTTAGCCTAACAATCCAAATTTCTACATCTACAAAGATCTTTGTAACTCTGAAGGCACTATTACAACTACAAATACCTACAACTAAGAGTAACATCTACTTCTAAGAAGGAATTTGGGTTTCTCCCTACTTTGAGGTTAATTTGGTACACAAGGATTCCTTTAGTGAGGTTCTTCCTTTAGTGAAGTAAAGTACCTTCATCCTGATGCTTGGTTGTAAAGAACCACCTTCACCTTTAAAATTCCTAAATAGGAGGTCAATCTACTCCTTATATTTGTTCTTTTTAATAAGTAATATAGGTGTCATAGACTTTTGTAAATGTTTTTTATCTAAATATTCTCTAAGCTTATTTGCTAGTTGGTCCATTTTTTTTTGTCCTATGTTCTTCCTTCCAATTTTGGACCCACAATTTGAGCTCATGGATCTTTGTTACGACATTTGAATGTCTAAAATAGTTTGCTTGGATGTTGGAGCAACAATCTTGGCGGTCAGAGTTATATTTGTAGTTTCTCAAAGACTACTTAGCCGTGGCCAGATTTTGTATTAGGGCTACTGATTACACTATAGGACCCATTTTCACTTGCACCATTTGCATCATTAGATATGTTGTCAATGGCACCATTAGGGATAGAGATCTTGGTTTAGCAAGGGAGTATACCTTTGAAGTGCGGCTCCGGAGAGCTCACTTCTTTGATGTTGAACCTTTGAGCTCTTGGCTATAGTGGACATAGGCCAGCAAGCATCACCTAGAGTCTCTTAGTTAGAGTGGATGTGGCTTGACTGCAATCAGTGCACTTAGTTTGCAGATTATTGAGTTGAAGATCCATTACTAATTTAATTTCATTATGAATTGATTGGCAATTGTGGTACTGTAGAGCTTATGTATGACTTTTGTATGAGTTTTTCTTCTATAATGTATGATATTGACGACAATGTATGTTGTGTAGTGATGTATATACGCATGACATCTTAGCCTTCATTGCTCTCAATTTTCCTTCTCCTTTTATCATACCTACAAAATAGTCCTTTGCTTCCTCCAATTTTTGAATCACTTTTTTCTTCTCTTCCTTTAAGCCTTGGGTCTTCATCTTTAATTCCTCTTGAATTTCCTCTTGCATTTTGGACCTGATTTGACTCCTTTTCCTCCTTCATCTTTTGCAACTCATTGAAAAATGCTCTAGTTGGATGGCCACCTCCATCCAATACTCAACCATCAAATGAACCACAAAGTGTGCCCCTTCTTTCACCTGCAATTATGTTCACTAAACCAATGCTTCTTCAACTTTGGTTTGCACTTTTGGCAAAGGATCTTCAACCTCACCCTCCAAATCAACTTCTACCTCATCTACAACTTCAACTACTTGTTCTTCTTTAGGCCAAATGTCCTCTATTTCATAATGAACTCAAGGCCAAATTTCTTCCTCTTGAATGTACTCAAGATTCTCTTGATCTTCTTCTTAGACATCCACATCTTTATTAAGACTAAGAGGTTCTTTGGCATGAGGTGTTGCCTCCCCATGCACCTCCACTTCTCCTTCTTACTATGCTTATTCCTTGTACTCCATATGTTGGTCCAGATTTAGAGTCAATTGTGCATCTTCATATTGTTATTCCCCCTTTGCTTTGGAAGAAGATCCTTATAAGGTAAAAATTTCTTCTTCTTCTTCTTTGTTTTTGGTATCTTTGGCCTCTCATTTTGATGTGGACACTTCAACCATCTTTGTACTTGATTGCATACTCTTTGCTTGCCTTTATAGTTTCTGAGAAGTGAGTCTCTTCCTCTTGGTGACCTTTGGAGTAGTGTTTTCTTCCTCTAATAATACAAGTTGCTGGTTTTTTCATACTTAGCATCGGCTGCCCAATACTTCTTGATGAGTGATCTCCTTTGGGTTATGATGCAAAGTAGCCTATAGGGTGAAAGTGGCTTGAGAACTTCTTGTGCTCCTACTCTTTTTCCCCATGTAAAATGAATGTCAAGTAGTGCCAAATAGGTCACTACTCCCCAACTGAAAGAAGCAAGAATATGCAACATTCTTGCTTGCAAATTGAACATCTATGCATAATTTACTGCCTCTTCTTGATACATGTAGTCAAAGAAGATAGCTTGGCTGTTAGTCAAGTAGGTCATTTTCTTAAACAATTTCATAATTGCATTCACAATCACCCTCTGAGCTTGATTTTTATAGATATTGACTCTCCACTTATTATTCTTGACTGTTTATTGTTGAAGGTTGCCTTTTCTCATTGGTTAGCTCTCAACTAACAAAGTTGGTATTAGTATCATTGCTCTTGAAAATTATGCATCCAAAGCAAAGTACCATCTTCCAATGTTCTTTTGTACAATTGAATGAGTTTTCCTCTCAAATCTCCCAAAGTCTTCTCCTTCTCACACTTTAACTCATGGATGATAGTTAAGTCACTCAATTCTTAGTTCCAAAGCAATAACCGCAAATGTTTACATTGGATGACTTTGGCACTACAATGAATGGCCCATTTATTGATTGCTAATGCCCAGATATTCACTTCAAGGACCCTCCTATAATTTCTAAGAGTGAACACTATATTGCATATTGGGTATATAAGGAGGTGAGCAAAAGGCTAAGATGACTCCAAGTGCTGGAACAATTCAAAGACTAGGAATACTACAATTGTCTACTAAGACTCAAGGAGCTTCACTCATTCTACTCTAAAGGTAAAATTGCTTGTATGGAAAGTGAAATTGGTCAATCTACAATTGGTTTTATATTGAAATTGTTTGGTCATTCTTTAGTCATTTGGTGGTTGAGGGATTGATGTGCATTTGTTCTCCACACATATGAAGCCTTTGGCGTACAACAAGTCATCTTTTCCTACACATGTGTCATGTCCTTAGGGACATGAAAATGAAAATGTCTTCTACT
Organism: Lunularia cruciata; assembly: GCA_948567375.1. NCBI lineage: Eukaryota > Viridiplantae > Streptophyta > Marchantiopsida > Lunulariales > Lunulariaceae > Lunularia > Lunularia cruciata. The sequence goes on from OX419758.1 coordinate 63,460,159, forward strand.
TCTTTGCACATACAAAAAATTCTTCAAGTCATCACTCTCATATATGCAAAGCCTTTGCAAAATGTGAACAACCTTCTTGAATGCTAATGGCCGTTGGTGGTAATTCTTTGTCTAGTTAGTGGCACATTCAAATCTATGTGCGGTCTTCAAGCATGGAGGCCTTTGGGTACACGGGCACTTGGACTCAAAGGCACTCAAACATGCGTCCTTCACTTCCGGCCCTCCTTTGGCCCTATCCTACTTAACATCTTTCTCCCCAAGTGCCTTCAACTTTGTACTCCTTCCATTTAAACTTCTTTCTTCTATAACACCACTAAAAATGACACCCTTAATATGGGAGTTTCCTTCCTAATCAATTAATTATTCAACCATTCTTTACAAACAAGATGATTACAAAACTGATTTGATCAAAAAATTAAATCTTGCAAAAATGTGTGCACCACAATAATACATTCCACTCTTGAAAATGTATGTATTCTAGGAGTATACAAAGCTTACTAAGGTAACTAATAGCTATATATATACACATCATTTAATTTTCTTATTGTTGTAAAGATTACCATATTGTAGATTCAAGTAAGCAAAAAATGGGCATAATTTGGTTTTCAACCATTTATTTCTTTGCAAAAATTAGAGAAGAGCAATGAAGGTCAAAAGCTAGTTGAGATTACTCTTAATTTTCTAAACTATCCACCTTTATAAAATCCATTTTACTATATTAGAAAAAGTAAAACCACTTACTACAGAATCACCACTTACTATAGAAATTGTGATTTTTTAGCTATAAGAGAGAGAAGAATTAGAAATTAAAACAATTTATTGTGATAAATTTATTAGATTTTTGGAATTTGCAGTGCTTTAATTCGATAATTCCAATCTAACTAGTCTTATTGCAATGGATTATGAACAGTTGATTTATAGGAGTCTAGATGGATAAAGAAAGCATATTCTCATCTCAAATTCAAAGTAATGTAATATTTCAGAAGAAATTACCAAATAAACATAGATAGTAAATATTCTTGATATCCTCTCCAAAACCCATAATTTTTAGCATTTTGGTGCTAGATTTCTCATCATTGTAAAAACATAATGGTAATGATATGATTTTATATAATTTTAGGTCTTATTTTTGCAAAAACAAAAATTTCCTCCTAATCAATTTTGAACATTTTAAATTCTTCTTGATTTGATGGAAAAGTGGTTTTCACTTTCTTTACCTCATTCATTCATGCTTCTCAATCTCATCTATTATTGTAGAATTTTCTTCTCTAATCTTTAGAAATGGAACCTCATCAACCAAAAGATTAAGGTACTATGTAATTTTAGGTTATAAGATATAATGTCAAAGTTAGTTATGTGCATTATTAAAAAATTAGATTTAAAATAAATTTACCACTTATTCATTTAGAAATTTGCTAGAATACCAATGACATGTGTCTAGTTGGTCTTATAATAAAAGGCATATGGTATAGTAGACCATGGTACCATTTCTTTATGTTTCAAACAATGTACAAACTTTGTAGTGCATAAAGGTGAATTTATGCTAAGCAAAGCTCTTAATCAATGGAAGCTCAAGAGTGGACTGCAAAATTTAGGACAATTAGATAGGATGCTAAAAACTCCATTATTCTTGCAAAATTTATAATTTTTTGGTTAGATACATAATAAAGTGCTCTAGGTATTTTTCACACATAATATAACATAATGGCATAAATCAAAAGAAGATTTTAAGTTATCATACCATACAAACTCTACATATGATATACTTGGTGGAACCATATTGCAATGACAGAAGGAGCTCACTAAGTTTATTTCTTCTTAAGTTAATATTTCTTGGAGGAGGGATGCCATAAGATGCAAGAGTTAAAAGAAGGCTCTATTTAGACAGAAATGAGAGATTAAGCTCATATAAACCTTGAAGAAGATTATGACTATCAATGCTAATATTTTAATCACCTTCAACACAAGTGATTTGTCAAAGCTACAACAAAAGAAATATACACCATACCAGATAAGTGCTAGATGAATGACAAAAAAGCAAGGATTTTGATTCAAACAATATGAAGTGATCCTATTAGTAAAACTTCAATAAGTATATAAGGAGATAATTCTCCTTTTCTTTATGCATATAGTGGCAAAGGATTAAAAATGAGGAGGAAGCAATAATGAAGATATATCCTCCTTATATAACAAAGAAGGAGCTATATGAACATTACCTATCTTATAGAGAAGGTACAAGAACGATATCATTCCAATAATATTCCTTGATTTGTTCTCAAATAATTTTTTTGTAACTTTTTACTAATGATACTTTCACTTTTCATTTGTTAGCAAACAAGAATATTAAGAAGAAGCTATTAGGTGTGAAGTCGAAGGTTGGACATAGAAAGCCAAAGAGTAAGAAAGAAGTGAAAGATGTTATTACTAAGCTTGACCTTATTAGGTTCTTATGTCCTCATACTTTCATTATATGGTATGTAATACCATAATATAGAAGAAGAGAAATATGGATGCGATTCAAGATGAACCTACGAAGAAGGAAATATACCTCTTTAGAGCAAATACCACTAGAGTTTGCTACTTTGTACTTGAGATGAAAGACTATCACCACTTGAGTACTTCATCATTACCAAATTTTACATTGTGGCCATTGTGGACCTTCCTCAAAGATAGAATGTGAAGTAATGAAAGCACAACAACATTAACTTAATAGTAATTCCCAAGGAATGTATTTTTAACATGGTCTCTATTTACAAGACCATCTGTACATAAAATGATTTAATCATTTTGATATTTTAATTATCAAACTATTTCAATAGTGTTGAAAAGATAATGAAGTAGAATACATGATTTTGTACTCAATTCACTCTTACTTCTAATTTTGAAGTATTTTTCATGTGAATTTTTCTAGAAGGTTTTTTTAATTTACTTAGTATATATTGTACCTTATATCTATTGATATGAATAAGACAAATATGTTGTATTTTGTTGGATCTTACATTGATCACAAACACAAGTACATCATGATTGGGTATTGAAAAGATGAAGGTATTCAAAATAACTTCACTAGTATGCATGATCAGACTTATATGCAGCAAATCCACTAGTTTGTCAAAAAAATTCAAACTATTGTAAGGAAGCAAAAAGATTCAAATGATGATTTCTTGAAAAATGAGTTGACAAGAAAATGAAGTAGAATAAATGATTTTGTACTCAATTCACTCTTATTTCTAATTTTGAGAGTATTTTTCTTGTGATTTTTTCTAGAAGCTTTTTGTAATTTACTTAGTATATATTGTACCTTATATCTATTGATATGAATAAGACAAATATGTGGTTTTTTGGTGGATCTTACACTGATCACAAACACAAGTACATCATGATTGGTTTTGAAAAGATGAAGGTATTGAAATAACTTCACTAGTATGCATGACAAACTATAGTAAGGAAGCAAAAATATTCAAATGATGATTTCTTGAAAATGAGTATAAAAAGCCTTAGGTTTTGATGTGCTGCCTAATCATTCTGCTTTTTCAAATTAGGAGACAGTATTATGTATTGTATGTGTAAGGAGTGGAACTACTTTGTTATGTAATATCCATTTTGAAAAAAGTGCCAAAAGCCATAAAGTTTGAAACAAAGTCTACAACATATACATATTGCTATGCTTCTTAATGGCAAAGTATCTATTAGTGGTTGTGATTGAGGTAATTGGTACAACTAAGTTGCATAATGAACTAGGTCAAAAAGATTGATCAGCATTACATCTCCAATAATTCCAGTTATAATAAGTGCAAAAGCATCCAATGCCAAGTTAGCTTGGACAACTATACAGTCCTCCTTTCAGTCATCATATGGTGAAGGAGAGGAAGAGGAGTAGGTTAATAGAGTATAGCTTTCTATGAGAGAAGATCATGTAGATAAGTCAGTTCACAATATATTAAAAGATAATGCATCCCAAACAAGAAGAGTGTTCATGTATCCAAAACCTTTATATAACTTGCTAAAATATAGTATAATGTTTTATTTTTTCATATATATCTTGCAGTTTTTATCTAAAGTGTTCAGAGTGTTAGGTTTTGACTGATATACCTTAGGGTTTTGGGTATTTTGGTGAGGGTTGCTCTCTTGCAGGTCATGGTGAGTATGGACTGTAGAACTATCATAGGACTGGACTAGTAAAAGGACATGACCCTGAGTCAGTAAAGGCCTTCTTGATGCTTACCGTGGACGTAGCCTCACACAGAGGTGAACCACATATTCTTGTCTAAAGTGTGAATTTGCTTGGAATCAGCATGGTTTATGTGGGACTAATCAATTTTATCAATCAAATGGTATCAGAGTGATGTTGAGGTTGATGATGGAGGCCGTGAGAAAATTGAGACAAGTGGTGGCTCTATGAAGTTGATGCATGAAGCAATTTTGGACTAAAGGCTGAACCTCAGTTTGGGAGACCTTGGTCATTCGTCCGTTTCCCCACACTCTATACTTTTTTTAGAGGAAGGAAGCTATTAGCCTATGGGACCATGAAGATATTATTGGGGCATAGCATGAGGTCAGTGATCAAGAAGAGATCAACTCCCACTCAATTCTATCAACAGTCAGCTTGAAGGCGACCCAGGCAAGAATTCTTCCAAAGCAACTCATGGCAAACTCTCTCTATTATACATTCCTTGTTTTCTTTGCAAGGGCTAGCTCTGTAGACCTGTTATTGAATTCCATGAAACTAGTGCACTTGAGTCATACCGAGATCTATATGTTGCCTTTGAGGACTAATTCTTAGATTTCATTTCACTGTAGTGAAATCAAGAGATAACTTTAAATCTATCAGGTAGATCTGATAGTGATAGCAATTGAGAATGAGAACATAGATTGCTACCTAGTCATAACAATTCTAGGTTGAAAAAAGGTGATGACAAACCATCTAGGTCCTCCCTTGAATCATGTCAGCGCTATGTTCTGACTGTCAGTATATGGGAACACTTGAAGAATCTTGCATGAGCTATATTCATACGGAGAGGAAAAAAAAACAAAAAATACCTGTATTGCTTCAGGGACCAACTTCAAGTGGGAAAACAAGCATGATTGAGTACCTAGCCCTGAAAATAGGACATCGGTTTGTCCGCATCAACAATCATAAGCATACTGACCTGCAGGAGTACTTAGGTTCCTACGTTACAGATAATTCAGGAAAGCTTGTCTTCTAGGAAGGTAGCCTAGTGAAGGCTGTATAGAACAGATACTGGATAGTTCTTGATGAGTTGAATCTTGCACCGTTCGATGTCCTTGAGGCATTAAATCATTTGCTGCTGACATTACCAAAGCTCTTCTTCAGAACCAAAGTGGAGCTCTTGATCACTCTTGTTCTCTCTTGTCCTCAAGATTGATTGAACCACACAGTATCCTGCCACTTTTTGCAATTAATCCTATGCCTTGACATGGTGAAGGTGGCCATTCTTCATGTGCTTCCTCTGTCAATGCAGATATTGTACATTATTTCCCAAGAGGGTCAAGAGAGTCTGGTGTCACACTCCATAACTTCCCAAAGGTTTTGAGCTTCAAGACTAGGGTAGTGAGTACACCAGGAGACTATAAATCACACATATAGAAGGTTTCCGGATGAAGGTTGTGTCATAGGGGCGGACAACATTTTATCAATTGATGTAACTATTGTTGACTTTGAGTATTTGAAGAAGCTACTGTAAAAAAAAATTTTAAAAAATTTTAAAAAAAGAAGAAGATTTCCATCTTATGACCCACTCCCCTGAGTATTGGAGTTTTAAGGTGGAAGGTTCAAGGACTCAAGAAGAGTCTCTAAGTGCAGCAATAGCCTCTGTAGTACTTGAGGAGTAGAAGAAAGTCAAGAGTGTACTCTTAAGCTTGGTGGACTCCCAAGTTTGATGTGGCAAAGTTTGATGGCCGCATGGACTACTTATTGTGGGAATGGCAGGTGAAAGGAGTTTTGAGGGCAACCGGTTTGAGTAAGCTCTTGAGGGAGAAACCTGAGGATGTGAGACAAAGTGATTGGGATGATATGCAAGAGGAAGCTATGAATACTGTTTTGCTACATCTTCAGCCCCATGTGATCAAGCAAGTGGGAGAGCATTCTGACTGTACCTCCTTGTTTGATGCACTACAGAGCAAGTATCATCAGAATGAATTTTCAAATAGATTGTACACCAATCTCAAACTAATCACATTCAAGATGAAACCAGGGACCAACATCAAAGACCATGTGGATGTATTTTGTGATCTAGTAGTAGACTTGAAAAACTTGGGAGAGGACTTGAATGAGGAGCAGAAGGTGCTGCACTTGTTGGGCTCCTTGCCACCGTCCAATCAGTCACTTTCACGAGTGTTGTTGCACCGTGAGAAAAAGACCATTACCTTTGAAGAGGTGACTGTAGCTCTACTTACAGATGACTTGCAACAGAAAATTGTTGCAACCTGAATGTCATCTTCTACTTAGGGCAATGCCCTGGTTATCCAATGTGGCAAACCTCAATGGAGGACTAGTGATGGTGATAAGGGGAAAAGCAAGGCCAGGTCCATGTCTAAGTCAAGAGGCAAGTCCAAGGAAAGGAAACAAGTGCCTTGTTGGGGATGTGGCAAAGTAGGCCATATGAAGAAGGAGTGCAAAGCTAAGGGCAAAGGAAAGGTAGATGAAGACTCTTCAGCAAACGTAGCTTATGTTGAGGAGGATACTAATCTGTTGGATGATCAGTATGATTTGTGACATTGTGGGTATGCCCTTTGTGCCTCATCTCCTAGTATGGATGATGAGTGGATTCTAGATTGTGCTTGCTTGTACCATATATGCTATATCAAGGAGTTCTTCTATTCACTTTCAACATCAAATGGTTCACTTCTGATGGGGAATGATCAACCTTGTCGGATTGAGAGTATTGGATCCATAAGGATTTGAATGTTTGATGGAGCTAAGCAGAAGTTTAATAATGTTTGGCTCATACCTGACATGAAGAAGAACCTGATTTCCCTTGGAGTATTGCATGCCAAAGGTCATCAATGGAGTGTTGGTGATAGGGTACTTCAAGTCACTTCTGGTGGAAAGGTTATCTTGCAAGGTAACTTTCAAAAGAATCTATTTGTATTGGAGGGCACTACAATGTGTGGAGAAGCCAATGTAACCAGGTCTCAGGATGGGATGATGACTGTGTGGCATTCATGGCTGGGTCATTTAAGTGAGAAGGGTTTGGCTGTCTTGAAAAGAAATGGCTTGCTATCTGGCTTGAAGACTGTGAAGTTGGATTTTTGTGAGCATTGCATCTTTGGAAAATAGATCAGATCTATTTTTGGAGTGGGGACCCATAATTCCAAGGGTCTACTTGAGTATGTACATAGTGATGTGTGGGGACCATCTCCTACACCCTCACACTTTGGAAAATTTTACTATGTAACATTTATTGACGATTACTTGAGGTTTGTGTGGATTTATTTCATGCACCACAAGTCTAGAGTCTTTGCCACTTTCAAGAAGTGGAAGACCCAAGTGGAGACTCAGATTGGGGAGAAGGTGAGGTGTCTAAGATCAGACAATGGCGGGGAGTATGTCTCTAGAGAGTTTCAGGCATACTACACAGAACATTTTGTTCTGTGTAGTATGCCTGAAACTTGCCACCTTACCACAGTTTACACTCTGTAGTAGAATGATATTGCTGAGCGGCTCAATTGGACATTGTTGGAACATGCACGGAGTATGTTGAGTGAATCAAAGTTGCCACATGAGTTTTGGGAAGAAGCTATCAACAAAGTGACATATGTGGTCAATATTTCTCCATTCACTGCAATCAACTTCAAGACACCATATGAGTTGAGGCATAAGCTACCACCTAATTATGGTAGATTGAAGATATTTGGTTGTGATGCATATTCACTCACACCTAAGGAGGAGAGGTCCAAGTTGGATGCTAAGTCAAAGAAATGTGTTTTTCTTGGCTATGCAAGTGGAGTGAAAGCTTATAGGTTATGAGATCCAATAACATGTAAGGTTGTGGTCAGTAAGGATGTTTCCTTTAATGAATCTAGATCATTCAAGGAGGGGGAGAATGCTGAGGCTCCCTACATTGAAAAAGGCAAGTCTCCCACCTTAGATCTAGTTGAGGGGGAGATTTATCACTTAAGTGATGAAGAGGAAGGAGGTACTCCTGTAGCAGAGCAAGTTCTTGAGGAGCAAGAACAAGTGGAGCAAGTAGTTGCTGATGAGCAACAAAATGTGCTAGGTCACTCTCACATTGGACCTACATATGGAGATCAAGCAGAGAGTTCATCTAGGAGGTTATCAAGGCGTGCTAGTCAAGCTCCAATCATATATGGTACGTGGATTGATTCAACAAAGTTGTTGGATGATGACTTGACTTCTGGGGATGATGCTCGTGCTCTGGTTTTGGAAGAAGGTGAACCCTCATCCTAGAAGGAGGCATGTTCTTCTAGTGAAAAGGATGAGTGGTTTGGTTCTATGGAGAGGGAGATGAAATCCTGGAGGGATAACAAGACTTTGGAGCTAGTTAGGTTACCTAAGGATCAACAAGTGATAGATTGCAAGTGGATCTACAAGTTGAAAGAGGGTCCTAAGAAAGGATCAAAGATCTACAAGGCTAGGTTGGTAGCAAAGGGGTTCACTCAAGAGAAGAGGGTGGACTACAATGAGGTCTTTTCTCTTGTTGCAAAGTATTCCACAATCCGTATGTTATGTATGCTTGTTGCATTATTTGGTCTTACTTTAGATCAAATAGATGTTGTCATGGCATTTCTCTATGGTACCTTGGATGAGAGGATCTTCATGATAAAACCTGTGGGGTTTGTGAAGAATGACCAAGACGACAAGGTATGCAGATTGCTGAAGTCCTTGTATGGATTGAAGCAAGCACCTCGCCAATGGAACAAGAGGTTTGATGTATTTATGCTCGCTCAGGGTTTCAATAGGAGTTTATTTGATCCCTATGTGTACATAAAACCAGTGAGTAATAAGACCTTTGGTTTTATTATTTTTATGCTATATGTGGATGACATGTTGATAGCTGCCAAGGATAGATCTAAGGTGAACAAGCTCAAGGCGCTCTTGAGTTCAGAGTTCAGGATGAAGGATCTAGGGTTGGCCACAAGGATATTAGGCATGGAGATCAAGAGGAACTTGGGCACTGGTCAGTTGTGGTTGACACAGGGTAAGTATGCTAGGAAGGTACTTGCTAGGTTTAACATGGAGAACTGTAAACCAGTAAGTACTCCTCTAGCTTCTCATTTCAAGCTTTCAGCGGCATGTTGTCCTACAGATGTTGTAGAGAAGGGTTTGATGGCTAACATTCCTTATGAGAAGGTTGTTGGGAGTTGCATGTACTTGATGACTTACACTAGACCTGATCTTGCCCTAGCAATGGGTAAGGTGTGCAGGTATATGTCAAATCCAGGAAGGACACATTGGAAAGCAATTAAGTGGATTCTTAGGTATTTGAGAGGTACACTAGACTATGGGCTCTTATTTGATGGAAGATCAATGAATGCCATATCACTAGATGGCTATGTAGATGCTGATTATGGACAAGATCTGGACAAGTGGAGGTCAACAACAGGGTATGTATTCACACTTGGTGGTGGGTGCATTAGTTGGAGATCTATCTTGCAGAAGTGTGTTGCACAATCTACGATAGAAGCGGAGTATGTGGCAGCAGCGGAAGCAGCAAGGAAGCAATTTGGTTGGAAAAACTTGTTGCTGAGATGGTGCTAACACATGGTAATGTAATGCTTCATTGTGACAGTCAAAGTGCTTTATACCTAGCTGAAAATCAGGTGATGGATAGTAGGGTTAAGCATATAGACATCAGATATCACTTTCTTAGGCAAGCTGTGTTTGAGAAAATGCTTGATCTAGTCAAGATTGATGGTAAGCTCAACTTGGCTGATGCCTTTACCAAAGTCATACCTTTAGAAAGTTTCTCTAGGCATTGTGCTACCCTGCAGGTTGTGCAAGTGGAGCATGAGTAGGATGACCTAACATTGGAGGTGACCTTGGCTGTTTTGGTTACTCTATCCCTATATGGGCTACGGTTATAAGTTCTAGTTTATCCTAGTTTAAAGGAGGGGTCAAGTAATTGGCTGTCTGTCTAGAACTTCCCGCTGAGTGATTAATTGTTGCAAGGTTACTAAGCCCAAGACAAGAGTCAAGGGGGAGTTTGTTAGGTTTTGACTGATATGCCTTAGGGTTCTGGGTATTTTGGTGAGGGTTGCTCTCTCGCAGGTCATGGGGAGTATGGACTGTAAAACTGTCGTAGGACTGGACTAGTAAAAGGACAGGACCCTGAGTCAGTAAAGGCCTTCTTGATGCTTACCGTGGATGTGGCCTCACACAGAGGTGAACCATGTATTCCTGTCTAAAGTGTGAATTTGCTTGGAATCAGCATGGTTTATGTGGCACTAATCAATTTTCACAGTGTGTTTTGAAGAGCCATAAGAAATGTAATTTATTATCTTAGAAAAATATTGAAAACTAACATTTAGAAATTTGTTTTAGAAAACTGTGACTTTTAAAAGGGAATGGAAAAAAACCTAAATTGATAATTTTTATAAGGATGTGAATTATATATACCTTGGCAAATATAAGGTCTGGCACACAAAACCAAATAGAATACCCTTAGGAAAAAGAAAAAATAATACAAGGCACCAATGCCCTACGATACATCTGGTAAATGGGGATATGGTTTAGATGGGCTCCTCCTACTACCACAAAGGGCACACTGGCCAAACAAGAACTGAGGATTCTCAAACGAGCACTCTAAATTGATTTCGGTTTAAATCGTTTGTGGTTAGGTTCCAATTTACTTTTTCCGAATCAAATTATATAAAGTCTCTCCATGCCATAATGATATATATACTGTTACGGAATGTAAATGATCATAATCAGTTCTTGGTTCACATACTAGGTTTCTGTCTATCAAATACCATTCAGTAAGAATTAAGTATACTACATCTGAGACTTGAAATTTATTTATGCCCCTTACTTGAGGGTGGTTTTCATGCACAACGGTTTTACGTTTCAGAGTAAAGAGAGTTGTATTCTTTGGATTATAAAGTAGGTCTTATCGTATTTGATTCACACATTAATGATATTTTAAGAGAACACGATTATTCTCTCTAATAATATAGTAAATGCAATTTACACTCGAGATTGAGATTGCAAGATGAAAATTTTAAAAAAATGCATACAAAGGGCCGCGTGGGTGTGGATGACGGAGCCCTTACCGAAGATTATTGCGCCGTGAATAGGTACAAGGTCAGGTACATCTGACATAAACTGGGGCCTCTGACTGACTCCAAGCCGTGTTGGCAGTTGAACCTAGGTTCGGTTGTAGGTTCAGGGCAAGCCACAAAGCTGAAAAAGTGGAAAGGTAGAGGCTATCCATTAGCCGTTCCCGACTCCCGGTTGTTCTACGCTTTACTTCTAGTGGTGACCGGTAACCTCGCCGGGAGCGCTGGGTAAAACAGTCATCGGAGAGCCTCCCCGGCGGAAGGTCAATAACAGATTTACCGGAAGCCAGACGAGGACGACATCGCGAACACCACCGCGATTGTCCCGTTGTGATATTTTGGAGTCAGCTTGGGTACAAATGGAGACTGAACACAGTCTGAGGGTTTGGGGGGTCACATGACCAGCAACACATTGAATCGGCTCATCGGCGACCTGAAATGCCCACTCTCAAGGATTCGGAATTTAATTTCGCCGAGTAGATATTGCGTCTGAGAAGTTTTTAATCTGACCAATGTGATGTTGTGAGTACATTCAGTGCGACAAATGATAGCATTCAAAATCGTTTCAGCTCTTGTGTGTACTTTTTTGAACGACCATACATTGAGGACAAAGACCGACATAAATCCAAAGAGAGAACAAGAAATAAGTATGCAATCACTTGATTATAAAAGTCCACAGAATGCTTCGCTTGAGTGGCCACGAGAGTCAAGGGACAGGTTAGTTCAAAGGAAAGGTTCAGATAGAAATTGCATATTATTCTTCAATCTATTTGTAAATGAGTTCAACAGCACCCTTCTTCGTATCAATGTACTTGGGAATTATGTCAATTAGATCGTGTTAAGGTACGAGGTAATTCCTACTGTGCTTGTGAGTTCGGTATAGAGGTATCAAACTAATTGATAATCCTACTAATTGTTGATGACTAACTCATGTTATTGTGATATGCGCAACTAGTTCACATGGGCCATAACTCAATCGGAGGCAGGTTTACTTCGACGCACGGATGATTCATACGCGACTTATTCAGGAAACCGAGGCGTTGGAGGTTCAATATTCAAAAATTAGCAACATTTTTCATTGGAGGTCCTTTATCCTTCAATCCATGAATGATCTTAGCAACGACGCCTCTTTATTCTTTAATGCAGCCAGATATCAACCAGATTGTCACATCCAAGGGGGGAGGCGGCAGACAATATTGTGAGCAGTTTTAGCGAAAAACAATCGTAATTAAACTTAGCCTTCCATCCTCCTTGTTATCTTGTTATCTTATGGGGTCGCCTTTTTCTTTGCATCGATGTAAGAAGAAGTGGGGAGGAGGTCCGTAAACGCTTTGCATTCATAGCAATTAGAGTGGAGAGTTCTCGTACATGCACATGTACATGTGACTGTCAAAGGTACTCAATGAGTCGACAAGACCCACATAATCTAGCTCGGCTGAAGGGGACCTCGAGTGTGGGCGATTGGGAAGCCACCGACTGTTGCCGACAGATCAATAAACCGACGACGTTCACATAATGATGCCTCCCGGTTACCGACAAGCTTTACCGGTAGAAAATAGACGAGGGATATTAAAGCTCCTATTTAGAATTCATAGCTAATTAGATCAACTGATCTTGCTATGACAAGGAGAAAGTCTTTTTGCACCACTTCTCCTTATCTGAGAATAACCATTGTCTACTTCCGGCCCTTCGCTAACGGCTCTTAGGTGAATTAAGGCAGATTCGGAGATTCCTCCTACCGATACTATTGAGACTTAGCCCCATTTTTCTTTGTCCGGCTTGATGAGAGGTCCTCCCATCCTTCTAGTCTTCACACGCGGTTCCTCATTCACTTGCGGCTCTTCCTGCTCTTCGCTAAGCATTGTCTACTTCCGGCTCTCCGCTACTTTAAAGTCGAGTTCTCAATTTCAAGTTTGTTTCCAGATAAAGACCATGTGTCTCCTCTTAATTTGCTTCTAATGGCGTTTTGGAACTAATAACTCACCAGGTCGCAAGCTCAACTTGTGATCGTTTGCACCCAAAAGTTCATCCCACTCCACATCTAATTATGCGAAAATTCGATGTTTGCGACAGATGTCTTCATCTGCCACTCATATAGCTCGCTTGGTGAGAGTTGTATCCTCAAAGATAACTTTGCACAAAACAATTTACTTCTTATTACTTATTCTCTTAATGATAATTAATAATGATATATTCTATTTTACTATACATTTTCTTCGTGAATTACATTACATATACCATATCGTAAGTATACAAATCATCAACATTTTTGTCCACCAAGGTATCTAGTATCCACGAGGCAAAGGTCCATGCGGCATCAAGCACACTGTTAACTGTTCCTCATGATAACCTTGCACAAATCGTGACTGCTCCTCGTTTTCATCTTATGGCTAAAACTGCTTCTTGACAGAACATCATATAAAAGTAAGTATAACATTTACTGATACTATTACATTCAATATTTTATTAACAATATTGGGGTTTAGCCCCCATTTTACTCACTAGGTCTTTTCCTTGTACGGCTTGATGGAGTCTTCTTTTCCTTCTTATTAACACACGCTGTTACTTTTTCTATTATAACCCAGTAACATACATCGCCATCACCAATTTCCGCATCGCCAACTATGACATGACGGATCTCCACAATGCCAGCTATGACAAGAAGCTGCTACGTATGACCACGTGGCATAGGTCATCTGGAGTTTTCTACCCACTTGGGGGTAGGGCAAAGTAGAAGTGGCCAATATGGGGTACTGTTCATCGATCTCTGAAGATTCCAGAAACCAACACATGTTTCAGAGCCTCTTCTGTCCAAGGGCCATGGCAGATTCGTCGAGAAACCTGACTGGTGGTTCTGCAATTCGGGGAGAAAAATCTAAAAGTAAGGGATTCTAGGGCGATTATGAAGTACGACGTTTTGGTATGTATGAGAGATTCTCTGCTCCAGGATGTCGTAGCCAGGAGCTGCAGAAGTTTGGGCCGTGCTGCCAAAGTTTGTTTTTCTGATTATGGTCCTCCTGACTACTTCAAATGCCATTGGACAATACAAGTATAGGAGGAGATACAATACAGAAATTTATGTATAAAATTTGTATGCTCTGCCATGAGCGTGCAAGTTGTTTCTACTTTCGTATATTGTGTACCTCGCTCCAAATATATATTTGTTGTTCTTCGAGACTTCAATGCTATTGATGTTCTCCCCGGCAAACATTTGACAATTCTGACTCGTTCAGTGACATTCTCGTCTGCATCAGTTATCAGGAGAATTTTCATTGACTAAGAAGCCATCACGATACATTAATCGACGCAAGGAGACGAGCATCTGTCTCACGACAATGGCAATGGCAATTAAAATTTGCTCCTTAGTTGTTCGCTTCTACCAGTGATAAATCATACTGTACTGAATCGGCTATGAAATCCCTTTATACCTGCTTTCGACGCAGTTCAAAACAAGGCTATAGAACGTCATCTTCTTCGCTCTTTGCCTGAAGGGTGAAGCTATCATTCACTGATTGGCCTCTGATGTACTCTGAGGTTCACTGGCCATATGCAACTGATGAGTAATCCTTCCTGAAGTTTCATATCGGCTACTCTGTACCACCAAGCTCAGAACACAAGTACGCTCTCAGACTACCGGCAGTCTGCACCATATGGGTTGGAGAGACCATTTAGAACTGCTGGGAAACTAGAGCATATGAAATATGGACATTCCCGAATATTATATGTTCAAGTGGCTTCCAGCGTGGGCAAGGCCATGCGTGAGTTCGTTGGGTGCGAGACAAAACCCTAGGGACATAGAGGAGGGTATAATTAATTATTGCTAGAAAGGTCCAGATTACAAAACAGTACCACCAATTGCACTGGTGCTGAATTCGAGAATTCAGAGTCTGAACGAATTAGCGAGGTTCAGCTTTCGCTCCGCTTGTTTCAAGGTTCAAGGTATCGGGCATCTGCGTCGCACAAGGAAGAATTCCCTGCTATTCTGGTGAGACAGCCAGCCAGTCGGCCAGCCTCGCGCAGCAGATGTCTGGGACCGGACCTGGTTTTAGCAGCATGCGGGGATTGTGCCCCAGATCTGTAGTTACCAGCCTGCTGCAGCCGAAGTGAACTTTCCGCAAAGGTCCTTCAATGTTATGACCACGTGCATAGACTTGAAAGAAAGGCGAGACGGCCTCCAGGGACAACACGGCCGTCATTAAAAGCAAAATCGTGTATTAGATACTTTAAAAGGTTCTCTGGGCGAGCTTGGTACTGTACGGGCGTCTCGTATTCGTGATCTGTTTGTGAACGGTTCATAACAGTCTATTGCTTTGTTGCACACAGTCATGAGGAGAGCAATCACATTAGGTGATGTTTCTTCGGAGGTTCCAGTTGTGTGTAGACCGAACGACTTGCATAACTCGGATATCTTAGATGCGATAAGGCAGATTTCTCATACAGACTCTATTGGGGCTTAGCCCCATGTTACCTTTTTTGTCTCTTCCTTGTACAGCTTGATAAGGTCTTCCCATCCTTCATTTTTCATACACGGTCGCCTTTTTTCACCGTCATGAGGTCAGTTCAAAGATCGATCTACTCCATTCGCCATAATCGTAAATGAAACCAATAACGGGCATAATGGCATAGTAACTGTAACTGAAATTTGGGGAAATGCGGTATACAGTTCCTCCCCACGAGAGGTGTCACGCAGTATTGATTCTACTAGCAAGGGCTTTGTTTCCCTACACAAAATCAAGAGAAGCGTTGGCAGCCGCTTCTACAAGCTTGCGGAGAAGTAACTAGTCTACTACTGTCTACACCTATCTTCCTTCAATGCGACTTACTCCTTTATTTCACTGAGGAAAGAGCTATAGCGTGATTAAGGAAACTTTTAGCAGCAGTACTGGAACGCTTTCATGACACTTGAGCTGAGTCACACAATGCTTATCTGCTCAAAACCATGGAGGTCCTACAAGAGACGTAAATGATACAGCGGCAGCTCCGCTCAAAACTGATGCATTGTACTTGACTCAAGAGGCATTGCAAAGCAATGCAACTTTAAGCAAACTGATCGAAACAAAGGGTGGATGCTGACTGGAGCCCAATGCATTCGACAGTCGAGAGGATGTGATGTTCTTAATGGGGAAACGATCACGAATCTGATTCGCTCAACAACAGGCACTGGCCCTGACGAGCTATCGGGAATAAGGTACATACTAATGTACTGTACTGTATGTAGACCTCACTTTCCGCGCGCAGGGACCAGATTGCTTGAAAGTTGAATAATTATGACACATGGGCGGACACAAACAACTCAGGTCTTCCAGGAGACACGATCCCAGAATTAATTTCAGTCACCTAGTTCTCTGCCGGTAGCCCGGATACCGGATCCGAGATAGGACGAGGAGATTGAAGAAGGCTGGAAAAGTTTTCTGAACGGACCTAGCCTTCTTCCAAATCCATCTCCTACAAGTATGTAGGACCTAATCTTCCCAGGGAAGAGATTGCTCGCATGATCATGACACATGGGAGGATATTAAGACTTTAGGCCCTTGCACTCGCTTGTAGGAATCATCTACTCCTGTTAGCGGATCCGAGCCGTGAAGAGGGGATGGACGAAGGCTGGGAAGTTCCTTTGGATTGACCCAGCCTTTCTCCATCTCGTTGGCAATTTTTTTGCATTCCTCTTGGAAGCCCCAGACTCTGGGTGGCTATGGTGTCTGATAAAGCACCAGCTCTCACGAGCATCACGTCCCGTACTTCCTACCGGCGCTTGCTAGGTCTTTGATACACTGTACCGGTTTCAAAAAGTTGTGTCAGATCGATTCGTTCAAACTAAATCTCCAGCAAGAGTGGGAGAAAGGCGATTTTAATTGACAGACTAATCGGAGCTGGGAGATACGGTTCTGACCAATAAGACAGGATGGCAAGTCTTGCATGACCTTCCAACGCCCGCTCTCACGCTATAACAGAAGCTTGCAGAGCATGTAAAGAAAGCTGATTACAGTAGGGGTTTCAAAAACGAGTTTAGCATTTTTATGGGAGGTTCGTAATTCCCCTACGGGATCCGTGAGGGGTACACGAAAGGTTTTAGGGGAGGTTCATTATCGTAAAATTTTTTATGCGTTTTGAAAAGGGACCTCTAGCAATTTTATGGTAACGGGGCTTCCCGTAGAAATAAGTGCGCTTGAATTCGATGATATGGCACTCTCGAAGTCCATTGAAATCAGCTGTAGGGACCCAACCGGTTCTAGTGAAATCAAGAAGACCCCGTGTGTTTTAGTGGATCTGCTTAAGGATGAAGCTATTGTTAGAAGGAATGATGCGTGAAGAAAGCAAACCCCTATGTGGCTTCAATTGGCATTAGCCTTGGATAGGTTGGCAAGAGGGATGACTTTGTATCAATGCCAATGTTAGAGATACCACTAAATTCACATATATAGAGTAATCATTGCAAATTTTTTTATTATGGGGAACCAAGTGCAATTGCCAAGGTTGGAAGAGTGTATCAATGTGGAGTTAGTAGACGAGTTAGTAGAGGCTAATGAGTTAGCAAATTGGGCAAGTTAGCCAAGCAATCTAAGAATGTTCTAGAAACATCTATGAAACTTTTTGGTACCTTCCAAGTATTGAGTACCATGTATGCCACGTAAGTAACTTCTTAGGAAACTTACTAGCTAGCCTAGTTTGCAAGGCAAGTAGGTTGGTCTTAGGTGGAAGTTTCGTTGGAAACTTCCTAGTTGGTTTAGTGTAATACCAAGAACTAGATATATCATGTAGAGGTAAAATTTGGTTTGATAACATTTGGAAGGATGTTATGTATGATGTGCTAGGTAGATCAGATAGAGATGTCACCAAAAGTGTACTTCTACTAATAGTGCAAGAGCCAAAAATAATCTAAATTTGTAATACAAAAAGCTAAACATATTATCCAAAGGTCAAAATTAGCTTGATAATATATGAAAGGATGTTATGTATGATGGGCTATGTAGATCAAATAGAGGTGTCACCAAAAGAGGATTTTTACTAATAGTGCAAGAGTCAAAAATAGTATCAAAACTTTAGAGCCAATTTTGGGGACCCTATGGATGAATTAGACCTAAAAAATGTATGAATGCCCCCTCCCCCCCATTAATTGAGGAAAGGTTAGCCTTTGATCCCCCTTGGCTTGTTTCATCAAGAGCTTTCCAATGGGACCTCACCCACACGTTTTGGAGATTTCTACAAGAAGATTCCTTAAAGATTCTCTTTGATCAAAGATGTTTGACCAACCAGATAGAATCAGAACCAATATGTCACCCATCCATACAACTAATCTAAGGGTATAGCTCACTAACATGTCACCAATCCATATATCTGATCCAAGTGTAGAACTTATTTTGGAGGAGTCTTCCTTGCTAGATAATAAAATCAAGGTGCTCCCTTTGGGGCATCGGAGATTGAGTGCAAAGCTTTTTGTTTTCTCTTATGTTTCCCTTAAGGTCTCCTATCCTCGGAAGATTACATTTAGCTTGCATTCCAAGAAGGCGGTTTCTAGTAGGAAGCTTCCTTGGGAACTTCCCTAGAGCCTTGTATATTATCTATAAATACCAAAGCACAAGCTCATGATAGGCATCCAAGGTTTCTTTCATTTGAGAGTCCCAATGTGATCTTCCACTACGGTCATCAATTCTCCTATTTTTCTCCTTGGTCTATTTTATTATTTCAAAGCAAGAATGGGATGGAAGTATTTACAAATATCAAAATCCATTTGTTCCAAACCATTGGGATATTTTGTACGTGTATTACCGAAGCATCAATTCATGTAGTTTATCATTTCCATGCTTTACATAATTTTTTTTGAATATAATCACCTTGTCTAATGAACCATTGATACTTCCAATTGTAACTTACAAGGAGCGGTGAACTTGTTGCATTTATGTATTAACTTAGATTATTTCAAGTAGTTTGATAGAGTAGTAGCCATGGTAGTAAAGCCCAAAGTTATCATTGCTATGTAGCAACAAATTGAGCACCTTACTCTATTGTTGGAAAAAAGAGATCATCAACAAAAAGAGCATGTAGAGAGCACATCATTTCAAGAAGGAAAAGAGGAAATTCAATTTCCAAATCCCAAGATATTTGCAACCAAGAATCTCTTGGGTGCAGTGGAGAATTTTATATTTGATTATGAATGTTATTTTGAAAGTACAAATTTTCAAGATGAATAGAGATAGATTCTCTTGGCTTCAAGCCAATTGGGAAGAGTGGTAAACTATGGTTGCAATTTTGAGTGGAGCAAGCTAAACAACAATTTGTTGTGCAAATCTTGACATGGGAAGAATTCAAGAGTACAATAAATGAGAGATTCCAAGTTATAAATGTTAAATAAGTTGCATGAGATAGATTGGTAGAATTGAAGCAGATTGGTTTTGTGAGACTAAATCACTCAATTCCAAAACACAATAATGTAAATTCTAGAGATACTTGAAGGTGAAACTCTAAATCATTTTATGAGGGGCTTGAAGTCAAATTCCAAATTGGAAATGAGTATGTGGGAGCCCAAACACATGGAGGAATCCATGCAATTGGTTGATCATTTTGATTCCTTGGTTGCCACAACTTGGTCTTAACTCCAACCTTCACAGAACCTACACACAGGTGGAATAGCCGCCAATGATGCAGATTGATGTCATCTAACGTAGACTACTTGGCACTACAAACAAAGAAAGATTACAAAAAATGGTGGTTTCTTTTATTGTTGCCAAGTTGGACATTACATTGTTGAATGTCCATTCAAGTAAGGACTTGGGTTGTGCCAAGAAACTCCTCAGATTCCAAATTTGATGCCATAAACCGGTTACTTCAAAGAGTCAAGGGACAAGTTCCTAGGTAGGTACGTTGACGAATAATGGTTAATTCTCCACTGGACACGGTTTGGGAGAGAACAACAAGAGCAATTGATCCAAGATGGAAGTGTTTTCAAGCCCAACAAATTGCCCAAATGGAACTATCGAGCACAACAAAAAGGAAAACAAAGAATCCCACTAAGAGATATCAAGCCATATATTAAGAACTTGATTTGTTCCAACAGGATTGAAGGCTTGACCTATGCAAGTTTGTTTTACTTGTGAGATAATACCTGATCGTGATTGTAGGATTTTGGTTAATTTTGGAAGTTCAAAGAATTGCATATTCATGTGTAATACTTTGAGCACAAGAGAACTCTCCAAGAGAGATATAAGAGAGAAAATGCAAATTTCACACTCAATACTTTGATGCCCTAAAGGAGCACCTTCTCTTTACTAAATAGCAAAGAGGATCCCCTCAAAGGAAGCTCCACCCTTGGATCAGAAACATGGATGGATGATTTGTCAGCAAGCTCCATCTTTGGATTAGTTGTTTGGATGGGTGACATGTCAATCCTTGTCCTATCTAGTTGGTCCAAAGGGAATCTTTAGGGGATCTTCTTGTGGGGAGCTCAGAATTGCATGGGTGAGGTACCATTGGAAAGCTCTTGATGAGACAAAAGCTGTCCCTTCACTAGACTTGTCAGGAAGTGCCACCAACTTAATCCACTTGGAGAAGTGCTCCACCATCACCAAAACATACCAATAATGTCTCACAGTCAGTGGTAAAGGTCCGGCGAAGTCCAAACTCCAATGGTAACCCAATCCCATGATAGGTAATGGGTGTAACTGTGGCGTAGGAGCATTGAATGATGCTCTAACTTGATCACAAACCACACATATGGCAACAAACTGTTGTACCTTGGTCTACATACCGTGCCACCAATAATGACTTTGGAGTAAGCTGTATGTACGCTTTACTCCAAAATGTCCTAGCTCCTCATGAGCATGACGGACCAACTATGGTCTCTGTGATGGAAGTGGTACTACTTGCACTCTACCATCCTCCCATACACTCAAAACATGTCTACCCTCCAATCTGAACCGTCTGGCTTGCTGAAGAACACGGTCTCTCTCCTTGGCCCCAACTATGCCACCCACAACACCAGTGCAAAGATAGTCCATCACTAAGACATCATCATGAATGTCTCGCTAAACTGTACCAATATCTTCATTCTCTGGATCTGTGACCTCAATAACTCCTCCTGTATGCGCTGAGAGATACCACCAAAGCCTCTACAAATATACATAGAAAGGCCGATGCATGCCAACCTGGCACCATCTCCTCATCTGTCTCACCATGCCAACGTGCTCCGGTCTGATCCTGTTGGCTGGGACATGGGTTTCTACTCAACCCATTTGCATCACGGTTCACCACTCCAGGTCTATGAACAACCGTGAAATCATACTCCTATAAAATCAGAGCCCATTGTGCAAGCTTCCCTGAAAGCT
This sequence comes from Lunularia cruciata, assembly GCA_948567375.1. Lineage (NCBI taxonomy): Eukaryota > Viridiplantae > Streptophyta > Marchantiopsida > Lunulariales > Lunulariaceae > Lunularia > Lunularia cruciata. Next base: position 63,481,737 of record OX419758.1, read on the forward strand.
TGTCGGACTCCATCAACCACTTCAGCGGCTGATGATCAGTGATGAGAGTGAAGGGGTTACCAAATAGGTAACATCAAAAATGTGCTACTGCCCAAACTGCTGCCAAGCACTCTCCCTCATATGAACTATACTTTGCCTCCACTGAATTGTTGGAGCGACTAGCATAGGCCACCACAAACTCCTTCTCCTCATCATCATGCTGGGTGAGCACCGCTCCAAGCCCCAACATACTCCAATCAGTGTGAACCTGAAATGGTCGTCCCTTGATCGGTCTCCTCAAAATAGGAGCAGATGTCAACCTCTCCTTGAGCTCTACAAAAGCTCTCTCTTGCTCATCTCCCCAATACCACTCCTATGTAAGCTTGGTCAGCTTCATCAAGGCCTTGGCAATGGCACTAAATCCTCTAACATAGCGGCAATAGAAGTTTGCCAACCCAAGGAATGCTTGCACTCTGCTCACATCCGTAGGCCGAGGAATACGTGCAATAGCCTCCACCTTGGTCTGCTGAACACCAAGTCCTCCGGGGTAGATAGTGTGACCCAAATACTCAACCTGCTTGTGGAGGAACCTACACCTCCCAGGATGTAATTTGAGTCCATGAGATCTCAACCTCTCAAACACCTCCAACAACTGTCTCTCATGCTCCTCCACAGTAGTGCTATAAACCAAAATGTCATCAATATAGCACCGAGCAAAATCCAATCCAGCTAGGATCCTATCCATGACCCTCTGGAACTCAACATGAGCATTCTTTAACCCAAATGGTAAGAACCTCCACTGATATAACACATCCTTGCCGTGAGGATCAATAGCCCAGAATGTTGTCTTGGACTTATCCTCCTCCTTGATCGGCAACTGATGATATCCCGCTCGAAGATCCAAAGTACTAAAGACCTTTGCATGCCCAATCGCATCAAAAATCTCCTCCGGTGTAGGCATGGCATACCAATCAGCCTTGGTCTGTCGGTTGATAGGACGGTAATCTCCACACATCTGCCTATCTGTATAGTTGCCATGCATATCTTTCTTGGTTGGCATCACTGTCGCTGATGCATACTCTCCATGTGAAATCTCCACCAAACCAGCCTCAAAAAGGTCACTACTCCGACCCTGAATCAATGTCCTCTCCATCTCACTATATCAATAAGGACGTCGGAAAACAGGTGTGTTGCTAGTCTGCTCAATCTGTATACCAGGTCCCTTCAGAGCACCCAAATCCTTCATACTGAAGGCAAAAAAACTCATGTGACTCCTCAAGAACCTCCAAACCCTCTGTCTTTCCTCTCCAGTAAGCTTGGGTCCAAGATCTGGCTCCCAAGTATCCTCTGTAACTGTAGTAGGAGTGGAAGACGTACTAACTGACTGCTACATTGGGCCCTTGGGAGCAATAGTATCATGCTCCCGACCACTAGAGGTCCCAACCTCTGTGCAAAAAACTCCTTCCACTCTGGCTGCAAGCTCCACACGTCCTCTGGCTGCATCCTATGTGGACCAAGGGTGTAATCCAAGTAGCCCACGCTCACCTGGATAGACTCCAAGTAGACCACTCTCCTTAGTAGCTACCGGATGTGTCCCAAGAATACCATGTCCACTCGATCCATTGCCCCCAGCATGTGCCTGAATCGTCTCAATAGGCACAGGGCTCACAAGTGTCCGAGTGGTGATGCCTATCAAGCGCATCCTACGCTGCTCTGCCAAGCCAAGGCTCACAATCCAAGTCAAATAGTTCAGGTCCATAGCCTAACCTAACACCTGATGCCTAGATGCCTCTGACACTGTTGGAACAGTGGTAATACCGGTGCAAAAACCCATTGCCCGCTCTCTCTCATCAGCATTGGGTTCCACCAACTGCTATAACTGTGAGTCCCAAACAAGTCCAGGTCCTCCCTCTTGAAAAGCATGAGAGCTTGGGAAACTCATGAGTGTGGGAAATGCAGCTCTAGGCTGTCCAACTAGGTTCACCACTGCCATAGGTGACCTATCAGCCACTACCACTGTTTGAGACTGACGCCCAACATCCAAGATACCATCAACAAGGATGCGGTCAAGTCGTTGAATCCCATCATAAGCGCGCTATAGAACCTCTCTGGGTAAGAGGTTCGTCCACCAAAGACAAAGACGATGAGCCCGTGATCCCACTCTGGCTGCATCTAACAATACAGCAGGTCCCATCCAAGAATGGACCTAATGTGTACTCACCACCACTCTAGTGCGAGAATCACCCATCAAAGGCACGTTCTCCAAAAGGTAAGCTGGAGAAACGGACTGATGAACCTGGAGATATCATAGTATCCGTAACATCTCCCAAAACACACTAGAACAAGGATCCTAAAGACCCAAACCGCGGCCCGTACATGTATGTCCCTGACGTGGCCATCCAAAAATCACCAAGTGAATAGGCCCATGTCTCTCTAGGTCATGCGCCCCTAGTAAGGAAATGTCTCCTGGTAAGGCCTTCTGGTAACCTCTGACTGCTGACATCGGTAATAACTCCGGATACCGATAAGCCAAGTGTGCCACATGATGTAGAGAGACTTGCCTAGCAGTCTCATCTCTCTCTACATACAAGTACCTCTGTACTCGGATACCCACCTGTAACACCGCAACTAGTCCGGTGCTGATCCCACCAAACAACTCCAATAGGCATATCCTCTCTACTGGATATTGCCAAGCAATGAGTGTGGTATCCAGAGGTGTCAAAGCAATCGCCTCCGGAGGCTCATCCTCACACTCATCTCCTGATGGTACAAAGGTTCCACTCCAAGCCGGTTGCACCAACTGATCTGCATATTGCTACAATGCCTCCTCTGAACTCCACAATGGAACATCCAAGGTGGATGGAACAATCTCACTCGTACTCCAAAGCCGAGTGATCTCCTCTGGTACTGGAGTATCCTCTACATGGGCATTCCCCTCCAACAAGTCACCAGGCCAAGTAACTTCACCGCTGAAAGCTAAAACTGATGCTGCCATGGTCCCGGATTGTAGTGAGCTAAGACTACCACTATTGAAGCGTACTAGTAGGCGACATACCCGTCCCTCACCAGACTGCCAACCAGGTCTATAAGAGGTTGTCTCCTCCCAATAGTCAATGCTAAAACCCAGGGGGTATAATACTGCTCCCCCAACTAGCACATCATATGACTCAGCTATCGTCGCAATAGCTTGAGCTCTCACCACCAAGCTATCAATCGGATGACCAGGCTGAACCTGGACAACAAGCTCTCCACGTGTGATGTACTATGTCGAACCACCACCAAGAGATGTTTGGATCTGAAATGGACACCTTTCCACATCGGTCTTTTGTAACTCGAGACCGACAACTGCAGCCTTCCCCAACATAAGGGGCTGCGCACCAAAGTCTAACAAGACTCTCTGTGGTGTATAGACCTTCCTTGAAGGTCCCACCAAACAAAAGATATCCCTCTGGTTATCCAATAGGACAACACCAGGTGTAAACCACGCTCTCTCAAAGGCCGGTCTAGCTGGCAACTCCTCCAGTCTAGCTGCTGCTGCCTGCCATAAACCACTGGTCACTGAACGGATCCCATGCTCCTCAACCAAGTCAGCTCCACTACCAATCACCTCTGCTCTAGTAGTAGGAACTGCACCATCCCTACTCTCACACAATGTGGCAGCCAACCGGAATACTGGGCTGGGTCAACTCCCAATGTAAACATATCACTGGCTGAAAATAAAGGATGCCGCATAATCAGCTGAGCCACCCCCAACATCATGCCAGACTCAGTCTGTGTAGTAGCAGGTGGTTGACTAGCAGGTACTTCATCAGGTACTCCATCACCACCTACCACACCTGCACTGGGACGTCTAGGAACCATGGATGTCGTCTGCAATGCCTCAGATAGCATGAAAGACTGAGGAAGTCTAACCTGTCTCCCAACCTCTCCTCTCTGTGGGTCCAACTCCACTGATGCTCCTCTAGGCTCTAGAGCACATACTGCACTCCTAGTCACAGCTGCAGATGCATCCACCTGTGCTGCTCCGCACATGAAGTCCAAAGCATCTCTATCACCAACATATGAGGTGGAAGCCTCAGCACCCGAATCTGATCTCCTCTGAGCAATAGCCATACTAGCCAATCTCTGCTCCAACTGCTCAATCCGAGTAGCCATAGCTGTGTCAGAAGTAAGTGCAGGTACTGCACCCCTACTAGGTGTAGATCCTCTACCACCACCTCCACCACCACCTCCACCACCTCGTCCTCCATGAATTGGAGCTCCTCTACTACCTGCCATAGCAGCCCTACCACTCTGTAACTTTGGGTGTAGGTCAAAACACCGTTCACTAGTGTGACCAAATCTGTGGCAGTGCTCACATTGCCTCTGTGCTGGCTGTGATGCACTAGAGGTATCAGGTCCGCTGCCCTGAGTACACTCTCTCCTATGGTGAGGTCCACCACAAGTCCAACAAGCAACACCACCACTCACTAGCTGCTGCTGACCCGAAAATGAGGGTAAGGGTCTAACTCCACTAGGCCCTCCACTCACTCTATAGGATCTGGGCTATCCACCCTGTCCTTGAAAACCAACTAGGCGTGGTGCACTCTGCTGCACTCTAGAAGAGGTCACAGCCGTGGATGAGGTCTCCCTACTAAATCCAGATGTCACCACTCTCTCTTCCACCATATTGAGCTCAATACGCTCAGCCAAACCAAAGACTACTGCCAAAGTGGGCGAAGTAGCTTGCAACAACGTAGCATCACGAACTCTACGTTGCAACTCCATGTCTAGTATCCCATACCAAAACTGGACTGCCTGGATCTCATTAACTCCCTGAGTGAAAGTGATCAGCCACCTCATGCAAGTGTATGCCTTGCGTAGGCTCTCTCCAGCCTTCCGCTGGAACTCCTGCAAGCTCCTCAGCTTGTCAGTCCGCACTCCTTGGTAGTTCTGACTCAAACATAGGAAGAACTCCACCATGGGATTAAACCCCGGTATCACACCACCTCCTGCAGCGGTACCTGCACTAGTAGTAGCACTATCTCCAGCTAGTGCACCTCCACTAGCTCCACCAACACTACTCGAGCTAGAACTTGTGGGTACAGCTGATTTACTTCTGGCCACCGAGCCTGAAGTGATGGAGACATAGTGTGGAGAGCAATATTGTCTCCATAACTCAATCTCCTCCAAATGAGCTCTCCTGAACTCATGGTAATCATCCATCGGCGGACCCTCCAGATGCTAAAACAACCCCTTCCATGACAAGAGGGTGTAAACAAAGTCGGGTTCCGCATCTGCTGCAGATCACACCAACTATCGAAATCCTAGATGAAGTCATCTAACTCAATGGTACCCATTGTACCAGAGTAACGCCTAGGACCTTTGGAGGCCCCATAAATCTCATCCATGTTCCACAACAACGGTGCGGACACACCAAGTGCACTCTCAACTGAATCAGCACTTGTGTCGAACTCCAACTCAGAGTCAATCTCCTCCCTCACTAGGACCTGAGATACAGGCTGATACCGAGCACCACTCCGAGTAAACCCATTGCATACTGCAGGGCTAACTCCTCTGGAATCTCCAAAGAACTCCGTCATGACCAAGTAATTGCAACAACAAACCCGAACCACCAACTGCAACCGCAAGTCGCAACCGCAAGTACTCCACCAAGTGACAATACCAACTAAGCACCACCCACTAATGTAACTCTAACCGAGATAACTACACTAGGGGAAAGGGCAACTTGTAAGCTGCCATCATAACATGCACTCTCACGGTCTGCAGGTCATCACTTCCTGCCTCACCGGAGAGAAACAAAAATAGTCTGACTGGTCATCACTCAAGCCTCACCACCGAGAGCACACCAGAGCACCAACGCTCAAAAGTTAGGGCACCTCACACAAACGTGGTACACAAACAGGAAGCAGAGAATGGAGAGGATCCAATCACAAGAAATCTAAACAAAAACCCTCCATCTCATAACACAACACGGGACTGACCCTGCCACCATTTGGCATTTGACATAAGAGCAGTTTGGATCTAAGTCCTAAGCTACCAGGATCGCCAAGAATGGGATCAAACTGCCTCTCCTAGCCAAAGCTACATGTGTATAGATAATAGTGGCGCAGTCACTTGGACAACAAGTGAGGGTGGACCAGTTGGCTAGGGCACTAGTCTAGGAACAAGAGATCTAGGGGTCAAACCCTGTTGCGCACAATCTAGCAAGAAAGGCAGATTTTGCCCACCAATGACCAAGATCTACTCTAAACTAGCTAGCCTCACGCCATCAAGTTGGCTTGCTGGCCCTTTGTAGCCTCTCATAGCCCATAGCCTTGTGCCTTGAAGCCTCTAAATGCCAAATGAGGCCTTTCTTGTTGCCACTTCAAACCTCCTCCAAAATTGGCGAAACTTCTCCAAATCTGTGAAAGTCCTCCAAACTAGCAAAAATCCTCCAAATCTGGCCAAAATCTGACATAAACCCCTAAAGATGGCTGTCCACCAAATCCCCCACTAACTTTCCACTCGAGCCAAATTGACAAAACGGGTTTTTCCAAATCACAATTTCATGAGAAGAGCTTCCCAACTCCACCTTCAATTTGACTTTCTGAGCCCAACTCGCATAAGATTGGTCCTGCCTTCACCTCCTAAGCTCAAAATCATAACACTGCTTGAAAATTGCTCCTTCTTTGCTCAAAATTTGGCCAGCGCTTCCGCACACCGTCCTCCTAACTGCCAAATCTGCATCACTTGAACGAGCTTTTGCACACTAGGGAAACACAAAACTTGAATCGAGCTACCACGATCCACCGAGCTTGGAGATACCACCAACACTCAACGTTCTTGCACCCGATTTCCCCCTGACCTCACTTCTCTGATATAATCAGATTGCTTAACACTCTCAACTCAACTCAACTCAGATCAGTACTTGATCTGTCACTCTATAAACTGCCAACAATTGGGCACTGATTACAGTCAAGCCACACCCACTCAAGCATAGAGAATCCAGGTGATGCTCGCCGGCCTCTGTCCACCATAGCCAAAACTATACCCCCTAGACTTGAGCTAGCATTGAAACCCTAATGGTCCCGCTGATGGCACACTTGACGGTGCAAATGGTGCAAAGTGATGGTGGGCCCCACCATGAAGTCAGTACCCCGAACACCAAATCTGACTGTTGGAAAGTAGTCCCTGAGAAACTGCTAAAATAACTCTAACTACTATCATTGGAACTCTAGTGTCCGAGCAGCTAGATGTGGAACTACAAATGGCGTGACAAAGTCCATGACTTACCAATCGCTGGTCATGTGGGTATGGACAAGACCTTGGGTACCCTCCAATGCCAATGGTAGTGGCCTAACATGGCACAAGACTTTTTAGAGTTTGTTTGATTGTGTGAGAGCTGCCAACGTAAGAAAGCTAGCAACCAAAAACTAAGTGGACTCCTTCAACCACTCCCCATTCCATCTGCTTGATGGCAATATATGAGCTTGGATCTCATCACATCTTTACCCAAGACAAAGTAAAGTCATATAGCGATAGTGGTGTTTGTGGATAAGCTTAGTAAGCAAATCCATTTGGCACTAACCTTTGATACCTTGGATGCTCAAACATTGGCATAGATTTTGATATTATCATCAAACATCATGGGATACCTTGTGTACTCATCTTTGATCGTGATCCTTGATTCACTAGAAAATTTTGGCAAGCACTTTTCTAGATACTCAACACCAAGCTTTCTTTGTCCATGGCCTATCATCCTTAAATTGATGGAAAAATTGAATGTGCAAATTGTACCTTGGAGGATATGTTTCATGCCTTCATCAATGTTCACCATACCAATTATGTCTTGCACTTTCTAAGTTTGCATATAAAACTTCCAAACAAGCAAGCACTAGATTCTCTCTTTTCTTCCTTAATTTTGGCCAAGATCCACTTAGTCCAGATTCCTTTCTTGCTCCTCCTCTACTTCATGTCCCTCATACTTCCACCTTCTTGACCACCATATCTCAATCCCTCCAACAAGCCAAATCTCATCTTGTTGTTGCTCAAAATCATCAAAAATAATATGCATACTACCATCGTTATGATCTTACCTTTCAAGTTGGTGATAAGATCACACTGTTGTCTAGTAACCTACCCCCTCCTACTTGATACCCCAAGTCCGTAAACTTGCTCCTAATAGGATAGGACCTTTTGATATCACCCAAATCATTTCTCTTGTTGCTTATCAACTTGCCTTGCCTTGCAAATGCACATCCTCTTGTCTTTCATATTTCCAAGTTGAAACCCTTTGTTCTTAATCCATATTCTTTTTCCTCTTGTGTCCAACCTCCTCCTCCTCCCATCCCTATCTTTGATCATGAAGAGTATGAAGTTGATCATATCCTTGCATGTCACCACATTCAACAAGGTTTTTGACAACATACAAAGTACAAAGTCCTCTAGAAAGAGTATCCCTTTCATGATGCCACTTGGGAGCCCCTTTCTCATTTGCAAAATGTGAAACATCTATCCAGGAGTTTGAAGCTTCAATAGTGATGAGGATGTTACCAACTAACGGTAGAGGAATATGTAACAATATGGAGTTTAGCAATGAAGTTTCAGCTCAAGGCTAACACATAGCAAAGGGGCTAAATTAGCCTAGAGTATTCTAGAAGTATCTAGGAAGCTACTTGCTACCCTCCCAAGTAGGCTAACATGCATTCCAAGTGGCGACTTCTAGGAAGAAGCTTCTTGGGAAGTTTCCTTGCTAGCTTAGCTTGCACCCCAAGTAGGTAGTTTCTAAAATTTGCTAACTAGCTTAGCTTGCACACCAAGTAGACAGCTTCTAGAAGGAAGTTTCTTGAGAAGTTTCATGATTAACTTGGCTTGCACTCCAAGAAGCGGCTCAAGGAAGCTTCTTGAGAAGCTTCTCAAGAGCTTTGTATACTCTCTATAAATACCAAAGCTAAAGCTCATGCTAGGCATTTGGAATTTACCACACACTCAAGTGTCTCAATATGATCTTCCATTCTCTTATTTTTCTCCTTGGTCTTGGTCTTTTATACCTACAATAGATGGAGAAATCCATTTTAGCAAAAAGGGATCATACTTCATCAATGAATAGGTGATGATATATGATGTTAAATGCCACATCATCCATGTTGCAAGAGGTAAAGGAAGGAATGGTGTTTTGAATGTGTGATAGTTCATTCAATTGTGTTGACCTTAGATGGAGTAAATGGTATGAATTGCAGATAGTTAATTTACTTGTGGTAGCTAAGCTTGCATTTTGCTTCTTGTGATAGTCAATGACAGTGGAATCTCAACAAAGAGCATTCGACAACCCTCAATAAATTCAAATTCTTTTTCCCTAACTCAAGAAATTATGGCTTCCTGACCCTGACTAATTTCTACCTTATTGAAACTTCAACACTCATTGCTCTAGCTTTGATTTTTATCTACAATAGCCAAGATATTTTGGATAATTCTATGATTCACTCCATGCTCTTTGGCTAAGTTCCACATCAAGGTTTTCTTGACATTTTCTTGCTCTTGTTGAGCTTCTCTAGAATCTTGAGACATTATGCATCATTCAGGTGGTGCCTTATCATCTCTTGCATTTCTAAATGCCTCCAATCTCTCCAAGAGCCATATCCAAAAGTTGCATACTTTAGTGCTAAGCTTTTCACATTTCATTTCTAATATAGCTTTCTCTAAGAGCCATATCAAAAGGATCCACCTAAAATCTGCAACTTTTGGATAAATCCACATTGAAGTCCATAGATCAAGGTGCAGACTTATTCACTAGCTTATTATGGACACACAAATCTCAAAATAAAAATAGGAGGAATAGGGTTTAGGAGAGAGTTTGAAATCAAAGTTAGAAGGCTAGACAAATTGATCAAATTTAGAAATTGAAGGAGATCAAAGTGGAGGGGATATTCCAAAGAGAGAGGTCAAAAGATAAATCTCTTAGGTTTTGGAGAGAAATTTTGCAAAGAGAAAAATTTCACAAAGATAAATTTTGCAAGAGAAAGAGAAAAATTCAAGATAAGATTAAAAACCTCAAAGAAATTCACAAAGAAGGAGAAGCAATTCAAAACTTTAGAGAAATTCAGAGGAAAAGAAGTTCAAAAATTGAGAGAACTTTCCGGAGTAATTTTACATGAGGATGAGTTTGAAGCCTAAGAACTCATTTACGTTTTGAAATTTAGAGAGAGCTCATGGGACTTTTTGAGAGAATGTTAGATACAGTAGAGATTCTAGATCACTAGGAGAAAAGGGATGTTTAAAGATATTAAAGAAGGCACTTGGCTGATTGGATATAACCATATGCAGATGGCATGACCGATGTAAAATAGTGTTGGCAAGACAAGAGTCAGATTTGGAACTCAATCAAAGTAATTTGTGATCTTGGCTCTCTTGGATTAAAACTGAGCATTGGCTTAAAATACCCTTCTCTCAAGGTGAGTTATAAATTGTGAGTTCATATTTATCTTCAATTCCATTTTTTTTTTCTTTAATTCCCTTGTCAATTCAATTCATTCAAGAGATCTTTGTTCATGAGGGTGGGGGATTTTGAGGAGGACCATAAGGATGAAGAAGAATGCAAGTGAGAGTAGAGTATTTGTATTTTAGTTCACTCATTTAAAGAAATTAACTCCCTTAAGTTTTGGACGGTTTGAAATGAGAACTTTGATTAAAATATACTCTCTTAAGTTTTAGATGGTTTATATTGAGCACTTTGAGTTTATATTGATTTTTATTTGTGCACAGGTCACCATCCTCTTGTTCCTTTAGAGGATCTTTCTCCCATTCTTTAGATTAAGAGTGCATTGCTTTAGATGGTGGAGTAGTGCAAGGAGTTGAGTTCTTTATCCATGATCAATTTAGGGTTTGATAGGAAGCCATCATCTCTTGGGCCAAGAGAGGGAGAGAATGAGGGAAGTGAGCCTTAATAAAGAGAGAAAATCTTATTCTTGAGAGAGAGCATTCTTTAGCTGAGCAAGAAGATCACATCATTATTACAAAAGAAAAAAGAGAAAAGGTGACCGCGTAGGAAAAAGGAAGGATGGGAAGACCCCATCAAGCCATACAAGGGAGAGACAAAATAGACTAAAGCATATATATTGGGAAAGTTAGATAGTCTCATGTCACATCAAGAGCTTATTGTTGAGGTTTGAGGAAGAATGAGGACATTTACTCTCAAGAGTTTACTATTACAAAAGAGATGTTAGATGAGGCATGGAGAGCTTCTAAGGATTCATACGAGATGGAGATAGTTGTACAAATGCAAAGTCAGGCCAACCTTATATAACTTGCCATTCATAGGATTCAGATCACTAGCATATGAAGTGTCCTTTGTGGGAATCAGACAAACAATATAGCAAGTGTCCCCCAACTCTAATAGAGAGTCTAGAGAGTGTCACTCATGGGCCTATGGGTGGGCCCAGTGTTATTACACCTAATATAGACATTATTGCTTGGAGACCGTGAGTATCAAATGATCTTGCACCGTCATCCACTTTTAGACATATGATAGAGGAGATTGAATGGCTCAAGCAAAGGAGTATGAAACTATTCTATGACCTTTTTAGAGTAAGAATGTTAAGAGATCAGATGAGTTTTTCTAGAGTGTTCATTCTGTGGATCATTTTTGCTCATGAGAGGCACATAAATTCTTTTTTTTAGATCTTTATTATCTTGTGGATATGATGTGGGATATGAGTCCTTGCTCTTCTCAATGTAGGAACTTGGTCTAGGAGTTAGGGTAATCACACTATAAAGGTAATAGTACATTTATGTATAAACCACAATCTAGAGTTATAGAGTTTATGTAGTATTGTCTGACTTAGTTTGAGGTTATCATTTGGATGGATAGCACAAGGATAGAAGTAGAATATCTCCTTAGATTCATGTGGGATGAGGGTTTACTATTTGAGTATATGAACATATGGTGCACCTCATGGTCTTACTTGATGTCCAATATGGGTATTGAGATAGGTGGAGAGGTTCCACCTATAGATATTATAGTGCATTCATTGCCTTAGGTATCTACCTTCAAGATTTATTGATAGTTGAAAGTGCATTCTTCCCATATTGTAGTAACAATCTTCATGGTGTTATCCATCCTTTGGTATTTACTCCATATCTTACTAGGGAAAAAATGACCTCAATTCAGATAGTCAAATTATTGTACTTCTTTTAAGTACATTGATAACTATTATTTTAGCTTTATAGCTAGGAGAAGAGTTATATCAATAAAAAATTGTAATATTAAAAAAAGACCAGGCCAGTAGTTAAATATTGGCTAGGTTCTTTAGTATTAAATACGAGAGTAGGAGAGTTATATACCTCCTCATGGGACCTCTTGAGACCTCCATTGGATAGATTTTGAGATAACACATGCTCAAATATTGCCTTCCTCATAAGAGAGTCGAGCTCCAATCATCTTAGGGATTATATTGTGGATCTATATGACAATTTAGCTAGATCTGTCTAGGATCTCCCCATGCGCCAAGATGAGTGGGATTGGATGTAGAGATATAGTCCAATGTAGATACATTGATGATGCACTAAGCTTTAAACGCTTTGATGATGCACTAGAGTGCATTAGAGTAGAGCGTACGTACACTCAAGAGAATACCCTAGATAGATACTTGCTAGATCACTACTCTACCATATCTCTTATGGGTTATGATCACTTATACATTTTAGCACACTCTTTGCACATACTTTTTTATATATATTTTTTTCACCCATTTTATCACTTGTAAAAGTTTAAATTGTTGAACCTTGTGAACATAGTTATGTAAGTGTTAAAACTTATAAATAAACTCAAACTTGTGATGATGTACAAAACTTGTACACTTATACTCTATATCAATGTTATTTTCAAAACTTGTGAATATATTATATTGATGTTATACCTCCAAAACTTGTGAATATGGTTAAAACTTGTGTACTTATATCTTGTATTGATGTTGATGCTCCTAAACTTAATGATAAATTTTAAACAAGTGTGAAACCTTATATAAAGGTGTGTATTAATACTAGTGTGAGGACTTAGTAAAAACTATATTCTATATTGATGTTGATTACTGTGAACTTAGTCACAACTTATATACAAGTGTGAAACTTTGTATAAAGGTGTGTATTTATGTTAGTGTGAGGAATTAGTCTATAAAAGTATGAGGCACTTGAGGGAAAGATGCAAATAAATGTGCTTGCAATTGCACATGGCAAGCAAGCTCTTTTGATGGACAACCAAGCTTTGCGCAAGCAAGGACCACTATAGCCAACCAAGCCTTGCATGATAGGTGAGCAATGCCCAAACCCAATCAACCAAGACCAAAACCCAACCCAACCAACCCATGTGAAGTTGATAGCATTCATCATTTAAATGCATTTAAATGCTTTACTTATATCTTTGCATCAATTACAAAAATTTTCAATGATATCATATGTACATTGTGTAACTCACACATTAACATGTTACAAAAAGAATCACTATCATGTGTACTAGAACTATAAGGGACAGATCAATACTAGATCTAATAGCCAGATGTGCATCAAATTTTCACAATAACATCATAATGCTCTTGATTTCTTAAGTGGTTTTCCTTTGCTTGACTAATTCTAGGGTCATGGAGAAAATGCTTCAATTTTTCATTCCTCTCCTTAAATCTGAACTTCTATGCTTTTACTCTCTACTCTACTTCCATTTTAATTCTCAATTTCTATATCTTGGGCATCTTTGGAGCATTGATCTCTACAAGTTTACACCTCTTCTTGACCTCCAAATAATCACTTCTCAATTAAGTATGGCTTGCTAAGTCTTGAGTAAAAGAGGATAATATAAGGATAATTTAGGATTCCCTTTGGAAGACTTCCTCCTCTTATAAGATTTTCCCTCTTGCTCCTTTTCTCCTTTGTCTTGTGCTCTTGTTGGAAGTTCATCTTGGCCTCTTGGAATTTCCTTATTTGCTCTTGTAACAAAGAGAACACCCTCCTTAAACTCCTCTAAACCTTGACTAAACTTCTCCTTATCTTCTTCTTGCATGCTAGGAATTGTGAATGGTATGGAATGGGAAGGACTAAATGAGATATTATGAGCCTTGGAAGTCCTTGATAGAGGAATGACTTCTTCTATTTTTTCCTTTTCCTCTTTAGGGTTTAGGGTTTAGGGTTTTAGGGTTAAAAATCTACCTCCCATTTCATTCTCTTTGTTGACCATTTAGAAAGGTTTATTTCACTCTCCATCCCCATGCTTACAAGGGAAGGTGGAAAATTTTTTGCTCTACCCACAAACAAAGCATCCATTGTGTCAAAATGAGGATAAAAGAAATTCAAATTTTGCTCTATTGTAGTCAATCCTTGCTTAATTTCCTTCTTTGTATGACCTCACCTACGTATTTATCCTTCCGATCCCTACCTTATTTATAAGATTTCATATAACGGGTAAACCTTTCTTGCAATCTATCTCCATTCATGCACCTTGGAAACACTTTCTCAAATCTCAAAGAAATGTTGCCATGTAGCTTAATGTTGTACTGTTTTTCAGTGGACTTTTTGCAAGTGCCTCCATGGATGTACTTAAAATGCTTGGGATACTCAAAATTTCAATGATCTAAGAATAATGATAGCAAACCATTTTGAATATATCTTTATTGCAATTTGCTTTGCTCAAAGAGAAAGAAGGAGCCAAGATAGTGCTCCTTCAACACCATTTCCAAAAAATCTTGAAATACAATACTCTTTATTGCTATTGTGGAGGGACCTACGAATGTGGGAATTGAATTGGGATTACATAATAACCTTGTCAAAATAGGAGTTGAATTGAGAGAGTGAGAGTGGAATAGGAGGATGTGTGTCCTTTGACATTATATCTTCCATGTTCTTGAAACTCAATTCTAAGTTCTTCAAAGATGTGTACAAGGAATTTCTTGAAGTTTGGCACACTATCTCAACAAATTTCTTCAAGTCAATATACTATAGAGAGAGGTTTTCTTTGTGAGGTTGGCACCCTTATACTAATGTTCAAATCTTTATCATAGAATGAGAAATGCTTATATCTAGTTTTTGTTTCTAAGAACATGGCACCCTTTGAATCAAATCTCCCTTTTCCACCTCTTCACAACCACAAACTCATCTTTGGAGGAGGTATTGAAATGTTAGGTTTCAAATTTAGAATCTATGGACTTGCAATACAAGGCAAGTTGTGGCACTACACTTAATCTGCTAGTGATTGCTCTATGATAGATCTTACCCAACTATGTATAATCCCTTGATTGAGCAAGTTTGAATGAAGACTAGAACAACATTGAATAAGATCTCTCATAGAGCGGTCCGGTGATTGATAAGGAGAAATACTAAGAGGTTTCAAAAATATAAATTATGGGATCTGTATGGTTATGGGTAATTTATGTAAAGTTTTATACAAGATCTCATAAAGAAAAATTGCCAATAAATAAACATGCCATTGAAAGAGTTGATGAGAGGTTGGGCCATTTTATTTTTTAGGGGAGCTTGGATTAGGGGTTTTATGCAAAGGATCAGGCAAGTATATCAAATAATCCGCATTTGGTAGTGAAAGTGCTACAAGGTCCATGAATGGAGAGTAAGATCTATCATAAAGCAATCATTGACTGCTCTATGATTGATTCTTACTCAACGTTGTTCTAGTCTTCATTCAAACCTGCTCAATCAAGGAATTAATATGTAGCTCTAGACAGATTATGGACTATATGATGATCACATTACATGTTCCTATGTGGTATCACATGATATTCTCTATCTAAATCCCATTCTTATTCCTATTACTCCCATGATGGTGTCTTTGCTATACTAGAGGAAGACGGTGTTAGGTACAGAGAGGTGGCTACTAAATTTCATAGATTCCAAGTGAGGGATTGGGCTACCCTATTGGAGGAGTCTATACAAGTTGCACATCATAAAAGACAAGTTCAACCACAAGATACTAAAGATTCCACTTGATTATGACGGTGTAGGATGTTGAGTCAATTGGGAGAGTATAGTAGAGCAATGCAAGCCCTACACCCTATGTCTATGGCTAGTCCCATTGATGAGACTATCTCCTCCTTATGCTTATTATATCTTGTGCAAGAGAGGGAGTACCACTAGAGGTCTTAGACTATCAGCTTGTGCAGCTTTTATGTCTTGATAGACCACTTTTTGCATAGGTATTGTGCATTTCTCCAATCCTCTCCTTAGGAGGTTTCCCAATTATGGCATATGAGCATCTTAGAGATTGCTTCTAGCCTTATGCTCACTCTAGTGGTTTTACCAAGCTCTTTCAAGTGGTTGCCATTGTAGCAAGGGGAGAGATTCCTACGTTAGTAGTCAAGTGTTTGGTGCTAGTTGACTTCTTGCAATGGAGAAATTCATAGGAGGCATTAGATGGATTGCTATTGGGGATTTCTTTTTGCATTTGGTTAGCCATACCATTGTCCTTTAACACTGTTCTTATTTCCAATAACACCTCAATCCACATTAGTTTGGAGTTGCTACACTTGGAGGTTGTGAGGCTATATCTCTAAGCATTGGAGCAGTCCTAGATATCCACTTGGCTAACCATTGACCTTCAACATCATTCTCACTTCCGATAGCACCTTAGTACACATCAACTTGAAGTTGCTACACTTGGAGGTTGTGAGGCTATATCTCTAAGCATCAAAGTAGTCTTAGATATCCACTCAAAGTGGGTTTTTCTTCAAATGGATGTTGAGAATGCTTTTAATAGCATTTTACATGCATACATATTCTTGGAGTGCCAATAGCATCAAAGGATTTTTGTCACATGCTTCATAGATGCAACCCTTGTGGAGGATATACTTCACATGAATGACCTCCTTCTATTAGGAGATCCATAGGTGGCATTTGGTATATTGTCCTCTAGTATTGTTCATAGACCTACCTACCTTCTTTGCGTAGTTCTCCCTTCTATGACCTTCTAATCACATATGAGAGCATTTGATAAGAGGATTATGGGTGTCTTTGGTGATATCATTGGACCAATGACATTTGATTGTGTAACCAAGGATTTGGCACATAGACAGATATCTCTACCAATCTTGCACGGAAGGGTAAGCCTTTTATCTATGGAGGAGAAAACACCTATACTATTTTTGGATAGTTTTGCTCTCTCTGCACATTTGCTTTCCTCCCATTTTGTAGTTGCTGATAGGCCAACCTTGGAGATATATGTGACCAAGGTGAAGGAGGGATCTTTTTCTCCAAGTGTTATTACAATAGACAAGAGATGGTATATCTCCACAAGCACAAGAAGACATTCCATCCTTTGCTTCCTTATTTTCAGATTTGACCAAAGATTTGTAGTCTTCCTTGATGAGGCCACAATTTCAGCATACATTACATTCTCTCTTAGTTGATGCATCCATTCCTCATGCTACTAGAGCATTTCTATGCTCTTGCTCTGGCAAGGGAATAGGCTCTTGGATCCTAGCTCAACCATACATTAGGGCATTCTGACTCACACCAAGTACTTTCTTTACAACAATGAGGTTCCACCTAGGTTTGGTCCACCCATCTACATCTTCATTACTCACTTGAGAGTGTGGTTCTACACTAGATCCAACAGTGGTCCATATGACACGGAGTCCTTTTGGAGAATAGAAGATAGGTCCCACAATACTACCAAGGATATAGTGTTTGCCATGGCACAAGAGAGTGGATACCTTGCTTGGAAGGAGCGTTGGTATGCCTTGCAGTTGACATGAGTTAGTGCAGGCTTACACTTGGTCCAAGATGACCAGGTGATAGTAGCAGATATTGTGGTTATGGATCGCACATGTGATGTAGTGCCGGAGGAGTGATCACCCATCATTCGGGATGGGCGGCGAGCAGAGCGGCAGTCGGCAAGGTCTCCAAGTATAGCGGTATGCAGCGAGTGCCCCTCTTTGTTCCTCTAGCCTTGGAGTTAGATAGAGAGATGGATGCAACATTTGGCACTTTTGGCAAGGAGGGTATATCATTCAAGACATCAGAGATATCACTATCATTCTCATATTTCATTACATATTCTAGGTAGCATGTATCCATTGCTCTATAGAGAGCATTGGCTGGTGCAATCCAGAGGAGAGCAATAACACTAGGTGATGCTTCTTCAGATATTTCCTGTTCTTTGTAGACCATACTCCTTGCATAGCTTAAATATTTAAGTACCGTAGGGCAGATTGCTCTTACCAATCCTATTGGGGTTTATCTCCGTTTTACCCCCTTTGGTGAGTTGGGATGTGAGGGGTTGTGGTTTTGCAGATATGGGGAGATACGGAGAGGAGCAGCATGTGTTACTATCATTATTCTTGTGCTAGCCATGGCTACACCTTCCCATGTGGGGTCGCCTAGAGCGGGTCGGGATACACCATGCCCGGTGTGTCACCGATGCTTTACCTCGCAAGGGGTAAAGACCCATGTGGGAAGGATGCACAAGGACTATGATTGGACCACTTGGGAGGCCCACGTGAGACGAGCGACCACATCATTAGTAGTGACACTTGAGATTACGCACGCTTTGTCTATACCTTTGTTGATCATTACAGGGATACCGATCAAGTCGTGGGAGTGGTTAGCTTCTCAGGCGGGTTTCATTTTGGGGTTATTTGAGACTAGTTTTCCATATCCACGTCTATTCCATAGGCTACTCCGCACACTCCATGATGAGGCTAGACAGGCTTTTTGCCTACCACTTGATCGTTTGGCACATGATCCCTTGGACGAGTTAGCATGGTTCCTATTCCTCCTACTCCCTCAATGGTGTCTTCGTTATGCTAGAGGGGGACGTGCGGGGCATAGAGAGGTGGCGGCTAGATTTTGTCAATTTCGAGCGGGGGATTGGGCAGCCCTTCGGGAGTAGTCTGTCAGGGCTACACGATTTAAGAGACAGGCATCACCATAGGATACCACAAATTCCACTCAATTATGACGATGTAGGATATTGGGTCAGGCGGGAGAGTTTAGTAGAGCAGCACAAGTGCTACATCCTTTGTCTATAGCAAGTCCTATTGATGAGACCATCTCTTCCCTATGCTCATTGCATCCAATAGCAATAGAAGGACTACCACTAGAGGTCTTAGATTATCAGACTGAGCAGCCTTTATGTCTGGATAGGTCGCTATTTGCACAAGCATTGTGCACTGCCCCTCGCCTTTCCTTGGGAGGCTTGTCAGGGATGGTTTATGAGCACTTTAGAGATTGCTTCCAGGCAGATGATCCTTCTAGTGGTTTTACCGAGTTGTTTCAGGTGGCTACAGCAGTAGCGAGAGGAGACATTCCTATGTTTATTAGTCGGGTGTTAGGTGCTAGTCGACTTCTCGCAATGGAGAAGGATACGGGAGGCATTAGACTGATTGCTATTGGAGAGATCTTTTTGCATTTGGTCAGTCGTACCATTGTCCTTCAAAATTATTCTCACTTTTGGCAGCATCTTAATCCACATTAGTTTGGAGTAGCTACACTTGGGGAATGTGAAGCTATATCTCTAGGCATTAGAGCACTCTTAGATATCCATCCAGAGTGGATGTTGAGAACGCTTTTAATAACGTCTCACGTGCATCCATCTTTAGAGAGCTTAGGGAGGCTGTGGATCCTTGGCGAGTCTCATTCCTTTTGTGCGGTCTTTCTATGGCTCTCTTGCTTCCCTTTACTACCAGCATGGTGGTTCACAAGAGGGAGTCACCGCCTTGGAGTCAGCTATTGGTACAAGTCAGGGAGATCCTTTGGGGGGGGCCCTTATTTGCTATGGCTCACTTTAGAGCTCTCTTATCTACTACTTTGGCCATGCCAGGTTGTGTATTTCCCTCCTTGGCAGATGATACACACATCATAGGCCCTGTAGATCAGATTAGGCAGGCCTTTGATTACTTGACTACCGAGCTACATCTAGTAGGCTTGAGAGTCAAGGTGTCAAAGTGTAGGGCATGGTCCCCTTTAGGTATCCCTCCCCACCTTGAGCTTCCAGAGGGGTGTATCACATCCACAGATGGACTTTGTGTTCTTGGAGTGCCAGTAGGATTGGAGG
The DNA here is from genome assembly GCA_948567375.1 of Lunularia cruciata. Classification (NCBI taxonomy): domain Eukaryota; kingdom Viridiplantae; phylum Streptophyta; class Marchantiopsida; order Lunulariales; family Lunulariaceae; genus Lunularia; species Lunularia cruciata. The sequence continues at coordinate 63,501,742 of OX419758.1, forward strand.
ATTTTACCACATGCTTCTTAGACGCTGCCCTTGCAGAGGATGTTCTCCATGTGGATGACCTTCCTTTACTAGGAGATCCGCAGGTGGCATTTGGTATACTCTCTTCCAATATTGCTTGTCGACCTTCCTACCTCATCCGTACAGTTCCCTCCTCACCGTCCTTCCTATCACGTCTAAAAGCATTTGATAGGAGGATTATGGGAGTCTTTGGTGATATTATTGGAGCATGGACTTTTGAGTATGTGATAGGAGATTTGGCACGTAGACATACGGCTCTACCAATCTCATGTGGTGGGGTTGGCTTGCTTTCTATGGAGGAGATGGCACCTATAATGTTCTTGGGTAGTTGGGCTCTCTCAGCACCCCTACTTTCCTCTCGTTTTGTGGTTGCTGATAGGCCGGTTTTGGAGACTTATGTGATAGAGGTGGAAGGAGGAGCCTTTTCTCTCCAGGTGTTATTGCGGCAGACGAGAGATAGTCTATCCCAATGAGCACGAGAGGGTTTTCCACCATTTGCTTTACTATCATCAAATTGGACTAGAGGTTTATAGTCTTCCTTGATGGAGCGACAATGTGACCATACGCTACATTCTCTCTTAGTTGACTCGTCCATTCCTCAGGCTACTAGAGCACATCTACGCTCTTGCTCCGGCAAGGGTGCAGGCTCGTGGATCCTAGCTCGACCGTGCATTAGGGCTTTCCGACTTGCACCGGCTACTTTCTCTACAGCGATGAGGTTTTGCCTAGGTTTGGTCCACCCATCTGCATCTTCACTACTCACTTGTGAGTGTGGTTCTACACTAGATGCAGCGGCGGTCCACATGACATGGTGTCCTTTTGGAGGACAGAGGATAGATACCCATGATGCCATTAGAGACATAGTGTTTGCTATGGCGCGAGAGAGTGGATACTTGGCTTGGAGAGAGCGTTCGTATGCTTTGCAAATGACACGTGTCAGGACAGACTTATACTTGGTCCGAGATGATCAGGTGACAGTAGCGGATGTCGTGGTCACAAACCCTACTCGGGATACAGTTTTGGAGGGAGTGATTACCCATCCCCCTGGATGGGCGGCGAGTGCAGCAGCAGGGCACAAGGTCTCCAAGTATAGGGGCATGCAGCGAGGTCACCTCTTTGTTCCTCTAGCCTTGGAGTTATATGGAGCAATGGACACGGCATTTGACACATTTGTCAAGGAGTGCGTGAGAGCTTATCATGTTAGGCGACAGGGGGTACCACTCTCACTCTCATACTTTGTAGTATATTTTAGACAGCGTGTGTCCATTGCTCTACTGAGGGCAGTGGCTGGTACAATCCATAGGAGAGCAATCACATTAGGGGATGTTTCTTCGGATGCTCAAGTTGTGTGTAGACCGTACGACTTGCATAGCTCGGATATCTTAGGTGCGGTAGGGCAGATTTCTCATACAGACTCTATTGGGGCTTAGCCCCATGTTACCTTTTTTGTCTCTCCCTTGTACGGCTTGATGGGGTCTTCCCATCCTTCATTTTTCCTACGCGGTCGCATTTCTTAAAAAAAGTTTCTTAAGCAGCTTGATGGGATCTTCCCGATCCATCTTGCTTTCACATGCGGTCTTGTTTCCTCTCTATATCCAATTTGGGTAATTTGCGAACCAAGGATACTCTTTCTTCTAATGGAATTGCATCGCTGTGAAGCACTTTCCTGCCACTACCGTACTGTAGTCAACCTACTCTGCCCACCTCACAGCCTTCAACACGCTCTACTTTGATGAATCTCTTGCTAGAGATTTTGGTTGTAACTACACAACTAATGAATGCGAAAGATGCTGCGTCTAAGCTGCTGATTACAGACAAACCCCATCCCCACCTTGGTGTAGCGTGTAACGACCAAGAACAACGTATGAACTGTCTTAATTACTTGTGAATGTAACGAACAGTTCTAGGGTAGAATTGGAGGAATCTGTTCTGTCCCGAGTCCCCACCCACTCCCAGCCTGCTGGAGTGGATGTGGATCAGAGAACCTTAACGCAGACCTCCTTACACGGCTTAGCCCCATTTTATCTCTTAGGTTTTATCTTGTTCGATTTGATGATGTCGTCCATTCTTCTTGTTATCCTATGTGTGTCGAGCTCTTCACTTATAGTAGTTTCTGACAACTCTCCATCCCCACGACAACATCTTACTTTATTTATCTGATATGAAAGTCTCATTTAGACCTGGACGTCACTCGAGGCCCACGACTGTACTGTGCCGAGCTAGTCCCACTACCAGTTTACCATATTTTCAATTGCACAGCTTACTGTACACCTCAACTACAAAGTAACACTGTAGTGATAAATTTCACCTGCACTCGACAAGCCACACCCAGCAGCAACCTCTCACGTGCCTTCCCTATTGTCTTCTCTCCTCGTCCACTGCTGCGAGGACATGGACATGGAGTGCAACCCTTGTCCCCCTTAACAGGAGATGAAGGAGTTCTCCGGATGGATTATACTACGTAGTCATTACATGTGAACTTTCAAATCCTTCGGTTTCTGTAGCATTAAAATGAAGATATCAACATTGAAGATGGATATCCATGAAATTCGGAGATCCCATGACCAGTTCTTGAAGGCAATGCTAAGTGTGGTAGACTCTACTGCAATTCGAAGGATCTTCACCTCAGAATAATCGTCTCCAACAAGGAAATACCTTGTATTGAAGGAATCACCAGCTTTTGCTGATGTTCAAAGTGAAAGTGAGTGTGTTGAGTTATACAATCATAGAGCATCTGCGCAAAGTCAATTACCAAGTTTTGAAGATGTGGTAAACTCGAATGTAATTGCATAGAATGTGTTCTACGCGGTTGCATTTTCCTTTTTATTTCATAGGATCCTCATCTTAGAAGTGAATGAATCGTAGAAGTCACTGTGATATTAAGTGAATTTCAAAATCACTTGCTTTAGTTTATGTGGAAGATTTGTAAATTCAGCAAGCAGCAAGCAAATTTTCTGCGTTCAGTTTAAGGGTGAGACTTTGACAAGGCACGATAGAATTACATACGGACAGCAACGTACAACCTGCCCTTTCCAGGACACGTAATAGCCTCCATACCATTTGTGCTGCACATTCAGATAGAGTTGTGACGCAACCCTATCTTCACACCCTCAAAACGTCAGGAATATTATGATATGCAAATCTTTCTATCTTCATGGCCACCAACTCTTTCTTACCGTGGGTCCACTCCAAAAGTTATTTGATAGCAAGAGAGAAGTCACGGATAGAAGATAGATCATGAGACGAATGATGTCTGCTTTGGGAAGTATCCCTTTGTATATGAATACACGGAGGCAATCATGTTAAACACAAAATATCATGTGGGGAAATCAAGGAGACTGGCTGAAGATAAATGACCAGCAAACAAAAATGTGACGCTAGATAATGATGGAAAAGGGAAAAGCTGGTCTCCTTTCTAAATGTCGTCATTGATAGAGTGTTGAATTGGACAAAACCCGAGAAAAATTCTTCACGTCGGTATTCTTCATAACTACCTGCCATCCATGGCTTCTATGTTATACAAGAGACCTTTCGATCAAAACAGAACGGAGAGCTCAATCTAAGGAATTATATATATATATATGTATTTATATTTATATATTTATATATTTATTGTTTATTCATCTGGCTGCGTCTAAGACTGTTCGCCCATCATGTAAAATGTCATGTGCATTCAAGTTTTCGTTAATATAGAAATTTGGTTGACAATGCCCTTGCAATTTATAAAGACTAGGTTGTCGGGGAAAGGAGTACTTGTGTATTCAAATCTTTACAACATTTGAAAGCGTACCTCGAGGTACACACTTAAGTATCTCTCACTACTTAGATTTGAAATCAATCTGGAATGGTTGCATGCTTCCGAATCTCGACAACTCACCGCACAATATGCTGTCTCTAGGACTGCATAATTTGATTCTATATGATTGATTGATCATTAAGAGCTACATCTTACAAAGCTCCCAGCTGAATAAGGGTAATGTGATAAGACCAATAGGGGTACTCAAAACGGCCAATCTCCTATACAGCAAAATACTGTCCTCAAATGTAGCGGGATGATGCATCTCATATAAATTTGTAGTGTCACAAACTTGTCCGGACAGCAAGTCTCCCACTGCAGTTGCACTATGTGCCAGTCGTGGGATTGGGTTGAAGGTTACACCAGATATAGTACACATTTCTAGAATTCTTGGCCTGTTCTGTATATCAGCTGTCAATTGACTTGTTACGGACGGTAAGGCAACTTCTCTCCGTCCGTGTTGGTGAGGGCGGAACACTTCTTTGCTCGGTCTTGAGAATAATCTATACATTGTACGACAAGAGGAGCTATCTACTCGTTTTTGCCAGGGTGATATGGTAGCTGATGTGGTACAGTCTCGTTTAGAATACATAGAGTGTCTGCTGGGAGCCGTGCGGAGTGCTGAAGCAAGGAATGTGCTGGCAAATCAGAGTCGTACGACGTATTTGTGAGCAATATTTGGTTCGAAATAACTGGAGTTGATCAGTTGTAGAATTCTCCTCGTGTGTGGAGACTGAGATTCCCATGATCGATTCTATAGCATCCAGGTATCTCAGTCAGTATACTGACTGAGATACCCTTGACAGCCAGCATTTGTCGTCACTTCCATCATTTCATATACATGCACATTTCGGTATACGCTACACGGCTATAATCTTATACGAGATTCGATCGAAGTATGTTAAGTAGAATTTGGAGAGAACAAATCAGATGATCGTATGGAACGGAAAAGCCTGATCACCAGGACATGCGTTGCTTGTGGTGTAGGAAACGAATTGGTACGTTCTGCCCTAAACTTAGTTTCTCCTGCACCTGGTTAACTCAGGAGTCCCCGAAGGCAAAGGCATCAAACACAACTGAGGTTCCACCTCGTTCCAGGCGAGGCGGTTGCAGATAAGACAGATATCTTCTTATTGATGGTTTACACCAAGCCGGCATAAAGAGTCGGAGAAAGTACCATTGCAATCCACCAATCCCGATCCGTGGATAAAGATTGGGGTGGGCAGGAAGTCTGAACTATAGCCCCAAATACACCTGATAGCTAGAGAACTGGGTATGTATAGTCATTGCAGCCTTCCGATTCAGATAATTCTGCTTACGAAATGTTTGTCAAGGAGAATACTTTTATGCGCCGAGTTGAAGATGTGTGCTCTGCGACAGATATGCATGCCTTGAAAAACTGGAAGCATTTTGCCTTCTTTCGACTGGTCTTCCATGAATTTGGATCTTATCTGGGAGGGCTTCGTCCTGTTTTGAACTGCCCTTTCGCTCGGTATTCGGCGGGGCAGGCCAAATGATGGGCAGCACGTTGAATGAAATCTATCTAACAGTAGAGTCTCCTTTAAGATTTAAAAGAAGGTTGAAGTAACGTAAACTCGTCCTCGGTTAAAACAATCCATTAGCAGAACCGGAACAATGAATTGTAGTTTTGGTATAAGGTAATGAAGTTTGGAAGAGCCATAGGCCTTCCCGAAGTGCAGTGGTACCGTCCAAACTCTCTGAATTTGTCGAACCACTTACATGCATATTAGGCACATACCAGCACACATCAAACACACAAGCCCAAACTACTGACACTGCGTTCGACACCTTTGCGGCTTCCACTTGCCACAGCATGCCGTTCAGTTGTCTGGACCTTGGACAGATCGACGTGCACTCCGTTGCCTTCACTGTAACTCCAGAGCTACGATCCTAGCACTATAGGAGCAACGACAAATTGCGGGGAACGGTCTAAAGCTAAAATGGTGATGTTCTTTCTCCGTTATGATCCTTGATACTAGCACTACAACAAACTTAGATTCAAGGACAGTAGTGGAAGAGAGAAGAGCGGCGTAGTAGCGATATGTGTGTTCTCGAGAATCTGAACTGGTACTCTCGTTGAGGGAAGAACAAACGGGCTGATAACAGAAATTGGATGAGCTTACGGGAAAGACGGCCATGCAGGAAGACACCCATGCGGACCCCGATCTTCCAGGCTATGTAGAACCGGGAGTTACAGATTAATATGGTGAGCTGAGCTGGGAGAATCTAACTCACAACGATGGCTGCCGTAGAGCAGCACTACAGTTTCACTTTTCAAGTGGTCTCGAATCTCAGTTCATACTCCCACTTTTAGTTCTTTAGTTGCATGGCGGAGTATAGGTCGCCACATGGGAGAATCATTGATCCGAGCATCCTTCGAACCCAAAAGCATCCATCCGTTCTCCATTGGCGAAACTGCTTCGGGCCCACCGAGCTTCTATGACATCCAACTGTCGAAGTGGTCTCTTTACCTTTGCTCATGCAAGGTGAGATCTTTCATCGTGTCGATTTTAGGTGGGCCCAGAAAAGTTACTTTTCTCTCTATTTCCAATACTCTCAACTGTGCCAGTCGCAGAGTACTGATAATCACTCAAAGTGAAATCCGGCACTATTTCTTCCTGGACACAGGTGATTGTCTATGGGACGATACAGGAGTGATGTCAGTGATCAGTACGACCACAAAGGATGAGTTGGTTCTCTCCAGCTACTTTCACTAGCACTGCAAATCGCCGACTCTGATTCTTTCCTTTGACAGTCATCTTGCTGTCTCCTTTGATTCCTACTCGGGAATCTCGTGAATGATTGATTTCACAAACATTAGTGCAGAACTTTCCACACGGCCCTCGCAGTGCCACTTTCGATAGCTGTAAGTTCTGGAAACAATTGAGAGACGTTTCACTCTTTCAAGCTATGCTGCTTGCAAAACAACACATCTCCTTCTTCTCTGCTGGCAACGAACAAACATTACCTGAGTGGGTGATGATCCGTTCTGTCAGCTTCATTCTATTCAGTCTTCGTGTGTTGATGGAAAGAATTGTCACAAGGAGCATACCTAACCTCTCCGCTATGCGTCGGACCTCTGGCTGCGGGAAATGGAATTCAGCACACGTTTCAACACTAGCCGAGCATCCCCGTTAACTTTGATTGGATTTAAATTCAAGGTATTTCCTTTCAGTGCCCCTTGACATCTTTGGTCCATGTGCAGTAGTAAGAGCCAAGAATCCAACATCCTTCTGGCCGTCGGGTGGATTACTTCCTCATGATTCTTTGTTCACATAGAAACAGTGCTAAGAACTGGAGGGCGATTCGCCAATTTGCCTCCATGAGCTAGTTTTCTCTTTTCAGACCTCAAATGCAGCTGGATCTACGCAGGCAAAGGATCTTTTGTCGCGATCAGCACTCTCAATCGTTCGTTTTCATCTGAGCATCTGACCAAGTTTTGCACATTAGACCAGCATTAGCTCGGAGTTCTCATTCTATAAGGACCTTGAGGGCCAATCAATCGGTGCTGGTTACGGGATTTGTTAGAGTGGATGCACTGGGCATGTACGGAGGTTTTCTCTCATCCCATGTAAATGTGGGTCTACCTTAGGTACGGTACTTCCCGCCGAAGCTTACAATATCTTTGTTCAATCTTGAAGGTCATGTTCACTCCACTGATGAGAGGAGCGTAAATTTATCTCGTGGTAGGCTACATCGTTTGCGAAATCTTATCCTGCGCGAAGTGAGGGGTAAGTTGAATTTCCGTTTGGAGCTACTGGCATCTCTATGGTTAAGAATTGCCTTCTATAACTTGACGGGGGAAGGAGCTCAAGAACTTGTCGTTATGTTTCCTGACCTGAAACAAATCCTCGGGTGGGGGTGGATATTTAAGCGGTAGGTCACCTCCAAGGGGTGGAAGTGGTTGTTGAGTTCGGATGTCGACTGACCCATCCATTCCCGTCTCCGATTAGAAGGGTAAGAAGAAATAAGTAAATCAGGCCGCTCTGCTCTTCTCCAACATACTTTGAGTTCGACTAAATTGCAGGATAGAGGGGAGCAGGGCACTTGTGATCTTCATAGTTTCCTTACCTACCTAATCTCATTTTTGTGCGCTTCGTTTCGTCTCTAAGGATGACCACTCCTCAACTTCCGAAGCATTGAGTCTGTCCGTAGACAACACCGTCAATCTAGGCGTACAGTAGGCATGGAAGTTGTGGCAGTGCACTGCGCACACGCGTTCTGGAACAGCTAGCTCAGCGTCCCAGACTTCTAATCAGAGTGTTGGACGTACCCTCCAAAGATACGCGATCATTACTATTGGTCATTTCGACCACTCGTTGAGTTAAGCGGTTCTCGACCGACCAATCTTCGATTTGGCGATCTCAGCACGATTGGTTCCTTCGCAGTAAGTTCCACATTTTTGATTCGAAAGAACATGCTAGCGAACGGATATTGAAACCCTAAAATCTTGATGCGTTCTCCTCTCGAGAAAGCTAATGTACTTTCAAAGGGAAACAGAGCTCTGAAAACCGATATAGTAATAAGTGTAACTTCCGGGCCCAACAATCAGTCACATAGGCTTAGTGAACGCATAGAGCGAGTGAGAGTCAGTGATAGAAAGTCTTGGTTGGCGTGACGTTGTTGTTTGTGCATGATGAGGTCGGTCGCGTCTTCCTAACCCCATTCAAAACAGACATTCATATCTCCTCACCATGTGAACAGTAGTGGTCAGCAATAGCATCCCTGTGAAGAATGTCTTGAAGGAATCCTTAAAGCCCTATCCGGTTGCAGGAGGAGATAAGCTGTAGATTTGACAACCTGATCGTTGCAAGATCAGTTATAACTCTGATCGTGGACGTCGGAGGTACGTAGTTCACTACAGTACTCTACAGTGGATCCTCTACTGAATGATTTTGCTAAATGTCCTTGAAGGAGATCGATCATGAGCACTGAGCAGTTGTGGCTTCCGTCCGTCGACGTGAACGTGGTTGATAACTTCAACGTCCTGTAAAGCGGCACATTCTTTGTTCTTTGCGAGACATCATTGATATCCAGCTTCAATCGGAATCGCGCGACCGAAATCCACAGTAGGTTCGCAATTAACTGCAGTAATCCGACCTCCTGAAGAAAGTGTCTCTTCAGGGGGAATCCTAATTATGGCCATAGAACACGATTTTGTTTTCATTTATACGTATGCAGGCCGACTTTGAGGTGGACGGATCGACATTACTTAAAGTTAAATGTGGTGTGGATGCATGTGGAAACAGTGTTCCAACGTGGCCCAAACACGGCAAAGGCGAGTATCTGTCTTGATGGTATTGCATTGCAATCCGAAGTCTGACATATTGAACAAGTTCACGTCAATGACGACATCTATCTGGGACAACGTCAATTGGAAATTTCGATCTTAGATTCTAGTTGAAATTTAGCTTAGCAATTTGATCAGACGCTGGTCAACAGAAAGATTTTATGCGCAAACGGAATGTTAGGATACCAAAGATGAGCCCAATTCACAATTACTCTACAGATCAAGCTGTAGCGGATCTGGATGCCACCTTATCTTCCACGGAGTACGTTGTGAACTCAGTCCATATGCCAGTTCTCAACCGACCGCGGACCCAAAACCTCAAAGCATACAAACGTTGTGCTAATTTGGAAATGAAATGTCGGACAACAGTCACAATGTCCTACCATTTCTTGTTTTGAAGCCAGTGGTGACCGACCGACTGCTGCGCTCGAAATGTCTGCAACTTCTTTACTTAAAGAAGTTACATAACTCGAGAAACTGATGAACGGTTGCCGGAGCAATCACAGGGGGGGTATATATGCATTCGAGAGGTTCGACGGTGTGAGTGAATCTGGAGGCTACAGAAATACATATCTATAATCTGTGTGTGTTCCCCTACATAAAATGACTTCCCCAGAGCTGCTCTCATTCCCGAGTCGGGAGGATCGAAGGGATGGTAAACCTTCTACGAAGGTGAATCTCTCCTTTCAGGTAGCTAACAAGTGGTACTTGAGTCACAAAATATTAACAGTTCGCTTATTAAAGCCTAGATTGTCTACTCACTTAGTTCGTAGGTTCCGTGTTGATGGTGGTGTGCCAACGCAGGATCACTGCTTGTCGTGGTGCTTCATGACCTTCCAACTACTACACTCTACACGGTAAATTTGTGACAAGACGGGGGGCATTGGCACTATAGTCTTAACTTGATGTTTGACACTGACAGGGGCGTAAATTATACACTAGTAGCATTCAGTCTGACATTCGATGTTCCACCTGAACGGATCATTGCAGATACTTCCAAAGAACTATGGCATGAGAACAAACTCTATGGGCATGGATCGACTTTGACTTCATTCTTTCAGGGCGCCTAATAACAACTGTGGACGGGCTCCATGGCATTACATCACTGTAATAGTAGTTTGTTGAGGATGCCTCCTTCTACTCTGTGACTTTCTAAGGGGGATTAGTGGTGCCACCACTGCTAGCTACCGGAGTATATCTCCCTGATCCCTGGGAGCGGACTGCCAGATGGATCAAATTTGAGAGGAAAGAAGCTGCTACCGATTTCTCCCAATTAAAGGTCAACAAACTTAAACGCGCAGCCTGATACGAATTCGACAACCAAGATTGACGATACAGTCTGCAAAAAGTTAAAGCAACAGCAAGAGGTATGGGACCCATTGTATATAAGAACGATTGTTTCGACGATTCGAATGGCGACTCTCACTGCGGAGAGAGGAGCAACCACTTGCAGTATCGCCCAGATGTCCTAACTGCTGAAGCTGCAATTTAGTTAGTGTCGAGATTCCAACGTTTACACAAACTCGTCAAATTCCTCATCCGAGCAAGACTCGTATGACCTAAAGTCCACACTAGAAGTTTTTGATGTTCAACAATTCTCAATGATGATATGGTCTTCTTATCCTGTAAATGATAATGCAAGGTATCCCCATATAAACATCCATATCATAAGGGGAATCGGATAGCACAAAAAACATTGCAGAAGAGATTCAACGCTGAAAACCTCTCTGCAAGATTGAAGGTTCAAGATGTAAGATGGGATAAGATACGCGGCATGCACTTGGAAAGAAGAGGTCTAAGGGCATTGATACGAACGCCCAGAAGGACCTACATCAGAAGAGTTTCTGATACCCAGATGCTCACTTTACATCAGAAGAGTTTCTGATGTAAAGTGAGCAGCCGTGGCGTACGTGCACTCGACGCCAGTAGGACCTATGCCTAAACTTGTCTCCGAGCGAGCTATTACCGACCAAGTTAAAGTATAAATCACCTGTCTACATTCAAATTGATTGCACTGATCCAGAGTGGTACTAGGTAGCTAGCAAGCAAGCTGCTTGTCAGATTGGGCCGGCCCCACTTTTGGTCCCCTCATGACCAACTCGTGCGCAGTGGTACTTTTCAGGGTAAGGTTGGATGGGCTCAGCGTAGCGATCATCTGAACACATGTGCACAGCCCTGAGCGTGGGCCACCTGCAATTGCTTCTACGTTCGTTTTAGTTGCATGTAAATAGGGACTTCGATGACACATCCCATAATTACTTTCACAAAGCACATTGATGTCGATCGAAAGAACTTAGTTTGTAGGTTAACTTCTCTCCTCAGTAGCTGATCTCATGAATTTCTTCGGGGAAGTGTACGATGCCAAGAGAAGAAGAACCTGGAATATACCACGCAACCCACGTTTCCTAAAGTAGCACCGCAGAGAAAAGCAAATCAAAACAAGGTGTATCCATTATTCCAGCACGTCCTTCTTTTAGATCTAGGGTAGATGGCCGAGTCTAACGTCGAAACTGAGGTTTCGACAAAGTTCTGTACGCTATTTCATCTATCCTATTTTCCCTCGATCAGGTTACGCTTGTGGTTTGATTGCAATGTCAATCACTACTCTCGATTTGTCGTGGTATCTCTGAGTCACCCATCGGGTTCACGCTTGTATTAGTTATCACTTCCTACCGTTCTTGGTTTCTATGCGGGTCGCCTTTGACTTAAATATTCTTAGTGCTACAAAGCTCACAAGTGCTTGATCGTAATGTGGTTCTGATCGATTGCTGACATGTTTAAGGCACACGTTTGCAGTCTGGCAACAACACCACACAATCAATGACCCAACTCAGTAACTTTAAAGAGGAGTTACACGTTCTGAATCAACCGGTATGTTCTCAAGCAAATGGTCTTCTGTCAGTCATCCCCTATCATGGACGCTCACTAATGCAGCAATGGTTGATGGTACTGTTCAATCCTACACCTCGTCGCTCAAAATCTCATGGGCTTTTTGAACCTTGAAGTTACGGACTCGCTCAGCTTCTGTGACAGAGAGCAAAGCTGTCGACTTTAGGCAAAATGTTGACAGATATGGACGGACATAAAGTAGCACAAATTTGACTCGAGGACAAAAGAGCAACATTAGATGGCGAATCAGCACCACGATCTATCTCATTGGGGGCCCTGACCAATGGGCGACCTCTCACGACTATTCATCAATACGAGTTTGTGCTCCATTGCAGCCTTTACCGGCTTTTCTTATCCATATGCTCATCAGACTGCAAGATGTAACCGCTTTCCAGAACCTACCTGTTGCTATTGTAAGTACCTTCTGTTCTGTGATTGCTTCATGCGAGTGAGGTTTATGCATAGAATTGCAGTACTTGGTGATTTCATGCAACGCATTTGTTCGACAAGAATCCTATATGCACAGTACGTTGCGGGTACCCACAAACAAGAAGGAAGTGTCAGTTTTCGATGAATCCATTCTGAATCATATGCAGCTAATCTCAATTTGGGATTACTTGTTTGTAAATTTGAAGGGTTTTAGATGTGCACTGGTTGTTTTCGTTCAAACCAATTTCTTTTGATGTTTGATATTTCATGAATAATTTTGACTGATTCATTTGACATACCAAACCTCTCTCGAACACGTATCAACCGTCTTTCATAGACTTGTTTATACAGCTAGAAGCGAAATGACCACATATTGTCTGCTTCCACTTCTACTCTGACTTCCCTTCTTACCAAGAACATATGTTTATTAAGAGTAATCATAGCCGCTTCGAACTGATCAATTCGAAAGGAAGACTCGAAGTATTTTAGATGTCCATTGAAGTCGAACACAAAACACTAAACTAATTTTACACTCATACTCCTAGAGCTAAAATCTGATTCCATGTTGATTTGAGCAGCAATACACTGCAAGAACCTCTTTTGTGCTGTCAAGGAAATAATGACCAGCCCGACACAGAAATACTGTAGTAGTGTTAACGGTCCCATGCAATATTCTGAGCCCGTATCTTTCACGTTCTTCATGATATTAAATCCTGTCCTGCTTTTGGACCAACCTGACCGAGTCGACCACCTCCAGTGGAAAGTGGTGAGGGTGGGCATACTCTCGTCGCCCACCAAGAGCCGAAGGTGAGTGAATTTAAGTACGAAGATTCAACACGAGGATGATCTTCGGAAAATTCTCTGAAATCCCTCATGGTCGCTTATCTATTATATACATGGATATATACAAGCGGTCGATCCCCCGTCTTCTTCAATCTCCTTCAATCCACCATATATGGTGGTTTGAAAAGGATGGGACTGCTCTGGGTCAAAACATGTTTGTTGTCGACTCCGTTTCAAATTACAGACACAGCCTGCTCTAATCCATGTTATACCCGGAACCCATAAGTGCGTAGCATTGATAGGTTTAAAAGGGGTTCCCATCAAACAAGAGAGCTGAAAGCTGGCCATTAGAGCCCCCGAGTAAAAGTATTATACTGTTAGCACTAAACACTATTATACCACCTAAGATCAACATGTCAATAGTCACTGAAGACAAACGGAATGTTTGTTCCCGTATAATTTATTAGATGAAGCTTATGGCTCAAAGTAAAATGCGTGGTGTTCGAAAACGCACCGGGCTATCTGATTATAAAATAAACGTGAACGGAAGCTTGGAAATATCCGGAACTTCCTCATGATCTTATCCTTCAACTTGAACAATTACAATATTACGTCCTCGATACTTCATGACTGCATTCCACATCCATAGACTTTTGCTTGAGCTTGCGAACAAAACCCCTGATTCGTCCTCTTCACCTATCCCCGTTGCAATCGATATTCAACATTGTTCCCTCCTGATCATAATCCATGGTCTACTGTTCAGATGGCGACAAAACTCATCGCAGAAGTAACTTTCAAGGTCAAAAGGAGAAATTGAGAGAGCTAGACTGAGATGCATAGCCAAGAACTCTAAGCCAAATCGATTGAGTCAAGGAAAATGCAGTAAGACCTTTGCTTAGTAAGTACAAAGCTTCATGCTTGAATATGCCATGAGAGAAACCTTGTTTCCAGTTGTTGGCTATGGGAAGAGAGGACGGTTGGTAGGCTGGATCAATAACTTTCTCCAACGTCTAAACTTGGAGGAGCTTGCTGACCACGGGAGCCCCTAGCTCCTTTACCGTATTCGAGTTGACGTTTTGTTTGTACTGTAGTCGGACTTGAAAACTATCACTGGCTAGCTTGGTCCAAACGGTGCGACCGATCTAATAAAGACGTTTGACGCTGATGATGACGCACGATTGCTTTGTTTGTGAGTGCTGACAATGCGGGAGTAGGATTCAACCGATCCCAGTTGCATGCGAGTGGGTTCGTTTTTCTACCACCAAAGAGAGCTACTCTCACCTATTTTGTACAGCACATACACCATTTTGCTTTAGTTCATTCATGTGATTGTGGCCCCACTGGAATTCATGTCAAGCTAAGAATAGTGTTGATCTCCTCTATTTTCTTCACGACATGAGGTAATGACTACCACTTTTCCCTAGCATCCTCACCAACCATGCGTCCACTCGGCTCCATTTTATTCATTCTGGTCCTCACGAGCTTCGATCTTGAAATTACACAGCATCTTAAAACCAAGCCCACATCTGCTGATGTCGTTCTCAAACGTTCTGCATAGTTACTACTGTTACAAGCACGGACGGTTCAACTCAACCACTGTACTTATACATTTGACTACGAGGATCAATCTAGCTTCGCCAAATTTGCTTTCGGCCGTGGGCCGGGCAGGTCGGCTGTCTTCCACGGCGTTCGAAAGATTCTGAGATGTTTCGATCGTCGGGATATTTAACTCTCTTCACATTTTGTTGCATGAGTTCACATCCTAGCTGCTGTAGTTTATACGTTATACATATTTCCAGGGCCTCTTAGGTCCTACTGTAGATCTCAATAAAGTTGTAATGCTCAAGGCAAGACGAACCGTCGTCCTAGGAAACCGGCTGGCCTTGGTGGATACTCAAGCTACCGCATCCGGCCATGCCAAGGTTTACTCATGGTTCGCGGTTAGCAACTTTTGAAAAGTTCACTAAAATATCTTGAAATCGGAGCAGATTGCTTTCCAATTGGCGTTGAGGATATTGTGAAAGGGGATTTGGATTGTTGTATTCGATCTCCTTTCCCCTCATTCTTCTCGAGGGCGTTAATTTCCGGGTCTTTCGTGGGCGTTAAAACTCAGTGGTCGTGCATATGACCCCGAAATATACTGCTACTGTGTGCAACAATAATAGTACCCAGTGTGGCCGGCCGTGTTGCTTGGATTATTCTTATTCCCTTAACCATGACAATGCTCAAAGCTACTTGCAATTGGATCTTGCAATGGCTTCTAGACAAATTTAAGTACAGTAAAGTGAATCCGGAGAAACGAAGATACCGTTGTTATGGAAAAGGTTCGGCCAAATTGAGAGTGAAGACTTTGTCAGCACGTCAAATCCATACAAATTATCCATGTTTATACAGTAGTCTCTTTCTCCCCTCCTCGATCACCTTTCTATAGGAAGACGTGAGGCCGTGTGGGGACTTGGTTGAAGACACGTGGTTTCTGATTGATACCCCGGACCCAACCCCCACTATCATCCTAGCTTGCTTTTGGCTTGGACCTCGTAAAGGAAATATCAAAATGAAAATCAAGGGTCACTTTTACATCGAAAAGCTTTTCACAATCAGTTTCCCTTTTGTTCATGAATGAAATTTCGTGCTGTCTCTCCCTCTTTCTATCGAGGGGAAGGTTACTATCAACAGCAGCAGGAACTTTGCTCGAGTGCAGAGGCCATATTTCGCAATTCTTCCCCACACCTTCGATCTATAGCTGAAGGGGAGGGTTCTGGTGGAGCTGGAGCAATGTCGAAGGATATGAGTAATATGTGCTCCAACTTGATCAGAACAGCAGGTCTCTGATGGTGGATTGCATTGATGGGCGACCGATTGCTTTGATGTTACTGTAGACTGTAACTTGGGCGAAGGCTTAATGTTCACGGACGATTCATCCACTGCCGCTGTTCACTCCAAAGGTACGTACCTGCTTGATAATCTGTAGCGGTTGCACCTCTGCCTGATCATGAAACAGGAGACTCTGAGATGGAATTGATCCATCTATCACACTATATCTGATTGAATTGCCGATTCACGGTTCACGCTCAGATGGGTACAGTCGATATGTAAGCGTTCGATTCTTAAAACTTGTATCTCTGAACGTACTGCTTATATTGCTAAAACTTCGAAATCAAGAATGGCAATCGAAATGTTGTGTAGTCACCTGAGTTTCTGGAAGTCGTATTTGTGGACATGATTATCATGATGTTAGCGCGGATGCAGAGAATTCGAGTCTGACTAATAGTGTCACTATATAACATATATTTGAGGTGATGAATAGAGATATGCTCTTATCTTGGGGTGTTGGTGGAGACCATAACCGTTCGTGCCTTTACGCTTATCGATTATGGTTGTTGCTGTACTGTTGACGAAGGAACATGGTCTAGGAGGAAGATGTTGGTCTGACTGGAAGTCCTCTGCAGCAGCAGGGACTGTCGTTGCATCGTCTTCAATTCTCTAGATAATTCAGGCTAGTCTGGAATATGGGTCTCTACACGTCGGGTCAGATCATTCAACAAGGATTATGCATATTGGAAGCCGCTATGCTCTGCTAACACATTCATGTAGTCATTCACGTTAGGCCTATGTCAGTTACATTTCATGGACATCTCAACAAGACACAATCATAGCAGTACCCGAATGCCAGCTTCTTCCTCTTGTGATGCCACTGTAGCGGCCCATCCCATGCAGAATTGTAGCAGAACCGTGTGAGCGATTGTGATTGACAGCAATTTTGAACCAAGTACACTGCTTCCTTTGGTTCGCTGCAGTAATTGTTCCATAGTTATAGTTTCTGTGTATCGAAGACAGTAAACCTACTAGCCAGGATACAGTGACGATGAGATCATCTAAGCAAGAGAGAACACAAATTAGGATGCACGGGAGATCATGAACTACACACACAGGTTCTAGCATACTCTACTACCTGAGGGTGAAGACAGATGACACTAGTGTCAATATTCTCACTTTCTACAGAGGTGTTTGTTTGTAGAGACGGTCATGTGAATGAAACATCTGACAGGGACTCATTTAGCAAGCACAAGCTACATTACTAACGTCCAAAGATGAGAGTTCAACTAACGTTGCTCGATGAGATCCGCGAAGCGGTTCTTGCTCGGAAATGCAAGAGGTTACTGCTACGTTTGTGTGACCACGATATAAAAGTCCAATTCCGGAAGAATGGAAAAGGAGTGCAACAAAACGAGTCCCGGCAATATTACATGTCTTCCGGTCTAGATGAAAAACCTTTCCCGCACAATTCGATTCTGACTGTCCGAGCTTTCTTACAGCTGAATTGACTTCACTTCGTATATGTCTGTACATCAGCAAAGTCATCCCTCTCTCTTCAACAACAGACAATTTACTGTTGATTCCTTCTCCTAAAAGCAATTCCTTCCCCTTATAAACGTATGTTGGGGAGTTCCTCTTGAGGATCTTCCTAGATTCTGGAGTTGGTGAATTTGATTTGTTTTCTACTATGCTAATACGCGTGGATGGCTTTCAGTTATGTCCTTGAACAACCCATAACCTGCTGAATAGCACTTGGAATGCCCGTAAAGAAGTCTTGATACTATGCGCAAAATTAACTACTAAAAGACTAGAAATTTGAGAGCTCTATAATAACCTAGTTATAGAGGTAGGAAAGGCTTACTCTGCTCATTTGCTCTTTTACTGAGGGCATCAAAAGACCAGATTATGTCCCCTTTTCACACGTAGACTACGCAAAAAGGAGTTGACAAAGAGCACTTGAAGGCGAGGTTAGTCGCTTCGTGCTGCTTGCAAATCGCAATTCAAGTGATCAGTGCAGCAATTCGTTGTTCAAATTTTGCAACCAAGGACATGAAGTTGACAGCATGAGAAGCTATCGAGACTCCGGATGGGGCTCGTCGGCCCCTATATTCAGTGAGATGAGATATTCAACAGATCACTCTTGTTACTTGTTTGGGTTTGACTGTGCTTCCAACACTAACCTATATCTATGTCCACTGGAATTGTCTATGTGCAGGGCAGAGTTCCTTATGCGCACGTAAGTATGCTATTGAAGATGACAGCATCAATGAGCAGGTGGTGTTTGTGGCAGATATGTACACAAATATCATGTTTTCTACTTCTGGCGATCAGTCCTCACGTTGGTGCCACATGCTTTCCAGCCATTTTCAATTTTGGAGATTCCGCGTCAGATACGGGTGGTAATCATGCAGCATTTCCAGATGAGACAGCAGCTGAGTTCAGTCCATATGGAGAGACTTATTTCAAGGAACCCAGATCGAGATACAGCGATGGACGACTGATAATTGACTTCATAAGTACGTACGTTTACCACGGCCACTGTATTCTTTACGTGAACCAGCCTGAATCTCGTAATATTCTATGTTTCTTACTTACTGGTATACACGACCACGGTTCAAGGATAGCGAATAAGGTCCCATGTACAGATTTGTTAAGTACCACTCGGAAACAAACCAACTGAATTGTTGTGTTATGCTCGATGCAGTGGAAGGCTATGGTATGAGGTATTTGGATCCCTACATGCAATCAGTCACTTCCGACTTCGCCAGTGGAGTAACTTTTGCCATTTCCTGGTCAACAGCGCGAAAAGTACTTGACTACCGTACTGTTTTCCCACTTAGTACCCAAGTGCAACAGTTTCAACTATTCAAGAAGGAAGTAACAGAAGTAATCAACAGTACATCAGCCCTGCTTGCAAGGAAAGGGCTTCAACTTGCTGCGGACGAAAGCACTGTCACGATTCAACAATATTCTCCGCTTTACAACGCCACACAGCCAACCGTAGAAGTGGTCTCACGACACCCTTACAAGAAACTGTATAACGATCTCTTTAAAGTTCAGACAGCAACTGTGGAGGCAAACACAACACAGGACATGGAGTTGAAAATAGCTCTTGAAGGTAGCAATCTTAGACCCAACCTCTCCTGAATATGCGCTTGGTAGGTCAGATCCGCAATACTTTTGCTGAGAGCAGAAAGAGTATAATTCTTACCTGGGATCGAAGTTCTTGTAGTTCCATTCAAAAAGAACTGTCCATATGCACACGCTGTCGAAGATAGTAAGATGAGGCATGCACTGATACTTTCGTGTAACAGCGGCACGAAGAATACCGATGACTGAGTATTTCGATCAAGGCCTGTATATCATTTCAGTTGGAACAAGTGACTTCAATGCTGGTATAGAGAAGGGCCAGACAATGGCCGACATGGAAGGTTTCCTTCCAGACATGGTGACTGCCATCAGTGATGCAATAAAAGTGAGTTCACATACCTTCATTAGCTCGGGGAGCAATTTGAGTGCTTTCTTGGTGTTGGCGGTCAACGAGTGAGACAGGATCACTACGCAACATCAAGAAGGCTTTGTATAATGTTCGAATTTGCACTTCACGTCTTTGGCTCGTGAAGTGCAAGGCAGACTCAAAAGTAGACATTCCGACACCGCAAAAAAGTTTATGAATTGCATTACTCTTGATGTGCCACTGACGCACTTAGCAGTGTTTGATTTGCTGTCTCTTCATGTGCAGGCTATCTACAACGAGGGAGCAAGAAATATAATCGTTGGGGGTGTTGGTCCAATTGGTTGCTTACCAGCACAGCTTACTATGTTGACTTACCCCATTACTGACCTAGATAACTTCGGATGTCTGGCGACAATCAATACAGTTGTACGGTCCTACAATGTCCAACTAAAGCAAGCTCTAGTGGACCTGAGGACACAGTTACCCATGGCGAGTATTATATACCTCGATAACTATCAAATGCAACACAATCTCGTCTTCAATTACACCCAGAATGGTAAGCTTTCAATTTAGAGTCAGGTCACACACGCATAAATAGCTACTAATGCTTGGGACGTAGTAGTTCATAACATTCTGCCTGCTGCCAGTCTATCCCTCTATTGTCCCGCTAATCGCCATGAATCAAAATTCATGACTCGCTCGCAGGTATGTCTACTGGAATCAAATCTTGCTGTGGAGTCCCTTCCCCGTACAATTTCCATGCAAAAGTCGACTGCGGAGAGAGTGGTATAGTAGACGGTGGTCTACTTCTCGCGTCTCAGACGTGCCTCAACCCCGCGGAGTACGCCATATGGGACGGATATCATTATACCGAAGCTGCAAACTTCTTCTTCACCAACCAAATCTTTTCTGGCCACTACTTTGATCCACCATTCTCTATGCTCCCTGGAACCTGCTCTGGAGCCCCAGTTTAGCTCAGTCATAGAAAAGATAGAAACTAATCAGCTGGAACCCTTCGTTCAAACAGGGGTCTCAAAAGCTTCAAATTGCGGCAGACGATGTTTATAGACAGGTGGTTGGAATTCTTTACTCTCCAACATGGTTGGAGACAATTTTGGTGTTTGAATGTACCATGGAGACAGAAACTGTAATTTCAACAGTTGTTATATCCTGACAAGTTCCCCCAGCTCCCAGCTTTCAAAGATAAACAAGCTACAGGTTGGTGCAGGCAATTTGAGTTGCTGGTGTACTTGCATGAGCGCCAACTGGCACTCTCGTGCAAAATCAGTCAATAAAAACGATGTACAGAGGAAAGAGATGACTGCGCTTGTTATGGTCTTGCTCATTTTGGGTCCTTCCCAATCTGTAAATCCTCTATGGTCCGCAAATAATTCTGGTGCACAGTAGGAGGGTGCGTCCTGTCCTGCAAGTCCACTGTGCAACCACCTTCTACCCACCGCTAAGGCACACTCCTCAACGCGTGCTCGGTTTCCATTTGGGTCTCATGAACAGGTCACGCGTAGAGGAAGCGTTGACAAAGATTGATCCCAGAGCATAAGCTCCACTTTACCTATATGACCTTGATTGGCAAATCTAATGCGGTAAAGTTCGAATTGAAAACGCCTAAACATGAGAAACTTCAAACCTCTTGGCTGGTGCAGAAAGTCGAGAAGACGTACCAGAAGCTTAAGCCCTCCTGTTCATAAGCATGTCCTCAACTTCCAAGTTCTTCCCCTGCCTTCTCAAAATTTTAAAGACTTCAATATTGAAATCAGTCTGATAGATTCCGTGATTGAAACCACCACATACATTCGGATACCTCAAATTGGCAAAACGGTCTAAATGACGGACAGAGAGAAAAGAGGAGGTACACCACCTGAGAACTTACCGGCAAATTGCCGTTCTCTCCGTGATGAGAGAGAGAGAGCTCCTCCTTCAGGGAAGATGTCCTACACTTCTGGCCGCCAATACCAATAGCCTCCTCAATCATCAGCAGGAGCTGTTCATTTTATCTGTAACTACAACATGCAAAGCTGCATCGTTTCCCCTGGAAACATTCACTCACGCAGTGGCGCCAGTCTGAAAGAATCCACATCCGTGATCAGAGAAACAAATCTCCGGAGCGAAATCGCTCACAATGTAAGACCTACAGTGAGGGGAAAGGACGACCGCGTAGAAAAATTGAAGGATGGGAAGACCCCATCAAGCCGTACAAGGGAGAGATGAGGTGAAATGAGTCTAAGCCCCAATAGAGTGTATACGAGAACTCCGCCCCATTACAACTAAGATATCATAGCTATGAAAGTTATGTGGTTTACAAATAATTGGAATATACCAAAAAGACTCATCTAGTGTGATTGCTCCCCTATGGAGTGCACTAACCACTACTATTTGTAGAGCAAAGGACACATATTGTTTGAAATATACTACAAAGTACAAGAATGAGAGTGATACCAATGGACACCTAATATGATAAGTTCTCATGCACTCTTTGACGAATATGTCAAACGCCCTGTCCATTGCTCCATATAATTCCAAGGCTAGAAGAACAAAGAGGTGACCTCACTACATGCCCCTCTACTTGGAGACCTTGCGGCCTGTTGCTATGCTCGCCCCCCATCCAGCGGATGGGTAATCACTCCTTGCGAAACAATATCTCACGGATGGTTGGTAACCATGACATCCGCTACTATCACCTGATCATCTTGGACCAAGTATAAATCTGGCCTGACACATGTTGTCTACAAAGCATACAAACGCTCACTCCAAGCCAAGTATCCACTCTCACGTCCCATAGCAAACACTATGTCCCTAATAGCATCATGAGTAGCTATCCTCTGTCCT
Organism: Lunularia cruciata; assembly: GCA_948567375.1. Taxonomy (NCBI): domain Eukaryota; kingdom Viridiplantae; phylum Streptophyta; class Marchantiopsida; order Lunulariales; family Lunulariaceae; genus Lunularia; species Lunularia cruciata. The sequence continues at coordinate 63,524,086 of OX419758.1, forward strand.
CCATAAGGACACCGTGTCATATGGACCATTGCTGCATCTAGTGTAGAATCACACTCAAGTGAGTAATGAAGATGCAAATGGGTAGACCAAAGCTAGGCAAAACCTCATCGCTGTAGACAAAGTAGCTGGTGTGAGTTGAAATGCCCTAATGCACGGTCGAGCTAAGATCCAAGAGTCTGCACCCTTGTCGGAGCAAGAGCAAAGACATGCTCTAGTAGCTTGAGGAATGGACAAGTCAACTAAGAGAGAATGTAGTGTATACTCACACTATAGCTCTCTCAAGGAAAATTGTAAACCTCTAGTCCAATCTGAGGATAATGAAACAAAAGATAGAAAGTACTCTTGTTTCCCTCAGGGATAGACTATCTCTCGTCTGCCACAATAACATCTAGAGAGAAAAGGATACTCCCTCCACCTTTGTCACATAAGTCTCCAAGACCAGCCTATCAACAACCACAAATTGAGAGGAAAGTAGGGGTGTCGAGAGAGCACACTACCCAAAAATGCTTTAGGTGCAATCTCCTCCATAGATAGCAAGCCAACCCCTCCACATGAGATCAACAAAACCATCTATCTACGTGCCAAATCCCCGGTCGCACAGTCAAATGTCCTTGGTCCAATAATATTACCAAAGACTCCCATAATCCTCCTATCAAAGGCTCTTAGATGTGATCTGAAGGACGAGGAGGGAAGAACCTCTACAGATGAGATAGGATGGTTGATGAGCAATACTAGAGGAGAGTATACCAAATGCCACCTATGAATCTCCTAGTAATGGAAGGTCATCCACATAGAGAACACACTGTGCAAGGGCAACATCTAAGAAGCATGTGACAAAATCCTCGGATCCTACTAGCACTCCAAGAACACGTAGTCCATCTATAGATGTGATATACCCCTCTAGAAGCTCAAGGTGGGGAGGAATACCTAAAGGGAACCATGCCCTACACTTTGACACCTTGACTCTCAAGCCTACTAGATGTAGCTTGGTAGTCAAGTGGTCAAAGGCTTGCCTAATCTAATCTACAAGGCACACAATGTGTTTATCATCTGCCAAGGAGGGAAATACACAACCTTGCATGGCCAAAGTAGTAAATAGGAGAGCTCTAAAGTGAGCCATGGAAAATAAGGGTCCTCCTAAAGGATCTCCTTGACGTGTACCCACAATTGACTCCAAGATGGTGACTCCTTCCTATGAACCATCGTGTTGGTAGTAAAGGGGAGCAAGAGCACCATAAAAAGATTGCACAAAAGGAATAAGACTCCCCAAGGATCCACCAGCCTCTCTAAGCTCTATAAAGATAGATGCCTATGAGACACTATTAAAAGCATTCTCAACATCCACCTATAGGACGACCCACTCTGAATGGATACCTAGGAGTGCCCTAATGCTTAAAGATTTAGCCTCACATCCTCTAGGTGTAACTACTCCAAATTGAAATGGATTGAGGTACTATCAAAAGTGAGAACGATGTTGAAGGACAATAGTACGACTAACCAAATGCAAAAACATCTCACCAATAGCAATCAGTCTAATGCACTTTGTCCTTCTCCATCACAAAAAGTTGACTATCACCTAACACCCGACTAATAGACATAGGAATGTTCCCTCTTGCTATTGTTGTACTCACCTGAAACAACTCGATAAAACCACTAGAAGGATCATCTACCTGAAAGTAATATCTAAGGTGCTCATAAACTGTCCTTGACAAGCTTCTTGAGGAAAGGCAAGGTGCAATGTACAATGCTTGTGCAAAAAGTGATCTATCAAGACATAAAGGTTGCTCAGGCTGATAATCTAAGACCTCTAGTGGTTGTCCCTCTATTGGTATAAGATGTAGTGAGCCTAAGGAAGAGATAGTCTCATCAATAGGGCTTGCCATAGACAAATGGTGTAGCGCTCATGTTGCTTTATTAAACTCTCCCGCCTGACCCAATGTCCTACATTGTTGTAATCAAGTGGACTCTGTGGTATCCGTTGGTGAAACTTGGTTCCTAAAACATGTAGCCCTAATAGACTCCTCCTAAAGGGCCAACCAATCCCTCGCTTGGAATCTACAAAATCTAGCAACCACTTTTGTAGGCCCTGTATGTCCCCTCTAGCATAATGAAGATACCACCGAGTGAGTAAGAGGAATAAGAACCATACTAACTTGTCCAAAGGATCGCGTGCCAAATGATCAAATGTACAAAAAAAAGCATGTCTAGCCTCATCATGGGGTGTGTGGGGTAGCCTATGAAGTAGGCATGTACATGGAAAACTAGTCTCAAATAACCCCAAAATGTAACCCGCCTGAGAAGCTAACCACTCCCGACTCAGTCCATATCCCTGGAAGGGTCAACTATGGAATAAAAGAAGCGTGCATAATCTCAAGTGTCATTGTTGTCAATGTGGTTTCTTGCCTCACGTGGGCATCCCAAGTGGTCTAATCATAGTCCTTGTGCATCCTTTCCACATGGATCTTTACCCCTTGCAAGGTAAAGCGTTGATGACACACCGTGCATGGTGTATCCCGAGCCACTCTAAGCGGCCCCACATGGAGAGGTGTAGCCATGGCTAGCACAAGAATAAGGATAGTAACACATGATGCTCCTCTCCATATCTCCCCATACCTGCAAAACCACAATCCCTCACATCCCAACTCACATAAGAAAATACAATCTCTCCAAACCCTAAAAACTATAAAGTCTCATAACTTTCAATGTCCATCTCCAAAATATTCAAACTAAATTTCCATGGAACTTAATCATGAAAACCAAGAGATTAGAAATGAAAATTCCCAGCCCATCACTCCAATTTTTAATATCACTCTAAACCTAAAAATCCTTATAACTTTCTGCTCAAATTTCCATAGGCTTCAATCTAGGTACCAATGGAACCAAAATAGAAAAATGAACAAAATAGACTATTCACTTGAGTGCTATATGCAAGAGAGCACTTAGAAAGTATAGATCTTTCTTCTCACATCTCTCCCACTCTCTCCCGTCTCCACACCCTCCTGAATGCCCCCAAGGTTCAAGAGTTTAGAAGGCAATTAGCTTTTAAGCTGAATCATCCTCATGACATCGTCAAAACAAATATATCTAGAATAGAATTGAATCACACAACTTTTGCTTCTTTACAAAATAAGCAAATCTCTAGTGCCAAGTGTAATACCAAGAGCTAGCCATATGATCTAGATGTGAAATTCAGTTTGGTAACATCTAGAATGATGTTATACATAATGGTCAAAATAGATTAGATAGAAGTATCACCAAAAGGGTACTTCTACTAATAGGGCAAAAACCAAAATAGACTTGAAAACCTTAAAACCAAGAGCTAGACATATGATTTAAAGGTGAGAATTGGTTTGGTAACATCTAGATGGATGTTACACATTATGAACAAAATATATTAGAAAGAGATATCACCAAAAGTGGACTTCTACTAATAGAGTAGGAATAGAAATATGCTTGAAATCTTTGAAGGCAATTTTGGAGTCCTAAATGGATGAATTAGGCCTCTAAAATGTGCAAATTCCCTCAAAGATAATTACAAAATTCTTATAGGAAAATTCCCTAAAATGATTCCCTCTGGTCAAAGCTTATTTGACCAACCAGATAGGACCAAGACTTACATGTCCCCCATCCAAGTAAGTAATCCAAGGATGGAGCTTGCTGACATGTCACCTATCTGCGTGCCTAATCCTATGGTGGAGCTTCCTTGGAGGAGATCCTCTTTGTCTATATAATAAAGAGAAGGTGCTCCTTTGGGGCATCGGAGGATTGAGTGTGAAATCTGTGTTTTCTCTCTCTTGTCCTCGGAGTATTACACCAAGCATAAGCTAGCAATGTGGATGTGACTATTCAATGAGGTGATCCAAGGGATACATCAAGATTAAATTGTCAATGATCTTAGAAAGTGCAATCGCATCAATAATCAACATCAACACATCTGAAACAAATAGTAATCATGGGACTGGTGAGGTTTTGGCCCTCTACTAGGGCATCCAAGGGGTTATGATGCCCAACTACAGTTTAATGGTTTAACTTCAGTTTATCGTTGTATGGCTTGATGGAGGTCTTCCCGTCCTTTCTTGTTATTCTATCCATTTAATTGAGTCTAATCATTTGACCATGTTTAACTAAGATGTAGGTTTCTTAATTTGATAATTCCTCTTGTTAGTGTGGCATTGTAGAAATGGCGTAATTGAAACAAATTAAGCATAAGTTATGGCATCAGTTACACGTTCTAAGTTTGTTCTTTTTTGTGATTGTCAAATATAACTAGCTTATCTACAACTCCTAAATGAGTTTTAAGTTAGAGATACATGAGGCATTCCAAACTCTTTTTCTAAATTTAATGCTTTACCGTCATGTGAGAAGCCAATTCAGATAAAAATGTAAACTTTTCGATTTAGGTTTCTTTTAGGGTGATCCTTGCATCTACCTTGTTTTCCGAGATTTCTCCTCAATTGATCTATGATCAATTCTGTCTTTTATGCATGTTCATAAATCTAATATATCTGCTTAATTATTTGTTTCAATGGACTAGTTTTCTCTTTGTTATTTTAAGAACAAAGAAAATTTATATTCCAAGGAAGATCCATATGGAAGGATTTAGTATTTAATTGTTTACTAACCATATTTTCTATACATCTTTAGTAGATAATTTTCATTTTTCTTGAAATATATATTATCAATCATATAATTATCATCATAAGGTAACAATTTAAATAAAGCTGGTTAGAAACATGACATTATCAATAATAAAATAGATATCAAAACTGTTTTAAATCCTTATACCAAATAGAAATTCCCTCATCTTTCAATAAAACAAAGCAAACTAAGATGATTCAATAATTTTTTAATCTAATTTAAAAATATGCATATTTAATTAATTGTGTTACTTTTGAGCAATACAAAGTACTAAGTTTACATTCAAAGATTTTTGTATGGTTGTTTGATGACAAAGAGTTAGATCTAAAAAGTTTGTGTGGATACTGATAACCCTAACCAAGACTAATTAATTGAAACTTCTATGAATTTTCTATATTTTATATTATATACTTGTTATAATACTTCAGATTATAACAAGTATATAATATAAAATATATATTATATATATACTTCAGATTACATATACTATTTTTGTTGAAGAGAATGCCAATATCTTGATACGAGATAAGAGAGGTACTAAGAAGAAAAACATAAACCCTAACCAAGACTAATTAATTAAAACTCATACAAATTTCCTACATTTATTTATTATATACTTGTTATGCTACTTCAGATTATAGGCTAAATATGCTAGATATTTTGAAGATACTATCAACACCTCTAATTAAATCAATAAGAGAGGCATTAAGAAGAAAGACATAAACCCTACCCAAAACTGATTAACTGAAACTCATACAAATTTCATATATTTATATATCATCTACTTGTTATACTAATTCAGATTATAGGCTAAATATACTAGATTTTTGAAGAGACTATCAATACCCCTAATTAAATCAATAAGGGAGGTATTAAGAAGAAAGGCATGTTCAACGACTAATTTGAATCTAATTCCACTGAGAAAATTATGAGCCTTTCAAAGTTTCAAAGTAGGATATAGAAATCCCTTTTGTATATATTTGTGCTTCAATATTTAATTTTGTAAATCATTTTCTCTCTCTAATCATTAATTGAATATTATGACTTATGTATTAAGATTAGTATTTTGTATATCACTAATTCTAACTTCAAGGACATAAAAGCTCTTGTTGTTATGGAGTGCATTCCTTTAATCTCCTCCCATTCCTGCTACATTGCAAAGCCATGGACTTCAATGGTTCCTCAACATGGTATCTTCTATCCTTTCTGTTCTTTAGAGACTCCATATAAACTAAAGATGAACAAGGAAAGACTTTAGACAATTTCATGTCATTGAGCTCATATATAAGACTATTCATGTGAATGGTATAATTTCAATCACATTTTATATATAACTTATAAGGAACTTCTAAAAAAGAACATAATATTTAGCAATATTGTAACTTAATTGATGGAGTATAAAAGATAAGTTCATGAGTTGATACTTTCAAAAAAGTTAGCTACTTACATGAAATCTTATAACTCTATAATAGAATGGAAGGATAGTTTTACAATAGAAGACCTCACCAAATTAATTGAATATGAATGGAGAACCATACAAGAAGAATTGAATTATCAATATACTCATTTTGATAGAATGAATGCTTGTTTGGATGGACGGTAAGGTATTTTTCCATATGCTTTAGAAAGTACTTTGCTTGAGGATGAGGTAGATATTACCATATCCAAAGTAAGATGAAGAAATTGGTACTAAAAGAAAAGCTCTTGAGGAGGATTTTTGTAACAATATGGAGTTTAGCGACAAAATTAGTCGGGCTTACAAAGTAGAGAATAAAACAAAATACCCTAGAATATTCTAGAAGCATCTAAGAAGCTTCTTGGGAAGCTTCCCAACTAGTTAACTTGCACCCTAAGCAGGTAGCTTCTAGAAGGAAGCTTCTAACTAGCTTAGCTTGCACGCCAAGTAGGTGGCTTCTAGAAAGAAGCTTCTTGAGAAGTTTCCTGGTTAACTTGGCTTGCACTCCAAGAAAACGGCTCAAGGAAGCTTCTTGAGAAGCTTCAAGGGTCTTGTATGCTACCTATAAATACCAAAGCCTAAGCTCATGCTAGGCATTCGGAGTTTTCCCTCATTCAAGTGTCCCAATGTGAGTTTCCATTCTCCTATTTCTCTCCTCGGTTTCGATCTTTTACATTGGTATTAGAGCAAGAATGGGATGGATGGAATTTATGGACCACCAAATCCACTTCCGCCAAACCATTGGGACTTTCATGTCTAGGTATTACCAAAGCATCATTTCATACAATTCATCACCTCGTGCTTTGGGCAGGATTTTTTACATATGATCATCGTGTTAGAAGAACCCTTGATACTTCCAATTGTAACTTATGGAGAACGGTGGATGTATTGTATCTATGTGTTAATCAACTAGATAAATTGAGGGTAGTAGAATAGAGTAGTAGCGATGGCGGCAATACCTGATGTTATCCTTGCAATGCAACAACAAATCAAGCATGTTGTTGTTGCGATTGTTGGATGAACGAGACCAGCAACGACGAGAATAGATAGACAGAGTGCCAATTCAAGATGGAGAAGATCGCATTCAATTTCTAAAACCCAAGGTGTTTGAAGGGAAGAATCTTCCAAGCACAATGGAGAATATCTGTATTTGACTGTGAACATTACTTTGAAGCCACCAATCTTCAAGACGAGCGGAAATAAATTCTCTTGGCTTCTAGCCAATTGGATGGCATGGCAAAACTTTGGTAGCAATTCCGAGTAGAAAGAGCTAAACGACAAATTGTTACACCAATTTTGATATGGGTAGAATTCAAAGATGCAATACTTGGTTGATTTCAAACTATAAATGCCACCCGAGTCACACGAGATAAATTGGTGGAGTTGAGGCAGATTGGCTCAATGAGAAGCTACATCACACAATTTCAGAACATCATCATGCAAATTCCATATATCCAAGAAGGTGAAGTTTTGGATCGATTTGTGCGAGGATTGAAGTCATGAACCAAATTGGAGGTGACCATGCGGGAGCCACAAAACATAGAAGAAGCCATGCATTGGCTGAGCATTTTAATTCATTGGTTGTGACAACTTGGTCTTGACCTTGACCTACACAAAGCCTACCAGTACACTACACACGAGTGGAAGAACCGGTACCAATGGAGATTGATGCTATCCAATGAAGACCACTTGGCACAGCAAATAGAGAAAGATTACGACAAAATGGAGGTTGCTTTTATTGTCCCCAAGTTGGACATCGCATTGCTGAATGTCCACTTAGGAATGGGCGACCTCGACAAGTTGCCCAGATGGAGTTTGTGGAATAGAATGATCAGTGAAACAAAGAATCTCAGTAGGAGATTTTGAGCCACCTACTGGGAGCTTGATCAGTTCCAATGGGATTGAAGGCTCAACCTATGCAAGTTTGCTTCACTTGCAAGGTACGATATCTAATGGGGGTTGTAGGATTTTGGTTGTTTCTGGAAGTTCAGAGAATTACATGTCTATGTAAGTAAAAAGGAATTTGATATTCCTATCAAGCCAGTGTTTGGAAGTAGTTTGATGATGGCGGATGGTAGAAAGGGTTTTGCATTCCGCACCTCACATCCTATTACCTTCAAGATTGGGAAGGAGTATTTGGAGTGTATGAGGTTTGTAGTGGCACCTCTACACTATGATATCATTTGGGTCTACCTTGGCTTGAACGTCATAAGGTTCAATTTGATTAGACTCGATGACAAATTCAAGTACAACACCAAGGTAGAAATCTCCGATTAGGTTGTCTGGCACCTCTGAGTAAGACGCCTAAAATAGTCATTCCCAAGATGGGAAGTTTGTCGAGAAGGTAGCCATAAAGCAAATTTGGAAGGGAGATGAGTCCCAAGATGGGAAGTTTGCCAAGAAGGCAACCATGGAGCAAGCTTGGAAGAGAGATGAGTCTCTGGAAGGGAAGTTTGTTAATGAAGTGGCCATAGAGCAAGCTTTGGAGGAAGATAAGTCTGTATTCACGGTGTGGATCAAGCCGATTGCACAAGAACAATTTGAGGAGGGCCAAGAGCCTCATCAAGCAATGGTTGATCGGGTAGTTCAAGAGTTTGCAAATGTGTTTCTGGATGATCTGCCAAAGGGATTACCCTCCAATCGAGGTATGCCCTTCAAGATCAAGTTATTGCCAATGAGTACTCTAGTGAGTAGACCAATCTATTGGCTCTCAACAAAGGAGTTGGAGGAGTTGCAAATAACACTTACAAAGTTGTTGGAGAAGGATTTCATACGACATAGTACCTCTCCTTGGGGAGCACCGGTACTATTTTTTCCAAAGAAGGATGGAGGACTTTGTTTCTGTATTGATTACCGTGGACTCAATAAGCAAACCATGAAGAATGCATATCCCTTGCCTCGGATTGATAACCTGCTTGATCAACTAAGTGGAGCACGTTACTTTTCCAAGTTGGATCTTTGTAGCGGCTATTGGCAAATTCCTATTGAAGGAGAGGACGTGCAAAAGACTGCCTTTCGCACAAGGTATGGACATTTCGAGTGGAGAGTTCTACCTTTTGGACTCACTAATGCTCCAGCAGTCTTCATGGATCAGATGCATCCGGTGTTGGAGGGACTATTGGATTGGTCCGTGGTGGTGTTCTTAGATGATATCTTAATCTATAGCAGGACAGAGGCAGAACACGTGAATCATGTACAAGAAGTCCTAAGACAACTACGATAGTGGAAATTTTATTGCAAGAAGTCAAAGTGTGCTTTTTGGCAGAAGGAGATTACCTTCTTGGGTCATAAGATCTCATCAAAGGGGATCAAGATGGAAGAAGAGAAGGTCAAGGCCATTACTGATTGGCCTACCCCGAAGGATGCTACAAAAGTACAAGCATTTAATGGATTGGCCAGTTTTTACCAATGATTCATTCACTATTATGCTCACGTGGTTGCACCATTGATTGATCTCTTGGGAAAGAACTTGAGCTTCCAATGGATCACCAAGCATGAAGAAGCATTCCAGAAGTTAAAACATATGGTGTCTTCAAGACCCATTCTTCAACCATATGATCCTCAACTACCTTGTGTGGTTGATTTTGATGCTTCTAACTTTGCAATTGGAGCTATGTTGCAATAAGAATTTCCAAATGGACTACATCTTATTGCCTTTGTGTCTTGCCAACTAAATATAGCTGAAAGAAATTACTCTGCTCAAGATCGAGAACAACTTGCAATGGTATATGCCACCAAGGTATGGAGGCATTATCTCTTGGGGAAACAAGTGATCATGCAAACTGATCACAAGCCATTGTTGCAAACCTTACACTTGGAGCACATGAAGAGTCGGCATCATCAATGGGAAGAGCAACTCCAATTGTTTGACATCAAACTTGAGTACAAACCAGGTCGGTTCCATGTCATCCCTGATGCTCTATCACAACGACCTGATTTGAAGGCTCTTCCTCTCATCACGGCGGCAATTACAACGGTGTCCATTGACCCTAAGGTCCATAATGAGTTTCAATCAGCTCTACAACAAGATCACTTCTTCCAAATGGTACACGGTTGTCTGACAGCATGTGACAAGGAGTACAACACTTTCTCCTTCAAGGAAGGCCTTTTATTCCATGCAGACCAAATCTATGTTCTAGCCAAGGGTGATCTTCGACTTGTACGCCTTCAAGAAGCCCATGATTTACCAATAGCTGGTCACATGGGAGTGTACAAGACCTTGGGCACCCTCCAACGCCAATGGTGGTGGCCCAACATGACACAAGATGTTCAAGACTTTGTCCGATCATGTGAGAGTTGCCAATGTAACAAGGCCAGCAACCAGAAGCCGAGTGGACTACTTCAACCACTTGCCATTCCATCCGCTTGCTGGGAGCATGTGAGCTTGGATCTCATCACATCTTTGCCCAAGACAAAACAAGGACACACCGCAATTGTGGTGTTTGTGGATAAGCTTAGTAAGCAAATCCACTTGGCACCAACCTGTGATACCGTGGATGCCCCAACCTTAGTGCAAATCTACTTCGACAATGTCTTCAAGCATCATGGGATGCCATGTATACTCATCTCCAACCATTATCCTCGATTTACCGGGAAGTTTTGGCAAGCACTCTTCCAGATACTCAGCACCAAGCTTGCTTTGTCCACGGCCTATCATCCTCAAATTGATGGACAAACTAAACGTGCAAATCGTACATTGGAGGATATGTTACGGGCCTTTATCAATGTCCACCATACCAACTGGGATGAATGTCTTGTAGCTACAGAATTTGCCTAAAACAGTTCTAAACAAGCAAGCACCGGATTTTCTCCCTTCTTTCTCAATTTTGGCCAAGATCCACTTGTTCCAGATTCTCTTCTTGCTCCCCCTCCCTCTCAAGTTCCTCATACTTCCACATTCTTGACCACTATATCACAATCTCTCCAACAAGCCAAGTCGCACCTCCTTGTTGCTCAGAATTGCCAAAAAAAATATGCGGACCACCATCGATGTGATCTCATCTTTGAAGTTGGTGATAAAGTCATGCTATCATCTAGTAACCTCCCTCTCCCACTTGATACCCAAGTTCGTAAACTTGCCCCTAATTGGATAGGACCCTTTGATATCACCCACATTATCTCTCATGTTGCTTATCGACTTGCCTTGCCTTGTCACATGCGTATCCATCCTGTCTTTCATGTTTCCAAGTTGAAACCCTTTGTTCCTAACCCCTCTTCCTTTGCCTCTCGAGTCCAACCTCCCCCTCTTCTTGTCCCTATCAATGATCATGAGGAGTACAAAGTTGATTGTATCCTTGCGCGTCGCCATATTCAACAAGGCCGTCGCCAATACACGGAGTACAAGGTCCTTTGGAAAGGGTATTCCCTTCATGATACCACATGGGAACCTCTTTCCTACCTCCAAAAGGCACAGACGGCCATCAAGGAATTCAAAGCTTCACTGGCGACGAGGACGTCACCAACTAGCGGCAGGGGAATATGTGATAATATGGAGTTTAGCGATGAAATTAGTCGGGCTTACAAAGTAGAGAATAAGACAAAATACCCTATAATATTCTAGAAGCATCTAAGAAGCTTCTTGGGAAGCTTCCCAACTAGTTAACTTGCACCCTAAGCAGGTAGCTTCTAGAAAGAAGCTTCTAGAAGCTTCTAACTAGCTTAGCTTGCACGTCAAGTAGGTGGCTTCTAGAAGGAAGCTTCTTGAGAAGCTTCCTGGTTAACTTGGCTTGCACTCCAAGAAAGCGGCTCAAGGAAGCTTCTTGAGAAGCTTCAAGGGTCTTGTATGCTACCTATAAATACCAAAGCCGAAGCTCATGCTAGGCATTTGGAGTTTTCCCTCATTCAAGTGTTCCAATGTGAGTTTCCATTCTCCTATTTCTCTCCTTGGTTTTGGTCTTTTACAATTTTGATCTTAAGGAGGATCTTCTTCTATTAAATAAAAAAACTTGAGATATTTCCTTTATAGGTTTACCTAGTAATTAATTAGAAGAACAAAGTCAATTAACTTACACTCATTCTAAATGACATAGCTTGATGAGTTTTCTCTAGATTTGAATCTCAAGATAAAGAAGAAGTAGATTAAAAAAACCATACAAGTGGAGAGATTTCTAAATGGTAGTCTAAGATGGGACTTACATTTGTAAATTTTTTGAACCAAAACATTGCTTACCATATAAATTGAAGAGGAAGTAGATAAACACTAGACAAAGGTATGTATAAGGAGACATTGCAGCTCAAAAGTTGGCCAAAACTAAGAAGCTATAAGCCAAAGCAAGAGCAATCTATATATGCTTTAAAAAATAGAGATAAAAGTTATAAAAATGAGATTTAAATAATGAAAGCTAAATGTAAGATATTCTATTTCATGACTCTAAAGTCATCAAAATAATGAAGTCTTCTTGCAATTATTATTTATTATTGTTCAAAATTAGATGTGCAATTGAATCGCAATTATAGTGTATTATTCTTGACTTATATCCATTGCATTTTAAGTGAAAAAATTAGCATTTTACAATGGGTTTGAGTTGTGATCAAACTTTGTATGATTTATAAGATGTAATTAGTCTTATATTATTTCATTTCATATTCATAGTCATTCATATACAAAACTTGGATCCACTTATATGTTTTAAAAATTGCTTTACTTTGCTAAAAGTGACACTCATGTACTCCAATTTTATTGGATTATGGAAGGATGCATTAGTATGTGCTAAGGAGATCCTTGAAAGCATTTGGTACTCAAAATAAATACTAAGGATGTGTTTGCAAGTCCACTAGAAAAGAAGGGTGTATATGGGTATGTGATAGTTCTTAATTGGTATAAGTTGTTCTACATGGAGTTCTTCTTGTACTTTAAGATTCCTCTTGTATTTTTGAAAAAATAATATAGCAAATACAAGAAAGAATAGTTCTGATAGTTATGAAATTAATATTGAGTAAATAATATAAAAATATCTAACATTGAAAGTGGAAGGACATTCTCTTTATAATAGAAGCATTTTACTTCTAAACTATATTGCAGAAATAAGTAATGAGTCTGAGTTCCATATATAGGTTCTCTCTTATAGTGTAAAGGTGGATATCAAATGCACTTTATAAGCCTTCATAAGAATCCCTTCTTTCTTTATTGTTTGAGATGACTAGAACTCCATTCCTCATATCAAAAGTCAATAAAATAACTCCTTGCATTGAAGATCAATAGTTAAAAGGTAAAAAATGTCTAATATGTCTTATATTGAATGTAAAAACCAAAATATCTTCAAAAGAAGTGCATCTAAGTGAGTAAAACATGGAGTGAGTAGTAGAGAGTATCATGGAGATGGTTTTGAGCAGTATACTCACAACACTATTAATAATTGATGAAATTTGGAGAGAAAATTTTATCCCATGAGAATTCAAATAAAGCATAACCATATAACCTCAAAATGACATAAAAAGTCATTAACTTATTCTCTTAGTGTGAGACAATCATTGAATGTTATGTTTTTACCTAAAGTCCATTAGTCAAAACCTATCCAAAGAGAGGAATTTGTCTCGTAATATATATTAAGCATCCAACATCCATTAGAATGATCTTCCTTCTTTCCTATATGGAGTAAGTAATATGAAGAATTCATGTAAAAGGATATCTTTTTCATCAAACCCTCCAAAGTACCAGCCTATCATCCTCTCTTCAAGTCTTTCAATCTCGTTTCCATAATTAGTGAAGGGATTGGTGGTGAAAACAGTTGGACAGCTTGACTTGCACATGGTGAAAGATTACTTGCAACTCAAGGCCTCACAAGTTCAATCAAATTCTCTACAACTATTTCAACCTCAACACTAAGCCTCATCTTAATTGTTTCTATACAACTTTTTCAACCTAAAGTGTCACTCTCATCTTGTTTGTATCACAAGAGTGTGTGTCTTATGCATATTGGTCCATTTAAAGAGCTCATGTCTCAAGAGTTTATATTTGGATCCTAAGATTTGAGTAAGCAATGGAGTATAAATCCTACTCTCATCTAGAGCAATTAATACCTTTTTGAACAAAAATTTTGTGATACACAACTTTTGTTCACTTACCTCCTTGGTATTAATAAATTAATTACATAATATTATATATATATATATATATATATATAAAGAGAATCTAACTTTACAAGTCTCCTACTCTTTATATCTCCTATGTATGGTAGTACTTGTGTATTTGATCTCCCATGTAGTTTACCTTCAACTAATCTTTTTTCCTACAAAGGATTCTCTCCCTAGTAAGATAACCTCACTCATCTTGAATTCTCTATCCTTTGTGCCTATTATTTCAGTAAATTGTGGTGATTGTAAGCTCATGTTCATCCTCTCTCATCAGTAGAATTAGATCATCTAAAGGAAGGACGCCAAAGTTGTGACCTGTGCACATATGAAATGCAATCCAATAAGGAAAGCATTCTAATACTATTAAATTTTATATACATATATATACATATATATTGAAAAGGTAAAAAAATATTTTGACATTTTTTTATTACATAAGTGTTATTAAACATTCTGAGAACATTTTTTTTAAAGGAAGATACCTCTTGAATCTCACTTTACTCCATCTTCCCCTTTCTCACTTTATTTCTTATATAGATGGCCAAAATCCTACTCTTTAGGACTTTCATCCAAAATCTTCTCCATGTGACTCCTCTTTTTGAAATATGAGTTAGTCCTACAGAAGTCTCCTTAAACTAAAATCTATCTAAATGAATGAGTTTGCACTAAAAATTACAATTTTCACTCTTTGTTGCAAGTAGAGTAGCTTTATCTAATCATAGTTTATTTTCCTTGACTTACAAATCTCAATCTTTTGATCAAGATTACATGACTTCCTAGCCAAGATGCAATTAATGATCATCATCTAGAAAATGATCTTTAAGCCAGATTAATAATTGTCTTGCAAACTGCCTTCATGCTATGTAGTTACTTATTAAACCTATTTCCCCACCAAAGCACTATTGATAATTTGCCTCTATCATACATATTCTAATACCTCTAATTTTATATTTTTTGTTTAATCTTGAGCTTGTAGGAAGAGAAAATGCCACTCTAGTGACATCCAATCTAAGCATTTTCATCATCTTATTAACTCTTTCAATCTTAGTTGCATATTCCAGGTTTTCATAAATTGGACTTCCAATGTAATCATTTGGTCTCAATTAAATTAAAATTGTGGCCTACTAACCAAGGTCAATCCTTTGTATACTCTAAATCCTTTCCAAATCTACTTAAATATTCATAATCACTATTGTAAAGAACGAAAGAATGAAAATATAAAATAAGCCATTTATGCAATAGAGATATCTCAAAGCTCTCTCCGAAAGCTCATTCACTAAATTTTCAAACTAACAATGAACTTCTACTCTTCTTTTATACTAGTACTGCTTGATTGTGATCCCTTGGTTGTGACACTTTGCATACTCTAGTATTGACTATATATATCACTCAACAAGAAACATGTATATTGCAAATATTAAAATAATTTATCTATTCTATCTTCTTTACTAAGCTAACAAAAATACTAACATAAACCACTCATAAATAAACTACTCAATTTCTAAAAACCATAAACATTTTCATACTACCGAATGAACATAAGAATCACTACCAATTTACTAGTTTATACCATGAACCAAATTGAGACTTTTTTTTTGTAATTAGTTGTGAAGGAAGAATTCTTCCTAGTTGTTGGTTGAAAGTTTTACAGCTTAATATAACCTCTCTTTTTTGGTTTAAGTCTCTCAATAACTCTTTGTGAGTTCAAATCTAAAACTCCATCTTCTTGTGATCAAAATCATACAACAATTCATCTCTTTAAAATTAAGAATTTTTTATCGAATGACTGAAGCTAAAGGTACCCCAGATCTCAGAATTCCAGAATTCAAATATTATATTTATTGAAATTTTTTTGCTTTAGCAAAATATTTATTAAAGTCTTCTCTATATATATACTTTTGGAGTTAGGAGAGATAATCGACAATGAACTAGGTACCAAGAATCAAAAATATTATACCAAGAACTAATTCTAACTAATTAGGTTTACATGTGTCAAATAAGAGTAAACGGTTTATATATTGGAACTTTCAATTAAAAACTTGGAAGAAAATTGGCACAGTTGAGGAACATCCCTAGGATACAAAGGCCAAATGAAGCACAATCTCAAGATAAAATGGCAAAAGCTAAAATCAAATCCATGGATGCCAAAATTATAAAATGATATATCCAAGAGAAAAGAATTAGACACTTTTATTTCTTCATAACGTGATCATTTGGGCTTTTCATTTTGGTCTTGATGGGTGCAAAATCCAATCAACTTTCTTTTAGAGTTGATCGGATTTAAAGACTTTAAGACTCCACCATACAGACTTTAAGGACATATAAAATTGGAATGCATTCGGATGATTCTTCAGACCATCAATTTTGGACCAGTACGCGGATGTGGCCCGGACAAAGTCAAAATGGCATAGACAGTGCAAGCTTGTTGTGCAACATCCTGCGAACTATATGTATGTAGATTCTTCAGTATTTCTGCACAGATTCTATGTATTATAAAGTTTTTGTGCGGATTTTATTGAGTAGTTGATCATAAAATTTAGACGTTAGCCAAGCATAGCACAGACAAAGATAATGATTAGGCTTTCTAAGTCTTGTAGGTGGTACAATGACAAAACTAGTGTCATTACTTTTGCAGTTCCAATACTAATTTCAATATATTAGTTTGAAGTCTCGCGAATTAATGAATGCAAAGTATCGGCCCAACATCACCAGAAATAGTATGCTATACCCAAACACAAAGCAAATCATCTTTGTTAAGTTGAGTTGTTCCACAGTAATCTTGGAACCTTCTGCTAAAAGTCTAATTGTTCATTTGGTGGTTATGAACTGTAGTTAACGAATTCATAATATTGGTCCAATATCAACTGAACCAATGTGTTGTTCGTGGACACAAAGCCAACCATTTGTGTTTAAGTTGAGTTGTTCTACTATGATCGGGCGGATGCTGAAATGCATCTGTTTGCTTAAGATTCTGATGTCAACTTAAACTCTTCGTGAACTTTGTACAGTAAGTTGTCTGTTTTGACTTAGAGATTCGACATAAGCTACTCGGATAATTTTATTGGCTTTGGAGATTGTCGAGTTGGACTCACATGCTAGTTCACACTATGTTCCGCTCTATCTAACATAATCCATCCAGAGCAATCTCTCCAACCTTTCAAACAGCCTGCGCACCTCGTACGGTCTGGAGCGGAACATGATCTAAGTTTTGTTGTGTCGGTGAGCAAGTGTCGTGCACTACTGCCATAAAATAGAACGAAGAATCATCTGCCAGTATCTATACCTCGTACAAGGCCATGCTCGGTCCTCAGAGATGGGTGGACAGCAACAATAGACAGGCACACTTTCGCCTCTCTTGTTTGCCCCAGGATTACAGCGTGATTGCTTTGTGATTGAAGACACAAGTACAGAAATAGGTTGTTCTCTAAATGTGACGGTGTCCAATGTGAGGCGGGATGGCGTCGTTACAAATATCTAGATATACCGAAGATGACTAGCCGGGAACCGGAAAGCTAGATTCGCTTGTAAGTAGCATATCTCCTGTTGCAGCACTTTGCGACTCACACCAAGAAGTCACGAACTCGATGGGCACGTCCATCCAATCCTCCTTACGTCCTCACCGTGGTATAAGATCATTTATTCGGCACACATACATGGGCAACTCCAGTTCAAACTTTAATAAAACAGTTGTATAAACTCAAGTTCACAACCTACTTCCTCTCTAAACGTAGGAATTGAGAAACACCAGTTCAAAGTTTATTTACACAATATACACCTGTTTAACAGGACTGCGATGAACATGTACACAAAAGTCAGAACCCCTATCTGCGTAAATGAGACAGTAATCAAATCCGTTCAGAAACAGACCTCCGTGTATGTACACTACTTGCTCCTAAGAAGACGTCAACAAAAGGCTTCGTGTCCAACAATCAAGGAACCCATGATTTGCTCCCAACAACATTAATTTGACATACAAGTAACAATACCCCAATGAGGGCTTTCTATGACCTGATTACGAAGTACATGTCCTCCGGTGCCGTCAATACCAAGTTGACCCAACAATCACAGGGGCACTTGAATTCTAATCTACACAAATTTGATCCAAATCCCTTTCCCGCTTTGCATTCTCGCACCCACCGGCACAAACACCAGCTATTGCTTCATTTCAAGAAGAAAGAGGAAGAGAAATGTGATGGGACTACAATGAGCAGACCTGAAAACTTGTACAAGGAATCCGATGTTTAATAAGAAAAACAGGAAGCCCAATATCTACCAAAAACATCACTACCGAACCGTATATGGCCCCGGTGAAGGTTGAGTTCCTCCCCTTAAGATCTCGTTTCCTAAACTTGCCAGTTTGGCTTCACTACCTAGAGTCACAGTGTGCGTGTTGTTTTCCTTAGCTCCAATTCCAACTCTCTCGGACCCTTCAAGTGATCCTTTGCAGTCACCCAAGGTACTCTCCTTCTCGCTCCCACAATCACAGTCCGCTCCCCTTTTCCTACTTTCATACCCATTGGTCCCTTCAATTTCACTGCTACTTGCAAGACCTGACGGTGTGCCTGAAGCAATTTCACCTTCTGGTTGCCGCTTTTCCCCTAGATTCTCATCAATGGACATGTTATTCTCTTTGTCCTCTTCGGACAGTATTTCCACCTTCTCTTCCGTCTTACTTGTATCAGATGTCTCTGTGGTATCCTGGATCGATGGTGCCTGAGAAGGGTTATTCTCGGATGCCCTCACCGCTGACATGTCGAGTGCGTCGTTCGCTTCTTCACACTCAGGTTTCCTTCTCTTGGCAGCTGCGGCATCCAGAGTTTCTTGAGACTCAAGAGAAGGACTTACCTTGCGCTTTACAGGTACATCCTCCATCTCAGGCCAGATTGGGTCAGATATAGGCAAAGGAGAAAGTATGCTGTCAACCTTCCTCTCAAATGAACTGTCTTTCCCATTGCTCCCCAGTCCAACAGGAGTATCCTCGTCTTCATCCTCGTAGTCGACTAGCCCGATAATCCTATTATTCCTGCAAAAGTTTTAATATTGAATATTAGATTTTGCATGCTAATCAAGTTTAAAGTAGTCCTCCTTCTGAAGTCAAGATACGGCTTTCCCTAAAATTTTGCTTCAAATCAAGAAACTCACGCTCTGATTATTAATCTATATTCGACCCAATACGTGATCAACATAGACTCTCTAATCCATAATTTCCACCATACAATGGACAAGCAGATTTACTAACAAGGTCCTGCATACTGATGAGGGAAAATGGTGGAGATAGGGATGATTAAGATTGTGATGCACAACAACCGTCTAACGATAACAGGTTTCGAGGCGACGACCAGAAACGCCCTGTTTCAAAGATGATAGAAGCAACACCCCGACTTATTTTCTATCCGCTGAACTCTTTTGAAACGGAGTTCTACTTCAAACTGTCACCTTGCGAAATTCGGGTAACAAGAAGGCTGAAGTTTAACAGCTTGGAATCAATTCCTTTAAAGTTGAAAGTGGAGGCTTTGAGATTGATGATTGAGGTAATATCAGACACCCCTGGCGCTTAAACAACTCTCTAGTTCTTTTGATGTGGTACAGAACTCTCTTTAATCAAATCAGACATCTACCGGGCATGGGACTCGGCACCACTGCTATTGATTAAGTCATCATAAACTCTGTTATATATTTCTGATATGAACCCTATGAAAAGCCTTCTTAGGTTTCACGGCTAATAAATTGTCCACTAACTAGTTTAGAAGGAAGATGTCATGGCTAGGCGACCCAGGTCTGGACAACTATCACTCTAAAGTACGAATCTACAATGAGACTAACCCATATTAAGTTCGAGGTATTTGAGTAATAGGAGCAGATGGCGTTCGAAGAACGGAGGATCCAGAACCTATTTAGTACCGAAGAGGAAACATGCATGGAAGTAGCGAAATGCAAGCAAGAAAGGGATGCAAACTGAAGGAAAGGTGATCTCAGCAAGTAAATACAGAGCGGAACATAAGCGAAATCGTTAGAAAGCAGAAGCGAAAATTGATACATTCCATGAGCAGTATCCACAGTGAAAAGGTATACATCATGTAAGGAAGGAAGTGAGCCTTTTCGAGCAGAAACAAAGGACACTTCTGGAAGTAACATCATCGAGCGAATAGTGAGATGCATACGGAAGCAAAGGGAAAGCATTGAATAAGTAGGAAAGCCTAGCGTTAGTGGATTATAGCTGGGCTGGAGCTAAGTGTAACAGGACTGGATGGTGTATATCACAGCATCCTTGAATCGAAGGTTTTTGAGTAATGGGAGTAGAAGCCGTTCGAAGAAATGGGGGTCCAGAACCCACTCAGTAGGGAAGCGAGAACATGCATATGGAAGTAATGAAATGCAAACATGAACTATGCAAATTGAATTGAAGCTAATCTAAGAAAAGAAATACACAACGGAAAGTACAGGTAGGTGATAGAAAAGCAGGAACGGAAATTAATACATCATATAAGAGGGAAAACACAACCTTCTGGAAAAGGCAGAGGAGAACAGAGGCATCTTAAAGCAGAGGAGAATCATCGAGCGAGTAAGAAGACCCATTCGGAGGCGAAGGGGAAACATAGAGCGGGAAGGAAAACATAACTTTAGTGGAGGATGGCTGGGGTGGAACGAAGTGCGAGAAGAGTGGATCCTTGCACCGAAGGTAGTTCAGATTTTTGCTTACCTAAATGGTACATCAACAAGTACATTGCCGTTGGCGATTATTGGCTGCACAGGTGGACTTGGTGTGGACTCTTGTGCAGAAGCTGTGTCTTCCTCCTCGTCACTGAGTGCACGTCAGTTCCAGAAAGAGAAAGTCAGAAGAGTATAGCAATCACGTTCGCCATGTTCTCAGCATTCAACCTTCAAACCATGTTCCGCCTTATTTGAAACACAATTAGAGCAACCATTAGAGTATTACCTCAGTTATTCCTATGTTAGACAGGAACCTAAAGATATGGGAAGACAAAGCTTGAGAGAAAGAGATCAATTGGTTAAGCTGCTATGACTCTGAGGCCGTTCGGTGGAAGGACGAATTACATAAATAGTTTCCTGAGTTCTCAAGTGCTGCCCCTTCCGATGATTGCGCCAAGTACACTAGATGACCGAGGTAACAACCTTGCGCCACTACTAAGCTAACCACAATCCTGCACATACTTGCTTCAAGGTCCTTTTCCTGGTGTACTTCTCAGCTGTTTCTCCAAATGTGCTCGAAAGCACACATCAAAGAAACTTCTTGCGCTTTAAGGGCATGTCAGGAAGACCCAAAGTACTCACTTAACAGAGAGGAGGCCAGATGAGTCTTAATCACCCTGAAATGAATATCAGCAAGTGAATGATGCAAATCGCAAGTCTAGTCTATTGAATGCAACCTACAGTACCCACACTTTTTCCCCTTCACCGGCTTGAAGTGAGGTCAGTACATGAGCAAACTCTAGACCTTGCCCCCCACAAGGAGTGTTCCGTTTCCACGATGTTAGAGAAAGCAGGAGGTCCTTAAGGATACATGTTATAGGATGCACTTGCCAAGGGAAGCCAGCGGACACCACCCGAGAAAGATTTGATCTCATTCCAGAGGGTCATGACATAGGTTAGCACAATCATGTCATGTTGGATAAGAGGTTACTAGGACCTAGCAATTGCCCAGAGGAGATGCTGACCTATCTTCATTGAAATAGTCTTCCTCGTCCTTGTCTAGTGCCCTCTCGTCTTTGCGCTTTCGTGAATCCGCCAAAGACCCAATTTGATTCAGCCGCTCCCGTACTCTCATGGAACCATGGTCTGGACCACCACTCATGACAGCTCCTGCAACTTCCCTGGAGATTGAAGAGACCCCCTCTAGTGACTGTCATCATAAGAAGCTCGATTAGAGGCCTTACTCTGCCACAAAAATCAGAAAAGGTGCAGAAAGAGATATACGAAGTCTAGCATAGGAGAGGGCCAAGAATCATCACCTGCTCATACTTCAACTTTAACGACTGAAGCGTATCCACATAATCAACGCCTTCCAACTTCTCTGCGAAGTTCTCCACTAGATGGCCTATAAGAAGTATTATGTTTTCCTGCAAGTCGTCAGACACAGGTACATCTTGAGAAGTTAGTAGGGGTACTACCGGTGCTAGTGTAGTTCTCGACATGATGTACACAATTTCTTGTCAAGCGCTTCGGCTTCAGCCTTTGTCCAACTTCGTGTCGGCAAAGCAGCCAAGGCATCCTTATTCAAGGAAATTTTGAAGCAATCAGATCACTCAATCGTCGTTCTTCACTCTTGCGTTATATACAGGAGGAAGTCAAGTTCAAGGCACATACCTTGCGAATGAAGTCAATAAGTTCGAGAACGGCAGAATTCAGTAGATTGTAGCGGTTCCCGTTCGCCAGAAACGCTTGAATAACGGGCTGGAAAAGGTTGTTCTTTACAAGGTACCGGTTGTAAAACTCATCCTGCATTCGAGTAGGATATTTGAGTAAAAGGAGGAAAAGCCGCTCAACTACGGGGAATGCAGAACCTAATTAGGACCGAACCGGAAACATGCATATGGAAAATGCAAGCAAGAAAGGATGCAAAATGAAGGAAGGGTGATCTAAACAAGTAAAATATAGAGTGGAACATAAGCGAAATCCTTAGGAAGCAGAAGCGAAATTGATACATTTCATGAGCAGTATTCACAGTGAGCATAACAAACATCCATGAGAAGGAAGCGAGCCCTTTCGAGCAGTATATAAGGAGTAAATACTACGACGCCCGAAGATGGTGAAACCTGCAAAACTATGCGTAACCTTATGCATTTTCCGCAGGACAATAGAATACTCATGTAACTGTTGGTATTGAGATTTCAACAGTTAAAGTTGAGAAACATCGAGACACGTATTCTCCAAGTTGGCAAAGACTAACCTTTAAGGCAATGCAAGTCCGCAAGAATCGGACGGCTGCCACTACGAGGTACTTCTCCTTTCTCCGAGTGAGGCGCAAAATTTTCTCCACAACATTGTTCCGCATTACGTAGTATCTGACACTCCGCACACCAACATATAACGAGCTTGTAAGCTGCATATCATGCATATTTGGGCAATGGGAGCAGAAGCAGTTTGAAGGATGGGTTCTGCGCCCAGTTGACTTCATTTGTCCAACTCTAACTAAACCAACCAAAATAGAGACCAAACACAGATTGTGTGTTGAAGTTTAAGATAATTTGATGCTAGATACATCAGATTGATTTGCCAGTTCAAGATATGGAACATACTTTATCCTGAATCTGTGATGTTGTACGCAAAAGCACATCAGCTCGCAGATGCTCATGAGAATTTCGGGCGTGATTGAGCCCTTTGGTATGACAGGAACAACGGGAGCTGGAGTACGCGATGGTGAAGGAGAAGGGGAAGGAGAAGGAGAATGTTGCTTGCTCGGCTCGGCACAAACCCCTTTTGAAGGACATCCAGCTGTTAAGACTTCAATCAGTTGATCCATATATTTTTCATAGAATACATCCAGGAACTTGTCCGTCTGGGCCTGCTTCACAAACAAAATGTTCAAAACTAGGGCCCTTCAGTAACTGACATTGACTGATAGTCGTAGCCGGTCACAATGAGTCAAGGCAACCTTACAGACTACACCTTTAGCTACTTAATCAGGACATGAAAAGAGGACCTCACAAATGTCAGCGGAGATCGGGCAAAAATAATGAAAAAACACATGAAAAAGGATCATATCAGATGGATACGCGCACTCATTTGGGAATAACCAGTGACTAGTAGTTCTAAGTGAAACTCAGCTAGACCTTAACCCAAAAGGAAAGTTATGCTTATCCTACACTATATCCAACAACGGAGATCTGAAACTCATTTGAAACTGAAAACATATTTTACTTGGACCAACTGAAAGGCTATGCCCAGCTGTCCTGGAGAAAAGTTTAATACCGGATCCATTGTGTCCGAGTCTAGAAGGGTGCGCATTATCTCCAGAAGTTGTGACTGGAAACCCCCTTCGCCTGGTGTTAGCATACCTTTGACCTGTACAACATATGCTCACAATCAGATTCTTTACAGGATAAGCCCTTGTCACTCTCAGAGCACGCTGGTTACGTTTATGTTTCCATCCCACGATTACATGTGGAGACAGAAAAGAATGACACATCTGCTCTCCCCGGCTAATGGAGGAGGTGAAAAAATCATCTTGACTATCATTTGACATCAGCTCAACCTGGAGAAATGAATCTATACATACCAAAACGCTGAATAAAACTTGACCCTGTTGTTGCACGAGAAAAGCACGGAGCAAAGGAGGCCGGTGGTTTGACACCACAATTAAGATGTCGCTTCTGCATATAAACAATCAGAAGTGCAACCGTGAGGGAAATTCAAAGCATTTAATTCAACCAAATCCGCGACTGTACTAAGAATAACAGTGGCAGCAGACTGAGTACTTGAACTACTGAGGAAAAGGATCCCGGAAATTGAAAGTATTTCCAGTTTACCGCACAACCGGACGAGTCCAAAACTCTGAAACTTACCCGCTCAATCTAACACTCTCGTCAGAGCTCTGCAGGGTGTTGGTAACAATGTCAAAGAGACCCTCTGCAACCAGTGTTCTGCAGTACATTGAAGAGATGTTCAGAACTCCATTGTGAAAATAGAAACCCAATTTCTCAGGCAGCAACTGAGTGAATCTAGACAGTGTATCATAATTGGTGGTGTGTGTAGGGTGGTAGGGTGATATATTGGGAAATGAGAATAGAAGGCGTTCAAAGAACGAGGAATCATGATCTCATTAAAAGGGTGGTAGCGTGATATATCTTTCACATAGGTTAACAAACATTAGACCAAGAGGGACTCGGTGAAGGAACACGGAGCTTGGACAGCTGAGGGCTGCAGTAAACGTGATGGGTTAATGAAGCAACCAGAGTCTATTTTGTATGCATGAAGAGTTTAGATCTGTGGATAGATCTGTGGATAGCGTCCAATATTTCTAAAAAAGGGATAGGTGACAAATGGCAAAGACCTCTTATCAACGTTCATGATAACGTACCCCAGAAGTTGATTACGGAGAGCAGGCTGCAGATGTTTGCTAAGATTGCAGAACTCTTGCACAAATAATATCTGCAGGACAAATATGTGTTATACTCCACTTATAAATACCATAAACAAAATAAGCAACAGCTAAGCTAAGTTAATGATGAAGAACCGGACACTCTAGGACAAGATAGATTTCATCATCATTAACAATCTCACCAGGTCTCTTCTGCCTCTTTCTGATGTATTTGAACACCAAAGCTTCGTGAACAACTCGCTGAGAAAAGCACTATCGTTTTGTAATGCTGAAACGACCTGCACGTTGGATATCCATGAATTCTCGTTGATAGGTCTTGTAGTGAAGACCTCAAAGAACAGAATAAACAACTAAACGGTTACATATTGAGTGTAAACTACCATATACACTTCAAAACAAGGCGACAGCAATAAGTGACAAGAGCATTTAGGCACAATTGAAAGCCAACTTTGAGTATATCGATCACAGTTGAGGAGAGAGATTCAGTCAGTTGATGCGAAGCGCACGTTCCATGGCTGATAATGTTAAAATACATATACTCTCTTCTCCAAAGAGCATTCTACGACTAAAACCATGAGAGGGCAGACGGTGGAAAGATTCTTACCGCAACATTATTGAAAAGCATTATCGAGTTGAAAGTTGCAAAAGTTTGGTCATCCAACACCCTTGGTAATATTACATCCTGCACAAAGATAGTTTCCATAAGTTCATCTCTTCAACCGTACTTAGAGCAGTAAATTTCGAAACAACAAAAACAAGAAAACCTTTTATCCTTCGTCAACATTGTCCACACGCTATTGAACGTTTTTCTACTTGTACAAGAAGCTGAAATCCAACCGTATTGTCAGAAGTTTTACCTTAATATAACCAATTCTGTAGGTTTGATGTATTTTGGAAAGGATGGTGGGGTCTCGTATTGGCACAACCTGCACATATTACGGTATCAATTTAGGCCTGCGCTTTGAAACGATTTGTGCAGCGAGGAGTTTCAGATGAGGACAAAGAAGCTCCAAAGATTCATCTATTAAAAATGCATCTCTTTCTATGCAGCTTCAATCAAGCAACAAGGGTACAACTGGATCGTGACCTCTTTGTAAATAACTTGCTCCTTGAGGAAAGCACGATAATGCTGTTTCGTGGGGAGCTCTGGATCATCTGGAAGGAGACGGCGAGACATGTACGTTAGTGAGGTCTTTGGCCCGCGGGAGGTAAAACTACAAGCATGAGACGTGCGAAGTTGAATGTTTACTTTCTCAGTTGGTACTCTCATGTATCAAGTCCACACGAAATACAATTAGCGCACATAATGTACTCCATCTCGCGTCGTCACTTAAACACTATGCTCATCCACCATAGCACCATCAATTAGACACCGAGAAGATTCTTTTGTGCTAGGACTCGCCTATCGATGAAATGGGATTCTGAGATTCCTATCAAAGACAAGGAGGCTCGATGGCTACAACTGCAGAATGGACGTCCAGATTGACCAGCAACCAGATATAAACAGCATACTTGCTAGAGATATACATCGTGTAACCACAAGCAAGATGTGACCGATTAGGCATCTGAAATAGATGGTAGGGTAGGAACCATGAAACAGACAATCATCGAGCTAAGAGTACTATACAAAGCATTAGTTGAGGATGGGTGGAGTGGAGCGAAGTGGGAGAGGACTGGATGGTGTCTTGGCTGAGAGGACTGGATATGAGGAAATGAAAGCAGAAGCCGTTTGAGGAACGGGGAGATCCGGAACTCATTAAGTGCAAATGAAGTGCAGATGGCATGGAAACATGATATGTACTAATAGAAATGAATAGTAAATGCGGAAAGAAGATGAAGTGAATCTAACAATTCAAATGTAAGGCGAATCACGGTCATAATATAAATATTTCCTGCTCAATACCAGTAGAGAACTATTATACATCATGTAATTAGTAAGTGCTAAGCAAAGCATGTAGAGAAATAGTCCACAACATTTAATCAAAGACTTGAAAGATTAAGTAATCTGAAGTCGGAAGTCAGGTTGAAATCATGAAGTTGAGAGACATGTACGAATCATGAAACAGACAAACTTCGAAAGAGTATTATGTGAGGATGTATAGGGTGGAACGAAATGGGAGAGGAGTGGATGGTGTCTTGGCTGAGTCGGAGCGAAGTTAATACTGACAACCATCGAAAGAACATTAGGTGAGGATGGGTGGAGTGGAGCGAAGTGGAAGAGGAGTGTATGGTGTCTTGGCTGAGTCGGAGCAAAACGTTCAGAGGACTGAGTATGAGAAAATGAGAGTAGAAGCCGTCCAGAGAACAGGGGATGCAGAGCGAGGCATTAGAGAACTGGGTATAAGAGAGCGGAAGGCCATTCGATGAATGAGGGATCCAGAACCCGTTAAAAGCATATAAACTGCAGATGAAATGTAAACATGATATTAAGAAATGAGGACAGAGACCTTAACTCGAAGGAGGGATCCAGAACTCATTAAATGCATATGAAATGTAGCTGAAATGGCAAGAAAATGAAAGCAGAGCTGACTGAAAGGTACATGCGAATAGGAGATGAATCTAAGCCATAAAAAGCATGTATTATCAAGCAACGAACATATGTAACTACACGTAGAGAATCTGTGAACCAGTGTGCACTGAGAAAACGAAGAGTCAACTCATATCAAGAAATCTCGACATAAGCGAATGTGAAACAACCGGAAACAAGCTGAATGAATTGAGAGCAAATCGCAACCGAGACTAATACAGAAATGTACAAACACTTGGAAACAAATCGAATGAATTGAATCCAGATTGTATACCGAGACTAATACCTAAATGTACAATCACGTGAAAACCTAAATACAAGGTGCACGTAGGCAAAACATGTAAGGAAGTAGAAAATCACTTGTAAACAAAGATCGATTAGCCGAACATTGACTTCTCTGCAGTTTATGAATCGAACATCAAGTAATAAGAACAAGAAGTCAAGGAGAGTAAAATTTTATATCTAAGAATTGATCGAAACAATCCCTGGTTTCGGGTATGAAAAAGTAGAGGGGAAATCGTTCAAAGAACAGGCGAAGTAAAGCAAAGCGTCAGGGAACTGGATATAGGTAGATGAGAGCAGAAGCCGTTCTAGGGAACGGGTGCTCCAGAACTCATTAAATGCAAATGATCGGTAACCAAGATGTACTTTATGCACAATGCTATAATAGTGATAAATCCATAAAGTAGAATGCATCGAATGTAACCTGAAGCAAAGGCATAATTGCAATAAATCGAGAACAACATATATCTAAAGGACTAGTAAACAACTTGAAATCGATAACAGCTATTCAAACGAATTCGAGAAATATAAAACATTATTTAATTGACCACCAGTAAGCAGTGCATGAACGGTGAAAATTAAAACGTAGGCTGGAGTCGGGTAGGAACACTATACACGGGAGGTCGAACCAACCAGGGGACTGGAGATAGACAAATGAGGACAGAATAATGGGGACTGGATACAGGTATATCACTTCATGCGCTATGGGCGCACGAGTTCCTGAAACGCTGAAACAGCCAGAGGAAGCAGAAGGTATGACATGATATTTACGACATGAGAGCAGGAGTCATTCGAAGAACATGACATGATATAGAGAAATGAGGACATCCCATCGGGTAATTGACGTATCTTGAAATTGGAATTTAACCCACCGCTTGATGCACACAGCAGTTGAAGATGTTTAGACTCCAAATAGTAGCACCAATCTTATCTACAAGAGTATTTTTCGGGTGATTTATCATGAACTATCAATCACCCTAGCTTGAACTCAGTCACCTTGTTCCACTCGCACGGACAAGAAAACAAAGACCTACAAGGGTCCAAAAATTTCATGATTTCTTTCCTCTCTTGGCATGGGATCGGTGTTGTACCGATTCAGTGGATTTGTATGCTTCTCTATTTATACCCCACCATCTCCACAACGGTTTTAATCATGATCAAAGGACTACATCTGATTGCAAGCTACCTGTATTGCGTATTCGTCACAAAGCTCTCAGTTGAAAACAAACTGAATGAATGGAGAACAAATTGATTGAAACCAAATTTGGCATTTCGGGTATGAAAAAGTACAGGGGAAATCCTTCTTTGAAGGATTTCCACTCTGCTTTACTTCCCCCGGTTTGGGGAAGTACAGTAGGTATGTAAAGTATACAAGATGGCGAACATCTGATCAAATGGAAGCATAAATAAACATAACCTGGAAACATATCAAAAGTAATACCGGTATACCAGTAACATGCATCAGAAAAGCGGAAACAGAACAATAGTGCATGTAGAGAAATAAAATCGACTTGACGAGCCAGACGAGAAAGATTCAGATAGACAGAAGTCGAAAATCAATGTAGCAGCTAGGAAATCAAAGGTCGTGGAAGATCCGTGAGTCGGCCCGAAAGTATGAAATCGCTCAGAGACGAGGGGAGTGGAGCGAGGCGTTAGAGGACTGGATATAGATTATATTGCAGCACGTGCTATGAACACATGAGTCCTAAAACACCAAAAACACAGAGGGAAGCAGAGAGACCATAATAGTACGTCTCCACGAAAGCACATACAACTTCATCAGTGCCAAAGTAGCTGGGCGAATGCCAGTACCCCTTGTACCGAGTTTCTGTACGAAAGCTCATGAGTGCCAAGGCAACATGATATAGGCATATCGAGATGAGTATTAAATGCGTAAAGGAGATTAAGTGAAAGTAACAAATCGAATGTAACTAAAGCAACGGCATAATAGCAAAATATAGAGAGCAACGCATTTATAGAACTAGTAATCAACGTGTACACAATAACAGCTATGTCAAGAAATATTATACATCAGGTAATCGACCAACTACAAGAGGACAGGATATGAGGAAATGAGAGTAGAAGCCGTCCAAAGAATGGAGGATGCAGGGCGTGGCGTTAGAGGACTGTATATAGAGAAATGAGG
This sequence comes from Lunularia cruciata, assembly GCA_948567375.1. Taxonomy (NCBI): domain Eukaryota; kingdom Viridiplantae; phylum Streptophyta; class Marchantiopsida; order Lunulariales; family Lunulariaceae; genus Lunularia; species Lunularia cruciata. The sequence goes on from OX419758.1 coordinate 63,554,267, forward strand.
ACAGAAGCCGTTCATCGAACGGGAGATCCAGAACTCATTGAATGCAAAACGGTGCAAGATATGTAAAGTATACAAGATTGCGAACATCTGATCGAATGGCAGCATAAATAACGTAACCTGGAAACATATCGAGAGTAATACCTATATACAAGTAGCATGCATCGAAAAAGCAGAAACAGGGCTACAGTGCATGTTGAGAAAAAATTCAACAGGAAAAGCAACGACTTGAAGAGCCAGATCCAGAAAGATTAAGAAAAATTGAAGTCGAGAATCAATGTAGAAGCCTGGAAATCGAAAGTCGTGGAAGATCCGTCAGCCAGCCTGAGAGTATGAAATCGCTCAGAGAAAGAGGGAAGCAGAGTGGGGCGTTAGAGGACAGGATATAGATTATATCACAGCATGCCCTATGAACGCATGAGTCCTAAAACATTAAGCAACTGTAGGAAGCAGAGGGCGGTCATAGTAAACCTCCACGAGCACACCTATGACTTCATGAGTGCCAAACGCAGTGCTGAAGTAGCTGAGCGATTGTCAGTAGAATGAGTCTTAAGACACTAAACACTGAAGGAAGCAAACAGGCGGTCATAGAACAGCTTTCACGAAAGCACTAACGGCTTCAGCAGTGCCAAAGTAGAGTGACAGCATATTTGAGAAATGGGAGCGGAAGCCCTTGTAAATAACCCCATTGCATACCTACTCTGACTCGATTGACTCTGACATATGATAGTAACCCAGAAAAGGTTGTCATAACTATCAGTTAGATAGAGAGGTAAGCATGCATAAATCTCCATACAGAGGTTAGTATGATGTTTGTGATGCATATGTACCCCAGTACAGAGTTAGTGCGGGCAAGTGTAAGAAGTAACCAGCATAGCTTACCTAAATACGAATTACATTGATAGTAGCGTTCGAGCAAGATCAGATAAAGGAAGATGTTCTGATGATTTTCCCGTTGCTAGGCTGAGGTTGTGAAAACCCCAAGATGACTCTGAACGAATCTCAAATGAGATAAGTATGACAGATTTAACATTTCCAAATACACACAATATCACCGCCTTTTATATAGACTAGCGATATCGAAATAGTGATACTTCCAACCTCGTAAGAAGGGTGACAGACCAAGGGATGGGCCTGTAACAAGATATCCGGAACTAAGACGTGGATTCAGGCTTCAGTAATTTTAGAATATGTGAAATCTAAGGTGAAAATATGAATACGTCATACCCAGCCCCACCTTTTGCTGTATAAACTGTGAGAGTACAGTAGGTCAGTTGATACAAGTGTGAGACATGTACCGATGGTACTATCCGGTGCTGTTAAATATACTTTTGTATGTTCCTGAGAATAATCCTGAGGCGTCTAACCTTACAGCGTGCAACATCCCTGGATAAATATACACCTCTCCATCTACTTTGGAAGGAATATCAGAACTTACATTCCAGAGCGCCGACGATGTCCATAATGTATTCCTCACTGAATATGTCATCAAATATGTGAACATCATTCAGAGAAACTGCGCAGGACATGCGAGGTTGATGACACTTTATCATGGATGTGAAAACTTATGAAATTTAGCAAACTAGGACTGCCTTGGATACAATGATCACAGTTATCAAAACATAGAAAAAAGGGATGCGAATTACTATCGTTTGAAATAAGTAGAAGAAAGCTTCAACAAAGTATGAGTGATTGTACTCACTTATTCCTTTGACTGTTCTGAACAGCATATGAAGCGCTTCTATATTCTCCAAGTCTTCACACATTCTGAACAGGTCAATAATCTTGCGGATGTAGTTTTGCTGCGCAAAATTTCCAATGTCGAATCAAGACTTGATCAGATCAGATAGCCAGGTTCGTAATGAGAAAACTTGCTCTATGGATTGTAATACCGACTGCGGGAGGAGGGGCGAGAAGAAGAACAAGAGGGGAGAGAGAGAAAGAGAGAGCCAGGTTCGTAATGAGGAAACTTGCAAGAGCAACCACCTGCTCTATGGATTGTAATAACGACTGCATGAGGAGGGGCGGGGAGAGAGAGAGAGAGAGATGAAAGCTTTCGCAATGCGGTCAGTCGAAGCCACTAAAGAGGTTGCACAGTTCTAAGTTAGCAACCACATTTAGTCAAGACACTACAAGAGGATATACTGACAATAATGATCATCCCTATTATCCACTGTGCGTCCATGATAGCGGGGTAAATTGGAATAGCCGATGGCGACATTTAGTCTCAAGAATATTTTTCAGGCAAAGACAGCCTGTGACATAAATATACCAGCATTAACTGTCTACGGATTTATAGCAATAAGTGTCTTACTTCTCGAAGAATCAGTGCCGCAATTCGATCTCGATCAAAATGGGGCACCTCTGCGACAGCCTGCATTCAAAGCATCTCCTGAATCAGGAATTGGAGAAATATCTCCTTATCAGTTACAGAGCGTAAACTCCCTTTCCCTTAAACTGTAAGGGAAAGTGTGCTGAGCTATGTAAAGCATAAGAATTACCAAGCCAAAAAACCAATCAGTTCGTATATCAGGATAAAGGAAAGTGTTCAGTTTAGAGGTGCTCTACATTTACATCTGCATTGAAAACGAGATCATAGGTTGACTAAAGAGGAGAGTTTGAGCGGCGAACTGAATCCGTGTTCTGCATTCCAAACAGATACTTCGATATTCCCGTTTGAAAATTCATCGAATGGAAAATAAGACTCAGAGATTTAAAAGAAAATCAACTACAGATCTCTCTGTTGCGCATTGGCCAATCCATTCCCTCAATTCGACACCTGAGTCACTCAAGAACTCGTAGCACAGCTCTATCAAACGAGCTCTGTCAAACAGCACACTGGCTCGAGTAAATCATCTTGCCAAGTTGTAGCACTCATACAAGCAGGCCACTCTGAATTATTTGTTGAATATCAGCGTACAGGAGATGACACACCTTCACAAGTTGAGGAAGGCTGTTGAGCTCCACAGGTGGCAAGCCTGAAAGATCACCACGGGGGAATAAGCTATGTTTTCTTCTCCGTACTATCGTGACATATGGTTGGAAACTATGATAGAAAAAAAATTTATACACAGTTGATCCTTGAGACGAACAGATTAACAACGACTTGGAGGCATCAAACCAAAGACCGCCACCATTCTCCAAGGAAAGACAAGAGATGCACCTCAGAAATTCTAGAATGGAACAGCAAGCTGTGAGTCATATTTACCAGCTGGAACTAGATAACTCAACAATACACGTAGGAGCACATACAAACTTGTAACTTCTTACACCTGTACACTAGATACAACCTTCACTCAGCTGATTCAAGGTTACTTTTCTGATTGATGAAATACCATATAAGCAATACATGTTTCTCAGAAATGAACACAACGTGATCTTCCATAGCCCCTTCTCAAATCATAAGAGTATGAGATGACATTGATGGATGGACGTCTTTCTTGTATTTTACTATTTATGAAGTTTGATCTGGTTCGATCCACTGCCTCATCAAATTCTTACAACGAAAGTTCAAATGAGAGAAACTCCATCACAACTTCATCAAGATTCATATGATTCGTTGATTGCGAATCTCCGGGCGAGCTGAAAACGTACCGTCGTCTTGAGACATCCCGGAATGTTCCATGTCATCATTGATTGGCCGTGGAACACTATCCAAAGCTGTGGAGAAGCACAAGTGGGCACAAGACTGGGTTAGGAGCTGATTGAACAGCTTGAACCAACAGAGGAAATAGCTCCCTGCAACCTTTCACAGTGTACAAGAGCACTCCTAACTTACCCGCAACGGAAGGGAATTGGATAGATCTTTGCACACTGCATATTTGATCCCTGCAAAGAACCGCCACAGTCAGATACCTTCTTGTACTGAAGAAGTTGAAGGCACATGTAGGCTGGCAAAGCTTTGAAAACGGCTTTCAGACTAAGAATAATGAGGAAGAATTCTGCTTTCACAAAACAACACAGTTAAGTTTTGTACATCTTAATAACGCTTAATCAAGTTGAGAAGTGATGTACTTGAGTACATCACTGCCATGAGAAGCATTGAGTTTTTCTCAACTAAGTTCAGAATTTGTCATGAAAACCGATTGCACACAACCAGACGTATAGAGACTACCATATATAGGAACAGCTCATGGTTTCTTGAAAGCTGAGAGCCAAATCCGTAGCAACTTCTGGATCGGTCCACGAAATAATTGTATCTGGGGCGGACAACAAACAATAGAGAATCAGGTAAGAGGTAAGCAAGAAAGAATAGCAAAGTTAGGAAGACACCTCGCGTGCTCATTTGTGACAAAGCATATGTACACGGAAAGTCTACAAGAAGGGTCAAAGAAGTGGACTTTGATGGGAGGTTGACCTTCTTGCCGACGATAGATATCATCTGCAGATATGCGATGAATTAACAATGTTTGATTGTTTTCTTCATCAATAACAACCAGACCGACGGCCTCAGACCTCTGCACTCAACGTTGGACGAGGAAATCGCAGACAGTTAAGTAAAGCATGTACAATCCATCACCCAGAGTTTCGGTGTAGTTACCATCTATCCGCAAAGCGTAAGCATTCAATTAATTTTGTATGTGATAAAAAAGGATAACATGGACGTAGACCTTGAGGACCCCGACAGAAATGGTGAGTCCTGGGATCATTTACCACCTAAGACCATCTCATCCTGCTCGGCTGCCTAAACAGCCCCGGTCTTCTTAACCTCGGCAGATAGATTTCCCTCTATGTGGGAAGAGGTATACCTCTAAATACTCGAGGGATACATGTCCAGTACCCTTATCATCCCACTTTCCTCCGTCATTCAATCGATACACCTTCACACGCTGATCACCGCTTGCACGTGTAAGGACAAACTCACAAAAGCACTAGTTGTCAGCCTTTAAAGGACACGTTATTCTTCACGATTTTCCTCTCGTCATAAAGACCACTTGTTGGTCCAGCCCCAGATAGCTCCTAAGATCCTAAACAACCCCGAGGTAAGAATGTAGATACGGCACATGACTTTTGGAAGAACCCTGCTTATAGTATATCCTCCATGCGGTCATCGAAATCTAACCAAAGCAAGCCTACAATGGTACAAGAGGCAAGCAATTGAGATTGACAGACAAATCGAATATGAAGCAAATAAGACATCTCCTCCGTAGCAAATGATGTGAATATTTTATTTTACCCTAAACTGCCCATAACGTGTTCTAACAAAGATCAGAATCTAACGAATACATAGCTTAGATAGAGGTCAACAAAACTTGACCAACTACAAGCGAGCCCCGAACACAATGCGCGGAAGTATGTGGAGAAACACAGCTAACCTCAAAGAGTTGTGCGAACATGCTTGTTAAGCCAAGCATTCCACTACAGAAATTGTAACATAAGGTTCAACCGCACTTGCAATCACAACTCCTGCCTGACTGGGAGTCTGCTTACATCAAGATTCTGGTTCACAAACCAGGGATGCCCTTAAATGTGAGGACGACTGCCCAGACACACGCGATGGCATTTAAAACCCAGACAAGCTGACATGCGCCGACCCATTCGATAAAGACAGCAATTCTCCTCTCCCTAACTCCTCCTTGCCTTTGATATTTATCTTGTAATACTGGAGACGCAGGACTAGGCCTACTTCAGAATATTAAAATTTCAGTCTAGGCAATAGAAGGATTCCTTCTTATCCCACCCGGTTCGATACCGCTACATTGCAACTTCACGCCGTTCAAGTAGGAAGATAATTATCACGGAGTAAATAAGGTGCGCATCTGCACACCATGACTCGAGACTGGGACAAGCAGGTCCACCACATGTTCGAAGGGAATCCATTTCGTTATGTATCCACGTGCAAACGATCCCACCCATCGCAGGGCACCCTTCTTTCATAGTTTCTTTGTAGAGTCTAATAGCGGCACGCAATCGTCCTACTCTATCTACTCTGAACGGAGGGCGAATTGTAAGCGTGGAATGGTAGGATAAAGGACTTGAGTAAGGACACCTCAGGCATGCCGTTGAACAACGTAAAAGTTCAACAACGAGTAATTTCAACAATTGAAGTGATCAAAATCACATGTAGAACAAGGCCAGGATTGGTCACCTCGATAAGATACAGGACATGGAGTCGGGAATGCAGGAGGAAATACCTGAAGATAGTTGAAATCCATAGGGTTTGTGCGGCTTGCTGAGACGGTCATGTATACGCTCTTTCCTCAAATTCAGAGAGTTGGAACCACCAAGATGGACTACTAGAAGAAGGACAACCCACGGGGAAAAGCCTGTGCCCCGAAAGTCGGAGCAACTAGGACATTACCCAATCTCACTGGGTTCAGCAGTCGAGCACAATTCTGTGACTCGGTGGACCACAGAACGGACACCTACGGCCCCACACTAAGCGAAGCAATCTTTCAGATACTGGGACACAGTATTGACTTTAAGCCCCCGACAGAACACAGCTTCGCAGCAACCAGAAACCTCCAACACCAAGTACTCTTCGAACGCCAGCTGATAACCCTACCCTCTCTCCGCAGTACTCGAGGAGTATCTGGCCTGTATTGCATCCTCCTTCCATAAAACAATCCCTCCCTATCACCTCTCTCGCCATCCTCCCCACTTCGTCCAATTCCTCGACCTTCGCCCGGACCCTAACATCAAGTCCAGCAGCGGACGATCAACCCCACTGCCTCGATCCTAACCTGTATGTCCTCTCCTGCTTTCGTAAACCACGTGCCAAGCTATTCCTCCTCTTATACCCTATCCTATTACTAAACCACAGCAGCTCCTGGAGCAGCCAAACCTCGAGCACCCTGTTTCCTCCTCGTGCCAGCACTCACTATTCCTCTGATACTCCTCGTAAAACCTCCATCGCTCCTTGTCCGCCTATTGTAACCCCTTCCTTAGCTCGCTCTCCTCTCCTGCTCTATCCTCCACCCTGTTAAAACCTAAACATACACCCCGAATCGCTCCCTTTCGCTCCCGAAACCTGTCTCTCATGCAGTGTTGCAGCAAACACCAAGCGTCCGTGTGCCTCTGTCCAAACCTGTATTCTACGGACTATCCCTCATATCATCACCCCCGTCGAGCAAGCAAAGCGCGGCGAAAGAACGAGCAGCAGAGGAAGGGAAGGAAATGAAGAAGTGTAAGCAAAAGTAAAAGACGCAGCAGCAGACACTCTCCTGTATCAAAGACACGTGAAGAAGAAGTAGCGAGGAGAAGGAAGGAGCGACCGAGAAGAGCCAGCCACGGATAGACAGACAGACGACCGAAGAAGAGGGGAGAGAGGAGAGGAGAGGAGTGGAGAAAAGCGGACTGTAGAGCACAAGTTGAAGAAGATGAACGCAGCAGCAGGGGAGACAAATTTCGCACAGGTGACGGACGGGCAGCGGGCCGGGGCAGCGGAAGCTAAAATGAGAGAAAACGAAATGGACCGCGCGAAAAGCGTAGTACCGTGGACCAGAAGAAGGAGAGGAGCGGGAGCTTATTGTCGGAGGCGTAACCCCAACGACGATGCTAGTGGGAAGGGTGGAAAGGAAATTATTTGCAAACAGGGAAAGATAAGCCGGAGAAGGCGGAGCGTGTTTGTAGCGCTTAGGGTAGGCACGCGAGTAGCTAGGACAGTCCGCGCCGGCGGGAGTCATACCGGCGATCTACCGGCCGGCAACGGGGCTCGCTCAGCTGCCATCGGATGACTGCATGGGAGAAGCAACCGGCAACCGGGCATGGTGATGTACTTGGCCCGTCAACTTGAGCATTTGATGCATGACGCGTACATAAGCTAACACATTTTCATGTCTCATATCTTGACACGTATGCCCGCGTACCCAAATCGAGCATAAGAATAGCATCTTCGGCATAACTTCCATGCATCTAGTGTACCCTATTCCAGCATTTCCACTTTACGGCTTCTCTCTGGCCACTCCACTTTCTTGCTGATTGGCAGCAGATAGATCTCACTTTCATATGTTTTCCCCTCCAGATATTCGGACGGCGGACTCTTCTTACTTATTTTAAGATTTTAACCTTCTGCAACTACCGTGACTGTTACCTTCACACGACTCAACTCGGAAACTCCTGTACGTGGCTAAGCTCCGGTATCAGGGAAACCAAGTAGAATATCCGGTAGAAGCATGACTTTGCGCGTATGTAATGTTGTGTATTTGCACATTTGGTTTAAGTTCATTGATTTTCAGCTTATATCATACGTTGAATTCTAAATTATATCATAAGCTTTTGTGTAATGAAAACATTACAGGAATTTCTAAAATTTAACTTCAGGAAAATTATTGTATATTTCTGATTGGAAGATAATATATTCTATAACTGCCGTTTGTGTAAAAATCTCGCCTAGAAAATCGAGGAGAGTTATTTAATCTCACGATAAATTTCGCAAAAGGACTAGGCCACAAGTTGATTCGTTAAAATTTCATTATTGCAAGGGCTAAAGTTTTAGGGATCCAAATTTGGTTTGATAGATAGTCTTATTGAACACTTTAGCAAGTAGATTACCATAACTACTTGAATGAATTATTTTGGAGTCCAAAACGATGGAGTGATTAGTTTTACTATACATTACTTCATCTTGGTAGATCTTGAATAAATGGTTGGAAGCCCAAAACTTGGAGAACCATTTGATAATCCAGTAATGAGTTCAAATTTTTTTAGCCTTTTAGCAAATTGCTTAATATACATAATTTCATAGAACCTCTAAGAGCTTTAATCTGCTTGTAGTAAATTACAAGCAAGCAAAGTAATCAGGTGATTTCAGTACAATTTTCTTGAACTTAAATATTTAATAGCTTTCTTACTTGCAAAATTGTACAAATTGGAGCTTATATGCAACATCTAAGAAAATGTATTATTTTGGAATGCTTTGGCTTAGCTTGTGATACGGAGGAACTCGAGGACCCTCGAGCCACAAACTAGACCATATAGAAAGGTAAGAAATGGTTGTCTTCTTTCTTATATGTCTTTGACTTGATAGTTTTAGGTGATATTTTCTTCTTAATACCGATGGTAAAACCTATGTTTAATAATAATAAAGATCACATCTAGTGATAACACATATACTATCGTTTTGGTTCATCGCAAAATTTTTTAAGATCAAAATCCAAGAAATCAAATATGGATGATATAAAATAAGATAAAGCGCCAAATGAGATGTAATTTGAGTATCAAAGATGACCAAAGAACTTATTGTTTGTACTTGAGAAATATATAATCATGAAAAACCTTAAATTTCAACTTCATTACAAAGTTAACAGTAGTCAACAAGGTTACTCACACCCTATATCAACAGTCTATAAGAAGGTTCATGAGTACTTTGTTGTGCTACTCCATCTCCAAAAAGGTACTTAGGTACTTTTGTCAATATTCATAAGTGAAACTTTAGTGGAATTTCTTTAATATACTCAAAGAGTTTTAATGATATATATTACAATCTAACCTTTAAATGTTGTAACATACTATAACTAAATATTCTCCTTCTTTGTGTCATGACATTTGTAGCATCGAAGATAGTTTGCTTAGATGCTAGAGTAATATTGTTTGCAATCATCATTATTTTAATAGTTGCTCATGGATTACTTGTTGGCGGCCGGATTTCATGTTAGGGTTATTTATCACATGGTGAGATCTACCATTTGCACCATTGGATGTGTCGTTAGTGCCATTATTAAGGTTGGAGACCTAAGTTGAGAAGAGCGGTATACTTTCAAAAGTGCAGCTCTAAAGAGCTCACTTCTTGTATGTTAAGCCCTCAAGTTCTTGGCTATGGTGGATTGTAACACCCATTTGTGCATGTGTGTGGTATTGTGATATTTAGCTTGGTATTACAAGTACTTAAGAGATATTATTTATATAGAGATAAAGGATGGTTCCATATTAGTCATGGTTAGCTAAATTTAGTCATAGCTAAGATAGTGGGGACTTTACTTTAGATGAAGTAGAAAAGATGAGCACCATTATTTTGGATTTTAGTGTGTTGACTTGGTATTATTCCTAGGTGTTTGGCTTTGAGGAAAGAGTTGAGAACTCTTGGGCCTGCAAGCCTTTTTGTTTTGGATTCTTCTTTAGTCCAAGGATAGCCCATGTGAAGGAATCCTTGACTTAGTGGTTGGGTCAAGATAAGACCACATGCTTAAGGGAATATGCCCATGTGAATGGATATTCCTTTCTACTTGTTGACTTTACTTGACTTTTAGTCTAGTAACTTGAGTTACTACGGTAATTAGTAACTTTGGTACGTAACTATTTCACAAGTATATAAACAAGGGGTGAGGAGGTACTCATCATCCTTTCATTTGCAACTATCTCTCTCTCATTGAGTTCTCTAGTGAGCAATGTCTTGAGTCTTGGAGTGTTAGCCTTGGAGGAGTATGATGGAGTTCGGGTTCCTTGCCTTCTTAGTCCATGGTGCGCTACCATAATAGCCATCAGAGGTTCATCTTGAGTGAGAGACAGGTCGGCTCACATGATAGAGGTTTGTAACCATCACCTAGAGTTTCTTAGCTAGAGTGGGTTTGTCTTGATTGAAATCAATGCCTGATTGTTGGTAGATTGTTAAGTGGAGAGGATCATATATAAATCTGATTTGAGTGTGATTCTATTGGAATAATGAACTAATTACATCAAAGAAGCGAAGCCAAGGAGGAATTGGATGTAGGAACTAAGAGTAGGGTTGGTATCTCCAAGCTTGGCTAACCATTGGTAGATCATAGATTTCCTTAAGAGTGATCATGTGTGGAAGCACACAAGTTGATATAAATTTGGTAGTGGGATAGGTGGTATGTAGAAGCACAAGCCAATTTTGTGAGAATTGAGTCAATTTGAGACATTGGGTGTTTGATTTGAGCCCAAGAAGGTAGAAGAAGGATGATTTGCTGCAAAATTGAACTCAAGTGCAAATTGGAAGTGGATTTGAAAATTTTAGATTTAGAGAAGGTTCAAATTGACAAAGTTGGAGGTTGCTCAAATTTCCCTAACTAGTGCTAAGTTTGTAAAGGTCGGCCAGATTTAGATTTAGAGAAGGTTTGAATTGGCAAGAAGAAAGGCATAGGTATAGAGCTGTGTTGTGCAAATTGAGCTCAAAGTGAAAAATTGGAAGTGGATTTGGAAAATTTGGATTTGGAGAAGGTTCAAATTGGCAAGTTGAAGGTTTCTTGACTTCCCCTAACTAGTGCTCAAGTTGGTGAAGGTTGGCCAAATTTGAAGAATTTTGTAAAGGTTGGCCAGATTTAGAGAAGGTTTGAATTGGCAAGAAGAAAGGCCTAGGTATAGGGTTGTGTTGTGCAAATTGAGCTCAAAGTGAAAATTTGGAAGTGGATTTGGAAAATTTGGATTAGAGAAGGTTCAAATTGGCAAGTTGGAGGTTTCTTGACTTCCCCTAATTAGTGCTCAAGTTGGTGAAGGTTGGCCAAATTTGAAGAATGTTGAATTGGTAAGAAGAAAAGCATAGATTTAGAAGCTTCAATGCAAAGGACTATGTGGTAGAGAGGTTACAAAGGTCTAGAAGGGCCCACCCTTCTAGATTGTTCACAATAAGGTTTGAACCCCTGATCTTTGGTTTCTAGATTGGTGCCCTAGCCAATTGGCCCAATAATCCCTTGTTGTCCTAGTGACTAGTAGACTAATGAATATAGACATGTAGCTTTGGCTAGGAGAGGTAGTTTGATCCCATCCTTGGTGATATTGGTAGCTTATGAGTAAATAGAAACTCCTATTATGTCAAATGCCAAATGGTGGTAGAGTTAATCCGGTGTTGATTTATGAGATGGAGGGTTTTCATTTAGACCTTTTGTTATTGGACCCCTTCCATTCTCTACATCTTGTTTGTGCACCATGTTTGTGTGAGGTGCCTTGACTTTAGAGTGTCGGTGCTCTAGTGTGCTCTTGGTAGGGAGGTTGGAGTAATGACCAATGAGAATACCTATGTTTCTCTCTAGTGAGGCAAGAAGTGATGATTTAAAGACCATGAGAGTATATGTTGTGATGGTAGGTTACAAGTCACTCTTTCTCCTAGTGTAGTTGTCATAGTTAGAGTTATATTAGTGAGTGGTGTTTAGTTGGTGGTGGCACTTGGTGTTGACACTTGGTGATGATCCTTGGTGGGGTAATTATGGTGGTTACGGTTGTGGTTTGAGTTACATTGTCATGGTAGAAATTTTTGGGGATTCCAAAAGAGATATTGTTGCAATACATAGTGGGTTTACACAGGGTGGTGCTCTACATCAACTTGTATCTCAAGTCCTAATGAGGGAGGAGATTGACTTTGATTTGGAGTTTAATACAAGAGCAAATTCAGTAAAAAGTGCACCTAGAGTGTCGACACCATTGTTGTAGGACATGAACAAGATTATGGGGCTTCGAAAGTCCCCAAGTGCTACTTTGGTATAGTGGATACTATTGACTTGGATGACTTCATCAAGTAGTTTGATAGTTGGTGTGATTTGCAATAGATCCAACTTTGTTCACGTCCTTCATGGCATGGAAGAAGTTCTTCCAACACTTAAAGGGTCCACCAAATGGATGATTACCATGAGTTCATGAGAGCTTGTTTGGAGGAGATTGAGCTATAGAGCAATATTGGTCTCCACACTACATCTCAATCACTTCATGCTTGATTGCTACGGGTAGATCAACAATACTCACAAGTTCAAGCTCTAATAATATTGATGTATCCAATGAAGATGCACTAGTTGTAGATGGTGCTCCTATAAGTGGAGGTACCATTGCAAGAGGTGGTGCAATTTCAAGGTTTACCCTATGGTGGAGCACTTCCAATGTTTGAGGTAAAATTACCAAAGATTACGGATTGACAAGTTAAGGAGCTTGTAGTAGTTTTAGTGGAAGTTTGGAGAGAGCCTATGCAAGGCATACACTCATGTGAGATGGTTGATCAATTTCACTCAAGGAGTTACTAAGGCTCAAGTAGTCTAGTTTGGTATGGGATCCTAGATAAGGAATTGCGATGTAGAGTACGTGATGTTATGTTGTTACAAGCTACCTTACCTACTTTGGTGTTGGTCTTAAGTTTGGTTGAACACATTAAGCTCAATATGGTGGAGGAGAGAGTGATAACATCTGGATTTGGTAAGGAGACCTCATCTATAGTTTTTACTTCTTTTAGAGTGTAGTGGAGTGCACTACACCATATTGGCTTTTGAGTGAAGAGTGGACAGCCCAGATCTTATGGAACAAGTGGAGAGTCTAGTGCAGCTAGACACCCTTACCTTAATTTGTGGGTCAAAAATAGCCAATGAATTGTGGTCTTGCTTGTTGGAGTTTTGGTGAACCTCACCACAAGATAGAGTGCAATTAGAACAATGGACATGATACCTTGTATATGAGTGGTGGTGAGTACACATCATGTAGCATGTACTTGATAAGCATCACCACTTGAACACTTGTGAGCTCAATGCCTATCAATTCATGCACATGTTGGGGATGATGGACCAAGTGGGCAGGATATTCTTGGGTTACAACCAATAGTTACCAGTGAGAGTGGTCTACTTGGAGTCCATCTAGGTGAGCATGGTCTACTTGGGATGCAACTACAGAACATATGGAGCTTGCAACCAGAGCAAAAGGAGTTTTTTGCACTAAGGTTGGGGATTCTAGTGGTTTGGGACATGATATTACTACTCCAAAAGGCTTGTTGTGATAGCCAATTAGTGCATCTTCCACTCATGTATTAGTTACAAAGAATACTTGGGAGCCACACATTGGACCCAAGCTTATATGAGAGGAAAGATGGAGAGTTTGGAGGTTCTCGAGGAGCTACATAAGTTGTTTTATCTTCAATATGAAACACTTGGGTCCTATGAAAGGACTTGGTATTTAGATTGAGCTTACTAGCAATGCATCAATTCTTTGATATCCCTACATATATAATGATATGGAGAGAGCATTAATTCAAAGTTGGAGTAGAGAACTTTTTGAGGCTAATTTGGTAGAGATTTCACATGGACATTAGGCTCAATTGCAATGATGCCAACCAAGAAATATATGTGTGGTTCCTACACAAATAGGAAAATGTATGGAGATTACCATCCTATCAATTGACAATCTAGGACTGATTAATATGCCATGCCTACATTGAAGGAGATCTTTGATGTAATTGGGCATGCAAAGTCTTTAATACTTTGGATCTTTGAAAAATATATCATCATTCTTTCATCAAGGAGGAGTACAAGTCCAAGACAAATTTTTTGGTTATGATCCTCATGATAAGGATGTATTATCAATGGAGGTTCTTACCATTTGGGTTAAAGAACACTCCTATTGAGTTTGGGAGTGTAATGGATAGGATTGTAGCAAGATTGGATTTTACTTGATGCTATATTGATGATATTTTGGTCTATAGCATTATTGTGGATGAACATGAGAAACATTTTTGAAGGTGTTTGAGATGTTGAGATCTCATGGACTCAAATTACATCATAGGAAGTGTAGATTCTTCCATGAGAAAGTTGAGTATTTTGGTCACACTATATACCTTCACCTTCACAAAACAAGGTGGAGGCTATTGCACATATTTCTTAGCTTATAGATGTGAGTAGAGTGCAAGCATTCCTTGGGTTGATGAACTTTTATTACTAATATGTTATAGGATTTAGTGTCATTGCCAAGACCTTGATGAAACTGACCAAGCTTACACAAGAGTGATGTTGGGGAGATGAGCATGAGAAAGCTTTTTTAGAGCTCAAGGAGATCTTGAAATCTATCCCTATCTCCTTAAGAGATTGATCAAAGGATGACCATTCCATGTTCATACTAATTGGAGTACATTGGGGCATGGAGAAGTGCTCATCCAATAGGATGATGAGAGGAAAGAGTTTGTGATAACCTATGTTAGTTGCTCCAACAATTTAACAAAGGTGAAGTATAGTTTATATGAGGGAAGGAAAGTGGCCATTACATAGGCAATAGTACATTTGCAATGTTAGCTATTTGGCAACCTCTTCACTCTCATCAATAATCATCAATCACTAAAGCGGTTGATGGAGTCTACACAAGTTTTTAGGGAAGCTTATATGATGGGCTTTTATTTTACAAGAGTATGATTTCATGGTTACTCATAAACTTGGAGTGATGAATAGTGATCCAAATTAGTCAAGTAGAAACCCATGTCCTAACTAGCAAGATCAAATTGGAGCATGTTAGCATAGTGAGACATGTGAGAAGATGGTACCAAGTTGGCATGCACTTATCTTTTTATGTATATTTTATGAGGACTTGGTGGTATCTCCCTCAACATATATATAAGGAGTTATTGAGATAATAGATCTAAAGGATGGAGATATTGGTATAGAAATCTAATTATGTCTAATAGCAAGACATCTAATTATGTCTAAGTGATGGATTATCTTCACATTAGTGTTGTGGGTTGGCACAATTGGTACAAAGGAGAGAGACCATGTTCTTAACAAGCCAATCAATTCAGATTGGAGTGCAGCACTTTCTTTATGTATGGGAGGATAGTAGAGTACAAGTAGTACCACTTCTATCTAAAAGAACACATTTGGTACCTCATGCTCATGAGGAGCTAGGATATTTTTGATTAAAGTGTACATATAGTTACTCTAGAGTCATTATAGTGGCACGGTATTCAAACCAATATACAACAATTTGTTGCTAGATGTGTGGTTTGTAATTAAGGTAGACCATCATTTAATGATCCCATGCCACAATTACACCCATTACTTATCATAATGTTGGGCTACCATTGGAGTTTGGACTTTAACCATTGATTAAAATATCATCAATATGTTTCGGTTATGGTGGAGCACTTCTCCAAGTAGATTGAGTTGGAAGTACTTCTTGACAAGTTCAAGGAAGAGATGACTTACTCATTCTTGTATCAAGTTCTTAGTCATTTTTACCAATTGAGGTTTTGATTCATTAGGGTATATAATTCTCAAGGGAATTTCAAATCTTGTGTCACAAGGCCTTGATTGATCATTGTACTATCCCTTGAGAGCACCCTAAGGCAGATAGCTTGGTAAAGAGATTGGTTAGGTGATGAAGAGAGAATTGCCTAAGCATGGTTTGTATAGAGGCCACTTGGGAGATTGGGATCTTTAGTTACCTTGGTTGTCCATGGGCTCTTGGTTCAACTAACAAGGTTCCTTAACATTGTTCTCTCCTTTTTACTCTATGGGAAAAATCTAGTTTTAACTACGACCATTTATTGTGATGCTACTATAGTTTTAGACTTGGATAATCTAGTATAGACAAGTACATGTTCTCAATGGGAAGAAATCATTTGTAGAGTGATGCATATGGCCTTTGATAACTAAGTTATTGCTCACACAAGGATACCTTATGTTATGATACTATTCAAGGAGGAGGTTATAAACATTTGATCCATTGATTTCATCTAGGAAACTATTTATATCTACAACAAAATGCACCAACAACACTTGAGGGTACTACAAATTGCACTATCTTGAGAGTGCATGAGGTTTTGACTTCTAGAGTCCTCATGTTGGAAGGACATGATGGTGCTATTTGGAAGAATTTTGTGCACAATTGTGCACCATGCTACCTCCCAAACATTGATGGCACTATGGACCCAAGTTTGGCACTTGTACATGTAGGCTTGTGGTGTATGTTTTATGGCTCTTCTAGTGGAACTATTATTCTATTGGTGTGTGATAGTTATGTGAGAGGATGGCATATGGCATGTTTGGCTCCTCCTCTCATGATGGTTCCTTGAGGAAAATGGTTATGTCCTAGATGTACTTGATCTATAGCTAGTTCATTCTTTATGTATAGTAGATTAATGATGGCAACTAATGATGGTGCTTAATAGCACCTAGCCTTCTGATCTTTGAAAACCATAGGGCATATCACATCCTTAAAGTAGATGGCTATCTGGAGTTAGAGTGACCTAACCACCAACTATGGAGGAAATTGTGACACTTTAGAATTCATGTATGACTTATGTGTGAGTTGTGCTTTTATAGTGTATAATGTGATGTGATGAACAATGTATGTTGTGTAGCGATGTATATAAGCATGATAATTTTCATGACATTTGTAGTGCCAAAACTACTTTACTCAAACATTGGGGTGGTAGTATTGACAATCATAGGTATTTTAGTAGTAACTCATAAACTACTTGTTGGTGATTTTTCATGTTAAGGCTATTGATCACATCGTGGGAAGCACCATTCACAGCATTGGATGTGCCGTTAGGATCAAACGCCTAGGTCAAGTTGAGGGGTATTTTCAAAGAGCAACTCCAAAGAGCTCACTTCTTTGATGTTCAACCTTTGAGTTTTTGGCTATGGTGGACATAGGCTGGAAAGCATCACCTAGAGTCTATTAGATAGAGTGGGTGTGGCTTGAACAATAATTAATGCCATATTATGTGCAAATTTCTGAGTTAAAGATTGAATACAAATCTGAATTGGGTGTGATTTTAATAGAAGAATGAACTATTTATTATGGCACTTTAGAGTTCATGTATGACTTGTGTGTGAGCTTTGTTTTTATAATGTATGATATTGGTAACAATTTATTTATGCACACATCTTGCAAAGTATGATCAATGGCCTCAAATGCATGGTGATGCATCATTGGGGCTGCATCCTAAAGGATGAGGTCTACCTCACAAAATAGTTCACCTAGTGTTATTCTATGAGTGACATTACATGTAGACTTGTCATTCATTAAGATAAGAATCTTGGATGTGTTTTTCATTCTCTTGGAAGAAAAAGTGCCATTATTTTAGACAATGCCATATCAAGGACAATCTTGCCTTGCTCACATAGCAAAGACATCAAATTTTTCCAGACGAAATTCTTTCTTTTATTTCCACTACAAAAGACAAAGAAAACTTTTCCTTCTTTGATGATGATCTCAAAAATAGTATCATGTACCACATTTTTATCTTTATTTAACATGTCTTCATTTCTAACTACTTTAATTGCAAGGAGCATTTGGTCATATTCCAACTCTTCTTGGATGAGTCTATTATGCATGCAAACAAAGGTGTCTATGTTAAAAGTGGCATTGTGGAAACTCATAAAATTTTTGCCATTTTGGTTCAAGACACACTCAAGCTCAACAATAGCTCTATTGTGTGTCCTATAAGAGTTCTAGTGAAGGTTCTCCATATTCCTTGCAACTCATAGCTTGGATACCAAGACCTTTAGCAACACCAAGACCTTTCAAATGGCTATTACACAATTGCTCAAATTTTGTCACTTTGCAAAATATCAACAAAGGCAAACATATCCCAAAGTTATTTGCCAATGGCCTAAATTTGCCAATGGCCAAAACTTGCTTCCTACATATAAATAATGCCACTCATTGTCATCTTTGAGCAACCCAAGCACTCCATAAGCATCCTTAGATATATTGTTCAATGCCATTGATAGTGCAAAGGTTAGCAAAGGAGGTTGCATCTTTGACATAGTTCAATAACATACATAGATAGTAATGTTTGCCAAAGGGAAGATACACAAAGTAAACACTTGTTTACATAAGTTCCATCTCTTTTCCTTTTTTCCCATATATCCATCATTGAGGGAACTCACCATACATGAGTTCACATATTGTAGCATATTTACAAATTGCCTTGAAGCACCATGAAAACTACTTTTTTTTGCTACATTTGAATGTTTTACACTTGCTCAAAGATTTGCATCTTCATTGAATATAAATATTTTTTGATATTCCATATGGCATTGCAAACATTATACTTTAAGATAGTGGTCTTGCATCTCAAACTTGGAGATATGCCATGATGTCTCAAATGCTAACACATATTAAATATCAAGATATTGCTCTATTTCATCAACTATTTGTGGGTCATTATCATTGTGGTAGTGTGTGAAATAGCTATGCTAACAATATGGAGTTTAGTGACAAAGTAAGTTGGGCTAGCAAAGTAGCACAAAAGACAAATTAGCCTAAAATATTATGAAAGTATCTAGGAAGCTTCTTGGGAAGTTCCCGGCTAGCTTAGCTCGCACCTCAAGTAAGTAGCTTCTAGAAGGAAGCTTCTAGAAGCTTCCAACTAGCTTAGATAGCACGCAAAGTAGACGGTTTCTAGAAGGAAGCTTCTTGAGAAGCTTCATAGTTAACATGGCTTGCACTCTAAGAAAGTGGCTCAAGGAAGCTTCTTGAGAAGCTTCTCAAAGGCCTTGTATGCTACCTATAAATACCAAAGCTAAAGCTCATGCTAGGCATTTGGAGTTTTCTCTCATTCAAGTGTCCCAATATGAGTTTCCATTCTCTTATTTCTCTCCTCGGATTTGGTCTTTTACATTGGTATCAGAGCAGGAATGGGATGGATGGGATTTATGGACCACCAAATCTACTTCTACCAAACCATTGGGATTTTTGCATCCAAATACTACCCAAGCATCATTTCACACAATTCATCACCTTGCACTTTGGACAAGATTTTATGCATATGATCACCAAATCTGAGGAACCCTTGGTGCTTCTGGTTGTAATTTATGGGGAATAGTGGATGTGTTATTTCTATGTATTAGTAAATTAGATAGATTGGGAGTGGTGTGATAGAGTAGCAACCATGGTGGAAATACCCTATGTAATCCTTGCTATGCAACAAAAAATTGAGCACCCTACTTGATTGTTGGATGAATGAGATCTTTGATGACAAGAGAAGGTGGAAAGAGTACCAATTTGACAACAAGAAGATTGGATCAGATCCCCTAAACCCAAGGTATTTGAAGGCAAGAATCTTCCGGGTGCAATGGAGAATTTTGTGTTTGATTGTGAATGTTATTTTGAAGCTACCAATCTACAAGATGAGTGAAAATGGATTCTTTTGACTTCTAGTCAATTGGATGGAGTAGCAAAGCTATGGTGGAGATTTTGAGTGGAGCGAGCTGAACAACAAATTGTTTCACCAATCTTGACATCGGCAAAATTCAAGAGCACAATAATTAGTCCGCTCTAAGCTATAAATGCCACACAAGCTGTACAGGATAAGTTGGCAGAGTTGAAACAAATTGGCTCTGTAAGAAGTTACATCATGCAGTTCCCAAACACCATCATGTAAATTCTAGATGTATTGGAAGGTGAAGCTCTAGATCAATTCTTGAGGGGCTCAAAAGCGAGAACCAAATTAGAGGTAACCATGCGAGAGCCACAATATTGGGAGAAAGCCATGCGGTTGGCAAACATTTTGATTCCTTGGTGGTAACAATGTGGTCTTGACCTTGACCTCCACAGAGCCTACCAATACACTACACACAAGTGTAGGATCTAGCACCAATGGAGATTGATGCCATTCAACAAATACTACTTGGCATGGTAGATAGAGAGAAATTGCAACAAAATGGTGGCTGTTTTTATTGTCACCAATTGGGGCATCACATTGCTGAATGTCCAATCAAGAATAGACGACCTTAACAAGTTGCCCAAGTGGAGGTTGTAGAGCGGAATGATCAAGGAAACAAAGAATCCCAATAGGAGATTTTGAGCCGCCTCTTGGGAGCTTGATTAGTTCCAATAGGATTGAAGGCTTGACCTATGCAAGTTTGCTTCACTTGCAAGGTATGATATCTAATTAGGATTGTAGGATATTGGTTGATTTTTGAAGTTTAGAGAATTGCATGTCTATGCAAGTAGCAAAGGAATTGGTTATTCCTATTAAATCAATGATTGGAAGTAGTTTGATGATGGCGGATGGTAGAAAGGGTTTTGTATTTTGCACCTCGCATCCTGTTACCTTCAAGATTGGGAAGGAGTATTTGGAGTGTATGAGTTTTGTAGTGTCGTCTCTACACTATAATATCATTTTGGGGCCACCTTGGCTTGAACGTCATAAGGTTCAATTTGAGTGGACCCGATACCAAATTCAAGTACAACACAAAGATAGGAATTTTTGATTAGGTTGTTTGGCACCTCTGAGTAAGACACCTAAGAATAGTCAGTCCCAAGATGGGAAGTTTGTTGAGAAGGTAGCCATAGAGTAAACCTTAAAGGGAGTGGAGCCCCAAGATGGGAAGTTTGCCAAGAAGGCAACCATGGAGCAAGCTTGGAAGAGAGATGAGTCCCTAGAAGGGCAATTGCTTAGTAAAGCAGCCATAGAGCAAGCTTTGGAGGAAGATAAGTCTATATTTTCTATGTGGATCAAGCCGATTTCACAAGAACAATTGGAGGAGGGCCAAGAGCCTCATCAAGCAATGGTTGATTGGATAGTTAAGGAGTTTGCGGATGTGTCTCCGGATGATCTGCCAAAGGGATTACCCTCCAATTGAAGTATGCCCTTCAAGATTGAGTTATTGCCAAGGAGTACTCCAATGAGTAGAACAATCTATTAGCTCTCACCAATAGAGTTGGAGGAGTTGCAAATAACACTTATGGAGTTGTTGGAGAAGGACTTCATACGACATGATACCTCTCCTTGGGGAGCACCGGTACTATTTGTTCCAAAGAAGGATGGAAGACTTTGTTTCTGTATTGATTATCGTGGGCTCAATAAGCAACCCGTGAAGAATACATATCCCTTGCCTTGGATCAATGACTTGCTTGATCAACTAAGTGGAGCACGCTACTTTTCCAAGTTGGATCTTTGCAGCGGCTATTGGCAAATTCCTATTGATAGAGAAGATGTGCAAAAGACTACCTTTCGCACAAGGTATGGGCATTTTGAGTGGAGAGTTCTACCTTTCGGACTCACTAATGCTCCAACAGTCTTCATGGATTAGATGCATCGGGTGTTGGATGGACTATTGGATTGGTCCGTGGTGGTGTTCTTGGATGATATCTTAGTCTATAGCAAGACGGAGGTGAAACACATGAATCATGTGCAAGAAGTCCTAAGACAACTATGACAATGGAAATTTTACTACAAGAAGTCAAAGTGTGCCTTTTGGCAAAAGGAGGTTACCTTCTTGGGTCATAAGATCTCATCAAAGGGGATCAAGATAGAAGAAGAGAAAATCAAGGCCACTATTGATGGGCATACCCCAAAGGATGCTAAAGAAGTACGGCCATTCAATGGATTGGCCAGTTTTTACTGATGGTTCATCCATTATTATGCTCATGTGCCTGCACCATTGACTGACCTCTTGGGAAAGAACTTGAGCTTCCAATGGACCACCAAGCATGAAGAAGCATTCTAGAAGTTAGAGCATATGGCACCAACTTGTGATACCGTGGATGCTCCAACCTTACCGCAAATCTACTTCAACAATGCCTTCAAGCATCATGGGATGCCACGTGTACTCATCTTTGATTGTGATCCTTGATTTACCGGGAAGTTTTAGCAAGCACTCTTCCAAATACTCGACACCAAGCTGCTTTTTCCACGGCCTATCATCCTCAAACTGATGGACAAACCAAACATGCAAATCATTCATTGGAGGATATGTTGTGTGCTTTTTTCAATGTCCACCATACCAATTGGGATGAATGTCTTGTAGCTGCAAAATTTGCCTACAACAATTCCAAATAGGCAAGCACTAGATTTTCTCCTTTCTTTCTCAATTTTGACCAAGATCCTCTTGTTCCAGATTCTCTTCTTGCTCCCCCTCATCTCAAGTTCCTCATACTTCTACATTCTTGACCACTATATCCCAATCTCTCCAACAAGCTAAGTCTCACCTCCTTGTTACTCAGAATCACCAAAAACAATATGCGGACCACCATCATTGTGATCTCACCTTTGAAGTCGGTGATAAATTCATGCTATCCTCTAGTTACCTCCCCCTCCCACTTGATACCCAAGTTTGTAAACTTACTCCTAATTGGATAGGACCCTTTGATATCACCCAAATTGTCTCTCTTGTTGCTTATCAACTTGCCTTGCTTTGTCACATGCGTATCCATTCTGTCTTTCATATTTCCAAGTTGAAACCCTTTGTTCCTAACCCCTCTTCTTTTTCCTCTTGAGTCCAACCTCCCCCTCTTCCTGTCCCTATCAATGATCATGAGGAGTACAAAGTTGATTGTATCCTTGCACGTTGCCATGTTCAACAAGGCCGTTGCCAACATACGGAGTACAAGGTCCTCTGGAAAGGATATCTTCTTTGTGATGCCACATGGGAACCTCTTTCTTGCCTCCAAAATGCACAAACGGCCATTCAAGAATTTGAAGCTTCATTGATAACAAGGATGTCACCAACTAGCGGTGGGGGAATATGTAACAATATGGAGTTTAGTGACAAAGTTAGTTGGGCTTACAAAGTAGCACATAAGACAAATTAGCCTAGAATATTCCAAAAGTATCTAAGAAGCTTTTTTGGAAGTTTCCCAACTAGTTTAGCTTGCACCTCAAGTAAGTAGCTTCTAGAAGGAAGCTTCTAGAAGCTTCTAGCTAGCTTAGCTTGCATGCCAAGTAGGCGGCTTCTAGAAGGAAGCTTCTTGGGAAGCTTCCTAGTTAACTTGGCTTGCACTCTAAGAAGTGGCTTGAGGAAGCTTCTTGAGAAGCTTCTCAAAGGCCTTGTATGCTACCTATAAATACCAAAGCCAAGCTCATGCTAGGTATTTAAAGTTTTCCCTCATTCAAGTGTCCCAATATGAGTTTCCATTCTCATATTTCTCTCCTTGGATTTGGTCTTTTATAGCTACAATACCTCTATTGTTCCTTATTGACATACTTGAAAAGGATCTTTCATAACATGAATATTATTACACACCTCCATTGATATTTGCATTGTACTTGGTGGAAAATAGAGATGATGTGGTATCTATAATAACATTAGCTAGATATATTATCTAAAGATAGAAATTGACTTGGTAATATCTTTTGGGATATCTTAGTAACTTGAGTTACTCCGGTAATTAGTCACTTTAGTGTGTAACTATTTCACAAGTATATAAACTAGGGGTGAGGAAATACTCATCATCCTTTCATTTGCAACTATCTCTCTCTCATTGAGTTCTCTAGTGAGCAATGTCTTGAGTCTTGGAGTGTTGGCCTTGGCGGAGTATGATGGAGTTGGGGTTTTTTGCCTTCTTGGTCCATGGTGCGCTATCATAATAGCTATCAGAGGTTCATCTTGAGTGAGAGAAAGGCCGGCTCATAGTACATATCAAGGTAATCCTTTCTTCATCTTGATGGTGAAGATGATATAAATAATATTTGGTTATTATGACATGCTTGCATTGGGTCATTGATGAATTTTTAGCCTCATTTTCAACTCAACTTTCCCATCTTGGTGGACCCCATTAGTGACACTAAGAACATTGTTTTGAATCTTAGTAAATATGATGTTGAGATGCCATCCATCTTCACCATGTGGAAATAGGATTGGATACTAGAGTGCCATGGATCTCCAACATAGACTTTAGATGATTGTCACAATGTTGCACAACAATATCATGATAGTAAGCATGTTCAAAGCCGTCTCCAACCATAAGTAGTAACTTCATTGGTTATATTGTATATTGTATATACAACTTCTTACAAATCGTAAACACAAGACAATTGTGGTAATAAGGCAACAGTAATACCATCTTGCAAGAGCCTTTCTTGCACTATTCAAAATACATGCACATATGGATTAACATTGTCCAACATGCTTTGCAATTGCTCCAAGGTTAGTAGATGCAAGGAATTCATTGTTGCCTATTTGTAATACTCCAAGGACAAGAGAACTTTTCAAGAGACAAAACACAAATTTCACACTCAATCCTCCGATGCGCCAAAGGAGCACCTTCGCTTTATTATATAGCAAAGAGGATCCCTTCAAAGGAAGCTCCACCCTTGGATCAGATACATGGACTTGTGACCTGCTAGTGAGCTCCATCATTGAATTAGTTGTTTGGATGGGTGACATGTCAATCCTTGTCCTATCTAGCCGCTCAAATGGGTTTGACCAAAGGGAATCTTTAGAGAATCTTCTTGTAAGACACTCAAAGTTGCATAGGTAAAGTACCATTGGAAAGCTCTTGATGAGACAAATCATGGGGGGAGAAGGCAAGTCCTTTTTGCTTTAGGGAGTGAAATCTTTCTATTTTTGAGGCCTAATTCATCGATTTAGGCGTCCAAAAATGACTTCAAAGTTTTCATGCTATTTTTGGCTTCTATCCTTTGAGTAGAAGTGCTCTTTTAGTGATACCTCTATCTTATATACTTAGTCCTTCCTGTATAACATCCTTATAGATATTATGAAACCAAATTTCATCTCTAGATCATCTTCTAACTATTGGTATTACAAACCTCTCTCCTTTTAAGACACAACGTCCTCATTGCAAAGCTATTGCTCAAAGGATTTGACTAACACTAGTGTGTAGGTCAAGTTAGTTGTTGGCTCCCATGTCACCTCATACAAGGGGTACCCTTTCCAATGTACTTGTAATTCCACATGTGGATGGTGAGTACCCGGATGCACTTCTAGAGAATGCGTTTGACTTCATACTCCTCTTCGTCATCAACCAGGTTTGGACAAGGTCAACTTTCTTGGATGGAAGAGAAGAGAAGCAATTGGAGAGCATGTCAATGGACTAAGGAAACATGAAAAACCAGGTGGATCTTCATATATACCAAGAGCTCAAGGTCATAGGCCACAGCTCTGATGTGATGCAAGATAGAGAAAGGTCTAATGAAACAAGGTTTGAACTTATGAGAACCAACTAACTTGAGGTTGGTGCTTGACAGTTGTAATACCAAGAGCTAACCATATGATCTAGATGTGAAATTTGGTTTGGTAACATCTAGAATGATGTTATACATGGTGGTCAAAATAGATAAGATAGAAGTATCACCAAAAGAGTACTTTTACTAACAGGGGAGAAACCAAAATAGACTTGAGAACCTTAGAATCAATAGCTAGACATATGATTTAAAGGTGAGAATTAGTTTGGTAACATCTGGAAGGATGTTACAAATGATGGACTAAATAGATCAAAGAGAGGTATCACCAAAAGGGGACTTCTACTAATAGAGTAGGAACTGAAATATGCCTAAAATCTTTGAAGGCAATTTCGGAGGCCTAAATGGATGAATTAGGCCTCAAAAATGTGCAAATTTCCTCCCCCCTTAGAGGAAAAGATAGCCTTTCCATACTCCTTGCTTTGTCTTGTCGAGAGCTTCTCAATGGTACCTTACTCACGTGATTCTGAGATTCCTACAGGAAGATTCCTTAAAAGATTCCTTCCGGTCAAAGCTTGTTTGACCAACCAGATAGGACCTAGACCAGACATGTCACCCATCCAAGTAAGTAATCCAAGGGTGGAGCTTGCTGACATGTCAGCTATCTATGTCCCTAATCCTATGGTAGAGCTTCCTTGGAGGAGATCCTCTTTGTCTATATAATAAAGAGAAGGTGCTCCCTTGGGGCATCGAATGTTTGAGTGTGCAACCTGTGTTTTATCTCTTCTCTTGTCCTCGGAGTATTACAACAGCCAGACTTGATCTCCTACATTGAAGTCCATGTGTTGGCGGTGTGCTTTTGCATACTGTTGTTGCCAATTTTGGGCAATTTGTAACCTATGCTTGGCATGCTCCACCCCCTATTGGATTCTAGAAAAGTGTTAGACAACATCCACCTTGGTAGCCACCAAACAGACCTTCATCAAGCTTGAAGGTGTGAAAGGATGCTCTCCATACATGAGGAAGAATAGTGTGACTTATGTGGAGAAATTCACTAAATTGTTGTATGCAAATTCTACCAATGGAGTTAAGGTGTCCCAACTCTCTTGCTCATCCAAAGTAAAGCCCTAAAGCATGTCCTCAATAGTGCAATTTTCACTCTTTGTTTGTCCATTGGTTTGTGGATGGTAAGTTGTGAACATAGCCAATTTTGTTTTGAAGAACCTAAAGAGTGTTCTCCAAAAACAAACTAGTGAATTGAGTACCTCTATGGGTGATGAGCACTCAAGAAAAGCCATGATGGGAGAAGGTAGCATCTAAGTAATTAAGCTAGTTGCGGGGCAGTCACATCCTTGGTCGTAGGATGTACATGACTCATTTTGCTAAGTCAATCAACAAAGACTATAATGGAATCAAAACATGGAGATGGTCTTAGGCAATTCACAAACTAAATCCATGCTTACCTATTCCTAGCATTGTGTAGGAGTGGGAGAGGTTGGAGGAGTCCTATGGGAGCTCGATAAGAAGCCTTATTTTGTTGACAAAGTAGGCAGTTTTGAACATATTACATCACATCATTGCTCATCTTGGGCCACTAGTAATGGCGTTTGACTACATCCAAGGTCTTGTCCATTCCAACATGACCTCCAATAGTAGAATCATGACATTCTATTAGGATGGTGGTTCTTAGATCCATAGCATCTGGGATCCACAACCTACCATCACGGAAGGTGAGTCCTTGGGTGTTGGTGATGCCTTTGAATGATTGAGCACCTACATTTTGTGGATCAGTTTTTATAGTAGCAAGAATCTTGGGCCAAAATTCAAGGTTCAGCTTGATTTCCACTACTAAATTGTTTGTTTTCATCATTTGCGTGAATGTATCTACAAGTTGCTTCTTGCCTTTCACATAACTAATTGTCATGTTGAATTGTTGTCTCCATTTGCCCACCAAATCTATCAAGAAGAAAGATCCTTTTGTGTCTTGAGGTAGACTAGAGGTTTGTGGTCTGTCTCTACCACAAATGCTTTCTCACCCAAATGGTGCTTCCAATGCTTGGTTGCAAAGACAATGGCCAACTCTTCTTGTTTAGTGGTGTGATAGTTGTTGTAAACGACCAAGACCGAGGAGAGAAATAGGAGAATAGAAACTCACATTGGGATACTTGAATGTAGGAAAACTCCATATGCCTAGCATGAACTTTGGCTTTGGTATTTATAGGTAGCAAATAAGGCCCTTGAGAAGCTTCTCAAGAAGTTTACTCAAGCCGCTTTCTTAGAGTGCAAGCCAAGTTAACTAGGAAGCTTCTCAAGAAGCTTCCTTCTAGAAGCCGCCTACTTGGCATGCAAACTAAGCTAGTTGGAAGCCTCTAGAAGCTTCTAGAAGCTACTTACTTGAGGTGCAAGCTAAGCTAGCCGGGAAACTTCTGAAGAAGCTTCCTAGATACTTCCAAAATATTCTAGGCTAATTTGTCTTATGTGCTACTTCATAAGCCTGACTAACTTCACTGTTAAACTCCATATTGTTACAGTTACATTTTTCCGGTAGCAACTAACAAGAGAAATACTCAATTGGGTGCCATCCATCTTTCTATTCTTGTTGTAGAACTCCTTTTGCTACACTTGATGCATTTGTACTATCTTGATTGGACATTTTGAATTATACCATTTCAAGGCTGGTGCATGTAGTAATGCATCTTTCAACTCTTAAAAGGTCAATTCTTGAGCAATTCTTCATATCTACCTCTATATTCCTCATATCCCCTTGCCCAATAATGTGGTAAGGGGTTGTGCAATCTTGGAGAAATCCTTGAAAAATTGATGATAAAACCCCATCAATCCCAATAAACACTTGATTTGAATTTGATATTTTGGAGCACTCCATTTTTTAATGACCTCTATTTTATCTGTTAACACTTGGATACCCTCTACACTTACTCTATGCCCTAAGTAGTCTACTTCAAATTTGCCAAACTTGCACTTTGAGATTTTGCCATACAATTGATTCTATCACATAATCTGGATGACTTCTTATAGATGTTGATTGTGCTCTATCAACATCCTACTGTAGTCTAAGATGTCATCAAGAAATAAGACAATAGATTTATCCAATTATGGACAAAATATATCATTCATCAAACTCATGAAAGTGGTTAGAGCATTGGTGAGGCCAAATAGCATCACCAAGTACTCAAAGTGACTAAACCTTGTTCGAAAGGCTATTTTGTGTATGTCTTCTTCTGCAATCCTAATTTGGTTGTAATTGCTCAGCAAATCAAGTTTGGTGAAGTGCTTTGCCCCATTGAGTTGATCAAATAATTCATCCATGCAAGGTAATGGATATTTTTTCTTCACCATTTTTTGATTTAATCCCCAATAGTTGATGTACATGCGCATTGTTCTTGTCTTTCTTCTTCACAAACAATATAGGAGCCCCATATGGTGATATATTAGATTGGATAAACCCTTTCTACAACATATCCTCAGTTTTAGCCTTACACTCTTCCAACTCCTAAGGTGATAGTTGATATGAGGTCTTACAAGGAGGTGTTTTCCCATGATGTATCTCAATTTATGATCTACTCTTTTTTTTGGTAGTAAAAATACAAGTAATTCATCCAAAAAGATATCTTGGAACTCATTTGACCACATCTTTCAATTTCTTAGGAATTTTTCCATTGCGTTAGGCACTCTAGACTTCTCTTATTAAATCCATGAAACATCTATCTATCTTACCAATAAATGTGGTCTTTATGACATTTAGAGGCAACTCTTGCCTTTATGATCTTCCTTTAATCCCAAAGATCTTCCTTTGACTAGTTTTCACTACTTTCTTTCTCCAATCCACTATGGGATCCCAAAGTGGATTGGAGTGCTCTATCTCTGGCATACCTAAGATCGCATTGTAATGAGCTAGTTGTATCACTCGCTACTTGATTGCTTCTTGATACTGTCCTATAATACTCCTAGAAAGGTAATACTCCTAGAGAGTATAACCTTTCTATGTAATGACTCAATCCTCTCTATCTGACCATTAGAGGTAACTCTACTTTGTCCTTCTCTAGTTTCATCCCTAACCATGTTGCAACAAAGCAAGACAATAAATGCTTTGTTGCCCTTGGGTTTATCAATGCTCTCACCGGATTGCCTTCTAGCACTCCATTTACAGCAATTAATTGTGCATTTATCCTCCTCCTTTTCATACTTGTGCTCTTCCTCCTCCCACTTCTACTCTTCTTCACCAAGCCAATAAGGCTGTGAGGTACATTTAATGGCAATCTTCATTTTCCAATGCAATTTCCATATCTTCCTCTTCAATGTCTCTCCATGTGGTTCAGAGGTTGCTTGTATGAAGGCCAAGAGCCTCTAAGATGGCGAGCATGATAACTGATGGCTATGTGCACAATTTTGCCAAAATTGTAACATTGTTGTTGTTTTGATCAAGCCCCTTCTCCATGTAGGACTCCTTCTCTCCTTTCTTTGACACGTCCTCATTGTCCTTGGAAAGGTCTTGCTCTTATGTCTCAAAACCAAATGTTGCCCAATTCCATAGCATTGGTCCACCAAAATGGTGTGACTTGGCCTGATATTTTTTTATCAATGTTATTGCTTCACCTCCTCCAAGCACCCTTGTTATTCTTTGGGCACAAGCAATGGCTTCAAAAATAGTACAAAGATTTTGCACCATTACCTCTTGGTAAATCTGCTCTTTTAATCCTTTCTTGAAATTATCAAGAGCTTTGGCTAGACTCGTATTGGTTATTGCAACCTATAGATCTAGAAATATCTCCGCGTATTCTTGTATGTTGTTCTTCTACTTCAAACCCTAGAGTTTGGTTTGGGCCATTTGCACAAATCCACAAATGGGAAGTTCTTGGTTGTCCAAGTGACCTCTCTTCTTTCTACCAACAATGATTGTTCCCAAGCGTCATACCATGTGAGGGCCTTATTGATCAAGTACCCACATGCAAACACACCCATAGAATGATCAGTGATCTCCATCATGAACAATCAAAGGTATCGATAATTCTTGAAATCCAATTTTCCACTACTCCCATGGAACATTGTCCCTTGTAAGGCTTGATGTTGCATGTCTTCTTCATTCGTAGTAACAATGTGGCTTGGTTGTTAATTGGAATCGGTGTCATCGGCATGCATAACTCTCTAGGTTCTTTGATTGTTGGTGTTGGTTGTTGAAACGGCTCTCCTTCTTGCATTGCTTGATCCTTCTTGATAAAACATACTTGATCTTGCAATTCCTCCATGTTCATCTTGATTTCTTGAAACTCATTTAACATCCCTTGCATTCCTTGTATCAACTCATACAATTGCATATCCATTATTCCCGCACACAATCAATGTTCACTTGCTACTTCCTACTACAATAGACGGTTAGAATGATCATTTTGGAGGGTGCAAAAAATATAGGGACTACCATTGGGACCTCAAAGGCCATCACTCATTGATAATATTCCTCACCAAAATTGCAGACTACAAAATCCCTAAATATCACTTTTGGTCCAACAACATAATGGAGTTTTACTTGCATGTTGAAAGGATGAAGATTCAATACATTCAAATCCATGTCATGCCATTTGTAGTTCTGCATCTAGATGCTCGGACACTAGAGTTCCAATGATAGTAGTTAGAGTTATTTTAGTAGTTTCTCAGAGACTACTTTTTGACGGTTAGATTTTGTGTTTGGGGTACTGACCTCACGGTGGGGCCCACCGTCACTTTGCACCATTTGCACCGTCAAGTGTGCCGTCAGCGGGACCGTTAGGATTTCAGGGCTAGCTCAAGTCCAGGGGTATAGTTTCAAAGGTGAGCTCCAGAGAGCTCACTTCTCTGATGTTGAGCCTTCGAGTTCCTGGCTATGGTGGCCAGAGGCCAGCGAGCGTCACCTGGATTCTCTATGCTTGAGTGGGTGTGGCTTGACTGTAATCAGTGCCCAGTTGTTGGCAGTTTATAGAGTGACAGGTCAAGTACTGATCTGAGTTGAGTTGAGTTGAAAGTATTAAGCAATCTGATTACATCAGAGAAGTGAAGTCAGGGGGAAATTGGGTGCAGGAACTGTGAGTGTTAGTGGTATCTCCAAGCTCGGTGGATCGTGGTAGCTCGATTCAAGTTCTGTGTGTTCCCTAGTGTGCAGAAGCTTGTTCAAGTGATGCAAATTTGGCAATTAGGCGGACGGTGTGCGGAAGCACTGGCCAAATTTTGAGCAAAGAAGGAGCAATTTTTGAGCAGTGTTGTGATTTTGAGCTCAGGAGGTGAAGGCAGGACCAATTTGCTGCGAGTTGGGCTCAGAAAGTCAAATTGAAGGTGGAGTTGGGAAGCTCTTCTCATGAAATTGTGATTTGGAAAAACCTATTTTGTCAATTTGGCTCAAGTGGAAAGTTAACGGGGGATTTGGCGGACAGCCATCTTTAGGGTTTACGTCAGATTTTGGGCCAGATTTGGAGAAGTTTTGATGTTTGGCCAGATTTTGGGCCAGATTTGGAGAAGTTTTGTTGTTTGGCCAGATTTGGAGGAGTTTCACAGATTTGGAGAAGTTTTGCCAATTTTGGAGGAGGTTCGAAGTGGCAACAAGAAAGGCCTCATTTGGGCGTTTAGAGGCTTTGAGGCATAGGGTTGTGGGCTGTGGGCTATAAGAGGCTACAAAGGCCTAGAAGGGCCAAAAGGACCAGCAAGCCAGCTTGCTGGCGTGAGGCTAGCTAGTTTAGAGTAGATCTTGGTCATTGGTTGGCAAAATTTGCCTTTCCTGCTAGATTGTGCGCAATAGAGTTTGACCTCTAGATCTCTTGTTCCTAGACTGGTGCCCTAGCCAACTGGTCCACCCTCACTTGTTGTCCTAGTGACTGCACCATTGTTATCTATACACATGTAGCTTTGGCTAGGAGAGGCAGTTTGATCCTATTCTTGGTGATCCTAGTAGCTTAGGACTTAGATACGAACTACTTTTATGCCAAATCCCAAATGGTGGCAGAGTCAGTCCCGTGTTGTGTTATGAGATGGAGGGTTTTCATTTAGATTTCTTGTGATTGGATCCCCTCCATTCTCTACTTCTTGTTTGTGTACCACGCTTGTGTGAGGTGCCCTGACTTTTGAGCGTTGGTGCTCTGGTGTGCTCTCGGTGGTGAGGTTGGAGTGATGACCAGTTAGACTACCTTTGTTTCTCTCCGGTGAGGTAGGAAGTGATGACCTGCAGACCATGAGAGTGCGTGTTATAATGGCAGGTTACAGGTTGCCCTTTCCCCTAGTGTAGTTATCTTGGTTAGAGTTACATTAGTGGGTGGTGTTTAGTTGGTGTTGGCACGTGGTGTTGTTGGCACTTTGGTGGGGTACTTGCGGTTGCGACTTGTAGTTGCAGTTTGTGGTTTGGGTTTGCTGTTGTAGTTACTTGGTCACGATGGAGTTCTTTGGAGATTCCAGAGGAGTTAGCCCTGCAATACGCAATGGGTTTACTCGGAGTGGTGCTCGGTATCAGCCTGTATCTCAAGTCCTAGTGAGGGAGGAGATTGACTCTAAGTTGGAGTTTGACACAGGAGCTGATTTAGTTGAGAGTGCACTTGGTGTGTCCGTACCGTTGTTGTGGGACATGGACAAGATTTATGGGGCCTCCAAAGGCCCTAGGCGTTACTTAGGTATAGTGGGTACCATTGAGTTGGATGACTTCATCCAGGAGTTTGATAGTTGGTGTGATCTACAGTAGATGCGGAACCCGACTTTGTTCACACCCTTCATGGCATGGAAGGGGTTGTTTCAGCACTTGGAGGGTCCGCCGATGGACGACTACCATGAGTTCAGGAGAGCTCATTTGGAGGAGATTGAGTTATGGAGATAGTATTGGTCTCCACACTATGTCTCCATCACTTCAGGCTTGGTGGCTAGGAGTAGATCGGCTGTACCTACGAGTTCTAGCTTGAGTAGTGTGGGTGGAGCTAGTGGAGGTGCACTAGCTGGAGATAGTGCTACTACGAGTGGATGTACCACTACAGGAGGTGGTGTGGTACCGGGGTTTAACCCCATGGTGGAGTTCTTCCTATGTTTGAGGCAGAACTACCAAGGAGTGCGGACTGACAAGCTGAGGAGCTTGCAGGAGTTCCAGCAGAAGGCTGGAGAGAGCCTACGCGAGGCATACACTCACATGAGGTGGCTGATCAGTTTCACTCAAGGAGTTACTGAGGCCCAGGAAGTCCAATTTTGGTATGGGATATTGGACATGGAGTTGCGACGTAGAGTTCGTGATGCTATGTTGTTGCAAGCTACTTCGCCCACTTTGGCAGTAGTCTTTGGTTTGGCTGAGCGTATTGAGCTCAACATGGTGGAGGAGAGAGTGGTGACATCTGGATTTGGTAGGGAGACCTCATCCACGGCTATGACTTCTTTTAGAGTGCAGTAGAGTGCACCACACTCAATTGGTTTTTGAGGACAAGGTGGACAGCCCAGATCCTATGGAGCGAGTGGAGGGCCTAGTGGAGTTAGACCCTTACCCTCATTTTCGGGTCAGCAGCAGCCAGTGAGTGGTGGTGTTTCTTGTTGGACTTGTGGTGGACCTCACCATCAAAGAGAGTGTACTCAGGGCAGCGGACTTGATACCTCTAGTGCATCACAGCCATCACAAAGGCAGTGTGAGCACTGCCACAGATTTGGTCACACTAGTGATCGGTGTTTTGACCTACACCCGGACTTACGGAGTGGTAGGGCTGCTATGGCAGGTAGTAGAGGAGCTCCAATTCATGGAGGACAAGGTGGTAGAGGATCTACACCTAGTAGGGGTGCAATACCTGCCCTTACTTTTGACACAACTATGGCTACTCGGATTGAGCAATTGGAGTAGAGATTGGCTAGTATGGCTATTGCTCAGAGGAGATCAGATTCGGGTGTTGAGGCTTCCTCCTCATATGATGGTGATAGAGATGCTTTGGACTTCATGTGCGGAGCAGCACAGGTGGATGCATCTGCAGCAGTGACTAGGAGTGCAGTACGTGCTCCAGAGCCTAGAGGAGCATCAGTGGAGTTGGACCCACAGAGAGGAGAGGTTGGGAGACATGTCAGACTTCCCCAGTCTTTCATGCTATCTGAGGCATTGCAGATGATATCCATGGTTCCTAGGCGTCCTAGTGCAGGTGTGGTAAGTGGTGATGGAGTACATGATGGAATACCTACAAGTCAGCCACCTACTACTACATGGACTAAGTCTAGCATGATGTTAGGGGCGGCTCAGCTGATTATGCGGCATCCTTTGTTTTCAGCCAGTGACATGTTTACATTGGGAGTTGACCCAGCCCCAGTATTCCAATTGGCTGCCACGTTGTGTGAGAGTAGGGATGGTGCAGTTCCTACTACTAAAGCAGAGGTGGTTGGTAGTGGAGCTGACTTGGGTGAGGAGCATGGGATCCGTTCAACAACCAGTGGTTTATGGCAGGCAACAACGGCTAGACTGGAGGAGTTGCCAGCTAGACCGGCATTTGAGAGAGTGCGGTTTACACTTGGTGTTGTCCTATTGGATAACCAAAGGGGGATTTTTTGTTTGGTGGGACCTTCAGGGAAGGTCTATACACCACACAGAGTCTTGTTAGACTCTGGTGCGCGGTCCCTTATGTTGGGGAAGGCTGTAGTTGTCGGTCTGGAGTTACGGAAGATCAATGTGGAGAGGTGTCCATTTCAGATCCAGACATCTCTAGGTGGTGGTTCGACACAGTACATCACACGTGGAGAGCTTGTTGTCCAGGTTCAGCCTGGTCATCCGACTGATAGCTCGGTGGTGAGAGCTTAGGCTATTGTGACGATAGTTGAGTCATATGATGTGCTAGTTGGAGGAGCAGTGTTATACTCTATGGGTTTTAGCATTGACTATTGGGAGGAGACAGCCTCTTATAGACCTGGTTGGCATTCTGGTGAGGGACGGGTATGTCGCCTACTAGTACGCTTCAGTAGTGGTAGTCTTGGCTCACTACAGTCCAAGACCATGGCAGCATCAGTTTTAGCTTTCAGCGGTGCAGTTACTTGGCCTGGTAACTTGTTGTAGGGGAACGCCCATGCAGAGGATACTCTAGTACCAGAGGAGATCACTTGGCTTTGGAGTACGAGTGGGATTGTTCCATCCACCTTGGATGTTCCATTGTGGAGTTCAGAGGAGGCATTGCAACAGCATGCAGATCAGTTGATGCAGCAGGCTTGGAGTGGAGCCTTCGTACCATCAGGAGATGAGTGTGAGGATGAGCTTTCGGAGGCGATTTCTTTGACACCTCTGGATACCACACTCATTGCTTGGCAGTATCCAGTAGAGGGGATATGCCTATTGGAGTTGTTTGGTGGGATAAGCACCGGACTAGCTATGGTGTTACAGGCGGGTATCCGAGTACAGAGGTACTTGTATGTAGAGAGAGATGAGACTGCTAGGCGAGTCTCTCTATATCATGTGGCACACTTGGCTTATCGGTATCCGGAGTTATTACCGATGTCAGCAGTCAGAGGTTACCAGAAGGCCCTACCAAGAGACATTTCCTTACTTGGGGCGCATGACCTAGAGAGACATGGGCCTATTCACTTGGTGATTTCTGGATGGCCATGTTGGGGACATACACGTGCGGGCCGTGGTTTGGGTCTTTAGGATCCTCGTTCTGGTGTGTTTTGGGAGATGTTACGGATACTACGACATCTCCAAGTTCATCAGTTTGTTTCTCCAGCTTACCTTTTGGAGAACGTGCCATTGATGGGTGATTCTTGCACTAGAGTGGTGGCGAGTACATATCAGGTCCATTCATGGATGGGACCTACTATATTGTTAGATGTAGCCAAAGTGGGATCACGGGCTCATCGTCTTTGTCTTTGGTGGACAAACTTCTTACCCAGAGAGGTTCTACAATGTAGTTATGATGGGATTCAGCGACTAGACCATATTCTTGTTGATGATATCTTGGATGTTGGGCATCAGTCTAAGACAGTGGTAGTGGCTAATAGGTCACCTATGGTAGTGGTGAACCTAGTTGGACAGCCTAGAGCTGCATTTCCCACACTCATGAGTTTCCCAAGCTCTCATGCTTTTCGAGAGGGAGGACCTAGACTTGTTTGGGACTCGTAGTTACAGCAGTTGGTGGAGCCCAACGCTGATGAGAGAGAGCGGGCAATGGGTTTTTGCACCGATATTACCGCTGTTCCATTCGTGTCAGAGGCATCCAGGCATCAGGTGTTAGGTCAGGCTATGGACCTAAATTGTTTGACCTAGATTGTGAGCCTTGGCTTGGCAGAGCAGCGTAGGATGCGCTTGATAGGCATCACCACTCGGACACTTGTGAGCCCTGTGGCTATCGAGATGATTCAGGCACATGTTGGGGGCGATGGACCGAGTGGACATGGTATTCTTGGGACACATCCAGTAGCTACTAGGGAGAGTGGTCTACTTGGAGTCCATCTAGGTGAACGTGGGCTACTTGGATTACACCCTTGGTCCACATGGGATGCAGCTAGAGGACGTGTGGAGCTTGCAGCTAGAGTGGAGGGAGTTTTTCACACAAAGGTTGGGACCTCTAGTGGTCAGGAGCATGACACTACTGCTCCCAAGGGCCCAGTGTAGCAGCCAATCAGTATGTCTTCCACTCCTACTACAATTATAGAGGATACTTGGGAGCCAGATCTTGGACCCAAGCTTACTGGAGAGGAAAGACGGAGGGTTTGGAGGTTCTTGAGGAGTCACATGAGTTGTTTTGCCTTCAGTATGAAGGATTTGGGTGCTTTGAAGGGACCTGGTATACGGATTGAGCTGACTAGCAACACACCAATTTTCAGACGTCCTTATCAATATAGTGATATGGAAAGGACATTGATTCAGAGCCGGAGTAGTGACCTTTTTGAGGCTGGTTTGGTGGAGATTTCACATGGAGAGTATGCATGCATCAGCAACAATGATGCCAGCCAAGAAGGATATGCATGGCAACTATATAAATAGGCGGATGTGTGGAGATTACCATCCTATCAACCGACAGACGAGGGCTGATCGGTATGCCATGCCTACACCGAAGGAGATTTTTGATGCGATTGGGCATGCAAAGGTCTTTAGTACTTTGGATCTTCGAGCGGGATATCATCAGTTGCCGATCAGAGAGGAGGATAAGTCCAAGATAGCATTTTGGGCTATTGATCCTCACGGCAAGGATGTGTTATATTAGTGGAGGTTCTTACCATTTGCATTGAATAATGCTCCTGCTGAGTTCCAGAGGGTCATGGATAGGATCCTAGCTGGATTGGATTTTGCTTGGTGCTATATTGATGACATTTTGGTTTATAGCACTATTGTGGAGGAGCATGAGAGACAGTTGTTGGAGGTGTTTGAGAAGTTGAGATCTCATGGACTCAAATTACATCCTAGGAAGTGTAGGTTCTTCCACGAGCAGGTTGAGTATTTGGGTCACACTATCTACCCCGGAGGACTTGGTGTCTAGCAGACCAAGGTGGAGGCTATTGCACGTATTCCTCAGCCTACGGATGTGAGCAAAGTGCAAGCATTCCTTGGGTTGGCAAACTTCTATCGCCGCTATGTTAGAGGATTTAGTGCCATTGCCAAGGCCCTGACCAAGCTTACATAAGAGTGGTGTTGGGGAGACGAGCAGGAGAGAGCTTTTGTAGAGCTCAAGGAGAGGTTGACATCTGCTCCTATTTTGAGGAGACCGATCAGGGGACGACCATTTCAGGTTCACACTGATTGGAGTATGTTGGGGCTTGGAGCGGTGCTCACCCAGCATGATGATGAGGAGAAGGAGTTTGTGGTGGCCTATGCTAGTCGCTCCAACAATTCAGCGGAGATGAAGTATAGTTCATATGAGGGAGAGTGCTTGGTAGCAGTTTGGGTAGTAGAACATTTCCAATGTTACCTATTTGGTAACCCCTTCACTCTCATCATTGATCATCAGCCGCTGAAGTGGTTGATGGAGTCTGACAAGCTTTCAAGGAAGCTTGCACGATGGGCTCTGATTTTACAAGAGTATGATTTCACGGTTGTTCATAGACCTAGAGTAGTGAACCGTGATGCAGATGGGTTGAGTAGAAACCCATGTCCTAGCCAGCAGGATCAGACCGGAGCACATTGGCATGCTGAGACAGATGAGGAGATGGTGCCAGGTTGGCATGCATCGGCCTTTCTATGTATATTTGCAGAGGCTTTGGTGGTATCTCTCTCAACGCATACAGGAGGAGTTATTGAGGTCACAAATCTAGAGAGTGAAGATATTGGTACAATTCAGCAAGACATTCATGATGATGTCTTAGTGATGGACTATCTTTGCACTAGTGTTGTGGGTAGCACAATTGGGGCCAAGGAGAGAGACCATGCTCTTCAGCGAGCCAAACGGTTCAGATTGGAGGGTAGACACCTTTTGCATGTATGGGAGGATGGTAGAGTGCAAGTAGTACCACTTCCATCACAGAGACCACAGTTGGTCCGTCATGCTCATGAGGAGCTAGGACATTTTGGAGTAAAGCGTACATATAGCTTACTCCAGAGTCATTATTGGTGGCGTGGTATGCAGACCAAGGTATGGCAATTTGTTGCCAGATGTGTGGTTTGTGACCAAGTTAGAGCATCATTCAATGCTCCTATGCCACAGTTACATCCATTACCTATTATGGGATTAGGTTACCGTTGGAGTTTGGACTTCGCCGGACCTTTACCGCTGACCATGAAACATCATCGGTACATTTTGGTGATGGTGGAGCACTTCTCCAAGTGGATTGAGTTGGTGGCACTTCTTGACAAGTCTAGTGAAGGGACAGCTTACTCCTTCCTGGATCGAGTTCTTAGTCATTTTGGTGCACTAGTTGAGGTTTTGACTGATCAGGGTACAGAGTTCTTGGGGGAGTTTCAAGTCTTGTGTGACAAGGCTTTGATTGATCATTGTACTACATCACGAGATCACCCTGAGGTAGATGGCTTAGTAGAGAGAGTGGTTCAGACGGTGAAGAGAGGATTGCAAAAGTATGGTTTGCAGAGAGGCCACTTGGGAGATTGGGATCTCAAGTTACCTTGGTTGGCCATGGGCTATCAGTTCAGCAGGCAAGCCTCCTTAGCATCCTTCTCTCCATACTTTCTACTCTATGGACAAGATCCAGATTTACCTGTAGCCATTCATCGAGATGCTACTATAGTTTTGGACTTGGATGACCCCAATGTATGGATGAGCGCATGTTCTCAGCGGGCAGAGATCTTTCAGAGAGTGATGCCGAT
The DNA here is from genome assembly GCA_948567375.1 of Lunularia cruciata. NCBI lineage: Eukaryota > Viridiplantae > Streptophyta > Marchantiopsida > Lunulariales > Lunulariaceae > Lunularia > Lunularia cruciata. The sequence continues at coordinate 63,593,995 of OX419758.1, forward strand.
GGCCTTTGAGAACTTGGCGATTGCTCAGCATAGAGATACTTTACGTTATGCTACCATTTGAGGAGGAGGTTATAGACCCTTGATCCATTGATTTCATCCAGGCGACTATGTATATCTACAGCAGACAGCACCGACAACACTTGATGTTTCTACAGGCCGCACTATCTTGAGAGTGCGTGAGGTTTTGCCATCTGGTGTCCTTGTGTTAGAAGGACGTGATGGGTTGTTTGGAAGGATCATGTGCGCAATTGTGCGCCATGCCACCTCCCAAACATTGATGGTACTATGGACCCAAGCTTGGCACTTGTACGTGCAGGCTTGAGGTGTATGTTATGTGGCTGCTACTATGTTAGTGTGTGATAGCTATTCGAGAGGATGGCATATGGCATGTATGACTCCTCCCCTCACGGTGGTTCCTCAGGGACAGTGGTTATGTCCTAGATGTACTTGACCTATAGCTAGTTCATTCTTTATATGATATAGATTGCAGACAAGCGACTAACAATGGGGCTCCATAGCACCCGGCCTCCTGATCTTTGCCCATTAGAGGGTATACCATATACTTAGAGTAGATGGCTATCTAGAATTAGAGGGACCTAACCGCCAGCTAGGGGTGCAATTGTGGCACTTTAGAGTCTATGTATGACTTATGTGTGAGTTGTGTTTCTATAGTGTATGATGTTGACAGCAATGTATGTTGTGTAGCAATGTATATACGCACGATAGCTGTCACACCATTTGTAGTTCCGCATCTAGATGCTCGGACACTGGAGTTCCAGTGATAGTAGTTATAGTTATTCTAGTAGTTTCTCAGAGACTACTTTCCAACGATTAGATTTTGTGTTCTAGGTACCGACTTCACGGTGGGGCCCACCATCACTTTGCACCGTTTGCACCGTCGAGTGTGCCATCAGGGGGACTGTTAGGGTTTTAGGGATAGCTCAAGTCCAGGGGTATAGTTTCGAGGGTGAGCTCCAGAGAGCTCACTTCTTTGATGTTGAGCCTTCGAGTTCCTGGCTATGGTGGACAGAGGCCGGCGAGTGTACCTGGATTCTCTATGCTTGAGTGGGTGTGGCTTGACTGTAATCAGTGCCCAATTGTTGGCAGTTTATAGAGTGACAGATCAAGTACTGATCTGAGTTGAGTTGAGTTGAGTTGAGTTGAAAGTGTTAAGCAATCTGATTATTGTGGCACTTTAGAGTCTATGTATGACTTATGTGTGAGTTGTGCTTCTATAGTGTATGATGTTGACAGCAATGTATGTTGTGTAGTGATGTATATACGCACGACATCCATAACATCATAATAGAATGTAGATTGTCAAATCCCACTCTTTGTCATATACCACCATAGTAGAATCATCGAGTTTGGTGAATTCATCACTCTGTCCATGAATTCTGCTCCAAAGTCATAAACTTATGATACTCTCATTCGCTCACACTAGATGTATATAATCTTGATGTGGAATGGATTCAAAAGTGGGAAGCTAGATGCTAGAAATTGTCCTCTCGGTGCATCCATCCCATCCACTCTCCAAAGCCCTTCCCAAGTCTAACAATTGCACTATGTTCTCCACCTCAAATTACTTAATTTCACTAGCTCATACTCTTCCAAAAGGGGCGATCCACTCTCTTGGATTAAAACACTCACTCTGATACTGTTTTAATATTCCAAGGACAAGAGAACTTTTCAAGAGAGAAAACATAGATTTCACACTCAATCATCTGATGCCCCAAAGGAGCACATTCTCTTTATTATATAACCACAAGGATCCTCTCAAAGGAAGCTCCACCCTTGGATCAGATACATGGATTGGTGACCTGTTAGTAAGCTCCATCCTTGGATTAATTTTTTGGATGGGTGGTGACATGTCAGTCCTTGTCTTGTCTAGTTGGTCAAATGGGTGGTTTTACTAAAGGGAATCCTTAGGGGATCTTCTTGTATGAAGCTCAAAATCGCATGGATAAGGTACCATTCAAAAGCTCTCAAACAAGACAAATCATGGGGAGGAGAAGACAAGCCTCTTCTTTTAAGGAAGGAGAGTATTTGCATTTTTATGCCTAATTCATCCATTTAGTCCTCCAAAAATGACTTTAAAGTTTTTAGGCTAGTTTCAGCTTCTGCCCTCTTAGTAGAAGTGCTCTTTTGGAGATACCTATATCTTATCTACTTAGTCCCTCATGTATAACATCCTTACATATGTTACCAAACCAAATTTCATCTCTAGATCATCTTCTAGTTATTGGTATTACACTATTGGTACTAATGTTAATGTGCATAAGCATGCATATTTAATTGTGCAAACTATGGATGATATCTTTTAGTTGGTAGAAGGAAATCAAGCTTATGGTACATTGCATTGTGAATAAAAAAAGAGTATGGGCCACTACCACATGTAATTGTCTTGTTGATATTATCACTCAATGATGCAAAATTTTAGGTAGAGTTGTACATGCAAATTTGATCACACAAATTTTGTGGCAAGTGGATCAATGGTAGAAAGAAGAAATTCCACTTCATGGGATATTGCATGAAAGGGTAGTAGCTCATTTTTCCACTCTTATAACATAGCAAGAAAAAAGGATTATATTGAGAGGATCTTGAAGTGCACATTATGTTTGTCTCACCATAGTTCCATCATACAAGAGCATGTGTTTTAGTGTTAAAGAACATCAATATGGCAATCAAAATGTCTATTGCTTGCAAATATGCATGTTGAGTTAGATTTTTGACTTTTCATTGTTAAGTCCAAGTTGGATATCCAATAAAGTGTGATATGGACTCTAAATTCAAAAGAAAAACCCACCAAAGCTTCTATAAATCACATGCAATATTTACCGATTGAACATATGACAAAGCTTGGAGTGATCATAAATAAAAAATTCATGCAAAAACATGGAAAATAAAAATGCTTCTATTGTATGGTATATGTGGTGTAGCAAAGCTAGAGTATTATTTACATTCATTTCTAGCCTTAGTGCTATGAAAATCATCTCTAACATAACATTACCTCTACTCTTTGCATTATGAAGTCGTGGAATACCTATTGTCATGTCATGCTAATTAGTTTAGATGATGTATTTTCTATGGGTGTGGATTTCACCCATATATTATAAGATGGTTGGGAGAAGAAATTAGTGTATGTGGATCTTTGATAAAGATTTGAACCAATAAATTTTTCCATTCATCATAAGATGGCTAGGAGAAAAGTTCACTATATGTGGTAAAATCCCAAACCAAATTGAGAACTCTATCAACTTGGGTTTTTTTGTAAAAAGAGTCAATTAAAGATGATGAAATAAATTTTGGTTCAAATTTTAAGTCAAGCACTCAAACTCAATTTTGTAAAGTTTTGTATGTTTGATGTAATTTGGTTGTGTGTGGACCATGTTATCAAATTTTAGAAGGTAATGGATGAGTATGAATGATGTTTAAAAGGGGTTTGGTGGCGCTCTCAAAGGAAGGGTTGAAGGTTTATGAGTAAATTTTTAGGTTTAGGAGTTCACTATGAACCTAGAATGACCCAAGACAAGATTAAAAGTCACTCCATAATTTTCATCCACACATAATTATAAGAATGTCTATAGAGCAACACAGAATCTCAATAGATTTGGTGGTATGAAATGAATTTTGAATGGAGTTGAGACACAACTAAAGTCACTCTAAATAATATGGACATGAATAAAATTTTCAGAAAAGGTATTTAGGGAGAATATAATATCTAAAAAATTAAAAATATAGATGAAAATTAGAATAATCACATGGAATTCATACCAAGTAAACTAAAAAAGCCCAAAAAATCATAATGAGCAGACATACCGGTAAGCATTGTAAAGCTCAAATGCTTCAATGGTTAGTTAACTCTTTGAGTTTGCTAAAATCAGTGCAAATATCTTCCTTAACTAATTTGATAGACTATCAGCTTAGAATTTCACCACTTTCTAGATTCATAAATAAGTGCAAATATTTTCCTTAACTAATTTTAATGACTATCAGCTTAGAAGTTCACCTCTTTCTCACTTCCTATATTGAAGAGTTTGTGGAAATGTGAAGCCAATGCCTATTCTCAAGAGCTAGGAGCACAATTACCTACACTATTTGCAAGCATAACATAAGAGACAACAAGGTAAACCAAATGAAGGTAGTTATATTGATGTATTAAAATATATTCATATTTTATTAAAACTAAATAATAAAATATATAAATTATGGGAAAGAAGGAAGAAGAGAGATTACTAACATGTTTTCCTTTGAAATCTGTCAACTACCAGTATTTGGTTGGATGATTGTTCAACATTACACTTCTTGCTATTTCCCAAGATATGAGGGCTTCTTTTCTTTCCAAAATTTCATTTGCAGTCTCTAATTCCCTTAAAAAAAATTACAATATAAGACTTCCTTCTCATTGAATCTAGTCAAATTTCCTACTAATCCAAGTCCTCATTTAACAAAATTTGGTCCAATTCAACTTGATCAATCTAATTGAAATCCTATATATGTTAAATAAAATAGCCTCAACAAAATCTGGAGAAGACTATCCTTTGCTATGTAAAAGGAAGTTACCAACATTTTCAAGAGTAAGCAACCACCATAGACATAAGTTGATGATTTTTTGATGGATGTTGCCTTTCCAAAGCTTGGTTGCATTTGCACTTGATCCCAACATCCCATCAACTTCAATGTAAACCTTGAAATCTTGAACCTATAATGGAAAAAAGGGAGGCAATTCCATGAAAAGATATTAAGTGTTCACAAAACTTTGTTCAAAACTTAGGAATAGACTTTAATAGTCTTACTTGAAACAAAGCTTCTTTAAACTGACCAGCAAAGCAAAAGCATATTATCTCTAGCTTGTGCTTACTTGCTCTTCCAAGTCTATTTATTATTTCATCACATATTTTGAAAATAGCTTTCTCCCAAAGAAAAAATGAATGAGCTAACTATACACCCTTGAAATAAATGACCAATGGATATTTTTCAGAAAACTTCACATGTTGTATTTCATAGTTCTCTAATTCTATAAAAAATTTGGAGCGAACAAGAAAAATATTCCCATTTGAATCTAACATAAGAGATAAACAATAGTACATAGTATACAAATTTGATGGAAATATCAACACTCCTTTCTTCTTATTTTTGGTGCTTCTACTATCACTTTGTTGATTATCAACTAAGGACTATTTAACCTGGTCATAAAAAAGTCTTCCAACCTTGTGAGATTAATAAGAGAAGATAGGCCACATTGGCACAATTTGAGATGTTAGCCTTGTGTAAATTAACTTCATAACTTTAATGATATAGAATGAAATTAATCAGGGCACCTTCTATAGAAATAGGTTGTCTCTCTTAACTTTCTTCAAATATTGCTATGGCAATTGAACCTTTATGTTCAAGGCCTTCTCCATGGCTAACAAAATACAAGCATCCTCTTAGTCTATAATCCTTCTAGTAATACTTCATAATTCTGCATAATTGTTCCTCACATGGATAGGTATGAACCTAATGCTTAAATGTGGATATTTAACAAAGGTAACTAATTAGACTCTATGAAAGGAGCAAATATTTTCAAGATAAAGAAGATAAGAAAAGAGCACTTGAAGCATTAAATCAAAACCAACCTATTTTTTACTTTTCAATAGTGTCACTGACAGATTATCATACTCAAGGGAAATTTTTTTGACAATAAAAACAAGAAATAAAATTCATGGTGAATCCGGACCTTGAAAACACCACAAAGGTGATGAAAATATAACTTAACTGGATAAACCTTCCATACTCAAAGAAAAATTTCATGAGTAGTAAAATAGCTATAATATAAATTTAGGATGCTTTGTGCTAAATGGTCTAGGTGTGTCACCAATACTTCTACAATACCCTACATGAAGCATTCTAAAGATGTGGAAGATAAGAAAAGAGCACTCAAAGCATTAAATCAAACTAATATATTGTTGACTTTCTAATAGTGTAGTCAAGACATGATCATACTTAATGGTAATCTACACAAACACAACAAAAACATTCTCATGAGTTATTCTAAATAAATCTAGACTTCAAAAGCACCAGAAAGGTGATGAAGATATAACTTAATTGGATAAAACTATCATCCTCTAAGTAGAAATTTACGAGTAGTATAGTAGCTAGAACAACAATTTGGAGTGAGTTTTGCTCAACGGTCTTGGTGTGTCATGAGCACTTCTACAAAATAATTACACACATGGATTATAATGGCTTAAACATCAATAGGTGGACACCCTAGACACCAAGTGTGTTATTTAAGCATACAAATCTAATTTGGGGACAATGGACAAAAAGGTAGTAAAAGTTATCTACCTTATTGTAGTAGGCAAAAATCATCTTTCAAAGGTAAGTAAGATAGTAGATTTTCTTATTTTGTTTATTCATAAACATGAAAATAAACTATAGCAAGTACTGATTGGAATAGATGATCAATGCCTACGTGCTATTAAATGCGAGGGGTAGATTACCACCTATAAGCAAAGACTTATACCTTAAGGTTCAAAGCTTTTTATTTTCAAAACTTTCAAATGTATAAAAAAATAAAGTATTTGCTCATAATGAGTTTATGTTAGGAAAATATATTGAAGCAATGTTTGGCTCAATATATTTGAATAGTATAAAAATTGAATGAAATGATTAGTCTGGTCTATCTCAAGATAACTTGAAATTGAAATATCAATACCAACTACAATTTAACCAAAACATAAGTATGATCATGTTTTAAATAAACTTATTGCTTTATGTAAAAACCTATCCTTCATTCAAAAGGAAGTATAATCATTATCCTCAATCACCAATAAGAAGAATCATCATATACTTAAACTTGTAATCCTTCTCCAATTGGTCAAATTAATTTTGCAGATAAATACAAACTTGGAAGTTGCTCATAGTTCAATCCTTAGTGTTCATACATATTCAGAAACCGTCTATGTCTTATGAAGAAGGTAGGATAATCTCCAATAAGAAGATTGATCTTATACCTAAACTTGTATTCATTCTCCAATTGGTCATATTAGTATTGCTCATAAAGACAAACTTAGAAGTTGATCATAGTTCAATCACATTAGTGTTCATGCATATTGGAAAGTTGCTTATAGTCTTATAAATAAGATAAAGTATAAGGAATAATCTAAATAAATAAATAAAGTTTTTCTTAACTAAATATCATTATCAGTAGAATTATCTTCCAAATAATGATGCAAGCTTCTCATTTGCTCCAAGTGAATGGTTTGAAATTATGGCTTGTGGGTTGTAATAACTACAAATTTTCCCCAAAAGATAATTTTCCATATCTTTCTATATTTAAAAATAAATTTTTATTCATAACAACAATACTATATTAATATTTTAAGAATTCACCACAAAATTAGAGTTGATATATATATCTTGTACTCAATTTATTGCTTTTTGGTTTCACTTTGTGGTTGGATTTTCTAAAATATCATTAGTTTATTAGATAAAAATCTCAAATGATTATTGTTATAACTTGTGGCTAAATCTGGATGTGTGTTATTCAAATTTTGATTTAAGATATGATTTCTTGTGACCTTAAGAAAAATTATAATACAAATTGAGTACACAGAAATTGAGTGCTAGAACTCAAAATGAGTTAGATGTAGCTTTTTGATCATATCTAGATCATATAGTCACAAAAGAGCATTTCATAATATCAATATGATTCTTTTGATTGAATGAGTTAGATGTAGCTTTTTGATCATATCTGAATCATATAGTCACAAAAAGAGCATTTCATAGTATCAATATGATTCTTTTGATTAGACCTTTCTACAAAGATAAGGATTACAACAATTTATGAGTGAGAGACACTAAATATTGGTTGAAGTATTTTGGATAATTTTTAGTTTTGATAGAATAAAAGAATTTATAGTTTCAAGTAGTCAAAAACTATATACAAGAGAAAGGGTCTCAGAGATTGGCTTCAAATTTTACTTTATACTAACAACTTAAAGAGTCAATTTAGGGATACAATGTAGATATAAGATAAGCATTCATTGTTATACACTCCTTTTATATATGCATAAGGTCCAAGCAATAATGTTTTAGACCTTCATCTTTTTTTTAACCTTGTGCTAAGTTGTGGTATTATTGTGATTGACTTGATTGACATATGAAGAAACCTTGAGTTGTAGCAAAAAACAACATTGACTCAATTAGAATCTATGGAAATTTGAGACACTAGAGAAATAACTCATTATATAAAGATTCTAGACTACCAAAAACATTACATTAAATCTTTATTGACTTGATTGTATTTGAAGCTTCTATGTAGACTAAATAGTGAAGTTCATTTTGAGCAAAAACTACACATAGTTAACATTGGTTGACGTTTGACTTACTTATACCAATCTTGCTTTGTAAAACACGTTTAAACATCATGAACTACTGTACAAAAGCTTATATTGAGGACAAAAGGCAAAATTCAAAGAGATAAAAGCATAATTAGAATAACTCTTATGCATATTCTCAATCTACAAAGATAAATTATTATATAATTTTATAATTAAGTTAAAACATAATATAAATATATAGATAGTTACGAGCTAACTTTAGATACCAAGGGAAACCATGTAGATTCACTTCTCTCTTTAGGACTTGTGATCTCAACACATGCTATTTGTACTCGCATGGATTAGTTGTTTGTATGGGAGAGATAATGTCCAACATCAATTTCTTAACGATGTTGGTTGAGAATAATTATGTCAACAAAGATGATACATGTATTGTGAACAACTTGCTATAAATCCTAAATTCAAGTAAGCCATATGTCTTGCATCAAAGATATAAGGTATGTATTGTAAAGATTCCACCAATTTGATACCTCTAAAAGTCAAGTAATTAGATTAAGTATATATTTGCAAGTTGCAAGGAAGTATACCATTATTTGTAGGTTTGATCAAACCAAAAATAGAGTTGATAAAGAGAATATGAATGTATCAATTTCACACTTTTCTAAGTAACAGTTATGAGAGTTCGTATATTTTCTTATGGATGCCATATATAAAATTTTACCTCTTGATCAAAGAATATAATTAAGAATATATTTTCTTGCTCACAAAATAACTCTTAGTATACCTATCTACCCTAACTTCTATTATATAATAATACTTTAAAGGACATTGATAAGCTCATGGACACCAATTTACAAGCTTTATGTTTTCCTTCTAGAAATATGTTCCTTTTTTATTCAATTACTTTAATAAAATAAACAAGTAATGAATATGGTTTTCTAGCTCTTATAGTAAAATATTTATTTGACTATTCATTAAAGCAAAATTCTTAATTAATTTAGCTTTTTAATTTGAGTATTGGTAAATTCACATCTCAAAAAACCATGATCTTAGATCTTTTTAAATTGTTTATTTATAGAAGGTGTATGATGACTAAAAGAAAGAAAAAACTATCCTTATATATCATCATAATCATCTCTCCAAAATGGTAAAATATCAAATGAATTATTTACTAAAGTGTTATTGGCTTTTAAGATGGTATCCCATCTATAGTAATATAAAAGGAAAAACATTATGCTTGTTTGTAAAACAAGCACAAGTGAAAAAATCTTTTATAAGAAAACCAAAATAACCAAATTGGGAACTTTTGTAAACACTTCAAATAGGCAGTCATTCAATTTGGCTTTGCTAGTATCCTTTGGTTTCTGTGGATAATAGGTATTAAATACTAAACTAAAATATTTTGCAAGCAAACCAAAATTGGAATTGTCTAACACTTTGAAGAGACAATCTCTCACTCTGTCTTCATTAATATTTGTTTGTTTTGTGGATAAGAGGTATCAAATACTATTTGGGTTGATAAATTCACATATTTAGGTGTTTCAAGATGATATCTTTATGTCTTATACAAAGAAGACTATCAAACTCAATGCATGTTTGTGCAAAACATTCAAATGGTTTTGCAAAAATTCATAATGTGAATTCCTAAAATTTGAGTTTATATTCTTGAATCATTGAGTGTCAACAAAAATGCATATAAATTCAAGAACAAATTTTCAAAGCTACCATAGACTGGTCAGCTATATAAGATATTGGTGATTTTTGGGATCTCATTTGGTTGGCTATATTTTATTCATAGTTCCTATATTACTATGTTCAAATTAATATATCTCCACCCACAAAATTATAAAAATTAATGTTAAATTTCAAAGCAATTACATACTAGTTGTTATATTTAAAAACACTCAATGAAAAAAAATAAAAAAAATAAAAAAAGTCCAAAATGATCTTAATTTGTCATTTATTATTAAAACAATGATCAAAGAAGAGTTTGTGTCTATAAATTCCATCTATCTACTTATTTTTATACTATTTATGACAGAATAATACAAAAAAACAAGTAGAGAAAATAAAAGAACTTAATACAATCTAATCTAATTTGGATATGACTATGATCTTATGAAAAAAACATTAGATGATTGTAGCACAAAAAGATGATTGGCTCGTAACTTCATAACCCAAGTACTAAATCTATAAGGTGTTTATTGGCACCTTGCACTCCGTGACTTTAAGAAACCTCTTGAGTAACTTTATAAAAAACAATCCTTGAATTTTATTGGAGATTTCAATCCATGTGAAGTTTCTTAAGTACCTTCAAAATCTATAAAATTTATTTTTACATGTTTTTTAGTTTAATGGTGGCATGTATGATTATAGATATACTATTTATTACAAATAATTTTCATAATCCTGGTTGTACTAAATTTGCAGGTGCCTTCTAGAATTTTCTAGTAAAAATTTTAGATTCTAAAGTTAGTTTTATATTAAAGACGTGAACTTAGACTAATAGAAGTATACCAAGCAAATCTTCCTTTAAAATAAAAACAATTTTACTTTCTCTCTTATTATTTCACTGATTGTGTTGAAGGTCCTTGATATCTAGTTATGAGTTTCTAGCAACAAATGTGAAGGTTAATGTGAAGTTTAGTAATTATTTCCAATGTTTGAAACCCAGATGAAATAAATCAAAGATTTAGACACTCCATTCAAATGCATATGTTTTGCTTCATTGTGTATGTTCATTTTAATATTCTTTGGTCAAAATCTAGCTTTCCTACAATTCAGCTTTTATAGAAGAAATCAAAGCTTATATAATCTTATATACTAAAGAGAGCAAACTTATACATTTAACCAATATTTGGTTATATGATCATGCTCTAAAGAATCATGGATATATTTAAATTATAAAGCAGTTTTTTATATCTTATCAAATATGGTGACACCTGATTGTTACATAGAAAGGCTTGTGGAATCAACATAAAGCAATAAGGTTAGAGAGTCTTAACCAACATTTAAAGCTACATTACTATTGGTCATGTGATGAGACTAAGCATGAGTCCTCAAACAGGCATTAGGCATCAACAAACTAGATGAAATAAATATTTAAGTATCATCAGGTATTTATACACACAAGTTTGGTTCAAGGTTTCAAACTTTAGAATTAACAATACCAATATGGACATATGGTGCTTTTTGCTTGCTTTTCCTCCCTTCCCAACATGTAGCCTCGATAGATTGGGACATCAAACTTAAAAAATGGGTTTGTTATGGATATTAAGTAGACAAAAATTTTATGAAGTGAAAATAGATATCAACTCCATATAAAAAATCATTGGCTAAATATACTTCCAAGTGTTAGAACCATAATTCCATTTAAGTGTTATTAGCAATTTAAATTGCTTAGATGATTTGATCATGACTTCGATACTATGTTTTTTTCTATCACAAGCTTCTTTAAACTTCATTATGAAAATCCCTTTATATTTCATTTTCTCTCTATACTTGGTCATATTTGGTTCAATAGATATAGAGTCCATAATCATAAAGGCTTTGAACATTGGGCCAATTGGATCATTAGACTTCTAAATTCCTTAACTTTCCTATCTTTTACACAAATTCTTTGCAAATCTAATTTAACCAATTTACTTACGCTCAATCTTATTATTAATATGCTCTTGAAATTACTTGGATATAGAACTCAACCATAAATGATTTTTTATTAGCTTGTTATCCAGGAATATGGTTTTTTACAAGTTATTTCCTGATGCCCAAAATTTAAAATGACATGTTAATCTCTATTGTACCCAAAGTTGAAAAGTATGATATTTTACTATTGATTACTTCTATTAATTTTGATTTTTCTTAATATAAAAAGAAGAAGGTAAAAAAGAGCTACATTTAATATCATTTGAGCCTTAAGAAGATAGCACATACTTTTGAAAAACTTTAAGAACATGAGGATTTGATCACAAAATATACAAGTCATTGTACCATGTAGACTACTATCCAAAATAGACAACACTTTAAATAATGAATCAAGCTTCAAAATCAACCTAATTGACATATGAATCATGATCTAATTGTCATTTTTTACTTTGGAATCAATAAATGCACATTCTAGATTATAACTTATAATTCATTATTTTGAATAAAATAAAAATTAGGTTAGTATAGTAGCTAAGATGATAAAGAGTAAATCAATGTTAATCAATGGTCTCAATTGGTTTAAGTATCAATGGCTTGAAGATTTTAGGAAGTGAGATGAATCTTAGTGTAAAAGAAATGAGTGTTTAAAAAATAATTCATGATAATGAACAAATAAAATTATTAATAATTAATCTTATTACAAACATGACTTAATAGGTTGGGCCTCTACAACTTTGAAATATTTTGAATTAAATAATTAAGACAAAATTTGGTGAAGATGACTGAATAAAGTAAAGGAATTTGACCATGATAAAAAAAATCAAATGTTCAAAGATAATGCTTCAATATATAATATGCGAGTTCATCAAGTACATTATCTACCATACTTATATGATTGTTTGAAAATTAAAGGATCTTAGGAGCTAATATATTAATAAGCATTTAAGAAGGAAGCTATACTTATTACCAACTATTTTATGTAGTATTATTATTTGAATATTTGTGAAGAAAGGTATATTATTGTAAAAGTCCAAGGAAAGAGACTACAGAATAGAAGATCATAGTTGAAATTCTCAATTTAAAGAAATCTTAATATATAGATCAAGCATAGGCTTTGGTGTTTATAGGTAACCTAAGTACAAGGATCACAAGAAGCCTTCAAGGGAAGTCTTTCTGAAAATCACCTTTGCAAGTCAAGCTAGTTTTTATTACTTGATATGCAATCTAAACTAGTTATTTATGTTGCATATAAGCTAAGTTGGTCCATCAACTTGACATACAAGAAGTTTCTTAGAAGTTTATTGCCAAGAAGTTCCTGAATATTTCTATAAGATTTAAAGATTTTCCTAGATATATGATAGTTCTACATCCTTTTAGCTATGTTTAGCTTGTTCTAACTCTAGTATTATTATATATTCCATTACCATTAGTGGATGAACTCCTTACTGCCATGGAATCTTCAAACACACATATAGCCACTTGCTCATTTTGGAGATGAGAAATAGGCTCCCGTGTGGTATCATTAAGAGTACACCCTTTGCAAAATATCTCATATTCAATTTGTTGTTAGTGGCCATGTAAGATGTTGTGACATGAAATTATATGGTCAACTTTGTATTTTTCATGATCATTACTATAGATTGGAGGAGGACAAGGAAGGTATGAGGAAGTAAGAAAAGAAGAATATAAAAAAATATTTTAACTTTGAGGCATGGAAGATAAGATGAATCATCAAGTGATGTACTACCAAGAGCTAGCTATATGAAACAGATATGAAATTTGGTTTGGTAACATCCGGAATGATGTTATACATGATGATTAAAATACATTAGATAGAAGTATCACCAAAAGAGTACTTCTACTAATAGGGAAAAAACCATAATAGACTTGAAAACCTTAGAACCAATAGTTAGACATATGATTTAAAGGTGAGAATTGGTTTGGTAACATTTGGAAGGATGTTACACATGATGGACTAAATAGATCAGACAAAGGTATCACCAAAAGGAGACTTCTACTAATAGATTAGGAATCAAAATATGCCTGAAATCTTTGAAGGCAATTTTGGAGATCTAAACGGATGAATTAGGCCTTGAAAATGTATAAATCCCCCCCAATTAGAGGAGATGCTAGTCTTTTATCCCCATGGTTTGTCTCATCAAGAGCTTTCCAATGGTACCTCATCCATGTGATTATGAGATTCATACAAAAATATTCCCTTAAATATTCCATACAGTCAAAGCTTGTTTGACCAACCAGATAAGACTAGGACCAACATGTCACCCATCCAAGTAAGTAATCCAAGGGTGGAGCTTGCTGACATGTCACCTATATGTGTACCTAATCCTATGGTGGAGCTTCCTTGGAGGAGATACACTTTGTCTATATGTCTATATCCTTCGAGGCATTGGAGATTTGAGTGTGAAAATGTGTGTTTCTCATGGTGTGTTTCTCTTTGGATCTCCTATCCTCGGAGTATTACATGTGACTAAGAAGAGCAAGTTTGTAGATGACATGAGTAATAATAATGCCAATGTTATATACCCACTAAGAGCAAGTTTAAAAAATGAGGTATAAAGAGGAAAGAAATGTTACTAGAGAAAAGCATAACCTTATCTTAGATTTGAAAGTGTGCTTCTTAATTATGATGACTATCAATATATTGCTTTTGCTAATTTTGAGCAACAAGAAGATTAAACTTGGCTTGGTCTAAGATATAGATAGCATGGACAAGAAGTCAAAAGTAGGAGGAACACAAGATGGCAATGGAGCAAGAAGGAAACATGGAACAAGTAGATCTTAGATATAATTCAAAAAGAAAAGGCAAAAAGATTGTACTTTTTTACTTGGAATTATTGGAGGCAAACTAAAAAACCATATGATAAGTATCCCAATCAATATAGTGAACATTACAAAGGCATATATATCTTCTAAATTTAAATTCAGTCCTTTTTTGCCTACAAATGTGAGGATGATAGGTTAAAGATAAGGTAAGGTTGGTATTTGTGAGTTAAAAAAACATTTACTAAAATTTACCAGAAAATTGAGAAGCATAATCAAGATGAGAAATTTTGGCATACCATGGTGTTTAAAGACAATATTTAAGTAAAGTGGGGTCAATATTGGAGTATCCATGGTATTCATGGTGGATGCTAGGTGAATATTCTTGCTACATTCATCAAAAAATACAAGAATGGTTGTATGACTATAATACCAAGAACTAGCCATATGATCTAGATGTGAAATTTGGTTTGGTAACATCTAGAATGATGGTTTACATGATAGTCAAAATATATCAAATAGAAGTATCACCAAAAGAGTACTTCTACTAATAGAGCAGAAACCGAAATAGACTTGAGAACCTTAGAACCAATAGCTAGACATATGATTTAAATGTGAAAATTGTTTTAGTAACATCTAGAAGGATGTTACACATGATGGATTCAATAGATCAGAAAGAGGTATGACCAGAAGGGGACTTCTAATAATAGAGTAGGAATCAAAATATGCCTGAAATCTTTGAAGGCAATTTTGGAGGCCTAAACAAATGAAAATGCAGATTCCCCCCCCAATGAAGGAGGTGCTGGCCTTCCCTCCCCATTTTTTTGTCTTGTTTAGAGCTTTCCAACGGTACCTAACATGATTCTGAGACTCTTATACAAAGATTTCCTAAAAGATCTCCGGTCAAAGCTTGTTTGACCAACCAGATAAGACTAGGACCAACATGTCACCCATCCAAGTAAGTAATCCAAGAGTGGAGCTTGCTGATAGGTCAACTTTCTGTGTTCCTTATCCTATGGTGGAGCTTCTTTGGAGGAGATCCTCTTTGTCTATATAATAAAGAGAAGGTGCTCCTTTGGGGCACCGAATGTTGAGTGTGTAATTTGTGTTTCTCTCTCTTCTCTTGTCCTTGGAGTATTACAATGACATTGATCAATCTTTGGTAAGGATATAATGAGGTGTAGAATTACATGTTCTCAATGAGAAAATAGAATTGAGAAAGGTAAGAGTAGTCCAACAAATTTATGGTTATTTTCCTTGTTACATTGGCAATTCTTACAAGATCAAATAAAATCTCAAACCATGACATATTTGGCAACAAGCATTGATAGTTGTAGGGTATCAAGGTCTTTTTCTAACAACAATTTATGAGTCATGCACCTCTTGAAGTTAGAGAAGTTGTAGATCTTCTATTGTTAGGATCTTGATTTGGTCCTTGCAAAATAGAAAAGATGTTCCATCCTTAAGTGAAGAGATGTTGTTCTCTTTGTCTTGTGATACAAGATACCTTTATACAAGATGGAAAACGGGTCATGTTGTTTAGTAATCTTCAACTCTTCTTGGACCTTTGAGTTAATCAAAATCATGGGAATGGCTATTGTTATGAGAGACTCAAGAAGAATATTCAAATCAAGTAGTTGTGACAATGTATAATGAAAGATATCAAAAGAATTGCTTATAATCAAGTTTGATATTAAATAATTTTAGTTGCCTTTCTCATCAATGATGCAAACTCAACCTTTACTCCAAGTGTAAATTGGATGCAAGAATTCATGATCAATATACATTATCATTTGTTTCTCCAAGAGATAATGTCACCGCACCATTTATGACATATATCAATACAAGTTGTTCTTCATCTTGAGAAAAATAACTTCTTTCTACATTTTTTTAATTAATGAGATAAAACTGCAATGGGTTGCAACCCGCTTAGGGATTCATATTGCATCACAACGCCAATTGCAAAGTTAAAAGTATTACAATCAATAAGACAATGTAGTTTAGGATCATATGGTTTGAAGATGGTTCATAAGGAAACTGTATCCTTTAGTTTCTTGAATGTTTCTTTTTTCTTAGTGGTCCACTCAAAGCTTCTTTTTTTTCCCAAGAGATAGATTAACAATGTGGCCATACAAGTTTCATATAAGACAAACCATTGCAAATCATTAAATCCTTAGAATTTGATGGTCAAGAATAGACTAATTGGTAATAACCTTGATCTTCTCCTCTTCCATCTTGACTCTTCTTGCCAAAATATTATGACTCAAGAAACTAAATTCCTATTGCCAAAAGGAAAACTTGGATTTCTTGGAATAGAACTTCCTTTGTTTTAACTGTCTTTAAGACTTCTCATACATTGTAAAAGACCGTGACTGAGGAGAGAAATAGGAGAATGGAAACTCACATTGGGACACTTGAATGAGAGAAAACTCCAAATCCCCAGCATGAGCTTTGGCTCTTGTATTTATAGAGATCATAAAAGGCTCTTGAAAAGCTTCTCAAGAAGCTTCCTTGAGCCGCTTTCTTGGAGTGCAAGCCAAGTTAATTGGGAAACTTCTAAGAAGCTACCTTCTAGAAGTTGCTAACTTGGATTGCAAGCTAAGCTAGTTGCAACTTTCTAGAAGCTACTTACTTGAGTTGCAAACTAAGCTAGCCTAGAAGCTTCCCAAGAAGCTTCATAGATAATTCTGGAATATTCTAGGCTAATTTTTCTTATTTGCTACTTTGTTAGCCCTACTAACTTCATTGCTAAACTTCATATTGTTATATATTCTCCCACCACTAGTTGGTGACGTCCTTGTCACCATTGAAGCTTCAAACTCCTAGTTGGCCATCCATGGATTTTGGAGGTGAGAAAGAGGGTTTCCATGTAGCATCATGAAGGGGATACTCCTTCAAAAGGACCTTGTACTCTATATGTTGTTTGCATCCTTGTTGAATGTGGCAACATGCAAGGATATGATCAAATTTGTACTCCTCATAATCATTGATAGGGATAGGAGGAGGAGGAAGTTGGACACAAGAGGAAAAAGAAGATGGGTTAGGAACAAAGAGTTTCAACTTAGAAATGTGAAAGAAAGAGTGATGCGCATATAACAAGGTAAGGCAAGTCAATAAGCAATAAGAGAGATGATTTAGGTGACCTCAAAGGGTCCTATCCAATTACAGGTGAGTTTACAAACTTGGGTATCAAGTGGGAAATGTAGGTTACTAGAGGATAGCATGACTTTATCACCAAATTCAAAGGTGAGATCACGATGATGGTGGTCTATATATTGTTTTTGACAATTTTGAGCAACAAGGAGGTGAGATTTGGCTTGTTGGAGAGATTGGGACATGGTGGTTCAAGAAGGTTGAAGTATGAGGGATCTGAGATGGAAGAAGAGTAAGAAGAGAATCTAGAACAAGCTGATTTTGGCCAAAATTGAGAAACAAGTGAGAAAATCCAGTGCTTGCGTATTTGGAATTATTGTAGGCAAATTTTGCAACTACAAGACATTCATCTCAATTTTTATGGTGGACATTGATGAAGGCACACAACATATCCTCCAAGGTACAATTTGCACGTTTGGTTTATCTATCAGTTTGAGGATGATAGGCCATGGATAAAGCAAGCTTGGTGCCAAGTATTTGGAAGAGTGCTTGCCAAAACTTCTTGGTGAATCGGAGATGAGTACACTTGGCATCCCATGATGCTTGAAGACATTGTCAAAGTAGATTTCTGCTAAGGTTGGAGCATCCACTATATCAATGGTTGGTGCCAAGTGGATTTGCTTACTAAGCTTATCCACAAACACCACGATTGTTGTGTGTCCTTGCTTTGTCAAGGGTAAGGATGTGATGAGATCCAAGCTCACATGTTCTCATTGAGTGGATGGAATGGGGAGTGGTTGAAGGAGTCCACTTGGCTTCTAGTTGCTGGCCTTTTTATGTTGGCAGCTCTCACACAATCAGACAAACTCTTGAACATCTCGTGTCATGTTGGGCCACAACCATTGGCATAGGAGGGTACCCAAGGTCTTGTCCATACCCATGTGCCCAACTATTGGTAAATCATGTGCTTCTTGAAGGTGTACAAGTCGGAGATCACCTTTGGCTGGAACATAGATCCGGACCTCATGGAATAGAAGGCCTTCCTTGAAGGAGAAGCTGTTGTATTCCTTTTTGCATATTGTAAGACAACCATGTACCATTTGGAAGAAGAGATCTTGTTGTAGAGCTGACCAAAACTCATTTTGGACCTTGGAGTCAATTGATACGGTCATAATTGTTGTTATGATGAAAGGGAGAGACTTCAAATCAAGTTGCCATGATAGAGCATCAAGGATGACATGGAACCAAACTGGTTTGTACTCAAGTTTGATGTCAAACAATTTGAGTTGTTTTCCTCATCTATGATGTCAACTCTTCATGTTTTCCAAGTGTAAGGTCTACAACAATAGTTTGTGATTAGTTTGCATGATCACTTGTTTCCCAAGAGATAATACCTCCATACTTTGGTGACAAATACTATTGCAAGCTGTTATTGGTCTCAAGCAAAGTAATTTCTTTCAGCCATATTTAGTTAGTGAGACACAAAGGAAATGGGATGTAGTCCATATAGGAATTCTTGTTGCAACACGGTTCCAATTGTAAAGTTAGAAGCATCAAAATCAACCACACAGGGTAGTTGAGGATCATATAGTTGAGGATGAGTCTTGACGACACCATATATTTTTACTTCTGGAATGCTTCTTTGTGCTTGGTGGTCCACTGAAAGCTCAAGTTCTTCCCCGAGAGGTCAATCAATGGTGCAGCCACATGATTATAATAATGAATGAACCATCGGAAAAAACTGGCCAATCCATTAGATGCTTGTACTTCTATAACGCCCTTTAGAGTAGGCCAATCAATAATGGCCTTGATTTTCTCCTCTTCCATCTTGATCCCCTCTAATGAGATCTTGTGACCCAAAAAGGTAACTTCCTTTTGCCAAAAGGCACACTTTGACTTCTTATAATAAAATTTCCATTATTGTTGTTGTCTTAGGACTTCTTGCACGTGATTCATGTGTTTTGCCTCTATCTTGCTATAGATTAAGATATCATCCAAGAACACCACTATGTATTGATCCAATAGTCCATCTACACTCAATGCATCTGATCTATGAAGACCGTTGGAGCATTAGTGAGCTTAGAAGGTAGAACTCTCTACTCAAAATGCCCATACCTTGTGCAAAAGGCAATCTTTTGCACATCTTCCCTATCAATGAGGATTTTCCAATAGCAACTACAAAGATCCAATTTGGAAAAGTATTGTGCTCCACTCAATTGATCAAGCAAGTCATCAATCCGAGGCAAGGGATATGCATTCTTGCTTATTGAGCCCACAATAATTAATACAGAACAAAGTCTTATATCCTTCTTTGGAACAAATAATACTAGTGCTCTCCAAGGAGAGGTACTATGTCATATAAAGTCCTTCTCTAAAAAATCCATAAGTGTTTTTTGCAAATCCTCCAACTCCTTTGGTGAGAGCAAATATATTGGTCTACTCACTACAATACTCCCTAGCAATAACTCAATCTTGAAGACCATACCACAATCGAAGGGTAATCCCTTTGGCAAACCATCCAAAACCACGTTCACAAACTCTTGAATTATTTGGTCAACATTGCTTGATGAGGCTCTTAATCCTCAGATTATCCTTGTACAATCAACTTGATCCACACTACAAAAATAGGCTTATCTTCCTCCAAAGCTTGCTCTATGGGTGCTTCACTAACAAACTTCCCATGTAGAGACTCATCTTTCTTCAAAGCTTGCTCCATGGCTGCTTTCTTGGTAAACTTCCCATCTTGGGACTCATCCCCTTCAAGGATTTCTCTATGGTTACCTTCTTGACAAACTTCCTATCTTGGGGCTGACTATTTTTAGGTGTCTTACTCAAATGTGCCAGATAACCTAATCAGAAATTACTATCTTGGTATTGTTCTTGAATTTCTCATTGAATCCAATCAAATTGAACCTTATGAAATTCAAGCCAAGGTAGTCCTAGAATGACATTGTAGTGTAGAGGTGCCACTACAAACCCCATACACTCCAAATACTCCTTCCCAATCTTAAAGGTAACAAGATACAATATAAAAAATATAGAACCCTTTCCACCATCTGCCATTGTCAATCTACTTCTAATTATTGGCTTGATAGTAATACCCAATTCCTTTGCTACTTGCATAAACATGCAATTCTCTCAACTTCCAAAATCAACCAAAATCCTACAACCCCAATTAGATTTTGTAACTAACAAATGAAGCAAAATTGAATAGGTCACGCCTTCGATCCCATGGGAATTAATCAAGCTTCCAATATGTGATATGAAATCTCCTATTAGGATTCCTTGTTTCCTTGATCATTCGGCTTTACAAACTCCATTTAGGCAACTTGTCAAGATTGCCCATTCTTGAGTGGACATTTGGTGATGGGATGTCCCAATTGGTGACAAAAAAACAACCACCATTTTGTCATAGTTTCTGTCTATCTATAGTGCCAAGTAGTCTCCATTGAATGGCATCAATCTCCATTGGTTCCAGCTCCTCCACTTGTGTGTAGTGTATCGGTAGGTTCCGTGGAGGTCAAAGTTGAGACCAAGTTGCTGCCACTAAGGAATCAAAATGTTTGGCCAACTGCATGGCTTCCTCCAAGTGTTGTGGCTCTTGCATGGTTACCTCTAATTTAGTTCTTGACTTCAAGCCCCTCACAAATCAATCTAGAGCTTCACCTTCCAATATATCCAGAATTTCCATGATATTGTTTTGGAATTGCATCATGTAACTTCTTACAAAGCCAATCTATTTCAACTTTGCCAACCTATCTTGTGTAGCTCATATGGCATTTATAGCTTTGAACCAACTAATTATTGCACTCTTGAATTCTGCACACGTCAAGATTAGTGCAACAATTTGTAGTTAAGCTCGCTCCAATTGGAATCTCCACCATAGCTTTGCTACTCCATCCAATTGGCTAGAAGCCAAGAGAATCTATTTTCACTCATCTTGTAGATTGGTAGTTTCAAAATAACATTCACATTCAAACAAAAAATTCTCCATTGCACTTGCTTTCAAATACCTTAGGTTTGGTGAATTTGGATTTGATCTTCTCCATCTCAAACTTGTGATCTCTTTATGTGTTCTTGTTGTTGTTGGGCTTGTTCATCCAACAATCAAGTAAGGTGCTCAATTTTTTTTGCATAGCAATAATAACATATGGTATTTCTGCCATGGCTACTACACTATCTCGGTATTCTGAATGTAATCATTTCACGTAATTCATCACTTTGTGCTTTGGGTAAGATTTTCTACATATGATCACCTTGTTTTAGCAACCCTTGATACTTCCAAATGAATTGTGTGAAATAATGCTTGGGTAGTACCTAAACATGAAAATCTTAATGGTTTACCAGAAGTGGATTTTGTGGTCCATAAATTCCATCCATCCATGCTCTGATACCAATGTAAAAGATAAAGACCAAGGAGAAAAATAAAAGAATGGAAGCTCATATTGGGATACTTGAATGAGTGAAACTCCAAATGCCTAGCATGAGCTTTGGCTCTTATATTTATAGGGATCATACAAGGCTCTTGAGAAGCTTCTCAAGAAGCTTCCTTGAGCAACTTCTTGGAGTGCAAGCCAAGTTAATTGGGAAGCTTCTCAAGAAGCTTCTTTCTAGAAGCTATTTACTTGGCATGTAAGCTTAGCTAGTTGGAACCTTCTAGAAGCTATCTACATGGGGTCCAAGCTAAGCTAGTTGGGAAGCTTCCCAAGAAGCTTCCTAGATACTTTTGGAATATTTTAGGCTAATTTGTCTTATTTGCTAGTTTGTTAGCCCTACTAACTTTGTCATTAAACTCCATATTGTTACAAACTAATACCTCATTCTCCCAACCTCTTGCTTGAAAGCTTCAAACCTTTCAAAATAACAATCAAATTGTATGTTGCTTGAAGCACATAGTGTCTCTTTAGAATAAGTGCAACCTATTCCTCTTGATCCCAATCCAGCTTGATATATGTAATCTTCACTTTTGCACAATCCATGAAGGTTTTTCATTTTCCCACTTTAGTGCAACCTTCTCAACTTCCAATCCTTGCACCTAAATATCCAATGTCGACCTATGAGCATGGTTTGACACTAATTTCTTACCTGTCTCCTTACTACTGCCTTGGCTCAATTACTTAGCTCAATTTTGTTTCTCCTTATGGGGCACCTTTTCTTAGATCTTTGTGGTTCATGTGAAATGATTTGGTATCAAGGATTATTGTTTGTTCACTTAGTTAGATGGTCTTGTAATCCATTGGCAATTGGTTCACATAAGGGTTAGGATATCTTAAGGAATCTGATTTTGTGGTAAGTTGTTAATTGCACTAATTTGTGACACTTAAACACAAGATATGGAAAAGGAAAACATAAAATTCCCTGTATTCTTTACTATGGGGGTTAACTCATCATGTTTCCCAAATTAGGGTTAAAAAGATACAATCTCTTCTTGCTTCCTTAAATCCATTATCCATTATCCTAACCTACAAGACTCCTATTCACTACATTGTTCTTTTGATCATATTCAAATCTTTTTTTTTCACTTATCTATACCAAATATAAACACAATATACCTTAGTCCTTATATCATTTTTGTAGATCCTACATTGTCTTGGCTCTATAGATCATTCTTTCAAATGATCACAGTAGAAATACAATTACCTAATCTCTTCCAATCTCAATCTCAACCCAATTTTATTTTAATTCCAATCTCTTGCTATCCAATATTTGTCTAATCCAAACCTCAAAATGGACATTTTGCATTGCCATTAATATAACCTACCACTCTTTTATCAGAAGTTAACTTTTATGCCAGAGTTTACCAAATCTCTCTTTTGTAATTCAAACTCTCTACAATTCAAACTCTTACCACATCTTCTTGTTAACAAGAAGATCAACAAGATGACCTTAAATTATGTATCTAGAAGTATGCAATGCAAAACTGAGCTTTGATGTTTAAATAGAATATAAGATGCAAAAATTGCTAACCCTTATACAAATTTTGCACTTATGCACAATGGCAAACTTCCATTCCAAAATTATGTGATCACATTCTAATTCTTGCAATGAGTAGCATAACTTTTCTCTATAAATGGTATTTAAGAATATAGCTATGGCATTTTAAATTACATTAATTTTAATTCTTATAGTCACAACCTCTTCTTGTTAATTTGGTAGGTTTTCTAATATTTTATCAAATGCACTATATCTTATCAATATAAAGAATTCAAAAATAATCAAATATATAAAACTTTATTCTAGGAAAATCTTGTACTAAATTCAATCATCTTAAAAGCATGCAGAGTTTTAAATGAACAGGTCTAATAATGATTGTTCCAAGCTCTGGAAACCACTATTTCCACTACCTCTTGTGTATATTTGAACATAAAGGGAATATCACACCCATAATCTATTTCATAAATTATAGTTAGGATTTTAAGGATTTTCATCTTTGGAATAAGCAATATCTCTATAAGACATCTATAAGACACCAGACATGATTCAAATTAAATTTATTGTGATACAAATATTTAAAGTATACCAAAGGAGATTAAGCTCACTTTACAGTTTTTATCTTATCAAAAGCAAGGTCCTTATTTTGTTTTGAATAAATAAAAACGTTGGGTTGCTCCACAATAGAGCTTGGAACATGTGCATGCAAGCCATGATGAAGCAAAACCAAGTAAAGACCAATATTGGAAGTGGATGTGCACTTCAATTCTAGATTGCATTCTACATATATAATGCAAGTATGAAATTGAATTTGAGAATTGCACTATATATTTTTTAATATATATTAAATACTATTTTATATGCATACTACTTGCACTCAATTTTTATTATATATGTCTTTGACAAACAAGTCAAATGCTTTATGTTAAATATTCATCATGTGTTCATGATATATTATGCATATCTCCAATTCAATCTATATTGAAGATTCTTCTTTCACGTGGAGCTTCTTTGATACTCTTTGTTCTTTGAAATACATGTGTATTATATTTGCATAAAAATGAAATTGGTGAAGAGTGAGTTATAGCTTTATTTTCTCTATTTTGTACTTTTTTTTCTGGTTATTGGTGCTTTGATAAATACTTCTTCCAACTTCTTTGACACACATAATGGATGATCATATTACGTAACTAATTTTCTTTCTAATTTCTAACATTCTCTACATTTATCTTCAAAGAGCTTAGCTTCTTATTTGTTTTGGAAGGATATTTTAATTCTTTTGTATAAGAAAATGACCTCGTCAAGATTGCAAAAAGAGAGAAGATTATTGACTTGACAATGTATAAGTTACAAAGCTCTTATACAAAGGGGAAGAACATAGACAAGGTTCATAGATTCAAGATAGTTTCTCCTATAAAATATTTGGCTATGTCTATGATCCATAAAACTTCAATAACCAATGGTTGTTGACATGTTAAAAAACATTCATTTATAAAGGAAAAAACATAGGACATTATTAATGTATTTGTTCTCTAATAGTAGCAAGAAATGCAAGAAATTTATCCAACCCATCAACCAATCTTTATAAGTTTACAAGAGTAGTTGGAAAAATTTACATACTTTACAATAAGTGTTTTCAATAGAGGCATTAGAAGGCTTATTCATTTGCAATTGGTTTGATTCATTCAAAGGACATTCAAGGAATAAGATAAGGTTGAGCAATGGTCTTTGGCAAATTTGATAAAAAAATCATGTTCTTAGGTGAAGAAACACATAAAAATCTTAGCAATATCATCACCTTATAATAGCCTTATTATAAATTAAATGATATAATAAATGCATTTTTTGAATGACTTCAAAAGTAAAACTTCATGCAACTTCATGTCAAAAGTCTCATATTTGTGTGTATTTTGACCATTTGGGTCCAAAAAGATGGCATATTTGTACTTTTGAGAATAATAGTATGTATAAGAAGTCCCCTCATCATTTGATAAATATTTCATAGTTAAATTTACAAATTGATCATATCTTAGTGCATCTAAGTTCCTGGATTATATATGGGTTGGAACAAGTATACCATCAAAACTTTCCACAACTCAATCAAATGCACATTCTCCCACCAAAATTTCCTAAGCATCCTTAATATTTGTCTCAAAATTATACCAATAAGTGTCTAATCAATTAAATTTGTAACCTATATTTTACACTTTGTGAGTAATTTGCACACAAATCCTAGTATAAGAATAGGAAAGTTAAAGTAGTGTATATTTTTAGCAAGAATTTTCACTTGAAAATTTGCTTGAGCTTTGTTCTACATACAGAAGACATATAAAAACTCTCTTAAAATTCCAAATCATGGGTTTAAATTCACCAAATTTGGATCACATCATGCCATGACTTGTAATTCAACATACCACCATTCCTCCACTTCTACTACTTAAGACAACCCATCAACATGGATAAAATGAAATCAAAGTTCTCTCTTTGATTCAAATTTTTTTACAAAATGCATTCATATTTGTTACAAAATACCTAAAGAAATGAATTTATGAGCTTATAAGCAATCCTAACTATACTTAAAAAATAAAATAATTCATGTCACAATTACTATCTTACATAGCTCTAAGGGATATACTATGAGTGTCCTTTTTGTTTATCTCAAACAAGAATGAAGTACTTCAAGCTACTCTATTAGAATCTTACTAAATAATCTCCATATTAAAACTTGTATAATAGATAATATTTTCCTTCTCTAATAGTGAAGTTAAAAACTCTACCATTTGCTACTTGAATTGAATCTACATTTTTCTAAAGGTAAGAAATGAAAGAAATCCTACTTATGTGGAATGGTTACTCCTTGATAGAATTGGAGCAAAGTTATTTAAGCCTTGTGCTCATTTAGACAATTGAACTACATATCAAGAATGGATCTAGAGCAATCAACCCATATGTATCTTTGGATTCTTTACTTATTATACTAAACTTTCAATGCCAAAAAACACCTCTGATGCATTATAGTGCTTAAAATAGAAATTAGATCCCTAGAGAACTACTTCAATACCTTTTGCTAGAGAAATCTTCTTCTAAAACAAAACAACTCTACAACTTGGTAGTCACTTCTTGTCATAGAAATCCAAGTTCTTGCTCTTTTTGCTCTTCATAAAACCTTTTTAACTCCCTCTAGAGTTGTCATAACCCTTGCTCATTTGCAATACTTAAAATATCATCTGTCTAAAGATGAGATGAAATGGCTTGATTTCTTTGAAGCAAAACTTCTAGTTTTATATATTGAGATTTTATCTTTTTTGCTATTTTATATCTTTGATCTTATCTTAAGGACAAGGCTTTAACACAAAGTGCTGTGGATTTTTTAACTACATAGTTCCAATACAATACTTGGTCCTTTGTTGTACAATGATTATATCAAAACTTAGGTTATAAATGTAGCTCAAGATATAGATTATTTAGGGAACTAGATCCTCAAAGAAAATTTGTATTAATTCACTCTAAAGAATTCTTAACACTAAAGGTGAATCTGGTCAATTATAATCTTTGTCTTTTTTGACATCTTGCTTTGAAATTGGACTATAAAAAATCACAATCCTAAAGCTAGGAGTTGGATTTATTGAATCAACTTAAGAGGAGTAACTTTGGGTTTTGGTATCTAGGTAAGGTTGAATGATCCACACTCAATTTGGTCTTAGGTTGATGCCAAGTCAAGGACATCACATTGAAGTCTTGACCTGATTTTTTCATATTAATTAGTATTGGCTAAGTTAATTATCCAATTTGAATACAATCCTCATATCTTGGTCTTCTTCTTACAAAGCAAAAGAAGAAGATTAATTTAAAACATGACTTAAGTATATTTTCTCTCCACCAGTATTATTTGGGTCCTTTACATTGCCTTTTTCTTGAACTTTTGTTTGAGAAAATTAATTTAAAGCCTTTGAGTGTGACATAGAGGTCATAAGCATACCCAAGAGAAGTTATGTTCTATATATATGGTTTTTTTCTATATATATAATAATAAACTTTAGTTTTTTTTGTCCTTAACAGCACAAAAATCAAGCTATTACTATGTATTTTTTCTATGAAGTGTTTTGATGGACCATAATAACCCATTTTTACTTGGTTTCCTTTGGATTTCTAACACCAAATTGT
The DNA here is from genome assembly GCA_948567375.1 of Lunularia cruciata. NCBI lineage: Eukaryota > Viridiplantae > Streptophyta > Marchantiopsida > Lunulariales > Lunulariaceae > Lunularia > Lunularia cruciata. The sequence continues at coordinate 63,621,936 of OX419758.1, forward strand.
TAACAAAGAATAAATGTTTTGATAAACTCCAATCCAACTTTCTACTTAGTTTCCCTAGGGGCTCCAGCCTTGATGATTTCCATGAGCACTGTATGTTTGGACCAAGTTTTACATGACTTTCATTTTAGAAGTTGTATAAAGAGTCAAGGATGATTGTGAAACTACTTTCTCCATCTCCTTAATCTGAATTTTCCTCCTCTTCTTGGTAATAACCTTCTAAGTTGAGCAAGTAACTCATTAAGATGACTTTTAGGTGGTTTTGTACAAGGTTACCTTCTAGCTCTTGGTTGGATAAAATGGTATATTCCTCTCAAGGGTAAAACCCTTAGCTCACTTGTATGAAATATGATGGTATTTAGGTGAGTAGCAAAGAAAGTAAGTGTCAAACCTATCTACATATAATGTATTATCAACCCAATTTACTATTCATACTTTCCATAGTTTACATAGGACAAGCATCTTACCAACTATAAGGTTAATGAAACAAGAGTGTAATACAAACTTTACAAAGCATTGAGTGAATATAGCTAAAATTGGATTTTTAAGATCTTCAAACCTGACTCTATTTTGTATTCATGATTCAATTGCTTCTTGGCTTCATTAAGTTCAACTTATAGACCTAATTCCTCATGAGGTTAAGGTTTGGATGCCTAAGAGAACTCTTGCTCCAAATATTCAATGAGGTAGCTAAGAACTTTGGACCAAACCTTTATGGTTCAAGAGCAAGGCTTGTCTCTACGACAATAAGGATTGAGATTGAAGTAAGTTTCTTAGACTTTGTTATCAACTTTAAGGATTGACTCAATTTCATGTTAAGAAGCTTAACTCTAATTTATGTGAATAAACTAGTCCTTATGTGGTGTAACAATATGAAGTTTATTGACAAATTATTCAAGACTAAAAAAATAGCAAATAGGCCAAATTAGCCAAGAATTATATAGATATTATAGAAACATCTAGAAAGCTACTTGGTACCTTCCAAGTATTGGTAATGTGCATGCCAAGTGGTGACTTCTAGGAAGAAGCTTCTTGGGAGGCTTCCTAACTAGCTTAACTTGCATGCCAAGTAGACAACTTCTAGAAAGAATCTTCTTGAGAAGCTTCTCAAGAGCCTTGTATACTTCCTTATAAATACAAAATCCCAAGCTCATGTTAGACATTCAAAGTTTCCATCATTTTGGAGTCCCAATGTGATCTTTCACTTTGGCCTTCCACACGGCCAAATGTTCCACTTTACACATGGCCAATTGTTTACTTGGCTTAGGGAGGATGTATAGATAGGAATCTTATAATGGTTCATAATTATACTCAAGTATAGGAATCACTTAGAGATAGCTACCCTCAAAGGTAGCTCTCAAGTCTATCACCCTTGCAAGCTCTTGTACTCCTTGGTATGTTCCTTTGTACCCTTGTTTATAGAGTCTTACTTCACAAGTTCCTTATACAATTTCCCACTTAGGCAAACAATGCAACAAATAAATGAGGAGCACAATTCCATAACACATTATACATGGTTAACAAAAATCACGCTTATACTTGAACATTCATAAAATTCATGTACAATAATGGTTTATTTATTATTTATTATTTATTTATAATATTTATTTGATGCTTAGATCCTCAAGTTAATATAAGCAATAAAACCTCGAGAAAGGGTAACCTTTGGTTCCTATGGCCACAATGATAGTCTAGTCTTTAGCACACAGGTGAACAAAAAAAACTACAAGAGATAAGTGAATTTCCCCTTGTATGAATCCCTTATCATGGAATCTTGGTCGAAAGATTGCACTCTAATATGGAAACCACCTGCTTAAATAGCTAGTCTAACCCTTTTTTTTGTCTACCCTTATCACTTCTCTACTTATGGTTGCCTCCTCCTTTGCATGCTCACACCATAAATGCCAATTGGCTCTCCTCCCTTAGATGTCCTTTGCCTAGTTGTACATACTTTGATTACTATTAGAGTGCAGCGTAAGTCTTAATATCTACCTACTTCTTTGTTATAGTACAAAACCCATAGAAGAATACACCCATACTTCTTTAACTTGTTCACCCACCAAGGAAGATCTCATAATCTTTTCTATTTCCAATGCCCTTGGTACTTAATCAGCTTGTAGAGGTCTTATCTTGCAAGCCTTTTAAGTATGATCCTATAGTAATGTACCAACTAGTTGATGGTTTCTTGCAATAAGGCTTTGTACCATTGCACAACCAATAAATACACACACATAAGACTTCACCATTTACAATTATACCAAATCAATTAAGTCTTGAGATTTGAAGTAAAATTTGAATCCGTATATCACATAAGCTTTTGCAAAGAATATACTTCTTAAGTAAAATTTAATATGCATATTCTATTAATAGACTTTGTTAGGATTGTATGTATTTTCACTTCATATTGTATCCTTGATAAAATAAAATAAAAACTTAATTATAAACACAAATAAACATATGTTTTCAATTTATTTATAACTTTTTTATTATGTATGATGCAAAATATTTTCAATCTTATATGAAGAAAGGATATTCAGCAAGGATGTAATATGAGTCCATAATTATTATAAAATAATTGTATGGCATTCAAATGTTATCTAACTTTGATGAATTTTTTTTATAAACATAATGATAATACTCTTTACTTTGTAAAGTTTATATATGCATATAGATCTTTGTTCACAATGTCAATTAACTTATATTTTCTATATCTATACATAGAATCTAATTTACCCTCAACCCAAATTTTATATTTTTCACATAAATTTTTAACAAGTTTTACAATATGAAACTGTTTAATCTTTAAATCAAAAGATCATACAAGGACAATATTTTTGGTTGTTTTGATAGAAATATATTTTTCTAAATAAAATTATGTAATTTTCTTAGTGTATCATCTTGATATCTACTTTTTTCTCATGAAAATTTATATTATATTCTCCTCTTATCATTTCTAATTATGGGTTGTCTTGGTGCTCAAATAAGATTAAATAATTTATTTATTGATATTAAATTCTTTATTATCATTCTTTTCCTTTGTGTGCTGCTCCTTTTATATTATTACGAGTACTATGAAAAGACAGTAATTTTTTTGCAAGATAACTTAAATTCTATATGAAAATTAAACTAAGTTAGTAGACATTGAGGCTTTGATCAAGAAGAAAAATATTATCTTTGAATTTTTAACATAGAAAATACAAACCCATACAAAATTCAATCAAATTTGAATTTAAATAAATTTCAGTACTTGGAAATATTACAAATAAAATGAGTTTTAAAATTTTATTTTTTATGTACATCTAATGGGACATTATAGAATAAAATGAATAAAAGTACTTTCAAAATACATCACCATACAAAGATAAATAGGATTTACTATTAAATTTGGTGACAATTTGTTATGGATTTTCTTGTTTACTATGAGTTCTTTTTGTTCAAAATTCTAACACATATATATATATATATATATATATATATATATATATATATATATCTCTCTCTCTCTCTCTTGTTAATTATTAAAAAACACACCTTTTTTTGCTATGTAGCTACCTTTTTTACTCACAAGTAGATACTTTTTGACATAGAGAATCAACTACATATCTTTATATGTATCTTTATATGTATATGTATCATAATTTGAATGATGAATTTTATTTTATTTTATGAAATTGGTTATTTCTAAACGATTTATAACTTGATTGCATAATTGCCTAGAGAAATCATGTTGCAATTTTTCTAATTTGGTCTCACAACATTATATAATTTGGCCAAATACAATTAATATGATACTTTATATATATTTATTTTATTGTCTTATATATTTCCAAGGTTCTTACTATCAAGTGGTAAAAGGTATTTATTCATTTCAGTTAGCTTCTATTTGTTGTAATTTAGTGAACTGAACTTTTTAGAATTTTTATGTAGATTGCTAAACTTTAAGAACCTTGCTATGGACCTTTGTAACAAAATATTTAGTAACTTTCATATGGACCAGCACATGTCTAGCAAATTAATAATTAAATTTAATCAAGTGCATCATTACCTTACATATAATAAGAAGGGTAATAATAATTAGATTTAATCAAGCTTGTCATCACCTTAAGTATAAATAAGAAGTATATTAATAATTAAAATTAATCAAGCTTATCATCACCTTAAGTATAAAAGAGAAGGATATATTCCATCCCAAAGTATTCAATTAGTCTGCATCATGCTCTTAGTCCATCCCTTCTCTTTTATCATCCTTACTTTTCCTATGAGATTTTGCTTTTCTACATTGCTACGAATAGATTCAGTGCTCCTTTTAATCAACAATTTTAACAAGAGTGTGAATAATTATTTCATTAGTTTATGATATCTTATGTTAGGATATTTTGGATATCCATTTACACAATGAACACTTTATGTATTAGAAGATCACTTATTATCAAAGGTAGAAGTAATTATTTAAATTCTCATCCAGACTTATATATTCATAATGGCTATAACATTTTATAATAGCTATTAGATAGTGACATTGATATGTTGTTGATACTAATAGTGATTTTCATATTGATATTAGCTATGATAGTATTGGAAGTTAAGGCATTCTAAAGAGGGATCTTATGTGCTTGTACGGAGCATACTAAAGAAGATCATCTTCTTAGTAAACTCACAGATCTTTGTAAAAACATTAGTTAAGCATTAAACTCCTTAACATATCGTTTTAATGAGCCTCATTTTCTCAACCTAATAAACCCCACAATATCTCTTCAAAATATCTTTACATTGTTGGTACACAAGTGTAGATCCAATACCAATCAACTCCTTAACTATAATACCAATAACTAGACATATGATCTAGAGATGAAATTTGATTTGGTACCATCTAGAAGGATGTTATACATGATAGACTAAGTATATCAAATAGAGGTATCATTAAAAGAGCACTTCTACAAATAGGCCAAAAACCAAAACATGATTGGAAATTTTATAATCAATAGCTAGGCATATGATCTAGAGGTGAAATTAGGGGTGAGTGACATCTCGAAGGATGTTACATATGATGGAGAAAGTAAATCAAATAGAGATATCACCAAAATAGCACTTCTACTAGTAAGGCAAAAACCAAAGTAGGCTTGAAAACTTTAGAGGCAATTTTGAAAGCTTAAACGGATGAATTAGACCTAAAAAATATGTAGACCCCCCATCAAAGGAAAAGCTAGCCTTCATTCCCCCTTGTTTTGTCTCACTAAGAGTTTACCAATGGTACCTCACCCACATGATTATGAGATTCTTACAAGAATATTCCATAAGATTCTCTTTGGTCAAAGCTTATTTGACCAACCAAATGGGACCAAGACCAACATGTCATCCATCCAAGCATGTAATCTAAGGGTGGAGCTTGTTGATAGGTCACCTATCCATGTACCTAATCATATGATTGAGCTTCATTGGAGGAGATCTTCTTTGGCTATATAATAAAAAGAAGGTGCTAGTGGAGTGAGGCATTAGAAGAGTGAGTGTGAAACTTGTGTTTTCTCTCATGGAGAGTTCTATTGTCCTTGGAATATTACATTAACCAATGAACTCATTCCAACGTAGCTTTAGAAAAAATGATTCCATTCTTTCAAAATACGTAACCCAATTGGTCTAATATCTAATCCTTCAAGAATGGGTTTCTTGAAGGATTAGATATTAGATTAGATTAGATTCTTGAAGGGTTTCTTGAAGGATTTTCATCATCAGCTTGTCTCTTATATCTCATTTTTAGCATCTAGACAACAATTTCTACCTCAAGTTTACTTTTACAAAAAAATGAGTTTAATATCCTATGTTATGATCCTACCTCCTTGAAAGTTGGTATGGTGTGTTGCAAAAGCTCACAATCCTCAAAATGACATTGTACCAAAAATCTATAATTATAACGCAAACCATTGTTATCTTGTTATAATATCATTAGCTAGGGATATTATCTAGAGGTAGAAATTTATTTTGTAATATTTAGAAGGATGTTATATATGATGGTCTATATAAATCAGATAGAAGTTTCACCAAAAAAATATTTCTACTAATAGGGTAGGGGCCAAAAATACCCTAAAACTTTCAAAGCCAATTTTAGATGCTTAAATAGATGAATTAGGCCTCAAGAATTAGAACATTATGTCCTTTGAAGAAATATGAATTTTCTTCTCCACCATGTTCATCTTGTTGAGAGCTTTCAAATGGTATCTCACCCATATTATTATGAGTTTCATTTAGGAGGATTCTCCAAAGATTCCCTCTAGTTAAACTTGTTTAACCAACCAGATAGAACAAAGATTGATATGTCATCCATCCATAGAACTAATCTAAGGGTGGAGTTTGCTTACATGTCACCAATCCATATATATGACCCAAGGGTGGTGCTTACTTTGAGAGGGATACTCCTTGATATATAATAAAGACAATGTGCTTCTTTGGAGCATTGGAGTATTGAGGGTTGAAGCCTTGCATTTCTATTGGAGGTTCTCCTATCCTTGGGATATTACACTTAACTTGGTGCAAGGCCTAGGGCACATTATCAAACTCAATAGTTTCAAGTCTATAGTTAGCTGTTAGCCACTCTTTGAGCTCTAACATAAGCAAGTCATTCATGACTTGCAACACACTTCCTTGATAATCCTAGATTCTCATATGTGAACTTCTCACCTAATAGTCTAACTGTCCAAAAAATTCATCTAAGGCTTAGTCAACATTTCTTAGTACTACCCAATTAACACTAGAATTAGATATTAGAGCTTTGATATTAGAGCTTAAGACAATCATAACAAAGTTGAAAGTGCAACTTTCAATAATACACCTAGACTTTGCTTCATATCACTTGGATAAACTTTTCAAAATTTAATAGGGTTAGATTGTAGTAACACAATATTGACCAAATAATAATGAAATAATAAGAAATAGGTCATCTTCATGAGTACATGGTTCAAGAATGGTTAGATGTAGAGGAAAACTCATAATGCAATTTTGTATTATTTCATGTTTCATTTGTATCAACTACTCATGAAAGAGTGCACCGGCACCAAGAAAACACCTCACAAAATAATGAAAATGAAAGATCCTAATTATGCAAGATGAATTCAAACTAAACTTTGAATATGATGATTCAACATGATACAAAGAGGCTATTTCACTTCAAAGAATCCTACTCTAAAGAACATGTTCTAATTTTCTCCAAGGCATGTCTTCTCTAAAGAGTGTTCCCTTTATGACCACTATATGTCTTTGCTTCTATGGAGTATTATCAATTCTATAGATCACCTAAGTTCCCTCGAGACAACGCTTCATGAAGATTACACCAAGGATGAAACACAATGTAACAATATGGAGTTCAGCAATGAAGTTAGTTAGGGCTAACAAAGTAGCAAATAGGAGAAATTAGCCTAGAATATTCTAGAGGTATCTAGAAAGCTTCTTGGTTAGTTTAGCTTGCACCCCAAGTAAGTAGCTTCTAGAAGCTACCAGCTAACTTAGCTTGCAAGCCAAGTAGGCGGCTTCTAGAAAGAAGCTTCTCAAGCTTCTCAGTTAACTTGGCTTGCACTCCAAGAAAGTGGTTCAAGGATACTTCTTGAGAAGTTTCTCAAGAGCCTTGCATGCTCCCTATAAATACAAGAGGTTAAGCTCATGCTAGACATTTGAAGTTTACCCACATTTAAGTGTTCCAATGTGATCGTCCGTTCTCTTATTTCTCTCCTTGGTCTTGGTCTTGGTCTTTTACATTAGTATCAGAGCATGGGATGGATGGAATTTATGGACCACCAAATCCATTTCCAGCAAACCATTAGGATTTGTGTGTCCAAGTACTACCCAAGCATTGTGTTTCATACAATTTATCATCTCACTCTTTGGGTATGATTTTTTGCATGCAATCACCTTATTTGAGGAACCCTTTATACATTTGGTTGTAATATTGGAGAATGGTGGACATGTTGTATCTATGGGTTAATAAGTTAGATAAATTGGGAGTAGTGGGATAGAGTAGTAGCCATGGTGGCAATACCCAATGTTAGCATTGATATATAACAACAAATTGATCACCTTACTTGATTGTTGGATGAACTATGAGCTGGTATATCTCTCACTCAAGATGACCTCTGATAGCTATTATGGTAGCGCATCATGGACTAAGAGGGCAAAGAACCCCAAATCCATCATACTTTTCCAAGGCTAACACTCCAAGACTCAAGACATTGCTCACTAGAGAACTCAATGAGAGAGAGATAGTTGCAAATGAAAGGATGATGAAGTAGTGGTACTCATCTTTTCCACTTGCTCTAAAGTAAGATCCCCTTTATCTTAGCTATGACTAACTTTAGCTAATTGTGACTAATTTAAAACCATCCTTTATCTCTATATAAATAATATCTCTCAAGTACTAGTAATAACAAACTAAATATCATAATACTATATACATACACAAATGGGTGTTACAGAACAAGACCATCAACTACAAGAATACACAAAGAGAGCACCAATTCAAGATGGAGAAGATTGAATCCAATTTCCAAAACCTAAGGTGTTTGAAGGCAAGAATCTCTTGGACATAGTAGAGAATTTTGTGTTTGATTGCAAACTTTACTTTGAAGCTGCCAATCTTCAAGATGAATAAAAATAGATTCTCTTGGCTCCTAGCCAATAAGATGGCATGGCAAAACTTTGATGGTATTTTTGAGTGGAGCAAGCTGAATGACAAATTGTTACACCAATCTTGATAGGGGAAAAATTCAAGAATGCAATACTTGGTCAATTTAAAGCTATAAATGCCACATGAGACGCATGAGATAAGTTGATGAAATTGAAATAGATTGGCTCTGTAAGGAGCTACATCACACAATTCCAAAAGATCATCATGCACATTACAAATGTACAAGAAAGTGAAGTTATGGGTCAATTTGTGTGGGGCTTGAAGTCATGAACCAAATTGGAAGTGACCAAGCAAGAGCCACAAAATGTGGAAGAAGCCATGTAGTTGGTTGAGCACTTTGATTCCTTGGTTACAACTTGGTCTTGACCTTGACCTACACAAAACCTACCAGTACATTACACACAAGTGGAGGAACTGGCACCAATGGAGATTGATGTTGTCCAACGGAGATCACTTGGTACAACGGATAGAGAAAGATTACAACAAAATGATAGTGTTTTTATTGTTGCCAAGTTGGATATCACATTGCTTAATGTCCACTTAGGAATAGGCGACCTCAATAAATGCCCAGATGGAATCTATGGAGCACATTGAAATGATGAGAAATGATGAATCCTAGTAGGAGATTTTGAACCGCATGTTGGGAACTTGATTAGTCCCAATAGGATGGAAGGCTTGACTTATGCAAGTTTGCTTCACTTGCAAGGTATGATATTTGATTGGAGTTGTAGGATTTTAGGTTGATTCTAGAAGTTTGGAGAATTACATGTCCATGTAATAAGCAAATGAATTACATGTTATTATCAAGCTAGTAATTGGAAGCAAATTAATAATCTGCATCCCATACCTCACATCCAATTACATTGAGGTTAGGAAGGAGTAGTTGGAGAATATGAGGTTGATAGTGACACCTCTACATTATGATTTCATCTTGAGTTTTACTTGGCTTGAACATCATAAGGTTCAATTTGATTTGAATGGACAACAAATTAAAGTACAACACTAAGGTAGGAATTTCTAATTAGGTTGTTTGGCACCTTTGAGTAAGACACCTAAGAATAGTCATTCACAAGATGAGAAGTTTGTTAGGAAAGCAACCATGGAGCAAGCTTTGAAGGGTGATGAGTCCCTACATGGGAAGTATGTTAGTGAAGCAACCATAGAGCAAGCTTTGAAGGGTGATGAGTCCCTACATGGGAAGTTTGTTAGTGAAGCAACTAAAGAGTAAGCTTTGGAGGAAGATAAGTCTATCTTTGCATTGTGGATCAAGCCAATTGCACAAGGAGAATTTGAGGAGAGGTAGGAGCTTCATCAAGCAAGGGTTGATCCAATAGTTAAAGAGTTTGCCAATGTGTTTCTGGATGATCTACCAAAGGGATTACTCTTTGATTGTGGTATGCCCTTCAAGATTGAGTTATTGAGTTATTGCCAAGGAGTAATCCAATGAGTAGACCAATCTATTGGCTCTCACCAAAGGAGTTGGAGGAGTTACAAACAACACTTATGAAGTTGCTAGAGAAGGATTTCATACGACATAGTACATCTCCTTGGGGAGCACCAATACTATTTGTTCCAAAGAAGGATGGAGGACTTTATTTCTATATTAACTACCTGGGCTCAATAAACAAACGGTGAAGAATGCATATCCCTTGCCTTGAATTGTTGACTTGCTTGATCAATTGAGTAGAGCACAATACTTCTCAAGTTGGATCTTTGCAATGGCTATTGGCGAATCCACAATGATAGGAAGATGTGCAAAAGATTTCCTTTCACACAAGGTATGGGAATTTCAAGTGGAAAGTTCTACCTTTTGTGCCCACTAATGCTCCAAATCTTCATGGATTAGATGTATCAGGTGTTGGATGGACTATTGGATCAATACGTGGTGGTGTTCTTGGATGATATCTTAATCTACAGAAAGATAGAGGAAGAACATGTAATTCATATGCAAGAAGTCCTAAGACAACTACAAGAGTGGAAACTTTATTGCAAGAAGTCAAAGTGTGCCTTTTGGCAGAAGGAAGTTACTTGATTGGATCATAAGATCTCATAAGATGAAATAAAGATGGAAGAGGAGAAAATCAAGGCCATTATTGATTGGCCTACTCCAAAGGATGTTATAGAAGTATGCGCATTTAATAGATTGGCCAAATTTTACCAACGGTTCATCCACTATTATGCCCATGTAGTTGCACCATTGACTGATCTCTTGGGGAAGAACTCAAGCTTTCAATGGACCACCAAATACAAACAAGCATTCTAGAAGCTAAAAAATTTGGTATCTTCAAGACCCATTTTGCAACCATATGATCCTCAACTACTTTATATGGTTGATTTCAATGCTTTTAACTTTGCAATTGGAGCCATGTTGCAACAAGAATTGCCAAATGGATTACATCCCATTGCCTTTGTGTCTCACCAACTAAATATAGCTGAAAGGAATACTCTACTCAAGATCAGAAACAACTAGTAATGGTATATGACATCAAGGTATGGAGGCATTATCTCTTGGGGAAACAAGTGATCATGCAAATTGATCACAAACCATTATTGTAAACAATACACTTGGATCACATGAAGAGTTGACATCATCGATGGGAGAAGCAATTGCAATTGTTTGACATCAAACTTGAGTACAAATGGAGTTGGTTCCATCTCATCCTTGATGCCCTATCATGATGGTCTGATCTGAAGTCTCTCCCTCTTATCACAGCAGCCATTACAATGGTGTCAATCAATGTCAAGGTCCAAAACAAGTTTAGGTCAACTCTTCAACAAGATCCCTTCTTCCAGATGGTACATGGTCATCTTGAAACATGTGACAAGGCATACAACACCTTCTCCTTCAAGGAATGCCTTCCATTCCATGAGGACCAAATATATGTTCCAACCAAGGGTGATCTTTGACTTAGACACCTCCATGAAGCCCATGACTTACCAATCATTGGTCACATGGGTGTGGACAAGACCTTGGGTATTCTTCAATGCCAATGGTGGTGGCCCAACATGATATAAGATGTTCAAGACTTTGTCCAACCATGTGAGAGATGCCAATGCAACAAGGTGTAATACTCCAAGGACAAGAGAAGAGAGAAAATATAAATTTCACACTCAATCATCCGATGCTCCAAAGGAACACCTTCTCTTTATTATATAGACAAAGAGGATCTCATCCAAGGAAGCTCCACCATAGGGTTAGGGACATAAATAGGTGACATGTTAGGAAAATTACTTACTTAGATGGGTGACATGTTGGTCCTGATCCTATCTGGTTGGTCAAATAAGCTTTGACCGGAGGGAATCCTTTAGGGAATCTTCTTGTAAGAATCTCATAATCACATGGGTGAGGTACCATTGGAAAGCTCTTGCTGAGACAAAGCAGGGGGGGAGTGAAGGCCAACCTTTCCTCAATATTTGGGGGGGGGGGGTGAGAATTCACACATTTTCAAAGCCTAATTCATCCGTTTAGGCCTCCAAAATTGCTTCAAAGATTTCAAGTATATTTCGGTTCCTACTCTATTAGTAGAAGTACTTACTCCCCTTTTGGTGATTTACTTATTCCCTTCTGATCTATTTACTCCATCATGTGTACATCCTTCTAGATGTTACCAAACCAATTCTCACCTTTAAATCATATGTCTAACTATTGGTTTTAAGGTTTTCAAGTCTATTTCAATCTCTACCCTACCAATAGAAGTTCTCTTTTGGTGATACTTCTATCTGATCTATTTTGTCCATCATGTATAACATCATTCCTGATGTTACCAAATCAAATTTCACATCAAGATCATATGGCTCTTGGTATTACAAACCTCTCTCCTTTTAAGATGCAACATCCTCGTTGTGCAATTATTGCTCAAACACTTGTACCAAAATTGGTGCATGAGTCAAATTGACAGCGAGTTCCCAGGTTGCCCCATAGAGGGAGTAACCTTTCCATTGTACTAGATAGTACACCTGTGGATGGCAAGTACCACACATGCATTTTTGGAGGATACGCTCCACTTCATATTTCTCCGTGCCATCAATGAGTGTTGGACAAGGTCGAAGGTCTTGTGTGGAATGATAATGGCCCAATCAGGGAGCATATTTTCATAGTAGGAAGACATGGAACATTGGATGGATCTATGTAATACCAAGGGTTAGCCATATGATCTAGATGTGAAATTTGGTTTGGTAACATCAAGAATGATGTTATACATGATGGTCAAAATAGATCAGATAGAAGTATCACCAAAAGAGTACTTCTACAAATAGTGCAAAAACCGAAATAGACTTAAGAACCTTAGAACCAATAGCTAGACATATGATTTAAACGTGAGAATTGGTTTGGTAACATCTGGAAGGATGTTACACATGATGGACTAAACAGATCAGAAAGAGGTATCACCAAAAGGGGACTTCTACTAATAGAGTAGGAACCGAAATATGCCTGAAATCTTTGAAGGCAATTTCGGAGGCCTAAACGGATGAATTAGGCCTCAAAAATGTGCACATTGCCCCCCCCCAATAGAGGAGAGGCTGGCCTTCCCTCCCCCCTGCTTTGTCTCATCAAGAGCTTTCCAACGGTACCTTACGTGATTCTGAGATTCCTATAGGAAGATTCCCTAAAAGATTCCCTCCAATCAAAGCTTGTTTGACCAACCAGATAGGACCTAGACCAGACAGGTCACCCATCCAAGTAAGTAATCCAAGGGTGGAGCTTGCTGACATGTCACCTATCTGTGTCCCTAATCCTATGGTGGAGCTTCCTTGGAGGAGATCCTATTTGTCTATATAATAAAGAGAAGGTGCTCCTTTGGGGCATCGAATGTTTGAGTGTGCAATCTATGTTTTCTCTCTTCTCTTGTCCTCGGAGTATTACAATCTCCATGTGTGGTGGTAGCTCAAGGTGATAGGCCACAATGCCAACTTGATGAAGAATTGGAAAAGGCTCAATAAAACAAGGTCTAAGCTTACAAGGGCCAACTAATGTGAGGTGGGTTGTAGACAACTACACTTGATCCTCAACATTGAACTCCATGTCCCTATGGTGTGCATCGGCATACTAATTCTATTGATTTTGTGCAATCTGCAATCTATGCTTGGTGCTCTCTACACCTTGTTGGATTCTAAAAATAAATGTGTTGACTGCATCAACTTTGGTAGGCACCGAACTGATCTTCATTAAGCTAGAAGGTGTGAAGGGATGCTCACCATACATGAGGAAGAATGGAGTGACACGGGTGGATGCATTCACCAAATTTTAGTAAACAAATTCCACTAAGGGGAGTAGGGTGTCCCACCTTTCTTGCTCTTCTAAGGTGAAGCCGTGCGACATGTCTTCAATAGTGCAATTAGCCCAATCTATTTGTCCATCTATTTGTGGGTGGTAAGTTATAGACATGGCCGACTTGGTTTTGAAGAAACCAAAAAGAATTTTCCATAACAAACTAGTGAATTGAGTGCCTCTACTGGTGATGAGTACTCAAGACAAGCTTTGGTGAGAGAAGACTACATCTAAATATAATTGAGCTAGTTGTGGAGCAGTCACATCCTTGGTAGTAGGGCGTACATGAATCATTTTGTTGAGCCAATCCACAAAGACCACAATGGAGTCAAACCTTGACTGAGGTGGTCTTCGGTAATTCACAAACTATATCCATACTTACTTGTTCCCAACATTGTATAGGAGTTGGGAGAGTTTGCAGGATCCTTGTAGGAGCTTGATTAGAAACTTAGTTCTATTGACAAAGTAGGCAGCTATGTATGTACTCCATCACGTTGTTGCTCATCTTGGGCCAATAGTAATGGCATTGGACTTCTTCCGAGGTCTTGTCCACTCCGACATGACTTGTAATGGCCAAATCATGATATATTGCTAGAATAGTGGTGTGGGATATTTGAGATCCATATTTTGCCATCACGAAAGGTGAGTCCTTGGGTGTTGGTGATGCCTTTAGACGATTGCGCTCCTATAATCTATGGATTAGTTTTTGTAGCAACCAGAATCTCTAGCCAGAATGCAGGGTTAATCTTAACCTCTACCACCAAATTGTTTGCATATATATATCCATTCATATATATATATATATATGTCAAAATATATCAGCATGCGGGTGAATGCATCTACAAGTTGCCTCTTACCTTCCACGTAGGTGATTGTCATGTTGAAGTGTTGTTGCCACTCTGCCTACCAAATTTGGTGACAAGATAGATCTTTTTGTGTCTCCAAGAAGACTAGAGGTTTGTGGTCTATCTCTACTACAAATGCCTTCTTGCTCAAATAGTGCTTCCAATGCTTGGTTGCAAGGACAATAACCAGCTCTTCTTATTTTGTGTTGTGATAGTTATGCTATGCTAGTAACAACTTTTGAGAGAAATATGTAACTAGATGCCATCCGTCATGCCACTCTTGTTGTAGGATTGCTCTTATTGTTATGCTTGATGCATCTTTGCCAACTTGATTGGACGTTATGGGTCATACCACTTCAAGATTGGTGCATGTAGTAAGGCGGCTTTCAGTTCTTGAAAGGCCAACTCTTGTATGGTTCCTCACACCCAGTTCTTCCCCTTGCCAATTAGTGCCATTAAAGGCTATGCAAACTTGGAGAAGTCCTTGAAAAATTGATGATAAAATCTCATCAACCCCTAGAAGCTCTTGAGTTGAGTTTGATCTTCTAGGGCACTCTATTTTTGAATGACCTCTATTTATCTACTTGAATGCCCTTTGCACTTATTCTATGCCCCAAGTAGTCTAATTCAGACTTGCCAAACTTGCACTTTGAGATTTTTGCATACAATAGATTTTGTCCTAGAATCCAGAGGACTTTTCATAGATGTTGTTTATGTTCTATCATCGTGCTACTATATACTAAGATGTCATCCAAGAAGATGATAACAGACTTATCCAAGTATGGATGAAATATGTCATTCATTAGACTCATGAAAGTGTTAGATGCATTGGTGAGGCCAAAAGGCATCATGAGATACTCAAAGTTGCCATACTTGGTTTAAAAGGCAATTTTGTACACATCCTTCCTTGCAATTTGGATTTGATTGTAACCACTCTGCAAGTCAAGTTTGGTGAAGTATCTTTCTCCATGGAGTTGATCAAACAGGTCATCCATGCAAGGTAATGAATATTTGTTTTTCATTATTTGTTGATTAAGATCTCGATAGTCAATGCATATGCACATTGTATTGTCCTTCTTCTTAAAAAAACAAGACAAGAGCCCCATATGGTGATATGTTGGGTTGGATGAGCCCTTTTTGCAGCATCTCCTCAATTTTAGTCTTACACTCCTCCAACTCATGAGGTGAGAGATGATATGGGGCCTTACAAGGAGGTGTCTTCCCCAGGATTGTCTCAATTTTATGATCTACTCTCCTTTTTGGTGGTAATCTTGAGAGTAGATCATCGGGAAAGACATCTTGAAACTCCTCCACCACATCCTTCAATTTCTCATGAATTTTTCCATTGAGTTGTGCACTATGGACTTCTCTTATTAGACCCATGAAACATATATCGGTCTTATATATAGTTGTCGTCCCTATGACATAAAGAGACAGTTTTTGCGTGTGTTATTTTTCTTTAGCCCAAATAATCAACCATTGGTGGGTTCTCACTACTTTCTTCCTCCAATCTACCATAGTGTTGTAATGATCCATCCATGTTATGCCTAAGTTTGCATCATAATGAGCTAATTGTATCACTCACCGCTCAATTGCTTCTTGATATTCTCCTATAGAGAGTGTTACCCGTCTAGGTAATGATTTAATCCTCTCTATTTGCTTGTTCGGTAACTCTACTTCTTTGTTCTCATCTCTGTCTAGATCCATTCCAAATCTTATTGCAATAGAGCAAGACAAGAAATTCTAGCTCCCGGATCTCTTAATACTCTCACTTGATTGCTTTTTAGGACTCCATTCACGATAATCAATTGTGAGGTTGCCTTTTGGGACCTTTGCACACTTGTCCTCTTCCTTCCCTTCCTACCCTAAACCCTAAACCCTAAACTTCCTTATTGAGCCAATAAGGTTGCAAGGTACATTACTGGTGATCTTCATTTTCCGAAGTGATTTCTACCTCCTCCTCTTCAATGTGTCTCTCCACCTTGTTCACAGATTGCTTGTATGCAGGCCAAGGGCCTCTAAAGAGACAATCATGACAATTGGTTGATATGTGCCCAATATGGCCACAATTGTAACAATGGCGTTGTTCTCCTTGAGTTCCTTCTCTTTGTGGGACTCCATCTCTCCGTTCTTCTTCCCATCCATGCTCTCCTTGAAGTGATCATGCTCCTAGGTCTCAAAACTGAAGGTTGTTGAGTTCCATTGGTATTGGTCCACCCATGTGTGAGATTTTTCCCCAATAATGTTGAGGTGGAACTACTCTTTCACATCCACCAAATGCCCCTACTATTCTCTATGCACAAGCAATGGCTTCAAGTACCGAGTGAAGATTTTGCACCATGACTTCTTGCCAAATCCGCTCCTTCAACCCTTGTTTGAAATTATGGATAGCCTTTATTGGACTTGTGTCAATTATTACAACTTGTAGATCTAGAAATACCTCCACATACTCTTGTACGTTGTTCTTTTGTCTCAATCCCCATAGTCAGATTTGGACCATCTATAGAGAATCCACCAATTGGAAATTCTTCAGCAATCCTTCTTGCATTTTTGTCCACATGACCTCCCTTCTCTCTGCCAACATGGATCATTCCCAAGCATCATACCATGTGAGGGCTTTATTGGTCAAGTACCCACATGCAAACACGCATGCAGCATGCTCAATGATCTTTGTTGAGAACAATCAGAAATACCAATTCATTCTTGAGATCTAATTTTCCACTACTCCCATTTTACACTATCCCTTGTAAGGCTTGATATTGCAGGTTTACTTCATCCGGAGTAGCGATGTGGCTTTGTTGTTGATTGGGTTTGTAGGCACAAGTGCCTTTCCAAGTACTTCAGTTGCAAGTATTGGGTTTTGAGACGACTCTTCTTCTTGCATTGCTTGACCATTCTTGAGGATCTGCACTTGATTTTGTAATGCCTCTATGGTCATCTTAATCTCTCAAAATTCATTCAACATCCTCTTCATTCCTTGCACCAACTCCTGCAACTATGGATCCATGGCTTCTACAACACTCAATTGCTATTGTCTACTTCAATAGTTTGTTAATATGATCACTTTGGAAGGTTCACAAACTATTGGGACTACCATTGGGACCTCAAAAGCTATCACTTGTTGATAATACTCCTCACCAAAATTTCTAACCACAAAATCTCTAAACATCAATTTCTATCTCATTACATAACAAATTTCTACTTGAGTGTTGAAAGGGAGAGGATTTCAGACATTCACATCTATAACATTACAATAGAATGTGGATTGTCAAATCCTACTCTCTATCATATACTACCATAGGTAAAATCATCAGGTTTGGTAAGTTCATCACTCTATCTGTGAATTTTGCTCCAAAGTGATAAACTAGCGATACTCTCATTTGCTCATGTTGAATGTACATAACCTTGATGTGGAATGGGTTCAAGAATGGAAAGCTAGGTGCAAGAAATTTTCCTCTTGGTGCATCCATCCCATCTGCTCTCTAAAGCCCTTCCCAAGTCTATCAATTACTATATGTTTTCTATCTCAAATTACTCAGTTTTAGTAGTTTGTGCTCTTCCAAGAGGGGTGATCCACTCTCTTGGACTAAAACAATTGCTCTGATACCATTTAAATACTCCAAGGACAAGGGAAGAGAGAAAACATGGATTTCACATTCAATCATCTAATGCCCCAAATGAGCACCTTCTCTTTATTATGTAGATAAAGAGGATCTCTTCCAAGGAAGCTCCACCATAGAATTAGGCATATAGATAGGTGACATGTCAAAAAGATTACTTATTTGGATTAATTACTTGGATGAGTTACATATTGGTCCTGATCCTATCTGGTTGGTCAAATTAGCTTTGATCAAATGGAATCTTTTAGGGAATATTCTTGTAAGAATCTGATAATCATGTGGGTGAGGTACGGTTAAAAAGCTCTTGATGAGACAAAGTAGGGGGAGGGAAGGCCAGTCTTTCCTCTATTTGGGGGGGGAGGATCTATACATTTTCAAGGCCTAATTCATTTTTTTAGGCCTCCAAAATTGCTTCAAAGATTTCAAGCATATTTTGGTTCCTACTCTATTAGTAGAAGTACTTACTCCCCTTATAGTGATATCTCTTTTTGATTTATTTACTCCATCATGTATAGCATCCTTCTAGATGTTACCAAACTTTCTAAATGTTCTCACCTTTAAATCAAATGTCTAACTATTGATTCTAAGGTTTTCAAGTGTATTTTGGTTTTTGCCCTATTAGTAGAAGTACTCTTTTGGTGATATTTCTATCTGATCTATTTTGTCCATCATTTATAACATCATTCCAAATGTTACCAAACCAAATTTCCCATTGAGATCATATGGCTAGCTCTTGGTATTACATAAAGCCAACAACCAGAAACCAAGTGTACTCCTTCAGCCACTCTCCATTTCAATTGCTTGATGGGAACACGTAAGCTTGGATCTCATCACGTCCTTGCCCAACGTGAAGGAAGGTCACACATCAATTGTGGTGTTTGTGGATAAACTCAACAAGCAAGTCCATTTGGTGCCAACCTTTGATATCTTGGATGCTCCAACATTAACACAAATCTACTTTGATATTGTCTTCAAGCATCATGGGATGCCTTGCATACTCATCTGTAACCTTGATCCTCAATTCACTAGGAAATTTTAGCAAGCACTCTTCCAAATACTTGGCACCAAGTTTGCTTTTTGCATGGCCTATCATCCTCAAACTAATAGATAAACTGAACATGCAAATTGGAGGATTGGAAGATTATGCTTTGTGCCTTCATCACCATCCACCATACCAATTGGGATGAATGTCTTGCAGCTACGGAGTTCGCATACAATTATTCCAAATAGGCAAGCATTGGATTCTCTCCTTTGTTCCTCAATTTTGGCCAAAATCCAATTGTTATAGATTCCTTTCTTGCTCTCCCTCCATCTCATGTCCCCCATACTTCCACCTTCTTGAAAACCATATTCCAATCCTTCAAACAAGCCAAATCTCATCTCCTTATTGCTCAAAATTGGTAAAAAAATGTGCGGACTACCATCATCATGATCTCACATTTCAAGTTGGTTATAAATTCATGCTCTCCTCTAGTAACCTTCTCCTCCCACTTGATACCCAAGTTCATAAAATTGCCCCTAATTGGATAGGACCCTTTGATGTCACCCAAATTATCTCTCGTGTTGCTTATTGACTTGCCTTGCCTTGTCATAGGCATACCCACCTATCTTTCAGATTTTCAAGTTGAAACCCTTTGTTCCTAACCCATCTTCTTTCTCCTCTTTTCTCTAACCTCCTCTTCCTCCTCCTCCTATCCCTATCAAATGATCATAAGGAGAATGACGTTGATCATATCCTTGCGCGTCACCACATTCAACAGGGCCATTGACAACATAGAAAATACAAGGTCCTTTGGAAAAGTATCTCCTTCATGATGCCACATGGGAACCTCTTTATCATCTCCATAATGCACAAACAGCCATCCAAGAGTTTGAAGCTTCAATGACAACAAAGAAATCACCAACTAGCATTGGGGGAATATATAACAATATGGAGTTTGGCAACAAAGTTAGTTAGTGCTAACAGAGTAGTAAATAAGACAAATTAGCCTTGAATATTCTAGAGGTATCTAGAAAGCTTCTTGGCTAGCTTAGCTTGCACCCCAAGTAAATAGCTTCTAGAAGCTTCCAACTAGCTTAGCTTGCAAGCCAAGTAGGCAAGAAGCTTCTTGAGAAGCTCCACATCCACTTAGCAAAGAGTTGTCGTAGAATTTAGAATTAATCAAATAACTATTGTGATAGAGTAAGCAACTCTATCACTACCTTCAGAGGAAGTTTAATTTCCTTATAAATGTCTATCTTTAATCTTAATGTATCACATGATTTGCTAAATTTCCTATTAGTATGCTCTTGTCCAAGACTCAATGCTCTATCTCCTTGTCTTTGATTGTCTTCTTGCACAAGGTCTACATCTACAACTTAAGCTCATGCAATTTGGTTTTAGTCATCTTTTCCTTAGTGGTTTCTTCTTCAATGTTGATATGTTTTTCTCAAAGATCCTCCCACATCTCCATCATCTTTGTAGTTTTCTTTGTCTTCTCTTGGATGTTGTAACAATGAACTCATCTAGCATCTTATGTTGGTCTATTGCTTGATCTTCCTTCTCCTTCTGCAATATTGCTTGTATTGCATCAAATAAATGACCTATTTCCTTCTTTTACTCCATGATGGCTTCCCAAGTGATGTTCCTTCATTTTTTGGTCTATAAATTTGGTTGCAGCTAAAGAACATGTACATCTTAATTATGTAGCGTGCTCTTGAGCCCTTTTTATTATGATTATTTGACACCCAAAGAGTGCTTATCTCCTTGTAGAGTCTTCATACCAAATTCTCTTGGGTCTTCTTCTCAACAAGTGAGGAATTCTACCTCCTTAGCCCTTGGTTCTCATGTAGCAAGTCATTGCCTCTTTTGAATTCCATCTTATATAGATGTTAGTTCTTCTCACATCTTGCTAAAAGTTGTCATTCTTTGCCAGTAATGCATACTTGTTTATATGAATTGGGGACTTTCAAATTCAAGGTTTTCACTTCCTATAAATATCCCATACAAAATTTTATAGTTACACATGAAATTTTTTTGTAAGTACAACCACAAAGAGTATACATATTTTTCATGGAGAACCTAGAAGTTTCATAAAATTTCATAAGGATCACAATTTTAGTGACACATAGCTTTTTAAGGGTTTAATAAGAGCAATAGTGTTTTCTTGTAACTCTTAATGAATCGGTAAACATTCATTGTTTTTAATTGAAGTGCTTTGAGATCATATTTGAATGGGAGACAAGTGTCATAATTAATCAAAATTTCTTCCTTCTTCCTTGTCAAGAAGGACTTTTGAGTTCTTATATTAAGTGACTAAGATATTTGACTACATTTTTTCTCTTTTACCATTGACATTCTTCACTTTGATTTCTCCAAATCAAGTCTTCATTTCAATGCCATGATGTAGTACATAGTACTAGAGAAGGAAATGATAAATGTATGGAAAAAGTAATGTTAGAAGTAGAATATGAAGAGTACAATGATATTGGATAATGATAATATGATATTGGATGAGTGGGATTTTGGAGAATGGAAAGAAGCATGGAGTTACCATGAACCTTATATAGAAGAGAATGAATTAATTATTGATGTGATTTTGCAAGTTCATTATAGAAGGATGCATGATTTGGTGAGTTCAAAGTTGTATGCTTAACCAATTGATCACTCATTTAGTGTATTATTGTGAGTTCAAAATTTTCCCTCTAATAAAACCCATATATTGGTCATTTTATAGGGATGTGTGATATTGTGAGTTCAAAGTTTTCACTCTTGCTAAACTTTGTGTTTTGGTCAATTTCTAATGATGCTAAAGACAAATCTTTTGGACATGTGGGTTGAAGAGGAAAACTAGTTTTTAAGTGAGGTCAAGGGAGATCAAGATGTATCTGATCTATAACACCCATTTGTGTATGTATAATCTATAGGGATATTAAGTTTGGTATTGTAAATAGTGGAGAAATATTATCTATATGGAGTTGAGCTAAGCTTCTACATTGATCATGATTAGCTAAAGTTAGTTCTAACTCAGATAAAGGTAATCCTATTCTAGAGGAAGGGAAGAGAGTGAGCACCACTATTTTATCTTCTACTATCTTCACTTGGTGTTATTCCTAATTATTGGAGTTTGAGGAAAGAGTTGAGAACTCTTAGGCCCACAAGTCTTGTTGGTGCAAACTATTCTATGGTCCAAAGATAGCCCATGTGAAGGAATCTTTGACCTAGATGGTAGGTGAGGGTAAGACCACCTACTCATAGGATTATTTCTATATGCTTGGATATTCTTTTAGACATTCAGCATAATAACTTGAGTTACTATAGTAATTAGTAACTTTGGTGTGTAACTTTTTCACAAGTATATAAGCTAGAGGTGAGGAAGTACTCATCATCCTTTCATTTACAACTATCTTTCTCTCATTCCCCTCTCTAGTGAGTAATGTCTTGAGTCTTGGAGGTGCCATGGAGTTCTAACCTTAGAGGAGTGTGATGGAATTTGGGTTCCTTGCCTTCTTAATCCATGTTATGCTACCTTAATAGCCATCAAAGGTTCATCCTAAGCAATGGACAAGCTTTCTCATATACCCAGTTGAATTTATATGAGAGGAGAAACTAGAGTACATGTTATGAAAATATGTATTGCATTTAATTGCCAGTTTGTTTGGTTTTTGACAACTAGTTTGTAAATGAGGTTGAGTGAAATCAAGATGTAGTTGAGCCAAGTGGAATTCCAATAAGAGGAGAAACTAGAGCCAATGTTATGCAAATGTGTGTTGCATTCAACATTCAATTTGTTGGGCTTTTGATTAAGTAATAAATATTCTTTTGGGATTCTAGATCACAAATATTTGAAACTAAGATCACACATAGACTGAATATAGTAAAGAATCAAAGAAAACCTCTTAAGGAAATTTTATGCATTTCTATAAATAGTCAAAGAAGATGAATGATAATCCACAACACTAAATATCAAATTAAGTTTACAATCACCATCTAGATACTAAAGATAGCAACTAGAGAAAAAAAGAAAAAAACAACTTTCTAGATTATTGTAGTGTGTACTTCTTTTAAACTCTTATGCAAACCTCTCTGACAAATTTCTATCATAAATCTTGAGATCATGGAAGGAAAATTACAAATAGAAGATAGTTTTTGGAAACAAAGCTACAAATTTTCAATGTGGACTAAATGAAACAATTGAATTGGATTTTATGTTTGTTATTAGAGATGAGCAAATAATGCCACAAAGTTTTGCAAGTTTAGAGGATTATGTTATCCCTTGACAAAGATAAATAGATTTTCACAAGATTGTCTAGCTGTGAGCATGTATACTACCACTAATATTGAGGAGATGTACAAGACTTGAGGAGACTATCATAAGTCAAAACACTGAGTCAAATAAGCCACAATAGATACCATTTCTTTAAATTTATAGGGCCATTCAATTTGTAGCTTTTATAGATATTTCAATCAAGTAGCAATTAAAACCATATAAAGATATCAATTATATGTATCAAATGACTTGAAAAATGTACACATTGTACACATTGACCAAGTAGGAAGTTAAAGTCTCAAATTTCAGCATGCCATATATGCAGAAAAAGAAAAACACTATCACAATGTTGGTACTTTGATTGGTTGGAGGATTTGTGCTTGAATTCGTTTGTTAGAATGCAGGTTATACCAATTTGATTTTACATTTTGTGATGTTGTATTATTCTTGTTTCTTATGGAGAGTTTTTAATATATAATCATATTCCTATTGTGCACAAAAAAAACCTTCCTTTTGAGCATATATACAAGTGTGGTATATGTTAATATACCACACTCATTAATCTATGGAATGATTTTCACCTCATCCCATTTGTGAGCTTGCAATTTTAACCCATAAGCCTTCCCTCTCAAAAGATCTTGAAACATCCCATATATTTCAATAGTACTTGTACTTTTTTTTATGGATGTTTTACTTTTGGATGCAATTTGCTTTTATAGATACCCATAAAAACCTTGGGTAGCTCTAAAATTCCATTACTTCCATGTAACTTTTGAATTTGAAATCCCATGTTTCTCTTTGCTAAGGAAACATAATCAACTAATTTTGGTGAGATTTCCTTGTACCATTGCATAATCATCTATAAGTATTTCAAAATCAGATACATAGAGTTTAATATGGCCTCTCCATATGATATATGCATTATTCTTTCTATTGTATCTACACCTTTATCTTTGGGGTCTATTGCTTTAAGGACTACTTTATCTTGGATCTCCATGCCTTCTTCAGCCCCTTCACCTTTAATTTCATCCACTTATATTTTGGAAGGTGAGCTTGGATGCATTGGAGTCACATGATCTTTAGCCAAAAGATCTTCATATTCTTCAGCATGACAACTTTTGTTTGCTTGCTCATCTTTCTTTTAGAACATTGACTTTGCATCTTCATGTCCTTGTTTCCCCTCCAAATACTTTTTAGTGTTTGACAATGTGAGCTCCTATAATTCATCATCACTTTCTTTTTCATTGTCTACCTCGTCTTCATCTATGGAGAACAAGTCTACCACATGTAGATTTCTTCTTTGTTGCTTATTTGTTCTTGTAGCCCTTATCAATGTTGACCTCTTTTGAATTATGGTGACCTTCTCCCTATGTATCTCCATAAGCTTTGATCAAATTAAATTCTACATTCACCTTGTAGTCAAATTTTTAATTGTCTTTGCCTCTAGTTGAGCAGCAAAGTATTCTTGGACCAAAAGTAGCTAAGAGACCACTTATCAATAGGTTCAACCGCATGTAATGTTGTATCACAAATGAAGTAA
Organism: Lunularia cruciata; assembly: GCA_948567375.1. Classification (NCBI taxonomy): domain Eukaryota; kingdom Viridiplantae; phylum Streptophyta; class Marchantiopsida; order Lunulariales; family Lunulariaceae; genus Lunularia; species Lunularia cruciata. Next base: position 63,647,124 of record OX419758.1, read on the forward strand.
GGTAAGCAATGCATACATCTTCTTTGAGCTCCTTGACCATTGCCCAAGTCAAGCAATAGAAGACATTATTGCTATTGATCATAGTTCCCTTGTATACATGCTTGAGAAGATAGCTTGATTGATGGCTAGATAGTGAATTCATTTTGGGCAAGGAACCTTATCAAGGAGGCTCCAAATGCTCTTCTTGCTATGTCCTTGTATTAAAAACCCTCCAACCACTACTAATCAAGTACCCTCTATTGAAGGAGTAGGCTATCTATTTATTCATCTCCTCTCCAACATTGCCAAAATTTATGCCAAGTGTTAGTCCCTTGGAAATTCTTGCATCCATTCCAAGTACCAACTTTCATCTGCTTTGGTCCATGTCTTGGATTGCCCCATGAATTCCCATTTCCTTGTATTGGGCACTCCTAACCTCTTGGGTAATTGTAGAAGAGCTAAAGTCCCAATTCCACAATAAAAAAGTCACATGTAGTCTCTACAAAAGTTCACCTTTACATGCAAGTCCTACTTATCTACCATTGGGTAACAAAGAATAATGGTTGGGGCCTTTCTTGTTGCTCTTCTTTGCATCATAGTGCTACTAACAAATAATTACCCACCCAAAGAATACCTAAGTCCAAAGGTTCTAGATTCACTTGTTGCTCTTTGGATTACTCTCAAAAAATTATTGCAAAATAGTGAAATTACTTGGCCAATATGCAATTTTATAATTAAGGATCTTTGGCTCACCATCTCCAAGGAGTAATGTTCACTAAACTCACCTAAGATTTCTTTAATATACACCAATAGTCCTTGGCATCAATTCTTTGCTTATGTAGTGGTAGTATTCAAGTTGTCAGCAAATCATTAGGCAAAGAATCTTTAAACCCTTCTTTTTTGAGTCTAGTTGTTCTTTATACCTAGTTTCGTTGTACCTATTTCTTTGTACTTCATGAATCTTCATAACTTTGTTCTTTGTACATTAGCATGAACAAAGATGTATCCAAGGAATGTGCAAACAAAGGTTTTATTCTTCCAAACATGGAGATATCTTCCCTTGACTTTATAAAAACAAAGAAAAGAATGCAAAAATGAAATTATTACAAAATTGTAAGCACCACTAAGTTTTTAGTACAAATTCTTCTTAGTTAATTTCTATATTATATATAATTTTAGCCTTCCTAAGAACCTTTATGTTTCTATTTGTCTTTCCAAAATACAATCACCCTAAAACTATAAAATTAATTTTTAGTGCCTATTATAAAATTGTGTCAAACTTAAGCTTGTTTGAACTATCTCCCTAAGTCCATTCCAATAGCTTATTACTTTACTTCAACAAATTTGAGTATGAGGTATAAGCCAAAATGTATTTTGGCTTGCCAAGCATTCCTTGTCTTACTCTTGTCTTGGTCATGATTCTAGTTTGGTCTTACATTGTTACTTCAATTGCATTCCAATAATGGTTCCCAACTAGCAATTATGTTTTAGATTGTTGCCTTTAAGTACTAGTGCACAACCTTTAGTGGTATGTGGCTCCACTGCCCAAACTTACCAAGTTACATGCTATTATATCTTGGTGGTAGTTCAATCTCATAGTTCAACCTTGTCATGTCTTATGCTAATCTATTATAAAATTATTTTTTCACTTGTATGGATTTTTACTTTAGGGTTCCTTGGCGGTAAGTTGTAAAGTATATGACCATTCTTGATATGTTAGAAGCTTGTTAGAAGCATTTGAAAGAAACCTTTTAACTTTTCTTATAGAACTTAATCAGATTTCTAAAAAAGTTATAGTCTTAGATTTTAGTAGTCTTAAGTTCATGCAATCATTTTAGTGCACATAAGGTATGAGTGTAAAATTCAAGATGAGCTCTTTGTTATTCTCTTTTAGCTTACTTACTTATCCTCTTTGATTATCATCTTTATTCATTTGTTTGGCTTGATTGTAAGAAGAAAATGACCTTTTATTTATTATTTATCTTGGTGTCAATAAAACCAATTAATTTAATATGTATGATAATGATCCAAATAGAGCTCAAGGTGTTATGTATTGTTATTCATGTGAAAGTTGCTAAATATCTAGAATTGCTAGTCTTTTCTAATTTTAATATCAATTCATTTTGGTAGTATATAAGCTTGGTTTGTTATACTTCTATTCTTATCACTACCAAAGGCTTTATAATTTGCATTTTTTGTAAATAAATTGAGTAAGAAAATCCACTAAGTTATTGAATTTGACATAACAAATATTCCTTTATTGGAAAATTTATACTAAAGGCTTTATAATTTACATTGTTGTAAATAAATTGAGTAATAAAATCCACTAAGTTACTAAAATTGACATAACATATATTCCTTTATTGGAAAATTTCTACTTTAATATAGTAATTTTTCATCATCATTGTACTATCATATGCTACCACAAATCCTCTTCTATAGGATCTCTTGGATGATTGTTCATGTAAGATCTTCCTGATAGCTCTTCTTTAAGATACTACATGGGAAACTCTTCCTTAAGCATATTCATATCTACTCTTCCAAAAGACTCTTTTTGTTAGACTTCTAATAGGCATGTGTTGTTATTGCTTCCCATTGATACTTTATACATAAGATTGTGCTCAAGGATGATTGATCTAAGGTTTTAAATATCACTATGCATATTTTACTACATCCAAATACCATCTTAAACTTTATTATGGGATTGGTTTTGTTAGATTTTAGTAATAAGACTAGTTAATATGAAAAATTAGTTGAATTGTGTCTTGTAATTCTACTTGTTTTCACAAGTGGATGTTGCTTTTTGGTGCATTGAAATTAATTTTGTACAAGAAAGGACATATTACTTATATGAGAAGGCATCTCAAGTAGCTCCATTGACTATTTTGGCTTCTTCTTATCATCAATTGACATTCAAATTTTGGAAGACTCATTAAGCATTAATAATCATAAGTGAAAATCTTTTTATTTGTATATAATAGAATATGAAAATGTTGTGATTATTTCAAGACTTTGATTTTCTACTAGTTTTAAGAGGAAGTTTGACCACTAAGAGATGTAGAACAGCCATTTAACAACTTTAACCTCATAATTCTTTTAGTATAGATACTTACTTATTGAGAGCAAGATCCTATCAATGTTTTTGGTCAATACTCACCTGTAAGAGTGTAATTTCATCAAATGTACATACATAAAGCTAGAAGGAGATTAGATCTATGATCATTATCCAACCATACTGATCAAGTAATGTTATTGTTAATTTATCATGGAAGTGTGTAAAGGATGAGTTTATATGTGCTATATTATAGGGCTGAATTTTGAAATCTCTAAGATTGGTTGAAACTTCTTCCATAGTAGATTATTAGAGGTCTTTATAAACAATGAACATATTTCACAAAGGGAAAATGTAATGGAGATCCCTATATTTTGCCATAATCTGAAAGATGCCCTTATAGTTTCATAAAATTGTGAATATACCCTTAGTTCTTGTAGGATGCACCCTTGACTCCAACAGGATGTACCATGTATAAGGCGTATGATAAATAATGATGCAGATGTGAAAGTAGTATAAAATACCATGCTTTGGTCCACATGAACAATAGAAAGAAATTAGGCACATAGACCTTTGTCACATGGATGAGATAGATATTAGCACATAGAACTTTGTCACCTAGATGAGATGGATAAAATAGCTCTTCATTAATTTTTTTAAAATCATATGCTTTCTCTTTTGACAAATTATCTATCATATGATTCAAAAGCTCAATGGCTGCAATAGAGGAGTATATGTAGACAAGATATATACAAAGAACATAGATTCTCATATTTTGATAGAAATTCATCAGTGAAAAAAAGAAGTTTAGGAAAAATACAGAATGATATTTAAATTGGAGCATGAAAAGTTCACCTTGAAATACCATCTCCACCACATTAGCTACATTTAAAAGTGCATTTCTCATGCCCAATATCCTTTGTACATTTGCTTTTGCATTTTGGCTTTTCTTGGAGGTTTCCTTGTTTGAGGTGACTCACAATCTTTAGTGTCTAAGTCCTATAATTAAATAGGTTCAATGGTCTGTTCATACATATGCTTGTAGCTTGTAATCGTGAAAAGGGTGCAATTTGGTCTCAAACATTTCAATGACAACAAATAATGGCACCAATAACATGAACACAAGGCAAACTCTTCTCTTGTGAGCTACCACAAATGCAATGCTGCTCTACAAGCTTCAAAACATAGTTTTTTGGGAGATAAAAGAACCTCATACACATCCACATTCAAGCAATAGACGTGAAACTATCAAGCTTGTTGGCCTTGGCTAAAGAGAATACCTTTTGCATCATTGACAAGTCTTCCTAGCACAAGCTTCATGGATTTTCATTGGAAGTTGCTAGCAAACATATCAACTTTAGGAGTAGAATGTTAAGCAAAATGAGAATGTTTTGATTGTGAGCTTGTAAAAACCATGAATTCAATGACTGAATAATGTTGGAAGTCAAGTGATCAAGGCATTTTGGGACAAAATATGTGGTTGCCCAAAACTATTGTAGTGCATTCATGGCCAATCAATGATGTGTCTACATTTATTTGGTACATTTCAAGCATGTGCTCCTCAAAGCCATCTTGGTATTTGCATAGACAACTTTCTATAAGCACTCAACAAGTTGGAGATTTCCAAATACTAGTTGGAGGTTTTTTGCCAAGTGATGCATGCAAAAAGCATGGTAGCAGCTTGGAGCCCATTAGGAATTCCATCAATCAAGCCTTTTTTTTTTATCCAAGAGGAACCTCATGTAGGGAAGCTCAAGATACATTGCAATTGGTCTTTTAAAATAAACCAAGAACCACATCCAATTTTATTTTATTTTTTACTAATAACAACAAAACTAAGAGGAAATAAATCTTCTTTTGCATCAATTGATGTTGCACAAAGTAGAATACCAAGATAATTTCCTTTTGAGTGTATTTTATCAAGTGCAACAAGTGGTTTGCAAGCTTGGAAACCATGGATGGAAGGTGCAAAGGTGATAAAAAGCAACAATAACCAATTACTTTAATTTCCTACAATTTTATATGGGCTAGGCATAACACTCTCTGCACTTCAACAATACACCCCACCCTTTGATATGCAACTTCTTGAGAGCTAAAAGTTGCTACCAATGCTTGCTTTTTGACTCACCATGTCCAACTTATGTCATTGTGATCCCATATTCATATTTGAAGTTGTTCTGATCCCTTTTGGTGAGTAGTTGGGAGTGTCATAAAGTTGGTCACTAATTTTTGTAGCAACAAAGATGATGATGATGTACAGTGGTTATCTAATGATCTATCCTTATAAGATTATTATGCTTGCAAAGTTTTGATTGCAAAAATTGGACCAACATTCTTCAAAGACATACAAGCACAAGGTACAACCTATATTGTGGCAGCAATAATAAGTTGTGTAGAATCTACCATGATCATTTTTGTTTCAAAGCTCAAAGATACAACCACTTCCTACATGTGTTGGTGAAGTTTCTCCATGGAAAGGAAGGACAAGCCAAGGTGGAGTTACAATGCTTATGCCACATGGAGTGTTACTTTTTGTGTGCCTTAGGTCTTACAATTACTAATCTTTGAGTTCATTTCTCCAATTTCACATCTTCAAAGCAAATCTAATAGTTTTGATGGAATGATATGGTTAGAAAAATGTGAAAAGAAACCAATGATAAAATTAAAAGTCCATCAATATAAAATTTTGTCAACTTAGGGTGATATAAAAATATTGTATCAATGTAGAATTGTTAGAGATTCATTTGTTCCGTATTGGTCTTCTCCTTCAAGGCAAACATTAGTCCATTCAAACTATGTGCCTTCTAGCTCTTTTCTTGACGCTTCATACTCCTTGGTGTTTAATCTGGTTCTTTCTCTTCCTTTACTTCCTCTATTGGTGGCTTGACATCTACAAGTTAGACACATTTTACTTTTAGTCTCTTCTATCCTTTAAACTATACATCAACTCCTAATGTAATTAATGTGAGTTTCCTTACTATTTGCAACATAAGAGGTAAGTCTAAGTGTTTTATCTACCTTCTTAAACTTTTATCCTTATGCTTTATAACCACCATCTTTAATCTACTTATATGATTATCAAGATAATTTGAGCATGATTGCTTTTGCATCTTGACCTAATTCCATTGGGTAGACAAGTAGAAGTGCTCAAAAGCATTGTTTGGCTTTTGTAAATTCCATACCCATAGTTTGTTTGATCCATGAATTCACATCTCAAAAAGGTTGTAATTGAAAGTGGTTATTAATTTCAATGGTTATAAATAAGAAATCAATAAAGACTTGGCAATGAATAGTGCTTGGGAATTGATAATGTATATTGTTCATTTCAAGACTTTGAGCCATGGGTATGCTTATGTAGAGCTAAATTCAATGACATAGAGACACAAACTCCTCTGATCTATGGTGCTATGAAATGTAAAATTTCTTAAGCCTTGAAAGCTTGATTTCAAGGCAAAAATTACATGTAGAAACTAAACAACATTGGCAAAGTTAAGGAATTCCAATCACTACTTACAAGGAGCTTATAGTTACAATTTTTCAAATTTAGCAATTTTGCCTTAGCTAGGTGAATCCCATACACCTTGTTTTGTGTTGCTATCTCTTTTAATAATTCTGACTTGGTTTGTCCTATAGGTGCTCGGATAGAGATTTTCTCAATAGTTTGGTGGAGCCAAGCCATTATCACATGAAGAACTAAAAATTAGTAATTGTATTTCAATTTTACTTAATGTGCAATTCTTATCATAATCAATCATTAAATTCAATCTAAGTATGCAATTAATCATCACTTGGTGCATGGAAATATTAAAAATTGTTTTAATCTCTATAGTTGAAAACTTATTACAATCATACAATATGCTCCATTTTAACCTAGCTCCATTACCACCAAGCTGTATTGTGTGATTACCATGGTTGCCCTAGTCTTACATTTACTAATTCTCCAATTGATTTCTCTAACTAGGTACAATCTTCACATCTTCAAATTCTTTATTGTGTACCTTACGTTGAGCATGTTCTTTTGGAGTGAGGGGTGCATCCTTCAAGAACCAAGGGTAAATTCAAAAGTCTTTGAAACTCCAAAGGTATTTTTTATATTACTGAAAAATACAAAGGTATCAATCAAAATTTCCCTTTCATAAAATAGTGTATATTTAACATATGAAATTATCTAAACCAAAAATAACCATACGAGATAATGAATCATCCAAGAAATAAAGGAAAAGAAATAAATCTTGTACAAACATCTGATTGCAACTTGTGTCGCCAAAAAGCCTTTGCAAACAAATTTTAAGAATCAAAGCACCAAATTTGCCTTTTCCTCTAGTTTGTGCCCCTGTATAGATGATCAAATTTAATGTACAAATCACATGTAAGAAGAGATTACTTATTTAGTAATCTCTTCTTCTCTTATTTACTTAATTAGTTATGAATTTGTACTACAAAAATTAGTATAATATCTTTCTATCTATTAAGTTTACCTCATTAGAACTCCAAGCAACCAAATAACAAAATTTCTCCATTTCTTAATTATTGAGAAGATCTCTAATCCTTTACTAGTCTATTATTCTGTCGTTTCGAATTTGTGAAATGACTGTATTCCATACAAGCATTTTAGAGAAGGAATTTACGGCAATCAACCAGATTTGGTGAGCCAAAGAGCCAAAGTCTACTTGCTTATCATTGAAATACCCAATAAATAGGCTAATAAACATCATTATAATACATCTTTGTAGTAGTCAATAAAGTTATGCTCTCTAGTTGTAAAATTCTCTGATGACTTATAATAAAGTTTGGAAACTTATTCCCAGGATAAACACCTTTCCTTTATAACCTATCATCTTTTCTTGACAATTTCTGTAACTAATCAGTGTTAAGGATAAGCTTGAGTATGAAGTTGATCAATTCCTCTTGCTAAGCACATGGTTAATCGTGACCGATACAAGGTTCCCTTAACGTAACATTATGAGGAATATGAAGCTACTAAAATTCTTGTTACAGTAAATGTAATCATATAAAACTATGGCAAGACTACACGCTTTTGCATAATACTACTTGAGAGCCTCTTTGTCATCTTCAAAATGCTTACTCAAGACGAGGAGTTGAAAACCAATGCACATGTTTTGGAGTCCTCAACTAGCAAAAGGATACTATATAATAGGTTGAAAATTTACCATAGTAATTGAGTAAAAAACCCACATAATTTTCTATAAACTTGTAAAAGATGCTCCAAATAGTACTTAAGAAGTTTTATAAAGGATTATCTGGAAAGGTACCTACATTTTGTTAAGGATTGAGTAGGCTAATAAGGTACTCACAAACCTTCACATAATGAACTTTGAATTGATGTTAAAACAAACTTTCGAAAGAAGCAAACTTATACCTATCTCAAGTATAAATAATAGGGTCTCGGGTTGACTCTGGCATTTGGAGTACATGGCATCCAGTGTTAGGTTAGTCTCTTCAATTCTATCCTCATTACTTGTTCTCTTGAATTTTCGTCTTCTATATCTCTAAAATACAAAGCTATCATATTATTATCCAAGAACACTATTCAATATCATTGGCTTGGATTATTTTTGTATGCTTGAGGATGATTTTATTTAACATATTTTAATCATAAATTTATTATTAAAGAATAACATTCTTATAATTATTTATACATAGTCAGATAATCAGCAAACAAAGTCTCGCAGTCAAGTAACTTAACAATCTAGTAGATCATAATATCTACATACTAATTAAAATGGAATGGAAGTTTCAGAAACGATCTATATAACCTCTAAGTTCATAGTATAGTCGTAAGGATTTTCTCAGCATAATCCACAAAAAGAACATCAAATATTTAGAAGATACACAATGTTAAAATATGACAAAAGGTCCTGCAAACAAGACTTCTATGGTACAAATGTGGTGTCCTTTTGTTGTATGTCGGTAGTTAATATCGAATATTCATACACATTTGCGAAACTAAAAGAAGTGTATATCCTTGGAGTTGAGAAAAGACGTGCTCGAAGTGTTCTCAATCTATTTTGATGCTTTTGCCAATCGATTGAAATTTGGTTAATATATTCTAAAGAGACGGGTCAGTCTATGCAGATTGGTTTAACCCATATTCACTTCATAGAATTGATTAAATAAAAATATCAATCCACGAAGACTTAGCCGTGTATAGGGGGAGCCTAAACTGAATTTGATTCGAACCGAATAGATACAGTTATGGAATGAACTCAAAAATAATGTATACTAATTTATAGTGGTAAATTATTTAACTATAGACTTTATCTTCAGGGGAATCTTGTAGATTACAATTCAAGACTGATACACGTCCCAAGTTTTGATGAGAGAACGTCATTCAAGTTTTGACGGAGGAAAATCCAGTCTCACGAGTACTCTGGAGTTAATTGGATTAAGCTCACGGAATCGGACAACCATCACTATGGAAGAGCGGTCGGTTCCACGCAATGTCTTCTTTATTCAATTGCATGTTTTGGCTATGCAGCAGAAAGCTAGAGAAAGCTCTGTTCAAAACAACCAGAAAGCAATTTAACCCTATCCAAAACTGGCTACTTGGGTTACACCACACAACTGAAGTTATGCTGATTTGCATGGAGAGTCGTCGATGTGACTGTTCTTTGTTGTTTTAACGTGTCTGGATCTGTAAACCAAGCGCATCCGTTGGTGCTCGTTAGTTAGATGTGTTACAAGTTTCATCCGCTTTCCATGACGTGGCGTTCATAGTATACGGTCCAGTTCAGGCAGTCGGTCTGGGCGTTTCTTTCCATGACGTTTCTATCGTAAAAGAAACTAGTGGCGTGAATGTAAAAGATCGGGGTTACTGTGTACGAATATCCGTGCCGCTGAAGATTGAGTGAAATTTCACGAGATTGCATGCCGTTTGACGAGATTCTCATCTTATCACAATGGAACTGTGATGTTCTACGGAGAATCAGGGCCCTTCTCCGCAAGAAGCGAGACAAGAACATTTTCTATGTGTACGGGAAACTATTCAGAACTGACGTGGCAGAAAAGCATCTCTGACCATGGTTGAATCTTACGAACTACCAACTTGGGATATCGTAACCCGAATGCCAAGTTTGGAATATGGTGAATTCTTTCCTCGTGGAATTTCAGTCAGTCCTTCCAAAGGATTGTAACTTTTACCCATCATCATAATCACTATTTGTATATGAGATTTTTATTCACAATTGTGGTCTTGCTCTCACTGGTATAGGATATTAGGACTTTAAAATCAAGTTATGTGATTTTTCTTATAGCCACTAATTGTTACATTTATTCCATAATTTTTATAAACCCTATCAAAGAACACCTAGCCTGCAACTTGGGTTAGGAGTGAGTGGTCCCAATACATAAACTTTGTAGTGTTTCACCCTCATGAACGAGTAGACGTGGAGCTACGGTAAACGGGATTGGCTACGGAGAACTTGTAGCGTACAGGAGCATGTACTGATCCGCGGTGCAGATCGTCAGAGGATCGCCATTGAGACTTGACATTAGGAGAGGTTTAACGTGTTCCTCCTTTAAATAATCGTATCGGGGAAAGATTTGACACAGTATTTCGCTGGTGAGACTGGCCTACGAGGATCCACATTTATGAACAGGGAAATCCTAAGGTCCACAGCTGAAGGGAAGCAGCCGTTGTGTTGTGCTGTACAAAGTGGTACTTGATGGAACACAACAGATATGCAGATTTGCACTGGCAGAGCAATGACAGTTGAAACAAACCGAAAAAGGTTTTGACGAACAAAACGGAAGAGGAGATATAATACTAGTTGGAGGAGCGCGGCATGTTGCGAGTAGGAGGGCACAGGGTTTACGGTGGCTGCACAGCTGCCCCTGTTGCTACTCCCACACTGTCAAAAACGAGAGCTGCGTCCTGTCTCCTAGATTGTAGAAGGCCTGTCCGAGTGAGCTGTAGCCAGTCTTTCTCGAATTTAAGGAATCTCCATCATGTTGCCCCTGCAGTCTTTACCGCAGCATCTCCTGCATCTGAGTGAGCTTTCTGCACCTCATTCTTTGTGATTCGTTCGCCTTGTCAGAGACATGGTGATTGCTTCTCATAGTTAGGATTAACTTGCTGAGCAGCTGGATTGCCCTGCCATCTCATCCTGTTATCCTCTTACAGGATGGCTGTACTTGGGCAATTTTATTGCAACCCTCTTGTAGTCGAGAATATTCAGACAGCAATGATGCTTTGAGTTGTTTCTCCCACTGCTTATTTTCCTTTATCCAGTGACAATGAGTTGTAGATAATTTGCTGTTGCTGTTCTTTTATGCGCTCTGTGTGTGTGAATGCGCCTTAACAGCTTACCTTCTTAACTAAATGGAGATGGATTCATTTGATTCGTTGGATAACAACAGATTTGGATTCTCTTGGGTGTAATTTTAACTGAATATCATCCTTCCTTTAAGGCTGTCATACATGAAGCTCCTCACCAGCTGGATGTTCTTATACCTTACAGTTTTTGTGTTTCTTTGCGACATGAATTTGTTACCACCATGTGCATAGTCGAATATCTTCGGTACCCTTGCAGTTATTGCTTTGCTCGAGTCTGAGCTGACATTACTCATCATGATCTGGAAGATGTTCTTCAGGTCAAGTGCAGAGCTAAGTTTCGCACGTAAATCACCGAGTCTTATGTGGTTTTGGACAGCCTCCACTTTCTCATCCGTTCACCAGTATTTACTGCACATGAAGACATCGAGTCCCTTTACGCGGGTTCGAATTCGAACGCGTTAACCCTTCTAGTCCTTACTGACATGTGAAGCTCTTTCACGACGTTAAAGCCATTTCAGTTCCAAGATTGTTGTATTCACCAGATTTGGGTTTGACGACGTAACTTTGGCAGGCAGTAGTATTGCGGGAAAGAGACAGCGGATTTATTGATGTGATTGCTAATCCTGATAGTCGTTCGTGATTCATCCTCATACTATATCTAGCACCATCGCGGGTGTGAACATGGGTACAATAATTGATAAGGCGGATCAAGTATTATCAATTAAGTCAAATAAGTGATATGAAGGTCAAGGCTAAATTTCTCTCTCTGTCGCAGGCGGGAGCGTGGAATATCAGTTACCGCTGCTCTCCCAATCGAGTTCTCAGATATTCCACCAGCTGCAGTAGGTATACTATCCAGTGCCTTGAGCTTTGGGCTACTCCGTGCGTTCGTCTACTTCCGCATGGAGGTTGGTAAATCATGCACATCCTCTTTCCCCACGCGTGTACTTCCTTGAAAATCTGCATTCATTGTAGTTGAAAAAGAGAGGACGTTCGTGACGGGACTATAATTGTGTATAGCTTTATATCCAAGAGCATAGCTTGTCCGTCAACTGCTGATTGTCTTTCGAGAATGTCCCTCTCAGTTGAGTATCTCGTAGTTAAGATAGCTCTTGACCAGTTTCGGGGGCGTCTCAACATTTATGTTACCCTCTGGCATCGCGTCGTATCTAGTGGGATCCTAGTTGCATCTACTGCAAATCATTAAGAGTTGCAAGCGCGGATGCGGTCTGGATGTGCAGCCGTCTATGCAAAGGCGTGATGTGTTCCAGTAACTGATGAGCCATATTCTACTATTTGAAAGTTGAGGAAGTCTTTTTATGAATGTCACTGGAGTCCCCGTGCAGAATTAAAATTACTCGTAGTCATTCTCTAGGAATTCTGCTGAATTTTAGGAAACGTTTAGGACATGTATTGCGTCGGCGTAATTCTGCTTATGCTGCTTACATTTGTGTCACAGTATATAATTGCAGCCATGCTGGGCAGGCATGTTCCTCGAGGAGGGGCGAAGGTCGTTGAGTTGGACATACGCGAAGGAAGAAATCTATATTACTACCCCTCTGACACAGTACAGGTGGTCGCCGTGACTACCAATCCTAATCGAACGCTACTCGAAAACCAAGGTTGGTTCATCCTTATTCAGTTTGCAGTCGAGGTGTCCTTTATATAGTCGTGAATGCTTATCTTTACGCTCCGTAACTTCCTTCAATTTGCAAGTCATTAGTTGGATCTGCACGCAGTGCTAAGGCACGAGACGTTCAATATATCTTAGTATCTGAACTTAGATTTTTTGGAATACCCTGGCATAACTATCTACGAAAGTTTGCGTGGCAAAACCACCTACACTGAAGATCAGAGGTTTCATTAAATCCGAAACTAAATACTGGAAGGAACAGAGTTCTTTAATTATCTGTGAAATGCGAATTTGTTTGCTAGGACGATAGAAATGATCTAAGTATAGAAACGAGTACATATGAAAGTTCGCGTGTCAAAACTTCCTACACTGAAGATCAGAGCTTTCAGGTTTTCTTGACCAAGTACGGGGAGGAATAGAGCTCTTTGATTGTCTGTGAAAATGCGATTTTTTTACCAGGACGACGGAAACGAACTTACATTTTTTGCAGAAAGGCGACCACGTAGAACACATGAAGGAACTTAAATGGGGATGAGACTTCTTGGACTTCTTACCAGCTTAGATATGCATTCTCAAACTGGCTGTAAATTTCATTCAATCAATGGGACTATTGCAGATGGTAGATAGAGCCCGTCTATTGAGGAAGAGGAGGAACGTGAATTTTTTAGGAATTATTATGTTTGAGATCTCAATCCATACGCAGCAAATCTCCCGTCCCTTCGGAACCCAATGAGTTGCGCACTCATCACTTGTGCAGGTAGATAGCACTTCAACAAAATACTGTGCAAAACGCAAAGTGGGGAGAAAGGAAGTTGAGAGTGAAGAATAAAAAATAATAGGTCAGATAAAGAAGATTAAGGAGCACCTAAAGTATACCATTGCTTCCTGTAGAAGGTAAAAATGGAATTATTAAACCTGCACCTATAGGAAAAAGAACAATTATTGTTAGCCAAGGAAAAAGTAAACAACAACGATCCCATGAGACTCGCTACTCGTGAAGATCGCAGGTTTGCTGCAAATGGAATATGTGCTAGCGTCTCAGTTGTTCAGGATTTCACGTACCAGAGGCGGTGGAAGCTCTGTCGTCATTCTATTATTTGTCAAGTGACACTCGCACCTTGAGTTGTTGACCGTCGACAATCCTCACACAGCCTAGACTCAGAAGCGGATGCAATTGATCTTGCTGAATCACGTTCAGATTATTTGTGTTTGTGGTAATATGAATATATTGGTCTGATAGAAGACCAATACGAGAAAACGAGACGGTTCTTCTTGGACTTCTCGATGTTCATTCGGAGTCACACTATGAATATGTGGAAGCTGGAATTGATTTTTGATTGGACTGTCGGTCCAGCCCTTGCCTCCACAATCACTGATTCAAGAACAAGAGAAGTATATCGAAGTTTGCATTGGTTTTGTTCTCAGTGGGTGTGGATTCCCCGTTCTGCGAGCCACTTCTGGTCTCATTTCACATTGATAAGAATTTGTCATGGCCATACTTAGTAAACTCGGGAGAATTTGCTAGTTTGGGCTTCATTGAGACTCTCACTCCACAACAAGTTTCTGCAACCTATGTTTCCCATCAACTAGAAAGGTCTCTGGCCTGCTTCTGTGGCAGATCCTTTATCTTTCAAATGCGCTGCAGAAAACTGCTCTGCTATCACACAGAAACCACTCAATAGCGTATGTTTGCTGATGGCTGAAGTCAAAAGTTCCTTGCTTACTAAACTTTTTAACTCCTTCAGCTTGTTAGCAAAAAGTTAATTCATCGTGAATGTTAATAAATTAGAGAATGATAATGTGGCCTTCTGCAACACAGAGCGTAGCTTCTTCTAATTCTGCACTTGTGTTCAGCTATAAAGGCAGGAGTACCGATCCAAATTAAAACGCATGCCCCAAGTACCCTGGGATTGACTGCAAATACAATGGATGCCGTGGTAAGACACGCAACTCATGGAAGTACGGCATTTGATAATAACTTTCAAAGTAATGTCCCCTTTTAATGTATAGTATTGTAGTATGTTATGTGTATAGTTCAATTCTCACAGTTCTGTCATTAGTCTCTAAAAGTTAGGACATTAGTTTCTAATAACTCCCTATTCAAATCAGGGTCAGGCTCTATGTGGTGGTTACCACAATGCATGCAGTTAGTACTTGTAACAATTCGTGATTTCTGAGGAAGTATGATGTATTATCTCTCACAGAAATATACAGAATGTATGCAAATTTGATGGAAAAGATGCACCCAATTCCCGCGGTAGATCAGGTCTGCTTGGTTGTACCAGTTTAGCATTCAACCATGTGCAGAGTGCTCAATAACGATATTTGTTTTCCAGATTAGTGTGTACGCCTTCCGGGACATTCCAGATCGAGAAGTTACAAAAGTATTACGCGAGGCATATAAAGTCCTGCAACCAGGAAAGGTACTGACACTCTCGACCTGTACATCATTTGCTTCACCTTTTATTAGTTTAATGGCTGTATGGACTGGACCACCAGAGCCTCAAAGTGGCAAATTCATGTAAAGAAAAGAAAATTAGCATCGGCGTGAACAAAACGAGCAACAAAAATCCACGCACTTATAAAGTTGTGATGATCAAGTAGGCACCACTCGATGGGGATGTCAAATAAGTACAAAATCGCAATCTGTCACTGAAAACATCACTGAGTCCTTGATGTTCTCAGCACAGTTGCTTAACCAAGTCAACCTGGTTGTACGGAAACGTCCATATACAGATTTAAGGATTTGTATTCCTCGGTGCTTGAAGTGTCTGAAAGCTTAAAGTATCACACTTGTATTGATTCTCTCAATCTGTGGCTAGATCAGGATCTTTGTGGCAAGCACGTCTCTGTTAATTCACGGCAATCAACCGGCTCGTTACCCAACTATTTCAGCCAGAAGTAGTTGAATTTCACCTCAGTGAGCCAGTTCTGGAAAATGTTCGTGTTTGAATTCTATGTAATGAAGCTGTCTCACTGGTTCATAGTTAGTCAGGTCAATAAGTTAAACACTCAAGTGGAAGGATTTACTGTTTCCTGGAATAGCTGGAGCTTTTGCTATGACCGTAGGGTTAATGAGCCTGGCTGTCTCGTTCAGATATCATCTACATCCTAGAATTACCAATCATACAGAAATCAAGAAATAATCATGAGTTCATAAGGAGTAAAGGCTAATAATCACTGAACTGAAAAACTTCTATGATAATCACGTAGAGACGGAGAAGAGCACTTCATTGAACAATAAATCCCTCATTGCATTGACGCAATCTCAGCTTACTTCCTTTACTGCCCACATCGAACTGAATCTTACTACTATCCGGGTATGTTCTTCACAACATTCGTGGAGTTTTTTCTCCTGTCTCTGTCACAAGTATGCTATAGTCATAGTTACCAGTCCCGATTATGGCTAGTTTGACTGGTTCAGATCCATACTGAGGTTACCTGCAGCGCTCGTAGTTGGGCCTAGTATGGTTTTGACTCCTGTTAAAGTGGGAATACCGCGCGTGATGGGATCCGTACCGACTTTTGCCAATATTTGTACAGTGACTTCTGTATATGTACCTAGTGACTACGAAATATTATCTTCGGTACCAGTTGCCTATGTAACTTGTGGTCTTTATCCAGCTACCTTGGTTCTGCTTGGACACGGATGAAGTCGCTGGTGCCACCGTGCAGGCTTACTGTGAAGGGTCTGTGCACTTCCCTTTTGGTGTTGAGGGGCTCATGCTGACATAGAGCAACAGGGGTTAATCCCAGTCCTCATACACTGGCTCTGGACATTGATGTTCGTCTAGTTGGAGGATAATGTGCTCATTGTTCCTAATGCTAACACTATGATGACGCAAGTCGCTGTTTTCTCAAGGTTACACTTGCTCGCACTGACCCTTGCTTGCAGGTACACATGAATAACACGATTCTAGGTTTCAGTAATTATCAAGGTTACACATATATATATACTTCTAGTATATACACGTTCTCGTATACCTATATACTTCTACTACTGCACGTCCCTTCCCGTGCAGCGCTGAGTTTTCTTGTGAGGAGTTTTCTTTCTCTGATGCTTCTTGTTTCTCACTACTTCTGAGCGGCACTTTAAGGGAGCAACCGAGTTTGCACTCATGAGTTTTAGAGCAGAAACTCGGAACGTGGGGTACTGGCAATTGTTCAGCTACTTCGGCACTGCGTGAGGCACTGATCAAGTCGCAGGTGCTTTCGTGGAGGTTTACTATGGCCACCTTCTGCTTCCCTTAGCTGTTTAGCGTCTCAGGACTCCAGCATCCCTAGCGCTGGCTGTGATATTATTCATATCCTGTCCTCTTAAGCTTCACTCTTGTTCCCTTTTACACTTCGACCCATTTCAGTACCCATATCATCTGAGACCCCTTGTTTTGTTCCACTACTCCATTCCACAACTAATTCACTCCATAGTACTTTCCCTTCCTTCGCCCTCTGATTGCTTCCTGCTTCGCGCTCTCATGCCTAAAGTGTTCCTACCCAACTCCAGCCACATTCTTTCTAGTTGTTCACGCACGGCTTACTGGCGGGTTCTTCATCGGTGTTCACGCACTGCTTACTGCTGGCCTCTTACATCATGGTTTCCTATTCCTTGCTATCGTTTGCATAGATGCTCTCGATTTAATGTCTTTACTAGTCTGTTGGCCATCAGTTATTTTAAATTTGTTTCAATGATGCTTTTGCTGCAGGTTACATGCGATACATGCTACCTTAGTGCTTTAACACTACTCTCGCATTGTGATTCATGTACATATTACTTATCGATCATTTGCACTTCATGAGTTCTGGATAACCCGTTCCCAGAATGGCTTCTGTGCTCGTATACCAATATACTACTACTAGTTGCCGCCTTCTGCTTCCCTTTGCTGTTTAGTGTCTCAGGACTCAAGCGTCCATAGCGCTTGTTGCTTTATATCCTGTCCTCTTTCGCTTCGCTCTCGTTACCCTGTTACACTTTGACATGTCTCTGCGGCCACACCATCCATAAGCTCTCGCATTGTTCCACTCCACCATTCCCCAGTTAATTCCCTCCCTATTAGTTTTCCTTCGCTCTTTGCCTGATTCATGGTTCGACCTCTCGTGTCTACAGTGTTCCTACCCGACCCCAGCCCAGGTTTTTAATTGTCATTGTTCACGCACTGCTTACTGGCGGTCTATTACATAACGTTTCCTATTTCTCGCAGTCATTTGTATAGATGTTCTCGATTTCACGTTGTTTACTAGTCCATTTGATATATGTTATTCTCAATTTGTTTCAATTATGCCTTTGCTTCAGGTTACATTTGATGCATTCTACCTTATGGATTTATCACTATTCTAGCATTGTGAATTGCGGATATCTTGCTTACCGATCATTTGCATTCATGAGTTCTGGATATCCCGTTCCCAGAACGGCTTCTGCTTTCATATACCTATATACTACTACTAGTCTGCAGTACTTCACATTGAACAATATTATACTCCTTAGCACTCATGCCTTATCACTCGTGAGTTTTTGAACAGAAACTCGGTAGGAAGGGCACTGGCATTCGCCCAGGTACTTCGGCACTGCTTTAGGCATTGATGAAGTCGTTAGTACTTTCGTGAAGGCTTACTATGACCGCCTGTTTGGTTCCTTCAGTGTTTGGTGTTTTAGGACTCATGCGTTCATAGATCATGCTGCGATAGACACTATCCAGCTCTCTTCTTCTCGCAGGTATTTTTCAGTCAGTTCTGCTTCCATTTTATTGCCACTCCATCTACACTTCATTTGCATTTAATGAGTTCTGGATCTCCCGTTCCTCGAACTGCTTCTGTCCTCGTATGTCCATATCCAGTTCTCTCACGCTTTGCTCCGACCCAGCACCATCCACTCCTATCCCACTTCGCTCCATTCCATCCATCCTCAGCTAAATCTCTGTCCTTTGCTCCTTGCTCGATGTTTCTCTGTTTGATGGTGCTCCCCGGCTCTCAATTTCAGATGCTTAATCTTTTGTGTCTTGGTTGTTATTACATGATATACTGGTTCTCTGTAGGTGCTACGTATGAAATATATCAATTATATCTTTCCTTCTGCTTATCTTCGTTATGTTAAATTTACTGAAATTCCATTTCCTTAGACGCAATTCATTTAGTTCATGCTTGCATTTCATATGCACGTTCGAACGGCTTCTGCTCCCATTTCTCAAATATACTACTTCTGGATCCCCCGTTCTATGAAGGGCTTCTGCTCCCATACCTCAAATATACTACTCCTAGTTTGCAGTTATACACCCTAGTATATTACTCTTAGTCTGGAGGCAAACAAACGTACAATGCATGCTTCACTTACCACTCTATGAAACTGACATGGAGTTACATATTTCCATAGGAGGAAGCGAATTGTGTATCTGAAATTTACTTTACGAGCTTGAAATGTCATTCGGGCAGACGTTGCCATGGAACGTCTGGAACCCGTTCAAATAACTGGGCTTCAGACGTTCCATGGCAATGGTTATTTGAACGGGTTCTGTATTCGAGATGACTTCTAATGGGAGTGTAATCTGGTCACTGACCCTGCCATTAAAAAAATGGTGATGCAAGTCACTAACTCTCGAGGTTATACTTCCTCTAACCCTTGCCTGGAGGTGCAGAGAACTAACACGAATGTAGGCTTCGGTAACCTTCAAGCCTACACTTGCACCAATCTTCATTTGCAGGCAAGCAGAGCTCACTGCAACTCATTCTTCGCTTATCACTCTATGTGACTGACAGTTATTCGGAGTTTAATTTTCAATAACGAACTTGCAATGTCATAGACATGCTTGACGTGGGTTTAACGGGTTTTGTATTCAATTACTTCACGTTTTGTATACCTCTCCCAAGTCAGAAGATTATTGCTGATTGATAAAGTTCTCAATAGCTACCGTCCGCAAGTAGGAAGATAGATGTTTGGATGATTCTAGCACCAGCCAAATGGGGCCCGAGTCTATCTTAATAAAATTTCCTTGTGTGACATACATTATAATTTGGCTTATATGAGTTCATTCTTTCATTCAAAACCAAATGAATTTGTCGAAGACATGATACAATTCTAGAAGTACCTGATTTCTATGGCAGACTAACAAGAGAAAGACGAAGCTATCAACTTTGAAGCATGGAGGATGTAGAATCGTATGGCATAGTGAAACTCATCTTTTGAGATAATCTAGAGGGGCAATGTACATAGAAAAGTTATCAGAAGGAAATATTCTTGCTTGACTCCAATTATTGGCCTGACAACGTACAAATAATTATTTTCAGTAAACTTTGAAGCAACAGTTTGGTCATGCTTGATATTGCTCCACATTTGTTGAAGAAAAAATTTGAAACTATTATGTGATATTTAGGCTAACTTCGGGAGTTAGTTGTAAACTTAGCTGCTTTAGTATTTGTGGCATCTGACTTCCACCCTCCAAACTTAACAGGCTCTTGGAATGAGCTTGGAATTTGAACGGTATCGATAGTGATTTTAGTTAGACAAGGGGTGGTACTTGACTCTCCAATGTGAATTTTCAGCTTTTTGTACTGAGCTTAGATTCAAGTGCACAGCAGGTAAGCGTAGGCAATACATAGATCTGAGGATAGTAAGCTTGAAGTTAAAAAATGTTGTTCTTGATGATACCATAGATGGTAAATGTTCACGATCCTATTGATCAGGATAGAAACTTATAACACGACAACCTAGAATTGAATCATCCTTCATTGCAAAACACCCAACCGGATCCTCAAAGGAGCTTCCCAAGGCACGTATATAAGAGTCTTAGTAGGTTGGTAGGTAGGATGCATAGAGGAATTTTGTCGTAAACTTAGCTTAGTTTACATTTAGTTCTTTAGGTAGGTAGTCTCGTTCGCCTATGCCGTATTCACAAGTATAGTACACGCTCTTTTAGGTTCCTGTGTAATGAATTTGAACGTGGAGCGCAGAGACTGTTCCAGAGAGACTTGACGGTTAGGATTGAATTTTTTATAGAGATCTCTTCCCTAAAGGCGTTGCTTCCAGAGATATGAGTCCTAGGGAACATGAGGAGGTTACGAGGCGCCATAGGGCCGAAGGTTCATCTCATCCACACAGCATCACCGGTGATTTTGACCTTGAATAAATGAGTCCAAATAGTGTACTAGGTAGAAGATTGTTGTAAATAACGCGAAATGATACCGTTTTGCACGTCATAGCTGTACAACTTTACTCCCTTCGCCGTGGATGAACAAAACTTGTATCTGAGGTGGGTGAAGAGTCTGAGAGATTGATATACTTTTAAGGAACCCCGAGACTCCTTCTATGGAAGATTATTACTACGGGTTGTGTACGGTAGCTGATTCTGGATGGTTTTAGAGAGGGAATGGAGTGGGAGAGGACTATACTTTACAAAGATCCAGATCCTTAAGACTCAGAAGCCTGCTGTCAAATCAATGTCTCAAGGTTTTATTTGTCCCATGGAGCTGTAGTAGGCAGTTGCCTCCAACAGGAGACTCTGTCTGAGCACAAACGAACTAGACCACAAAGTAACGGCATGCATTCTGAATTAGGTTAGTTGACTGTAAAGTAAACCCGCATCAGATCATCTTTCAATAGAGTGTGCCGGCTTACTTATGTCAAGACTTTGCCAATTATGGGCCATATCCTTTTTAGGACGTTTAGAGCTTAATTGATCTAAGAAGTTCGATACACCTACTGAATAATCACCCAGTCTGGGTCATAATCGTTGCAGATGATGCAGACTCAACTCTGGTTTACTCTCGGAGTTTCAACCTTGTTTGAGTATCATATCCATATCGCATACTAACCATATCTGTGTGGAATGTTGACCAGTCAGACTGGTTTTGTGCTTAATCATAAAAATTTTAACTTCTTGCAAGCAGCTCATTTACCCGCCAGTCTCGTGAAAGTAGTAATGCGTAGTTTTGAATCTTGTCGTAAGTGAATACATTCCGTTGGCGTCCGAACAAGCTGAAGTTTCTTTCTAATTCTCTCAAAGGGTTATTGATTTCACAGCGGAACGTACAGAGCACTAAATAGAGTGATCTCATACACCACCCCTAACCACAGAGGAAGCCTCGAATATTGTGAGTGTGAACCTTGTAACGAAACTTCTAGGGACTCTAATGCCGTGAAAGCCAATTGTCCTGAGTGTACTCTTGTACACCGCGGGTTTTCTGCCCACTTGACCAACAGTTAGAATGACAAACTTATCGTGATCGTCTCTGCAGTTTGTTTCGAGGGAAGGATCAACGCCTTGGGAGAATGAAGATAAAACATTCTATTAGTTTAGAGTTCCGGACCGCCTGAATGTGTGGGCATAAGGTTAAGTCAAGTAGAAGAGCAACTGACGATATATCTTCAATCAAAAGGGGATAGAAATTCGAGAGTATGTCGAAGTAAGCCACGAATTTCACAATTTCAGAGGCTTGTAGCGCATCCAAGGTGTAATACTCAAAGCATTGGACTCCATAAATAAAATCAGGATGAGTGCGTAGGTAGTCCACATCCTGGTAAAACTAGTACTGCATGTACACATCCTCTTGTGGGGAAACCCCGATCGCTGA
Organism: Lunularia cruciata; assembly: GCA_948567375.1. Taxonomy (NCBI): domain Eukaryota; kingdom Viridiplantae; phylum Streptophyta; class Marchantiopsida; order Lunulariales; family Lunulariaceae; genus Lunularia; species Lunularia cruciata. Next base: position 63,669,642 of record OX419758.1, read on the forward strand.
GATGCATCATAGATAACAGGTCCCTAGGTTGTTGGGACGATTATTACTACTGCTGTACCTAACTTAGTGAGTTGCTTTAAACTCATCATGCATCAGCTTAGAGATTCCCTCAAACCTGCAATTTATGACCCCCCTAGACGGTCCTTCAAGGTCTTGAAGGCTATTCGTGCCTTTGAGAGAAGTTAGTGCATGTCGAGGTTGCACCTTTTTCCTTTCACTGGTTGTTTACCGTCCAAGAACTTCCTTCCCAAGCAGCGCATAGCTAAGGCACACTTCTTTAAATCATTTCTTGGTAAAATTAGTCATTAACGTGCAAGTCCTTTTCTGTAAGTTCTGTATATTATCGTTACGTTGTTGCCCTATGACTGCTGCAAAGCTCTTCGAAAACCATTGCCAGCGAAGGCTCTTGTTAATTTCTCGTACGTTTGTAAGGTGTCCAACTTGCCGTGTCTTATCTGAAAATTAAGCTTTGATCATGCATATCGTTTACCATATGCAATACACATCTCTTAGATTTATGGTTGATACGTTTTGATATTTTTGATGTTTTTTTCAACTCATCAAGCGTTAATTGGGAAAAAATACATCCTGTTTAGCCGGCTTACTGTACTCTGGTGGCATTCATTCTGTATGAACGTGAAACTTCTTGATTTGTGGACTGACCTATCATAATGTTATGATTTGAAGTTCTAACGTTGAGTAACTGATGAAATTGTTCAGCCGTTTATCTTTGTCGAGCCTGTTGGAGCGAAAAATCCTGTAGTTAAAGCTGCACAGAAAGCTTTCCAAGGCGTGCTAAATATGACTGGTTCCAAAAGATCACTGACACGTGATTTCTTGCAGTATGTTCAGGTAACAATCATGGGATACTCTATGGCAAATTTCAGACTCCCTTGACAGTTCGTAGAAGTGTACACCTCTTGAATATCGATGGTGCCGGTAGATCAGGTCAGGAGGTGGTGGTCATAGTATATCAGGAAAGAGAAAAGGGAAAAAAGCCGACAAATGATACCTCATGGCTAACCCAAATGGCATATGTCCTTGAGATGGAATACTAATATGTGAAATCTGGAATTGTGCTCTAGGAGGTGGAAGGATTCGAGGACGTGGAATATGAGGAAGTGTTCAGTTTTCTCGACCCACACATTGTTGGTGTTGCTAAGAAGAAGCTCAACGTCGAGTCAGCTAAGAAGACGCTCCTAACAAAAACCCAGTCGGAGAGCAATTCGTCATTAAGACAAGGTTTCAAAAAGTCAAAGACATAGCTCAGGAAGTGAACCAAAATAATTCATGTAATTGCCTGAACGAATTACACCGTACTCATAGCCTGCATGAGTGTCTGGATGACACTTTTTTGATGCATCTTCTTTACTGTACCCACCCCAGCGAGCAAGCGGCAAAAGGACCTGAGATATGCCTCAACGGCATGAACCCTCTGTAATAGTTGCTTCTTTTTACTGAAGTATAATATGATCCGATTCTCGACTTTTATATCTGCTCAAACTTGGGTCATTTATCGCGTCTACAATTATTTTGGTCGAAACGTCTCGCTGAGTAGGAATCTTGGGGATCTACACTTTTCAACAGCATCGAATAAAGTTTTCAATCATGTGGAGGTTGCTTTTCAATCAAATTGCCAGAAATTTCAGGATTCCCTTAACGAAGGCCGAGCCCACGGCTGCTACCTTCGATTTTCCTGCTGCGTTCCACTGATAGCCACTTAGCACTCCTCAAATTACCTGCTGACATGCTTGTTACTCATTTGCGAAGAACTCGGTGACTTATCGAGGGCTCTACTTCTGATAATGGTCCAGGGCGGTTTGTTGTGATCCTCAAGAAAGGTTCCCAGGGCACCTACAAACCAGTGCCACTTGAAGCAGACGGCATGTTGTGATCCAGGTGTCGTGTCGGCTTCCGAACGGGTTATCTTTGACGGGTTTACATTTGATGCTATCCAGACTATTGACCACTTCCTGACCGTAATCATTGCTCAATTCAGCATAACCGGCTACAGTACTGGCAAAACCTTACCAAGATGAAACTTATCTTTAAATCGTTTTCTCCTTTTCTAAGTATTCAATCACCTTGGGTGAAATCTGTTCACTGCCTGCTTGGTGGGATCTATGATGGATGTTCAGGCCGAAAGAATTTCGCGCATCTGATGAAACAAGCAGAAGTGGAAACACCGTATTGTGGTTTACAGTTTGAAGCACCCGAAGAATAAGAGAAACACCATCAAGTGCATCACTGTTAGACACGGCACAGGAAAATGATGGGTGTTTCCAGCAGACAGACAAGTAGACAGGATTCTTATCCATTGGCTGCACCAAAAGATCAGGCCGAGGAGAGCCTCGTTCACATGCATGCAAGCGAGAAAAGGACATTCACTCGTACCAACCACTTGAATGTACTGCGACCTCGAAAGATCTCCTTCATTAGAGTCACGGAGAAGCTTCTTACTACACACAAACAAGCAGCAGTGCTGATGATGTAAGTATCTGCTACTTGACCGACCGACTCCTTGAGGCACCGAGTTTCTTTCTTTGACTCAATCTGAAAATGTACATTCACCACCACTCGAGACTGATCCTCTCCCTTCTTATCTTTCGAGCCTTAATGTTGAGAGAGAGAGAAACCAGAGGAGTAGAAAGAGAAAGATTGTGAAGAAGTAACTTCTCTCGTGCACTGGCAAACTGCTGCTTGAATGTGACAGCTACAAACTTGCACCAACAGACTATATATTTCCGTACTAGTCCATACTACTCTAAAAATAACATCCATATTAGCAATTGTTCTTGTTCCTGCTAAGGTAGGGCTCTTCATAGTGATCGAGTATGGATGGACAGCTGCATTCACTTCGCTGCCCTACCGTCACTATCATATAAGGTCCGAGTTTGAAATTCAAAGCCTATGTTCCAAATCGCACAAGCCTATATACTCTATGGCAGACACCGGTACTGCAGTAGCTTGCACGCTGCTCTGCTGTGACGCTCTTTATCGACTTTGTTTCATCTAGCTACGAGTGAATGAGACCAACATCACTGTCCTCTTTAATTAGTTGCTTTCCTGGAGACGTAAGATATCCGTGCACGACTGCTTTGAAGCGGACTTGATTGCTGTAGACGTCAGTGAGTCAGTCGTCTTTCATTGGACGAGTAAAGTGCGAGAAGAATATGCTCAAAGCTGTGCAGTTGCAAGTCCTCTCTCTCTATGAGCATACGTGATACGCAGCTTCTGTAGCTCTCTGCTTCCAACATTTCTTCATCTCCATATGCACCAGGAACCTAAATGTTTACCAGTACAACACAGTTTGCTCAGAGGGTTCTGACTTCTACACTGTTTGCTCTCAGTTGCTATTCCACGCATTTGGTTTCCATGTGCGCTCATGGAAAAGACGAGTTATTTTTAGATTGATAACCCCTTTTTGTGGTTAATGCAACCCATTCCGACTGCAATACAACTCATTTATAACCTTTCTTATCATATTTATTTATATAGCTCTGGGTTATAATGAATCAAACACATGTATCACAGCCCACGTTTGCTCTCCCTTCTCCTCACGAATCCACGTTATTATACTGTATAGCATTACATTTTCTAAGTGCATCACCGTCAGTTTGTCAGAAATATGCATCACTCTTGCTCGCTCTACTTAACCTCATGTTCAATGCCTCGATCGCCACAGACTGTGGGATTCCAGTCCATGTGTTATTGTTAAGTCTTCGCTTTTGTGGGCAGAGTATAGACTAAGTCAAATTGAATAGACGAATATCGGAGCATGCGCAAACACACGAATATAAGGAATAAATTCGACATCATGGTAGTAACGGGAAGATATGATTTCAAATGGGTTGCTTTACATCACAAGATCCTTTATATCCCGTTCTAGTTAGTATGCAACGGTTCTTTGGGACACTTTCGAAAGGAAATTGTGGTGTCACGCTCCGAGAACCGAAAGATGGGTACGAAAGAAATGGGAATGTATTTAAAATGGACTTGCTAAACAATGAGAACTAACAATGTGTTCATGGTTTGTAGATATCGGTGAAAAGGAAAAATTACCCTCAGCGCTCACACTTTCGAAGGAAAATTGTGGTGTCAAGCTCCGAGAACCGAAAGATGGGTATGAAAAGAATGGGAATGTATTTGAGATGGACTTGCTAAACAATGAAAACTAAGAATTTGTTCATAGTTTGCAGATATAGGGGAAAAGAACAAATTTACCCACGAGGCTTAATTTCCTGAAGTCTATTCTACTCGTTGCTTTCAACGTCTTCAGGCTGCAGCTGTTGACCACGTGGATATTCATGCATTCTCTGGAAGATACAGTCAAAAGATAACCCTACAACAAGGAAGTTGAGTGAACTCTGATCTGGTGATCCTCTTGCTTTCCACGTTGAGACCTAAATAGTATGGACAGACCTGGCCTGACAACAACAACAACTATTACTAGTGTGAAGTGAAAGGACAAAGATTTGACGAAGGGCTGTTGGGATTTCGAGGAGAAACATCACCAAAATTTGATTCCTTTCCTCCCCGTGGGGAAGAAGAACTTTTCACCATCTCCATCAAAACCCAATACATTTACAGCCCACTACTATACACTGGTAGTGTAGGATGAGAAGAACAGAGAGGAAGAATTTTCTTCCATCTCCATCAAAATCCAATTCTATACAGTATTGTAGGAGGAGAAACTTTGAGTTGATGTTAGCTGGATCGCCTCCTCTTTCTGGCCCCTACTGTACCACTTACGTAATTATGAGTAGGGACAAATTCCGCAATAGTGAAAGTCGTTCATTCTCTGTATATTTTGACGTGCATTTATAGATATTTTAGACTCGTCGGCCTTCTACTTATTGATATTTCGTCTCCTCTCTCCTCGTTCTCTCTTCATGACAGGAAGTCAGCCCTTCATCACATGCATCGCCTTCCCTCCCCTCAGCCTCCAAATTAGAATACTGTATTTACTGTATCACTACTACTTCACATCATTCTTCATGTGTTTGCCTTCCAAGTTCCTTGGCACACACATTGTGCACACCACACCATATTGGGATTAGCGCTCAACGGCACAACTCTGTGATGTAGACAACATGTTCCACCCCATTGCAGTGTGTTGCTCTGCCAGTGCATTTCATTTCTATTTCCTCTGGGCATTGAAATCTTGCTGAGAGTTTATATCTTCGCCCATCCGTCCATCCGTCGACTGTAGTCAAGCTGCTTTTTCCACTCATTGGTTTATGAATCTGTACGCGTCTAACATGTCCGTCTATTATTGCAATTATTCGAGGTAAAAAGCTGAGAGGAGAAATGGCAACCACTTTGAAAGGGGCGTGACTGCAGTCATCCACAAATGCTTGCAGCACGGGAACTGCAAGCATAGGAATGGGAATGGTATAATGAAATATTAATGATACATATTAACCTAATTCTATTCTTCAACGGAATTCATGATGAATAGACGAAGATTGTAAATCTTCCTCTGGCCCTTGAATCGCTCCTCAAGCCTCTAATCGGAGGTTGCTCCTCCCCGATGTCCTTGGACGAGCCAAGTTCAACCAATCTCCTGATCTTCAGCCAGCCCAGAGTTTGAGAAATACTTTATTGCAGCAAATACGGTTGAGTGGAAGTGAGTCATGCCGGCTAATCTCATCGGCGTAATGGCGGATCGTTTGCTGTATCCAAATGCAAATAGACAAAAGATGGATTCGGTCCTTGAATAGAGTACAGTACTATGGACAAGAAAATTACTGTATGATGCGTTTAAAAGATAATCGTGTGTCTTTGTTGATGAGGAGGCTATGATATTCCACGACGTCATGGTGTTGGATCAAACAAACGACTAGAGGACTTGAATCTAACGAACACGCTTTGACAAAGAGACAGTTCGAGAGTTATGGCCCCTTGTGTCTGCTGGGTACTGGAGAGCGGGAACTCAGCTGCTGCACATGTGCATGTGCATGCATGCCACAAGAAGTCAGGATAAAGCATGATGAGATTCGATTCATGTCTGAATCAGAAAGAAATTCAACAAAGAGGACCTTGCTTTTCTTCTTTTTCTTCGAGAGAAAGGTCATTTCTGATCGAATTCTCTTCGGTCTCACACACAAGACCCACAAATTCCTTGTCCACAAGTGCTGGAATATAACCTCAAAACGCTTTTCAGAAAGGAAATCTATGAAAGATAAGAGATGTCAGTTGCACATGTGCGTGATATTCCAATGTCCTTTCTCCTAGTGAGGAAGGAAGCACGGGAGCAGACCCCCGTTCCATCACCATCCACAATGTACATTTTACATGAATGACTTCTCTCCGTCCCAGGCATAGCAGTGCCTGGGAAATTGTATCTACTGCAGTAGATTCAATTTCCACCAAGGACATGCAAGCAAATGGGCTGGCATAGTCTTCTTCGTCTCGAAGTCTATTTGTAGTGGAGCTGTAATGAGTCGAAATCCCAACTACAAATCAAAACCCATACGGTCCTACTGTCAAGCATCATCGACGACGATGATGATTATGCTCCGAACACCTATGTCTCAAAAGCTCAGAAGATACGATTACTATCGGTGAAGGCATGCAAATTTTAAGTGCAATCATAGACCAGAAAGAGCACCCGAACTTCGAGGAACTGAACCAACTTCCACCATCACCTGCACATTCAACTCAAATTTCGCACATTTCATAAATGATTCCCACCTTTTATCCATTCAGTCCTTCTCGTACTACTACTTCTATACGTAAGGCATCTTACGCCATCATCTTCGTACAATGTAGACTATCTCTTACCCACCCACGTTGAGTTCTCCATTGACCATTTGCTCATTCATCCATTGCTTCATCTTTATAGAGAATCACGTTCTCTCCAGGAGTATAACGTATACGCTTTGATTGCTCAATTCTTTCAGAGCTGCAGTTTTATCGAATTTCTTTTAAACTTGACTGAACTTTGTGGCTATGAAGAAGAACATGTACTTATATTGATACAAGATCAAAAGGAATGATGAAATTTGGACATATGGCCTGCTGAATTCAGAGTTTTGAGTTCCAACGAGGCTGAATAAGGTTTCAATTTCCTCAACGAGGTTGTTAAAACCACTTTGCTGTATTAATCTCAGTGGGGCTAGGTGAAGCCAGATTTACGTTAGTTTATTGATTTAGTGTCAATAATTAAATTATTATCTCCTACAAAATTTATATTTTTGCATTTTTTTAGCAGCTGAATGCACAATACCTCAAGTCTGCAATAACAACTCTTTTTTGTACTACTTTAGCTAATCCTCTCCTTGTATTGATAAATACTAGTAATTTATAAAATATTTCTATAAATTCTATCCAGGTACTTTACATATTATGACTTATATTTATCTTATTTTTTCCCTTAAGGATAAGATATCTAAACATTAATAGTCATATCAAGATTAGAAGATTTATGTTTGAAAAAATTTAGCTTTACATGACTTTTGAATATTAAAGAAATTTAGTAATTTTTTTTCATAAAATATTTTTTAAAATTTTCCCATAACCCTCTGTTTTCTTCTTACATTACGAGCCTGTTTTTCTCATGATAAAATCTCTTTTATTCCTCAAGTATTGATATTGAAGTGATTTTCCTACTTTAATAACTTGAAAAGAAAAACCTTTATCATTAGAAATTATATGATAAAAAATATATGATAAATTTAATAATTTTTATTAATATATAGTTTATCTATAAGTTGTAAAACGAGAAAGTGGAATTTAGAAAAAAATATTCTTTAATAAATTGTCTAGTTATTTTATTTTATATAATTTATAATATAATTTCATAATTATACTGAAAGAAGTGGTTGTATAGTCTTCTTCCGATTAAAATATCTAAAACTTAAAAAAAAATTTGAGATCAAAATCAGATTATGGTTTCTTATTGAAGGAAAGATGATAAAAAAAATGAAAAAACCTTTCCGGTTTTTTATTATCTTTCTCTCAAGATTGTAAATAATCTAAAGATAATCTACAAAAATTGGTACTTATTGGTATAGGTCAGTTATCAATTATGGTTATTTCTTGATTTTTACAACATAAATTTTTTGAATATATAATAATTTAAAAAAATTAGCTGTAATAAATTTATACCATAGAATGCTTTCCAATTTCATAAAAGAAACTTTGTTATTGAAGATCTTTGAAGAATGAAAATAAAATAAACTATTAAATAAGCAAGTGAATGATAAAAAATTTATGATAGAATTTCTTTCTTAATATTTTATGTAAAATTATTCATCCAATATCTTATCATTACACTATTGATATATGACATACTTATTTATTAACCATGAAACTTCTATGGTAAAAATCTGCTGGAGGAAAAAATTAGTTTTAATTAATTAATTAGCTTTTTCATATCATAATATATGGCTAAGAATTTATGTTCAAGAAATCTTATCAATAATAAAAATTAGTTAACTTTCTCCATGTCGTGAATACTGGCACCAAATTCTATTTTAAATTTAACACAACCATTCTGCAAAGTAAAAGGCAACCATATAGAACACAAGAAGGATGGGAAGATCCCATCAAGCATAAAGGGAGAGACAAAAGAGGTAGAATAGGACTAGGCCTCAATAGTATTGATATGAGAAATCTGCACTACTACATCTAAGATATCTGAGCTAGGCAAGTCATAAGGTCTAGAAACTACAAGAGCATCCAAAGAACCATCACCTAGAGTGATTTCTATCATATGGATTGCTCCAGCCAATGCTCTCTATAGAGCAATGGACACACAATGTCTAAAGTATGCTACAAAGTATGAGAGTGAGAGTGGAACCTCTTGGCGTCTAATATGATAAGTTCTTGTGCACTCCCTAACAAATGTGCCAAACACCATATCCATTGCTTCATATAACTCCAAGGCCAAAGGAACAAAGATGTGACTCGCTGCATACCCATAACTAGGAGACTTTGCGCGTTGTAGCTCTGTTTTCCACCCATCTAAGAGGATGAGTAATCACTTTGTCCAAAATTGCATCACACATAGGATCTATAACCACAACATCTGCCATTATCACTTGATCATCTTGGACCCATTACAAGTTCACTTTGACACATGTCGTATGCAAAGAATATGATATGAATGCTCTCTCTAAGCAAGATATCCACTCTCTTTAGTGCCATAGCAAACATTATATCCTGATGGAATCATGAGTAGCTATCCTCTATCCTCCATAACAACATCATGCCATATGGACCACTATTGCATCTAGTGTAGAACCATACACACAAGTGAGTAATGAAGATGCAAATGGGTGGACCAAGCCTGGATGAAACCTCATCATTGTAGAGAAAGTGGCTAGTGCAAGTTAGAATACCCTAATGCACGGTCGAGCTAGGATCCAAGAGCTTGTACTCTTTTGAGAGCAAGAGCAAAGACTTTCTCTAGTGGCCTAAGGAATGGACGAGTCAACTAAGAAAGAATGTTACATATGTTGATATTGTTGCTCCATCAAGGAAGATTGCAAACCTTTGGTCTAATTTGATGGTAGTGAATCAAAGGATCGAAGGTCCTCATGTGCTTGTAGAGATAGACTATTTCTCATCTGTTGCAATAACACCTAGAGAGAAAAGGGTCTCTCCTCCACCTCTATCACATAAATCTCCAAAATTGCCCTATCAACAATCACAAAATGAGAGGAAAGTAGGGGTGCCGAGAGAGTCAAACTACCAAAACTGCTATAGGTGACATCTCCTCCATAGATAATAATTCTACCCTTTTGCATGAGATCAGTAGAGATGTCTATCTATGTGCCAAATCCCTAGTCACACACTCAAAAGTCCTTGGTCCAATGATACACCAAAGACTCCCATAATTCTCCTATCCAAAGCTCTCAAAACGTGATAGGAAAGTCAAGGAAGAGAGAACATGTGAGAAGAAGGTAAGGAGGTCGATAGGCAATACTAAAGGAGAGTATACCAAATGCCACCTATGAATCTCCTAGTAGAGGAAGGTCATCCACATGGAGAATATCCTCTACAAGGGCAATGTCTAAGAAGCATGTGATAAAATCCTTGAGTCTTATTGGCACTCCAAGTATACATAGTCCATTTGTAGATGTGAAACACCCCTCTAGAAGCTCAAGGTGGGAAGAGTTACCTAAAGGGGACCATGCTCTACACTTTGACACCTTGACTCTCAAGCCTACAAGATGTAGCTTGATAGTCAAGTGATCAAAGGCCTGCCTAATCTGATCTACATGGCCCTCAATGTGTGTATTGTTTGCTAAGGAGGGAATACACAACCTGTCATGGGCAAAGTAGTAGATAAGAGAGCTTTGAAGTGACCCATAGTAAACGAAGGTCTCCGAAAGAATCTCATTGTTGTGTACTGACAATTGATTCCAAGATGGTGACTCTCTCTTGTGACCACCCATGTTGGTAGTAAAGGAAGTAGGAGAGCCATAAAATCACCACACAAAGAGAATGAGACTTGCCAAGGATCCACCGGCCTCCCTAAGCTCTCTAAAGATGAATGCACAAGAGACACTATTAAAAGCATTCTCAACATCCACATCTAGGACAACCCATTAAGGATGGATATCTAGAAGTGCATTGATGCCTAAGGAAATAAACTTGCAACTCAAAGTGTAGTTACTCCAAACTGACTCCAAACTGATTGAGGTGCTCTTGGAAGTAGGATCAATGTTGAAGAACAATGGCGCGGCTAACCAAGTGCAAAAAAATTTCTAATAACAATTGGTCTAGATACCCCTTGCTTTTCTCCATCACAAGAAGTCAACTAGCCCCTAACACTTGACTAACCTAATGTAGTGATATCTCTCCTTGCTTCTATTAAAACCACATGAAATAGCTCGGTAAATCCACTAGAAGGATAATCTGCTTGAAAGCAATTTCTAAGATACTCATATACCATCCTTGACAAGCCTCATGAAGAGAGGCAAGAGACATTGTATAATGCTTGTGCAAAAAGCAACCTATCAAGACATAAAAGCTACTCAAGCTGATAATCTAAGACCTCTAATGGTACTCTCTCTCCGGCCATAAGATGTAGTGAGCATAGGGAAGAGATAGTCTCATCAGTGGGACTAGCCATAGACAAAGAGTGTAGTGCTCGTGTGGTCTACTAAACTCTCCTACTTGACCCAATATCCTACACCGTTGTAATCGAGTGAACTCTATGGTATCATGTGGTAGAATCTGTTTCCTAAAATGTGTAGCACTAACTGAATCCTCTTGTAGGGAAGCCCAATCTCTTGTTTGGAATAATTTAAAATCTAGCAACCACCTCTCTATGCCCCGCACGTCCTCCTCTAGCATAACAAAGACACCATTGAAGGAGTATGAGGAATAAGAACCATGCTAACTCATCCAAGGGATCACGTGCCAAACTATCAAGTTGTAGGCAAAAAGCCTATCTAGCCTCATCATAGAGTGTACGGGATAGCCTATGGAATAAATGTGGATATGGAAAACTAGTCTCAAATAACTTCAAAATATAATCTGCATGAGATGTTAACCACTCACAGGACTCTATCGGTATCCTTAGAATGGTCAACAAAGAGATAGAGAAAGCGTGTGTAATCCTGAGTATCACCATTGTTGATGTGGTCTCTCACCTCACATGAGCATCCCGAGTGGTCCAATCATAGTCCTTAAGCATCCTTCCCACATGGTTCTTTACCCCTTGCAAGGTAAAGCTTCGATGACACAACGAGCATGGTGTATCTCGAGCCGCTCTAGGCGGCTACACATGGGAAAGTGTAGCTATAGTTAACACAAGAATAACAATAATAACACAAGGTGCTCTTCTCTATATATGCAAAACCACAACCCTTCACATCCCAACTGACATGAGTAAGTACAATTTCTCCAAACACTAAAAACTAAAAACTCTCGTAATTTTCAATTTCTATATCAAAATTTTCAAATTAAATTCCCATGGAACTCAAACATAAATACCAAAAAGATTAGAAATAAAAATTCCCGACCCAATTACTCTCAATGTTAAATAGTCACTCTAAACCCTACAAGCCTAAAAGTACTCATCACTTTCTACTCAATTTCCATAGCCTTCAATCTAAGTACCAATGGAATAGAATTTGAAAAGAAAAAAAGATCAACTAATCACTCATGTGAGATATGCAGATGAACTCTTTAAAACTCTAGAATATCCTTGCCTCCTTTCTCCCTCTCCTCTCGTGACCTCTTCTACCGATTTTCTCGAAATAGGAGAGAGAGATATATAGTTCAGCGGTACTGCTAACTATGCAAAATCGGAACAAATGAAGTCGACCAGTCCGATGATTGCACTTTACCTTGATCGCTTGCCGTATAGCGTTAAATATTCAACATTCTTACGTTTTAAACTAACTCTTATATAGATGATATTCTTATTGGATTAATTTCACCTTACCTCATAAATAGGTCTTTATGTGTTTTTAATAGATAAATAAATATTTTTAATTCTTGATGGATCAAACGTAACGTAAATGGATCAAAATCTTGAAAAGGTTTCTTCACCGCTTGTTCATCAAATAAACGCTGTATAGAATTTGATTTGATTATACTGCACTGTATATAATTTTGATTATATCTTAAGTATGTTCAAGTTTCGGTTGCATCATAATACTTTGATTTATATAATATAATATAAGACATGGAATATATGTGATATTCCAAGTTTTGGTTGCATCAAAATACTTTGATTTACATAATATGACACAAGACATGACATATATGTGATATACACTACGTACAATCAAGAGCAATATAATCAAAGAGAAAAGATAGAATCCATCATAATTCTCTATTTATATCATCACTTAATATTTTTTTTATCCTCAGGTATAAAATCTGGAATCGGAATTGAAAGAATACAAGATCCTTTGTTCTTGCAGCTATTTGCGCATTCTCAATCTTCGATATTTTACAATGGTTAAAGCTCTCTTCATTAGTAGTTCTCCATCGTAAAACGTCGGATTAAGCTTTTATAAACGACTGTATTATGTAGTCTTTTGTAAATACCTACGGGTCATAGTTCATGCCATGCCCGAACGAATGAAGTAGTTAGAGAATGAGGCTCCCAAGTAACTGCCATCGGCTGCAGTTTTGGTCCTTTGCTTCTTCCAAAAGAACTCTGGACACAGAAGTTCAGGGAAGATGAGAACCAGAAGATAACCAAACAGAACTTGAGGTCATAAAACAGATAATTAGTTACTAATCCCCCATGATAATCCGTGGACATGGTCAGGTCAGAGTTTAGCACGTAGATCATCAGAGGATCAATCTTTGATAATATTGTTGTAATTCAGTTAAGATTTGGAGTTTAATCTTGGTATTGTGGATATTCCTTTATTCAGTTTTCAGATAATTCAGTTTAGATTTGAAAAACTAATTTGATTAATAGAAATCCCTTGTAACTACCTTGACTATCATTATCCTTTTTAACCTTATTGGGTACGATTCATGCCGTATGGTAAGTCTGTTGAAGATGTTAACTCATATAATATTATATTGTCAAGCCATTAACGTATATAAGAAGGGGGGTTTATAATTCCGTTTTATTCTGTTCGAATCGTGAAGATTTGACGGGATATAATTACGTATACTGAGGAAAGAGGGACAAAATGATAACATTCTGAATCATAGATTCTATGCTTTTTATAACGTTCACTCAGAGTAAGATTAAGCCTATCCATGCATGCAGATAGAGTAAAAAGAAAATACTAGGGGCGATTTCAAAAATATAAATCTACGAGGAATTGCACCTCGAGAGGCAAACAATTCAAAGAGATGGGTTTTCGAGTGCATATCTTGAGGACATTATTGCTCTTCCAAGTTAACAGACCTACCAGGGGGGAAGAGAGAGACTACGGGTAGTGTGGGACCGGAGGAGGAGGAGGAGGAGGAGCGGGTCCCAGGCTGTGGGGCCGGTCCTTAAACAGTTACGATGGGGAAGGATAGTTACCGTAAGGGAGAGAAGAGTAGTACCGAAGAGCATAGCAGGGGCCACGGGAACGGACAAAATCCGGACCTCGAAAAGACTGAAGGTTCAAGTCTCCTGATCCCTGATACGGCAAACCTCGTCCTCGTGTACATCCTCGATCCGGGAATTGAAGCCAGCTGATGCGATGTGTGATGCCAGTGTTGGGTGATTTATTGCCTCTTAACACGTACCAATCCGAGGAGTTAATGACGACTTTCTTCTGAGTGAGAATCCGATCCCGTCTTGCTTTCACCTTCACTTTCACCTGGATGACGACGGCGGACGAGAGGAGAAGGAAGAAAGATAGGAGGAAAGATAGAGAGAGAAGCGAGAGGCACATTTGGATACGCTAGCAGTAAGAAGGAAAACACGCACAGGCGAGAGAAAGTAAGAGGAGAGCGGTGGAGGTGTGATGCAACAAGGCCGAGGTACAAGGTCAAGAAAACTCGTAGAACAGTATTCAGATAAGAACGTCGTCACCAACCCGGACCCGAGCAAAACCAAGTCAAAAAGCCTCCAGAAACAGCTGGACCGATATTACCTACCAGTCCCATATTCTTATCGCACTCGCTTCAGGCATTATCAAACTCTCAACAACTGCTCTGCTCTTTCTATTACTCCCGGGACTGCGAATACCCTCGGCCCCAACGCACCACCACAACATCGCTGCTGCTGGGTTAACAGAATGTGTATATCTAAGTCCCATCCTCCTTGTTATCCTTTGCATGTCTTTCCATTTCTAATTCCTTTGTCTTCTTTTGCTGTAGTCCATAAATGTGAACACATGGCTCTTCACAAATGTGCGCTCACTGCAGGAGAAGCTACACAAGTTCAAATCTCTCGAAGAAAAGCACACTGATTGCTACAGTCACTATATGTCAGCCTGTCCATTCTGTACAGGAACATAGCCCTAAGACCTCTTGTGGCTGAGCCTCTATTTGCAACGTGGCCAATCAGAAGTGGCTTCCTCTAGCGGCTACAGCAATTGAAGGCCAAGCGTGGGCGTGCATGCCCGTCCCCCACGTGCTGTACTTCCCGTACGGCCGTACACCTAGAGAGTTTATCCATCTGAGTCTCCGTCCGTCCCTCCCGGCCGCCTGTCTTTTTCTATCCCCAGCGACTCAACGTTGTTCATCCACCACCGCCACTCCCGTCACTCCTATCCTTGTGTGCATCATCCATCGGCATCCATTCAATCAATAATAGTGACTTCCTTGGAAGACTTAACTATCCAGGTCACCCTAAGTCAAATTAGCACCATAAACTACTAATTATACTTTCGATTTCTGCGTCCTTATCCCGGAAATCTAATTATAAACAGTCCAAATACTAAGGAAAATTAATTTTCCCGGATCAGTGAAAGGCATATTGGCACCAAAAGTATTGATTTTTTCATAGGCAAGAGTAAGGATTTCGGTTATTGCGGTGAAAAGTTTGATACCTTAATTGTAATCTAAACAAGTTATCTTTTCTCTGATGGAACATATGGCAGGAAGAGTTTCATCATCATCTGATCGAACATGAGAAACTCGACCTGCAAATAAACTTTGATTTGCATGAAGTATGTAATTTGAAATATGATAATCTTTGAGAAGAGTATGGTGCTTTAACTACGAAATATATTGGCTACGAGGGAGAGAACTGGAGAAATGAGAGAAAAGATAGTATCAAGTTTTGGAAAGAGAGAAAGGGAGAAATGAGAGAAAAGATATTATCAAGTTTTGGAGAGCTCACCTGTATATATCACATGAGTGAATAGTCCATTCTGTTTGTTTTTCAGTTTTGGTTCCATTGGTATCTA
This sequence comes from Lunularia cruciata, assembly GCA_948567375.1. Lineage (NCBI taxonomy): Eukaryota > Viridiplantae > Streptophyta > Marchantiopsida > Lunulariales > Lunulariaceae > Lunularia > Lunularia cruciata. The sequence goes on from OX419758.1 coordinate 63,685,421, forward strand.
GATTGAAGGCTATGGAGAATTGGGTAGAAAGTTATGAGTACTTTTAGGTTTTTTTTGCATTTAGAGTGATTACTTCACATTGAGAGTGATTGGTTGGAATTTTCATTTCTAATCTCTTGGCATATTCATGCTTGAGTTCCATGTGAATTGAAAGTTATGAGAGTTTATAGCTCTTAGGATTAGGAGAGATAGCATTTACTCATGTAAGTGGTGATGTGAGGGGTTGTGGTTTTGCAGGTATGGAGAGATATGGAGAGGAGCATCACATGTTACAATAATTATTCTTGTGCTAGTTATGGCTACACTTCCTCAAATGGTGCCACTTAGAGCATCTTGGGATACACCATGCCTGGTGTCTCACCAACGCTTTACCTCGCAAGGGTAAAGACCCATGTGGAGAAGGATGCACAAGGACTATGATTGGATCACTTGGGATGCTCATGTGAAGCAAGCAATCACATCAACAATGCTTATACTCAATATTACGTACACTTCCTCTATCCCTTTGTTGACCATTCAAGGGATACCAATCAAGTCGTGTGAGTGGTTAGCATCTCAGGCAGGTTATATCTTGGGGTTATTTGAGACTAGTTTTCCATGTCCACCTCTATTCCATAGGTTACCCCATACACTCCATGATGAGGCTAGACAGGCTTTTTTCCTACCACTTGATCGTTTGGCATGTGATCCCTTGGACGAGTTAGCATGGTTCTTATTCCCCCTGCTCCCTTCATTATGCTAGAGGACATACAGAGCTACTAGATTTTGTGGATTCTGAGTGGGGGATTGGGCTGCTTTACCAGAGGAGTTGGTTAGGGTTGCATGATTTAGGAGATAGTTTTGCTACATGATACCATAGAGGCCACTCATTTACAATGGTATGGGACATTGGGTTAGATAGGAAAGTTTAGTAGAGCAACATAAGCACTACACCCTTTTTCTATGTCCTCTTGATAAGACTATCTCTTCCCTACACTCACTACATCCTATGGTAGGAGAGGGAGTACAATTAGAGGTCGTAGATGATCAACTTGAGCATCTTTTATATCTTGATAGATTTCTTTTTGCACAAGCATTGTCCCTCACTTCTCTTTAAGAGGTTTGTCAAGGATGGTATATGAGCATCTTAGAGATTGCTTTCAAGCAGATCATCCTTCTCGTGGATTTAGCCACTTGAGTTGTTTCAAGTGGCTACAATAGTAGCAAGGGGAAATATTCCTACGTCAATTAGTCGGGTGTTGGGTGCTAGTTGATTTCTTGCAATGGAGAAAGACACAAGGGGCATTAGACCGATTGCTATTAGAGAGATCTTTTTGTGCTTGGTTAGCCATACCATTGTCCTTCAACATTCATCTCACTTCAAAGAGGACCTCAATCCACATCATCTTGGAGTAGCTACACTTGGAGGTTGTGAGCTATATCTCTAAGCATCAAGGCCTTCCTAGATATCCATCTACAATGGGTTGACCTACAAGTAGATGTTAAGAATGCTTTTAATTGTGTCTCTTAGGCATCCATCTTTAGAGAGCTTAGGGAGGTTGGTGGATCCTTGGCGAATCTCATTCCTTTTGTACGGTCATTTTATGGCTCTCCTACTTTCCTTTACTACCAGCATGGTTGGTCACAAGAGGGAATCACCATCTTGGAGTTAGCTTTTGTACACAATAAGAAGATCCTTTAAAGGGTTCTTTGCCCTGGATCACTTCAAAGCTCTCTTATCTACTACTTTGGCCATGCTAGGTTGTTTATTTCACTCCTTGGCAAACGTTACACACATTGTGGGCCCCGTAGATTAGATGAGGCAGGCCTTTGATCACTTGACTACCAAGCTACATCTTGTAGGCTTGAGAATCAAGGTGTCAAAGTGTAGAGCATGGTCCCCTTGAGGTATCACTCCCAACCTTGAGCTTCCAAAAGGTTGTGTCACATGTATAGATGAACTACGTATTCTTGGAGCGCCAATATGATCCAAGGATTTTGTCACATGCTTCTTAGACATTGCCCTTGTAGAAGATATTCTCCATGTGGATGACCTTCCTCTACTAGAAGATCTCTAAGTGGCACTTGGTATACTTTCTTCTAGTGTTGCACATCAATTGACTTATCTTCTCCACATAGTTCTTCCTTCCTTGTCTTTCTTATCATGTATGATAGCTTTTGATAAGAGAATTATGGGAGTATTTGGTGATATCATCAGACCAAGGACATTTGAGTGTGTGATGGGAGATTTGGCACATAAATAGACATCTCTACTAATTTTGTGTGTAGGGGTATGCTTATTATCTATAGAGGAGATGGCACTTATAGCATTTTTGGTTAGTTGGGCTCTCTTGGCACTCCTATTTTCTTCCCATTTTGTGGTTACTCACAAGCCAATTTTGGAGACATATGTGATCCAGGTGGAGGAGTGATCCTTTTCTCTCCAAGTGTTATTGCAATAGATGAGAGATGGTCTATCCCCATGGGCACAGGAGTACCTTCCATCCTTTGCTTCACTACCATCAATTTGGACCAGAGGTTTGCAATCTTCCTTGATGGAGTGACAATATCAATACACGCTACATTCTCTCTTAGTTGACTTGTCCATTCCTTGGGCCACTAGAGCTCATCTTTGCTCTTGCTCTAGCAAGGGAGTAAGCTCTTGGATCCTAGCTCAACCATGCAATAGTGCATTCTGACTCACACTAGCTACCTTCTTTATAGCAATGAGGTTCCATTTGGTCCACCCATCTACATTTTCATTACTTACTTGTGAGTGTGGTTCTACACTAGATGCAAAAATGGTCCATATGACCCGGTGTCCTTTTGGAGGACATAAGATAGCTACCCATGATGCCATTAGGGATATAGTGTTTGCTATGGCACAAGAAAGTAGATGCCTTGCTTGGAGGGAGCGTTTGTATGCTTTGCAAACAACATGTGTCAGAGTAGACTTATACTTGGTCCAAGATGATCAAGTGACAATGATGGATATTGGGATTACAAACCCTATGCGTGATGTAGTTTTGGAGGGAGTGATTACTCATCTTCTTCGATGGGTGGCAAGTGGAGCAAAAGTATGCTAGGTTCTAAGTACAAGGATATGCAACAAGGTCACCTCTTTATTCCTCTAGTCTTGGAGTTATATGGAGCGATGGACACGACATTTGACACATTTGTCAAGGAGTACGTGAGAGCTTATCATATTAGCCGTAAGGGGTACCACTCTCACTCTCATACTTTGTAGCATACTTTAGACAACATGTGTCCATTACTCTATAGAGAGCATTGGCTAGTGCAATCCATAGGAGAGCAATCAAACTTGATGATGCTTCTTTGGATGCTCCAGTTATTTGTAGATTTTATAACTTGCATAGCTTGGATATCTTAAAGGCAATAAAACAGTTTCTCATACCAATACTATACGGGCCTAGCACCATTTTACCTCTTTTGTTTCTCCCTTGTACAGCTTGATGGGGTCTTCATGTGTTCTACGTGGTCGTCTTTTTCTTACTTTCTCTTAGATAAATAGATTTATGTTTCACATTGGCCCATTAGTCTATCTGGTGCTTTTCTTGGAAAAGCAGTTGTATGGGATTGGTAAATGATTCTAGTGGAGATGTTCTCTTTGAAATTGCTTGAAAGAGCAGCTCCAAAGGGAGGGAAGGAATGATACATATGATTTCTAGTTGTTAGGATGTATATTTGAGATGACACCAAGAGGGTAGTCTGAATCCTATACAATGGTGTGTGAAAGCTTACTTGAATGAAAAGAAACAATACTGTTTTTTGTCCGATGCCACAACTAATGATATAGAGTTTGAAATTGTATGAGAGGGTCTACATTTCAGAAGGGAATTGGCAGAAGTGGTATTATTCCTTGTGTCAAAGGTCATTTTTGTACATGAACTAAGATGACTAAGTCTCCCAAAAGGACAACAGCACAGCGGCGATGGTTGACATGAAATCTGGTAAAAAATGAATAGTCACCCATATACTTGCAACTCAAGGGATGGAGTTGAGGATCTCCAATTAGTAAGGTATAAAAAGAACCATTTCTTCCTATTTTCTACTCGGGCATGCCATTGTATGTAATTTCGCACAAAATTTCATTATTTTTGAGCGAGATTGTGCAAAACTCACCGTACTATACGTAAGAAAGATTCACTACCGTACTAAAATATATGAGCCTTTTCACTCTCCTATTATATAACTTATAACATATGTTATAGGCAAGAAGTATGCACGAATCTTCAGAGAGCATTGCATGCTATATCTCTCGAAAGAAGAATCAACCTAAAGTTTCTTAAGATGCCCAAATAGTATGGTCGATTACTATTACAAGGTAAATTTATTATATAGATTTCATTGGATCCGCAGTTAACCACTGGAGAACAATAACACTGAGGAATGCTTCTCTATAATATGCTCTACAGCACTGATGTGTCGGAAGAGTAATAAGTTCATAGCCACCAAATACTCTTATTTTATAATTAGAAGGGATTTTCCATCTACAATGATAATGTATTTCCATTCAGCTTGGGTTTTAAATCTTTTTTTTTTTTACATCTCTCGTTCTTGGCGAATGAAATCTGATTTTCTACGATTGTTTTTGTTTTCCCGTTTTACCGTAATATGCATGGTTTCTTTTAAAATAGTTGATCCTTAAATTATGATTTCTTGAAAGGAGGTAAAGTTTGACAGCCTGAATTCGATAGAACAATGCAAAGACTTCCAGAAGGCATCTCGCTCCTCCTCGTCCTCATCCTCCCTCCTAAAGTCCTGATGTTATTGACATGTCTAGTGTCAAAACGTACTCGATCTTGTTCAACCTTCTAAGGATTAATTTGAGGTCCACATCCATCTTGCTCGTAATCGTATCGTCATAATTCAATCCTTTACACAGTCGACTCGCTTTGAAAATTAGTTCTATAATTTTCTCATTACTCGCGTGTTCCCCGACACGCGAGTAAAAGGAAAATAGTGAAAGGATTATGGTTTTTTGAGAGTGTTTAATCCGATGTGATCTGTCCCATGAAGGGTACATGTCAAAAGCTACATTTCGAAAATGATCAAATATAACTACTTATAAGCACTAGAGTACTTTCCTTCATTGAACCATGGCCTGTACCCTAGAGAACTATGCATATATAATATCAAGAGAATGGTCGAACGTTTTCCATGGTAGTTAAATAATATCAATCGATGAGAGAGCAGGTTCTCCTAGATAAGTGGAAGAAAGTTTATCCATGAATACTAATGATCAGCGACCTTCCAAGAAGCTTATTAAGTGGCAAAGTGAACTTCCCAAATTATAATTCTAGTTTTTACTCATTGAGTTGAGTAAAGCTGTTTAACCATGACTTAATAATGTAACTACTCATTTGAGATGCTATTGGAAATTTTTGAGGAAATAGTCACTTAATAATAATAAGAACAATCACGTCAAAACCAATATACATTTTTACTGAGATTCAGCTTGACTTAAATCTTAAATTCGCATAATTTGAGTGCTTTGACTATCAAATTTATAAAAGAAATCGATTAATGAAGTTTGTAAAAGTAGAGAATGTTCGAAGATAATTATTCTCTCTACTTTCTTCAAATATTATTTTCCCTAATTGTTACGTATTGAGTTACTCCAGAGCACTGAAAACAATTAGAGAGAGCGGACTGTAACGGGGGGTAATAATACGAAAGATCCAAAGGTAGGAGTAGCTTTACTCCCCAAGTAAAGCTTCTCTGACTAAGGAATATTTCCTTCCTTTCCATCCAATACAATTGGCATGCAAAGAATGGTTTACCGCTGAGTTACTGTTATTGGGAGAAGAGTAAAAGTGAACTCGTAGGGGATGATGCGCTAGACCTCCAGTTTTAAGACGAGAGAATATGTAAAGCGCGACATGTGAGGATTCCCTGTGGACAGAAGGAGCCCACGTGGATAACGCGTTTATCGGGATTGCCAATTTTAGTAGAGTCCGTCAGCGCTAATGTGAGTTTGCGCACTGTTCTGTACACGGTTAAGAGTAAGACGCGCCGCCTGATTAGAAAACCTGACGGACGCCCGGATGGGAGGGGAGGACGTATTTTTATGGACACTGATGCGCGAACGCACGGTCGCGGCACAATACCGGCGGCAATAGATTTCAGCAAATTTCTTTGACGAAATTTAATACTGGAATGTTTATAAATTTACAAGAGATGTACTCTCTCTTGTAAGTTTATGCACAAATTTAGGTTTAATAACTTGATTGGCCAAGTGATTGAAGTGGTTGCATAGGAAGCTTCCCTAAAGCACACTTGGAGAGAAAGCAAAGATATAAAAAACAATGCATTCCACTTATAAAAGCTAGATTAAATATTTTGTTATCAAGTAGGGAATCTGCTATTTCAAAATAGAAGAAAAAAGAGTTCCGAAATGGATGATCGTAGATAAAGCTTCAATTGGAAGAACTCAGATTCATAAGAAATGGTGGAGTTTTTATTTTATTTTATTTTATAAATCTTTTCTCTAATCTATATTGTGTCGTAGACTTGCTTTACCAAAAAGTTGATGCTTGTGGAGCGGAATATTATAAAGTTAGTTTTGGAATGACTTGTAAATTGAAATTAGAAAATAATAAACTCTTTTCTTTGTCTCTTTCTGAGTTTGATCTTCTTCTAAATTCCATGTTTTGGTAACAGCTCAAATTTTAGAAGGAAATGAAGAGCTCCAAATTAGAAAGTGCATTCTCATCATATTCTTCTGAAGAATTATGAAGAATTTAATGATTTTACTAAAGATTGTAGACAAGACTTGCTTTTGCGGACAATCCACAAAGAGCTAGATGAAAATTTGTAACTCTAGCCTTGGGACTTGACTTGAAATAGAATTGTAGAATTTGATTAAATTTTTTAATCTACTTTGAATATTTTTGGATTTTATCTCTTCTAAGTTATATCTTTTAGAATTAGTTCAAAATTTGCGAGGAAAGAGGTCCAAACCTGAGATTGAAAATTCCTATATAGCTCCTTCAAGCCCATTTGATCAAATTCATAGGGCTTCCGAGGATGAATGAATGGATGCACACAAAAATCTTGAAAATAACGACTCACTATTTTGAACTTGAACTCAAAATTTCCTTCCTCCTGTTGACTTGTATTACAGAAAACCGTCCATCTTGTTATTATACTTGAATACTGTTCACAATGATAGTTAAATTTTGACTTATAATGATACCTATGCATATCAGTTATTTCAAGCACTCTTCAAGGTGGATTCCTAATTCATATGGAAGTGATGCTAATTAAAGGAAGTAACCAGAAAATCACTAAACTCAAATATATAGTAAACTATAATTTAAAAAATTCTAGAATAAAGTGAAATTCGACAAACATGTGAAACATGCAAAGCTGTTTGATTTCTTATAATATATATAAATTTATTTTAGAAAAGGTATTAATATAAAAAAGTTATATTGTTCAAAATCAACTTCAGAACATAACACCCATGCAGTATTTATGCCGCAACTATTGGATATTGACTTCATTATCATGCACTTTACAAATACTTAAATCAACATCAGTCGCTCCAGAATTGACGTTGATCCAAATACATCAGGGTTATTGTTTCTGGGTAATTACATTGTGTGTTCATTACCAAATAATACGAAGGAACATTTGGCTTACATTTGGAACGACCTATCTGAAAATCTTACCTATCGAATCAAAAAGTAAACCCTCCCGCTTGAGACGACAACGGAGGAGGAACGCGCGACCGGATCTTTCAGCGTGGTTGCGTTTTGGAACCATGAGTATCGCTCAATGGTAAAAGGGTTGAGTTGACGGCCGAAGTTACAGAACTTGCGAGTTTTGGCGGCTCGCATCCTCTTGTACTCGCGAGATACCTGACAGATCTGCTGACTGAACGTCCGTTCTTGTTCCGCCCGTCTGGGAGCCGACATGATATATCCGGTGGCTAGAACGTCCACTTAATTGACCGGCTAGTGGAAGTTTCATGTTCAGCGAGATGAGCGCATGCTCAGTCCCCGTTCAAGCCTCTCTGTCCGACGCTGGTACCTTAGGTGTGAACCTAGGCTCGAGGACCCACCAGCCCTATTGTCCTCTCTTAGTACAGTTCATGGAGAGAGATTTCTGGGCATCGTGGATGCAGCTGTACGTTTTGGGGGATTATCCTAAGTGTTTTCTGACGTTGTCGGTAAGATGAGACATTACGATATCCTGTTCAGTATCGAGACTGGATTTACTGTTGATGCCCAAACCAGAGTTAGCGGTTTTTCTCTTTCACTCCAAATACAGGCTACAAAACCAGGGTCTGATTTGAAGTAAAGTCTAACCACAACTTACCAGGGTCAATGTGAAGGTGGAATTTCCCTTGCGCAGAAATGACCATCTACCGACATTGTTTTCGTTACGGTCGCTTTTCAGTACCAGACCGGTACTGATCTCTCACATCTTGCCCCAGGACAACCGAACACACGTAGCCCATAGTTTTCGAGTCGGTTTGAAGATCCGGTAACTGAAGGTTGATGCATCCCTTGTTTCTTGTCATGGCGAGCGTAGATCTATCACGATGAAGGGAGATCTACTGGTCGAATTGTGAGGACCGGGAAAGTGACACGGTCAACGGGCAGAAAATAAGTTGCTCCTTTTCTGCCCGGGCGGGCCAGAGCACTGGTAGGGACATCCATGCATTGGCGGCAATTAGAGTACCGTTAAAGGTCCCTTTGTTCGTAGAGGGAAGTTGGGCGTAGACTACCGTAGTACTGCTGCGGATCCGGGCAGCCAGCTCATTTTTCCGCGACCGACAGATTTATGACGATTCCAGGACGGTCGCGCCGCAACGTTTTTCACGAACTTGGGTACAAACCCATGAACAGTACATGTTCCACAGCCGATCACGCGCATGATGTATTTAGGTAAGGTAACCAGAGCGCCCGGTACAGGGTTGTCGTTATGTGGACGAGGTTAGTCTCCGCGCGGAATAACTTATGCAGAATACGGCTGCGCCGGTAGGCACTAAACCGATACAATCGGCTTCCAGTCCTTGGTATACGGTGCGGTGAACTGAACTGTACGGTGCTGAACCCCACCTTTCAGTTACCTCGGGAGGATTGTCTGGTAAATAACTGGTCCCCGCCTTCCCCGAGGTACACGGCAGTACTTTCTTCCGTGTAACTTTTAGTTCATTTCCAATCGAGATTCTTAATTGTTTCAAAGATTGAACAATGTTGGAATGTTGAACAATGTAGGATTAATATGAGAAGATGCCACGGAATATAGTATATTGCAATTGAACTGCACTGGAAGAGAGAAAAAGGCGACTATACAGAACTCATTAAGGATGGGAATATTCCATCAAGTCGTACAAGCGGAAACCAAAGAGATAAATTTGGGCTAGACTCCAATAGTAAATTTACTCCATCACACTTAAAATTTCATATCATCGTAATATCATCTAATGTGATTGCTCTCCTAGAACCACATATGCGTATTATCGAATGGAATCTTCCTTCATGTGTTCTACGTGGTCGCCTTTTTTCTCTGCGACGCATCTATGCGAAAGCTTGCATTTAAGCAGAGAAAGACTTAACCGACCTAGGTTTCGCACTTCGGCTTAACGGAAGCAAAGTGCCACGTGGTCCAGCGTCGCATCCGTGAGTGATCGTGACATGGAGTGAAACCGTGCTGGCAACCCATATTCTTGTGTTTTGAATTGTGGTGTTTGTAAGACGCATTGCCACATAGAGCTGACGCGAGACCCGTCCGTCGCTGACGTCCAAGGGGGTGTGTTAAATCTATCTCTGGATTTTCGACCCCACACTTTTTGGGTGTATCGTCGATATATTTATTGTGGTACAGTTTATAGGGAGCTAAGGGTATTCAAGATCCTTGATGCTCGACAAACCTTACTCACTAGACATTTACCAATGTTAACTCCGCACTAAATTTCTTTTTGTTGAAGTGACTTAACCATAAATGCCTGGTTACTTTAAGCTAATTTTCGTAGCTGAGACCTTGAATGAGAATTTCTATCCGCGAGATGTATTAAGGATAAGGAGATGTAAGTGGTAGAGTGGCATCTTATGCCTATTCAATGAAATAGACAGTAAATTCTATCCTGGTTGCAATTTATTCTTACGCAAGTAATTGGATCACTTATTGAATGGAAGTTGCAGAAATGAGTATCCACATTCGGAGTAATGTTCGTGTCTAAAAGAGGTTAGTTCTCAAATAAAGGAGATCAGAGGCCTATACTCACGAGCCTCGAGTCCTCTAAATTTATTTTTGTATGTAAATGTTGGGGAGTGGAGAAGTTTTGTTTTGAAACACAGTTGATGTGGTAGAATAACGACAGGGATGGAACTTATATTATGTAATGAAGAACATTAAGTAATCACAAAAGGGTCACGAAATTAGTGACCAATATTCATACTTATAACAGATTATAAATATGCCGAATTTCTGAGGACGTCCTCAAGACACATGAAACATAGACCTTCGCTTGAGATGGCAAGAGAACACAAGAGGACCATCTTGAGCTTAATCATTACAAGTAGATATAAAATTTCTTCACTCCTTCAATTTTTAGTGCTCCTTTGAGTTTTTGCCCTTTACGAGGGCGACAGTTCTCAACAAGCCAAGTAGAATGATGGACGACTAAGAATAGAAAGGTCATTTCTTTTTCTCACGCAACGACTGCAATGGAGTATTGATAGACTTGACTCTTTCACCATCAGATGACATATTTTACAAAACTGAAGACTCTGTCAAATTCTAATCAATGGTTAAACACGAGGATATTTTTTGACATTACACACGAAAACAGTAGTAGAAGAACGCACATCGTTGAAAGAAATGGGAATAGTCTACGGAGGATATCCATTCATATGGTTAAGTTAGAGAGTGGGAGTCCTGCTCGTCATTAGTTAGCAAGCCGTTAAGCGTGTCATCATTGAGGATAAGATAGACGAGAAATTGGTCACTAAAATAACAATTAGGGCCAGCCAGAATAAATGCATGAGTAGTAGTGATAAGGAAGAAGCCGCCCTGAAGTCTGAGGAGCAGCAGCAGCACTCCAAGCCAAGGATGAGAAAAGGATGGAATAAAAAGTGATACCAGAGAAATGACTTTTTCTAGAAGCATATGGAATGAGCATGAGGATCTTGAGGACAGAAAACTTCACCCATTATTAAGAAGAGAGGGGAGGGAGGGATGCAAAGTAGGGCATGACAAAAGTAGTGATGGAAATCTGATAGATGCTATACAAAAAGTAGATTTTAGGTTAGGGGCGTAAAGACGAAAAACGAAGCACTGGGTCATTAATTTGCACGAGAAATATAGGGTGAGATTCCCATTCACATTTGGTCGGTCTTAGCCATATGGTGTCTGGGTCATATTTTGATCTTCTTTTCTCGATATGAGGTAGGGCTTTATGTCACAAATTTTGTCCTCTTCGGCACTCTAACATGCAGCGGCTGAAGCCGGAAGGACATGTATTGCACGCCCTCCACCATGGGCCCCCCTCCCCAATCTAAGCTCTAGAATATTATGTCTGCCATAATATCTCTAGGTGGACATAATACTAAAGCTTTGTCATCAAGAAATGAATCTCCTTCTTCTTCTTCATGGATGGGTTGCTCTATCTAATCTTCCGGATGAGTGAGTGGTGGGGGGGTGACCACCGGAAAGGGATAGACCCGTTAGAGAAAAGTGATCCCGTCTCCTCCCGACGACGGAAAGTCACAACCGCATTTGACTCCCGTTTACCGCACTGGCTCAAGCAACCTGAGAGAAGGAGCGACATCCGTTGCGGAAGCCGGATCTGCGTCAAAGCATACGGAAAAGGAAGTCATAAGACTCGCCTGTCGTCTGTCCAATAGAGAAGGGGCTCTAGGATCTTTGCCTGAACGACGGCCCTCCTCTACGACTACTACTATTACCACTGCATACCCCACCGCCAGGATGGATATAGTGAACTGTGGTGGAAGTTAACAGAAGGGGCGGGATTGACGGCAGGTCAACGCAGAGGGGCATGTGGGTGGGAGATCGGGTCACCCGGAACGCGACAAATAGGGCGAGGGTAGAAACTCCTGCGACGGGAGCTGGGGCGCGGATTCTCACATGGCCCGGTCCCTGGTCTCCTCGTCGGTAGCAGCAGCCCTGAGCCCCCGTTCCGTTCCTCCAGTCCCCCACCCCGTCCGATTGTCCAGGACAGATGGCTTGTCGCCCGGCGTTCTATGCGGTGCCGCAGCGTGACCTACGCATCCCGCCGCAGAACGGTAAGAAGGAGTTTGACGGGAGGAGTGCGTCATAAAAGAAACATACACATATTCAGGGACGGACCCGAGCCTGACCGGGATGCTTTTAATAACTGCTTTTGATGTCAAAGACAAATCTCGCCTTGGATACTCTGCTGGGCCGTACGCTCTATATGTACTCTGCGCAGTAGTATTTTGAATGGAGTTCATTCGGAATATGGCGGGGCATGGGATGTGAACGGAGACTAGGATGGGTCCCATGGTCCCTGTCATGCCATCAGGGTCCCATTCCTGTCCGGACCTGACTGGACGAAGAGGAAGGGAAAAGACCTACAACAAGGAGAACGAGAGCGAGTGAGAGAGCGCTAAGTGCACGAACTGAGAAGAACCTTACAATACGAGCAATCCTCCAGAAAACAAACTAAAAGAATTACAGGGTTCGTTGGAGTTTGTAAGGAAGAGCACCCCCACCCTCCCCCCCAAAACCTCCATTCATTCATATGTTACTACGCTCTGTGGGCATCAAAAGGGAACTGTAGAGTGAATAGTGCAACAGAAACAGAACGGCCATTCATAAAGTATGCGTGGGTGTTTGTGTGGTGTGCGTGTCTACAAGATGGAAGCTGAAAGCAAATCGTTCCATTAAAAAGGAAATCCCTTGGCATAGGTAGTAGACTTTTTGTAAAGTGATCATCAATATCATCATTCATTCGATTGAGGGCAAAAGATGATCTTCGTGTTCAAGGGATATATCGTTTTCCTTTTGCCATTTTAGAACGAGGCGGTGGGAGGGACAGCCTACGTCTTGCTTCTCGTTCACATGCCACCCTATCGCCTTCTCCATAAAGAGTATGAAGTATGTTCAGCGCGGGTGAAAAGAAAATCCATCCACATCTCTAATTGGATTCAAATGTGGAGACTTTGCACAAATAGCTGAGTGTAGTAAAGGTTTTTGGTTTTAGGGGCCGGCTATCGAAAGGGTGAGGTAACGCTTAGGAGAGCAGGGGGGCCATCCAAACAAAATGCGATATGATAGTTATATAGAAGTTCTAGTACTACTACTGGGTGCTACTACACATACACGCGTTGCTGAGCTAGCAAGTAGTTGAAATGGTTGCAAGTTTTAAGGTAAGGTGAGTGTGTTCATGGGAGCTCGAAGCTGTTTTGATTATGTGGGACCTGTTTAATGGTGTGACACAGATAAGCACCTCACTGGCTAGATCAAATTATAATGATTTTTTAATCGTTCGATATATATTCAGGCTGACAAGCAGTGGACCGTGTATTCAGAAACAGTTAATCGAGCACACACTGACCTGTGAACTAAATATTCTCTTCCCTCTGCTGGAGTTGACAACGGAAGACATAGTTTAAGCAACAACAACACTACCCAATACTCGATAAGACTTTTCACCCTCTCTTCTTAAATTTTGTTCATGGAAGAGATTATTTGTTGTAAGGATTGTTGGGACTTGGGTCCATCCTTTGACCTTAGAGGGTTTTACATAGAATACTCTGCCTTAAGAAGTTGAGTAACCTGAGTTAACGTCTTCCCTACTGAACTTACCGTTTTAGGGAAGGAAGGAGGGCAACGGGCGAGTCAAAAGTAGTTAAAGAATCTCTTCTTCATCCAGGATAAGTATAAGGCCTGTCATCTCTGATACCACTGGCTGGGAAGAGATGGGGGCCACATTCATACATATCCACAGTGCATCTTATTTCTGGCTTCAACTTCGAGGTGCACTTTACTTTACTTACTTTAGCTTAGACTTCCTTTTCTCTCGAGTGAAGATGAAGAGCTTGAACTTCGGAAGAAAAGAACTTCAACGATACCGCGCAAGCGTATCAGGGTCACTTCCGAACCCAGCTCTCGGTGATGAACCCCGGGATTTCATCGCGTCCACAGAAGCCAAACCCTGCGTGCTGCCCAATTAACTCTGCTTCGGTCGCCCGGAACTCTCCCTTCGCTTGGCCACACAGAGAAAGAACTTCAATGAGCACATTCAGGTACTGTACAATACGGTACGCTTGTAGTCCACTTCTTGTGCTTCCTCTGCCCGAGAAATGGAGGACAGTCAGGTATCCGTCCGTCCGTCCGTCCGCCCGAGAAGAACATCCGGGAAGTGTGATGTTGGGGCACGTTCAGACAAGGTCACGGCCAACGAAGTGTAACGGGGATGACTGCTTTCTCTTTCACCTGACGATTGGCGGGTTTGGTCTCGTACCCACCATCTGCACCCACAACTCAGAAATTGTATTGAACTCATCAAAGTGGTGAAACTTTGTGAGTGATATTGCGAATACACCTTTCGTACATAATTAGTACACAGCCATGGCTTTGCTGTGCTACAGGAAAGCTATGAAGATGAAAACTCATATTTTCGATACAACTTTAACATTGGTAGAGCTTACTTCTCTTGCAAGCTTCAGATCTGGTTTGACGAGAAACATGGTTGTGCGCAATTGTGAATGTCTCGAGACTACATGTATACACGCTTGTTATCGGGTATGGTAATGTTTGAGAATAGACTACGGTACGTAGCGTACTTGCGCTCGACCAACCGCGTCATGTACCTTGCCGGGAGGAGATCAGAATAGGGGGTGATCATGGCGCATTCCGGTGAACATACCATGTCCGTCGGTCCCATGCGCGGAATTGAGCCGTTAGCGGACTGACCGTTGCACTGACCACCCATCGCCGGCGCTGACCAGCCGTAAGGGAGCCGGTGGCCGACGATACACGGTGGACCTTAGATTGCTGACCGTTGAACAGCCCGCGATTGCCCGATGGTGATGAGATGTGATGTGAAACTCGGCGGCCCTGCAAAGTACAGAGGCGGGGCGTTCCATATCCCAGGTCCCGATCATGGGCGAGATGGGCTGGCCGTGGATTCGTGACTACGTACCCATGGAGGAGGTCGTGCTGGGAATGTGTTTGCAGTATTTCTGATGTGAACGTAAAAACCCGTTATTTATCTCGGGGAGGATGATGATGGACGATGCGCACGGTAGAATGGCTACAAAGGTGGTCGGGAGTAAAAGGTTCCCGTCGAATGCACCGTCCGTAATGGAACGAATTGGCTCCTGCGAATTGTGGATCTACGGTGCGAACAGCTACATTAATTAAAGACATTCCTAATAGTTGCGTAGTTCGATAATTACGTCAACTGTGAAGAGCAACTGCGGATTATTTGGGACTGCCGGTTTCTACGCAGTGGACGATGGATACAATCCACTTTCCCCACCTTCAAGCCTGCAGTTCTCCAAAAAAGTTGAACTGATGTATGTTATGATGCATAAACATTAGAACATTACGACAGGTTGCGCTTGTCAAGTCATTCTTCATTAAGTATTGGAATTTGACGCTTGAGTATAGTTTTTAAGGTCAAACTATACTCAAACGTGACTTGACTTAACTTGATCCTATTCAATCTTTGTTGAAGTTTGAAGGGAATCATCTTACTTACCATTAGTCACGACAATACAAGTCCAACCGAGATTCGGATCCTCTTCATTTATGTTTCAGATTTTGACAGACTCTTACTTTAAGTAGCTTCTTTCTTGTTTTATCAAAGTCTTGCACAAAGTAGATCATGGCACTTACACTGTCCTGAAACGTTTTGGTTTTAGAGGTAAAATATGCTACGATCAAAATACGGATAAGAATATATCTTCGCCCTGTTGGGAGAAGTTCCACCCTTGGACAATTTACTCACGTGCTTGAAAGGTACAAAGTTTCACCAAGTCGCGGTTAGAGAGGGACTACAGTTATGATGTTGTGTGCACTTATCGAGCGTGGACATTTGGTATTGACTACGGTCGAAATCCAAGAACAACGCAACTGAAAAAGCAAAACATTCGTGCGAAACACTCGAAATTCCATTCATTCAACAAGCTGCTTTCTCGCATCGTGGACAGCCCCTCACGCATTACGGCGTTGCCGAATATCTGTCGACCGGTACGTTTCCACTTCCCGGGGTGGTATGACGGAAATTGAGTATTACTTTTGCAAACATAAGTCTTAATTAGTTCGATGAAGATTAAATCCAGTGAATTTACTTTTACATTATGAGATAAATTACTGATGCCTTCGCTTGTGCTTTGCGTTGGAATCCACAGTAACTAGACTTTGTTCATAATTACCTGTTTGGAGAAATATTCCCCGGCTGATTCTATAGCGCTGGCGACAACCATCGACGCGGTTGCCGGTTAAATTTGACCGTCGCGCGTCCGAATCTAAACGGCACATCATCGAAACTGGGAACGGACGTTGACAAGCCCGCTCCTCTCTGCTTTACTGCCGCCGTGTCCCATCCTCTGTACTGTCGATTACAACGGTAGCCGTCTGTATACATGAAGCCCGGAACCTCCAAGATGGAGTCAATTTGACTAATTTAGTGACGGGCAGGAGGGCTCGGCGTGATAGAGACGTATTTGAAGTTGACGGAGCAGTTGGACCATGCCGCTGCCCGGCAGAATCAGGGCCCACAGTGCCCGGGCTCCCGGGCCGCTATTTTGCACGCCGGCGTCACAGTCCTAGCGTCAGAGTGACACCTCCATTTCGACGTGGCCACTTATTTGCCCCCGTTGCCAGTCTGGGATCTTGCTGGACATCTCTGATACAGCCACCTGGGCTCGCCCGGGAATCACTAGATCCTCGCCGTGCTCCCCGAAGCTGCCCGCCGGGAGCTGATTCTGCCCGCTTCTTCTCCTTCTCCTCCAATCGACGTCAAACTTTAATCCCTCACAGAATGAGCGGGTAAGTAAAGGAATTTTCTTACTAGGTAATGGCTGGATAAGGAGATAAGAAAGGGATCTCGGGTTGGTCTCTACAGATAAGGGTTGCCCCAGCCCGGGTTGTGGTAAGCTGCGACAACGAAAGGAAGAGCACATGGAGGATCTGCGCTATCGCCGCGTGCATCGGGGGACGAGTTCCGACCTCCGCGTGGGCGACATCCTCGATGGCCTGCACCCTGGCTGGCCGAGTTCAAACTCGGTTACGGGAGTTCTTTCCGTCCGTAGAGTGACCCACCGACGAAAGGATATGATACAATTGAAGTTGCAACAGTGTAAGAGAGAACACGTGGCATGTAATCGGGTACTGTGTACCGGAGAGAGGGCGGCCTGATTGGGGAGCCTGTGCGCGTTCATTTCTTCGCCTGCTCCTGCGCTCGTGCGGTAGCCCCCATCTGATTATCCAGTGCTCAGTCCGTCCACATCGCCATCCAGTCAGTCGGTTATTCTGTCATTCCCTTGTCGGCAATGGACGGGATTCTTGAAGCTAGTGGCAACTAAACTGGGACTGTGCCTGGAGCTGACGATTTGTCATTCTTTCTCCGTCAATTGTCCTGCTTTTTCTTTCCCCTCTTGCTTCTTCTTCTTGTGCCGGGATTGAGTTGGTTCTCCACATCCATCAGTGGGGGAGGCGGTCAAGGCACCAAGGACAACATTACATCCATCGTTGTCGTGGTGCGGAGGATTTTGTTTCGTTGCGCGAATTGAATAAGGATCAGTAGTTGTTGTGACAGAAGACGAAGAAGGGGTAGTTGTCGTCGTCGTCGTCGTTTCAGTTCATCATCATCATCGAGTGAAGAGACGAGGAGAAGACGAAGAAGAATAGAGAGCAGTAGTAGCAGCTCTCCGCTGCTGTTGTGCGCGGGAGAGGGAAGACGACGAGGAAGATGGGGGGTCCCACAACACACCACCACCACAGCAGAAGCTGCTCGTTTAGCACTGTTGGATTGCAAGGAGCGATGATGGAGAAGAAGAGAACAGAGCGCACAAGGATTGTGGAGCTATAGAACGAAGGGAAGCTCAAAGTCGAGAAAAGTAGTCGTAGTGAAAGGAAAGAGAAGTTTTTGGGTGGGGAGAGAGAAAAGGAGAGGAGGAGGTCTATGGGGTCAGGAGGAGGAGGGCAGGAGGAGGAGGAAGGTCGAGAAGTGGGGCCTACGGGATGTCTCCAATGGGCGCTGGGAAAGGCTTATATCCGAAGCCCGCCCTTTTGCCGTATATTGCCCCGCCTCGCTGCTCCCGCGTCTGCTTTTCTCCCCCCTCGCGTTTTGCGGTTGCGTGCTGCTATGGAAGTGGAGTAATTTGCTGTTGCCCCGACCCCACCGGGGCGTTCTCGAGTGAGGCAGGCGACCGCCTTCCTCTTCCGCTCTCCTCTGCCTCCCTGCGTGAGGCTCACGACACAGGAGCGGAGCGGAGCCTCGCTCTGTGTTCTCTTTGCTTCCCTTTTCCCTCTTCTCTGCTGCTAGCATAGCATAGCAGCAGCAGCAGCAACCCCTCCTTTCTGCCATCTCCTCCCTTTCCTTCCTTCCTTCCTTCATACTATCGTTCTTAAGCATTTACCGTTCAGCTTCCGATCTTTTGATTTCCCAGTCGGACCGTTGTATGCGAGCGAGAGAAAGGGAGATGTTGAAGAAGAAGGCCCATGGTTCACGGGGGGTTTAGTTGCAGATGATGCACATTGAGAAGCAGATTGACAACAAGTTGTCTCAGGAGGTCGACCAAGAAGCTGCCCGAGAGGGCAAGCTGGCGGATTATGTGCGGAGTATGATCGCGCACACTAAGCAGCAGTGGCAATCTGAGTGGGGTGGTGGATGAGGACTAGTAGTATTAGGAATAGAAGTTAGTAGGCGAGTTACTCGTACTCACGCACTCTTCGATATCTTCTTCGTTCTTTCGTCCCATTTGGAAGATTTGATTACTCTTCCCGGACCTGTGTTCCTTTGCGACGACACAGTACTTTTACTGTGATTTCTTCTACTACGATAATAGTAGCCATGGAGCGCTCGGGACTATCTGTGGGGACACAGGAAGGGGGGTGAGGGAGAGAGTGGAATGGGAAGAAGCAGGGGGGTGACGGGCAGCGTGCGATGAACCACTGGATAGCTGATGGGTGTGTGTGCCCCCTTGCCTGGCTGCCTGCGCATGCCCGCGCCCTTCCTGTCTTCTTCTCTTCTTCATCTCTTGCACTCAAAGCCAGCACTGATTTCGGCAAGTATCATCACCTCCCAATCTACAGTATTTGTTGTTGTAATAGTGGTCTATCAGCAGCAACAGCAGGACCATCGACAAGCGTCGAGCAAGCACGTAGGTTTTAGTCATTTGACGGTTTTTCGTGTAAGGTTATGTCGATCCACTTTAGTCTTAGACCGAGCGAAGTCTTCAAGCTCAAGCAAGCAGCAGCGACTCACAATAGATAGGTCCAGTAGGTACATGGATTCAGGAGGGCATGGCCACTCAAAATCCGACTCGCAGAGGGACTCGGGGGGTGGCGCAGGAGGTAGCTCTGATACAAGTCCTCATGGCATGCAATCGCAATTGGTGTCTTACCAACAGCAAGCTGAGGCACGGGGTTTAGTTTATGGTCCTTCCCGTGGCGTTTTAGATCAACAACAGCAACAGGGTTCTCATCTCAATGCAGGGGCGATTGCACAAGCTATGGCAGCCATGGGGGGTGCAGGAATAGGAGGACCCGGTCACGGGCCCTCCCAAGTTGATCCGTCTCTAGGGATGGGGGGAATGGGACAAGAATATGGAGAACAGCAAATGAGCAACTTACAAATGCAGCGCGGTGGCGGAAGTGGTGGTGGAAGTGGGGGAGCTAGTGGCAGCGGAGGCCAGCAGCAGCAGCAACAACAACAACAACAACAACAACAGCAGCAGCAGCAGCAGGAGGCACAGCAGGGAGCTATGGTCCCCAGTGGCGGCCAAGAGATACAGCAACAGCCACCTAAAAAGGCACCTCCTAAACGATCATCTACGAAAGATAGGCACACAAAGGTCGACGGAAGAGGCAGAAGAATTCGTATGCCTGCTTCCTGCGCGGCGCGGATATTTCAACTCACCCGAGAATTGGGTCACAAGTCAGACGGAGAAACCATTGAATGGTTGCTGCAGCAGGCAGAACCTGCTATCATAGCAGCCACCGGGACCGGAACAGTGCCGGCTCTAGCATCTTCCCTCGGAGGACCCCTTCGAAGCTCGTCAGGCTTGGCTGCTGGAGCAGCCGGGGTACGTCCTGGCGCTCTCCACGGGTCCATGGGTTTAGCCGGTTTAGTTCCATCTCAAGCAGATCTGGAGAGTGCCCGGATGCAGGAAGCACGTGCCGCCAGTCAGAGAGAGTGGGATGCAGGAGCTGAGCAGGAGAGAGTCATGCAGGCGAGTCGGGCCCTCGAGGAAAGTCGTCGGCTCAGTATGGGCCATGGCGGTCATGGAGGACATGGAGAAATGTCACACGACGTGATGGCTGGGTTCCAGCACGAAGGACTCGTCGGTGAAGAGGGAATGGGCGTAGGTGACTCAGCTGATAGCAAAGGAGGTCTCAGGAAACGCGCGAGACCTGGGTCTAGCAGTGGACCTCTTGCAAGGTTTAAGGAGGATCCAGAGCCCGTCCGGCCTGTTAGAGCGACCGCTGCGAGGCAAGGAATGCAGCAGGGTCCTGGTGGCTCTAATTTGATGTCCGCAATGTGGGCAGTGGGACCTGCAGTCGCTGGAGTTTCGAGTAGCGGAGGAATGCCAGGGACGATCTGGATGCTCCCGGTCAGTGGTTCTTCCACCCCCGGAGTGATGGCAGGTCCTGGGAATGAGCAGATATGGACTTTCCCATCGGCAGGTCAGGCTGGCACAATGTACAGGATGGCAGCCCCTGCGGGGACATCTATTCAGCTAGGTCCATCTGGTGGTGGTGGAAATCAACCATCCTCTAGCAACCCCATGATGCCCGTGCTGTCCAGTGGTGGTGTTACGCTCATGCCCCGCATCAACCTCTCAGGAGGAATGGGATTAGAGTTACAGGGAGGTCACTTAGGTGGTCACATGCCACTGGGATCAATGCTTCTCCAGCAGGGCTCTCAAAATCTACCGGGAACTGGACTTGGTCTAGGGGGTGAAGGCAGCCACCTGGGTATGCTGGCCGCCCTGAACGCGTACAGCCAACGTAACGTGAATCCGGAGCAGCAGCATCACTCGATGGGAGGGTCCGGCCATCAGCAAGGAGATAGCGGAGATGATCCTACTAGCTCCCAGTAAAAATGAGTTGCATGCGAGAAGAAGAGGCCATAGATCTCGGTTGATTTGATTGGTTAAAAGTTAAGAGTGGATATTATGAATGCTAAGCTGCCAAGCCAAGCCAACTCGAGCTGGAGGATGTCCAGCGATCCGCGGGTCGACAATCACTTCCCTCTACATCTTGAGCAGGAAACAACATCATGAGCTCGAGGCTTCCGAGTCGACCAGGAATGTAATCTGCCTCACGTTTCACATCTCAAGCTGCGGCGATGAAGAAGGCGGCTCTTCGCGCACATTGACTTTCTCAATATAAGCGAGAAATTGTATCTAACACTAACTAGGCAAAGGTTTTTGCCAATACACCCAAAATCTTGACACTTTTTACACGAGCTCCCACCGACAGTCTTCCACTGCGGCGCATCCAGTCTAAATTGCACTACGAGATCCATGTGTGCTGGAGCAAACAAGCTGAAGAAGCTTTTTCGGGGTTTCATGTGGGCAGAAGTCTGGCTTCCAACCACCCATTTCATGAGAGATTCAGTGACCAAAGAGAGAGTGCAATAGAGAAGTAGAGAGGACGAGAGGCACGGCGGGCAAATGTCTCCCCACCATCATACACACGACCATTCTTTGAATAGCCTTCAAGACGTGGAATAAGCGGCTGCATTGTCCTCTTCTGAGAGTTTACTCCTTTCCAATGTGATTACGGCAGGTGCGCACAGCCCTCTTATGGGTTTCCGCCAGAGGCCTGGTTTTTTTAGCCCTGTGATTCTTCCTTGTATTGTAGGTGCTTCAATTCTTGTGCTAGCTTTCGCCATCCCCGACTTTTTTTCCCTTTCGCCTCTCCTCCCTGTCGCACCTCACCTCACTCCCAACATCCTTCTACTTGGCCAAGCTTCTTTAAATTAATTAAATTCATTGGCCCAAAGGGTCGAAAGGTTACTCAACTATAGGAAATGTGCTATCGTAGAAGTCATTCATTTATTGGCTCAGGTGAGGCCAACCCTTGCAGTCATTGTCTTAATAACATTTGACCTTCTGGCTTTTCACCGCACAGCCATATGGCCACCATGTGATCAGCAAATCACTCTTATCTGATACGCATGCGCACTCTCTTTATATATCTCTGGCCACACGCTTGATGCATTCGAATGATTGGTTTCCCTCTCGGTTCAGAGTTTCCGGGTTACCTCCCGAGTAGTAAGAAAGGAATACTACGTGTGTCGAAAAGGAGATTTTAGATATTGCTACCTAGACTGTCAGTCAAGCTGCTGGTTACATCAGCCAATGGAGACATTGTGGCTTCTTGGCCCGAAGCGAGAGCCAGGAGAGGTGTAAATTATTTGTTTTCGAGGATCGTGCTTGTTTTGAACAGGCTACTGTTTGAGCTAATTTCTTTCCCGACTTTCTCATATCTTTTGATTCTGTGGTTGACTCTACTTCACTGCCTTCTATCACGAATCTCCCGCCCTTGTCAGTCTGTGAATGCTACAAAATCGTACTGGGCTTCATCTCGATTGTGCGTTCACTTCATAATTTCATTACTATCTCTACATTTTCCGTCGTGTTTCGACTTCTGAGTGCACCTGCTGCGCTTTGTACAGGAGAGGGCCAAATCTTGTTGATATGCACCAATGCCACCATTCTCCAGGAGCAAAGATGAATCTCTGCACCGGATGACAATTCTTGGGCCACCGTTCCACCAAAGTGGGCATCGTACATACGCATTCGATTTGACTTCGATAGCTGACGCGAAGCAATAAAATCCCTCTCTAGTGGACCGAATCCTGTACTAGGAACGTTTGCAATGGGGTCAATTGTTTGGTTTAGTATCTATCAGACACGACATAAGGGAAGTCGCTGGTAAACAACTAGACATCATGCACATGCAAAGTCTGCTGAGCAAGGATATTCTTACTTTCAAGTTTCATGGATTAGAGAGAATTTATCAGATTACATGATGCAGCGTGCATTCTTGTGACCACTTCCTCATCAAGCATCGCACGCATGAAGAATAAAGTCAGCTTCTTATCTTACACAACGTATCGAATCACTGTCGAAGGGTATCGATTTAATGGTCGCGGGGTGTCTACAAGGATATAACTGATGCGCAAAGAGCGAACAATTCAATCGTACCGGCGATGATAAAACACAAAATGCAACCCGCACGAACGTTGATCGATTTCACGCGATGGCTCCTCTCGAACTCAAATCACTGCACTAGTTCCGGAGGTACCGTGACTCTCGCTGAGGTGGGGATGTCAGGAAAAGAAAAACCGTACTTTGATGCCAAAACAGGAGTGGGGCCTGGATGTTTAGGCGTGATTACGTATGTGCAAGATCTACACTGGATTCTCTCACGGGAGAAGAAACGTATTCTCTCGGAGTAACTTTCACGTTTCTCGAACATTTCAGAGAGAGGTTCTATCTATCCTAGAGCAGCGGGAGGGAGATACACTAAAAATGCCTCCTATAAACGGCTGGAGTATACTGCATGACATTCTCAAACGCGTTAGTGTCACAATTATGAGGTGGTACAAATTTAAGCCTCAGTGCCACCTCAATGAAGTTTTGATTGTCGCGCATAATAAATGATATGTTGTAAGTGGTGGGTCAAGATCCGTGTTGGTGATGGGTGCAGTAAATGCCCTTATTCTAAACTCTCGCTCTGCATTGTAGTACCTGGAACGGACGAATACTCATTAGAGCCCGGAGTCCTGGGCTCTGAAGCATCAAATCTTTCCATCAAAGTCTCTGACGAAGTTAGTTCTCTTCCAACGCGCAATAGTTGTCGACTTGATTAGCACCACCTTCATTTGGGTGCGACTCACGATTTGCCGAAATTAATTTTATATTCAAAATTCTTACGTACTTATTCTGCACAAGTGTCCACCCTCTTACAAGTGTTTCACTTTCTACTTTCGATTGCCGATTATGCTTCCGCTTAGTGTCGATCATAACTGTGAGTTCTCAAGCTGGTTGCTGCATGTCCCTTGTCTGTGTTGAGCGAGGTCCGAAAAGAGGAGAGCGAGTGTTGATGAGATGTTTGCCACGTCTTCTATCTGAATAGGAGGAGATGACCACCTACAGAGCTACGTTCATCATCCACGGTTCCTTCCATCGATCTGTTTGTGTTGTATAAGAAGAGCTGCTGATGAGATAGATTACATGTCCCCAATCGAATTCAGACGAGTTCCGATTGGTGACCACCACAATCGCACCCTGGGGACGGAAAGTAGACAGGAGAGGACAAACTACGGAAGCGGAGGAGGGCAATGGAGAACTTTTAATTAGTTGTAGAACCTAACCAGTATTAAGGGATGGTTTGCAGTGGGACGGCGGCAGATGCAGCAGCAGGCGTGTGACCGAGTGAGGAGACTGCACTGCACTGCGCTTCGCGCATGCAGGAGGCCTGTCGACTGCGATAGGAGGAGTCGAACTTCTTGATGCCCATCAGATAGAAAGAACAAAAGGAGAATGAGAAGGGCCTTCCTCCACTCCGCGAGGAAAGGAAGTGAAAGGAGACGACGACGAAGCGGACATCGAATGGGATCGTTTCGGTTCCTAACCGATAGCATCCTACGCTTTCCTACACTGCAGCATCGACCCCTCCTACTCATGAATACGTCAGTAACTACTGCACAAGTCGTCTACTCTACGAGTCTACAGCCCGCCCCAAGCAGTAGGGTTTCTATTGACCTCCTTCCCCATCTCCTGCCTGGGTCTCCGGTCAAACTAAACAAACAAACAACAATCAGCTGCTTCATGCTGCTGCTCCAGAGAATCTACGATTTCGAAACCGACGAACGAACCGAAGAGACTAAACGACTAGAGACAGCCGGCTCCGTCTCGTCTGTTGTGGAATGGAGGGAAGGAGATCAACTAAGAGAAGCGAACGGAGAAGGAAGCGGCGCTTTCTCCCAGGTCATCATCGCCCTCATTTGATGGAAGCGAATTTACAATACTCAATTTCCTCCCCATTGATACAATTCAAATTCTACAGGTCACCGGTATCCAACCTGGTTAATGGGCTGGTGATTTATTCAATTCTGATTCCCGTCAAGCAGAAAGGAAGAGAACGAAGAAGAAGTAGTAGAAGAAGCAGCAGCAGCAGATTGGGCCCGCCCTTCCTTCCTTTCCTCCGCCTTTATCTCTTCTTCTTCTCCTACCCGTTGTTGCTGTTGCAGCAGCTGCTGCTTCTGCAGGCCATGTAAAGGGGAAGCGCTCTGCCCGTGGAAAGTGGAAGTGTAGATAACGCTGGCCACGTCACAAATGCTATCGTCTTGAACGCATGAGTGCTGCCTCATGCCCACATGGGCATCACTGTAGTCGGGAGCCCGGGGGGGAATTCACAATGCCCATTCCCATCCCCCCAAGTCAGTCATGTGGGTCCATCCATCCATCCATCGATCAATCCCATCTTATCTCATGGCATCCCATCGCTGCAGCTAAGATAAGGCATCACGTACGCGTGGGCACTGCTTAAGGAGAAGGGAGGGAATCCCCTATGGAACTCATTTTCCCCATTTTTATATCCTTTTCCTCCTCCACAAGAATATCGATTGCTTGACAACTCGCCGACAACAATCGCCCGACTCCCGCGCCGACACTACTTGGCCAATCAGGTCTTTCTCTACATACGATCGTTCGTATGCGACCTACTACGACAGGAGTCGCTGCTCCTGCAGCCTTCCGTTCAGTTTCTGACTGCTCTACTATTCCTCCGACGAAACTCGTAACGTACGTCAGACAGTCCGTCAGGATCAGATCGAAACACCCCCCTCGCCTCGCCTTGCCTTTTCACCTGTGGTCAGGCTAGAACCGGTGCCTTGGGTTTTGGGAAACCAACTCTTCTTAGTCGGGGCGGTCATAAAACAATCCACCTTTACAACTGTGCACCACACAGTTTTTATCCTGTTACCTCCCTAAATATTAACCCTTTACAACTGTGTGTGCTCACAGGTGCTGCTTGTGACCCCTCTATGTATTACTCTCGACCTACTAGCATTTATAAACCTTTACAACTGTGCGCTTTTCCCCTTTACCTTCCAGATTCCCTCACCCATACATAAATGCCCCTCTCTTATATGTTGGCCTCCCTCCGGCTCTCCACCTTTGGTCTGCTAACCCGGGTGTTTGAACCCAATATCCATCCTGGTTGTGATGGTTACGTCAAACCTCACCGGTTATGTCCATACGCTGTTGTCCTGCCTTCATTATTTCAAATTCAGTCCAAGAAATTTCACAAAAGTAAATCATGTTTAATCACTTGTCGATCTCCAAATCCTCCACATTCGTTCTCATCGATTTGTCAAGTTCATTTTATAGACGTGGAAGGTACCCACCCCCAAATGAATGGTCTATAGTGGGAAAGATAAATTTCTATCAAATGGAGGTTAGATGGTGGTGGAATCAACCAGAAAAATCATTGAAATTCTCAAACTTGGTACTTGCCATGACTTTTGGGCTCAAAATCAGGAACCAGTCATTACCAGTTGAGAAGTACTAACAAAACCCTAAGGGACATTCTGGTTATAGAGTACTTCTTTAAATAAAATGAATAAGTAAGTAACAGGATTGTGCACCTCTAAACTCGTGATTATGGTGTAATTGAAATAGGTTAACAAGTCTGCTTATCTTATTGCTACGTTAGATGGCAATTAAAGAGAACCACCGACACCTGTGATTCATTCTACGTGTTAAGTTAGAGCCCTCCATAAAAGAAGCGTCACTGGTGTCATAACCCAGCATCCTAGATTGATTATCTGCATGCAGATAGAATTACGAAATATAGCAAAAGTGCTGCAGCAGCTAACAATATGCTCTTCGATTCTCCACTGTAGTTGGGCTCTCCCTTGGTAATGGAGTGTGTCTATGGTGGCTCCGAATTATGTGGAAGCAGGCAAGGGCGATGATGCTGTCCTCTCCTGACTCTACAGATTGGTAAAGAAAAGATCCTGCTGGCGATATGGATTGGCGGCACAGGCAGTGCTGAGCTCAGTGCTCTCTTTCCCGTGTGTCTCTGTTCAGCTGCAGCAGCAGCGGCGGCCCAAAATGGTCCCTTTGAAGCTTTTTCATGTTGGGGGCTTTCTCTTATGCAGAGCTTGCCTTTTCTCTTGCCACATGATATCACGGTATTTTATATTCTACACTTCTGCTGCTTCCCTCTCGCTCGTCTTCCTACTTCCATTCATGGTTGGAGAGGATTAGAATACATAACCCTCTGGTTATACGCACTTGCCGAAGTAAATCACAAGCACACAAGGCAATTGGAACACTTGCAAGATCCGCTAACCACCATGAGCAGCAGCAGTAGTAATATCAGATCAAACTATCAGTAACTACTCCTTGGCCGCTCACGAAAGAATTGTCGATGAATTTGTCTACGGAGATCTCACTTCTGGTTAAGTAACGCAGTCGGCCAGCAAGCTTTTGGAGCTTCTGCTGTGGTGCCTGTGATGCCTGGACAGCAAAAGATGTTACAGTCGCGGGGAGGCGAGGGTGTCAGCCTCTGTCCTGTCTTTTGCTCGCATCCGGATTTTTACAGTTCTCAGATTTTGGGTGAAGGGCCAACGCATCTCTTGTCGAGAGATGAGTAAGAAACAGCAGTCGGGAAGAACTGTCCCTCTGTCTGCGCGTCGTGCCATCTGCTGCTGCTGCAATGTACCGTACTCTTCCTTTGATCAAGGCCGAGCCCAATTACTTACTTTATCTATAAAAGAATGGATACTTCGGTTGGAAACTGTTCTGATAATACTGTACTGGGGAGCAATACCCAAAGGCAATATTGATCTGAAGCTCCAAGGCTGGAATCCGGAGAAACCCATCATCAATCTCAATCATCAACTGTTCCTTACTACAGTACAGTAGAGCGACTTCTTCAAACTCTTGTCGTCTCTAGGTGATTGCATCTCATGAAACAGTAGAAGTGTAGACTTTGCACCCTCAAACTGTGTACACTCTTTGCCGTAATTAGTGTGGACCACACTTTGAGTTCGGTGATATCTGGAGTTGTTTCCTCTAGTTAGTGTGGACCACACTAATACACACTAATTAATTAAGAATCCACACTAATAATGAGTTTTTTTAAGGCGAACTTTACTAGCGTATATTTTAAATTTCACATCAAATACAAACATGAAATAAGAATCTTAGTTAGGGTAACATACCCCATGGGAAGACCAAAGTTGTGAATTTAAAGTTTACTTAACCTAAGCTTGAAAGCCTGAGGTAGAGGTGATAAATATTCTCTAGATTGAAATTAATATATCATACAGAAATTCCAAATATTTTCCCATATTTTTATATCATTCTGTGAATCTTCTAGTAGTTTTGGTATAAAAGGGGAAATTGAAACTATATTTCATGCCTTAATTTGTCTTCAAACGTAAGGTTTCTCTAGACCTCTATTCATATGGACCACTTTACTAATTAAATACGAACACTAATGAGAGCACCACACTAATTACGAAAGAGAGTGAGCAACAATAGCAGTGGTCCTTTTAGCTAATCTGCTATGGGGAATCCGGTATTCAGGACTTCGAATTCTGGGTTCGTGCGAATATTACACGTCTTTCATATTTGCTTTGCTAATAGATGGATGAGAGACACCCAAACAAGTTGAAGTCGATTAACCATTCTCGTTTACGCGGAGAATGAGTTCCCATTGGAACAGACTTGATTGTCTCTGTCTATTTTTGCACCCTCACTGACGTGCATTGTCCATGGGGTAGGCTCCTCCTTCCCATCCTTGGACGAATCTACTGCATCTTGCAGCTCTTGGACGATTCTTCTCATGTGCAGTAGAGTTGAGTTAGGTGTGAACACGCTTTGTGCATCTCGCAGCAGTCATGACAAAGCAGAATTTGGTGCGCTTCCCTCCTTCCCCTCGGCACCCTGGATTGTGTAAATCTCTGATCTGTTAGGGTAGTAGTACGCAGGGTTTCGTCTTTCTACGGCTGTGTATGGAAGGAAGGCAGCAGGAGTCAGTTTGGGGTTCGATTGAATACGATTCCAATGTGAGCTTTATTGACATTAGGAACACCAAGGTGGGAAAAACGTACGTACATGGATAGATAGAGATGATCATTAGACCTCATTCATACCGTAGTTAGCCCGAGTGAGTGATGTGAGGGTGGTTTGATAAAATGAGGATGACTTGCTATAAATGAAGCAACGCGCACGTAAGACGCAGCAGCAACAGTGCAGTGCATTCATGAAAAGCCGGCGACTCCGCCGCTATAATTTCTATCTCTAGTGCCATAGCCTACTGCTACTTGCACTTCATCGTTGTTCCTGTTGTTGTATGTGTTCACAGAATTGAATTGATGCTCGGATAGTATCTTGAGGATTGGGGTTCCAGAAGAGGACATAATGGCAGTTGGGGACTGCCAGTAGTCAGAATCAAACTGCACTAACGACTGCATTTGGCACGTGTATTCTGACTGATATAAAAATCTCTATGTACAAACTATGAGTCCGACGAAAAGGGAGAGCCATCAAAAAGGAGAGGTAGAAAGGAAAAGCATGCAACAAAAGATCATTACATCAGTCTGATTATAGAGATTTTGGGTAAAATTTCAGATTGTGCGTTCGTTTAAGGGAGGGAGGGTGATATGCATGACATTCGGTTTGTGAGAACGATGGATAAAAAGAGCCCTGACGAATGGTTTAGACACGTTTCTGATGGAGTTTTTAAGGTAGAGGAGAAGGAAGGAAAGTATGCGGAGTAAGCGAAACAAAATTAGTCTTCTGACTTCTAGATATTAAGACGCCTGCAACTGAATTATAAGAGAGAGAAGAAGAAGGAGAAGTAGAAGAATGAGACGCATTATGTCAATCAAATAAACTTCTGACTGGCATTCATGTCACTGGAATGGGCATCACCCTATCGTGATGAAAGTTAAGTTTGAGAAATAAAGTTTGTGAATTAATGCCTTAATGTTGGTCTTCAGCAAAGGAACACAACGAAGTTGATCATGGGCACAAACAAGCAGCGTACTGTACAAGGTGGGAATGTCCCAGGAAAATGGCTGGTTGTGATGAAATTGGTCCGGGTAACTAGGGCAACTCCGGATTTCCTGAATCGTACTCATGCTGACGGGTGCTTGAGAGGACGTGATGGAATCAGAGTTCCAATTTCCTTCGCCAGTTCACTGCTTTCATGATTTGAATTGAAGTGTGGACTGTGGATTGCTGGCTCCACCTTTTATGACGGCGCTGGAGCATTACCATAGGAGTATTATTACTGGTAGTTTTTTCTCTGAATTCTAGAGCCTTTTGAGCTTATCTACATCTGAGAAGGACATGAGGAGAGCAGAGCAGAGCAGAGCTGAGCTCCTACTCATACAACTGTAGCCCTTCACTCTCCTCCCGCACTGCTTTACTTTCCCACATGACGAGCGCTCCGAGTCAGTAGGCTACCGTAGTACTGACGGTCACAGAGCAGATTTGTCGCTGCGCGTTCTCTCATGGTAAGTTGGTACACGACTTCTCCCTCGTACTTTAATTACAGATAGAAAGAAAGGAAGGTTCAAGAGGAAAAGAATTACCAACACCACAGGAGTACTATTACTGCTACTATCCAACTACTGTGATACTGTACACTCCTTCGTGGACTCAATCTCAGACATACAACAGACAGGCAGAGTGAAAGACACAGAGAGACAGAGATCAACGTGTTATGGGTCCGAGAGTCCCAAAAGTAACGTCTGCATCAATCTGCGTTCAGTTCGAGCTTTGTGTGGGTGCGTTTGAGTGGATGGTGGTAGAAAGCGGATCTAGTTTTTCTCCTGTCATGAGATGCACCTTTTCCCCTTCGGACTTGTGGAAAGTGGGAGTCAGAGTTTCAAATTTGAGGAGAAGATAAGTTCAAGGGGTCTACCGTTGAGTGAGTAGTGAGGATCCCAGACAAAAGATAAGAGTAGAGAGGAATCTACATCCTGCAGCCAGCCTACATATGCATACCTTCTTTTCTATGTTCGGTACTTGCGGTTCTTAAAGTCCGTGATCAAATCTCCCCTTCCTTTGGTGTTCACTAAGGATCGCACGGGCTGGGCTGCAGCATAACCAGGAAGATAGCCTCGCACAAAGTTTTGTGGCAGTAACGGCCTCTGCACCACAACGTCTGGACAGTAATTACCTTCACACTCTCCGTCTACAACCCTCTTTCTCTCTCTGTGCTTCCATCGACTTTGCAGCTTTTACTTTCTCGATATCGAGAAACCATTTGGACCATTCATGTGCGGGCATATGACTTAGGTCTCTTGTGCTCTGAAACTCCGAAGCTTCTAGCTTTATTGGAGACCCGTGCGTGCAACAAGAAACTAAAGGTTCTGCTTCTGGCTGGTCCCCTCCATTTCTCTCCGGCCCACGCAGCTTCTATTGCAGCTTTTTGAAGCCGTTTGCTTTCATGCGGCAGTACCAACACCCAAACACACGTACTTATTTTCAGTGAGTAATTCATGTTCGTAATGGGTAATAGGAATGCGTAAGAAATCAGCCATTCATAGATCGGTAACCCTGCTCCTCAGCAATCAGTCAAGCATGCCTGCAGCATATGCTCTTGTCCTATGCGGGCGGAATCCACGGTGCACCATCAGTGAATAAGAGATCTGTTGGACGGGAAAGGAAATTTGAGGAGCGCACTCACAAAGCAAGGGATGCAAAAGTTAAGATAGGCTGAAAGAACCACGAAAGGTTTGCCACCTAAAAGACGACAGAGATCTGAAGGATATCCAATCATCTAAGTGAGGGCGGGAGGGCGAGACGGCACCTCCAGAATGGAGAGAAATAAATCATTCCAAGAGTACAAGAGAATATTGTGGAGACTCATCAGACACGATCAAATCACACTACCAGATGGAACTGTGACGACAAGCAACTATGCTTGTCCTAATTAATATCTCAAACATCAGGTCCAATAGTTCTTCGTACATGGTACTGCCGACTACTACGCAGATCTGGGTTCTGAGCGAATCCCTGCATCACCTTGATCAACTGGTAAATTCTGTTAAGAATCCATCATTTCTATTATCCGACTTAGTCCTTTGTCTACTCTCCACATAGGGGTTTCAATTCAACGTGAACCAAGTAGTTCTGATAAAGTTGGCTCAACCCGCTGAAATCCAATCAGACATCTCAGGCAGGTCCACTATCTCCAGATGTCATACGATTCGCGTCTGCTGTCTAATGGCAGCGACTGGATTGGGTCCCGTCTCCCCCGATATATAATTTGGAGCCCACTTTGAGGAAATTCTGCAGTACGCCCCACAAGAACTCGAGTTTTCAAAACTTAAGCTGCTATTGCCCCCAATTCCAGTTGCAGGGTACAATTTGTTTGGTCAGCTGTGGGTCCACTAAATTGAATGGGACCTGCACAAGATCAGGCTCTTTGTCAATATCCCCCAACACAAAAAGAGCAGTTTTATAAAGAACGTTTCATGCATGAAATTTTTCTTTGGTCGAAAACGCATCTCGGGAGGGTTGGAAAAGAACCTGGACTGCGGTAGCTGTCTTCCAATGCCCACTTATCACGGACAGAAGCAAAGTTCAGGAACGGTGTTCCTGAAACAGGACAAAATAAATAGCAATAAGCGATTCTTCTTATCCCTCTAATGTTCTTGTCAGGAGATGTCAGCATCTGCTCATTCACCTGCTGTAGGTATCCCTTACCTTGAGATACCACCTTATAGTAGATCAAACTTAGCTGTGCTCACAATAACAAAAAAAACTACTTCATTTAGATACTGGGGCTCGGACGTAGAGGTACGCTTAAATTGACTCGTTATTATTACCCTACATAGATTTGAGATCCACAAGTTTCCTGTAAATACCGAAAATAATCCCAGCCAAGAATGAAACAGTGCATCGCCAAATGGACCAGAAAATCTCTTACCATCAAGCTCTACCATGGCCTTCTTGATGACCGGTTTGTTCTTTCCTGCAGTCAATATCAGATGAGAAGATGTGTAACATTTACAGGATCGCCTCATATAATTATAAATCTTGAAGAAAATTGCCTTCGTTGCCACAACAAACTTGGATAGATGAGGATCTGATGAAGCACAAACGTATATCCTGGAATGTAACGTTACGAGCATGCACAGACTCAAACAGTTCCGCACTCGCAAGTTGGCTCTAATCAGCTCTGGATTAACAAGGTCATTCCTACTACAGCTGATACTGCCCTCTCAAAGTAGATTCACAGAAGAACCTCGCTTGAGAAATTCCATAACCCGCCATTCGTCAGCTCTGAGTGGAGCAACCTACCCTTTCTTCGCTCAACGTCCATCAGCTCTGTCAGTGCAGTACCACCAACTGTCCATTCTGTGGATGGTGCGGTCAAGTTACCCACCTGAAATCCGCGACAAGAAAACATATATTGGAGACAGATTGCTTCACAAAGACTGCGCTTTACATTATGGGCTTATCTAAGGCCCGGGGCTAACTTGGCTAAACAGATCTCCAATGTTCTTTTGAATTCAAAACATGCTGTCCCAACTTTTTGTTTGTACTCCTTAAACAAAGCTTTGATTACCTGAATTCTTGACCAAATTTACAACTTATGCTTATATGTCTATTACTATGAACACCTTTTACTACAATTGAAATGTGGAAAACACAATCAAAAGTTTAGAGGCATACCGAGGCAATAAGACCAGAATGACCGGATTGCAGAAGTGCACCCGCAGCAAATCCAAGAGCATAACAGTAAGTTGCATCGAAATTCGTAGGCATACCACAACGCCCTTCATACCTGCACAAGTAAACGTCATACAATGCTGGAATGGTAAAAGCTGCCAAACTGTCACGATAGGAGTGGTGGATACAGACCAATAGGACGAGTCCGGACAACCATAAATTGATAGCCATTTCCTTAGAAAAGCCTGTTCAATTAATGATATTCTACCATGACATCAAGGGATCAAAGGATTCCTACTTACTAACAATCGAGCAGGGCAAAATGTTATCTAGGCCTTTGGAAGTGGTACCCGAAGAAATGAGATTGGCCTTTGAAATTCCCGGAGTAAGAGCCTTCATGCTGCCTCTCGTGAAGTTCTGCTTCCACCATTGTAATCAACATCTTCTCTGTTTCAATTCTAGCCACCTGCACTTGCAACAAAAAATCCAGTAAGACGTTAGGCATTCCTATTAGTTTACACTTGGTAAGCAATCGGAGAACTGTCAAGACATACCATTTGCAAAATTTTGCACTTTGTATGTCACATGAAGTCTGCTATTTCTTCTGGGAGCAAGAAAGACGTGTGCTAATCAAGTGGACTTGCACAACGAGTGGACGTGAAAACAAAACTTGTTTAAGTCCACTCGATTAGCATAGCAAAGAAATGCTTTATGCAACTGTCCTAGAGAGGGCCACTTCCTCGGAATCGTATGCCAGTGCAGATGTGACTCCTGGTCTAATGCAAAATTCCTCTATTTTCTCAAATTTCTTCGTTGGTGCTACCTATAAGAATCTCCACACTTTACCTACTTAAATATATCATACAGTATTGTCCACCCCACACACAAAAGTCACTTCCAACCTGAACATTTCCGTGTGGGTCTCGTTCCAGCAAAAGCTCTTCTTGAATAGAGTGGGGGAGTAGATCAAATAGAGCCCTGGATGGAGTGGTAAGATTTTGTTTCCAGTGTCCTTCTTCATCGCAAGTACTGGTAGCCAGAATCTCGTTTAGTTCGGCTATCAAATGCTGAATCTGATGAGAACACGACATGATTCAGTTGTTAATCATTCGCTTTGTTTGATTAGCTCTAAATATCACATTCCAACCCAGAATAAAGGTGCGTGGAAGACCCTTCCTAGACAAGTTGATGTCCAAAAGTCATGAAACAAAGTCACTACCAGCGACAATTGCAGTATCTTTTCCGTCGATACATTCTCCTACTGAAATAAGATCCATGAGGAGCCAGCCCCCTTCAGCACCAGGTATATGACATGCTTACCTCGGGAATAAAATCTATTAGGCCCTCTGGTATCAGGAAAACCCCGTAATGTTTCCCTTCAGCAGCTCGTTTGCAAACTAAATCAGTGATCGAGTTCACCACTTGGCGCAGAGTCAGCTGGTGAAGCGCTACCTGAAAACAAAAATAGAGCAAAATATCCAGAGTACTGGTACAAAATTTAAAGAAAGCTGGCAAGACGGGAACCTAACAGTTGCAGAAATAGAGCAAAATATCAATAGTACCAAGACAACGTTTAAAGAAAGCTGGCGTGAGGGGAACCTAACACTTGCAGAAACAGAGATACTTAAGAAAGTCAAGTTCAGAGGTTAGAAAGACTCAGAAAACGGTAGGTAGTGGAGAGTTTCCACACAGGCTCAGCTGTGTGCCACCTGCAAAAAGCCTAAGATCCTACCATATAACGGAAGAATATCTCGTACTGAAAGAAATTGGACGAAAGCGAAACGAAAGGCTTCTCCAGCAAGATACCCTTACTGCAGCACTGCTAAAGTTGTACGAAACCTGATTCTTGGAGAATTTATAAGCTCATTTCACTCAGGTTTAAAAGTCGTGTGTAAGTCTTTTAGATGTCTAAGCGCCTGTTAGCCTGACTCCTAGTCCGATAGTCTCTTCTTTAATTACTGCTGGCTTGCTCTAGTTCTTAACAACTAGAACTCCTGTTCTCAAATAGGCCTTTCTTACTTCAGATCGTACTGAGATAGGTCAGTTTCCAAGAGCCAAGTGTATTCCAATTCATGGGATTGCTTAATAGTTGGGTTAACTGGGCAATAACAGGCGAGTCATATCTTAAGATCATAATGAAAACAGTTGGCAAAATTATCAATCTAGAACCAAAATATGTATTTTCTGAAGTCTACGTCTAACAGAGCTTGTCCCGAGTCTTTCCCCGGGTCTTAGAGATCTACCTTGCAATCCAAGACAACTGAGATGTTGAGTCCACTTTTGCTTTTAAGCTTTACTGAGATATTCCAGTTGGGAAGGAGGCAATCTCTAAGATGGATAAGCTGATTAGTTTGGATCTTCATGACCCGAAAGGACAATCGACATCGCTTAGATTGGGATTGTGACATGGACGACATAAAGCTTTTACTTATGGCACAATTGACATTGACTTCACTGTTTAGCATTCATCAACTTATTCAAATAAAAAAGCCCTCAATACATGGCCCTAGATCTGTCTTGCTACAAGACTCTACGTCCGTTTGCTGTACAATACGCTCGATTTGATAACTCAGCTACAAAACGCTCAAAAAAACCGTCAGATGCTCAGTTTTGCAATTAACTGTAAGAAAACGTTGAGAATGACATCTAATCAATGCATGATGTGCAAGTTCGACGGCTTCTTAGAAGAGGGTGCGAAGAGCGCAGCCTATATTATACAAGATCATCAGAATGTTGCCCCAAGGGAAGGTATGAAAAGCCTCACCTCTTCTCCAATAATTGCAATGTTAGGGTGAGTTTGAAGAGCACACTCCAGGGTAATGTGCGAAGCAGCTCGACCCATCAATCGCACAACTGCAGAGAATATCATTGAAGTCATTTCTCAAACCAAAATAGGAACTTGTAGAAGTTTTCCTTTCAGCCCCTCCGTAATGTATGCTTCAAAGTTAACGTGACGAAGACCCAGATGCTTGGATGATGAGGCAACCAATCTGATCATTGCAAACCTTGCTGCTAGATACTGCTTACATTGTGGAGCAGACAAGAAGACGTGTTCGCCAAGAGATGTGAAAGCTTGTGGACAGATGTTCCAAGTTGTTGTAATTAAAAAGGTTTAATTTCAGCCTTTGGATTCAGTCTAGATAACATCGCTCCAGCAGAGCTTCACTTCATAAGGACATACATACAGTGATAATATTTTCCGGTAGAGCGCGCATCCACCATGACATTGCCAATCATCTCGGCATAAATCTGTGAGAAAACAACGGGATAATGAACCCTATTGCATTTTCGAGAAGCTTAAATATGAGCTGTAGAACCAGAGAGGCATTGTCAACACGAACAATGATCATGGAGAAACGCTCAAATAGGGCACGGGGATAATTTCATATTTATATACATCCTGCGAACCTATAACTCATACCTTGCATGCTGTGTCAAAACCAAAGCTGATGGGAACATGCTTGCTCTTCAGATCACCATCAATAGTCTTGGGACACCCTATGACGTGTGTCTTCAACTTGTTGGCTCTATAAAATCAAGGTGGAAGAGATCATGCTAAATAATTGTGTGTGGACTGTAAAGAAAGCGACTATGTATATTACATGCATCCGTTTACATGACAAGCTTACACCCCATGTGAGAATGTCGAAGTCCTATACTAATGCCAAAGTCTTGAGCACAGGACAATTGGCGCAAAAATGTCCTGATCCACTGGACTTTCATAACAGCACCAAGGATGTTATAATTAAACATCAAACATGCTTTCCTTAACAGCGTCTATGTGGCGCAGAACAAAAGAACCAAAGAATTTGAGAAGATCATGAAGACGTGACGAACCAGTCTTCCAGAGACATGTCTTTTCCACCTCAATTCTGGTCAACTGGTGAAGCGTTGAGTATGCTCAGTTCTTACCTGAAGCACTCTGCAAGGAGAGCAGCATTTGTATTGGAGTCATCTCCACCGATAACCACTAGCCCATGGAGGTCCAACTTCTTGGCTGTATCCATCGCTTGCTTGAACTATTATGTTGGATATGCATCGAATAAGTGGAGATTACAACAACCCGAAAATGCCCTATTGTTCACTCTATCTGTCAAAAGCAGATTCTATAGAGAGAGAAAAGTACAAGCAGAATCAGGACAGTCAACCTAGTCTACATTCTGCGATAAGATGAATTAGAACGTTGGAGAAAATCCTAAACGCACACCCTTTGGTGGCTTTTCAGCATCATGCTTCACCCTTACCTGATCAGGCGTCTCAATCTTGTCTCGACCACTACAGATGATGTCAAAGCCACCCTGAACACACGCAGACATACGCTTAGGAAATGTCGAGAAATGAAAATAAGGATCGCCGGCCCACCCGTCTTCCTCGGAGAAGCCCAGAAATTCAGCATAAATTTCACGTAAGGAGGTTGGGTAGTGGTTAGATACGCAATCATTCTTGTAAAGAATGATTGCGGATCTTAACCACTACCTAACCCCCTCAACTGAAATTGCTTTCATTCTACCAACGTACACTATACCACCTGTATAACTATTCACTGCTGATTGTTCTTAAGGGGGAAATATAAGGCCATATGGACTAACGTCAAAGAAGACAAAGAAAATACAGAGGGAACCAGTAGCGACCCACAGAAGATCCAAGACATATTTAGGAAATGGGAGCAGAAGCCATTCGAAGAACGGGGAATCCATAACCCGCTAAGTATGGAACCGAGAACTTGCATATGAAGTCTATATCAAATGCATGATCGTATGCAAATCGAAACGAATTGAATCTAAACAATGGGATGTCAGTGAATCTAACATACGAAGATAAGCGGAAGTAAGGACGTAATTGATACATTTCATAAGTAGCGCCTGCAGAGAACTAGTATACAACATGGAATAAGAACCAAGACACAACCGATTAGTGGATGGTGTCTTGGCTGTGTCGGAGCGAAGCGTGAGACACAGTCTACAAGCATGGGAGAGCGCTCGTTGTTTGCTGCAAAGAGGTCTGCGGTAAGCAGCAAGGGCACTGAACTCATCCGATAATGAGCCATGCAAATAGGCATGCCTTCAAGGATTAATTTCTTCTCTGTCGATCGTTGATAGATCCTGAAGAATTACTTTCTTTCTGAGTCTCGTCTGAATCAACTTATTCCCAATGTTTATTCGTTTTTCCTATGAACTGATTCGACAATGGGATTTAAGGCCGCCGGGCCATATGCATGTCACTACAAGTTCATCTTTGCAGGAGCCATGATCAAAAGCCATGAAAATTTTGAGGGGAGAAATGACCTGATTGCGATAAGGGTACAGCAATTCAGCTGTGATCTCGTCATATTTACATTTCATGATTCCCGCTGGACCACCTTTGAAGCCATACAACACGCTACCCTTGGCATGCTCCTGCAAGTAATCTGTGGGTAGTCCAGAGGGTCCATATTATTCGACAGGATGACATCAACCAAGGTAAAACCGCAGATTGCCCAAAAGCATGCCTTCTAAATGGATCATCTCAACAGTACTTCGTGTAGGGGCTGTCCACAGGGCAGATACTTGGTGATAGGTGGCATAAGTACCGTATATGCCTGCAATAACATTGTGACCTCCAGGCGCCTGTCCACCAGATAGAACCACTCCGACTTTGAGTTTTGTTTCTGTAAATGTAGCTTTGAGACTTGGAACCAGATCAACATGTGGCTGGCCGTACAAATTTGGAAATAACTTTTGGATCTCTTCTGTAAAATATGGGAAGCACATCCACACAGACATTCCACATCAATACTTATAAACTAGAAAACTATCTGCAGAACTAACTCTTTAGTCACAACAAACAAAACTTCGTGGTCCAGACTCGAGTTCTCAAGATTAAAACTACTGAGTACAGTTCTTTTGAATTCGAAGTATCATATCCACAGATGTTCCTGTGTGACGGGCAGTGGTTGATTTCCTTCGCGAAAGTCTTTATTGCTCCTGCAATATGGTACGATCAAGTAATTCCTCGACTTACCATGTTTCAGTTGATACCTACAAGATCTCATGTCATACGGAAGAGGTTGTTGACGAAAGTCATCTTCAGACTCAGTTTAAAAGTATCACTGGCCAAATACCTTGCATGCAGTACTTCGTAGGATTTTCTTGGACAGATTCAGTGTAACCAAGATTTCTTTCATGTGAATGACATTACGTTTCCCAGGATAGAGAGTTCATCGTCAGAATCATCAGCTATCCAGAGTGACGTGTTTCTAAACAATGAGTTCACATTTTAGAACTATTCACTAAGAAATCCTCTTAGACTCACTTTCGATTCGTATTGACTGATTAATATTCCCTGACGATGAAGTTCTTACCGTCTTCAGTGTCACTCAATCCCCGTATCTCAACAATGGTTACGATAACTTCCTGGATGGAGCAACAACTTCCTCCTTATTCTAAAGATTTTTAAAACAGTTTTGTGTGATGCAGATATTGACTCTGATATAGATACAAGACATGGAACGATATTTACTACAAATCCTCTGAAGCGGCTTATCAATCAGCAAACAGACGAGGAAAAATCCTTACCTGGATTCCCTGCGGCAGACGTCGGGGGCCCGTAGCTCACTTGGAAAGGAGAGTGGAAGACGGACGGCAGAGGAGGAATGTGATCCAGACGACTGCTCTGAACCACGCTGTAAGAAGAGACATCCCGCCTCTTTGGAGCCACTGCCGCACCACTGGCTTTCTCCACCATGACGGTCATACTGAAAACCACCAAGAAATCCTACACTGTTTGACAATCCCCTCCCAAAAACTCCCTGGAATCCTCCAAAGACGCCGAGCTTTCGTCTCCCGTTCGGACCGAGACGAGATGAAAATGCCGATTTCCACTCCCGAAAGGAAATGGTCGATCGCGGGAACACAGGAATGGAGGATCTTCTGCGGATAATCGCCCAGCGCGATTCGCTAGAAAAGGCAACACTCCTTCATCCCCTTCCAGTGCCCCTTTGCTGATTGTCATGGCAGTGTCCACCTCTCAAAGACACAGGCATGATCGATGGAGAGAAAGAATCTCGCACCTTTGATTCCAGAATCATTTGCCGAGCCTGCACCGTCATTGGCTTTGGTCCAAATCTTCTTGGTAAATCCGAACACTTGACACACGTGAAGGGGACTGCTCCGACCCGCAAAGCCTCACCTACTCACATCAGTCAATCACTTCATTAACACTAATCTAACTCAATCAGCAAGGGAATCATGCCAAGTCAGCAGTAGCTTAGCACTCGCCCGCGTAAAGCCCAACGTGGTCACGAGCCTACATGGATCAGAGTGTACTTGGTTCGGCTTTGAACCGATGCGTAAATCCCAATGTTGCCCATGTCGCTTCAGAATCTTGAATCCTACGTGAAAATATCGGGGTTCGCCATTTAGTTCTTGGAAGTATGTGGTAACTGTTACTTTTCGATAAAAGCGAAACGCTTAGTTCTTTCGACATCCTGTGAAGTATGATACCATATATATAGACTATTAAAAGACTATTTTTTAGACTATTTATTTTTATATCTAGACTATTAAAAGAGGAAGAGCCTTACTCGAAGACAAACAACTAGCGTGGACATTATGAATATATATATTAAAAATAATTTATAATATCTTAAATAAGGGTCTAAATTTGGAAATTTGAGAAAGTTTTAGTTCATTTTTATCTGATACTTTGAATTTGTCTTTCCATATATAAAGTATGGCATGCGAAGAGACCCTACTAGGGAAAGGGCAACGCCGATCCATATAGGATAGAAAATTGTAGAATTTAAACATAGAGGTGTAATTTAGATGTCAATGTCAGATCTCTACTTTTAACCATTTCATGACATTAACATGTATATGGTATATATGAGTATTATTAGGTTTTAACCATCCAAATAGTAACAGTTAATGTGGATCCCTTACATTTCCGA
The DNA here is from genome assembly GCA_948567375.1 of Lunularia cruciata. NCBI lineage: Eukaryota > Viridiplantae > Streptophyta > Marchantiopsida > Lunulariales > Lunulariaceae > Lunularia > Lunularia cruciata. The sequence goes on from OX419758.1 coordinate 63,727,244, forward strand.
TCATTTATACATAAGAATTTAGTAGTTTTTATATCGAATTATTTAAAGTATGTTTTAACACTAGAGTTCACAAAGAACATTACTAGTTTTGCTATCTAAATGGACATGTTGATTTATTTTAGTTTAAAATAAAAGCAGGTATTCTTATAATGGTATTGCTCTTAATTTGATGCTACACTTTTTTTAATCAAGTTCTACGCTTTTCCTCATTTCAATTGCTAGTTCAAGTACGCTCGGATTATTTCGGCTGAAGAAACCATGGATGATTACACAAGCTCGTAGTACTTATTCCACGCCTTCAAGTAGATCGGGTTGGTTCTCGAGAGCACCGGTCGTTCTATATTCGACTTTGATTCCTCCATGAATAGATCGAACTGGTGTAGGTAGATGATGGAAAGCAAGTGAGGCTCTGCTTTGCGCGTACCAATTTCCAAGAAAGCGTGATGAGCCGTTGGTCCTTTACCAACTCTGCTATGTATCCCACGAGTTGTTACCAAAAAAGAACTAGTGCGCAGAAACTAGCATATTTGATAGTAATTAAATTAGCCTATCTAAATACTTCTTCAACTTATAAAGTAATGTTTTAATATTGTTCCTAATAGAAATCTAGAGTAGAAGCTCCACCAATTTTAACTAACAGATAAAAGTACGGGGTTTAGATAAATTTGCGGTAAATTATAGTGAAATCATAAAGATTTTCTTTTTATCAGTCTGAAATATGTGTATGGAAAGGGAAAACCCATTATATATAAATAATATTTAACCTAAGAACTACAGTAATTTAATTAATTATCAAAATATGTCCTCAAAACATTTATTGTATCTTTTTGTTTCGTCATTCTATATAGAAATTTTTTTTAACTATATCTCCTCTAGTTCAATTGCATGAACTCCCTATTGGTGAGGTCAAATGGAATTGATAAACTAAGAAATAAGAAATAAGAAATAATTTACCTTGGTTATAATAGAAGTCAAATAACATACTTTACAGGAAACAAGATTTAGATCTTCAATATTCCTAGGACGCATTAACACGGGCACTACTTACTGTATTAAGACAAGATGAATTCTACGCTGTTTTTATGGAGTGGACATAAGCATAAAACCCCTATGGATATTTATTGGTGGCGAGAATCAGGAAAGATACAACAAAAGGACTAGACACAATTTAGATATTAAAACTGGAGCATAATGAGATTTCTATTGATGATAGGTAATTTTTAGAGGCTCATATAGTAGCATAATTGGGAGTTAATTCAATACCCTTATCACTTTGTTACACCCTCTGTACCGGCCTCGAAGAGAAAATTATGTTTTACTTTTACATAGCTCAAATGCTTATAATCTCAAGTAATAAGCTTCATGATATATAAGTAGTATGTGGGTACAGTGGTCTTATACAATGTTAGCCTACGGACTCTATTCTATTTGCTTATTATGTAGGACATTTTTCATGTCTTATTATACATGTGCACATTATATTGAAAACATTTTCATGTATGTTTAATGCAGTTTGAACATTACTTTGAAAAATTTATAATAGATGAACTTTTCTATTACAAATATTTTATTAAGCACTTTTACTTACATGCATCTTTCTAATCGTAAGATAAGTTCAATCATATTTACAACTCTAAGCATCTAAGTAGTGGTCTATGCATCTAATTACCAATTTTAGATAGTTAACGAATTGGTCAAAATCCGAGTGGAGATTATTGACTATGTTGACTCCAAAAATTGTAGAGTTAACAAAGCTAGTTGAGGATTAGCGAAGCTAGCTAACACGCAACAAGATTAACGCAGGCTAAACATAGATTATATTGGTATATGAGAGCAGAAGCAGTTTTGGGAACGGGTAATCCAGAACTCATGAAGTGCACATATCCGACAGACAACCTGCACTTGAATCACAATGCTAAAGTAGTATTAAAGCTTTAATGTAAAATAACCTGCAGTAACCTGCAGCAAAGGCATAAGTGCAAGAAATTGAGAATTCCTTATTGCCAATGGACAGTAAAGAACGTGAGATTGAGAGCAATGATACCAATGGTAGCGAGGGATAGAAAGCTTGATGTAAGAGTTTGCCGGTAAAAAATGAAATCGGGAGCAGCAATGCAACAAATAGCGAGAGGCATAGGAAATGTGATGTGTGTTGTAAGAGCTCGCTAGGATGCAGTGCGTGGATGAAGCGTGTCGTAGATGCCCACCAGGATGCAGTGCACGGTTGAAGATGAAGAACGTGGGATGGAGTTGGGTAGGAATACAATAAACACTAGAGGTCGAGGCAAGAAGCAGTCACAGATCGAAGTGAAAAGACTAAGGAATGAAATAGTAGGGGAATGTAGGAGTGGAACAAAACAAGTATGCTTGAAGGATGTGACTGCAGAAACGGGTCTAAATGTAAGAGAGTAACTAGGTCGAGGCAAGAAGCAGTCACAGATCGAAGTGAAAAGACTAAGGAATGAAATAGTAGGGGAATGGAGGAGTGGAACAAAACAAGTATGCTTGAAGGATGTGACTGCAGAAACGGGTCTAAATGTAAGAGAGTAACTAGAGCAAAGCGTAAGAGGACAAGATATATAAAGTATATCACACCCAACGCTATGGACAATGGAGTCTATAGATGCTAAACAAATGAAGGAAGCAAAAGGCGGCGATAATAAACCTCCATGATAACACCAACAACTTCATCAGTGCCGAAATAGCTGAACAATTGCCAGTACTCATCATCTCGAGTTTCTGCTCAAAAACTCATGAGTGCCAAGGCAAAATTGGTTGCTTCCAATAGCGCCGCTTGAAGCAATAAACAACCATCTTTCAGCAATGCTACACAAAATAATAAACCGCCAGGAGAAGGTTACAGAAATGGAAGGCTACAAAAATGAACAAAAGCTCCATAAAGAGCAAAAATTGGACGAGTGCAAAATGTAGGCATGAATAAAAATAGTGAAAAAGGGAAAGAAGAAAATAAGATCAAAAGCAGTAGAGTGTGAGTGATTCCAGACATCCCTAGAAAGTGCTCACAAGGACAAAGTCTATTAGGGTTAGCAGCAAGTAAAACCAGAGAGCAAACCACAAAGAACCCAAGAGGAGTTCGTAACAAAACAAAGGAATGAGCCAAGTTAGAAAAGTGTAAAGCGGAGAGCTAGAGAGCATAGAATATAGCAAAATGGACAAGCATCAAAAGGTGGAACTACCAAGGGAGAACGCACCATGAGCTAAGCAAGAACTATAACGTAAACGAGCAAAAAGCAAAGGAAAGGGGAGAGGGTTTCCAAAGGAAGGATGGCCTTGGGTGCTCAGAGAGGCCTTGGTAACTATGAAGGAAGGGAGAACCATAGGGCAAGATGGTCATAGGGAATTATGGGAATGGTTATGAATCAATTTAAGAATATTTGTTGAAGATAAAAACTACAATTTGACATGAAATTTCTTGATATATGATAAAATTAATAAATCAAGAAAATATAATGATTAAAAACTATGATAAAAACATGAACTAAATTGAGTTGACTAGATCTTACCGTGATTATATAACATAATTAAAAAATTAATATTATCACAAATAAAAAATAAAAAAATAAAAAAATAATAAAAAGATAGTATTATGAAAAATATCATTCTAATCAATCTATGCATTATTTTAAATAATTTTATTTATGTGAAATTTATGATACTATTTTTAGTTCCCTTTTTCATGATATGTCTACTTAATGAAAATAATTGAATGCCTTGGGAATTTAATTTATCAGAGTTGCAACTCAAATATCTAGTACTATTATATCTTTTATGTTTTAAGTTGAATAAACTTCATAATATCTATTAAATTTTATATTTATTGTTCTTCACATAACCTTTAAAACATGTGTAAAATCAATATACAAAACGCACAAATAGAGTTTGCCAATAATGCATATCAGCTAGAACTTAAAAGGGTAAATTAACTTACAAAACTACATACTCTTTGGAGATAACATTCCTTCATTTTAGTTTAGATTTCTTCATAAATTTCCAAGAACATAAGTAATTTATTTGATATCTTTTGGCCTGAAAGTTGTCCATATATCATTTTTGTAGAGAAAATTATGGCTTTTCAAATATTAAGATTTATCTTTAGAACATGGAGTGCCTTGAGGAGTAGAAGTTAAGGTTATGTGAGGTTCCACAAGTGTTTGAGGTGATAGTAGTTGTTGATCTGAACTTGAAAGAGTTTAGAGTAGAATTTGAATGAAGTGTTAAAGGAATTAAAAAATGTCCCACTCGGATGAAAAACTAATTCCACATGTTTTCTGAGAGAAAAACATAAGGCAAATTGATATCTATTGAGTTTTCAAAGCAAGATATTTAGTGAAAAACTTAAATTGGGATTGTATGTTAAACAATATTTAACATCATTTGGAAGAAAGAGATCTAGAACCAAAGAATAGTGTGAGTGGAAGGACTTCCAGAGGGCCATGTGTATAATGAAATTAGTACTACTTTTGGAGACCTTAGAAGAGATATTGGGAAGAGAGTCTTAGCACTACAACAAAAAATATACATTCATCAATTGTTCTCATTATTAATGATAAAAATAGTTTTTCAATTATAGATGTCTATGAAAAATTGATTTATATGCACTCTAAGATTTAACCAAATAGGGGAATCCTTGGAGTGCAATAAGTATAGTTGACTATTCTCAAAAGGAATTCATCATGTTAATGGAAAGAGAGCAATAGAATAAAATAAAGAGAAGAAAAATAGTGAAAGTTAAGATAGAAACTTATAATTTTCTTTAATAAGGATAGAGAAGATCTGGAGATCTTTGTGAGATACTTCACAAGAGTCTATGTAATGAACAATGTGAAGAGAAAGAACAAGTGTGTATTTTCACTACATGACTTCTTTGAGGATGTAATCTTATATAATATGAATTAAAATACAAGAAGAAAGAGAGGAGAGATGACTAAGAGGAGTCTTAGGTGAGTTTGACTACATACTTTTAGAGTCAAGGTTTTGTATAGTCTTAAGGAAGAATCTTGGAGATGATGTATAGAATATTATCATAAGGAGGATAACCATGCTCACTAAGAATTATCAAGGAGAGTTGAAACCATAGATTTAAAGTAAGGTGAGATATAAAAAACTTTCTTCTAAGGTAAAAGCCATCTAGATTACAATTCATATAAAAGAAAGTTTGGAAGGAGATGAGATTGATTTGGTGGTGAAATTTGTTATGCATTTTCTAAAATTTTAGTGTGGCCTTTGATCATTTAGTGTCAAGGATTGCACCATAAGTAGTAGTTGCTTTGGTTCTTACATCTCTACCAAAAAATCCACTTCAAACCATCATTGAGTAACTTGTAGATGTCAAGGTCAATGTAGAGCAACTATGGAAGTAGAGAGATAACCAAAATGTAGATAGGTTATAAAGGTTATGTTAATTATTTATATAGATAAGGTCAACCAATAAGAAGTTATAATGATAAAACTTGTTTCAATATAGAGGTAGAGGTCACATCTAAAGGAAATGCCCAAATTCTACCTATCATAGAAGATGGTGTTATGAGGGACCAAATAGAAGTAAGGAGTGAGGTGATGAGGCATGGGGTGATAAGAGAGTTGAGTGTTTAAGGTAAGAGGAAAGTATCCATAAATGTGGTTAAGAGCAAGTATGAGAAGAGTGAGTATTTAAATTCCAAAGGTATTAACTTGGAGCTTCTAGCACAAGAGGAGAAGATAAGTAGTTTTGCATATACAAATTCTTATCAAGGACTCACACCTTGGAAGGATAATGTGACAACTCAGTAATAATCAAATTCAAGAATGTGATAAGAAATAGGTTGTTGCCACAAGGATATGGTTCATAAATGGTTAGATACAAAGAAAAGTGTCACAAATATAGTTCTTTACTATTCTTATTTTAACTTCTTGGGAAAAATCACTCCCAAAAGAAGACAATGAACCAAGAAGATGCATTGCAAGAATATCACAATCACAAATGACAAATTCCAACTAAAACTTAAAAGTGATGATTGAATATGATGAAGAGATGCTACTTCACTACAAAGAGTACTACTATGAAGAATCATGTTCTAGCCTTCTCTAAAGGTATGTATTCATATGAAAAGTGTTTGCCTCAATGATCAGTCTTTGTCTTTGCTTTTGTTGCATGTTATCAACACTGCATGTCACTTAAGTCCCATCAAGGCATTACTTCAAGAGGATTACACCAAGGATCAAACACACATGGCTCCAAATACCAAGGGATCAAACACATATTGCACTCAACATCACTTGCTACAAAGATTCCTCAACATATACCAAGCAAAGAACTTACATTGAAATCAAAATTAAGCAAAGTGACAAAGAGCAATTGCTCTTTCACTTTATTCATCGTTTTTCATGCTAAATGAGTAAAAAATTCAACTATCAAGCTTAAATAGCCAGGACACTTGGGAGTTACAAAAGCTAAGAAAACTAGCTAATGTTCACTTTTTGATAAAAACAAAGAAAGCTAACTCCTCAACTTCTCTTCTTAAAGTGTAATTGCTCTAACTCCTTGTCTCACACATTAGTGTTATTTGCCATTTTACATTCCTTTCCTACTGCCTACTTTGTAATGATCTTTGTTGCACTATTCCCTACTACTCTTCAATTAATTAACAATGCACCAAAGAACCTTTTCCAAAACCACACAAAACCAAAAGTATAAAGGATATCTGTAATATTCTGAAGATAAAAGAACACAAGATTGGAATTCCCAAAAACTCTGATGCACCAAAGGTGCACTTTGTCTTTATTATATAGCAAAGAGGATCCCCTCCAAGGAAGCTATATCTTTTGGTTAAATATATGGATTGGTGACATGTTGACACTAGTTCAATTTAGTTGGTCAAACAAGTTTGACCAAAAGAAATCTTTTGGGGATCTTTCTTAGGAAGTTTAAATGCATGGAAGAGGTACCACTAGAAAAATCTAGATGAGATAAACTAAGAAAAGGCAAGAGAAAGGTAATAATTTTTCATCCAAGGGGGTTAATTGAGGATCAAGGTTGGAAATGAGTAACACAAGGCATCCCATGATGCGTGAAGACATTGTCAAAGTAGATCTGGACCAATGTTGGAGATCCATGGTATCAACGGTTGGTGCTATATGGATTTGCTGACTAACCATATCCACAAACACCACATTTTTTGTGTGACCTTGCTTTATCTTGGGCAAGGAGGTGATGAGATCTAAGCTCACGTGTTTCCATCAAGCAGATAGAATAAGGAGTGGTTATAAGAGTCCACTCGGTTTCTAATTGCTATCCTTGTTGCATTGGCAACCTTCACAAGATTGGACAAACTCACAAACATCTTGTGCTATGTTGGGCCACCAAAATTGGCATTGTAGGGTACCCAAGGTCTTGTCCACACCCATGTGACTAGCGATTGGTACGTCATGGGCTTCTTGCAAGTGCACAAGTCGGACATCACCCTTGCTTGGAACATAGATCCGGTTCTCATAGAGTAGAAGGTCTTCCTTGAAGGAGAAGATTTTTTACTTGTTGTTGCATGCTACAAGATGACCTTGTACCATCTTAAAGAAGGGATCCTATTGTAAGTTGTCTTAAACTTAGTTTGGGCTTTGGAGTCGACTAACATTATCATAATTGCCGACATGATGAGAGGAAGAGTCTTCAAATCAGGCCTCTATGATAGGATATTGGGGATGACATGGAACCAACCAGGTTTGTATTCAAGTTTGAGGTCAAAATATTGTTATTATTTCTCCTATAAATGATGTTGACTCTTCATGTGCTCCAAATGTAATGCCTACAACAAGTATTTATGACCAGTTTACATGATCACTTGTTTTCCCAAGAGATAATGCCTCCATACCTTGGTGGCATATACCATTGCTATTGTTCATACTCTCAATTAGAGTAATTCCTTTCTATGGTGTTTAGTTGGCATGACACAAAGGCAAAGGGATGTAATCCATCTAGAAATTCCTTATGCAACACAATTCTAATGGTAAAGTTAGAAGCATCAAAATTAACCACACAAGGTACTTTAGGATCATATGGTTGAAGAATAGGTCTTGAAGACATCATATGTTTCAACTTTGAGAATGCTTCTTCATGCTTGGTGGTCCATTGAAAGCTTGAGGTCTTTCCCAAGAGGTCGGTTAATGGTGTGGTCACATGAGCATAGTAGTGGGTGAACCATCAAGAAAAGCTTGTAAATTCATTAAATGCTTATAATTTTGTGACATCCTTTGGCCAACTAGTAATGGCCTTCATTTTCTCCTCTTTTATCTTGATCCCTCTAATGAGATCTTATGAGACAAGAAGATAACTTCCTTATACCAAAAGGCACACTTTGACTTCTTGTAGTAAAACTTCCATTGACATAATAGTCGTATGACTTCTTGCATGTGATTTGCATGTTCTACCTTTGTCTTCTTATAGATTAAATATCATCCAGGAACATTACCATATAGCAATCCAATAGCACATCCAACACCCAATGCATCTGATCCATGAAGATTACTAGAGCATTGATGAGCATGAAAGGTAGAACGCTCCACTCAAAATGCACATATCTTGTGCAAAAGGTAATATTTTTCACATCAATGGGAATCTGCCATTAGCCACTTTAGAGATCCAACTTGGGGAAGTATCATGCTCTACTCAATTGATTGAGCAAGTCATCAATTCAAGGCAAGGGATATGCATTCTTCACTTTATTTTTGTTGAGTCCATAATAATCAATACAAAAGCAAAGTCTTCCATCCTTCTTGGAACAAAAATTACCAGTGGTCCCCAAGGAGATGTACTATGTTATATGAAATTCTTCTCCAAAAACTACATTAATGGTGTTTGAAGCTCATCTAACTCCTTTGGTGAGAGCCGATAGATTGGTCTACTCATAGTAGTACTTCTTAGCAATAACTCAATCTTGACTGTGTAATACTCCAAGGATAGGAGACCTGAAGAGAAACACACCATGAGAAACACACACTTTCACACTCAAACTCCCTATGCCCCAAAGGAGCACCTTCTCTTTATTATATAGGCAAAGCGGATCTCGTCCAATGAAGCTCCACCATAGGATTAGGTACATAGATAGGTGACATGTCAGCAAGCTCCACCCTTGGATTACTTACTCGGATGTGTGACATGTCGGTCTTGGTCCTATCTGGTTGGTCAAACAAGCTTTGACTAGAGGGAATCTTTTTGGGAATCTTCCTGTAGGAATCTCAGAATCACGTGGGTGAGGTACCGTTGGAAAGCTCTCCACGAGACAAAGTAGGGGGGGAGGGAAGGCCAGCCTATTTTTTGTTAGGGGGGGTATCTGCACATTTTGAGGCCTAATTTATCCATTTAGGCCTCCGAAATTGCCTTCAAATATTTCAGGCATATTTCGGTTCCAACTCTATTAGTAGAAGTCCCCTTTTGGTGATACGTCTTTTTGATCTATTCAGTCCATCTTGTGTAAAATCCTTCCAGATGTTACCAACCCAATTCTCACCTTCAAATCATATGTCTAGCTATTGGTTCTAAGGTTTTCAAATCTATTTTGGTTTTCAGCCTTATTTGTAGAAGTAACCTTTTGGTGAAACTTCTATCTGATCTATTTTGACCATCATGTATAACATCATTCCAGATGTTACCAAACCAAATTTCACATCTAGATCATATGGCTAGCTCTTGGTATTACAAAATTCCCTCCTTTTAAGACGTAACGTCCTCGGTGTGCAACTATTGCTCAAATGCTTGCACCAACACCGGTGCATGTGTCAAATTGGCAGCGGGTTCCCAGGTTGCTTCATAGAGGGGGTAACCTTTCCATTGGACAAGATAATCCACCCGTGGATGACGAGTACCATGCATGCATTTTTGGAGAATACGCTCCACTTCATATTCCTTGTTGCTATCAACGAGTGTCGGACAAGGTCGAATGTCTTGTGTGGAATGACCCAAGCCTGATCGGGGAGCATATCTGCATAGTAAGGAAACATGGAACACTAGATGGATCTTCATGTGTGGTGGTAGCTCAAGTGATAGGCCACAACGCCGACTCGACAAAGAATTGAGAAAGGCCCAATAAAATGAGGTCTGAGCTTACGAGGTCCCACTAAGGTGAGGTTGGTTGTCGATAGCCACACTTGATCCCCAACATTGAACTCCATGTGCCTATGGTGTGCATCAGTATACTGCTTCTGGTGATTTTGTGCAATCTGTAATTTGTGCTTAGCGCTCTCCAACCCTTGTTGGATTCTAGAAACAAATGTGTTGACTACATCGACCTTGGTAGCCACCGGACGGATCTTCATCAAGCTGGAAGGTGTGAAGGGATGCTCAAGATACATGAGGAAGAATGGAGTGACCTGGCTGGATGCATTCACTAAATTGTTGTAAGTGAATTCCACCAACGGGAGTAGGGTGTCCCACCTCTCTTGCTCTTCTAAGGTGAAGCCGCGTAACATGTCTTCAATAGTGCAATTAGCCCGCTCTGTTTGTCCATCTATTTGTGGGTGGTAAGCTGTGGACATGGCCAACTTGGTTTTGAAGAAACCAAAGAGGGTGCACTAAAACAAACTGGTGAATTGAGTACCCCTTTCGGTGATGAGTACTCAAGACAAGCCATGGTGAGAGAAGACTGCCTCTAAGTATAATTGAGCAAGTTGTGGAGCGGTCACCTCCTTGGTGGTAGGGTGTACATGAATCATTTTGTTGAGCCGGTCCACAAAGACCATGATGGAGTCAAATCTTGATGTGGTCTTGGGTAATTTACAGACGAGATCCATACACACTTGTTCCCAACGTTGTGTAGGAGTGGGGAGAGGTTGCAGGAGCCTTGCAGGAGCTTGATTAGAAGCTTTGTTCTGTTGACAAAGTAAGCAACTGCGCACGTAGTCCATCACATCGTTACTCATCTTGGGCCAATAGTAATGGCGTTGGACTTCATCCAAGGTCTTTTCCACTCCAACATGACCTGTAATGGCCGAATCATGACATTTTGCTAGAATAATGGTGCACAATTCTGGGACATTTGGAATCCATAACCTGCCATCACAAAAGGTGAGTCCTTGGGTGCTGGTGACACCTTTGGATGATTGCCCTTCTACAATCTATGGATCAGTTTTTGTAGCCGCCAGAATCTCTAGCCAGAATTTAGGGTTAATCTGAACCTCTGCCACCAAGTTGTTTGCCATCGGCATGCAGGTGAATGCATCTGCAAGTTGCTTCTTACCTTCAATGTAAGTGATTTTCATGTTGAAGCATTGTCACCACTCTGCCCATCAAATATGGCAATGAGATTGATCTTTTTGCGTCTTGAGGTAGACTAGGGGTTTGTGGTCTGTCTCTACCACAAATGCTTTCTCGCCCAGATTGTGCTTCCAATGCTTGGTTGCCAAGACGATGACCAACTCTTCTCGTTTTGTGGTGTGGTAGTTGCGCTCTGCCGGTAACAACTTTCGAGAGAAATATGCAATGGGATGCCATCCGTCATGCCACTCTTGTTGTAGGACTGCTCCGATTGCTATGCTTGATGCATATGTAGCCAACTTGATTGGATGTTTTGGGTCATACCACTTCAAGATTGGTGCATGTAGCAAGATGGCTTTCACTTCTTGAAACGCCAACTCTTTTACGGTTCTCCATGTCCACTTCTTCCCCTTGCCAAGTAGTGCTGTTAAAGGTTGTGCAACCTTGGAGAAGTCCTTGACAAATCGACTATAGAATCCCGTCAAACCCAAGAAGCTCTTGAGTTGAGTCTGATCTTCTGGTGCACTCCATTTTTGAATGACCTCTATTTTATATGTCAATACTTGAATACCCTCTGCATTTACTCTGTGCCCCAAGTAGTCTACTTCAGACTTGCCAAACTCACACTTTGAGATTTTGGCATACAATCAATTCTGTCTTAGAATCTGGAGGACTTCTCCTAGATGTTGTTTGTGTTCTGTCATCATGCTACTATATACTAAGATGTCATCAAGGAAGACGATGACAGACTTATCCAAATATGGATGAAATATGTCATTCATTAGACTCATGAAAGTGGCAGGTGTGTTGGTGAGACCAAAAGGCATCACGAGATACTCGAAGTGGCCATATGTAATACCAAGAGTTAGCCATATGATCTAGATGTGAAATTTGGTTTGTAACATCTAGAATGATGTTATACATGATGGTCAAAATAGATTAGATAGAAGTTCACCAAAAGAGTACTTCTACTAATAGGGCAGAAACCGAACTAGACTTGAGAACCTTAGAACCAATAGCTAGACATATGATTTAAAGGTGAGAATTGGTTTGGTAACATCTGGAAGGATGTTACACATGATGGACTAAATAGATCAGAAAGAAGTATCACCAAAAGGGGACTTCTAATAATAGAGTACGAACCGAATTATGCTTGAAATCTTTGAAGGCAATTTCGGAGGCCTAAACGGATGAATTAGGCCTCAAAAATGTGCAAATTCCCCCCCCCTCCCCTCAATGGTGGAGAGGCTGGCCTTCCCTCCTCCCTGCTTTGTCTCATCAAGAGCTGTCCAACGGTACCTTACTCACAAGATTCTGAGATTCCTATAGGAAGATTCCCTAAAATATTCCCTCCGGTCAAAGCTTGTTTGACCAACCAGATAGGACCTAGAACAGACAAGTCACCCATCCAAGTAAGTAATCCAAGGGTGGAGCTTGCTGACATGTCACCTATCTATGTCCCTAATCCTATGGTGGAGCTTCCTTGGAGGAGATCCTCTTTGTCTATATAATAAAGAGAAGGTGCTTTCTTGGGGCATCGAATGTTTGAGTGTGCAATCTGTGTTTTCTCTCTTCTCTTCTCCTCGGAGGATTACACCATACCTGGTTCAAAAGGCAGTCTTGTACACATCCTCCTCTGCAATTTGGATTTGATTGTAACCACTCCGCAAATCTAGTTTAGTGAAGTGTCTTGCTCCATTGAGTTGATTGAATAGATCATCCATGCAAGGTAAGGGGTATTTGTTCTTCACTGTTTGTTGATTGAGACTCCAATAGTCAATGCACATGCGCATTATACCATCTTTCTTCTTCACAAACAAGACTGGAGCCCCATAGGGTGATATGCTGGGTTGGATGAACCCTTTCTGTAGCATATCCTCAATTTGATTCTTGCACTCCTCCAACTCATGAGGTGATAGGCAATATGGGGCCTTACAAGGAGGTGTCTTCCCCAAGAGTGTCTCAATTTTATGATCTACTCTCCATTTTGATGGTAATCCTAAGGGTAGATCATCAAGAAAGACATCTTGAAACTCATTTACAACATCCTTCAATTTCTCAGGAATTTGTCCCTTGAGTTGTGCACTCTGGACTTCTCTTATTAGACCCATGAAACACCTATCAGTCTTACCGATAGCTATTGTCCCTATGACATAGAGAGGCAATTCTTGCCTATGTGATTTTTCTTTAACCCCAATGATCAACCATTGGTGGGTTCTCACTACTTTCTTCCTCCAATCTACCATAGGGTTGTAATGCTCCATCCATGGCATTCCTAAGATTGCATCATAATGAGCTAATTGTATCACTTACCACTCAATTGCTTCTTGATATTTGCCTACAGAGAGTGTTACCCGCCTGGGTAATGATTCAATCCTCTCTATTTGTCCGTTAGGTAACTCTACTTCTTCACTCTCATCTCTCTCTAGATCCATTCCCAATCTTATTGCAATAGAGCAAGACAGGAAATTCTATGTGGCTCCCGGATCTATTAACACTCTCACTTGATTGCCTTCTAGCACCCCATTCACTACAATCAATTGTGAGGTTGCCTTTCAGTACCTTTGTGTGCTCGTCTTCTTCCTTCCCTTGCTTTTCTGATTCCTTATTGAGCCAGTAAGGCCGTGAGGTACATTTACTAGCGACCTTCATTTTCCGAAGTGATTTTCATCTCCTCCTCTTCAATGCATCTCTCCATGTTGTTCAAAGATCACTTGTATGAAGGTCAAGTGCCTTTAGGAAGTCGAGCACGACAATTGGTAGATATATGTCCAATACGACCACAATTGTAACAATGGTGTTGTTCTCCTCGAGTTCCTTCTCCTTGTGGGACTCCATCTCTTTGTTCTTCTACCCGTCCATGTTCTCCTTGAAACGGTCGTGCTCCTCAGTCTTGAAACTGAAGGTTGCCAGTTCCATTGGTACTGGTTCACCCATGGGTGGCATTTCTGCCTGATAATGTTGAGGTGGAACTACTTCTTCACCTCCTTCTAATGCTCTTGTTATTCTTTGTGCACAAGCAATGGCTTCAAATATCGTGCGAGGATTTTGTACCATGACTTCTTGGCGAACCCGCTCCATCAACCCTTGTTTGACATTGTCGAGAGCCTCTGCTGGACTCATGTCGGTTATTGCGACTTGTAGATCTAGAAATGCCTCTACATACTCTTGTACGTTGTTCTTCTGTTTCAATCCTCATAGTCGGATCCGGGCCATTTGCACAGAATCCACCAATTGGAATTCTTTAGCAATACTTCTTGCATTGCTGTCCATGTGATCTCTCTACTCTTGGCCAACATGGATCATTCCCAAGCATCGTACCATGTGAGTGCTTTATCGGTCAAGTACCCACATGCAAACACGCCTGCAGCATGCTCGGTGATCTCTATTGAGAACAACCAAAAATATCTATTTGTTCTTGAGATCCAGTTCTCCACTACTCCCATCGTACGGTGCCCCTTGTAAGGCTCGATGTTGCAGGTCTTCTTCATCCGGAGTAGTAATGTGGCTTCATCATTGATAGAGTTTGTAGGCACAGGTGCCTCTCCAAATACTTCAGTTGCAAGTATTGGATTTTAAGATGACTCTTCTTCTTGCATTGCTTGATCATTCTTGAGGGTCTGCACTTGACTTTGTAATGCCTCCATGGTCATCTTAATCTCTCAAAATTTGTTCAACATCCCTTGCATTCCTTGCACCAACTCCTGCAACTACGGATCCATGGTTCCTATAACACTCGATTGCTATACCCTAAACTTCAATAGAGAGTTAATATGATCATTCTAGAGGGTGCATGAACTATTGGAACTACCATTGGGACCTCAGAAGCTACCACTCATTAGTAATACTCCTCACCAAAATTCCTGACCACAAAATCCCTAAACATCACTTTTGGTCTCACTACATAACAAATTTCTACTTGAGGGTTAAAAGGGAAAGGATTTGGGACATTCAAATCCATCACAACAAAATATAAATTGTCAAATCCCACTCTCTATCATAAACCACTACAGGCAAAATCACTAGGTTTGGCGAATTCATTACTGTATCCATGAACTCTGCTCCGAAGTGAAAAACCAAATACACTCTTACTTGCTTGCGTTGAATGTACATAATCTTGATGTTGAATGGATTCAAGAATGGAAAGCAACGCATTGGAAATTGTCATCCCGGAGCATCCATTCTATCCTCCTAATCTACCAATTACACCAAAATGTCTTTCCTCAAAATTACTCAGTCTTAGTAGCCCATGTTCTTCCAAGAGGGGTGATCCGCTCTCTTGGACAACACCTGCTCTGATACCATTGTAATACTCCAAGGATAGGAGACCTGAAGAGAAACACACCATGAGAAACACACACTTTCACACTCAAACTCCCGATGCCCCAAAGGGGCACCTTCTCTTTATTATATAGGCAAAGCGGATCTCCTCCAATGAAGCTCCACCATAGGATTAGGTACATAGATAGATGACATATCAGCAAGCTCCACCCTTGGATTACTTACTTGGATGAGAACATGTCGGTCTTGGTCCTATTTGGTTGGTCAAACAAGCTTTGACAGGAGAGAATCTTTTAGAGAATCTTCTTGTAGGAATCTCATAATCACGTGGGTGAGGTACTGTTGGAAAGCTCTAGATGAGACAAAGCATGGGGGAGGGAAGGCTAGCCTTTCCATTTTTAGGGGGGGGATCTGCATATTTTTGAGGCCTAATTCATCCGTTTAGGCTTCTAAAATTGCCTTCAAAGATTTCAGGCATATTTCGGTTCCAACTCTATTAGTAGAAGTCTCCTTTTGGTGAAACCTCTTTTTGATCTATTCAGTCCATCTTGTGTAACATCCTTCCAAATGTTACCAACCCAATTCTCACCTTCAAATCATATGTCTAGCTATTGGTTCTAAGGTTTTCAAAATCTATTTTGGTTTTCTGCACTATTAGTAAAAGTACCCTTTTGATGATACTTCTATCTGATCTATTTTGACCATCATGTATAACATCATTCCAGATGTTACCAAACCGAATTTCACATCTAGATCATATGGCTAGCTCTTGGTATTACAGACTGGCATATTACACTCGAAGGGTAATCCCTTTGGCATATCATCTAGAAACACATCTAAGAACTAAAATATTTGATCAACCATTGCTTAATGAGGCTTTTGGCCCTCCTCAAATTCTCCATGTGCAACCGGATTGATTCACACTGCACAAAAAGACTTATCTTCCTCCAAAGTTTACTCTATGGCTACTTAAAAAAAATATTTCCCATCTTGGGACTTATCTTCCTTCAAAGATTGCTCTATGGCTGTTTTCTTGACAAATTCTCATCATGGGACTGAATTTTCTTGGATGGTTTACTCAAAGGTGCCAGACAATCTAATAAAGAATTCCTACCTTGATGTTGTACTTGAATTTGTTATCATAACCAATCAAATTAAACCTTATGGTGTTCAAGCCAAGGTAGACCTAGAATGATATCATAGTATAGAGGTGCCTCTACAAACCTCATACACTCCAAATACTCCTTAATAATTTTTAATGTAATAGGATATAAGGTACAACATGCAAAAGCTTTCTACCATCCGCGATAATCAATATACTTCTTCTAATTATTGGCTTGATATGAATAATCAATTCCTTTGCTAATTGCATGGACATGCAATTTTTTGAACTTCTATAATAAACCAAAATCCTACAATCACAATTAGATGTCATACCTTGCAAGTGAAGTAAACTTGCATAGGTCAAGCCTTCAATCCCATTGGAAATAATCAAGTTCCCAATAGGTGACTCAAAATCTCATACTAGGATTCCTTGTTTCCTTGATCCTTTTACTCCATAATCTCTATCTAGACAATTTGTCAAGGTTATTCATTCTTGAGTGTACATTTGATAATATGATGTCCAATTTGGTACTAATAGAAACAACCACCATTTTGTCATTATCTTTCCTTATTTATTGTGCCAAGTGATCTCATTGGATGGCATCAATCTCCATTAGTGTTGGCTCCTCCACCCATGTGTAATGTGTTGGTAGGTTTTGTGAAGGTTGAGGTCGAGACCACGTTGTTGCAACCAAGGAATAAAAACACTCAACACACTTCATGGCTTCCTCCAAGTGTTTTGGCTCTTGCATAGTCATCTCCAATTTGGTTCATGACTTCAAGCCCCTCACAAATTGATCCAAAGCTTCACCATCTAGTGTATCCAAAATTTTCATAATTGTGTTCTAGAATTGCATGATATAGTCTCTTATATAACCAATCTGCTTTAATTTGCTAACCTATCTTGTGCAACTTGTGTGGTATTTATAGCTTGGAATTGTCCAATTATTGCACTCTTGAATTCTCTCCATGTCAAGATTGGTGTAGCAATTTGTTGTTTGGCTTGCTCCACTCAAAATTGCAACCATAGTTTTACCACTCTATCCAATTGGGTTGAAGCCAAGAGAATATGTCTTCATTCATCTTGAAGATTTGTAGCTTCAAAATAACGTTCACAATCAAACACAAAATTTTCCATTGCACATGAGAGGTTCTTGCCTTCAAATATCTTGGGTTTCAAAGATTGTATGTGATCTTCTCCTTCTTGAATTGGTGCTCTCTCTACATGCTCTTGTCATTGATGATTTTATTCTTCCAACAATCA
Source organism: Lunularia cruciata (assembly GCA_948567375.1). Taxonomy (NCBI): domain Eukaryota; kingdom Viridiplantae; phylum Streptophyta; class Marchantiopsida; order Lunulariales; family Lunulariaceae; genus Lunularia; species Lunularia cruciata. Next base: position 63,745,135 of record OX419758.1, read on the forward strand.
AGTAAGGTGCTCAATTTGTTATGGCATGGCAATGATAACTTTGTGCATTACCACCATGGCTACTACTCTATCAACTATCTATAGATTATCTAAGTTAACACATAGATGCAACACGTCCACCGCTCTCCATAAGTTACAATCAAAAGTACCTGGGGTTCATAGGATAAGGTGATCACATTTAGGAAATTCTGCCCAAAGTGTGAGATGATAAATTGTGTGAAATGATGTTTGGGTAGTATACATACACAAAAAGCTCAACAGTTTGGCAGAAATGGTTTTTGTGGTCCATAAATTACATCTATCCCATTCTTTCTTTGATACCAATAAAAAAGACAGACAAGAGAAGTAGAAAAATGGAAGATCAAAGAGAAAGATTACATTAGGACTCTTGAATGAGGGAAAATTCCAAATGTCTAACATGAACTTAGGCTTTGGTATTTATAGAGAAGTATACAAGGCTCTTGAGAAGCTTCACAATAAGCTTCCTAAAATCCTCATGATTGGAGTGCAAGCCAAGTTAACTGGGAAGCTTCTCAAGAAGCTTCCTTCTATAAGTTGCATACTTGGCATGTAAGCTAAGCTAGCAAAAAAGCTTCACAAGAAGCTTCCTTCTAGAAATCACCTACTTGGCATGCAAGCTAAGCTAGCCAAGAAGCTTCTTCCTTGGCATGCACACTACCCAACACTTGGAAGGTACCAAGTAGCATCCTAGATATCTCTAGAATATTCTGAGCTAATTTGGCCTATTTGCTACTTTGTTAGTCTTGACTAACTCATTGTTAAGCTCCATATTTTTATACTTGATATGTTGATTTCATCTAGGTGATTATGTATATCTATAGTAGAGAGCATTAACAACACTTGATGTTATTACATGCCACACTATCTTGAGAGTGCGTGAGGTTTTGCTTTCTGGAGTCCTCATGTTGGAAAGACATGATGGTGTTGTTTGGAAGGATCATATGTGCAATTGTGCACCATGCCAACTCCCAAACATTGATGGCATTATGGACCCAAGCTTGGTACTTGTTTGTGCAAGTTTGTTTGTTTGTACTTGTTTGTGTTGTGTGTTTGTGTGTTTGTGTGTTTGTGTATGTTATGCAACTCTTTTGGTGGAGCTTCTACTATGTTAGTGTGTGATAGCTATTTGAGAGGATAACATATGGCATGTTTGACTCCTCCTCTCATGGTGACCAAGGATAATGGTTATGTCTTGTGTAACACCCATTTGTGCATGTGTGTGGTATTGTGATATTTAGTTTGGTATTACAAGTACTTGAGAGATAATATTTATATAGAGATAAAGGATGGTTCTACCTTAGACATGATTAGCTAAATTTAGTCATAGCTAAGGGGACATATTTTGGAGGAAGTGGAAAAGATGAACATCACTATTTTGGATTCTAGTGTGTTGACTTGGTATTATTCTTAGGTGTTTGGCTTTGAGGAAAGAATTGAGAACTCTTGGATCCACAAGCCTTTTGGTTTTGGATCCTTCTATAGTCCAAGGATAGCCCATGTGAAGGAATCCTTGACTTAATGGTTGGATCAAGATAAGACCACATGCTTAGGAGAATATTCTTATGAGTATAGCTCATGGAAATATTCCTTTAGCTTTTTGACTTTATTTGATTTTTAGCTTAGTAACTTGAGTTACTCCAGTAATTAGTAACTTTAGTGTGCAACTATTTCACAAGTATATAAACAAGGGGTGAGGAGGTTCTCATCATCCCTTCATTTGCAACTATCTCTCTCTCTCATTGAGTTCTCTTGTGAGCAATGTCTTGAGTCTTGGAGTGTTAGCCTTGGAGGAGTATGATAGAGTTAGGGTTCTTTGCCTTCTTAGTCCATGGTGTGCCACCATTATAGCCATTAGAGGTTCATCTTGAGTGAGAGACAGGCCAACTCACAGTCCTAGATGTACTTGACCTATAGCTAGTTCACTCTTTATATGGCATAGATTGTAGACAAGCAAATAACAATGGGGTTTGATAGCACCCAGTCTCTTTACCTTTGCCCACCATAAAGTAAACCATATACTTAGAGTAGATGGCTATCTGGAGCTAGAGGGACCTAACTACCAACTAAGGTAGCAAGTGCGGCACTATACAATTCATCTTTGACTTATGTGTGAGTTGTGCTTCTACAATGTATGATGTTGGCAATAATGTATATTGTGTAGCAATGTATATGTATATACGCATGATAGTTGTCATGACATTTGTAGCACCGAGGTAAGTCTGCTCAGATGTTGGAGTGGTAGTGTTGGTAGTCATAGGTATTTTAGTAGTTACTCATGGACTATTTGTTGGTGGTCCTATTTTATGTTAGGGCTATTGATCACATGGTGGGACCCACTATCACTCACACCATTTGCACCATTGGATGTGTTGTCAATGGTACCTTTAAGGTTGGAGACCTAAGTCAAGCAAAGGAGTATACCTTTGCAGTGCAGTTCCAAAGAGCTCACTTCTCTGATGTTGAGCCTTTGAGTTCTTGGTGATGATGGACAGATGCTTATGAGCATCACCTAGAGTCTCTTAGCTAGAGTGAGTGTGACTTGATTATAACCAATACCTAGTTGCTGGTAAATTTTGGAGTGAAGGATTGAGTACTTATCTGATTTGAGTGTGATTTGAGTTGAAGAAGAATTGATTATTGTAGCACTTTAGAGTTCATCTTTAGAGGATCTATTCCTCCATGTTTAGCCTTTAGAGGGTGGGGTTGTGAGGAGAGGAGTAGAGGGAGAGTTAGGAGAGAGTGAAGCTCAAGTGAGGGAGACAGATTTAGTTTAGAGAGAGCTTACTCTTCTTGAGAGAGAGCACAGTCTAATAGAGTAGGAGGATCACTTTGTGGCTGCTAAGAGGAGTAGGTCAAAGAGACTAGCAGATTTAGATAGGCTTATGTCCAAGAGATATGCTAGGCCAAGGATCTTATAAGGATAGAGGATTTTTACAAAAGGAGTTAGGTATTACCACATAGCTATTAGAGGAGATATGAGTAGTGTGAAGGCATGGAGATAGCAATATGTATGCAGACTCAAATAGATATTATACCATGTATCACTCATGGGACCCAAATTGAGACTAGTAGGTCGAAGAATACTATTTTCTTGAGCCTAGCCTATTGATAAATAGATGTGCATGCTAGGGCAACATAGATGGAGCTTCATCTACATGGCATACTTAGAGAGGAGTCTAGAGTGATGACACATAATGGTGATATTATTGCATGGAGACCAAGACTTTCATATGACTTGGCCCTCTCTCCCTCTTTTGCACATACGCATGACAAGTAAAAGTGGCTTGAGGAGAGGAAAATGACACTCTTGGGTAAGATTAGTAGACTTAAGATGTTGAGGTTGAACTTTACCTTGTTTGGGCAATTCATTCCTCACATTTTAATACTCACAAGAGGCAGAAGAAGATTTTAATGTTGGATGTTGGTTGTCTGGTGGAACTTATGTAAGATAGTAGTTATCTTTTCACTTACTGGTGTGACTTGGTAATGTAGTGTGGATGGTCACATTATAGAGGTAGGAGTATGTTTAGATGTGTTCCACTGCCCAGAGTTAGATATAATAGAGTATTGTCTGCAATTCTTGGAGGTGATCATCTAAACTAATAGTACTAGGATAGAGTTAGAGCACCTCCTCTAGTCAATATGGGATGAAGGTTTCTTGCTAGATGGAGTACACACAAATGCTTGCCTCATGGCTTTATTTAGCAATCACAATAGGTACATGAAGCCATGGAGATGTTACATAGCTAGACCTTATGCAATGTTTATTGCCTTAGGTTTATCACTAGAGGATATACTCATAGTTAATAATATTGTGCTTGCTTATTGTAGTTACTGTATTTGGGTTTAGAAAAGTCAACCTCTCTAAAGCAATTCAGAAAATTAGATGATTCTGGGAGTTCTTGGAGGTAGAACAACTTTATGGAGTGTCCTCAATCTGATATTACAGTTGTGTTTATCTTATTTTATCGTATCTTATTTGGTTTATCTTAGTTTATGAAGTTTATTTGAGACTTAAGTAGGTTCCAACTTCCACTGGCTTTTCTAGAGTAGTTAGATTGGTTCTCAATACAAGAAGGAGAAAGAACTATTATTCAACCATAATAACCATAATAAACTTCCTTTTGGGTGAGTTAAACCCTAACACTAACAACCAAACCAAAAACCCTCATAAGAAAATACCTAGTTGCAAGCATACCCATAATCCCATATACAGATCCATTCATACAAGTGAGTCCATTCAATCAAACCTTGAGTAAATCCACTTTAGCCAAGTGAAGCCTCTTTATAAGTGTGCAAATCCAATTTAGAGAGGCAAGAAAATCCACCCTAAACCAAGCACATTTAGCCATTCCATGTGAGCAACTCCATCTAAATCAAGTAAATACAACCTTTCATTATGAACAACGCTACATGTGTTTGAGCAAACCTATGAGTTTACAAACCTTTGAACACAAAAAAACATTTTATTTCACATTACAACAAAAATTTGCTATCACCATTAGAATTGCAAGCCTTGGGATATCATGGGTGATTATTGCTTGTATCATAAGGAGTTAGATTGATTTCATTTGAGAGAAGATATTACTAATGCTCTTGATTTCTTGTAGTGTTTTCCCCAATGTTAGCTATTTCCAAAGTTATTTCATATTGTTGCCTACATTTTGTGATCCTTGAATCTTTATTTTTGAGCTTTTGATCTTTCCAACTTTGACCTTGATATTAATTTTTTGTATCTTAGCAATTTTTTAACATCAACCTAAGTTAAATAACATCTCTTCTTAGCTTCAATGAATCATTTTCTAATTTTGTATGGCTGGCCATATCTTGGACAAAAGCAATAATAGTGGAAAAATTCTTGGAATTTGCCTTCAAGAACTCTTCCTCTTGTGGGCTTTATCCTCTTGCTCATACTCTACTTCTTTGTCATGTGCATCTCCTCCATCTTTATCTCTTTTATCTCTTGCTTGTGCAAGCATATCCTATGGTGCTCTTTGCATATCTTCTAGAGTTCCAAGCATCTTCACTTGTGCTCTTGTTTTCCTTTGTGTAATTTGTGACATCCACCTCTTCATTAAATCTACATGGTTTACTTGGTGTGTATTCTTATGGACTAAACTTGAATAGCCTCTCCTTTTAGGTACTTGGAATGCTCTTTGGTATTGATCCTTACACAAGAAATCCATGTGAAGTTCCAACAAGGGAGGATCTTCTCTAGAAATTTCTTCCTCCTTATCAATTGTCACTATGCACATTACATCCTCTTTTCCTAACCATTCAAAAAGATTGAATTCCCTTGCAATCTCCAAACTTACAAAGGGAATGAGAGATGTATTTGCTCTACTCCCAAATAGAGCATCCATTCTAAACAAATAAAAATACTAATGGTTAATTTGATCCTTTATAGTGGTACATCTATGTTTGATCTCCTTATTGGTGAGACTCTCACCCATGTACTTGTCCTTCTATTTACAAGCAATCTTGGAGGACTTCAAAACCCTTGCCTATTTTTTCTTCAATTTCTCTCCATTCAAGTACATTGGGAATCTATTACCAAATCCCACAAGAAAGGTGGCCATATAATGAAATATAATATTTTCTTGAAGGTGTTTCCTACTATTGCCACTAAGGATATGTTTAAAGTACTTTGGATCTTCTAAATAATCAAGAATTTGATTGTAGTGATGTAAGACCATCTTAAATATATCTTCCTCAAATTTTTCTTTGCTCAAATTACTAATAGAAGGTGCACAACATTTTGCTTTACTTCCAAGAGTGATAGATTGCACAAATGCTATAAAGCAAACTATTTTCAATAGTTCTTGAAATCTAAACTATGTGAGAGAATAGAACTACTATGGGAAGGAATGGAAATAGAATTAGAATGGTGAATATTAGGAGGATACATTTCATTGTGCTCTATGTATGAGGGAAGGGAATTTGGAACAAGATGAAAATCAATGATCCTAATGGGTATGCCTCCATGAGAACTAATCCAATCCTTTTGTTTCCAAGAGTAAGTTCTAAAACTTGGTACATCATGAATTTATCCAAGTAGGCATATGATGAATTTCTCTAAGATGGCACTTTGTTTAAACTCCTAATTCACACACTGGCATCATAAATCAATCAACATTGAGTTTGGATTGCTTTGGTAAGATTTAATTCTCTCTTTCAATTTTTGGAATTCAACTTGCATATGCATTGCTTTTGTTGGACTATTGGATTGAGATCCCTCTTTAGCACACAAATTCAAAATTTTGAATCCCTATTTGTGATATATTGCATGATTAGACAAGTTTTCACTTTGATTATTAATGAAGATTACTTGTAATTCTTACCCTAAACAACCCATAACCCCCAAATCCAACCCAAACTTCAATTTATGAAAAGACCTATAGAAACCTACAATAACACATAAATTTTATATATGGGCCATTTCTTTCAAGTGACCTTTTCTTTATGGGTTTCCACAAAAAACTTTATGACACATGCACCATAGCCATAAGCCTCCAATAGATTCTACTAGTGAAATTGCCTATTGTGCTCATCAACATTTACACTAAGCTACATGTATTTTGGACTTGATGATCTACATTCAGCTCAAAGTACATATTGATTGCATAACACTATACCATTGTTTTAAGATCACTTGGACTACCTTATCGTATGCTTTGCACAAGGCTGAAGTTTGTTTGTTTTTAGGCATGATAATGTAATTTGACATAGTATGGGTGGTGAAGTGATGGAGCATAGAGGTAGGGAACAATTGGAAACAGTGACTCATGAAATCACTTTTTGCTCCCCAACCATCCAAGAGTATATTTGCAAATAAAATTTTGTCCATTTGTACACTTTTTAGGATTATTTATTTAAATTTCATTTCCTTAATTACATGGAGATACAATCATAATATAATACAAAGAAAGACTTAAGATAAGTACTTCTTTACTATAGAAATTGTAGTGGGAGGGGTCCAAGTTTGGCAAAACTTCTGTGCCCATGATATATATGCTACACTAAAACAATAATTAGTTTTCAAAAGAGTAGCATTGGGCTCTATTGACACATGCAACATTTAGGTCTTAATTTAAATATAGCATCAAATATCTATAAACTAATCTAGACCTAAATTTTCAAGCATATTATTGGTCCTATCCCAATGATTGACATGATATAAGGCTACTTGGCTGCTAAAGCTATTCCATCCATTGCATAAGTCTATCTTTAGATACAAATCTGCAATACAAGTCCATTTATAAGCTACTTGCTTAGTAAGTCTACTTTTACATGTTTGCATAGTTCATAACTTGGGGTACTTTAGCAATACCATTAGCTAGACATATAAAGATAGAAATTGGCTTGGTAATATCTTCAGGGATGTTATATATGATGGTCTAGGTAGTTAAGATAGAGGTATCACCAAAAGAGTACTTTAACTAATAGTGCAAAGGCCAAAAAAACCATGAAACCTTCAAAGGTAATTTTAGAGGCCTAAACGGATGAATTAAGCCTTAAAAATAGAGATGTCCTCCCTCCATGAGAAGAGGTAATGCCTTATCACCCCCCTTTTGGTCTCATTGAGAGCTTTCCAATGATACCTCACCCATGCTATTCTGAGCTTCTTACAAGAAGATTCTCTAAAGATTCACTTTAGTTAAACTTGTTTGACCAATCAAATAGAACAAGGATCAATCAATGTATTTTATATAAGGATGTAGCTCCCTTTGAGTAGATCCTTGTTACTATATAATAAACACAAGATGCTCCTTTGGAACATTAGAGTATTGAGGAATGAAATCTTGTGTTTCTCTTGTCCTTGGGACATTACAATGGTATTAAAGTAAAATTTTTAATCCAAGTGAGTGGATCACTCCTCTTGGAGAAACACAAGCCATTGGGATTGAGTAATTTCAAGGGGAGAAAAGGTAGTACAATTGATAAATTGGGGATGTTTTAGAGAGAGGGTAGGATGAATGCTCCTAGAGGACAATTTCCTACACTTTGCTTTCCATTCCATATCAAGGTTATGTACATTTAGCATGAGCAAGTGAAAGTATGTATTTTTTCATTTTTGGAGCATAGTTCATGGACGTAGTAATGAAATTGCCAAACCTCATGATTTTACCTATGGTGATATAAGATATAGAGTGGGATTTGATAATTTGCATTATGTTATGATGTAATGGATGTGAATATACCAAATCCTCTCCTTTTCAACACTCAAATAGAAATCTGTTATATAATTAGGCCAAAAGTGATATTTAAAATTTTTGTAGTCCATAATTTTGGTGAAGAATACTATCAATCAATGATAGCTTTTGAGGTCCCAATGGTAGTCCCAATCATTTGTGGTCCTTCCAAAGTGACCATATTAACACTCTATTGAAGTATGAAGTATTGATTCAACATTTTTCATGTGTACCATACATGGAGCCATAGTTACAAGATTTGATGCAAGGAATGCAAGAGATGTTCTATGAGTTTTGGAAGATTAAGATGACAAAATGGAGGCATTACAAAGTCAAGTATGTACCTTTAGGAAAAATCATGTAACACAAGAAGGGAAATAATCCCAAAATCCAATAACAATGGTTGAAGTACCTAGAGAGTCACTCATGCCAATGATACCAACCTCAATCAACAATGAAGCCACATTGTTACTATAGATGAAGAAGACATGCAACATTGAGTCTTACAAGGGACAACATTCTATGGGAGTAGTGGAAAATTGGATCCCAAGAATGAATCAATAATTTTGATTATTCACAATTAAGATCAGCAATCACTCTCTAGGCATGTTTGCGTACAAGTATTGATTGATAAATTCTCATATGGTACAATGCTTGGGAATAATCAATATTGGTAGAAGGATGAAAGATCACTTGGACAATGATGCAAGAAGAGCTCTTGAAGAATTTCCAATCTATGGATTTTGTGCAAATGGCTCAAACTTGACTATGGGGGTTGAAGTAGAAGAACAATATACAAGAATATATGGAGGTGTTTCTTGATATGCAGGTCATGATAACCACTATGAGCCTAGTAGAAGCTCTTGATAATTTCAAATGGGAGTTATAAAAGCAAATTCACCAAGAGATAATGATACCAAATCATTGCACCATTCTTGAAGCCATTGTGTGTGCTTAGAGAGAATAACAAGAGCACTTGGAGGAGGTGAAGTGGTTGTCCCAACACAACACTATTTGGTTGAAACATCACACTTTGGTAGAGCAATTTCTATGGAATTGGTAACATTTATTTTCAAGTTCAAGGAGAATGACCGCTCTAAGGAGAATAAGGATCAAATGAGGTCAAAGAAAGGAGAAATGGAGTCTCACAAGGAGAAGGGGCTCAAGAAAAACAACAATGTTGTTACAATTATGACCAAGTTGGGCTCATAGCTATCAATTGGCATGCTCACCTTCCTAAAGGCCCTCAACCTCCATGCATGGAACCTTTGAACAACTTGGAGAGACAAATCAAAGAAGAAGATGTTGAAATCACATCAAAAAATGAAGATTGACTGAAAATGTACCTCATAGCCTTACTAGCTCAGTTCAGAGGAGTAAAGTAGGGAGAAGAAAAGGACAAGTGTACAAAGTTTGAGGAAGAAAAATGCACAACTTATTGTTGTAAATGGAATCCAAGAAGGAAATCAAGTGAGAGTAATCATAGACATTGGAGCAATAGAGAATTTCTTGTCTTGCTATATTGCAATAAGGTTGAAGATGGAACTAGAGAAGGATAAGAATGAAGAGTAGAGTTAATTATTGGTCAAACAACGAGGATTGAGTTGTTATCTAAAAAGGTAGCATTCTATGTAGGAGAGTGAAGAAATTTAGTGGCAAATGATACAATTAGCTTGTTGCAAAGTGATCTTAAGCATGATGTGGATAGAGCATTACAACCCCATGGTAGATTGGAGAAAGAAATAGTGAGAACTAGCCAATGGAAGGTAATTGGAGATAGGGAAAGATTAAAAAGGCAAGATCATTGCCTCTATGTCATAAGGACAACAACTATTGGTAGAATAGATAGATGTTTCATGAGTCTAATAAGAAAAGTCTAGAGTGCACAACTTGATAGACAAATATTTGAGAATTTGAAAGATGTGGTCAATGAGTTTCAAGATGTCTTTCTTGATGATTTACCCTCAATATTACCACCAAAAATGAGAATAGATCATCAAATCAAGATACTTCCTAGGAAGATACCTCCTTGTAAGGTCCCATATCGACTATCACCTCATGAGTTGGAGGAGTACAAGGCTCAAATTAAGAATATACTATAGAAAGGGTTTATCCAACCTATTTTATCACCATATAGAGTTCTTGTCTTGTTTGTGAAGAAGAAGGATGGTATAACGCATATGTGCATTGCCTATTAGGGTCTAAATCAACAAATGGTGAAGAAAAAATACCCATTACCTTGTATGAATAACCTGTTTGATCAACTTTATGGGGCAAAACACTTCACAAAACTTGATCTGCAGAGTGATTATAACCAAATCAAGATCACGGAGGAAGACGGACACAAAACTTCCTTTTGAACAAGGTATGGTCACTTTAAGTATTTTCTGGCCTCACCAATGCACCGACACCTTTCATGAGTAGTTTATGCCCATAGGTTTGCAGTGCTTGACAAAAGGGAGAAGGTCTCCGCTATTGGGCAGGTGGTCCACCCTCGTTTGATGAATGTTATATTTTGTCAATACTTGGATAAATCTATTATCATTTTCATTGATGACATCTTAGTTTATAGTAGGATAATGTGATCTTCTGAGGATAGGAGACCTAAGAAAAATACACAAGAAGAAACAAATAATTTCACATTCAACCTCTGATGCCCCAAAGGAGCCCCTTGATTGTATTCTATAGCAAAGTGGACTCCTCCGAAGGAAGCTCCACCCTTGGATCAGATATATGGATTGGTGACTTATAAGCAAGCTCTGCCCTTAGATCGGTTGCATGCATGGGTGACATGTTTGTTCTGATCCTATGTGGTTGGTCAAACCATCTTTGACCAAAGGGAATCTTTAGAGAATATTCTTGCAGGAATCTCCAAGTTGCATGGGTGAGGTGCCATTGGAAAGCCCTCAAGGGAGACATAGAGCTAGCTCTCTATCCATCGGTGGAAGAAGAAATTTGCACATTTTGAGGCCTAATTCATCTATTTAGGCCTCCAAAATTGGCTTTGAAGTTTCCACGCTATTTTGGCTCCTACACTATTAGCAAAAGTCCTCTTTGGTGACACCTCTATCTGAACTACATAGTTCATCATGCATAACATCTTTCAAGACGGTACTAAGCCAATTTCCACCTCTAGATAATATGTCTAGCTTTTGTGTATTACAAAATTCAAGGTATTTTTGGTCTTTCTCTATTAGTAGAAGTACTTTTTTGGTGACACCTGTATTCTACCTAGCCCATCATACATAACATCCTTTTAGATATGTCTAGCTATTAGTATTACAAACAATGAAGCACAAGCAACATTTGCGAGAAGTCTTCCAGATTTTGTGATAAAACTATTATATGCCAAAGTCTCAAAGTGCAAGTTTAGCAAGTTTGAGGTAGATTACTTGGAGCATAAAGTAAGTATAGAAGGTATCCACCTTTTAACAAATAAAATAAATGTCAATAAAAAATGGGGTGCTCCAAAAGATCAAACTCAACTAAAGAGTTTCTTGGGATTGATTCGGTTATATCATCGATTTGTCAAGGACTTCTCCAAGGTCACACAACCACTATTGGCACTACTTGGCAAGGGAAAGATAAATGTGAGGAACTACATAGGGATTGAAAAATGCATTACTACATGCACCAATCTTGAAATGGTATGACCCAACACGTCAAGTCAAACTGGCTATAGATGCATCAAGCGTTGCAATAAGAGCAATCCTACAACAAGAATGAAGTGAAAGATGTCACTTGGTTGCATATTTCTCTCAAAAGTTATTGTTGGTAAAGTCCAACTATCACACCACCAAATGAAGAAGAGTTGGCTATTGTTCTTGCAACCAAGCATTGGAAGTATTATCTTGGTGAAAAGGCAATTGTATTGGAGATAAACCACAAACTACTAGGTTACCTCAAGACATGGAAAGATCTATCTTGTCTATAGATTTGTTGTGCAAAGTATAGATAGTGGTTCAATATACCAATCACATATGTGGAGGGCAAGAAGAAAATTTTCAATGCATTCATCCAAATGCCTATGGTGAACATCTAGTCATAGAGGTCAAGATGAACCCAAATTTTTGGCCAAGGATTCTTATTACTATGAAAACTAATCCATAGATTGCAGGAGCTCAATCATTCAAAGGTGTAACTAGTACCCAAGGATTCATCTTTTGTGATGGCAAGTTATGGATCTTTGATGCTCTAGACCTAAGAACCACTATCTTAGTGGAATGTTATGATACCACCATTGTAAGTTAGAGTGGACAAGACCTTAGATGCAATCAAATGCAATTACCATTGGCCCAAGATGAGCAATAATGTGATGGAGTATGTTCAAATTTGCCAATTATGTCAAAAAAATAAGGCTTTTAAGCAGGCTCTTGCATGACTCCTTCGCCCCTCCCTACCCCTACACAACATTTGGAGCAGGTTAGAATGGATTTGGTTTGGGAATTGCCCAAGACAACCTCAAGTTTTGACTCCATTGTAGTCTTTGTAGACCGACTCAACAACATGATTCATGCATGTTCTACAACCAAGGATACAATTGCTCCACAATTAGCTCAATGGTACTTAGCTACGGTCTTTTCTTACTATGGCCTATCTCAAGTGCTCATCACCAATTGGGACATAGAATTCACTAGTTTGTAGAACAATCTTTGGAGAACAATCTTTGGCATCTTCAAAACCAAACTTCACAAGATCTTCTGTCCTAACAATGCAGATAATATCATTGACTGCCTCTTGCGGTGCCCACAAGAAGCAAGAAGTTATTCACATGAAGACAAAGAGAAGGTGCTTTAAATTACGCTATTTCTTGCATGCAGAAAGAATTAGTTCCTTACTACCCGGAAAGGATATCCATGCCATGTCCACAACATACTATCTACAAACAGATGGAAAAATAGAGTAAGCTAATTGCAGTATTGAGGACATGCTATGGGGCTTCAACTTAGAGGAGCAAGAAAGGTAGGATACCTTACTTTCATTGGTGGAATTTTCCTATAACAATTCGGTAAATGCATCTACATGGATCCCACTATACTCCTCATGTATAAAGAACATTCTTGCACACCTTCTAGCTTAGTAAAGATCTGCCCAATGGCTACAAAAGTTGATGTTGTCAACACTTTTGTTTCTAAATTTCAACAAGGTGTGGAGAATGCCAAGCACAAGTTGTAGATAGCCCAAAATCATTAGAAACAATATGTAGATCCACATCACATGCACATGGAGTTGGGCATTGGGGATCAAGGGTGGCTGTCCATAATCAAACTCATATTAGTTGGCCCTCTTAAGCTCAAACCTTGTTTTATTGGCCCTTTTACACATCATCTATTAAATTGGCATAATGACTCATCACCTTGAGCCTCTTGCCATACATAAAGATCCATCCAGTGTTCCATGTTTCCTTGCTGCATAGATATGCATCTAAGTACTCTAGTTTCCTTCCATACAAGAAGCTTGTTCTTGTCCAACACTCATTGATGGCACAGTGGACTATCCAATCAAACTAATTTCCAAAAAATACATGTTTGGTACCTGCCATCTACATGTGGAATATCTTGTATATTGAAAATAGTACCCATTGTATGAGGCAACATGGGAGCCCATAACTAACTTGACCAATGCATTGGTTTTAGTGAAATATTTTGAGCAATAGCTTTACAATGAGGACATTGTGTCTTAGAAAGGAGGAAGGTTTGTAATACAATTAGCAAGATAGATTATCTAGAGGTAGAAATTGGCTTGGTAATATCTTTAGGGATTTTATATACAATTGTAAGTAGTTCAGATATAGTTGTCATCAAAAGAGTATTTCCACTAATAGATAGACGTCAAAAATACCCTAAAAACTTCAAAGTCAATTTTGGAGGCCTAAATAGATGAATTAGGCCCTAAAAATATAGAAAATTCCTTTTCCCTTTGAAGGGAGAGTGCATTGCTTTGTTCATTGCATGCACCTTCTTTGTCTAATTGAGAGCTTCTTATGGTACCTCACCCATGCTACTTTGTGCTTCTTAAAGGAATATTCTCCAAATATTCCCTCTCATCAAACTTATTTGACCAACTACATAGGACAAGGATCAATATGTCACCAATCCATGTAGCTAATCTAAAGGTAGATCTCACTGATATGTCACCAATCTAGGCATTTGATACAAGGGTGTAGCTCCCTTTGAGTGGATCCTTTTTGTTATATAATAAAGAAAAGGTGTTCCTTTGGTGCATCAGAGTATTCAAGAATGAAACATTATATTTCTCTTGGAGTTTCTCTTGTCCTCGGGACATTACAATTTCATTCTATCCTTAACTCCTATTCCTCCTATGTACTGCAACTTTTTGATCCTACAATTTACACCAATGCTTCTAATGTAGCTATACAATGTAGCCATATTGTCTAATAGCTTATGCAAATAGACAAATTACTTCAATACACAAAACTATTTGGTGACTAGAAAGGGAAGGAATGATAGTAAAGATTTGTCTCAAGAATTTTAGACACTACTTGATAGAAAGGAAGATCATAATTTCATAGATCATAAAATATTGAAGTATATTTTCAATAAGCCTTATATGAAAGGAAGGCTAAAGAGGTGGATAATACTCTTATCTGAATATGATTAAACTATCAAGATATGCAACGGAAGAAACATGCACATTTTGATTTATTATCTAAGGTCTATTATCATGATAGAATTTAGCAAATAATTGATTCTTTCTAGGACAAGGAGCTTATGACTATTTTGGTCAATCAAGAGGTTTCAATGGAGGATAAAGAGATTGTGGAAGTATCTAGATGGGATGCATGCTAAATAGAAGAAGACCCTTGCATAAGATCTTGACCTTACTAAATAGTGGAAGATATCATTTTTCAGTAGGATAAGATAGTTTAGTTCAAGTTGCAATAGGTAAGGAAGAGTCTATTCAGTTAATAAATGTGTATATTGTAGAAAGTTGTACCTTTATAGCAAAGTTTATCACTTTCAAGATTGAAGTGGAATATTTATGGAAATTTTTGATTGTTACAAAACTTGTTATGTTTGTTCAACTTTTTCTTGGAAGTCCAAGTCCACTCCATCTCTTGTATCAAATTTTAAGGTTACTTTAGAAGTTGGAAATTTAATTTATAGGTCCTCTTAATTGAATCCAAAGGAAAAATTGGTATATTATGGTAGTAAGTGATTACCTTACTAAGTAGGTGAGGCTAATCATTGAGTTAAGAAAAAGTTGAAGGGTGTCTATTTCTTTGTGAACGCATCATCACTAGATTTGTTTGCCCTTTGGAGTTGGTTTTTGGTCATGTAGTAGACTTTACAAAGAGAATCATTAGAGCCATGCTACAATATTCCCCTATCATAAATAGAGTGACCTCCATCCTATATTTAATTCATTTTATTACATTGATTTTTGTTCATATATTCATTTTATGTATTTATGTATTAATTTCATTTTCATGCCTTTCAAACCATTTATAAGAAATTGAAGAAGGTACAAGGAGGTGATATAATGAAGGATAAAATCATGAAATTGAAGGAGGTAAGAGCAATTACAAAATTTTTATTGGAACAAAACAAAGGGAGCTATGACAAGACATAATGCAAGAAGATGGTAAAGCACTTCAAGGAAAGTTAGTGTGTAATGTTGTTTGAATCCATTTTATTTAAGAGGTTGAAAATGGTTTTTTTTGCCTAAATACTTTGGACCCCTTCATAATGGATAATGTGAGCTTCAATTATATCTATGATCTGAGTGAGTTAAGAGGAAGCCACTTCAATAAGATAAACTATGATAAGTTGAGTTGTATCATGGAAGACAAAAGGATCTTCACTCTTAGGACAAAGTGAAAGCTTAATCTAGAGATAAATGTAGTATCAATTTGGTGCATATATGTTGTATTGGAAAAAATATTTTGGAACCATGGATTTTAGAGTATGGACCTTATATCATTCATATATATCTAGTTTTGGTAAGAGAGTTGAGAACTCTTGGATCCATAACCCTTTTTGATGCAGATTTTGGAATATACTTAGGGAAGCCTATGTAAAAGAATCATTGACTTAGTTTAGGTTAAAATTAAGACCACATGCTTATATAGATTATTTTGGTCAGTTTGATATTCTCTTCCACTTTTGAGTTCATATAAGTTTTTGCTTAGTAACTTTAGTTACTTTGGAATTTATACTTTTTGGGTATAAGAATTAAAACAATATAGAAATAAAGGATGAGGAAGTACTCATCATCTTCTAATTTTCTACTATCTCTCTGCTACTGAGTTATTTGGTGATCAATGTCTTTACTCTTGGAGGTGCTTTGTACTTTAAGCCTTCAAGGAGTGATATGGAGTTTGGTTCCCTACCTTATTAGTCTCAAGGCGTGTTACTTCAACACATGTCAAATATTTATCTTGAGTGAGAGATAGTCCAACTTGCTAGTCATAAAGTCTCTCAAGATACTCATATTTAACAAAAAGATGCTTTATATCAAAAAATTGAGAGTATGGGCAATAAATTGGAATGTCTCAAATTGATTAAACCAAGTAGTTAATTGTTTCTTAAAAGAGATATTTTATGCATTTCTGGATGTGCGCAACACCCACTGAGATACTATTTTTCTTTTGGTTACCAAGTTTCTTACAACAACTTTGGCAAGAAAGTACTAAATTCTCTATCTTCACTATTATAAAGACCACTTAGTTCTTGAAAGGTAGTTATTCCTTGTCTTCCACTATTCTCAGACTTCTTCTTTGGTCTGACTTATTTTGCTCCTTCCATGAAACCAAAGCTCATCTTGTTGTTGCTTAAAATTCTCAAAACCAAATTTCCAATATATATTATTGTGATCTCTTTGGAATTACTTATGAGTTAGAATTTTCTAGTGATAATCTTCCCTTACGTCTTAATATTGGACACTTAATTTTATAAACAAGTTCTAATTTAGACTTGCTCATTTTTTATTCCCAAATTTTTCTCTCTTATTGCTTATTGTTCTCATAGTCAATTTGATCTCACTCACCATAATTTCATTTATTATGTTTCCACATTTCCACATTTCACCTTTTATTTAGAACTTATTCCATCTCCAAATCTTTTTCCTATTTAAATGCAAAATCTCAATCTTTTTTCCTTTCCAAATTTCACCCCTCAATCTAAAATCTCCTATGAGGGTCATGAAAAGTATGATGTTTATTAAATTATTACAAAGCATGTAATTTACTATGCTTATCCCTAATACATAAAGTACATAAAATAAAAAGTTCTTTGGAAGGATTACATACCTTTATGATGTTCCACAAGATATATTGAAGCCCCTTCATCATCTTTATAACCTAAAGAAGCTATCAAAGTGGCTGAGATAGGTCATATAACAAGTGTATCATCAAGTAGCAAAAGATGGTTGTGTAATAGTAGTGTAAAGTACCCTAGTAAGATAGTAGAATATAGTCAATAACTCATCAGAATCTCTGAAAATTATTTTTTGAAAATGTCAAGGAAGTTTCATAAAATAATATCTAGAAAGTATGTAAGAGTTTTCTAGATATTCTTCTATGAAACTTTCTTGGCATTTTCTAAATATCCTTCAAAGGGACGTGGTAGTTCAATAAGACAAAGTAGTCTAGTAAGGTACTCAAAGGCTAGAAAGTGTTGAGGAACCTTACAAGGATTAAATAATTTGGTTAAAAAGTTAAAAACTAATTTCTATAAGAAGAAAGCTTATACGTATCTCAAAAATTAATATACCTTGGATGCAAACAAAGACTTCTCCAAAATGAATTCCAAATTTAAAATGCCCCTAAGGGTTGCTTACCCTTCTTTAGACATTAAAATAGTAACACAAGACCCAATCATCATCTCTCATGTAGAATGATGAGGAGATATACAAGACAAACCTAGCTAACACAATAGTCAAAGAATTCATCTTTAACTCTTAACTAGCTATGCTTTGCTTTACTCACCAAATATTACTAACTTCACCTAAAAGGCCAGGCTTTCTTTACTTACAAGCTACTCTACACTTCCCCTAGAAATTATGCTTAAAGTTACTCGTAAGTTACTATTGACTTTATTTAGAGATCTACACTTACTTCACACATAACTTTTAACCAACTTCTTTACTAGCCAATATCCTTATCTAGATGAGAGCTCTAACGTTAATTCTAACTAAGCAAAGAATAATTGCATATAAATAACAAGGTCATGATCATCATTAGATGTTTTATACATTATATCTTATTTTGGTGTGTTCCATCTCTTTTTGCTTCTTCTTTTTGATTTTGGTCTTCTATCTTTATTATACTTGTGTCAAGATCTCCTTGGAGAGCTTTTGCAAGTGTTAAAGTTTAGTATAGCAAGTGTGCAAGTTTAATTTACATGAAGATGCTTGATATAGAAAATTTGAGCTAATATTTAGAATAAAGACACCTTGTCCTCTTTTATCACCTAATCTTTTAATTTACCATTTATTATCTAATTGAACCTATTGCAACTTATCTTATAGTGTATTTTGATTGGATTCTTTTAATGCATACTCTTCCATAAAACTAGAGTTGAAGGTTATCATGGTGATATTTATTTCAGTCCACATCAGCTATAATAGTATTGGATATACCACTTTGAACTGCACATTTGTTTTAAAATCTCTAAATAAGATATTAAATTTTGCTGAAATTTATTCAAGATTGGATCAAATTTGAATCTATACTAATATTTATTGAAAAAGTGCTTATGTAATTCTAGTCTAAGTGATGTAATTTCTGTACTCTACCCACAAGTACCTTTTCAATATCTAATTAGAGTAAGTTATATCTCAATTAATATTCTTTGTAAACCAAATTCAACAGCTTCAAGTAAAGTATATTTGGCTATGTATCAGACCAAACCTTAAACCAAAACTGAGCTCTGCAACTCTCTTGATGCCACCTATGTACTTCCCACCTAGTGCATCCCTAGTTGATGCCTCCTTTGTCTTCTTACGCTATTCTAAACTCGCTCTTGATCTCGGATGAGACTTTGGCTAATTAAACCTTATACTAGTTAATTGACGGTTTCATCTATACATTTTCAGATTCAAGAGAAGCACTGTTAAAGTTCTACATTGAGTTTAAATTTTGTAAATATGCACTTGAAGAATTAAAAAACACACTTTTAAAAGCTCCTCTAAAAGTTAGGGAGTTCGAGAGAGTGTGAAGTTTGGGAGAGTGTGGAGACGGGAGGGAGAGGAGAGGAGAGATGTGAGAGGAAAGATATAAATTTTCTGAGGGCTCTCTAGCATATATCACTTGAGTGAAAAATCAATTCTGTCCATTTTTCAATTTTGGATGCATTGGTACCTAGATTGAAGACTATAGAGAATTGAGTAGAAAGTTATACAGATTTTTAGGTCTTTTAGGGTTTAGAGTGATCATTACACATTGAGAGTGATGGGTTAAGAATCTTCATTTCTAATCTTTTGGTTTTCATGATTGAGTTCCATGTGAACTTAGTTTGAAATTTTTTGAGATGGAAATTGAAAGTTATGAGAATTTATAGTTTTAGGGTTTGGAGAGATTGTATTTTCTCATATGAGTTAGGATGGGAGGTTTGTGGTTTTGTAAGTATGGGGATATAGGGAGAGGAGCATTATGTATTACTATTTTTATTCTTGTGCTAGCCATGGCTACACTTCCCCATGTGGGGTTGCCTAGAGTGGCTCAAGATACACCATATCAGTGTGTCATCAACTCTTTACCTCGCAAGGGGTAAAGACCCATGTGGGAAGAATGCACAATTACTATGATTGGACCACTTGGGATGCTCACATGAGGCAAGCAACCACATCAACATCAATGACACTCAAGATTATGCACACTTCCTTTATCTTTTTGTTGACCATTCCAGGGATACCAATCGAGTTGTGGGAATGGTTAGCTTCTCATGTGGGTAGCATTTTGAGACTAGTTTTCCATATCCATGTCTATTCCAGAGGATACCCCGTACACTCCATGATGAGGCTAGATAGGCTTTTTGCCTACCACTTCATCATTTGGCATGTGATCCCTTGGACGAGTTAGCATGTTTCCTTTCCTCTTACTCACTTGATGGTGTCTTCATTATGCTAAAGGGGGACGTGTGGGGCATAAAGAGGTGGTTTCTAGATTTTATCAATTCCAAGCTGAGGATTGGGTGGTCCTATAGGAGGAGTCTATTAGGGCTGCATGTTTTAGGAGATAGTTTTTGCCACAAGATACCATAGAGTCCAATCAATTATGATGGTGTAGAATATTGAGTCAAGCGGGAGAGTCTAGTAAAGAGGCACAAGTGCTACACCCTTTGTCCATAGCTAGTCCTACTAATGAGACTAAATCTTCCCTATGCTCATTACATCTAATGGCAGGAGAGGGATTACCACCAGAGGTCTTGGATCATTAGCATGAGCAATATTTATGTCTTGATAGATCACTTTTTGCACAAGCATTGTGCATTGCGCCTTGTTTTTCCTAAAGAGGCTTGTCAAGGATGGTATATAAGCATCTTAGATATTTCTTTCAAGTAGATGATCCTTTTAGCGGTTTTACCAAGTTGTTGCAAGTGGCTATAGCAATAGCAAGAGGAGACATTCCTATGTCTGTTAATCAAGTGTTAGGTGCTAGTCAACTTCTCATGATGGTGAAAGACATAGAAAGCATTAGACCAATTGCTATTGGAGAGATCTTTTTGTGTTTGGTCAACCGTACCATTGTCCTTTAGCATCATTCTCACTTCTAACAGCACCTCAATTCACATCAGTTTAGAGTAGCTACACTTGGAGTATGTGAGGCTATATCTCTAAGCATTAGTGCACTCCTAGATATCCATCTGGAGTGGGTTGTCCTACAAGTGGATGTTGAGGATGCTTTTAATAGTGTCTCATAAGCACCCATCTTTAGAGAGCTTACATAGGGTAATGGATCCTTGGTGAGTCTTAATCCTTTTGTGCGGTCTTGTTATGGCTCTCCTAGCTCAATCGTGCATTAGGGCATTTTGAATCACACCAACTACTCTCTCTACAGCGATGAGGTTTTACCTAGGTTTGGTCCACCCATTTGCATCTTCATTACTCACTTGTGAGTGTGGTTCTACACTAGATGCAACAATGGTCCATATGACAATGTGTACTTTTGGAGGAAGGAGGATAGCTACCCATGATGCTACTATGGACATAGTGTTTGCTATGGCACAAGAGTGTGGATACTTGGGTTGGAGGGAGCGTTTGTATGCTTTGTATCACATGTCACGGTAAACTTATACTTGGTCTGAGATGATCAGGTGATAGTAGCGGATGTCGTGGTTACGACCCTACACATGATAAAGTTTTGGAGGGAGTGATCACCCATCTCCCCTAGATGGGCAGCGAGTGCAGTAGCAGCTCACAAGGTCTCCAAGTATAGGAGTATGCAGCGAGGTCACCTCTTTGTTCGACTAGCCTTGGGAGTTATATAGAGCGAGGGACATGGCATTCGACACATTTGTCAGGGAGTGCGCGAGAGCTTATAATGTTAGGTGCCAAGGGGTACCACTCTCACTCTCATACTTTGTAATATATTTTAGATAGCATGGGTCCATTGCTCTACATAGGGCAGTGGTTGGTGCAATCCATAGGAGAGCAATCACACTAGGTGACGCTTCTTTGGATGCTCCAATTGTTTGCAGACCGTATGACTCGCATAGCTCATATATCTTAGGTGTAGTAGAGCAGATTTCTCATATCAACTCTATTGGAACTTAGCCCCATTTTATGTATGTTGGCTCACCCTTGCACGGGTTGATGGGGTCTTCCCATCCTTTGTGTTTTGTATGTGGTTGCACTTTCTTTTAGGATCCTTTCTAGAACTTTTAGAGAAAGACTTAACCGGCCCCATATTTGGCACTTCGAGACAGACGACCTCCAAGTTGGCTACAAAACTTCACCAACCCCTTGAAGCCTTGGTGGGGCGCGTCAGTCCTATGTCGGAGTGGACATCACACACACCACAACTTAAAACACAGGAGCATAGGTTGCCAACACGAGCTCACTCTGCGCCAACTATTACTCACGGGTGCCACGCGGAACCATGTGGCTCTTTGATGTTAGGTAAATCTTTTTGCCAAGTTGGGTTCGATTGAGCCGGAGCGCCAAACATGGTGTCGGTTGAGTCTTTCTTTGTAGACATTTTCAAATCGTTTAAAACACCCTCCGTTGTCTTACAAGATTCTATCATACCAGAACCATTGGTATACTCAACAGATTCTCCGCACGTGGGCTGTTGAAGGAGTAGAGTGTATGTAGACACGGACGGTATCTAGCGGTCGTTCGGCACAAGTCACCTGTAGATTCAGTCTGTTCATAGTTAGGAGTTGGGAACAGGAGAAGTTAAATTCTCGATGGCCGTCAACATGATCTCAGAAGTCCTGGATACGGTTGGACTACGACTGGTCACTTGAGTTCTTCACATCGACGGTTTTCTGCTGTTTGGAATGGAATCGAGGCCAGGTCCTATAAACAGGTTCAAATTGAGAAGCTGGCGAATCAACCAATCTTATCCGATTCCAGGCGACAACTGCAGACGAACTACATCCGTAGCTTCAGGGGTCCCACATCCTCCGGGTTCAACCTGGTTGGCCAATAGCACGACGGATGCGGGACCCCCGGACCGCACTCCAAAGTGGAGTCAACTACCGGACAATCGGGGAACTGAATTCGATATTAGAGGATAAGGGGAATCAGTATCACAGTACGATACTTACACGATTCTGGTTCGTACCGGTAGTCCCTTCGATTGGTTCAAGAGACTGGCTTCTAGATGTTGCCCGGATGCGTAACAGCCCGGTTCTGTGTAATCGATGCTCCAATTTTCTGTAGGATGGATTCGAAGCTTTATGCCGATTAATGAGTCCATGGAGTGCAGACTTTTCTTTCTCCATCGTGATGCTGAATGACTTGAGATACTTGATATTAGATTTTTATTGTCTTAGATGATCTTCGTGCTTTCACCCTATCTGTTTCATGCCTTGTCACTTCCTGATCAGTTTAGTAAGCTCGATGTAAGTACGAGGAGGGCACAGCTATGTCAAATTCAGCTCCGATTAAGGAGCATCGTACTGCCGCAAGTAACTTGTTTCCATGTCTGCTAGAAGTGGAGTATTCATCATTGGTTTCACCAACCTTATGGAAATCTATTCGAGGTTCTATCGATTAGAAAGAAACCGAGCCAAATACTATATCCCCGAAGAAAAAGGAGTACAAGGCACAATGAAGTGCAAAGCGAAAGCGAAAGAGAGAAAGTGGATGAAGCCTTCTTACACCCGTGGGTAAACAAGTCACAACCTGTTGAGCCCTAGTAGCAATCTACACGGGCTGAAAGGGATAGGCAGCATGACTAGATCATGGAAATACGACAACCTAACCATTTTCTTTCATACAGAAATCGATCCAAGTTAAATGTATCTAAATTGATACACCTTCAAACATCCCCGAATGAGAAACCCGGCCCCTACGGAAATATGGATCATATACTGACGACAAGAATCCATTAATGACCTTGGATTCACTTTATCTGAGATGTTTACCCCCATTGGGACGGAGAAAATCAAAGGTAAGTCCACCCACAGGTTGAACAAGAAGTTGCAGAACAGTCTGTATGTTTACATCAATGAAGGAGCGTATACTGAACTTATGCAGTTGAGGATTTAGTCGAGGCATGTACACATAGTCAAGACGTTCAACTTGCAGGGTTCTGGTTGTAATCGAGGAAAGAAAGTGTAGTCGAAGGGGGTTATGCAAAGCTTACGAGATTCATGTTAGGATGAACAGATATCCGACCGTGCGCGGCTGCTCAGAAGCTTATGGTATGACCTTGTGCTGTAATTAGCCAGAATCGGGTCTCGTGATTTACTTGTTTGGAATAGTACGACCAATTAAACCTTTGTCATCCGTAGGATTGAGAAAGTTCGTGTAACATGCTACGGTTCAGGGAGTTATGGATGACAAAGAAAGCATCGAGGTGTGGTTAGTTTTGACCGACACTGATCCTCTTCACAAGAATCTTAAAACTTGAAAAGTATAATTTAAGCTTCTAAATTATACTTGTTGAAGAGGATTTATTGTACACGGAAAGATAAATTTTTCAAGTCGCAACATAAATATGAAATTTATTTGAATAAATAATATTTTCAAACATTCCTTTCCAGCCAAAGCCTATCATTGTTCCATATTATTTATCATTTATTTTTATTCGTTATTTTATTCTTAAGAATTAATCCATAATTTCATATCCAAATGAAGATATGTGCATTATGAGAGGCATGTGCATTATGCACGAAATGGTGCACATTGCTTAATATCACACATGGATATATAATTAAAGTTATCTTGGACATATAATAATTTATCTAAATTCTTCTAATTTCTTCCGCTTAAAATTTGATATATTTTTGATAAATACCTCCTTAACCAAGCATCTCATATTTTGGTTACATAACATTAAATCAAAATTTTTTTGGAACAGTCCTTGCTTCATCCAAGCATAACTTTGTCCTAATATTTAGGCTACCTAAGTAGCATATACTTTAATCTTTCTACATTCTCAAATACCATACAAATAGATCATTCGCCATTCAATACTACCACACAACCGAGGTCTCAATCAATAGTTCATTAGAATATCCTATACAATGAGCATTTTGTGAGGTATGTTTACTTGGATTGGTAAAAATTTGAGTGCATCAAAGTAAAGTTCTTGTCTTTAACAGAAATTATTTATTTTTCAAAAGGGATGGAAAAAATAACATGTCATTTTTATGCAATGAAAAGTTTAGAAATGTATGCACCTTGAAACAAATAGAGAGAAGTAAGGTAAAAGTATGGATTTGTGAAGCTTAATGTTTTAATGTTTTAAAAATTCTTTCCTAAAATTTAGGAATTAATCATGGACTCTTTGATTCAATGAATATTATTTAATATATGAATACCAAATAGAGAGGAGAACATAGTACACTAGATTTTGAGAAAATATAAATAATATTGAAATGAGTTATTTCAAGTCTTTGCTTACATATGAGAAGTTTGAGGGAGATGGACAAGATCCATATTGCATAGTAGAAGGGAAAAGGAAGTAGAACTGGAAGAAGGTTGCACTTCACTACTTGTAGTTCCAAAGAAACAACATGATAGTAGCCTTTTGTTTTTGTGATGATTAATAAGAGGATATAGAGATGCTATAAAAGTGCCTAGAGGATGTTAATTTTCAAGCTCAAATAAGTGCAAGAGATCAATTGTATTTTTGTGGTTATTTTTGTACAAAGAAGATGACATATTGAACTCTTGACCTTGTTTAGAAATGATCTTAGTGGCGGAGTTTTAAGGACCTTTCTCCTTTGTGGAATAGTCATCTTTGGATAAGGAGGATAACATATTGAACTCTTGTGCATTTCTAAGAATGGTCCTAGCAAAGGAATATCAAGTAGTGGGTCAAAGTTGAGCCATAGATCATAGATGAATGGAAAAAAAACTGAACCTATATAATAAGAGATGTCTTGTAAAGGTGGACATAATCATAACGAACCTAGAAATGTATCAAATTCATCACGAAGGAATGACAATTAGTTTCATATATAGATTCATTAACTTAAGGAAGAGTTTGTTGATCTTTTGGTGGATGTAAGATACCAAGGTGATAATAGTAGAATGGAAGATCATAGTGCAAGACCAGATTGGAACTCTCAAGTGAGTGAAACTCCAAATGCTTTTCATGAGCTTGGGCTTTATAGTGAAGCAATACAAGGCTCTTGAGAAGTTTCCAAGGAAGCTTCCTTCTTGAAAGAGTCTTCTTGGAGTGCAAGCTAAGCTAATTGAGAAGCTCCCAAGGAAGTCTCATTCTAAAAACCATTTACTTGGCATACAAGCTAAGTATGTACACCATTAACTTGGTGCACAAGTTACCAAATCCTTGGAGTTAACTAGAAATTTCCACCAAAAACCTTCTTGGATACTTCTAAAACATTCTACTAAGATACTTCCTAGATGGCTCTAGAACATTCTTAAAATTCCTACCTATATTTGGCTTATTTTACTAACTCATTAGCCTTTGCTAACTCATCAGCTAACTCCATATTATTGCATATTCTCCCACCGCTAGTTGGTGATGTTCTCATCATCATGGAATCTTTGAATTCTTGGATGGCTATTTGTTTATTTTGGAGATGAAAAAGAGGCTCCCATGTGGCATCATGAGGAGGATACTCTTTCCAAAGGATCTTATATTTAATGTGTTGTCGGTGGCCATGTTGAGTGTCATCATATACCATACAATAAAATTTATATTCTCCATAATAATTGTTGATAGGGATGGGAGGAATAGGGGGTTGGACATGAGTGGAGAAAGGAAGATAAGTTAGAAACAAAATGTCTTAATCTCAAAACATGGAAGATAAGATTGATCTGCATATGACTAGGAAAGGAAAGTTTCTAGGCAATAGGAGAAATGATATGAGTAATATCAAATAGACCTATCTAATTGAGAGCAAGTTTATAAACTTGTGTGTCAATTGAAAGGTGAGATCAAGATATTGCTTTTGTTGATTTAGAGCAACAAGAAGATGAGACTTGGCTTGGTGTAAGGATTTAGGATAACATGGACAAGAAGGTTGAAGTATGAGGAATGTGAGATGGTGGTGGAGCAAGAAAGGATTCTAGAACAAATGGATATTGCTAATAATCAAGGAAGAAGAGAGAGAATCTAGTGCTTGCCTACTTAGAATTATTGGAGACAAACTTGATAGCCATAAGACAAGTATCCTAGTTGGTGTGGTGAACATTGACAAAAGCACAAAGTATATCTTCCAAGGTGTGATTTGAAAGTTTGGTTTTCCCATCAATTTGAGGATGATAGGCTATAGACAAGGTAAGATTTAGTGCCAAGTAGCTTGAAAATATTTGCTAAAATTTAACAGTAAATCAAGGATCACAATCAAAGATTAGAACCTAGTGCATCCCATGGTGCTTAAAGATAATATCAAAGTAGATTATGGGCCAATGTTGGAGCATCCATGATGTCCAAGTTAGGTGCCAAATGAATTTTCTTGTTGAGCTTATCAACAAACACTACAATCATTTTATGGCCTTGGTTTATCTTTGGCAAGGATGTGATGAGATCTAAGCTCATATATTCTCATCATGTATGGTGAGATGGGGAGTGGTTGGAGTAGTCTACCCAATTTCTTTTTGTTGGTTTTATTCCATTGGTAACTCTCAAAAGATTGGACAAATTCTTGAACCTCACGTACCATGTTTGGCCACCACCATTGATGTTGTATGGTACTCAATATCTTTTTCACCATCATGTGACCAACAATTGGTAAGTCATGTGCCTCTTGAAGTCTCACCAATTGTAGATCTCCCATAGTTGGAACATAGAACATAGATTTGGTTCTCACAAAATAGAAGCACATCTTTGATTGAAAAGGTGTTGTACTTCTTGTCATGTGCTGCAAGATGACTTTGTAGAAGATGAAGAAAAGGTCCTATTGTAAAGCAATCTTGAACTTTATGTGTACTTTTGAGTATGTCAACATCATGGTGAATGTGACTATCATGGGAGATTTAAGAAGAATCTTCAAATCAAGTCGTCATGATAGTGCATCAAGAATGATAATGAAGTTGCAAGATTATACTCAAGTTTGACATAAAACAACTATAGTTTTTCTTGCCATTAATGATACCAACTCTTCATGTGCTCCAAATTTAAGGTCTACAACAAGGTTCATGATTATTTTTCATGATCACTTGTTTCCACAAGAGATAATTTCTCCATATCTTTGTGGCAGAAACTATTGCCAATTTTTTATTCCCAAGTAGAATAAAATTGTTTTGATGTGTTTAGTTTAAAGCTATAAATGAAATGGGGTGTAATACATCTAGAAATGCTTTTCATAACACAAATCCAATGGCAAAGTTAAAAGAATCAAAAGCAACCATATAAGATAGTTGAGGATCATATGGTTGGAAGATGGTTCATGAGACACCAAATTCTTAAGCTTCTTGAATACTTCTTTGTGCTTGGTGGTCCACTCAAAGATTGCTATCTTCACCAAGAGATCAATCAATGGTGTGGCCACATGAGCATAATAATAGATGAATTGTCGATAAAAACTTACTTGTCCATGAAATCCCTAAACTTCCATGGCATCCTTAGGAGTTTCCAAATTGATAATAGCCTTGATTTTCTCCTCTTCTAACCTTATCCTCTCTATTGAAACCTTATGGTCCAAGAACGTAACTTCTTTGTACCCAAAGGTATGCTTCAATTTCCTTCAATGGAACTTCCATTGTCATAGTTGTCTCAAGACTTCTTGAACATGGTTCTTGTGTTTTGCTTCTATCTTATTATAAATCAAAATGTTGTCTAGGAACACTTCCATGTATGAATTTAGTAGCCGATCTAACAGCTGATGCATTTGATCCATGAACATTGTCCAAGCATTAGTGAGTCTAAAATGTGAAACTCTCCATTCAAAATCCCATACCTTTTGTAAAAGGTAGTCTTTTGCACATTTTCTCCAATAATTAGAATCTACTAGTAGCTACTTCAAAGATTCAACTTGGAGAAGTATTGTACTCTACTTAATTGAACCAACAAGCCATCAATTCAAGGCAACGGTTACATACTCTTTATGGTATTTTTTATTAAGACCTTGGTAGTCAATAACAAATCAAAGTCCCCTATCCTTCTTTGGTACACATAATATCAATGCTCCCCAAGGGGATGTATTATGTTGTATGAAATCCTTCTCTTACTACTTGATCATCATTGAAATCCTTTTCTAACTCCTTTGGTGAGAGCTAATAGATTGGTCAATTCACTAGAGTGCTACTTGGCAATAGCGCAATCTTGAAAGCATACCTGGATCAAAGTGTATCCATTTAGAATATCATCTAAAAACACATATGCAAACTCATGAATATCTCATCAACCATTGCTTAGTGGTGCTTCTTATCCTTAAAATATTCTCCTTGCACAATTGGTTTGATCCTCATAGTAAAAATAAGAATATCTTCCTCCAAAACTTGTTCTATAGCCATTATATTGACAAACTTCTCATCTTAGGATTGACTACTCTTAGGTGTCTTCCCCAAAGATGCAAGACAACCTAATCAATAAGTCTTCCCTTGGTGTTATACTTGAATTTATTATCGTGTCCAATCAAATTGAACCTTATGGCAATCAAACGAAAGGAGACCTAGAACACTATCATGGTGCAAAGAAGCTACTACATATACTCTAAATACTCATACACTTTAAATACTCCTTTCTAATATTGAATGTGATAGGATGTGAAGTATGGAATGCAAAAACCTTTCTACCATCCGCCATCATCAATTTGCTACCAAATACTAGTTTGATATAAATACATAATTCCTTTGCTAATTGCACGGACATGCAATTCTTAGAACTCTCATAACCAACCAAAATCATATAGTCACAATTGGATATCATACCTTGCAACTGTATCAAACTTGTGTAGGTCAAGCCTTCAATCTTGTTGGAACAAATCAGATTCTTGATAAATGCCTAGATATCTTATATTGGAATTCTTTTGTTCAATTGATCCTCATGCTCCAATAATTTCATTTGGGCCATAGCTCAAGGTTTTCTATTCCTAGTTTGACATTTGGTAATACAATGCACAACTTAGTAAAAATAGAAGCAACCATCATTTTGTTGTAATCTTTCTCTATCTATAATGCCAAGTGGTTTCCATTGGATAGCTTAATCTCCATTGGTGCAAACTCTTCTACCCATATGTGGTGTGTTTGTAGGTTCTATGAAGATCCAGGTCAAGACCAAATTGTGGGAACCAAGGAATCCAAATGCTCAGCTAATTGGATGGCTTCTTTCAAGTGTTTGGGCTTGTACATGGTTATTTCCACTTTGGTACATGATTTCAAGCCTCTCACAAACCAATCCAAAGCTTTGCCTTCCAATATTCCTAGAATCTATCTTATTGCATACTGGAACTGAGTGATATAGTTCCTCATAGAATCAATTTGCTTCAATTTTGCCAATCTGTCTTGTGTTGCTCATGCAACATTTATTGCTTGGAATTACTCAATTATTATCCTCTTGAATTATTCACATGTGAAGTTTGGAGTAACAGGTTACCATTGAGTTTTCTCTACTTGGAATTGCCACCATAATCTTTTCACTCCATCTAATTGGTTTGAATCCAAGAGAATCTATCTCTATTCATCCAAAAGATTTATAACTTCAAAATAACATTCACAATTAAACATAAAATTCTCTATTGCACTCAATAGATTCTTACCTTCAAATACTTTTGGCTTTAAAAATCAAAATTGATCTTTTCCTCCTCAAAATTTTATTCTCTCTACTTGCTCTTATCATTTACTATCACAAATTTCTCTTTCAACAATCAAGTAAGATGCTCAATTTATTGCTGCATAACAATGATAACTTCAAGCATCATTGCCATGACTACTATTCTACCAAACTACCTACTTGCAATTATCTGAGTCAAATCATACGTGCAACATGCCCATCAACCCCCAGAAGTTATAACTGGAAGGATCAATGGTACATTGGACAAGGTATTATGTTTAGAAATTTCTACCCAAAGTGTTAAATAATAAACTATATGAAATGATTTTTTGGTAGTATATGGATATAGAAATCCCAATAATTTGGGGGAAATGGATTTGGTGATCCATAGATTCCATCAATCCATCCTATTATTCCTTGAGTACCAATGTAAAAGACCAAGGAGAGAAATAGGAAATGGAATATCAAAGTAGAAGATCACAATAGAACTCTCAAGTGAGAGAAACTCCAAATACCTAACATGAACTTGGGTTTGGTATTTATAGTGAAGCAATACAAGGTTCTTGATTAGTTTCCAAGGAGATTTGTTCTCAAAGCCATCTACTTGCACTCACTTTGGTATTTATAGTGAAGTAATATAAGCTTCCTTCTTGAAGCTATCTTCTTGGAGTGCAAGCTAAGCTAGCCAAGAAGCTTCCAAGGAAGTTTCCTTCTAGGAACCATATACTTGGCATAGAAGCTAAACTAGTTGTTAACTTGGTGTACAAGTTACCCAATCCTTGGAAGACATCTAGAAGCTTCCCACCAAGAAGCTTTTTGGGTGCTTCTAAAACATTAAACCAAAATACTTCTAGGACATTCTTAGGTTTTTAGGAATATTTGGCTTATTTTACTAACTAGTTAGCCTCTAATAACTCCAATATTATTGTAGTGGAGTTGATTGTCAAAATCAGTTTTTATTCCTATAAATTTTTACAATTATGATTGTGGTGGATTAAAAGGTGATATCAAAAGCAAAAGAGTAGTTTGACTTGGTACATCATAACAAATACAAATACCAAATCTTGGAGGAATCACATTGTTGTGATAAAGTCGTGTGTGTTGAAGAAATTCTTTAAATTTGATCCTTTGCTTCTTTTGTGCTCATACTTTATCTAAGTTAGGCTTTAATGTTGGAGTTGTAAATATTGGCTACAAATGAGAATGAAGATTATATTTTTCTTGAAATTGACCTATACTCATAAATTGAGCATTGGAACCATTGAATTTTGAAGGGAGTTGAAGAGCAAATATAGGTTTTGAAATGGTCATAGAAGTGGTCATTGAGAAGTTGAAGACAACACAAATCATTTCTTGAGAAGATGGTCATTTAAAATGACATAGAATGCTTTTAAGACTATAAAACTATAAGATGTAAAAATGAAGAAGTATTTCTCCTGCAATATTAGAAAATAAAAGAAGCAAGGTGTGAAAAACTCTAGATCTAGTAAAGTCATGGAGCAAAAAATATTAAAGTGATTAAATTAGAGGATCTTGTAAGATTGAAGATTATCACATGAGCTTTCATACATATGTTAGTCAAAGATCACATGATGAGATGTGAAAGGAGTGCCATTACAATAAGGTTTTGTGCATTATGATGTGGTGTGGGTGCACCTTGCTACATGTTAAATCATAGGAATAAATATAATAGTTTTATTGCTTGCACTACACAAAAGAAGAAGAGCTACGTGCATAACTTACCATTTGGGAAGCTTTAGTAAGTCTTTTTTAATCACTTCACTTTTTTCATTTGGTATAATAGTTGTATCACTTTTACTACACAAAGTAGAAGCTCAACAAGCATTATATGTCTTTTAGGACCTTTTTTAAGACTCTTTAATCATATCACTTGATTTCTTGTTTCTTTTCTTCTTTTAGTCTCTCATATATGGTTTGTGTAAGAGAACACCATAAAGTTTGTATATATGGTTTTTGTAGGAGAAAACCATAAATGTTTTATGTAAGAGAATAATGATGTGAAGAAATAGGTGCAAGAAAGCAAAGGATTGGTATAATCAAAATATAGTCTGATTGGATGAATTTTCAACCACCAATGTAATAGGAGGCTAATAAATTGAAGGTTGGAAAAATAATTGTGTAGTATTTCATTTTTATTCAAAAGGACTATAAGAAGTTGAGGAACTTTATCACAAACAAGAAAGTATATCTAACCAATTGCTAATGCTTTGTATGGATAGAATTTAAGAATGTAAGCATGATTATAGCAAGCATTTCATGAAGAAAGATGATGTAATTGATGCAGTCTCAAGTCTCTTCTTTGAGATTAACTCTAATTCCAAACAAGTGACTATATTAGTGGATTATTAGACTATGATCATCTTTGTTTGGTAACAATCATTCAACTTAAAAAGAAACATAGATGTTGATTACATAATAAAATCTTTTGAGTTGATCTAATTTAGATTTGACTTTATTTTGATTTCAAACTTAGAATCTATTTACAAGGATAAATTAAATATTTTTCATAACAGAAGATCACGGATCAATCACAAAGAGGAGTAGTCAAGATTGGTTATTGGATTAAGGAGTGAACAAGGTTAATGAGCAAGAAAAATTACAAAAACACTATTCAACTTAGTGTGTGTCTATGGTTTGTTCCCTACCGGTTGCCTAAAAATGAATATATCTTAGAGATGACTTGTTGATGAATGTGTAAGAGATACCTTAGACCTTGATATCAAGCTATCAAGAATAGGGGACTAGCTTCTTGGGCATTTTTTCAAGAGTGTGATAACTCTATCATGTTGTATTCAACTTGGGAGGAGCGATGGAGCTATAGAGCTTGAGAGGCATTGCAATTTGTTTATTTGGAAAATAGTTGTTTAGAATAGTTGTTTAGAAAAGTTTCACTTGCTTTAGACAAAAATGATTCAACAACTTGGTTTCATAAGCAATTAGGACTTGATGGAAAGATGGAGGATGATATCTTTGTCTACCATTTTATAAGTAATTGGTTTTTTGATATAGAGTGTAACAGATGTAAAAGTATATTTTTGTAACAAGTTGTAAAACCATCTCTAAATTGACAGCCTAAGTTCAAGAAAAGCATGGAATTGCAAAGAGGACAAAGAGGAAGGCAAGGAAAAGATAGAGTAAGTTGTTGATGATGTGCAAGACATAACTAAATTTTATAATTTAGATTATATAGTTTTAAAAGAAATCAACATGGATTATGCCATCAACATCTATCATATTTATGTTGTAAGTAAAGCGTAATGGATTTTGTGTTTCAAATGAGTTAACTGATATGTATCTTCCCGAGGAGTTGTAAAATTTTTGAAATGCAAGACCATTAATGTATTTCTGTGTATTGATGGTAATTTCTATATTTGTTAAACTAGATTAGATCTCTTAATGGCTTTCAGTAAATTATTTGGATGATGATAAATATATTTTCAGAAATACCTGGAAAAAACAAGTATCCAAGATAATAATGTTACAAAGGGTACTATGATAGGTCTATTCATGGTGTTGTGTCACAAGCAGGAATCATCATTTGATCTAGACTCAAGGCATTGGTGGTTAAATCTATCTTTTAAAATCAACAATTTCAAATAAGGAGAAACTTTTTGAGCTCAAGTGAAGATAATTGCTGTTAGCTAAAAAGATGAGAATAATTAAAATATTTCAAAATTGAAGATACTGTAAAAAAAAGAAGATCTTTTCATAAAAAATTTATAAGTGCATCATCGTATTAGCAATTTATAGGATTTAAATGTTTGTTAAATGTTTTTAGTTTAAGATGTTATAGTTCTTATTGCCATTAAACTTGCTGTAATATTAATAGGTGCTTACTCTCTATTGACTACATTGAACACATTCCTCATCCAAAACTGTTGGTTCTTCACTCATCACGTAGGGACTCTAAACTTATGTGTGCAAGTAATAGATGATGCTAATCAGTGCTATTTTAAAGGAATATATTTATGGTATGTATATACATCTACTCAAATAAAAATGGCCAGAAAGAATGTAGAAATTTTGACTCACTCATTATATTCTTGTTTCGAAGAATAAAGAATTCTAATAAAAGAAGGGAATTGATATTTCCACACCGCCTTAAACGCACTAAACCTTTACTATATTCAACTATCTCATTCCCATTGAACATCGTCCTGTCCTGAGGCAGCATTCCCAGACTCATAGGATTGAACTGCCGCACTTGATATCATCATCTTGGGTGTTATCTTCGCTGCACATATCGTCTTCTTCTTGTGATTGTCTTTAGCCTTCAAATCTGCTGCAATTGCACTTCATGATTGGACTTTGAGATTTAACCTGGAGATCTCAAGGACTAACTCTTCGTCTTGGGTCGTTCCTTGATGCTTTCCACTTGTAAGGATCAGTTTAGTGCATTTGCGGGTGCGGAAGTACCAAAAAGGGGTGTGGAAATATCAATTCACTACAAGAAAGAAAGTGTATTACTTGGATAAGTAATGTTATATTATGGAGAAGTTTTTCTTATTGTGTAGATTTTAAAGTGAGGTATGTGGTGCAGTTATCATATGTTTTGAAAATTAAACAGGGTATCAAAACAATGAAGATCCATTAATTCAATCTTCCTTAACAAACAGGATAAAATGTTTTAGTGTATTTGCTGCCAAGGGACTTTATATTTTATTTCTTTTGCAAGATAATCCTTCATCAAATTGGGATTTAAAAGTCTTAAGATTGATATAGTTATCACTCAGCCTTCTCCTCGCCCACCAAACAAAATACATGCTTAAAAAATACAATATATGTTAGAACTTTCTTGCCAAGTTGAATTACATACATTGTACAAATCCAAGTTTGGTGGGAGTGATAATACACAAGGGTCTGGGGAAGTCCACGTTTTATGAGTGCTGCCTTAAGTAGAACAGATTTTGATGAATTTTTCGATATCTTTTAAGCTTGGGTTATTTTACAAAAATTTGAATACTTGAACATTAAGCTTAACTATCACTACTAATATAGCATATGCTGATGATAATAGTTCCCATCCAAACATTCACTTCAACACATCAAAATATCCCAAGGTACTCAACGAACAAGAAATGACGGCGCTGTCTACACCATAGGAACATCGGGTTTCAAAGACTGCAGTTTGGGGGTCAAAAGTGTTAAAGGGGAATTCCACGGGAAGAGTGCAAGTTCATACACAATCGGCCCCAAAGATTAGCGGTGTTTCTGACTCTGACGATTTTTGCCTGACCTGGCCGAGGAAGGAGCAGCGGAAGGAGGTAAAAGTGAAGATATACGAACAAAACTTGGACGATACGACGTCATAGTGTGCGTCAGGCAAAGGCGGAGGCTGTGGTGGTTTTGAAGATCGAAGCAATCTATCGGGAAGAGCAGAAAACGGAGAATTCATTGTTGAGTTGGAGGGGTCGAGTTCGTGAGATTGACCAGTAGTCGGTCTCTTGGTGGAGGTGGTTTTCTCGCTCGCGTCCGAATTTTGCGAAAGCGAAAAGAGAGGAGGAGCAATGTCACGTAACGAAGCTCTGGAAACGAGTTTCCGCTGTCGTAGCTACTTCTTTCGGGGGAAATCCGGGCACTGCTACGTGGCTTCGGCGTTAGCTCACAGGACACTCGTTTTCCTAGCTTCTACTCGTTGCTCTGTACGCGGACTCGCATGAATCCTTGCGTTTAGAACCTCGAATTGAGAAAGAATTCCCGTCACTATGTAGAGCAATTCAGTAGTGCCTGTTCTGGTGGTTTGAGTAGATCTGCTGTACGTCATGAGAGAAGCAGCAATTGGTAAATTCTTTGGGTGAACATCAAACAAACGTGGGGAGACAATGGGGTCGTCATCGATTTGTGGACTCGTTCGGTGGCATCCTTCGGTCAATGGTTTAGAGCATAATAATTTTCAGAAAGTAGCTCAGGCGACGACTGTCGGAGGATCTCCAGTCCGCGCCTCTCGTATAGTTTCGACGCCGAGGCGATTGTTGCTTTCGGTTCCAGCGGAAACGGTTACTTCCAACGTTTTGGGACGCTCCATTTTGGCTTTTCCTCCCCCTCATGACTTCTCCTTAGCATGTCAAGCATCAGAAGTAGCAATGGATACCTCCTGGGATGTAGATGTTCACACGGATGAGAGTTCTCCTCCACAGACTCTGCTCTGGATAGCTGGGGAAGAGCAAATCTCCAACGAGAGCGGTTTTCGTAGAGATCAGCAACCTCACTCAACAATCTATGCTGATAGGTTGCTTGATGAGACAGTAAAACATCCGTATGATATTCCCTCTGCAGAGATGTCAAACAGGGGCTCACCTGTTCGAATTGATCCTTCACACGCCCAGTTAGATCAGCAAGTTGGCGTGAGCGAGCATCTTGCTAGTTTCTCGACGCACGATAATGCATCTTCAGTTTTAGAAGCTGAGGTCCATGGCTCTACAGGCATGAAAGGAAGCTTGAAGGATATAGATGGTGTGAATCTAAGCTCCGGGAAGTTGCATGCTGACCGGCGAGAGTTTCGGGAGTTTTCTGTTGGGAATTTACCAGCAATCAATTATGGAGCACAAGGTGATTTAAAGTACGCAAGGGAATTGGAGGTGGCAGTAAAGGCTGTCCAGCTTTCGTGTATTCTTTCTCAGAGAGTACAACAGCGAGTACTCAAAAATCTGGAGAAGACAGACTTCAAGAAAGATCGAAGTCTTGTTACAATTGCAGGTAAGACTCCTGGCATTACTGTGAAAGCTGTGTAGAAGTATTACAAGATCAAACAATGATTTTGAGCTTCATTTCCTCCTTCATTGTACAACTCAGTTCAGGTGAACTCTGCGGCGTTATCAACACGACGGGTGAGCTTACCGCTGGTGTCATCCAAATACTCAGTGTACTACTGTAGTCCTCGTAATGTCGAAAGGAGTCCCAGAAACAATCTGCTCTGTATAAGAAAGACATCTGTCGTGTAACACCATCCTTGTTTCTTGCCAATCCGTCCGATAAACAGTGGGGACAAGGAGGGTCTGCTGTTACTCAGAGACCGTCATGTTTTGAGCTCTCTGCATTCCCTTCTCCAGACAGAGAACGTTTTAAATGTTTCAAAATCTACCACCCAAAGTAAACATGACAGGAGCACTGTCTTACGTATTCAAACCACAATATAGTGAGATGGGATTGTTGTAATAAGGGGCTTGAGTGGTTTTCTTTACCCGTTTGTTATGCATAGGTTAAATGTGTGAGAGTTCTGACGTCGGCTGGTGATGTCCTCTGGAGACACAGACTGGGGGGTGCAGGCAGTTGTGAGCTGGATACTCACGCAAGCTTTTCAAGGAGAAGCGATACCGATGATTGCTGAAGAGGATACCACTGGATTGCGAGGAATGGAGAAGATCGACCTTCTTCAAAGAGTTGTTGCTGTGGTGAACGAGTGTCTTCAGGATGCTGGTATCGTCGGTGTCAGTCCCCCTGCTCGACCTCTCGGGGCAATCGACGTGCTTAAAGCAATCAACAAAGGCAGTGCCAACGGAGGTCCCAAGGGACGCTACTGGGTTTTAGATCCTGTGGATGGGACTTTGGGGTTCGTTCGTGGCGATCAGTATGCTATTGCTCTTGCGCTGATCGAGGACGGTGAGGTAGTACTTGCAGTTCTTGGGTGTCCTAATTTTCCCCTGAGGAAACAATGGCTTGTGCACCACCATCGGTACTACCGGGTTGCAGCACGGCTACATCCACCTAGCGCTAGCAACTGGCATAAGGGGCTGATATTATCCACCACGAAAGGAGCAGGGAAAGTGATTATGCAGCCCCTAGTTGTGGACGCGGATGGTTCACCCCAAAAGGACGTGACATGGCACATGGCGAGACCTGTTAGCGTTTCACCCATTGATGATCCAAGCAAGGCAACGTTCTGTGAACCATTTGAGAAGGCGAATTCCAGTCATTCTTTTACAGCAGGCTTGGCTGAACAGCTTGGACTCAGGTAATCTACATAAACATTGCCCTTTCTGATCGCAGTCAGGAGCTGTACGTAGCTCACTGTAATTCTGGCTTCTGCTCTCATTTTACATGCAATTCTGGCCACTGTGGCATCATCATGCCTAGAATTCGCTTCCGTGATTTCAGTCTCAATCAGACTGATGCAATATAGCTCTTTCTGTGTATCCAGAAAAACTTCCATGTATAAGTTTACCATCTCTGCGTCAAAACCATGAAATTTCTAAGCTTTTTGATTTCAAGTAGGGTTCGCTTCCAATATTTATCAGTCAGTCCGCATCTTCATTGGTTTCAATGGAAATTTGGATAATGCAGCAAAGGGCTTTGAGTTTGAATTTCGTCTAAGTTTTGTTTTCGACTGGAGAAGCCGTGGGTGTACGGGAACCTGATGTGTTATACTTAGTTTCTGATGTTTGAACCCCAATGCTGTGGCAGGAACCGACCGCTGCGGGTATATAGCATGGCCAAGTATGCAGCCATTGCGAGAGGGGATGCCGAGATATTCATGAAGTTTGCCAAAGCGGGTTACCAGGAGAAGATATGGGATCATGCTGCTGGGGTTTTAATAGTCCAGGAAGCTGGAGGAGTTGTGACGGATGCAGGTGGAAAAGCACTAGATTTCTCTCAAGGCCGATTCTTAGAAAATCTAGATCGTGGAATTATCGCTTGCTCAGGGAAGACTTTGCATGAGAAGCTTCTGAAAGCTGTAGATGCAAGCTGGAACTCATCTACATTGTAGAAACCAGTTATACATTTGTACATAACACGCACAGAATATCGGCAAAAATCAACAAATCGTCAGAGTACATGTCGGTTCTCAAGAAGCAATTAGTTATGGCGGAGGAGGTTCAATTGCGAGAGTCCACGGTATCCGAGCAGCTAAGTTAGTTTCTCATGACGTTGCTAATGGCTTATGGATTCCGTAAGATTTAATCTTAATGGCGGGAGCCACTTTCGATTGTTTATGGCGATGCTGTCAATCAAGCTTATCTTTTTACACGTATCGTTTTCCGGATACCGAGATAAAATACATCATTGCACATTTGATTGTTAAGAGGTTCTTTCATTTCTTCTGAAGTCAGGGCCTTCTGATGACATACTAGGTAAAGTGCTTGTACAGAACTGCCTACGGTAATGCTCGCTGTTGTCATGGGTACCTACTCCCGAATGTGTCTACTGCACAATGCTAAAACTTTCCGTTCTCAGTTGGTTTAGTTCATCCCTCTGGATGAAGTAAAGCAACAAATGCACAAATGGAACAGAACTGACAGCCTTTTGCGATTAACATGATTGCCAACGAACTGAGTAGCCATAGATATGACTCGATAGAGCTTTACATTGAACGAATGAAAGAACCTTAATAATTGGGAACTGGAGGGAAGTAGCGAAAACTTCTCATGCTAGGGTAGTTACAGAAGCCTGGAGTCCACTTTCAGAAACTTTATCGTGCCGTGTTTGAAACCACCCGAAACATAGAGCCCTGAATACAATCAATCGGAACGCGGAATATAGCACGACCGAGAAATTCGATGCCAAATGTACACATGGCTTATGCGAGATACGACGCCGAATCAGTGAAGACGCTCCACAATTCTGTTCGATACTTCATCAAAGTTCTCCTTGAAGAACTTGATAGCAACTTCGTACAAGTTCTTGGCATCATACACATGAGCAATCCGCAGTCTTTCACATAGATTATCTTTGTTAATACCCTCTGAAAGTTGACTTTCGCATACTGCCTTGAGCAAATTGATGTCGTATTTATGGGCAAGTTTCATAACTTCCTCTGCTGGTGCTTCTTCTGTGAACAATATTTCTGCAGTGTAGCAGAAATGTATCATAGCTCTCAGGACAGGAGCCAATGCATCATCAACATGAACGGTTCCGCTTTTCTTTTCCATCATATTGGTATTGAACATTCCTCGGAATACCGCAGATTTGCCGGCCATGATGAAACGATGAGCGTAAACGGGCTCCATATCGTATCCCAAGAACGTAATATCTCCTCTAAATGCTTCACTGAGCGGATGAGGGTCATAGGCCCGAAGAAATCGGACTTTGTTTTCAGCTTCGGTGGGAGGTTTTTCCATCAGAGCACAGGCATCCGCAACTTTTTTGTCGACGCATGCTTTGCATAGGAAGTTGCCACAGTACTTTTTCGGGCAGTTCAGCTTACACCAAGGGAGAGATTCTGATTCCATGGAACATAGTATAGATGAAGCTCACAAAAACGCTGCGACGTGCTCCTTGAAGATAGGTAATTCTTTCACGACAAGCAATCCGATGAAAGTCTCCAACACCACTACCAGTAACCATGCGAAAAATTTACGGGAAGTTTGGCTTTCGTGTCTGGTCGTAAAGATATGGAGGCTCCTTCATTGAAAGTTTGATCTGACGTGCTTTACTAGAGATTCCACGAGTGAAGATCACTATTCAGTATCACATCAGTGAAAATGAGTAGTATCATATTTCGCACCAATACCAACCAGGAACAACATTCACATCGGGAGTACTCAGTCAACTGAAATGAAAAGTAAGCTATCTGATCGCAGACAAGAGTCAATCTGCTCCATTAGAGATCAGTTAGCCAGTAAAACCTCAAGAATGTGAAACACACTCTAGTCAAATCGAACACTAGATCTCTCTTCACCCTGTCAACAAGCAGTCGATTAAAATATGAAGATCTATTGCTGGTTCAAAGACGAGTCAATCTGCTCTGTTAGATCAGTTAGTCAGCAAAAGTCTCGAGACTGTACAACACGCTCTTCGTCAAATCGAACAATAGAGCAATCTTCTCCCGGTCAACAATCAGTCGATCAAGACATAAAGATCTTTTGCTGGTTCAGAGATCAAAGGACCAGCCAACATGTACTGCATCTATATTTGTCTGTTTATTGTGAAAGCAGATAACGCTAGAGGACGCGAGGGGTAATTTGCAAATCCAACGCCAAGCAAGAACCAGAGATGTTCCAATGCAAACTTGCAAGATTATAAATGCTCCAACCCGAGTAGGCTGATCCTTCGTTGCAATATCAAGGCTCAATTTAGCTCTGCAACAAGACATTGAATCCACGGGAAACTAATCTCAGAGTTTGGGGCCTGTATCATTAGAAGATTGTAATCTTCTCGAGTACTCAAGTGATTAGCTATGTTCAGATCTATGATTCTATCGGGTAAAGATGGGGTAAATCAATACCCAGCTTCACTCACCAGATGTTGTTCCCGGTCACAACCTTTTCCGCATAACCAGTTGAGCTAAGTATGTGCCAGAGCTCACGTATACCAAGGCTCTTGCTCTACATGTCTCCCTGCGTGTTTAAACCTAAACGAAATCCGAAGTGTGCCAATTGCGTCCGAAGAAGTCAATTCCGCTGTGAAGGTATAAACTTACCTTTCGAAACTCCTCCCATCCTCCATGTGTTCTACGTGGTCGCCTTTCTCATTTCGAAACTCGACGTGCATGCATAAATTCCGTACCAGCTGGGAAGTGAAAAGAAACAAGGGCAAATTACTTATCAATATCGATCCCTATGTACTTTTGGTCGAGGCAGATTGCCGTGTGAATCTGGTTGTTAGTTTACGAACAGGGTTTCGTAGGGTGATAATTTAGATGGAATATATATGTCAGTGAATTGAACTCTTTTCAAATAGTGCAATACATTGGCAGCATATGTTGTCACTTCGTTCTTTGGCACATGTATAGTAATAACTTTAGATTGTCTTGGTGGGCTGCGGTCACCTTATTCTTAAATTTTAACATCAGTTAGTTTACTATTTGACATGATTCATTCATCGACCATTCATTCATTTGGTTTATTCTGTATGTAACTAATACTCTGAATCTGAATGGATTCCTTATATTCAATTCATATCAACTAACATGGTAAAAAAGTATGACTTTGAGAATCCTTAGTGACTATCTAATACTATCGTATGATGCCTAACAGGGGAGGGATTGATTCTATGGTCAACGGGCTGCAGATTAAAAACTGAGATAGTTCGATATTCTAGGGACTGGAAATTATGTCAATTTAATGGTGAAGAGAGAAGGTGTGACTCATCAAAATGGCTTCAGCAATAGAAATGTTATCTTCTGACCATGATAGCTTGACAAGAGCAACAAACTATGTTGCTTGGAAGTGGAGGATTCAAAGTGTCCTGGGGAGAAGTTATTTGGGATCTAGTCCAACCAGAAAACCTTGAAGAAACGGCTGCATTGACAAAGAACTCAGGAGATTCAATAATCTTTGTGATTCTTAAGTAGAAACGTTTACTTGCAATGTCCATCCTTCAGCGTTAGTAGGGGTGGAGGTGATTCCTAGAACATATGTATGCAGTTAGAGATTATACCAAGAGATTAGTAGTTAGGCAAATATTCTCTATGTTGAAAATGAAGGAAGGTTTAGAGGGGTTAAAAAGACAAGTAAGTGTAAAGAGTTGCTGAATGATATGACCGAGTTCAATGAAAGATCTTTTGATGAGATCGTCATTTCAGCAAATAGTTAATGCTTTGCCAACCAACTTTGAACGTTTTGTTCATGTAATCTAGCTGACTAATAGTTCCCACAATTGACTGAGCTCTAAGGCCAAACTTAGTTAGAAGACGATCTGAAGGAGGGATGTGAGGAGATGAAGTAGTAGAGGCACAGGTGGTTTTTCAAAAAGTTCTTTCACAAGTGGAGGGTAAAGAGGTTTGATGAGGGACCTTTTTCACACAATTCTGCAAGTCTAGAATGTGCAATCATTGAGCCTTGAAAGATATTGGATAAAGGATTGTAAAGTTGATTGTACCAAACCACATTGGGGAAAGAAAGAGGAAACTGTTGTAGCACATCAAGAGAAATTGAATGAAAGACAAAAAAGTGAAAATCTTAAAGACTAAGGAGCCCTAATCTTTGAGGCAGTATGAGTAACTGTGGTCTCGAAAAAGTGTAAAGTTGATTCGTAAACTCTACATGCAATAATAGTTGCATTCGATTTAAAATAACGTTGCTCAATATTATAAGAGATGATTTTGGGACTATCCATTTAGAAGGAGACTATTCTCTTGAATGGCATTGGAGATACAGATACTGTGACCAATATTATAAGAGACAATTTTGGAAGTATCTATTCAATAGGATGTTATTCTCGAGGAACGTGTGTTGTTCAAACACGCGTTCTTGAGCATAAAATGTGTACAAGTACTTACCTCCCAACTTTTGATCACAATTACTAGTGGGTAGGAGAAACGTTAAAGAAGGAAGATGTGACAATTTCGCCTACATGTCAAATGGATCCGGTAAGTTTTGCTTGATATCAGTAATGTTTGCCGTTCGAGAATCCTAGAAGCTGTCATATCTATAGTAAGTCCTTATAAGTCTTTATATTATTCGTGCTATCCAGCCCTGCTGTTGGAATCTTGTTCTAGAAACATGGAAGGATGGATGGAGGTGAAGATTCTGCTAGAGTAATGTACAGTTGGGTAATTTCAATCTAGTGAGGTGTGTCAAGTACTCTTGAAGAAACCGGTCACTTGATGCCCAAACATTGTTACCTTCCCGTCAATTGCGTTTCCGAGGAAGGGTGGCAACAGATTCTGGGACGGAGATTGATCGCGAGACAAAGCAACTTTGGGCCCCATCTGATTAGGATTGCAGATGAGTTGAAGGTTGGAAATTGTTGTTCCTGTGTAGATTGCTCACAG
Organism: Lunularia cruciata; assembly: GCA_948567375.1. Lineage (NCBI taxonomy): Eukaryota > Viridiplantae > Streptophyta > Marchantiopsida > Lunulariales > Lunulariaceae > Lunularia > Lunularia cruciata. The sequence goes on from OX419758.1 coordinate 63,789,344, forward strand.
GTTCTTTGTCTAGTCCATTCAAAGAGGCGGATAAGTTTGAGTTGAAGGTTGGAAATTGTTGTTCCTGTGTAGATTGCTCACAGGTTCTTTGTCTAGTCCATTCGAAGAGGCAGATAAGTTTGGATAGTTCGCGAGATATGGCAACAGAGGGTTGTCTGGAAACCACCTGGAGATAACCTGCCTTGATTGTGAAAGTGATGTGCTCTTGGAGATTTGAAGAACATGTTATCTGTGGACTTGAACATCAATGCGAGGGAAAGCTACTTTCGGAGACTTGGGATAACCTGTGGACTTGGTACTGATGGTCACAGCTTGAGGAAACGAGCTCTGTCCTTGTAGTTTTGAGACTAGCTATTCTCAAATAAGAGGCAGATGAGTTCTAAAGCAAATGCACAATTAAGCAGCTGGAGCTAGCAGATCCCGTGGACAACCAGTGTGGCGTGACGGTTGAAGTGCTAAGCAGGAAGAATGAGTGGAGTCGAAACAGGCAAGTAGTCAAGCGGGAGATTTCACACAGTTCGTGGGAGTGATAGGTGTGTTGCAAGGAGAGAACACTCTGCGCTCTGAAATTTATTTCGACTTTGGGGGACAAATTCGGCACTCAACGTTTTTTCTCTCATTGTCTCTGTTTCAAGACGTTTGTTTGGCCAATTCCTTCTCTGAGTTGGTGCATTTGAATGCGTGTAGCTACACAGGAGCGTCAGATTCTTCACCAGTTGCCAGATCCATTGGCCTTTTCTCCTCTTTCTCTTGGTACCGAGTTACACCTTCTCACAGAAATTTCACTCTGGTGAGCCCTCGTTGCGTGCACCATACATCCTGATAACTGTACTTTCAGTAATTTGCAGTTATGTTTGGTCCCCTCAGAGCAGCCTGTTCTGCGATGGAGTGAGAATGTGTTCACTGCTTACAGGAAGGATCTCTTGTGTAGACCAGAGCGCTTCTGTCTAGACTCTGAACTTAGCTATTTCCTCCGATCACAGAGAATCTTTGCTGTGGCGCTAGGAGACCCATATTTGTGAGGAGAATCTAGGAAACTTTGGCAATAGACAGGATAAATGTCTTGGTACACCTTCTGTCAGTCAGTTTGCTTACCCTAGGATGTCCGAAGATCGTTAGGGATGCCCGATGTTGTGACTCATTAGAATTCTGTAGTCTACTGCTTTCCTGCAACCAAATATCAGCCTCAGAGTTTGGGGTCCATGGGACCATGAATCAGAAAGATAATAAGACTGGACAGAAACGTGGTCGATGCTGAGAACCCAACTATACACGTTCAACTATATAAGTTTAATACTCCAGGATCGGCAGCTATTGCAACTATCTTGCCATCTCTAGGATTCGAACGAACAGATTTTTCGTTAACCACAGTGTACCATCCCTACTTCTGATTACAAATTCATGAGCGAACTCGACAGGAATGTGGGCGGCAAACGCAGAGAGCAGAGGCTAAACATCGGAAAGTCCCGACTGCAGTTACCTGTACTTCAACAACAACGTAATTGACAATTTAGATTGTTCGGTTTCAGAGCAACAGTTTTTCCTCTGGATCACGTATTCGTCACTCTTGCCCGATCAGGACTTTCTACTCACTTGGAAACTTGGTGCAAGAATCCTCCTTACTATTGTCGCTGTTGTTCTCACAAAATGATCATTCGGAGTAGCCAGCAAAGTCACTGCCGAGTGGGACGAAATTTGTCACTAGAGGGGCCCCCTCCACGACAGTATAGCAAGCCTGTACTTATACAGCATCCGAGATTGCAGTGTTCATGCCTATGGGATTGCTGGCGCATCTGTCAATAAAAATGGATAGCAGCGAGCTTGCTTGGGAATCAGTAGTTAATTCTCGTTATTCAGTTACAAAGGGGGAAACTTCACGGTGGTAACACTTCTTCAAACACCTCTGGAACGTCGATCTCCTTGTACTCAGGTTCCAGCCACTTCGGATATGGTAAACCCTTGGACTTCAAGAAATCCACATTGAATATTTTACCTTGATATCTTGTTCCCAGGTCACAGAGTATGGTCACAATCGTATGCCCAGGGCCCAGCTCCTTGGCCAATTTCACAGCTCCTCCTATATTGATACCCGTTGAGGCCCCCATGCAAAAGCCTTCTTCCTTCAGAAGATCGTACATTAAAGGAAGTGCCTCCTCATCAGATACCTGGCACCAGAAATCAACTGCACCGCCCTCCCTGGCAGGAAGTCCCCAACCTTCCAAATTTGCAGTAACACGCCCTTGCCCAATCCCTTCGGATATGGAATTCCCCGACGATTCTAACACACCAGACGCGTAGTAATTATACATCGCGGCTCCCATCGGATCAGCCATTCCGATCCTTATCGCCGGATTTTTCTCCTTCAAATACTTTCCCACACCAGCAAGAGTACCACCCGTTCCAATAGCACAAACGAAGCCATCGATTTTCCCTCCAGTTTGTTCCCAAATCTCTGGGCCAGTAGTCTCGTAATGGGCTCTTCGATTCGCAACATTGTCAAACTGATTGCCCCAAACCGCGCCTCCGGGATGACTCTTAGCTAGAGATTCAGCCAGACGTCCGGAATACCTCACGTAATTATTTGGATTCTTGTACGGGACAGCAGGAACCTCGATCAGAGTAGCTCCCGCAATTTTCAACATGTCCTTCTTTTCCTGACTCTGCGTTTTGGGAATTACAATAACAGTCTTATAACCCTTGGCATTTGCAACAAGAGCGAGCCCTATCCCTGTGTTTCCAGCGGTCCCTTCCACAATCACACCTCCGGGTTTAAGAATCCCTTTCTCTTCCGCATCCTTGATGATGTACAAAGCTGCTCTGTCTTTCACCGATCCGCCGGGGTTTAGAAATTCAGCCTTGCCGTAGATTTCGCATCCTGTCAATTCAGATACTTTGTTCAAGCGTATGAGAGGCGTGTTGCCAACCGAGTCGATAAACCCTTTCCTCACAGCAAGGCCTCCTTTCCCGACTGCCGACGCCATTGAATCGCAGCACTACCACTCTATCGATGGGATCCTGATAGAATAATTACACTGATGATGAACAAGACTTGATCAGTCCGTCTACAGTACCCATGAGTATCGGAACTAGAGCGGAGACGAGATGATCCACAAGAGGGAACAGAAGGCGCCATTCCGCTCATGCTGCGGCTGCCCGTCCGAGTTCTCCACGGGTGTCAATAGCTGTGCTCGGAATCCTGCATAATCCTGCATCCCGGCGAAACAGCGGGGAGACCTGAATGTTTTCACGAGAGGTTCTTGATACCACCTGGTTTGGCAGTGCCGGCAATGACCGGATCGCTTCCCGCTACCGGGAGTACCTTAACTCCGCCAGACTAAGTTGCGCTTCCAGGCAGAACTAGACCCTAAGCGGACGGGACAGTGCCGCCGGTCGGCTAGTTCTCTCGAGTTTCTGTACACCTGCCCGGGAGATTGTCGATCAAGTCCCGGCTCGTTCTGGCTCCCGGGATCGACAGGATCACTTTTGCATGCCGGTAAATGTTTCATGCGTGATATCTGCCGGCCAGAATCACACTATCCGACGGCCCGTGAGTCAGCAGCCGGATGAGTCAGCTCCATCTAGGCTTGTTTAGTAAAGCAGAGATAAACCTGACGTTAGTTTCTTCAGTAAAGTCAGATGGTTCGCACGTCTTATCCATTCGTACGCTCATTATTTCTGTTCACACCCTTAATCTTCTTGTTCTCATTCGTATCGTGAAAACCACCGTCTGTTGGTGGACTGTGTTTATAGTTTAAAATAAAGGCAAAAGTGATGGAGGTTTATTGCTATGCAGTCCATAGCCAAGGAATACTCCTCTCGGAACATAGTTTTTAAAAACTAATCCAAAGTTGAAGTTTTCGTTTGATTTGTTGTTAAACATATTTTCCTTCTTTTATCGTTTCATTACATTCTCTCGATGATGAGCTCTTGCAAATTTCTTAGAAATGAAGACTTAATGAAGTGTAGATTATAAAGTTTCGTTCTCTCTCAAAACCATGCGTGACATCTCTTAATGTATCAAACGAATTTTTAAACATTGAAGTTGATACAGTTAATGGGCTTAAGATTATATGGGATAATTTTTGCTTACATTGGAGATAAAAGGACTTATTCTAAATAACCTTGTGTCTTATAAATTTCCTCTTAACCTTTAGCAGTTTGAAACTTTGACATTTCTAATCTTCTTAAAGTCGTGGACAGGTACCCGTTGAAACGTGATATTAACAAATGATTTGACAATGAATACGGCTTTGTCATCATAGAATGATCTCTAATTCAAATTAAAGAACTCGTCGCCAGACGTTGGTAACTAAAAAATTAGTCCAAAACAGCGAGTTGAAAGTCGCTATGACACGCTTGACCTAGTATTCTACTTCAATTGAGATTCTCTCAAATTTCAAATTTTGATTTAGAAGAGGTTAAAGGCTCAAGTTTGACCATCTGAGGAGATTAACAAACATGCTACTTAGAACCCAATTTATTTTATCAGACAATTCTGATCAATCACCATGGACCAAAGAGATTAAAGCTCAAAATCATTTCACATAGCAACAATCAAGCTTTGCAAAGGAGTACGCAATATGTCTTTGGACAGCCATGATGGGTCGAACTTAAATTATTTCCAGTTACTATTTCAATGATATCACGATCATAGTAATCAGCATATCATGAACAACTTTCATGCTCAACACATGTAAAATGATCGAACATAGAATGTAGGAAAAGACACTGTTATTAACCAACACAGATAATGAACGGGGATTTGTTGTTTGTGGACCTGTGAATTGATGAGTGGATGTTTTGAATCGATGGTCGCTTGCAACTGCAACTGCAGCGACAGTAACCGCAATCTGATTTCGACTTTGAAATCTCTCTTTGTTAGTGAAACACTTGCTATCGACGTCAGGGGATATTTAAATGATACACTTGCCCCTTTGATTGCAAGTTTGACTACAGTCATGGGTAGGACTCTCGGCACCAGTATAAAGACATAAGAAACATCAATCCAGTGCATGATTCTTCGCTCCTGTGCCAAACATACAAGCTCAAACTGTAAAGAGAAAAGGCAAGATAAAATACAGTGGTGTATAATGGAAGGAGATATACGTATGCAGAGAAATGCTTTTACCTTGAAGATATTAATCCAAACATGGCATCAACATCGAAATAGCAAACTGCTTTCTTTCCACTTACTTTCAACAGGCTGGTGCAATCAGAGAACTCAGTCGGGTTTTGTAGCACTCACAGAGATGATATTTGAATAACGGGAGTAGAAACCGTTCATGGAACGAGGATGCAGAGCCTACTTAGGATCTAACCGCAGATATCCATATGAAAGATGCATGTAAGAAAGAGATGCAATATGAAAGGTAGGTGAACCAAGTAAGTATATGAGGACTGCTGAAGAATATCCTTGGTATAGAGGAAGCAAGTGCCAAGAAATGGTGTTTTTGCACATCTCATGGAGATCACGGAGAATCACGGGCTAAACATGGAGATAGTTATTGCAATTGGGTAATATACTATCGCGTTCCAGTGTGGTTTGGTTCTTTTACCAAGGCTCCCCTGAAAAGAAGGGCCTCAGGAATGAGGACGAGCCAGTGCTCGGCATGCTGTGATTTGGCGCATCATGGAGACCAACAGTCATTAGTTGGAGACTCCCGAATAAGCGAGGCTTGACATAGTAGATACGAAGCAAAGTGAAACCATCGAAGCAGGAAAACATGGCGTTAGTGGTTGGGCGTGTGTGAAGTGTTACGGGACTGGATATGGATCTATCACACCATGCTTTATCATGCTTGTATCAACTATTTTCTTTAAATGCAACGATGAGTTTTTGCTTTGGTTTGGTCTATCATCATCCATATGCATATTCATTACTCATTTGTTAAGTGTGATTCTACATTAGACGTAGTAGTGGCCCATATGGTCCATATGACAGTGTCTTTCTGGAGGATGGAGAATAACTATACACAATGCTATAAGCTATATAGTGTTTTTCATGGTATGAGAGAGTGGATACCTTGCTTGGGGGGCATCGGTGTGCTTTGCAAACTACACAAGTTCAGGCAGACCTATACTTGGTCCAAGATGATAAAGTGATAGTAGCGGATATTGTGGTTATAGACCTATATGTGATGTAGTTTCAGAGGGAGTGATCACTCATTCTCTAGACGGGTAGCGAGTGGGAGCAGCAGTAGGCAAGGTTTCCAAGTATAGGGGTATACAACAAGGTCACCTCTTTGTTTCTCTAGCTTTGGGGTTATATGGAGCTATGGATGCAAAGTTTTACATATTTGTGAAAGAGCGTGAGAGAGTATATCATTTTAGATTTCAAGGGTACCATTCTCATTCTCATATGTCACAAGGTAATACAGACAATTAATGTACATTGCTCTATGTTCATAGGAGAGCAATCACACTAGGACAAGGTACTGTAGACAATTAATGTACATTGCTCTATGTTCAGAGGAGAGCAATCACACTAGGTGATGCTACTTTGGATCTTCTGGTAGTTTTGGAACCATACAATTTGCATAACTCAAATATCTTAGGTGTTGCAAGGCAGATTCCTCTGACCCATACTACTAGAGCTTAGCCCCATTTTACCCCATGTCTTCTCCTTATGCAGCTTGATGGGGTCTTTCCATGCTTCTGGTTATCCTAAGCGGTCCCTATTTTTACTTTATGAGTTCATGAGTCCTATAACACTAAACATCAGAAACATCAGAAGGAACGGTCAATCAGCCTGCACTTCCGCGCAGGCTTAGTATGACACACAACGTCATCAAAACCCCTCGAAGTACGGTAATAGCTGGGCCGATGCCAATACCTCTCGTACTGAATCTCATGAGTGCCGAGGCACACTCGGTTGCTTCCATGAAGCGCGCTCAGGAATTATCCTTGTAAGTTATGCTAGTTGGCATCGGAGGAGTAGCTGTAGGGTATAAAGAATAAAAGTGTCATGACAGAAGCAGTAGAATGCGAGGAGAATGGTCATTGAAAATGCAGAAAAGGAGTCAGATGAACGGAAAGGATGCGAAACGCACCTTGGCAATACGTGGAGAAACATCCATATACGGGATCGAGAAGCAAACATGCGCAGAATTGTCAGTATGCAAATGCTGAGAATGGAAGAAGCCAAAGAGGTGCAGGCAGAGGAGAAACGCCGGGAAGAGTAGTAAGAGCAAAGTGAGAACATCAGAGGGTGTGCAAGGTCATCAGAGGAGAGGAGAGGAGCAAGTAGTAAGTGGGTCCCTGTGGTCCTGGGCAGGAAACAGTAAAATAATTATTGTAGAAGTCCAAGGTAGGAAACTACAGGACAGAATGCTGTGACTTCGAGGGCCTGTGGACTAACTACTGACCGGTTTGGACAAAACTCCCGGTCTAGTTGAGAGATTTGGGTTTTCCAATATCTGTAGATAGTGAGACCACTATAGCCATGTAGGTTCTTCTCTTTCTGTAAAAAAGTTTTAAAAAAGTTTCTCTCTGTTCCCCAGAAAGTAAACCGACCGAAACTTTGAAATTTTTTTCCTAATTAAGTGTGAAGAGGGTAGTTTCCAATGCAACAGTTATCTACAAGGGGGAAGGTAAGACTTGCGTAGAGTTACATACTCTCTTATATTTCTTACACTCTGATTTTATATAAAATTCATCGTTTGCTCTTGGTATCCGGGAGCAGTGAGATGGTCTTGGTTTAGAAAGATGAGGCATCTCCTGTTTTTGTCGTAGATGGCCACGAAGATGTGTAAGTCACCCTGAATAATTCTGCAGTAGAGGTAATCAAAGGACGATCCACTGTGAGTTGGTAGTAATTCGCAAGCATGTTTGGTATATATCCCACCTCCTCTGGCACGGTAATCCTTGTGACAGCGGAACCTACCACGAGAAGATCCGTCTACGTATACACGAACTTGAGAGAGGGCCCAGTAATTCAAAAGCATAAGCCTCAATTAGTCTGCGGATGAAGTCAAGTTCGTAGGTGAGAACGTAGATATTAGCCACAAAAACAGCGCAGTTTGTGCCCATCGGTATCCTTGTGTGTTGACGAAAAAGCTGCTTCCCGAACGTATTGTAGAGGTCGTCAAACAAGAACATCCCACGGATTACACTGTCAGCATCAGCCACCATGGGGTGGATGTTTGAGGTGTTTCAGCAGAGGAAAGACGTTATTTTTTCTCTTGAGCCAACTATTTTTGAAGCCGCGGGCAGAAGTCCCGTATACCAGCACGGACTCACTGTGGAGAGTGAACCTGTATTGGAATCTGGAATTATGGACCTGATGAGTGTCCATCATTGTTTTGAGATCCTCCAGGCGAATCTTCGTACAGAGCGTGCTGAAGTCAAAACTCTGAAAAGGAACATTTGAGTATAAGAAAGGCACAAAGAGTCTTGTTTGAGTAGCTCGCTCAAGGCGTGGTTAAAAGTAGTTCACGTACCCTCTCCACCTTCCCGCGGATAGTGGGTACTCCACAAGAGTCGTCCAAGATCCAGCAGGTGTCGACCTCAACTCCGAGCAGGCTCATCCCTCCAGTTGTGGCAAACTGCCGGGAGTATGGCTTTGAAGAAAGAGCTCAATCATCGCGTCAGTTCGACAAGGGACGTTGAACCCACAGCAATAAACCCAGGGGCGATAGGGATTATTTGTGGATTTTCAAAGCAGAGCAGAAATAGGAGGGCGTGTCGGTGTGCTTGGAGTGGAGGAATCCGTTAGCTCTATTGACAGAGATGATATCGTTCGAAAGTTTATGATCATACTCTACCAATTGGTACGGTGAAGTATCGAACCACCTGTGTCAACTATGTCCAAGGTGGCGCAGGCCGCAATACTCCATCATAAAACCATAAATTTTACCATCACGCCATTTCAGGTTGTTTGCATGTAGAGTCTGATCCGTCGAGTTGTCTCAATTGTGATGTTGAGATGCAGATCAGATGATCCAGGGGATATATTGTCTAGAGATATTTAACAATAACAAAATCCAGGTGACACAGCGAAGGAGTCGCTTCTCCTTTGCTCCCTTGGAGCAATAGAAGAGAGTAACCGTTCGAACTGCTGAGAAAATGGCGATGAATCGAATATATGTGTGGATATAGGGGGAACTCTAGGGAACTTTGATTCGCATAAAACTGGCCAGGAGCGGTCTGAACGGATCAGCCGAGAAGGAGATAATCAGGATAAGGGTGGATCAAGATAGATTTAGAAACAATTTGAACAGGGAAAGAATTGATCGGGAGAGAGTTTTCCATTGATATCTATAACCGGTATTGAGAGGAGTAAAATTCCTTTATCTGTGTTGTCGTGGACTTAAAAAGAAATGACTCTGAACCACGTTACTTCGTGTGCATATAATGATGTGTGAGTATATTTTTCAATTTTTTTCTTTGTAGCGATATGTCTTTCCTTCCTTGGTTGATCTCGATAATTGAAGAGTGTCATTAGAGGAACAAATAAATCAGAAGTGATACCCAACACTGGTTCCGCGAGAAATTCGCATATCAAACTTTACGTTGTCATTGCTTAACAGTCAGACTCAATCGAACACAAAGAAATCATTGTCGTTTGAGCAACTTTTGAACCTTGATACGGATGGAAAATCTCATAATTTAGAGATAACTGAGGAGAGAATAAGCTTGCACTTAATCTCTCATGTTTATTGGAAATATACAAGCGGTAGTATTGAAGAAGTCCAACTCACTATCACATCGGGTGCTAAGTGAAGAGAATGCAAAGTATCTTATGAAGCTTATAAATAGTACTACCTGTTTTTATTTTACATATCAATAATTTGGACGAATTGATAGAGAAGCACACCGGAGACATCTTCTAAGCCTGCGAGAAATAAGTGGCCCACTACCAAAATGACGTCATGTGACAGATCTGCTGTTCCCGTCCAAAACTTGACCCGCAAGAATTGCAAGAATTGTAGTACAAAAGAATCAGGTCAAATAATGTTCAAAGAGAATCATGTGTGAATGTATGGTACATACAGTGCCTTGGAGCTAGAGCACTTAACCGTGACAAATAGACAGCCGGTGGTCAAGACAACATCTACGCGGCCATACATAGCTTGCCCATAAAGCCTGCGCATCAGAAGAAACATCCGAGTGTAAATTTTGACGCTTTTAGGGGTCTCTTTAAGCATATATTTGTGGTGGAACAAGTGTGTATCTTATGTGGAACGCGTCCGTATCGAATTGAAATCTACAATTACTCCCAAATTTTAGAAGGGCGTAATGTTCCCTGCTATATAACCAAGGTTCTGTACACGATTGTATTCTATTGGGATTAATCATATCCTACCAAACCATTTTGATCGTTTTCAGGAGGTCGCTTCACATCCTAAAGTTTAGGTCGACTGTGATGTGGCCAAAGTTTTATGCAGGGTACGAGCTTGATGAATAGAGTAAATTGGTTTATACCAATGATCTTCTATCTAATCTTTAAGAGAAAACTAGGCAAAATATGCACCGTCTCCGTTTAAAACTCAAGAAGAGTGACAAATGACAGTCTCCTTCATCTTCTGTACTACACCTTTATTATCTGGTGGTAGCTCGCCGACCGCAATCATTTGCTCCGCCTTATCGCGAAACTCGGCAATTTGTCTTTGCTTATGCTCCTCTATCTCTGCCTTCATCTATAATAATCATATCCATAAAAACATTTGAACTCGTGAGAAAAAAATAAACGGTACATTAACCATGACAAGAGCAACTTTTGCAGTTCATGTCTTCCTCGACATTCACCCATGTGCATTCATTCACCACTACAACCCTCTCAAACAATTCACTTCGATTTTTCTTCAAAACACCTTTGCGCTGGTAGTAGGAACCAAGTATCTCTTCAAAAGAAATACATAGCCACACCAACGTCCGCTACACGAAAGGTCTCAATTCTTCTGTTCCCTTTTGCATATACAGTACTGCAATCTACAGTCACCTAACAAAATCACTCGTCTTCTACACCAAAAACCGAGTGGCTGAAAGGTAGTCTTTGACGGTAACTCCTGTACAGTCCAAGTAGCTCTACTCTATGTCGGCGCATAATTACATCACTTCATCCTTGCGCTAAACCTCGAGCCTTCAACTCAAAATTGCTGATGATGGTAAACAGTGATCTAGTCACAGACCAGAAAAAATAATCTAATAATGATGATGCCCTGAAAGCTTTTCTTTGATTTTCTGTCCAAGTCCTTTATGTTGTGGGAGGGGAAACTCTCCGGCGGCCTTCATTTGTGCAACTCTATCTTCAATGCCCGCTACTTCTCTCTGGTGACTTTCAGTTATTTCTGCGCGGTTCTGATGATGGAATTATCATCGACCCAAAAAACCCAGTTTAAGTGAAAATATTTAAAGAAAGAACACTTCCTATCGTTTCCAAATGGAAAATAAAACTACCAAGGCATATGGCGTCGCCCGAAAGCTCCGAGGGAAACAAAAGAAATGGAATATGCAAAGTGTACTAGCTCATCAGCCAAGCTCTATCACACTGACAAACTCCGTCGAGCTCTTAATCGTTGCAGAACAGGATAGGCAAGGAGATGCATTAACCTCCGACAACAAGGTTGCTAAACATTACAATAGCAAACAGAGGAAGGTGTACCTCTCTATATAGCATGTGTCAAAAGTAAACAAAACCGAAAATGACCAGAGATTGATACTCATTATGCAACACATGTTCCTGACTGTACCCGAGATACTCACGGATACTTTTCTAGTAAGGTCTGAATGGGCGACTTCATAAGGCAAAGAGATTCCAACCATAAAGATAGGAAGGACCACACTAAAGCTAGAGCTCGTGAACGGTAGTCATCAGTCAGTTACAAGAGGAGTTTCTCTAAATGGATGAGGTTAACATACCCTTTCGGCTTTAGTGTTTGAGTCGGCTATGAGTTTCTCGGCCTCTTCCTGTGCGGCTGCCTTGATCAAAAGAGCTTTCTCCTTCGCTTGTGACATAATCTTGTCCACTTTAATCTACACAAGAAACACGAGGAAAAAGAGGTTAGGGGCATTGCCATGCCTTCTTTACTTCGCATTGATATATTCTCCGCTTCAAGAATGGTTCCAAAAGAAGTATCAAAATGAAAGGGACGTTGTTTGCAGGAATCTGCTATGACAGCATTGAGACAACCGATGTGTATCAGTAGTTATTCAATGCAGAAATGATCTGTTAGACTGGTTACCTCAGTGGTGTGAATCAGCTGTTCCGCGCGCTGATCTTCCTTTTTGCGGGCTTCCAAGGCCTTGGCCTCGGCTTTCATTCTCTCCTTTTCTGCCCTGGCCTGAACAACCAACAAAATTTATCAACTCCGCGATTCGTTTCTTCTCCGCTATAAGCAAACAGCCGAAGGACACTTGAGCTGCAGGCGCTGCCGACGTGCTATAAAGCCCAAGTTTTGGCAAATTATGTCAATAACGCAACTCAACTTCAGCCGTTTGAGGGAACTTGGGAACTTAGAATGTGGAACATCAAACAGAGCTATAATTGGTCTAAATTACAAGAGCTAACGATCACACACGTCTTGTTTTCCACACGTGGAACCCAAGGACGCCAGAATCCGATGAAAGAGGGCACATCTTAGGATCACGAGGCGAAACATGCTCCCTGATTCATTTGTACGCTGGCGATGTAGAAACACAGGGTACCAGCATAGAGACAAACTATTTTGAATGAGGAAGTATATTGACGAACAATCTAACCTGCAAACTTTGTGCATGTGCCTCGGCCTTCCGGATTTCAGCTTCCAAGTATGCCTGAGCTTCAGTCTCAACTCTCTTGCTATGAGCTTCTGCAAACGCTTCTGCCTTGAGATTAGAACCCCTCTTTCCAGGTGAAATATCAGCCCCCCCTTTACTCGTAGGAGTTTTGGGAGAAGTCGGAGCAGACCTGCTTGAAGGCACCTCACCAGCCGCATTTTCTACGACCGCTAATTGCTTGGAATCCTGCACGTCCGCCATAGGAACTCCTGCCGGTGCCCCCCCTGGGGCTGGCTCCGGCAATACAGTAGGTGCTCCTTCCTTCATCGTCACCTGTTTTGGTGGTGCTGCTTCTTCAGCATGTGCTGGTTTCAGTGGCGCAGGCGCTTGTGCCATTGTCTTTACCACAATTTCTCGGACAATTGTCCTCTGTCCTCTGTTCTCGGACACTCTTCCTCCTCTCTGCTCCCCCCCCACGCCTATATTTCTTAAGTCACTGAACCTCAATAGTAAGCTGATCAACAAGTATCAGAACAACGAGTAGTGGCTCGCTACGATAGTCAAAGTGCACAATTTAGCACTCTACACTCTCGAAGTCGAACACCCGCAAATTATCTTAAAATTTGACAGCGGCAATCAGCAGCATATAAACTAAACAAAAGAAGAAACAGAACTCGCATGGGACGAGGAAAGAAGGTCGAAGAAGAAGGAGATGTTCACCAGTGACTGCCAGTGATTGCCACCAGGATGACGCGTAGCGCCGTTCTCCCACCTGGCAAGCTTACAACATGGACTCAAGCTAACTGGACAGCATAGTACTCTCCGAATAGTGGAGTTCCACGTAAGAGGTTGTGGAGCCCATGTCGTTGCCAGCTTTGATGCGTTATAAGGGCTAGGCAATTCTGAGGATGGAGTGGTGAAGATTTCCTATGATCTTTGCATTTTCACCTGTTGAAATTTGACCAGTGAACCACGTGCTCGCCTACGCCGATTGCCTGGGATCAACCGGCGGAAGAAGGATGGGCATTGGGATCCTCAGTTTGCGGCATGTTCTGTCTGCGATGTGCGCTTCCTTGTTTCGCACTTACTAAGTTTCGACTACTTCCAGCCTGTGTGGAATCATATTTTGTGATACAGTCAATTCTCTGGCTCGGTGTAGATATTTTGTTATCCTGCTTGCTTTCCAGGATTCTCCAGCAAGGATTCTTCCCCGCAGTGCCTGCACTTTATCTTCTTATCTCTTCCGGTCCGTCCATCCAGCGTTTCTTCAACCCGTACTAACTATAGTTCGCGACTTTGCTTTAGCTTTTGGTTTCACATTTATTGACTTCAACTATTTTCCTCGTTCAGATTCATTTCATTCACCGGTCAATCTTCCAGCATCTACGCATTTGTCATCTGATTTTCAAGTAGGAAATTCGTGACATGCCCTTTCCATTTGAACTGTGCCCGGCTCCTGAATCCCGTAATTCTACTACTCACTGTATTGCATTTTCAACCTGAATTCATATTCTTAGTCTCTTGCGTCCTCCCTTGGACCTGCCAGGATCACATGCAGTAGTAATCGTTTTTACTTTTCTAGCAGATTTCTGGACCCACAGACATTTCTTTGAGTACAACCTACATCTAAACTCCAGAGACAGGTGTGACGGTCATCTTATATCCGTCTATTTTAATTCTATTGGTGCACTTCATGCGCTTTCCCTTCCAATGGTCCCTGATTTTGCATCAACCACAAGAGTTAGAAATCTGGATGAATGTGGTATTACACTCTACACAGAGGACACCGGTTATTAGGACCAGTGCAAACCAGATAGCAGTCTCAACTGCCCTTTCACAGGGCTTTTCGGTAGAGACAGGCATTTATCTGGTCACTCACCTATCCAACCGGAATTCCTTCTCCTAGAGTACTTAATTCGTGGCATTTCACCTCAAGATAGTCAGTATCTATAGTACATACTGTACGAATTTCCAGCTTCTTGGGGTTTTGGTCAATTTCATCTCTAGCCTGTTATTGCCTAAATTTTGAATCACTTAAACCTCAAGGACTGATAGGACCAGTTGCTTATGCGTAGTCCACAGTTCATATTCATGAACTCCCTCAATTCGCAGCTGATATCAGCCAAAATGGAAGTTACCATCTCCTAAGTGCATGAACAGCTTCCACCGCCGTATATATCTTCTTTCAATTCAACATCTAATTCAGCGAGAAACACATAATACATCCAAGAAACGATCAAAAACATTTGAGGCCTTGAAATGATCAAAATTTTCTACTTCGGCCGTTCATTTGCTGTAATGATTGACAGTATCTGCTGCGAGAATCGATGGCAAAAGATGAGCAGAGCTAGCACTCTTCTTCACCAATACCTTGAACCACAGTGCAACTATTCAACTTTTCTGCCCTGGCGGATCTAATACGGATCAGTTCCTTATCATTTTATTCCCTTTAGTCAAAATCCTCTACCCCCTGGAGATTGATCTTTGTCTACTTGCTTCATTTAGCCTAGAATGTAGTTCCAAGCAGAAGAATGTGGAAATACCACGTGTACGTAACAGGAGGATACATGCCATCTATACCATCTACTTTATCCTGTCACACTTGTCTGCTCGTAGATCCTTGTAAGTTCCAAGCACCTGTAAGCTACAATCAAATACCTATTCCTCTTACCTCCCAATTATGATATATTATAATGAACGAATCTTGGTGTACAATACTTAAGTACATTGCTCTTTATGGAGGACGGTCCGTTGAGAAAACAAATGACCCGAGATCAGGCATATTTGAGACAAAATTCCAGACTAGAAGGAGGAGCAAAGTTGGCGAAGACAACTGGTCTATTGTTAAAGGATTATTTATGTCTAGAAACTTCATTGGTAGCGTAGTATGGTTTACAATGAGCTGGTGAAAGTTAAATTCGAAAGGTCCTGTGAAGGAGTCAATCACCCTGGTTACTGCTCTCAAGGAGAAATCTTGACTTGATCCAGCACCTGCGGATTTCCTATCGTATTGCGTTTCCTAACAAAGTCATCCAAATTCGTGAGGTAGGGACACTACTTGCCAATAGGTTCCCACATCTTTCTCTTTCAACGTACCAGCTTTCGACTTTTCAACGTAACTTCCCGTAATTCTGATCCACTGAAAACACAGGTTTTGATTTTACAGTCTGACCCGGAACAGTTTTGAAGCTGGATGTTAATGCCAAGAAACCCTGAATGAATGTCTTGAACCTGAACTTGAAGGCAGCCGATACCTATTGGAAGTTGTAAAACATTTTGTTACTTGTGTACACAACAAAGATGAACCGTGATCAGCCGTGAGTACGCTTCGACCTATCTAACTGCACTCTACAGCATTGCGGCCTCTCCCTTGAGTTAAAACCACAACAAGGTTGGTTACTCAAGAAAACTACTTGCACAAGAGTGCAACTTTGCAGTTTGGGGAAATACAATGTCCTTTATACCACTTACAAAACCCGAATTCGCAACAGAATAAGTGAAACTCTCTCCAATGCAAAGTTGCAGTTCTCCATAGGGCCTCCAAAATCTGCATGCTTCGTGTCAATCGCAATCAATAATAGTAACTACAAGATATTCGTCTGGCATGGATATTAGTTTACAACTTTTAATCTGGCTGATATATTTACACTGGACTGTCATAGATGAACTGTGATCACCCATCCGAATTGATTCACCTTCGTATTTCCTAACAACCAGAGTACTTCCGAAACATTACACTTAACCAAGTTTGACTGTATGTGTGCTTGTGTAAAAACAGAACTTAAAAGACCTTTTACTCATTTATAATCGCGAAAGTGGTCCTGAACCCAAAGGTTGATCGCATCCCACATTGACATCGCTAGGCTATGTAGAGACCCAAGCCAGTGCTTACTTCTGGGACGCGTGGGAAACGATGAACTGTTCGACCCAACTGATGAAAAGTGCTACAAAGGATTTGCCCAGTTCAAACAGGCATAAAATATGCCTGCTTTCCCATGTTTGCTACTGTACGTTCGTGTCCGCTAGTTGTGTGGCCATCGAAACTCGTGTGGAGGTGACGACTGAGGTTATCCGGTGTTTCACTTGCACAAGCGGTAGGAAATGATCTACAGAGGCAAAGGATTATATGGATACCGCTGTAATGACGATGCCTGAGTTGCTGATCAATCAGTATCTCTCTTGTACAATACAGTAATTAAGTCAAAAATCGAAATTCGATCTGTTATATAAGTTACGGCATTACTGTAGTTTGTACTTACAACTTCACAAGTATGAAATTGAGTACCAAATTGGAGATATTCGTTCTATCGGGTGTAATGGATTTGGCCCACTAAAGGCGGCAGCACTTTCTGGACTAGCTTACTGTTGTTAATATCTCTAGCTTGATTCATGAGCTCTTGTGCATTGATTCCAGTTCCTGGAAGAAACAGTCGAATCATAGAGAAAGCTAGCTATTCGATGCGTTGGATTTAGTGGTTGATTCACTTCGCTTCCAAACCCTGGAAGTTGTCATTTTGTTGGGATAAGGAGCTGTCCTCGCTCATACTACAGTCGAACTTTCAGCGGCATGTTGTTAAAGATGTGGAGGCCAAAATGCTACAGCAAATCGAATACGAGCCGTTCTAAGCTTCCGAGACGAGTGATAAGTTGGTGGCTTGCAACTAGGCAAGCCTACGCTACCGAAATTGGTGGACGAGCAGTGTGTGGCCGGTTTAGAGCTGGATCCATGAGGTTAAGACAAGCACCTTACTACTACTCATGCATAGCAACTGCATGATCTGAGCCCCCTTCTCCTCCTTCCCGTGCGCGAAGAGCGTTCAGTTCTGATAAGTCCTTGCCGGATATTTATCTCTCAACTTATGTAGTGGTCTACCAACTTAACAGTCACACATAGAGCAAGTTCTCTAGAGTGTGTATTTGTAGCCGGACCATAAAAGCGGCCATCGCTAGGCTATCTAGAGACCGAAGCAATTGCTTCTCTGTTCACTAGCTGACGTTCATGGCACTTTTCCCACCTGTTATAATCACTACCTAGCTAACTGTAACATAACACCCAGAGAACTAAATAAAAAGACAATTTGCAGGGGAAGAGGAAATCGTGCAATCAAGCGTCCACCAAGTAGCCCCTCCGATGTTGAAGATTGTAAGGTGACGGGCTTCCATGTGAACAGTGGGGTGGAATATGATCATTACCTACGACAGATTCGTGATGACACAGCTGCAGTAGACTCTACGATCGTGCATCACCTTATCTGCAAGTGATGCATGAATGTAGAGTCTACTGCATTTCGGCCAATTCACAGCCTCTAGCTAGTCAGATTCTTTCTTGGGAGCCCGGTGGGAATGTTGCATGTGTACGACATCAAAACTCTGGGAAAGTTCAGATTCAAAGCTGTGTATTCTCTACTTCCTAGCTTGATCTCTCGCGCCGATCTCACTTCATGAAATCCACGCTCTGTATCAGTAGCCTTCAGCATTTCGTCTACAATCAATCAATGGTCCGATCGGTATGCAATGCTTGGCAGCATAGCCTATGAGCATAGTCAATAAGTACGCCGATCATGCGACCTTAGATTCCTTCAACTTGAGTCCTTGTCACTTTCCTGCCCTTTCTTTCTTGAAGCTCCGTGGAGGCCATCATGATCACAAGTCGCTTCTATAGTCCTTAATTATGCTACGTTAAACTCTTGCGGGTCCGGCGGTTGTATTGCAATAATGTATCAAAACAAATCCACTCAGACTCATCTTTCAACAGATCTGGTAGATACATCCCTTTTGATGTCTGACTACATATACAGTCATTTGACCCCGTTTTACGTGATATATGCACAACAAACATTTTGCAACAAACTTACGTAGCTTTACCTTCATTCACAAGGTCGCCTCGTCTACTATCTGTGTCTTTCCACAGTGATGGTTAGAAAATTGTTGAAACCCTTGGTCTCGTTACAGACGAGTAAAGGGCCCGAAGGTATATGTGAATCTGATTCAAGTGCCGGTACCGTTGAATACGGTATCGATCAAACTGCTGAGAAGGGAATCAGGTAAGATCATGGCTTCTGTATGGTGAAACGAAGATTTCAGAGCACTTCCACTGATTGGAGGCTTGGTTCCTTGCTTTGAAGAAACGACTGATATACTCAGCATCCTCACGTAGCCCCGAATAAGAAGTGAAATTATGTCAGTAATCGACCCACAGAATTTCTCAACTAGGAAGATCTTCATGATCAAGTAAAAATATGGTGTAAAGTAGATCCTGGATCTAAGAAAATTACATCCAGGGATCACAGAGTACTGATCCGTGGATTTCCGAATCACAGAGATGATACTACTCATCCAGGGGGAATCATTTTAGTGTTGAGTATCAACTCGAGGTTACATATTTGGAAGCGAACCTGAACTCTCTGACCGGAAGGTATGCAGTAGAAATGCAGAAAAGAAGTGAGATGTCTACTGTGGACCCTGAAACTCTTGAAAGTAACTATTGAGGAGCTTCTGTTCAGTTAATCTGAATCTTCGGTCAGAGTTCTGCAAATTCTGGGTAACAATCCCTTGGGTGCTGATTGATCTTTAAAGAAGTCACAAAGATGTAGAAAATTCAGAGGTATACTGGAGGCAATTGTAGGAAAACTTGGGCCTCCTCATCAATCCGTCATTTTGAAGGCACGAAATAAGATCACAAATAGAAGGCGACAGCATGCACGCCAGTAGAGTGTGGCAGTAAGGGCTCCTCGGACCCTCTTCCTTTCAACTTTATCTCTTCCCCCCGCATTCCACCCGGTGATGGGCTCACCTTCGTGTGAAGTTGGACATGTGAGCAACGCATCCAAACTCAGTTGAAGGGGACTCCTGAAAATCAATCTTCGTTCCTAACCCAGGGTCTGTCCATCAGACTCCAAAGACCTCTGCGTACATCAGCATAAGTCACGGGGTTTACATGTGCACCGCGTGCTAGTTGCCAATTCTAGGAGGGATCAAGCCGCGAATAAGTGGGAGATGACACGAGACGAGTGATGCTGATTGCTATACGGGGTACTAGTGTTGGGGAGTTTGAATGGAAGTGATGTTTCCCGTGCATCACTCCATCAGTTATGGCTTGCTTAGTGTCCAGTCTGGTTTCTGGTCGCTAATGTCCACATGACAACTGTGAATATTGAATTGGAAGACTCTGAATAGGAACTCCAAATCGAAGTCTAGTCTAGTCTAATCGAAGTCCAGCCACTAAAGGCCTAGTTGAGAGAGGAATTAAATTTTGAGATGTGGGTTTAATTTGAGAGGGTAGAATAGAATTCTTGAATTAGGATATACCTGTTTTTACTGTATATATGAAATGCATCTCCTTCATTATAGCAACAGGCAATATAGCAAGAATTATTATAATTGTGGAAGTAGGATTAATATCGATATGATCTTTGGTATATTATTAATGGAGAATAGACCTAAGGTAAATTTCAAAGGTTTAGAGAAGAGAGGGGGATTACATTTGTGGAAGTAGGATTAATATCGATATGATCTTTGGTACATTATGAATAAAGAATAGACCGAAGGTAAATTTCAACGATTTAGAGAAGAGAGGTGGATAAGCTTTTGCAAATATTGAGATGTTAAGCGTCTTTTCTTTGTGGATGCCAAGACAGTCAAAGAGAACTCTAATAGTGATGTACTGTATGTGGGAACAAAAGAAAGCAAACGAAGGAGAGAACGACGTCTGTGCGGCTGCTATTCCCGAGGAAGTCTTAAATTTTGCGAAGTTTGCAGTGATGGACAGGGTGGATGGCTACTGGACTTGGCTGGTCTGATCTAACCGCGTCCTTGAAGGGGTGAATTGAACTGGTATTTGTTCAGATTTGGTTTTTCTGAAGTGCTTGGAGTTGGGAAAGAAAGGTGTACAGCTGATCGTGCAGGAACAGGGGAGGAAAAGGAGTGGAATCGTGCATATCTTTGATGAGAATCAGCTGATCTAGTGTAAGTAGCGTAATTTATCCGGGAATTGCTATGCTAGCGTGAGGTGGATGAAAAGCCGGATCTGATAGTCTGAATTCTATTCAAGAAGCGGAAGGATTTATGAGACTTGAAAGAAGATGAATCTTGCATTTGCATGTTCTTGGATCTTCAGAATAGGAATTCCGAATAATTTCCAAGTTAGAAATTATGATTACGAGTAGTCGAAGAAGTTAAAGCGCAATGCACCGCCTCAAGTCGCTGATACATTTAGTGATTCTTTCAGAGCATTCAGATGGCCTCTCTGCACAACCAGAGATTTGGTCTCGCGAATTAATGCCAAGCGCATTTTCGGCTCCAACGAACTGGCGCCATTACAGAGGTCAGAACTCGTCCCTTCCGTCCCTTGTAGAGTGGACGCGTGAATCCGCTGTTAAATCCTGAAACTCTTTGGAGTTTGCTCTTTGATTATCATTTCTGATGTCTGACTCAGCTAAAGAAATCTATTGTTTCTCGTTAGTTGATAATCAGTTACCTTCTTTAGCTAAAGTTATATGCCTGCACGTTTCCTAGCAGTAAACGATTCTCGTGTACAGTTGATAATTATGCCCTTGTATCTGAGTACGATTGTTAAGTCGTCAAATTGTCCACATGCATACAGTAGCTATGGTATCTCCAACATAGCTGTGAGACCAGGACATGCATATAACTTCACTCTTGGAAAGTGAAATAACAATAAGATTAATTGCTGCCTCACGACGACCTGTGTTAGGGTTTTACCTGTAGCGGAGCAAAAAGGCGGAAGTTAGTGATGTCTTCCGCTAGTGTCTCATCCTTTGGGAGGTGGAGATGATGAACCTGAGCCATTCTTCCAGCCAGTTTGGGTGATAATTCCAGGTCAGGTTTGATTTCTTCTTCACTTAATCAAATGGGCTGAAAACGAACAGGAAGATGGATGGTTGTTGGGCTTGCTGGATCAACAAGTCCTGGAGTGGTCAAAAGATGTGCTGCCCAGCCATATCCCATGTATCAATTTTGCATTTCCTTATCTATTTTCAGCAACTCAACGTCGATCACTTTTGTTCTCCACAATACGTCCCTTATCTTTTCTCCCAACTTGGATTCGTTGTGAATTATTCGCATCATCTTCTCCCTCGGCTCCGTTTTACGTAAGGAGAACAATGATTGTGATAGCCGCCGAGTGTATTAGCAAAGGTGTCAAACCAAAGCCTAGCGAATAACACAGGGCAGAGTCAAATTCTTTAAGTTTCTGTGGAAGGCATTCATATTTTAATTTTCTTGGGAACGAGAAAATCTTCCATGAGATATTATGTTAGAGTCAGGTTACAGTTCCTCACCAACTGCAAGAGATTGGGTAGCTTGATTTGACAGACCGACACTCGAGGCGATTGCATCCCCGTTTAGTCCCGCCATGTCCTCATTATGAGTGACATTTAGCTGACACAGTCTCCCAGTACCAGCAAGCTGCGAAACAATAGAATTTCAACGAAGCTCTCGTCACAACTGACTGTGAATGATCGTGTAGTGCTGAGAATACAGACGAATATTTCGAACAAAAACGAGATGTCGTTCTTGGTATGCGCAATCCTTCACTTCAGATCTGGAGATGAATCTCTTCTAGATCGGCAATATCTATTTCTTAGAAAGAAGGATGAGTGGGATATCTCCGCAGCGGCCAGTCCGATACCCTATCAAGCTATCACACTATCGAGGTCACTTACAAATCGGGGAACATGAGATCCACAAATATCCACCAAGGAGGACAGGAAACACTATCACAATGCTGCTGACCATGAAAACTTCTGCGGTAGTTACATCGGATGATGCGAAAAGAGATCCACCACCAATACATGAGTTGCTTTTGTTGCATATTATGTATATTCTGTGTCATTGAGCAGATGTGCTGCGAGTGGGGACCTGATGATGGAAATCATGCATGCGGAATTTGCTGTAGCTCAAAACATAGTATTCATGTCATTGAGCTCGATTCCTGTTCCCAGTGTGCTCCATATCCAGTTGGAGTAAGACTTTGGTGCAGATCAGGTACCAATGTCACGCATCCTGAATATAACATGGTATGCAGATTCCACCCTGGATAAAAACGGAACCCCAGCTTTCCGCATTTTTGGCTTGTTATGGTCTTGCTTGCAGTTAGGATCTCGTGTGTGACTTTATACTTGCTATACACGAAGTGATACATGGCAAGTTTGTTCTCGTACGGCAGGATGACATTTTAGTACATATGCCATTTATGTCTGCTAATGTGTCTGTCCTGAGAAAAGCTACCTTGATACATATGCCACCTTCTGTTTGATAGAATGGCAGCAGGTGATCAACAGGACACACCTAAAGTAGATTTAGGACTCCTGCATGCCATGAGTTTATATGAATTATATGATTGTAGTTAGAGAGCCAGTGATCATAATAGCTTCACTTGTACTTGCTTAGTAGTACGAGTAACCTTTGCACAGAGGGAGATTGAAGTAGTTTCTCTAATATATAAACGCAGAGAGTGAAGTATGGGAACAAGTGCTGAACACAGATCTCATGCCTAAGTATTTGAACACGTTGTTGACTTAAGAACAAGTGCGCTAACAGGTTGTTGGATCGTCTTTGGGGATTCTGAAACTACTTTCCTATTTTAAAATCGCACATCTTCAACTTTCTGCCTTCTGCGTGTGGCATCATGAACTAGACCGGTTCGATTATCAAATAGTACTACCAGTTTGATCCAGTCATTTTTATGTGGCATTTTGAGCCTCTTTAGTTTGATCCAGTCATTTTTGTGTGGCATTTTGACCCTCTTTAGCTTGGTGAGTGATATGCAAACTGATAAATATTCAATCCCATGGAATATAGATAAACAAGCAGACCTAAAATTTACTCTAGACTTATTATTGGTGAGGGAATAGACCAATGGATATTAATCGCATGGAATATAGATAAACAAATAGACATACTTTGATTCTAAAGTCACGATTGGTGGTGCGATAAAGCGATGGATATTCAATCCTCTGGAATATAGATAAACAAATAAACATAGTCGTATAGGCATCAAAATCTGTTATCATTTGAAGGATATCTATCTTTCGAGAGGCACAAAGAAGCTATTCAACTGAGACGTAGTCAATGAATTCATACTGCCATGTACATTTTGATGGACAAGAAAGTGACAGAAATTTAACCTTATGCCATGCTGCGAGCTTTTCCCTGCGGTGCAGGAATTGGAGCTAGAAGCTGCCATGTACATATATATAGAACATAGAACTGGAAGAAGAAAACTCTTAAGACTGCCGACCTCAAGCTGTACTTCATATCAAGTTTGTAGAGTCCGGATCCTGATGGATATGAAGAAAGTGAAGATTCTCTGGGGACTGTCCAGTGGATCTGAAGCACTCCCGTTCCATATGTGTTCATTGAACTCGAAGACAAGCATACGGCAGGATGTGTCGATTGGATTCCATTGTGGATGACTGCAACTGGCCACTCAAACTTGAGCTTGATTGGCAAGGTCATGAGACGAAGCGAGTAGCCGGCACTGTCACGTCTCACAATTGCAATTGCAATTGCAAATGACCAAATTTTCTTACCGCGTTGCTCGGAGATGAGAGGTTTGTTTGTGGTTTGTCCGAATAGGTCTGGAAATAAACTACTGTCTAAAACGAGGCACTATTCAACGTTCAGGCTCACGTCACTCGGGGCCGAGTCCATCAGAGTATGGTCTGTAGGTCAGCAGTACCTACCATGTTTTTTGCTTTCTAAAAAGCTGTAATGTCATATTATCCTCCTAACGCTTTCTACACAATACAGTGACTCAGAGGGAAGCTTAGAAATTTCCGAATCCGGAAGCAGCGGAGCAGCGGAGCAGCTTCTAGTACAGTACTTCTCTTTGCCCTGAATAACATATTATGGTATATTGTTCATTTCAGTGCATTCATCAGTTTCAATTGTCTATTCCATAGACCATGACGATTTTTTGGGTTGGGTTCTCGAAAAGCCTGCTGTGAACGAGGGGATGTCACTACACAGATATGTATGCATGGGTAGGTCAGTATGGAAGAACCTGTGAGGATGACTTCATAATACTGTGGAGAGGTCATGAGTTGTTATGTGAATTTTAATCTATTTTCAGGCGGGGTTGAAAGGGTGCAGAGGACAGAGTCGTTTGATCTTTCTTTTTCGTGTAAATTTCTTTAAAGTTTGGTCAGCCTATGTTACCGGCACACCAAAGCCTGGTGGCATAGACTCGGTTCATTCCTCGTCGACTTTCTCCCAATTTCCCCTGTGGTCGCTGCACTCTGCTACATCCACCTGTTGTATCCCCTGCGTATTGAGTTTAGGACGGATCTTCAAGGGTAAAAATTTCCCTAAGAGAGGACCTTGGAATCTTCCTTAGGAAAACCAACCGACTCCGGAGAGTATTGATCTTTTCTCGACCAATATAGACTACCCAGAAATTCCCTTGGCACTTGTGAGCTTTCGAACAAGAAACTCGGTTGGAGAGGTACTGGCAGTCGCCCAGCTACTTCGGCACTTCGTGGTGCACTAGCGTTTAGTGTTTAAGGATTTATTGTTAGGATATGGAGCCTGATCCGTCCGATTTATCCTATCAGTGATGCTGAGATCTGTTGCTCAGATCATCCACGAGATTTTGTGTCTAAGGCGGAGACAGGCGTTTGACAATCCAGGATGTTGGGGTGATATTTGCAGTGTGCTTCCTCTCGTTCTTCTGTGTGGGTGCAACATTAGAGGAAAAACCTGCAACCCCCCAGAGTGAGGTTTTTCGCGAATTGAATAGAGGTGCGCGTGCGAAAGAGATTTAGTGGAACATTTTTTGGTAACTTTGATGCGAAAGAGATTTGTGGAACATTTTTTGGTAACTTTGATTCGCATGAGGCTGGTTACGTGAGGTCTGATTTTTTGTGGAACATTTTTGGTAACTTTGATGCGAAAGAGATTTGTGGAACATTTTTTGGTAACTTTGATTCGCATGAGGCTGGTTACGTGAGGTCTGATTTTTTTATCATACGAGCAGGAGATAATCAGGAGAAGGGACCAAGATAAACACAGGATCAGATCGGACAGGGAAAGAGTTGGTCAGGGGAGAGCTTCCGAACGATCTCTGTAATTTGTATTGAGAGGGAGGAAAAATCCTGAATCTGTATTGCTGTGGATGTAGGAGCAGGTGACTCTCAACCACGTTACTTGTGCATCTATTGATGTGTGTGAGTACATGTTTCTCTCTTTTCTCTTTTTCTCTCCGATATGTTTGTCCTTCTTGTGCAAGGTTGATCTCAATATATATAGCTGAACACTATCAGAAGAGGAATAGTAAATCTGTAGAGATCCCCAACACTTATGCGCCTATAGAACATGGCAGACAGGATAGAATATCCAGTCCTGTCATTCTTCGCTCTAGTCCAACTGTCATCCACTTACACTACGCGTCTCAATCCTTTTGCTACACTTCCGCATGCATCTTCCTACTCGCTCGATCGTTTTCTCTACTTTTAGTTTCAGAAGTATCCTCTGTTTTTGCCTGAAGAGGCTTCCTTTCATACATGGTGCATAATATTGCACGGCATCTCCTGTGCAATGGTATGCATCATGTATGAAATCATGCTGCTCATGGAATAAATCAATTTTCGCTTCTGCTTTGTATCGATTTCGCTTATGTTCCGCTCTGTATTTACTTGCTTAGGTCAGTTGGACTTCACTTTGCCTCTGTTCATATTCAAGCCTGCATTTCGTTGCTTCCATATGCATGTTCGGTTCGTATGGGGTGGGTCCTGAGTGGGTTCTGAATCCCGCGTTTGATGAAGGGTTTCTACTCCCACTACAAATCTAAACCAATCAAAAACTCACATGGAAATCAGCCCTTAGCAACAATATGACGTCAACCATCACATGGCTAGTCAAATCTATTTAAGGCTTGCGGAATCCTCTCCCAGGCCACAAGCTGTTTCATGTGAAAATAATCCAGCTCTTGTACAGACTCAGTTAGTGAGTTCTAACTAGTTGTATCGCTATATATTACTAATGTTTGACCTGAGAAAGGTGTTCGGGGATAGCTCCCGACTTGTATTTAAAGATGATAAAATCGTTGCCAATTGTAAACCGTCGAGTTTTATTTTCTGGAAGTGCAGTGTCACAATGGACATACCGTCAAGCAGTTCTAGCCCACGAGATTCTCTATCTTCCCGCCAAGAGAACACCAAGGTATGTAAGTGCAAACCTGAGTATGAGGAATAACTTCTATCGATTATAGATGTTGATTAGATTCCGCCACAATGATTTAGCTCTTTTGGTACACTTCGAGATACTCTGTTATAAGCTTCAAGATTCTCTTGGTCAAGTAGCATTTCAGGAATAAAACAACCGGTAGGTTGTCTTAGGAATAGATACTATTGATCTCCCTTAGGGAAGTACCAGGCGTTGTCTCACAGAGTTGTGAGAGTGTTTGAAACTAAACCTTCCAATTCATAACATTTTGTCTACGTTTGCAGCTGCTCCCGATCGATTCACCGACAACAGGTTCTCAAGAGTCGGACCTTGGTATCGAGAAGGTAAAAACTTAAAGTGACTCAAAATCAAGGAACAGGCATGTACCAGAATGTCTACTGATGGTTGATAATTACTTGCTTGATTACCTTCCATGCTAACTATCTCGGTGAGAAATTTACGGAGTAGGAGGCTCTTGTGTTTTGAAATGGCTACACTTCTAATTTTCTGTATTTGTCCATTTTTCAGTTGAGCGATTCCGTGTTGTTAGTGTACAAGCCAGCACTACCGCAGGTCGACGTTGTTTTCTTCCATGGCCTTCAACATGAGCATCCTGGTGGGCTAGATGTGCACCTTTCGACTTGGACGTGCAAACATGACTCGAAGACAATCTGGCCCCGTTGGCTTGATGAGCATGGTGCACGAGTCTTCTTCATCAAATATGATGCAAGTTTGCAGAAGACCGAATCGACGGGGAGAATGGATTTAACGGTGATAGCTGAAAATCTGTTGACAGAACTCCGTTGGGCATTCCCCAAAGGACAAGAGTCGTCGAACAGTTTCCGACCCATTATCTTTGTCGGACATAGTTTTGGGGGTCTTGTTATTAAGCAGTTATGCAATTCAGGCGGCAGAGCCGAAGCGTATTGCATCTACAGACAGATTTGAACAGAAATTGCTAAGAAGCATTAAAGGGATTCTGTTCTGTGGAACTCCCCATTCAGGGTCGGAAGTGCTTGCTGGCATGGCAGAACAGATCATGAGCAGGAGTCCTTTGTTGCCATTGGTGAAGTTGTTGAGCACCGAGGGGGCCAGGCAACACGAGAAATTCCGCGTAATCGCGAGTGCAGAAAATTGGGAGATTTTCAGTATTGGAGAAGCTTCGGCTACAGACATGAAAACCAGCGGATTCCATATGGTATATTATAATCTACAGAAAGTAAAATCTAATTTAATGAACGAGTTTTATGTTTCTCATAAGAATAAACTCCCTACTAATTACCAAATAAGAAATGTGTGTTTAATGATCCAGTTCTCGCAGGTTGTCTCGCTTGAGAGTACTATTTCCTGTATAGTGGTTTAGTCTAAGACAGACAATACGAGGTCTATCTTAAGTATTCATGTTTAAATCTTGCATGTGTAGGTCGCAGGTGGAATCTCAAGCCAGATGATTGTAGACGAAGCATCTGCACGATTCGGACCAAATCACATCACGGTGGATGCAGATCATTTGTCATTGTGCAGACCAGAGAGCAAAACATCGAATATGTACCTACAATTAGTCGAGCTGATCGACCTTGCTAAGGTGCAGCAACAACAGGTATTGGACTTCGTTCATATCTGTTGTGATCTGAATGATATCAAAAAACACTACCTTTGTGCACAGTTTTTAAATTCCACTTCCCTCTAACTTTTATTGCAGGTGCAAGAAACAGCAGCCCCAGGTGCAACTACGCAATGCCATGCGAGGCGGAGGCAAGCAGTCTCAAGGAACCTAGTGGGTACCGAGTTGCTTCTGGAAACCGTTACGGCAGAAATTGAGCAGGGGCGTTCGTTTATTGGGTTTTGTGGGATGGGAGGAGTTGGGAAGACCACCCTTGCAAAGTTGCTCTACAATAAGATCAATGCCCGGTTTGAATACGCATGCTTCGTGGACACAGTGAAGGGGATTCAAGGGGACAAGAAGAAGGTGAAGAAGGAAGTCTGGAAACACGTAAGTCCCCATCCTGGAGGTGATTACAACGAAAGCAGATGGGATGAGATACTGGGGAAGAAACTCCTTGTCATCTTTGATGATGTCGAGAAAAGAGAAGATGTAGAGTTGTTGGACGAAATAGCTCAAGAGAATGACGCTGAGGGAAGTTGTTTTGTAGTCACAAGCCGAGATGAAGGGCTTTTCAATCTATTCGGGGACCAGATACATGTCTGTCGAGTACCATTTTTGCGGAGTGAACATGCAAGACAGTTGTTCATTACACATGCGTTTCCAGGCAACAATGAACCTCCAAATGAGTTGAAGGCGATAGTACAAGAAATTGTGGGAAGATGTGATGGATTGCCTCTGACCCTAGAAGTGATAGGAAGTTCAGTGAGAGGGAAAACAGACAAACGGATATGGGAAGAAATTTCCAAAGCTCTACAAGCAGTAGACTTAAGAAGCCGTTTGAGTGATCTAGAGAACAAAGTATGGGGTAAGCTAAGGGTGAGTATCGACAATCTTGGAACAGAGGAGTTGGAAATGTTTCTTGATACGGCGACCATATTTACAAGTCCCGGTGACTTTAAATATTTTGGCATGCGTGACGATTCGTCCTCGGGCAGGTGGTTTAGCTCTGAAGATGTGATGACGGCGTGGTCATCCATGTACGGCTCTGCACACCACAAGTGGCAAGTCTTGATAGACAGATCTCTTGTATACAGTGGAAAGAGGGATAACTGGCGCGGTGAGTTTGAGCCTCGAATGCACGAGCATCTTCGAAATTTGGGCATCAGAATTGCACTGGAGAAAGGAAGAATCATTGAGCGCAACCCACTGGATGGTAACTACAAGGTATTTCATCTTTTCTTTACAAACTCTTCTTTTCCTTCAGCAATTCATTTTTCCCAACTAAATGAGATACATTTACCAGTTATGTTTCTTAAATCTGAATTCATTTGTAAATCTAAACTGAAGGGAGTCCGAAACACAGTTGTTGAGGTGAACATCATCGGGAACTTGTAGCCACTGTACTGGTTGTAATTTTGGGAGTCATACATCCATTCTCCTCCAACAAGGAGAAAATTTGAAGCGGTGGTGCTAAAATAGGTCCGTCTTGTATAAGTGCTTGATAGTTAGGCATGAAGACCTGGAGTTGCTTTATACGCAGCACGATGGACGGATGCACTTGAACTATGGCAATTTTAGTTTTACATTTCATTTCTGATAATTTTAGTTTTCTATTTCATTTTTGAAGGGAGCTCAAGGGCTGGAGAATGTAATTTTCCACCAAGTAGTAGTGGAAAATGAGTACATGGACTACAATGAAAATTGCTGTGACGAGGAAAGACCTTGTAAAATGCGGGTAGCATCGAGCATTATGTCACGACTTGAAGGACTTCGCTACTTGGTATTCCGATATCATAGTCTCCACGAGCCGTGCAAAAGATGTGCAGAGCGGCTTCTTCAGTTGCCACCCAAAATTACCATGCTCAGTTGGTTCTCTGCCCAGACCATTTTTGTGCGTTCGACCTTGAAAGAGTTGGTTGTTTTGCACGTAACGTCCTCTCATTTGCCCAGATTGAGGCAATCAAATCCTGCGCGAACAAGTTTTCGGGAATTACAACGTTCTGATAATAATACAATTCCTCTACCGGAGGAATCTTCGACAACCGTCCCGGATGAAGGAGATTTTGTCAACTTGCGGCAACTGGATCGGTCTCGTGCTACTCCAGACTCACTGCTGGAGTCCTGTCGGCAATTTGTTTTACAATGGTTTTACAATGTACCTCACCAGTCACTTCCGTATGATGCATGGGGGAACTTAGCCAACTTGGAACGGCTATACTTATATCGGTGCATGAAGCTGCAATCATTGCCGGAATCATTTGGGCGACTTCTTGGCCTGAAGGAATTGGTTATGAAAGAGTGTTCAGAGTTGCAGGCCCTTCCCAGCAGTTTTGGAAAGTTAGCCAACTTGGAACGGCTAGACTTAGATGAGTGCGCGAAACTGCAGTCATTGCCGGAATCATTTGGGGGACTTCTTCGCCTGAAGGAATTGGTTATGAAAGAGTGTTTGGAGTTGCAGGCCCTTCCCAGCAGTTTTGGAAAGTTAGCCAACTTGGAACGGCTACAGTTACTTGGGTGCGCGAAACTGCAGTCATTGCTGGAATCATTTGGGGGACTTATCGGCCTGAGGGCATTGGATATGCAATTCTGTTTAGAGTTGCAGGCCCTTCCCAGCAGTTTTGGAAAGTTAACCAACTTGGAACGGCTAGTCTTATATGGGTGCGCGAAACTGCAGTCATTGCCGGAATCATTTGGGAGACTTCTTGGCCTGAAGGAATTGGTTATGAAAGAGTGTTCGGAGTTGCAGGCCCTTCCCAGCAGTTTTGGAAAGTTAACCAACTTGGAACGGCTAGACTTAGATGAGTGCGCGAAACTGCAGTCATTGCCGGAATCATTTGGGGGACTTCTTGGCCTGAGGGCATTAGATATGCAAAACTGTTCAGAGTTGCAGGCCCTTCCCAGCAGTTTTGGAAAGTTAACCAACTTGGAACGGCTAGTCTTATATGGGTGCGCGAAACTGCAGTCATTGCCGGAATCATTTGGGGGACTTCTTGGCCTGAAGGAATTGGTTATGAAAGAGTGTTCGGAGTTGCAGGCCCTTCCCAGCAGTTTTGGAAAGTTAGCCAACTTGGAACGGCTAGACTTAGATGAGTGCGCGAAACTGCAGTCATTGCCGGAATCATTTGGGGGACTTCTTGGCCCGAGGGCATTGGATATGCGAAGGTGTTCAGAGCTGCAGGCCCTTCCCAGCAGTTTTGGAAAGTTAGCCAACTTGGAACTGCTAGCCTTAGATGGGTGCGCAAAACTGCAGTCATTGCCTGAATCATTCGGGGGACTTCTTGGCCTGAGGGCATTGGTTATGAAAGAGTGTTCAGAGTTGCAGGCCCTTCCTTACAGTTTTGGAAAGTTAGCCAACTTGGAACTGCTAACCTTAAAGGAGTGCGCGAAACTGCAGTCATTACCGGAATCATTTGGGGGACTTATCATTTGGGGGACTTATCGGCCTGAGGGCATTGGTTATGAAAGAGTGTTCGGAGTTGCAGGCCCTTCCCAGCAGTTTTGGAAAGTTAGCCAACATGGAACTGCTAAGCTTAAATGGGTGCGCGAAACTGCAGTCATTGCCGGAATCATTTGGGGGACTTATCGGCCTGAAGGAATTGGTTATGAAAGAGTGTTCGGAGTTGCAGGCCCTTCCCAGCAGTTTTGGAAAGTTAGCCAACTTGGAACGGCTACACTTAGATGGGTGCGCGAAACTGCAGTCATTGCCGGAATCATTCGGGGGACTTCTTGGCCTGAGGGCATTGGATATGCGAAGGTGTTCAGAGTTGCAGGCCCTTCCCAGCAGTTTTGGAAAGTTAGCCAACTTGGCACGGCTATACTTAGATGGGTGCGCGAAACTGCAGTCATTGCCGGAATCATTTGGGGGACTTCTTGGCCTGAAGGAATTGGTTATGAAAGAGTGTTCAGAGTTGCAGGCCCTTCCCAGCAATTTTGGAAAGTTAACCAACTTGGAACGGCTAGTCTTAGATGGGTGCGCGAAACTGCAGTCATTGCCGGAATCATTTGGGGGACTTCTTGGCCTGAAGGAATTGGTTATGAAAGAGTGTTCGGAGTTGCAGGCCCTTCCCAGCAGTTTTGGAAAGTTAGCCAACTTGGAACGGCTAGTCTTATATGGGTGCGCGAAACTGCAGTCATTGCCGGAATCATTCGGGGGACTTCTTGGCCTGAAGGAATTGGTTATAAAAGAGTGTTCGGAGTTGCAGGCCCTTCCCAGCAGTTTTGGAAAGTTAGCCAACTTGGAACGGCTAGACTTAGATGGGTGCGTGAAACTGCAGTCATTGCCGGAATCATTCGGGGGACTTCTCGGCCTGAGGGCATTGGATATCCGAAGGTGTTCAGAGTTGCAGGCCCTTCCCAGCAGTTTTGGAAAGTTAGCCTACTTGGAACTGCTACTGTTACTTTGGTGCGTGAAACTGCAGTCATTGCGGAATCATTTGGGGGACTCATCGGCCTGAGGGCATTGGATATGCAATTATGCGAAGGTGTTCAGAGTTGCAGGCCCTTCCCAGCAGTTTTGGAAAGTTAGCCAACTTGGAATGGCTAGACTTAGATGAGTGCGCGAAACTGCAGTCATTGCGGAATCATTTGGGGGACTTCTTGGCCTGAGGGCATTGGATATGCGAAGGTGTTCAGAGTTGCAGGCCCTTCCCAGCAGTTTTGGAAAGTTAGCCAACTTGGAACGGCTACAGTTACTTGGGTGCGTGAAACTGCAGTCATTGCCTGAATCATTTGGGTGACTTATCGGTCTGAGGGCATTGGATATGCAATTCTGTTCAGAGTTGCAGGCCTTTCCCAGCAGTTTTGGAAAGTTAGCCAACTTGGAACGGCTAGACTTAGATGGGTGAAACTGGGCGATACTGCAGTCATTGCCGGAATCATTTGGGGGACTTATCGGCCTGAGGGCATTGGATATGCGAAGGTGTTCAGAGTTGCAGGCCCTTCCCAGCAGTTTTGGAAAGTTAGCCAACTTGGAACGGCTACAGTTACTTGGGTGCGTGAAACTGCAGTCATTGCCTGAATCATTTGGGTGACTTATCGGTCTGAGGGCATTGGATATGCAATTCTGTTCAGAGTTGCAGGCCTTTCCCAGCAGTTTTGGAAAGTTAGCCAACTTGGAACGGCTAGATTTAGATGGGTGAAACTGGGCGATACTGCAGTCATTGCCGGAATCATTTGGGGGACTTATCGGCCTGAGGGCATTGGATATGCAATTCTGTTCAGAGTTGAAGGCCATTCCCAGCAGTTTTGGAAAGTTAGCCAACTTGGAACGGCTAGACTTGGATGGGTGAAACTGGGCGAAACTGCAGTCATTGGATATGCAATTCTGTTCAGAGTTGCAGGCCCTTCCCAGCAGTTTTGGAAAGTTAGCCAACTTGGAACGGCTAGACTTAGATGGGTGAAACTGGGCGATACTGCAGTCATTGCCGGAATCATTGGGGGGACATTTTGGCCCCTGCAAGTCTTGTTAATTGCAAATGCAAAGGTGTTCAGGGTGGCAGGCCCTTCATTGGGGGGACATTTTGGCCCCTGCAAGTCTTGTTAATTGCAAATGCAAAGGTGTTCAGGGTGGCAGGCCCTTCCTAGTAGCTAGACTTATCTCACTGCCAGAAACTGCAGTCATTGTCGGGATAATTCTGAAGACTTCTTGGCTTGCAGGCCCTTCCCAGCATATTTGCCAAAGTGTTGCAGCAAGATTAACGTTGGTATATACATTGTGCATTTATTCTACTGGATTCGAACCTGCGACCTTCAGGTTAGGAAGTTGTTGCCCTATCCAGGTGTCCTTCGATTATTTCTTTGTAACATCTACGTAATTGATCGAACTTGAAAGTTTCCAAAATGGATCGTAAACTTGCATAGTCATTCCCCTACACTACAACAGGATTCGTTCCTGGGATCGAGAGAGAATAATATAGAAATCAAAATAGCCTTGAAAGAAAATTTGAGTTGATTAATAAGCTCCAACACTGACAGGCCTTGTATGAGATGCAGCGCTCAAGAGACTCACTAGTGAAAATCATGAATATGTTTATGGTTCTTAAACCCTGTAGACGAAGATTGGTCATTGCAATGCTGTGTAATTCATAACCTGACGTACATATTAACTAAAAGTGAAAATGCTGGGTACCCTTACGAGGTTGTGCATGGTGACCTGCAGTTGAGTGTCCTCGGAATAACATAATGGTAGTATCGTCTGTAAAGCATGCTATTTTGAAATCTGATGGCTGCGCAGGTACGCCTATCGAGATGAATAGTATGCTGAATGTGTTCGCAGCAAATGTAATGTTAATTGTGTCTGAGGTGCGCACCATACGCAATCAGACTATGTATAGAGTTGGAATTCATCAACATGTCGGGGATGTGAAGAAATCTTGAACGGTGTTTTGGCCCAAGTATTGGAAACTAAACCCAGAACACATATATGAGTTGCAACTAACACCAACACCAGATGAATATTAGAAGCCAAGACCCGGAACAATTTGAGTTTAACGATGAGACTTAGTTGATCTGGAACAACCTGAATTTAACGATGCCTACTTTGCCTACAATTCTTATGAAATTGAAAATTGTTTGTCTCTACTTTCAACACATTTTTACAATAATGAACAGCAGTTGATCAAGTACAGGATTACAAATTAGGGATTGACCATATTTTACACAAAATTAAAGGAACACAGAATAAAATTGGAAGTGAATTATTATAAAAAAAGTGTTAAATACATACAAAACTTTCATTAATTAATATTAAATATTCCTCCTTGGCTTGGTTTTGCGTATATATTAGAAGGTCGTGGACAAAGACTACACTTGGTTATCGTGCCTCGTAGTTGGATTGATTTCAAATGTGACTAGTCACCAAACTTCCAAACACAGGAAATGTCTTCCACAGTACTCTCCTCCACCCGAAGGCGTCCAGGGAACTTTGTAGACAGACAGGACACAACCGTGCAACATGCACACGAAACCAAGTTATTAATATAATTATTTTTGTACTATTTTTAAAAGGTTTATATGTTTATTTTACATTTCTCTAATTACAAAAGAAATAGAAAATGTATAACAATCGACGAAAGACTCCTGCAATTTCATGGATGTCTCATCATACACCTGTGAACTTGTAAGGGAACACATAATCAAAAATCAACACTGCCCGGGAGGAGATCGAAGAAAACACTAACGAAAACTTTTATCAGATCCATCTCAGGCAGTGGCGAATGAAAATGAAGAGCTCTTTAAGAACTGCGAACTTGATCGGTACTGTTGTATAGTACACAAACCTGCCGTACACCAGATTTAAGTTCAAAGTCGAAGGTTCAATCCAAGGTTTTGGCATGGTGTCATAGCGATGTCCATTCCGGAGAACTTTGCCATTGGAGACAATGTTCGTTGTGACGGAGGAAGGTTATGGACACCGTGTAACAACCTATGATTAGATTTGATAAACTTATTAAGACTCTGGTGTTAAGAACTTGTTAAGAACGGTATGTGTTATGGCCGATGTTGGAAACTAAACATGCGCATGAGTTACAACAAGACTACTTTTACAAGCCAGCAGCCAACTGCAATTGCAGAGCTTGTCTACACTTCTAAGTTCCTAACCGGACGAAATTAAACCGACTTTCGAAGCAGTGGATTATCTACCCGCGCATAACGGCGCATACGTCTCTGATAAGGAGGTGAATGGTGCCATCTCTTTTGAGTCTCAACTCAAACATTCAGAAACAAAATTAATTTTAATGTCTGCTATGACATACAAAACAAAAGTAACCATCGATTTTCACGTTTCTTTCCCAAAAGAAAACATTTTGGCAATGAGTAGACTTTTCTAACATCAAGCATGTTGTTCTTAATAAGGGGTACAAGCACCTTTCCTCTTTGTATCTCAAGAACAGATAGTAAACGAGAGGAAACATGATAATCCAGCTGTTTCACAAGTTTGAAGAGTATGTAAAAATGAACAGGAAAACATACGACATAATACATATGCTCAGTCAAGACTTGATTTCCTGTGTATAAGAAAGTTGTGCGATTCCTGAGTTCGTTCAGATTCCATTCTCCACTGACGATTTTGCCGATTAGAGCTTTAAGTGTGGATCCTTTTCTTACTAAGGGCGTAAGAAGACAGGAAAGCTAGATTCTGCAGGATAGTTACGTCTAAACATGATTTCCTGTGACTAAGCAAGGTGTCCGATTACTGAGTTTGTTCAGATTTTATTCTCCACGGACGAGCTTGCAAACTAGAGCTTTAAGTGTGGGTCCTTTTCTTACTAGGATCGTAGGAAGACAGGATTCTGCAGAATAGTTACGTCTTGCCAGTAATGGGCAGGTCTAGGTTGCTTCAAATCTACTGTAATGCTCCTTTTGTCATGTTGTTGCACAATTCAGGAGGGCATTGAAGTCTCTAATCTGACCTTATAAATTAGTTGGTTAAGAAGCACTTGCAGAACAGTGCCACTAGAATGGGTCTCGTGTCTTGAAGGAAGAGCTACAATTCTCCGCAGCACATTGCAGCTCTTGAAGCCCACCACCTGATCCAACTCAGTAAGTATAACGTCACTCAGATCAATGCGTGTTTTCTTCTAAGGTTGATCGTGTCGACTCTGATCACTCGAGATAAAACTCAGCTATGGAGTCCACAGCTGATTCAAGTTTCATAACTAAAAGTCTTAGATAACACGAAACTAAAACTACGGGTCATCCATACTTGAGGTGGTAGGATCTTACCTTTCCCCACATAGAGAAGCTTCCGTCCCACTCAGAATGCGCTTCTGGATTGAAGAAGAACTCACTGGTGCCGTGGATATGAAACACCGAATCCAGAATTGACCACCTGTTGCTAAAGGAGAAGTTCAACCGCTAGAGAAGTTCAGCACCTCAACCTGAAAAACTTACAGTGTGGATTATGACACGGAGGACGGTTCCTGGAAATTTCACTCAACAACTCATGGCGGAAAAAATAGCACTGCGTATTAGGATGTTACACGACTCCGGCCGGATGTTGTCACACCCTCGTCAATAGTGGGGCCAGCAGGCACCGCACGATAGAATGAGCATCCATCCATGAGCCCTTGACTCACTAGGCTCCGCTCAAGCACATCACCACATCAACTCCTGCATCAGAGCAGCACACAACAACGTCCTCAGCCCGTCCCTACTCAGTTCTCTTCAACCATATGCCCGCTTTTTTAGTTCTTTTGCAGTCCCTTGTAAGAAGCTTTTCTTAAATTCGCTAGTCATGCTCGGTATATTGTTCCCGACAAGGATAGTCGGTAGGATTATGATTTCAAATTTTCTGCAAGCATGTTTTAAATGCAGTCCAAGATATACTGGTAGGATAGGAAAATAGACTCCTTCCCAGAACTAACCTTCATGTAGTTTACAGATTTGGAAGCGATATCTCCCGCAAGTTTCACTGTAATATCCTGCGCAAGTCGAAGATAATCAAACTTTGTTGCGAGACAGGTCATGAACAGAGACGCTCACTACGAGTAAGCAGTACGTCGTAACGAGGGCCCGTATTCGACAACTATATTGAGTCATGATCATTGAATGGAAACACCGAAAGCTACTTTACGCCCTACAAATCATACGCCTTCATCTGAAGAAACCAGGAAGAGAGCGCAGCAGGAAAACAGGTCTTCATACTCCGAATTTGGTAGAGAAGACCAAAAATATTCCTTCTGTGACTGGCGAGCATCTGCGTACACCAAGAAAGGAGGCCGATCAAACGACTTCATGGATTGCACTTTGATATCAGCACTGTTAGAACTCATGCCCTCTTTCAGTGGGATACCCTTGGTTTCCAACTGCTCATACATTTGGTAAAAGTATATTTGGTATAAAGTCATTTAATGCCAACTTTGAGTCTCATTCTGGACTCTTCAACTCCTGGCCAGGTTTGCGTTTTTCTAATATTGGTACACAGCATTGTGATTTCATTTGGAACAGTTGTGGTTCAGCCAGTCCCTTAGGAAGGAAACCCCCGGAGAAAACAGCCGCAACCGAATGTATGCAAAACTAGAAGCAAGTACCATCGTTTGAGAACCCCGATCTAAAATTTTAAACATGACCTCTCGAAATTGAGCGAAACCTTAAGAGGAAATCTTCTGCAGATTTTCGAAAATGAAAGCATCGGATCAATCAATTAATCAATCCATGACGCAAGAACTGGAAATATAGCTGCTCTATTCTCGCCTGTGAAACTTTTGATCGCACTCCGTTCGGACGACATCCCCGAATAATCTGCAAATGCATCCTCGCGTGATCCGGTGTAGCAACCCAATCTGTGATAATCCACGCAAACATCAGAGTCAGAGTAAACCCCAATCGTCTTCCTCCCCGCGATTTCTCCATCTTCAACAAGACTTCTCCGCTCTCCACAGCAGCTCTGCCCCCGATGAAGCACGTCGATCGAAACCACCAGTGCTGCGTTGCATCAGTGGTTTTGCTGAAACAGCTATTTACAATCTGTAGTAATAATGTCAAAATTGTAGTCCGCGAATTGCATCTCCAGCCAAACGTCAGGCAACCCAAGACCATGAGAAAGTGCGTGAACAATGACCTGAGCGACAAGAAAGTACACTGCTGTTCATATTGTGGAGGAAGCTACAGGTATTTGCATGCTATATGTATTTGTATTATCCCCACATTTTCAAAAATTCTATGGATGAAGAATGTGACAAATGAAAAATAATTCTCCTAAGAAGGTATTTGATCAATGTGAAATTTTTGATTTTTTATTATTAAAAAATCATAAATTTTCAAATTATTTCTTCACATGGGTATGCTCTCTCATCAGCGGGACAAGTAACTAGGTATTCAAAATATCTACTTTGTCTTTACAGAGGATAAAAAAGCAAAGGGAAGTTTTAGAGGATTAAAGGTTAAAGTGA
This sequence comes from Lunularia cruciata, assembly GCA_948567375.1. Lineage (NCBI taxonomy): Eukaryota > Viridiplantae > Streptophyta > Marchantiopsida > Lunulariales > Lunulariaceae > Lunularia > Lunularia cruciata. Next base: position 63,828,722 of record OX419758.1, read on the forward strand.
CTCGACAGAACATTACTGTTAACAAGGTTATACATCAATATACATACAATAATGAACTGATTTTATGAACTCGGATTCATTAAGGACGGTAAGAATAAATTGAGTGGTCTTGAGTTATAAACTTCAGGAAGAACCCTAGAAGGATGTGCCCCATATCCTGAGAAGCAAAAATACTACTCAATTATCACAATGAAACACTCAAAGTAAATATATATCTAGAGCGGTACAGATTATCAAGTGATTAAGATTTTGACAAGTTGCACATTGGGATTTTAGTTGGCAAAAGTTATGAAAGGTGAAGAAGAAGTGCTAAACAATGTCGATCAATATGTTAAGTATTCTTCTCAAGCTAGACTTGAATTGAACAATCTAGATTTGAATTGAACAGTATCCTCTTCCGCTAAATTTTCCACTACTTTTCAGGAAAATGGCTAAATTACTTTCTTGTTTTGTACTTTGAATAATGAGAATGATGAGAAATTTTTTAAACGAGAAACAAAACGCAAAGGAATTTAAATGTGGCTTTCTCGTAGCACCTGCCCATAATCTTTGGACCGATCTTCGGAATTTAAATGTGGCTTTCTCGTAGTATCCTCCGATCAATGTGCTTAATATCTGATGAAAATGGAAAGTGAAGGAGAATTAATGTTAAATATAAAATATTAATACCAGATTACAATATGTCTCCAATGATTTTGGTAAAATAATCAAATTATTGATGCTGAATATTCATGTTTCCTTCTAAATCATCCGTTAGAGATATTCTTGGAGTCATTTCAAAGAAAAAGGTCATGCGTAAATGAGAACCCTCAAAGCTTATATATACAAGTGACGTTCACACCAAGCATGTTGGTGTGATCTAGGAGGTATCCGTTGATGCTCTGGAATGTCACCACGGGATACAGTTGATTAATGTGGATTATACTAGCCAAAATATGTAATATATCTAAAGAATACAAAGTGTTGTAAGATAAGATGTGTACACATTTTAATATTACTTTGAACATGTAAAAAATTAAAATTTAAAGTAATATAAATTGATGAAATTTGATATATAGAGGTCTATGTTGACTTAATCTGAATTTCATCATTATTACAGCATATAAATGGAATTGACCAAACGCTTCCTAACTTATAAATATTTTCTTGAAGTTGTGCATAATATACATTCCCATGATTTAAGGATAATATTAAAATTCTTGTATCATTTTAGAAATATTCTAATTTTTTGTATATCAAACATATTTTCTATAAAATACTAATTTATAACTCCTAAATTTTTTTTCAAGATCTCTATAATATATCTCTTAGCTAATAAGCTATACTGATTATATGTCAACACTCATTACCAAAACGGAGTACCCAAAATCTCAACTATCAATTTCAAGTGTGGATCCCTCTCACACTTATGAACTGCGATATCTGACAAGGTTGTCACAGCATTGGAAGAAACTCTTGATTCATAGTAGTAGGTTCATGTCTTCTTCTATGAAGGAAGGGCGTAGTGATTCTGCAACAATTTCAAATTTTGATTTGAAAGTTAGAAAGAAAAGGTGACCACGTAGCAAACACAAAGGATGGGAATACCTTATCAAACCGTACAAGGGAGAGACAAAAGAGGTAAAATGGGGCTAGGCTTCAATAGTTACAATATGAGAAATCTGCCCTTCTGCACCTAAGATATCCAAGCTATGCAAGTTATAAGGTCTACAAACTAATAGAGCATCCAAAGAAGCATCACCTAGTGTGATTGCCTAACTTGGAGAGATGTTTGAGCTGGATAATTCATTCATGAAAGAAGTGGACATCATTTATGTGGGTTGCAATCCATATATACAATTTCCTAACTATTGACAGAAGAAGATCAATGATTGAGGATGCACACAATCTCCTAACTACTCTTATTCCACTTAATGCTAATTCTACCTCCTGATTTTATCCCAAGCACAATTAAGAAGTCATTGTGCAACTGCTGCCAACCACAACTACTCCTTGTCATTTACTTTACAAGTAATTACACTCCCACAATCATCAGCTACAAAACTGATCCTAAGTCAAAAGTTATTTGTGGACAAAGATATACATTGAGAGGAAGGTAGAGCTCAAGGCTAAGGATGTGTTCTATACTTAACTAAATTTCTGCTTATTTCTCTTGAGCTAACAATGATCTTCTTCCTAAAATCTACTATGAAGAGCTACCTTTGCCTTTCTGAATCTTAATCAGCAATTCCACTCGTTCTTGATACCCCATGATTTCCAATATTGGCACGTTTGTGGCATCTTCAAATTTCTTTGAAGTGTGTTCCATTAACACATCTACTAACTATTGCAATTACTTGCCTGAGTAGATCTTCATGGTAAGGGCATGCACTTGGGACCAGAAATCCCAAACTTTCAACTTCTCTAGGGGGACTTCTACTACCTCCTTCACAATCTCTGCTAGTTGGTCCCACACCATCTCCATCTTTTCCAAATTAGTGGTCTTTCCATATTGAACTGGTTCTTTTGACTCAGCCACAATTTCTTTCAAAATGCCTGCCTTCTTCTTCTCACATTTATCCTCCTTTTTTTGCAAGGTCTTCACAAGTTTCTTTACTTGGGTGTCAACTACTTGTAGCTCTTGCTGACGGCAAACTTTTTCTCCCAAGAAGGATACCCCAACTTTCTCTACTTCTCCTTTAAGCACATCAATCTTTCCTATTTGGGCTTTTATCCATTCTTCTAGCTTGAGCTGTTGATATGTTTCTTCCTCTTGTAAGTCAGATGTCTTCTTCCTTAAGGCTGGTTCTTCCTCAATCTCCTTCTTCAAATCTTGACTTTCTTCTCTAAGTTTCACCACCTCCTGCACCAAGTTGTTACTTTGTTTCCATATCTCTAAATGTTGAGCACAAACTTCTTGCAATTCTTCCCTTGCTTTCATCTTTTCTTTGGTTACTCCTTGCACAAGTTGTTGCAAATGTTGGATGGGTCACATAGTTTTTGATCCCTCTATTAGACTCTACATAGATGGAGTAAAGTTTTTCCATTAATTTGAGTCTTGCCCACCTTGTACAATATTAGCTAGGAAAGTCACACCACTACAATATGCCTAATGTAACAATATGGAGTTTACAAATGAGTTAGTCGAGACTAATGAAGTCAAAAATAGGCCAAATTAGCAAAGAATTATAAGAATTTTATAGAAGCATCTAGGAAGCTACTTGGTACCTTCCAAGTATCAGGTATTGTGTATGCCAAGTGGTGACTTCTAGGAAGAAGTTTCTTGGGAAGCATCCTAACTAGCTTTGTTTTCACACCAATAGATGGCTTCTAGAAGAAAACTTCTTGGGAAACTTCTTAACTAGCATAGCTTGCATGCCAAGTAAACGACTTCTAGAAGGAAGCTTCTCGAGTAACTTCCTAATTAGCTTAGCTTGCACTCTAACAAGGCGGCTTTTAAGAAGCTTCTCAAGAGCCTTATATGTTCCTTATAAATACCAAAGCCCAAGCTCATGCTAGGCATAAAAGAGTTTCCCTCATTCAATAATCCCAATGTGATCTTCTATTCTTCTATTTCTCTCCTCAATCTTTTACATTGGTATCAAAGCATGAATGAGAAGGATGGAATTTATGGACCACCAAATCCATTTCCCAAAACCATCAGGATTTTTGTGTCCATATATTACCCAAGCATCATTTCATGTAGTTCATCATCTCATGCTTTTGACAAAATGCAAAATGTAATCATCTTGTCCGATGAACCCTTGATACTTTTGATTGTAACTTATAAAGAATGATAGGCGTGTTGCATCTACATGTTAACTTAGATAAATTATAGATAGTTTAATAAAATAGTAGCCATGGCGGCAATGCCCAAAGTTATCATTGCTATATAGCAAGAAATCAAGCACCTCACTCAACACCTTACACCATCAACCAACAATAAGAGCATATAGAGAGAGCACCATTTCTAGAAGTAGAAGAGCAAAACCAATTCCAAACCAAAGGTATTTGAAGGCAAAATCTCCCAAGCATAATGGAGAAATTTGTGTTTGATTGTGAACATTATTTTGAAGCTACCAATCTTCAAGATGAACAAAGATAGATTCTCTTGGTTTCAAGCCAACTAGATGGAGTAGTAAAACTATGGTGGAGATTCTAAATGGAGCAACCTGAATGGCAGTTTGTTGCACCAATCTTGACATGGGAAGAATTCAAGAGCAAAATAATTGAGAGATTCTATGCTATCAATGTTGCACAAGATAGATGGGTAGAATTGAAGTAGATTGATGTGTGAAAAACTACATCACTTAATTCCACAAAACCATTACGTAAATTCCAAATATATTAGAAGGTGAAGCTCAATCTATGGGGGTCTTGACATCACTCACCAAATTGGTAGTAACCATGTGGAAGCCCAAACACTTGGAAGAAGCCATGCAGTTGGCTGAGTGGTTTGATTCCTTGGTTATGACAACTTGGTCTTGACCTTGACCTTCACAAAACCTGCCAACACACTACATATGGATGGAAAAGTTGACACCAATGGAGATTGATACTATCCAATACATACCATTTGGAACTACAAATAGAGAGAGATTACACCAAATGGTGGTTGCTTTTATTATTGCCAAATTGGATATCGCATTGTTGAATGTCTACTCAAGAATGGATGACCTTGACAAATCACCCAAATGGAGTTTGTGGAGTGTGATGATTAGGGAAACAAAGAATCCCAATAGGAAATTTTTGAGCCATCTATTGGGAACTTGATTAGTTCCAATGGGATTGAAGGTCTGGCCTATGAAAGTTTGCTTCACTTGGAAGGTATGATATCTGATCATGATTGTAAGATTTTGGCTATTTTCTAAGAAGTTTAGAGAATTGCATGTTAATGAAACTAATAAAAGAATTAGGTATTCCTATCAAACCAATAGTTGGAAGTAGATTGATGATAGCCAATGTTAAAAGGGTTCTACATTCCATACCTCACATCATGTTATATTCAAGATTGGGACAATGAGATTTGTAGTGGCACCTCTACACTATGATGTCATTCTAGGTTTTTCTTGGCTTGAATGTCATAAGGTTCAATTTGATTGTACTTGATAATATATTCAAGATAATAATTACAACATCGAGGTAAGAATTGCAAATAGCATTGTTTGATACATTTGGATAAGACACATAAGAATAGTCAATCGCAAATTGGGAAGTTTATCAATAAAGTAACCATAGAGTAAGCTTTGGAGGAAGATATTCTTATTTTCACAATGTGAATCAAGCCAATTGCACATGAAGAATTAGATGAGACCAAAATCCTCATCAAGTAATGGTTGATCAAATATTTTAGGAGTTTGCAAATGTGTCTGTGGATGATTTCCAAAGGGATTATCTTCCTATCGTGGTATACCTTTGAAGATTGAATTATTACCAAGAAGTACTCAAATGATTAGACCATCTATTGGCTTTCACCAAAGGAGTTTTGAGAGCTTCAAACAACATTGATGGAGTTGTTGGAGAAGGATCTCATACAACATAAAATGTCTCTTTGCAAAACATTGGTACTATTTGTCCAAAAGAAGGAAGGAGGAATTTGTTTTTGTATTAATTATTGTGGTCTCAATAAACAAACAATGAAGAATACATTTCCCTTACCTTGAATTGATGATTTACTAGATCAATTGAGTGGAGTACAATATTTCTCCAAGTTGGATCTCTAAAGCGACTATTGGTAAATTCCCTTTGATAGAGGATGTGCAAAAGATTACCTTTCACACAAGGTATGGGCATTATAAATGGAGATTTTTACCTTTCACATTCACTAATGCTCCGGTAGTCTTCATGGATCAAATGCATCAAGTGTTGGATAGTCTATTGGATTGATACGTGGTGGTGTTATTGGATGATATTTTAATCTATAGCAAGATGGAGGTACAACACACAAATTACATGCAAGAAGTCTTAAGATGATTACATCAATGGAAGTTTTACTGCAAGAAATCAAAGTGTGCTTTTTGGCAAAAGGAAGTTACCTTCTTGGGTCATAAGGTCTCATTGGAAGGAATCAAGATTGAAGAAAAGAACATCAAGGTCATTATTAATTGGCCTCCTATGAAGGATGCCATTAAAGTGCAAGCATTTAATAGATTGGAAAAAAGTTTCAGATGGTTCATCCACTACTATGCTCATATGATGTAATCTTTTGAGGATAAGAGACCTTAAGAGAAACACTAGAGAAGAAACACAAAGCTTCACATTCAATACCCTGATGTCCTAAAGGAGCAACTTGACTTTATTATATAGCAAAGAGGATTCCTTCAAAGGAAGTTCCATCCTTGGATCAAATACATGGATAGGTGACATGTCAACGAGCTCTACCCTTAGATTAGTTGCATAGATGAGTGATCCTATCTGGTTGGTCAAACCATCTTTGACCAAAGGGAATTTTAAGAGAATATTCCTATATGAACCTTTGAATCACATGGGTGAGATACCATTGGAAAGCTCTTGATGAGGTAGACTAGACATTTTCAAGGCCTAATTCATACATTTAGGCCTTTAAAATTGGCTTTGAAGTTTTCAAGCTACTTTTGAATCCTACCCTCTTAGTAGAAGTACTCTTTTTGTGACTCCTCTATCTGATCTACCTAGCTCATCATATATAACATCCTTCTAGATATTACCAAGCCAATTTCACATCTAGAAAATATATCTAGCATTTGGTATTACATGTGACTACACCATTGACTGATCTCTTGAAGAAGACCTCAATCTTTCAAGAGCCCACCAAGCACAAAGATACATTCTAGAAGTTAAAACATATAGTATCTTCAAGACCTATTCTTCAACTGGATGATCCTCACTACCTTGTGGGGTTGATTTCAATGCTTTGTTGCAACAAGAATTTTCAAATGAGTTACATCCCATTTCTTTTGTATCTTGTTGAATAAAATCCATACAAAGGAATTACTACTTGAGATCAAGAATAACTAGCAATGGTATATGCCACCAAAGTATAGAGGAATTATCTTTTGAGGAAACAAGTGGTCATGTGAATTGATCACAAACTCTTGTTGTAGACATTACATTTGGAGCACATCAAGAGTCGATATCATCATTGCAAGGAAAAGCTTTAGTAGTTTGACATCAAACTTGAGTATTGAGTATTGAGTATTGAGTAAACCTAGGAGGTTCCATGTCCTTGTTGATGCCCTATCATGAAAACTTGATTTGAAGACTCTTCGTCTCATCACAAGTGTCAATTGACTCAAAAGTCCAAATTGAGTCTATGATCACTTTACCACAAGACCCCTTCTTTCAAATAGTACAAGGTCATCTTATAGCACGCAATAAGAGATGTAACACCTTCTCCTTCAAGTGTCTATTCTATGAGAACCGGATTTATATTCCAATCAAGGGTGATCTACAATTTGTGTGCCTTCAAGTAGCCCATGACATAAAATCCATTGGTCATATGGTTGTGGATAAGACCTTGGGTACCCAACAACACCAATGGTGGTGGCCCAACATGGCACAAGAGTTTCAAGAGTTTGTATGATCTTGTGAGAGCCACCAATACAACAAGGAAAATAACCAGAAACTAAGTGGACTTCTTCATCCACTTCCCATCCCATTTACTTGATGGGAATACATGAGCTTAGATCTCATCACATTTTTGTCCAAGACATAATAATGTCACACTATAAGGGTGGTTTTTGTTGATAATCTTAGTAAGAAAATCCATTTGGCACAAACCTTTGACATAGTGGATACCTCAACATTGGCCTAGATCTACTTTGGCAATATCTTCAAGCATCATGGTTTGCCTTGTGTACTCATTTTTATCATTTTTATCAATTCATTGGAAATTTTTGGCAAGAACTCTTCCAACTACTTGGCACTAAGAATGCTTTTTCCATGGCCTATCATTCTCATATTCATAGACAAACCAAACATGAAAATCACACCTTCAAGGATATGCTTTGTGCCTTTGTTAATGTTCATCATACCAATTGGGATAAATGTTTTGCAATTGTTGAGTTTGCCTACAATAATTCCAAGCATGCAAGCACCAAATATTCTCCCTTCTTTAATATTCACCCTTCTTCCCCTACTTATTCTAGATTCTCTTCTTGCTCTTGACTTGGTATTTTTCCTAGGTGTTTGACTTTGAGGAAAGAGTTGAGAACTCTTGGACTCACAAGCCTTCTTGTTTTGGATTCTTTCCAAGGATAGTCCATGTGAAGGAATCCTTGACTTAGTGGTTGGGTCAAGATAAGACCACATGCTTAGAGGAATATACCCATGAGGATGGATATTCCTTTAGCTTATTTACTTGACTTGACTTGACTTTTAGCCCAATAACTTGAGTTACTATGATAATCAATACCTTTGGTGTGTAACTATTTCACAAGTATGTAAAATAGGAATGAAGAGGTACTCATCATCCTTACATTTGCAACTAATCTCTCATTGAGTTCTCTAATGAGCAATGTCTTGATTCTTGGAGTGTTAGCCTTGGAGGAGTATGATGGAGTTGGGGTTCCTTCCTTCTTGTCCATGGTGCATTACCATAATAGTCATCAGAGGTTCATCTTGAGTGAAAGATAGGTCAGCTCATAGATTAGATGAGCTATTGGATTGGTACATGGTGGTGTTCTTGGATGATATCTTAATCTATATCAAGATGGAGGTAGAACATATAAATTATGTGTGAGAGGTCCTAAGATGACTACAACAATGGAAGTTTTATTGCAAGAAATCAAAGTGTGTCTTTTGGCATAAGGAAGTTATGTTCTTGGGTCATAAGATCTCATTAGAGGAGATCAGGATGGAAGAGGAGAAAATCAAGGCCATTAATGATTGGCCTACCTAAAATAATACCATAGAAGTGAGGGCATTTAATAGATTTGCAAGTTTTTATTGATGATTCATCCACCATTATGCTCGTGTGATTGCATCATTAACCGACCTCTAAGAGAAGATCACAAGCTTTTAGTGGAACACCAAGCATAAAAAATTATTCCAAAAGTTGAAACATATGATGTCTTCAAGACCCATCCTTCAACCATATGACCCTCAAATACCTTGTGTGGTTGTTTTGATACTTCTAACTTTTTTATTAGAGTTATGTTGCAACAAGAATTCCCAAATGGGTTACATCCCATTGACTTTGTGTCTTGTGAAATAAATACTACAGAAAGGAATTACTTTGCTCAAGATTTAGAACAACTAGCAATGGTATATACCACCAAGGTATGAAGGCATTATCTCTAGGAGAAACAAGTGATCATGCAAACCGATAGCAAACTCTTGTTGCAAACATTATATTTGGAATACATGAAGATTCTATATCATCAATGGGAGGAGGAACTACAATTTTTTGACATCAAACTTGAATACAAACCCAATCGGTTCCCTATGTCCTATCATGATGACCTGATTTGAAGTATCTTCTTCTCATTACAGAAATAATTATGACGGTGTCAATTGACTCCAAAGTCCAAATTGAGTTTAGGATAGCTTTATAACAAGACCCCTTTTTCCAGATGGTACAAGGTCATCTTTTAGCATGCAACAAAGAGTTTGTAGTGGCCTCCAATGCCCTCCAATGCCAATGGTGGTGGCCCAACATGGCATGAGATGTTCAATAGTTTGTCCAATCTTGTGAGAGATGCCAATGCAACAAGGCTAACAACCAAAAACCAAGTGGACTCCTTCAACCTTTCCCCATCTCATCTGCTTGACGGAGACACATGAGCTTAGATCATCATATCTTTGCCCAAGACAAAGCAAGATCACATAATAATCATGGTGTTTGTGGATAATCTTAGTAAGCAAATCTATTTGGCACCAACCTTTGATACCATGGATGCTCCAACATTGATGTAGATCTACTTTGACAATGTCTTCATGCATCATGGGATGCCTTGTGTATTCATCTCCAGCTAGTATCCTTGATTCATTGGAAAATTTTGGCAAGCACACTTTCAAATAGTTGGCACCAAGCTTGCCTTGTCCATGGTCTATCATCCTCAAATTGATGGACAAAACAAACATGAAAATTGCACCTTGGAGGACATACTTTGTGCCTTGGTCAACATTCACCATACCAACTAGGATGAATATCTTGCAATTTTTGAGTTTGCATACAATAATTCCAAACATACTGTAATGTTGTGAGGATAGCTGAGAAACACAAACACATAAAGATGAATTTCACACTCAAACTCCAATGCCCCAAAGGAGCACTTTCTCTTTATTATATGTGCAAATAGGATCTCCTCCAAGGAAGCTCTGTGAGCCGGCCTGTCTCTCACTCAGGATGAACCTCTGATGGTTATTATGGTAGCGCACTATGGACTAAAAAGGCAAGGAACCCCAACTCCATCATACTCCTCCAAGGCTAACACTCCAAGACTCAAGATATTGTTCACTAGAGAACTCAATAAGAGAGAGATAGTTGCAAATGAAAGGATGATGAGTATCTACTCACCCCTTGTTTATATACTTGTGAAATAGTTACACACTAAAGTTACTAATTACCGTAGTAACTCAAGTTACTTGACTAAAAGTCAAGTATATTCAAAAAGTAGAAAGGAATATTCATTCACATGGGCATATTCCCTTAAGCATGCGGTCTTACCTTGATCCAACCACTAAGTTAAGGATTCCTTCACATGGGCTATCCTTGGACTATAGAAGAATCCAAAACAAAAAGGCTTGCGGGCCCAAGAGTTCTCAACTCTTTCCTCAAAGCCAAACACCTATGAATAATACCAAGTCAATACATTAGAATCCAAAATAACTATGCTCATCTTTTCCACTTCCTATAAAGTAAGGTCCCCTCTATCTTAGCTATGACTAACTTAAGCTAATCATGACTAATGTAAAACCATCCTTTATCTCTATATAAATAATATTTCTCAAGTATTTGTAATACCAAGCTAAATATCACAATATCACACACATGCACAAATGGGTGTTATAGCTCCACCATAGGATAAGATATATGGATAGTTGCCTTGTCAAAAAGCTCCACCCTCAGTTTACATGCTTGCATGGGTGACATGTTGGTCCTGGTCCTATCTGGTTTGGTCAAATAGGCTTTGACCGGAGGGAATCTTTAGAGAATCATCCTATATGAATCTCAGAATCACATGGGTGAGGTACCATTGGAAAGCTCTCGATGAGACAAAGCAGGGAGGAAGGGGGAAGGAAGGGCAGCTCTTCTTCCATTGGGGGACAAAGTGCATATTTTTGAGGCCTAATTCATCCATTTAGGCCTCTGAAATTACTTTCAAAGATTTCAAGCATATTTTGGTTCCTACTCTATTAGTAGAAGTCCCTTTTGGTGATATCTCTTTCTGATCTATTTAATCCATCATGTTTAACATCCTTCCAGATGTTACCAAACTAATTTTCACCTTTAGATCATATGTCTAGCTATTGGTTCTAAGGTTTTCAAGTTTATTTTAATTTATATCCTATTAGTAGAATTACTCTTTTGGTGATACTTCTATCTGATCTATTTTTTCCACCATGTATAACATCATTGCAGATGTTACCAAACCAAATTTCACATCTAGATCATATGGTTAGCTATTGGTATTACACATGCAAGCACCAGATTCTATCTTTTCTTACTTAATTTTGGCCAAGACACACTTGTTCTAGATTCCCTTCTTGCTCCTCCTCCATCTCATGTCCCTCATACTTCCATCTTCTTAATCACCATATTCCAATCCCTCCAATAGGCCAAATCTCATCTCCTTGTTGTTCAAAATTGTCAGAAACAATATATGGACCACCATCATAGTGACCTCACCTTTCAACTTGGTGATAAGGTCATGCTCTCCTCTAGTAACCTGCCCCTCCCACTTGATACCCAAGTCTCTAAACTTGCTCCTAATTAGATAGGATGCTTTGATCTTACCCAAATCATTTCTTGTGTTGCTTATCAACTTGCATTACCTTATCATATGCGCATCCACTCTATCTTTCATATTTCCAAGTTGAAACCTTTTGTTCCTAGTCTATCTTTTTTTCCTCTCATTTCCAACCTCCTCCTCTTGTCCCTATCAATGATCATGATAAGTATGAAGTTGATCATATCCTTACGCATTTGCCACATTCAACGAGGCTGCCAATAACAAACAAAGTACAAAGTCCTCTAGAAAGGGTATTCCCTTCATGATGCCACTTGGGAGTCTTTTTCTCATCTCCAAAATGCACAAATGGCCATCCATGAGTTTGAAGCTTCAATGGTGATGAGGACATCACCAACTAGCGGTGGGTGAATATGTAACAATATGGAGTTTTTTGATGAGTAGGTCAAGGCTAACAAAGTAGTTAATTGGCCAAATTAGTCTAGAATATTCTAGAAGTATCTAGGAAGCTACATGGTATCTTCCAAGTATTGGATAATATGCATGCCAAGTGGCAATTTCTAGGATGAAGCATCTTGGAAAGCTTCTTGTCTAGCTTAGCTTGCACTCCAAATAGGGAGCTTCTAGAAGGAAGCTTCTTGGGAAGCTTCCACTAGCTTAGCTTGCATGCCAAGGTGGTAGTTTCTAGAAAGAAGCTTCTCTGTTAACTTGGCTTGCACTCCAAGAAGACGGTTTCAAGAAACTTCTTGAGAAGCTTCTTAAGAACCTTGTATGCTCCTTATAAATACCAAAGCCCAAGCTTATGCTAAGCATTTGGAATTTTCCTCATTCAAGTGTTTCAATGTGATCATTACTTGATCTTCCATTCTCCTATTTCTCTCCTTGATCTTTATCCTTTACATTGGACTTAAGATGAAGTAATTTTGGCTACAACCTTTGTTGATAAGTTTATGGCAACTATTGAAGTATTGATTGGTGTGAAATTGAAGGAAAAGAGAAGAGCAACAATTTCTCCAATAATATTAGAGGTAGAAAACACCTTGGTTGTCAAAATGCATGTTTTTAATCACCCAAAGGAAGAGGAAGAGGCTCTAACATTGCAACAAGAGAAGGCTAGATCCAATTTGGCCGCACCACACTATGAGAATCTAGAGCTACATTACCTTAATAATTGCTCACCCTTGTTGACCTAGGTTTACATGTTGGGGCCATTGCTAAAAGCCATGGAGGATTTGTTGCTTGCTTACCAAGAGATCAACTGTCTATGACAAACTACAAACACCTGATAGAGTTCTTATACTATCAAATTCAAAATGTTATTTAGGAGAAGCTAGGAGTAGAGAAGGAGTTAACCAAGGCTCACACAAGCATTCCATTCCTAGAAGGTCAACTCAATGCACTTCAAGGGTACTATCAATACCAAGAGTAGAGGCTGAACCAAGTAAAGGCTCAAGAATTCATGCCATTGGGAGAATTCTTGTGGTTTTGGAAAGAAGAAGTCACCCCCATGATCAAACCCCAAAAATTTGGACAAGAAAAAGGCATGGATGCAAAACTATGAAGGGCCAAAGGAGAGCATAATGTCCTATCTACAAACTACAAGCTGTGGAAAGAAGGATAACAACACCATGATGGAATAGTACCAAGTGGAACTGCACCAAGTCAAGGCCAAGCTCACAATGATGAAGGTGGGTATTGCTTAGAGAGAAAAGGCATTCATGGATTGCAAGGTGATCCACGAAGCAAAGCTATATTAGAAGGATGAAAAAATGGCCCTAATGAAGAAAGAGGTATTAGCATCACAACAATAGGTCTCTCAATTAGACCCAACATACTAACCATTAAGGGGAGGTTTGAGCATTATATGAAGGAGATGAAGAAGAAGCACAAAGAGTAGTTGAGTGCTAGGGATGAAGAGGTAGCATCTCTCAAGTGAGAACTAAAGGTTCTCTATCTCTAGAGCATCAAGGAAAAGCAAGCCCTCAACACATATGTTGAAAAGATCCAAATTCATTTTGAGGAACTGACCATGATGTCAATACCCACAAGGAACATGAGCAGATCCTCCACTTGCACATCAAGCAAGAGGTAGATATGGAGTTGCATTCCATTCAAGATGCTTTGGATGAAGAGCAAAAACAAGTAATCACAATAGTGAAGGATACCACAAATTGCTTGAAAGCTCAAGTAGAGTGGCAGCTTTGACTCAGACTCATCACGTGAAATTACAAGAGCTGAAGTCAGATATACATGCTTTTGGGGCAAAGACTTATTCAACCGTGCAATTATGGAGGCATATCAACAACCAAATTTGAGAGCATCTTGACCACGGTCAGCCATGAATCAGTGGAATACAATGAGCATGTTGATGAATTGATCCAAAGGTACAAGGGAGAAGATGAATCAAGGAGGCAAAGTGGGTTAGGGAAGTAGAATTGGCTAGGTAATTATAGGTGTACAAATCTATAATACAACACACCTTCAAGGTGTGATTTCCATATCACAACCATTAGAGTCATTGTGTCATTGGAGTCAGACCTCACTGTGGTGCGAGACCATTGGAGTCAAGCATCAACATGATGATATGTCATCAAGGATAGGACATTTATGTAGAGGCACCACTTTGATGCCACAACATGTGTATAATCTAAGAGATGACAATGGTCATATACAATAGGACAGTTTTGCTAGTGCCATGTCATCAAGACCATTTTCCCAATGTCAAGCTAAAGTCTTGTGATAGGTAGAGTGTATAGTAGGTGCCTATGTAGGTAGCATCTTCATGACATCAATTTAGTATGACAGAGTAGGTACATTAAGGTAAGTCTTAATGAGAATTAATTTGGGATCGTGACATCATACAATTTTTTATGCACCCCCATATTTTTGTAGTACAATTTATAAGAGGAATCACCTCATGTAATATTCCAAGGACAAGAGAACTCCCAAGAGAAACAAAAATGAAGAAACACAAAGCTTTGCACTTAATACTCTTATACCCCAAAAGAGCACCTTGTCTTAATTATATAGCAAAGAAGATCTCCTCAAAGAAAGCTTCACCCTTAGATCAGATACACTTTTAAGCCAAGAGGGAATCTTTCCATTTTTAGGTCTAATTCATCCAATTAGGCCTCCAAAATTGGCTCTAAAGTTTTTAGTGTATTTGGTTCTTGTCCTAATAGTAGAATTATTCTTTTGGTGACACTTTTATCTGATCTATTTATTCCATCATATATAACATCCTTCTAGATGTTACTAAGCCAATTTCCACATCTAGATAATATGTCTAACTAATGATATAACAAACCTATCTCTTTTTAAAAAATAATGTTCTTGTTGCAAAGCTGTTGCTCAAAAGTTTGCACTAACACCAATGCATGTTTCAAGTTGTTTTTGGTTCCCATTGTTGCCTCATACAATGGGTAATTTTTCCAATGTACAAGATATTCCACATGCAATTGGCAAAAACCATAGATGCATTTTTAGAGAATACTTTCAACTTCATATCCCTCCATGCCATCAATGAGTGTTAGACAAGGTCTAACTTCTTGTATGGAAAGAAAGTGGGGTGGTCTAGGTGCATATCTTTGTAGTAAGGAAACATGGAACACTAGATGGATCTTCATGTGTGGTGGTAGCTTGAGGTGATAGGCCACCATTATGCTAATTCAATGAACGATGGGAAAAGGCCCAATAAAATAAGGTCTGAGCTTCCAAGGTCTAACTAAAGTGAGGTTGGTTGTGGACAGCCAAACTTAATCCCTAACATTGAACTCCATGTGTTGATGATGTGCATCTACATGTTGTTTTTGTTGATCTTGGGCAATCTGCAACCTATGCTTGGCGTTCTCCACAAACTATTGGATTTTAGAAACAAAAACATTGATAATATCAACATTGGTAGACATCAAGCAGACTTTCATCAAACTCAAAGGAGTGAAAGGATTCTCTCCATATATGAGGAATAATGGTGTAAATTGTGTGAATGCATTCATTTAATTATTGTATGCAAACTCTACCAATAGAAGTAAGGTATCTCACCTCTCTTGCTCATCTAAGGTAAAACCTTGGAGCATGTCCTCAATAGCATGATTAGCTTGCTCTATTTGTCCATTTGTACATAGATGGTAAGTTGTGGACATGGCCAATTTAGTTTTGAAAACACCGAAGAGTGTTCTATAGAATAAACTAGTGAATTGAGTGTCTCTATTGGTGTTGAGTACTCCAAGCAAGCCATGGTGAGAAAAGACTACAACTAACTACAATTGAGTTAATTATAGAGCAATCACATCCTTGGTGGTAGGATGCACATGAATCATTTTGTTAAGTAGTTGACAAAGACTATGATAGAGTCAAACCTCGAGGTGGTCTTGGGCAATTCACAAACCAGATCCATGCTTACCTATTCCTAACATATGTAGGAGTAGGGAGGTGTTGAAGGAGTTCTATGAGAGCTTGATTAGAAGCTTTATTTTGTTGATAGAGTAGGTAGCTTTGAACATACTCCATCATATTTTTGCTCATTTTGGGCCAATATTAATGGCATTTGATTGCATCAAACGTCTTGTCCACTCCAACATGACCTACAATGGCTAAATCATGACATTTTGCTAGGTTGGTGGTTCTTATATCTATGGCATTTGGGATTCATAACTTACCATCATGAAAGGTGAGTCCTTGGGTATTGGTGATGCCTTTAGTTGATTGAGCACCTACAATCTATAGGTTAGTTGCAAAGATAATTGGAAGAGCAAAAAGGTTGCAAGCACTTTTACTCATTTTCATAGTAGCAAGAATCCTTAGCCAGAATTTTGGATTCATCTTGACCTCCACCACCAGATTTTTTGCTAGAGGCATTTAGGAGAATGCATTTGCAAGTTACTTCTTGACTTCCACATAGATGATTGTCATGTTGAACCATTGTCTCCACTCTACCCACCAAACCTTTTGACAAGATAGATCTTTCTATATCTTGAGGTAGATTAGAAATTTGTAGTTTTTCTCCAATACAAATGCCTTCTTGCCAAGATAGTGCTTCCAATGCTTGGTTGTAAGGAAAATCACCAACTCTTCTTGTTTGGTGGTGTGATAGTTTCATTTTGCCAGTAATAACTCTCAAGAAAAGTATGCAACTAGGTGTCATTTGTCATGCCATTCTTGTTGTAAGATTGCTCCTATTGCCATGCTTGATGCATCTATAGCCTACTTGATTAGACGTTTTGGGTCATACTATTTCAAGATTGGTGTATGTAATAATGCATCTTTCCATTCTTGAAAGGCAAATTCTTGTGCAATTCTCCATATTCACTTCTTTGCCCTGCCAAATAATGCCATTAGAGGTTGTGAAACCTTGGAGAAGTCCTTGAAAAATCAGCAATAAAACTCCATCAATCCCAATAAACTCTTGTGTTACATCTAATCTTAAAGAGCACACCATTTCTTAATGACCTCTATTTTATTTATTAACACTTGGATACCTTCTACATTTACTCTATGCCCCAAGTAGTCTACTTTAGACTTATCAAACTTGCACTTTGAGATTTAGCATACACTTGATTTCTTTGTAGAATCTAGAGGATTTCTCATAGATGTTGTTTGTGTTCCATCATCATCCTATTGTAGTCTAAGATGTCATCTAGGAAAATGATAATAAATTTATCCAAATATGGACAAAATATATCATTCATCAAACTCATGAAAGTGGCTGGTGCTTTGGTGGAGCCAAATAGTATCATAGGTACTCAAAGTTACCATACCTTGTTCAAAAGGCAATTTTTTGTACATCTTCCTTTGAAATCTTGATTTGGTTGTACTTGCTAAGTAAATCAAGTTTGGTGAAGTGTTTTGCCCCATTGAGTTGATTGAATAGGTCCTCCATATAAGGTAAGGATTATTTGTTCTGCACTATTTGTTGATTTAGGCCCCGATTGTAATCCGAGGATAGAGAAACACAACATAGAAACACAAGTTCCACACTCAAACTCTCATGCCCCATGAGGAGCACCTTCTCTTTATTATATAGCCAAAGGGGATGTCCTCCAAGGAAGCTCCACCATAGGATTAGGTACAAGGATAGGTCACATTTCAGCAAGCTCTACCCTCAGATTACTTTCCTGGATGGGTGACATGTCGATCATGGTCCTATCTATTTGGTCAAACTGACTTTGACCAAAGGGAATCTTTTAGGGAATCTTCTTGTAGGAATCTCAGAATCACGTGGTTGAGATACCATTGGAAAGCTTTTGATGAGACAAACCTAGGGGGAGGGAAGGTCAGCCTTTCCTCTATTGGGGGGGGCAACCTGCACATTTTTTAGGCCTAATTCATCCGCTTAGACTTCCAAAATTGCCTCAGGTTTAGAGCACTCTTTTGGCTTTTGCCCTATTAGTAGAAGTGCTCTTATGGTGATACTTCTATCTGATCTCCTTTCTCCATCATGTGTAACATCCTTCCAAATATTACCACCCCAAGTTTCACCTCTAGATCATATGCATAGCTATTAATCCTAAGGTTTCTAAGCATATTTTGGTTTTTGGCCTATTAGTAGAAGTACCTTCTTGGTGATGCCTCATTGTAATCTATTGAGTCCATCATGTATAACATCCTCCTAGATGTTACCAAACCAAATTTCATCTCTAGATCATTTGTCTAGCTATTGGTATTACAAACCTCCCTCCTTTTAAGACGCAACGTCCTCGTTGCGAAGTTGTTGCTCAAAAGATTTCACTAACACTAGTGCATGGGCCAAGTTTGCTGTTGGCTCCCAAGTCACCTCATACCATGGGTACCCTTTCCAATGTTCCAAGTATTCCACACGTGGATGGTGAGTACCCCGGATGCGCTTCTGGAGAATGCGTTCGACTTCATACTCCTTTGTGTCATCAATGACCGATGGACAAGGTCGACTTTCCTTTAAGGAAGGAAAATTTCTGGTTTGGGTGCATAGCGGTGTAATAAGGAGACATGGAATACTGGATGGATCTTCATATGAGTTGGTAGTTTGAGGTGGTAGGCTATTGTGCCAATTCGATGAAGTACGGAAAAAGGCCCAATAAAATAGGGTCTGAGTTTACAAGGGCCAACTAATGTGAGGTTGGTTGTTGATAGCCACACTTGATCTCCCACCTCAAACTCCAAGTGCCAATGGTGTGCATCTGCATATTGTTTTTGTCAATTTTGAGCAAACTGCAACTTGGTTTTGGCACTCTTCACTCCTTGTTGGATTTTGGAAACAAAAGTGTTCACATCCTCCAACTTGCTATCAATTGGATGACTCTTCATCAAGCTTGATGGTGTGAAAGGATGCTCCCCGTGCATGAGGAAGACTGGTGTGACATGTGTGGATGCATTCATTGAATTGTTGTATGCAAACTCCACCAATGGAAGTAAGGTGTCCCACCATTCTTGTTCTTTGAGAGTGAAGCCCTTGAGCATGTCCTCAATAGTATGATTAGCCTGCTCTATTTGACCATCTATCTCGGAATGGTAGGCCATGGACATGGCCAATTTGGTTTTGAAGAGACCAAAGAGGGTTCTCCAAAACAAACTAGTGAATTGGGTGCCCCTATCTGTGATGAGCACTCAAGATATGCCATGGTGAGAAAACACAACATCTAAGTATATCAAGCTAATTGGGGAGCCATCCCATCCTTGGTGGTTGGACGCACATGGGTCATTTTTCTAAGTCACTCAACAAAGACAACAATGGAGTCAAATCCTATGGGGGTCTTAGGCAATTCAAAAACCAGATCCATGCTTACTTGTTCTCAACTTTGTACAAGAGTAGGAAGGGGTTGAAGGAGTCCTTTGAGAGCTTGATTAAGAGCTTTATTTTGATAGCAAAGGATGCAACCCTAAACATACTTTGTCACATTGTTGCTCATCTTGGGCCAATAATAATTGAGTTTGGTTGCGTCTAAGGTTTTTTCCACTCCAACATGACTAACTATGGCAGAATCATGACATTCTATTAGGATGGTGGTCTTAAGGTCCTTGTGATCTAGGATCCATAACCTGCCATCCCAAAACGTGAGCTCGTGGGTACTGGTAATACCATTTGATGATTTCATTCCTACAATCTGTGGGTCAGTTTTTGTAGCCACAAGCATCCTTGGCCAAAATTAAGGGTTCATCTTTACCTCTACCACTAGATTGTTTGCCATCGGTATTCGAGTGAATGCATTGGCAAGGTACCTCTTGCCCTCCACATACGTGATCGTCATGTTGAACTATTGTCGCCACTCTGCCCACCAAATTTGTTGACATGAGAGATCTTTTTGTGTCTTGAGGTAGACTAGAGGTTTGTGATCTGTCTCCACTACAAATGCCTTCTCACCAAGATAGTGCTTCCAATGCTTGGTTGCAAGGACAATGACCAACTCTTTTCATTTGGTGGTGTGATAGTTGCATTTTAGTGGCAACAGCTTCCGAGAGAAATATGCTATTGGGTGCCATCCATCATGCCACTCTTGTTGTAGGATTGCTCTTATTGCCACTCCTGACGCATCTATAGCCAACTTGATTGGACATTTTGGGCCATACCATTTCAGGATTGGTGCATGTAGTAATGCATCTTTCAATTCTTGAAAGGCTAATTCTTGTGCGGTTCTCCATACCACTTTTTCCCTTTGTGGAGCAATGCCGTTAGAGGTTGTGCTACTTGAGAGAAGTCCTTGACAAATCAATCCCGTCAATCCTATGATAGAAGCCCATCAATTTGTCAATCTCTTGAGTTGAGTCTGATCCTCGAGAGTGCACCATTTTTGAATGACCTTTATTTTATCTATCAACACTTGGATACTTGCTGCACTTACTTTATGCCCCAAATAGTCTACTTCAGACTTGCCAAACTCACACTTTGAGATTTTGGCGTACAATTGATTTTGTCGTAGAATTTGGAAGACTTCTTGCAAATGTTGCTTGTGTTCCATGATTGTCCTACTATAGACAAGGATATCATCTAGGAAGACAATAATAGATTTATCTAAATATGGACAAAATATATCATTCATCAAACTCATGAAAGTGGCTGGTGTGTTGGTGAGGCCAAATGGCATCACCAAGTACTCAAAGTGACCATACTTGGTTCGGAAGGTAGTTTTATGAACATCTTCCTCCGCAATCTGGATCTTGTTGTACCCGCTTTGTAGATAAGTTTGGTGAAGTGCCTTGCCCCGTTGAGTTGATCAAACAAGTTGTCCATGCAAGGTAAAGGATATTTTTTCTTCACTATCTATCCATTTAGGCCCTGATAATCAACGCACATGTGCAATGTACCATCCTTTTTATTTACAAACAAGACAAGAGCTCCACATGAGACGCTAGGTTGGATAAATCCTTTTTGCAGCATATCTTTGATTTGAGCCTTACACTCCTCTAGCTCATGGGGTGATAGACAATATGGGGCCTTGCAAGGAGGTGTCTTCCCAAGAAGTATCTTGATTTTATGGTCTACTTTCCTTTCTAGTGGTAATCTTGATAGCAAGTCATCCGGGAAGACATCTTGGAACTCATTAACCACATCTTTCAATTTTTTAGGAACTCGTCTATTGAGTTGTGCACTCTGGACTTCTCTTATTAGACCCACAAAATGTCTATCCATATTATAGATTGTTGTTTTCTCTATGACATAGAGAGGTACTTCTTGCCTACCTGCTCTATCTTTAACTCAATGATCTTCCATTGGTGAGTCCTCACTACCTTCTTTCTCCAATCGACCATGGGATTGTAGTGCTTCATCCACAACATGCCTAAGATTGCATCATTACGAGCTAATTGTATCACTCGCCACTCAATTTCTTCTTGATATTCACCTACAAAGAGTGCTACCTCCTAGATAATGACTCAATCCTCTCTATCTGTCCATAAGGTAACTCTACTTCTTCACTCTCATACTTCTCTAGATCCATCTCCAATCTCAATGCAACAGAGCAAGACACAAAATTATTTGTTGCTCCAGGATCTATCAATACTCTCACCTGATTATCTTCTAGGACTCCATTCACAAAAATCAATTGTGTTTGCTTTTTTGGATCTTCATGCACTCTTCCACTTCCTCCCCTCACTTTTCTACTTCCTAATTGAGCTAGTAAGTCCATAAGGAACATTTACTAGCGATTTTCATTTTCTGAGGTGATTTCTACATCCTCCTCGTCAATTCGTCTCCATGTTATTCAAAGATCACCTATATGGAGGCAGAGGGCCTCTAAGGGAGCAAGTATAACAATTGATAGATATGTGCCCATTATGGCCACAATTGTAACAGTGACGTTATTCTCCTTGAGGTCCTTTTCTGAGGTGATTTCTACATCCTCCTCGTCAATTTGTCTCCATGTTATTCAAAGATCACCTATATGGAGGCAGAGGGCCTCTAAGGGAGCAAGTATGACAATTGATAGATATGTGCCCATTATGGCCACAATTGTAACAGTGACGTTATTCTCCTTGAGGTCCTTCTCCTCGTGGCACTCCCTCTCTTTGTTCCTCCACTTGTTCCTGTTCTCCTTGGAGTTTAGGTTTAGTCTCGTTCTCCTTGGAGTCTTTGGTCTCAAAATCAAAGGTTGCCAAATTCCATAGGAATTGGTCCCCACACATGTGCATTTCAGCCCGATAATGCTAAGAAGGAACTACTCCTTCACCTCCTCCCAATGCCCCAACTATTCTCTACACGCATGCAATGGCCTCAAATATAATTCAAGGGTTTTGTACCATGACTTCTTGGCAAATCCGCTCCTTCAACCCTCGTTTGAAATTGTCTAGTGTCTCTATTAGGCTCATGTCAATTATTGCGACTTGTAGATCAAGAAACGCCTCCATGTACTCTTGTATGCTATTCTTTTGTCTCAATCCCCAAAGTCAGGTTCGGGCCATCTGCACAAAATCCACATATCGGAAATTCTTCAATAGTACTTCTTGCATCATTTTCCATGTAACCTCTCTTCCTTCTGCCAACCTTGATCATTCCCAAGCATCATACCATGTAAGGGCTTTATCGGTCAAGTACCCACACACAAACATGCTTGCGGACTGCTTGGTGATCTCCGTTGAGAACAATCTGAAGTATCGATTCATCCTTGAGATCCAGTTCTCCACTACTCCCATAGAATGTTGCCCTTTGTAGGGTTCAATATTGCAGGTCTTCTTCATCTATAGTAACAATGTGGCCTCATTGTTGATCGGGTTTGGTGCCATAGGCATGGGTGCTTCTTCAATCACAAGTACCAGGTTTTGTGATGGTTCTCCCTCTGGCATTGCTTGGTCATTCCTCAAGGTTTGTACTTGACTTTGTAACGCCTCCATGGTCATCTTGATCTCTCAAAACTCTTTCAACATCCCTTGCATTCCTTGCATCAGCTCTTGCAACTATGGATCCATGGTCCCTACAAACACTCAATCTCTACTTCCTACTTCAATAGAGAGCTAATATGATCACTCAAGAGGGTGCACAAACTATGGGAACTACCATTGGAACTTCGGAGGCTATCACTTGTTGATAGTATTCCTCACCAAAATTCTTGACTACAAAATCTCTAAACACTTTTGGTCTCACTACATAATGAATTTCTACTTGGGTGTTGAAAAGGAGAGGATTTGGGACATTCAATCCATCACAATAGAATGTAGATTGTCAAATCCTACTCTCTATTGTAAATCACGACAAGAAGGATCACCGAGTTTGGTGAATTCATCACTATGTCCATGAACTCTACTCCGAAATGGTAAACCAAATATACTCTCACTTGCTCTTGCTGGATGTACATAACCTTGATATGAAATGGATTCAAGAATGGAAAGTGCAGTGCAGGGAATTGTCCACCAGGAGCATCCATCCCATCCTCTCTCTAAAACACTCCCAACCTATTCATTGCATTGCGGTCTTTCTCCCCAAACTTACTTAGTCTTAGTAGCTCATGTTCTTCCAAGGGGTGATAAACTCTCTTGGATTGAAACACCTACTTTGATACCATTGTAATCGGAGGATAGAGAAACAAAACATAGAAACATAAATTCCACACTCAAACTCTCATGCCCCATGAGGAGCACCTTCTCTTTATTATATAGCCAAAGGGGATGTCCTCCAAGGAAGTTCCACCATAGGATTAGGTACAAGGATAGGTCACATTTCAGCAAGCTCCACCCTCAGATTACTTGCCTGGATGGGTGATATGTCGGTCTTGGTCCTATCTATTTGGTCAAATTGACTTTGACCAGAGGGAATCTCTTAGGGAATCTTCTTGTAGGAATATTCGAATCACGTGGTTGAGGTACTATTGGAAAGCTTTCAACAAGAAAAACCTGGGGAGAGGTAAGGCCAGCATCTCCTCCATTGGGGGGGATCTGCATATTTTTGAGGCCTAATTCATCCGTTTAGGCTTCCAAAATTACCTCAAGTTTTCAGCCCTATTTTGGCTTCTGCCCTATTAGTAGAAGTGCTCTTTTGGTGATACTTCTAACTAATCTCCTTTCTCCATCATGTGTAACATCCTTCCAAATATTACCACCCCAAGTTTCACCTCTAGATCAGATGCTTGGCTATTGATCTTAAGGTTTCTAAGCATATTTTGGTTTCTGGCCTATTAGTAGAAGTACCCTTTTGGTGATGCCTCATTGTAATCTATTGAGTCCATCATGTATACCATCCTCCCAGATGTTACCAAACCAAATTTCATCTCTACAACATTTGTCTAGCTATTGGTATTACACCGATAGTTAATGCACATGTGCATTGTACCATCCTTCTTCTTCACAAACAAGATAGAAGCCTCGTATAGTGAGATAGAAGCCTCGTATAGTGAGATATGAGGTTGAATAAACCCTTTTTGCAACATCTCCTCAATTTGAGCTTGACATTCTTCCAACTCATGAGGTGATAGTTGATATAAGGCTTACAAGGAGGTGTCATTCTCCAAAGTAGCTCAATTTTATGATCTACCCTCCTTTTTGGTGGTAGTCTTGCGGGTAAAGCATCCAAAATATATATTGAAACTCATTAACCACATCTTTCAAATTCTTAGGAGTTTTTCCATTGGGTTGTGCACTTTGGCCTTCTCTTATTATGCCCATGAAAATCTATTTGTCTTACCTAATGTTGTTGTCCCTATGACATAAAGAAGTAGTTCTTGCCTTTGTGATCTTTCTTTAATCCCATTGGCTTGTTCTCACTCCTTTCTTTCTCCAATCAACTATGGGGTTGTAGTGCTCCATCCATGGTATGCCTAAGATCACATCAAAACAGGCTTACCATATCACTCACCACTCAATCTCTTCTTGATACTCTTTTATAGAGAGTGTTACCTTTCTTGGTAATGACTCAATCCTCTTTGTCTAACCATTAGATAACTCTACTTCTTCATTCTCATCCTTCTCTAGTTCCATCTCCAACCTTATTACAATGGAGCAAGACAAGAAATTTGTTGTTGCTCCAGGGTGTATCAATACTCTCACTTGATTGCCTTCTAGGATTACATTTATGACAATCAGTTGGGTGTTTGTCTTCCTCAACCTTTGCGTACTTGTCCTCTTCTTCCCTTTGCTTTTACTCTTCTCCCTTGAGCAAATAAGGCCATGAGGTATATTTATTCATGATCTTTGTTTTCTGATGTGAATTTAACATCCTCTTTGTCAATTTGTCTTTCCATGTTATTCAAAGGTTGCTTATACGGAGGCCAGAGGCCTCTAGAAAGATGAGCACAAGAATTGATGGTGATGTGCCAACTTGGCCACAATTGTAACAATGTTGTGGTTTTGCTCAAGCCTCTTCTCCTCATGGGACCCTGTCTCTCCTTTCTTTGACTTGTCCCCCATTCTCCTTGGAGCAGTTATGCTCCTTGGTCTTGGAACCAAATGTTGCCCAATCCATAGGAATTGATCCACCAAAATGAGGTATCTCAGCCAAATAGTGTTGCATTAGGATTGGCCTTCATCTCCTCCAAGTGTCCCTACTATTCTATGAGCACAAGCAATGCCTTCAAAAATAGCGTGAGGATTTTTTACCATTACCTCTTGGTAAATTCACTCTTTTAACCTTTATTTGAAATTTTCCAGAGCCTTTATTACAATCATATTGGTTATCACAACCTGTAGATCAAAAAATGTCTCCATGTACTCTTGTATGTTGTTCTTTTGCTTCAAAACCTAGAGTTGGGTTTGGGCCATTTGCACAAAATCCACAAATTGGAATTTCTTCAGTAGCACTTCTTGCATTACCATCCAAGTGATCTCTCTTCCTTCTACCAAAAATTCTCATTCTTAAGCATTGTACCTTGTGAAGGCTTTATTGGTCAAGTACCCACATGCAAACATATCTACAGAATGATCAATGATCTTAGTTGTGAATAATGAAAATTATCAATTTATTCTTGAAATCTTGTTTTCCACTACTCCCATAGAATGATGTCTCTTGTAAAGCTTGATGTTGTATGTCTTCTTCATCCATAGTAGCAATGTGGCTTCATTGTTGATTGGTGTCCATGTTGGTGTCATTGGCATGAGTGACTCTCTACGTGCTTTGGCCACTGGTACTAGGTTTTGGAATGGTTTCCCTTCTTGCATTACCTGATCATTCTTGAAGGCACATACTTGACTTTGCAATGCCTCCATTGTCTTTTGATCTCTTGAAACTCATTAACATTCCTTGCATTTTGTGCATCAAAGCCTACAACTATGGCTCCATGATTCATATACATGGCAAACACTCAATCGTTACTTCATACTTCAATAGAGGGTTAATATGATCACTTGGGAGGGGGCATGAACTATTGGGACTACCATTAGAACCTCAAAAGCTATCACTTGTTGATAATATCCCTCACCACAATTTAGACTACAAAATCCCAAACATCACTTTTGGTCTAATCACATAATGGATTTTACTTGCGTGTTGAAAGGGAGAGGATTTTGTATATTGAGATCCGTTGCTTCATAATGGAAAGCAAATTGTTAAATCTCACTTTCTATTGCATGTCACCATATTTAGAATCACCCGACTTGATAGATTCATCATTATATCCATGAACTCTATTCCAAAATGATAAACAAGATATACTCTCACTTGCTCACACTTGATATACATAGTCTTAATGTAGAATGATTTCAAGAACAAAATGAGGGGTGCAAGAGATTGTCTTCTAGGATCTTCCATCCCATCCTCTCTCTCAAACATCCCAATCTATTGGTTATACTAAGTTTTCTCCCCTCAAAATTACTCAGTCGTAATAGCTCATGTTCCTCCAAGAAGGATGATCTACTCTCTTGGATTGAAACACCTACTTTGATACCATTGTAATATTCCAAGAATAGGAGAACCCCCAAGAGAAACATTGAAGAAAAACACAACACAAAGCTTATATAATACCAATAGCTAGACAGATGATCTAGAGATGAAATTTGGTTTGGTAACATTTGGGAGGATGGTATACATGATGGACTCAATAGATTACAATGAGGCATCACCAAAAGGGTACTTCTACTAATAGGCCAAAAACCAAAATATGCTTAGAAACCTTAGGATCAATAGCTAGGTATATGATCTAGAGGTGAAACTTGGGGTGGTAATATCTGGAAGGATGTTACACATGATGGAGAAAGTAGATCAGATAGAAGTCTCACCAAAAGAGCACTTCTACTAATAGGGCAAAAGCTAAAATAGACCTAAAACTTCAGAGGCAATTTTGGATGCCTAAACGGCCTGAAAACTGTGTAGATTCCCCCCTCCCCCCTTGCTAAGAGCTTTCCACTGGTACCTCAACCACATGATTCTAAGATTCCTATAGAAAGATTCTCTAAAGGATTCCCTCTAGTCAAAGTCAATTTGACCAACTAGATAGGACTAGGACCAACATGTCACCCATCCATGCAAGTAATCTAAGGGTGGAGCTTGCTGACATGTCACCTATCCTTGTACCTAATCCTATGGTGGAGCTTCCTTGGAGGACATCCCCTTTGGCTATATAATAAGGAGAAGGTGCTCCTTGTGGAGCATGAGAGTTTGAGTGTGGAATTTGTACTTTTATGTTGTGTTTCTCTATCCTCAGATTATAGCTTCAAACTCAATACTCCAATGCCCCGAGGGAGCACCTTGTCTTTATTATATAGCAAAGAGGATCCTCTCAAAGGAAGCTCCACCCTTAGATCAAGTACATGGATTGGTGATATGCAGCAATCTCCACTCTTAGATTAGTTACATGGATGGGTGAGATATTGGTCATTCCCATATCTAGTTGGTCAAACAAGTTTGACCTGAAGGAATCTTCTTGTAAGAAGCTCAAAATTGTATGGGTAAGGTACCATTAGAAAGCTCTCAACAAGATAAAAAATGGAGGGAGAAGGCTAACATTTTATACCATGGAGTGCATTTCTATTCTTTTTTAAGCCTATTCATTGTAATACCAATAGCTAAACATATTATCTAGAAGTGAAATTTGGTTTGGTAATATCTAGAAGGATGTTATACATGATGTACTAAATAGACAAGATAGAGGTATCACCAAAAGTGTACTTCTACTAATTGGGCAAAAACAAAACAAGCTTGAAAACATTAGAACCAATAGCTAGACATATGATCTAGAGGTGAAATTTGGTTTGGTAATATCTGGAAGGATGTTACACATGATGGACTACAGAGATCAAAAATAGGTATTACCAAAAAGAGCACATCTATTAATAGAGAAAAAAAATCAAAATATGCTTGAAATCTTTAGAGGTAATTTTGAGGGCCTAAATGGATGAATTAGGTCTAAAAAATGTGCAAGTCTTTCCCTTTCCCAAAGAAAAAAAGGAGATCCTTCCCTCCCCCTATTTGTCTCATCAAGAGCTTTCTAACGGTACCTCATCCATGTGATTTTGAGATTCTTACAAGAAGATTCTCTAAAAATTCCTTTTGGTCAACACTAATTTGACCAACCAGATAGGACCAGATCCAACATGTCACCCATGCATGCATCTGATCCAAGGCCTATGCTTCCGTTGAGTGTCATTGCTTTGCTATTTAATAAAGCCAAGGTGCTCCTTTGGCGCATCAGAGTTTTGAGTGTGAAACTTGTGTTTTTTCATTTGTGTTTCTCTATTATCTTCAAAACATTATATTCATCCATTTAGGCCTCCAAAATTGGCTCTAAAGTTTTTAGTGTGTTTTTGACTCCTACCCTATTAGTGAAAGTGCTCTTTTGGTGACATTTATATTTGATCTACTTAGTCCATCATATATAACATTCTTTTATATATTATCAAGCTAATTTCCACCTCTAGATAATATATCTAGCTACTTGTATTACATCCCGACATAATACAAGTTAAGGTTTGTATCAAATTCTAGTTCATCATTTTGTTGTACACATTTGTGTATGCTCAATATGCAATTGCCTTGTGCACATGAATTGGATTTGTATTAGGGAAGTTGCAATGAGGACCTCCATGATCCCTAACGCATCAATGTAAGTGTTTGTGTATGTTTTGTGATTGTTGGAGTTTAAAATTCCAGACCCATCACTCTCAATGTGAAATAATCACTCTAAACTCTAAAAGCACTCATAACTTTCTATGTAATTCTCCATAGCCTTCAATCTAGGTACCAATGGAACCAAAATTGAAAAATGAACAGAAATGATAATTCATCCATGTGATATAAGCTTGTGAGCTCTCCAAAAATCTCTTTTCTCTCATCTCTCCCTCTCTCTCCCATTACTCCTCTCTCAAAAGCAAGGAAGGAGAAAGCGTAGAGAAGACTAGGATGTTTTGTGGGTTGTTTGAATGAGGAAGCAAAAATTGCAGACATGGGTTTGAAGAAGTGAGAGTCTGTCAAGAAGTGTAAGTATCACAATAAGTTGCAGAAGAGTGATAATCAACCTTATCACTACCATTTCATATGCGCTATGGTATGTTGTAGGAGAATACCACTACTTAGTGTAAAATACAATCACCAAAATTGCACAAAATACACCAGCCCTATGTCATAGCTTAGTTTTTGAAATAGTTCCTCCCTTTCTCCACTCTTGTAAATAAACTACCGTCTACATCTAGAGTATACCTTGCCGGCTCAATGAGAAAACCACAGTGGAGATGCTAAAGCATATAAGAAGTAACCACTCTAGTGAAAGTTGATCATATAGTCACAAGTCTTTATGTATGAGAAGCTTGTAAGCTTGGTCTTGGGTCTATTAACATATAGTCGGTTAAGTAAATATTGTAATTGTGATGGATTATTAATTATTTATGTTATGTCAAATAAATTTATTGAATAACTAATTTTTAATGAAATAGTAAAATTATGTACAATTTGTATTTTGGTTATTTATAATATGTAGTTATCAATTATAGTCTATCATGATGATCAATGATGATCTTATTATTAATTTATATTTTAAATATCTTTTAAGGTCAAATAAATTATATTTTAAAATTTATTAAATAAATAGCTTAAAATTTTTATGAAAAATAAAATTACATAGTAATATAATTATTTCGGTTAATCATAATATTTCATATCAATTATAGTCAATTATGATTATTATTGATTATTTTTTATTTATTCATTAAATAAATTTATTAATATATTTTGAGTTGAGTAACTTATTTAAAAATTATATTTACGTTATATTACGAATAAATATTATTTAATAATTTTCAATATATTTTATAATTGAAGATAATTTTGATTTTTTATATCAATTAATTTTGATTTTGATTTTTAATTAAATATTTAAAATAATAAATAATATTTTAATTTGATCAAAACATAATAAATTCATGTTATATCTCATGATTGATAAACTTATCAATATTTTGACGATATATTTTAATTTAAGAAGTTAGCTACAGCTCTGTACGACTATCCAACTCACAAATTCAGTGAGCCAAGTAACCATTAGTTCAAGTTAGCGGGCTAAACCATTTTAGTAAACTTTTAGCCCGGGTCTCACGGCGAGGGTTCTTCTCGCGATACAAATTATTGTTTCTTGTTATTATACTAGCCACTCTCTTTACTTATTTCTGTTCCTACCCCGGATCTGCCTTCAACCTCTTTATTTCGATGGTTTGTTACTTTGGGTCTACTAGAATCACATTTATAAAATTTCCCAGTTAATTTAAACCATGGTTGAACATGGGATTCTATAAATTAATTAAAAATGAATTATAATCTTGTTAATTAAAATATTAAGATATTTAATTTTTAAAATATGAAAGTTTTCATCTATTTAAAATTTTTTCGTAACTGATTAGAATAAAATTATTTTATTATCATTTTCATGACTAATATATTTATAGCTTAATTTGTAATAGTTCATAAATTTATAATAAAAATTTATAATTAATTTAAAATGTGTGAATAAGAAAAAAATTAAATTATATATAACTAAAATTTATTCCAAGATTTCAAAATATGAATTTTAAAATAATAATATATGTAAATTATGTTATATACACTGTGAAAGTTTAGACATTTGCGGACATTCTCTAGTGGATTCCAAGTTGAGAGGATACAGGTGACAAAAGTTGAGGAATAAAGATTTCAATTCAATATGTTTATGCTAGTGCACTTTGTTGGATTGTTTGAAAACCAAAATATTAGAGTGTTTTGGTTATTTCTTGTACCAAATATTTCAGTTTGATAGTCTTCTGTTAACTATGTTAATCCTAATGGTTTTATTTTAATTTTAGAGATCAATTTAACTAAGATATTATTACACAACTTAATTTTGCAAATAAATATGGATCTACGAAAACGTTTCTCACATGTATTGTATTCAACACATTCAAACGAAACTAAGCAATAATAACTATCACTTTACCCAAAAAAAAAAATTTTAAAAATCTTCACTGTGGAAAGTGAAATGTTTATTTTAGTAGAACAGACTGGAACATCAAAACAGCGTACCGTAATGAGAGGGAATCACAGTGGTGTCCTGGCTCATTAAATCGTCGTATACGAGCTTTCAGGAGGCCCGCACAGGGACAGGACCACGGGACAGTCCGCTCCCTTCGAACGCCCCATAAGAACCTAGTTGCTGACCTAATGGGTGAATGAAGAAAATGTCACTGTTGTGCTCTGCAAGAGGTGGGGGTGGGGGTCTCTGGAGCCAGCGGTGCAGAAGTCAGCCTCACTCTTACCGTATTCTGGCCGCAGCAGTTCCTTGCCTACTTCATGATGGACACATCTTGCAGTTTCATGAGGTCATATATATTGAGGAGAGACCAGACCTTCTCAAGTCAATACTCAAAGCTTGTAAAACTTATCGAGATGGTATCTGGATTTTGGTAAGTGCACGATGCCACATTCATTTCTGTCTAACATCTTCAAGATTTCTTTTACCATTGACAAGGATGAGTAATATAACATCCTTGTCATCAGTGAGAGCTACAGGAGACTCTAGCTATGCATTTCCGACATATATGGATTTAAAAGCACCTTAAGTTGGCCAAAAGCTTTGAGAGCACCGAAATCATAAAAACTTGACCGTGTGTCGATGTGACATTGACGTTGAGAATAAAATAATCCAACTTATTTGTACTCGATTTTGGGGAAAATGATCTATCATA
The DNA here is from genome assembly GCA_948567375.1 of Lunularia cruciata. Taxonomy (NCBI): domain Eukaryota; kingdom Viridiplantae; phylum Streptophyta; class Marchantiopsida; order Lunulariales; family Lunulariaceae; genus Lunularia; species Lunularia cruciata. The sequence continues at coordinate 63,861,124 of OX419758.1, forward strand.
ACTTACTATCTTATCTCCTAAGACGGTATGGACAGATTTGAAAAAATAATCACGTCAAGCTAGTTTTATAGAGATTCTAGTTTAGTTTCAAGAAGATTTTCATAGTACAGAAGGAAGTTCAATATCAGGACAGTTTAATACAAATACCATGACTATGATATGACAAGATTAAATTGATCTTTGGAACTCCTTATAAATAGAATGTATTCAAATAGGAAGATATTTCTTAATTTTATTGCTATTTCTTGGACGGTTATAGCTAGAATTACTTTCAACATTAAAAAGGTGTACTCTCTGAACTTCCCGAAAGTTCCTGAGAAATCCCAAAAATACTGTATAGAGAAAATATTAATAACAAAAGGAATTTCATATTCATCATATGTGCTAGATTTTATGAATCTAATTATTATAAGATTTCTTATTTGTTTATATTTGATAAAAAATTACTAAAAATTTGAAAATAATTTTCTGGATCAGGTCTCCTTAAAAGTTTTGGGTGGAATCTTTGAACGCCAAATGTGATACTTCAAATTTAGATGAACTTTAATTGGACTCTCCAACTGTAGAAGCGTTTTCTCTTTTTACAACAAATTCTGAATTCCAAGTTTATATGTAATCAAGATGGAACGGAGATATAACATATAAGAACTCTCCTCCAAAGTAAGACTGGATTACTTATGACATGGATATTCAAAATTTCTTCCATGCTATATAAGACAAGTACCACTGCCATCGCAGAAATTAAAAAATTTCTGCATGGGAATAATAGGGAAAAACAACGATATTCTATGTTAAAAGTTGTTTTTCTGTGTTACCTGTGTTGAGTGCCTACATCCGCGTCAAGCTCTGTGGTACCGTTAAATCTTTTGGTTAATATGCAATTAAGTTCGGTACAATTAAGTTAAAATGCCAAGCTTAAAATATGGTATCTATCTCAAGCATTTTCGGTGCAATCTTCTTTACATAGACTATATTCGAAGCACCATGTGTGTCTATCTCTAGAGACTGCTCGTGTAGTTGACCTTGCCGGGGTCCCTTGGATTTCTCAGATGCGGATCAATTTTCTTTTTTAATTTTGCCTGGGGAGAAACTATCATTGATCACATTAGAACTTAATAGGGTTGGTTTGAATTGAGAATATCGGTATTTTTGAGAATATGGAAATGGAAGGTTCTTAGTAAATTCAAAAAAATATCTTGGAAAATCTCTACAAACTTTCGATGAATAATACTCAGCTACGTAAAGATTGATGGTGTAAACATCTCACCTCGAGTTGGCAGAAAGATCAACAATACCCTAACGCTGGAGGTGGACCCTAGTGGCAGTCGTTTTAGCTGGCAACATAATTGACCTTTTGAATTTCGTATGTACAAGTTTCAATTTTCTTAAACACAATTCCAGGAAGTAGTTCCAAAGACCTCGAATTCCAAACTCGAATTTTATCCCCTGAATTCCAAAAAGCCTCCGAATTCATGCCTACGAGTTCATAACCCCAAACTCAACGACCTCCAAATTATATATTTCCTCATCCAATCTCTGGGCACAGACTCCAAAGCAATTGTGAAACAACAGAGCAAGCATAACTATATAAGTTTAGAGCCAATGCACCTAAAATGTAAACCCTTTTGAAAATCAAAACCAGTAGAGATTCTTTGAAATCAGAAACGAAGGAGATTCATTGAGAGAGCAGGAAGATCCATGGCTATGTAAATTGGAAAATATAACTGGGAAACTGTAAATCCACTTCACCTTTTCTGCTCATGGATAGCATGATTGAAAACTTCCATATTGGAGTAAAGATGAGTCCCCCGACGGTCCAAACACATTTAGACGGTCCAAACACATTTAGATAATTTAGATAAGATTTAATCTATCTATTATTCCATAAACAATTATTTGTACTAGTTTCATCGACGAGCATCCCACTCGTTAGACGTATAAATTTGTATTCTACTGTGTACCATAAGGATTTGCATAGTCAAATATCTTAAGTACAATGGGAAATTCTTTTGCTAATACCGAACCCGATTGGGTTAACCCGTTTTGTTTAATGTTTTATCCTTGTAAGACTTGATAAGGTCTTCCTATCTTTCTTGTTATCCTATGCGACTGCCTTTCTTATTTCCATACCATTATGGAATAGTTATCGCTACATTGTTGACTAACTGGCTAGATCACATGGGTTTATAAACAGGGCAACTGAATGACTACCTCCATTCTTATCGCTCGAGTGGATTACAATAATACATGTCAGTAGTGCATTTCGGTAGTTGCACGTTTTCATTGCCTAGGTGCGCGTCGATATTATATGCCCACGTTTGGTACTTACACGTATGAGAACTTTCTTAAAGTAACACTCTTCGAAATGGCACAAACGAGGACAGGTACTGGGTAACAGCAAGTATAAGAAAGGAAGTCCATGAAGCCGTACAAGGAGAAAACCTTTTAGGTCAGATGGGGTAGATATAAATTTTTTGTCTCTCCCTTGTACGGTTTGATGGGGTCTTCCCATCCTTCGTTTTTCCTACGTGGTCGCCTTTTTTTCCTTAGGTAAGATGGGTAGATATACATATTTGCCAAAGTGACCAAAAGACTCAAGCTTGGATTAGTACCCAGGGAATTCAAAAGTCAAAAATCTCTCCTCTTTGTAAATGCTTGTGGAATAGCATAGGATTGGAGATCCTTATCAAGCTCTGGCTTCTGTTATCAAAATTAGTTTGCACGTTTATCACTGACTAGCCGGATTTTCTTTGCGCACGAAGATCGAAGAACCTTCTGACTACGTAACTAACTTCAGCATACTTGTCCGAATCAATCTTTAAGCCCTATGCACATGCTAGATGTCCACTCTATTAAACCTAGATGTCCACCCCTAAACAAGATCTCTGATACAAAAGAATTAAACCTCACGAAGTCAAATATTCATTCGTCAGAGGTTGTTCATTCGCAAAATTATGCAGCTTCCGTTAATAGCAACGTTGTTCATTGCAAAGAGTTCATGAAGAATTTCCCCAAGAGCAAGTAAGAGCTATATAGGCTTAGTATCTCCCACTGGACGTGGATAAAAAGCTTTTCAACCAAAATTTATCGGGTTGAAGTTGATGTGACTTCTCCACTACGTCACAATAGACATAAGATATATTTCCCCGTCGAAAGGAAATCAATAGTTACCCCGTAACATCCAATCTTACAATTGTATCACGTGAATCCAGCGTTTGCCTCACCTCTAAAATTGTTTTTTTCCCTATAAGTAAACAAGGCTATTGAAAAGTGAAAGGTATGGAGAGAGACTAGAGTAAGAGGTATTGTAATTGCAGTACCTTGTACTCTTATAGCTCTCAATATCATTAACAATATCTTCATTTTTCCGTAATTACAAAAAACAAATATTCGAATTAGAGTTCTCTTAGTTATTTTAATAGTAGTAGCATAGAAATAACAATGATACATATTTTAATGATTAGTAAAGCTCTGGACCAAAAAAATTCCCATATGCAATGCCAACACTTTTTATACGTGTATAAAGTTAAATGACTTTTCCTATGAGCCAGTTCTTCTATTTGAAAATTTACAAATTAATTCCATCAAAATTTAATCTTTGATTTCACTTATGTTGCATTGGGGTTATGTTGCATTGGGGTTTTGTTGAGATTTTGTACGGGTTTTGTTAGACATTACTAAATCTTTTCCGTTCAATGTGAACTCTCTGAAGTCCTTTCCCAAACGTTAGACTCCTCCCTTTCGAAAATAAGAAGTCTTCTCTCTCCCAAAATCTTAAACTTCCCAAAATTTGGAAGATCTTACATATGGGAGAGAAAAGAGAGACCGTGTAGAAAACATGAAGGATAGAAAGATCCCATCAAACCATACAAAGGAGAGACAAAAAAGGTAAAATGAGGTTAAGTCCCAATAGAGTCTATATGAGAAATATGCATTATTACACTTAAAATATCCAAGCTATGCAAATTTTACAGTCTACAAACAACCGGAACAGTCACCCTTCTTACAACCACCAACCTTTGATATAGCGCTGACACTCCCTTACTCCCTTACAACAACCACCAACCTTTGATATAGCACCTACACCACCTTACTCCCTTACAACAACCACCTTTCAATATAGTGCTAACACCTCTCTTTACAATGACATATCACATATACATTTTCATACCTAAACTTATCTTTAAAATTCGACTACAATATATTTATTCACTGTGAAAAAGGTGAATAGTTTCACGCAATATTTTTTTTTCATGAACGAGATTAATACTTCCATTTCATATTCCATTCTCGTTTCAAATATTTCTAGAACTAACTTCCGGGTTTCAATTCTAATGCTTTCAGTTGATAAAATCTAACTTCTGTTACAGTCTCATTTCAAATACTTTTAGCTAATAAAATCTAACTATGATGTGTTACATTCTCGTTTCAAATACTTTTAGGTCATAAAATCTAACTTCGATGAATGCTAATATGAATACATTTAGAGTTAATATTAATAACTCACTTCTCACTTCAGCATTTCAATTTAGCTTGATTTAAAATATTTGACTTAGCTTTTCAGAGCAAAACCCGGAACAACACACAATACTTACTAACATTTCAACTTGGCTTGACTCTAAATCTTGAAATATTAGACTTAGCTTGTCATAGCGCAACCTGAGTGATACACCATACCTGCTAACATGACTTTAAATCTTCAAATACTAGACTGAGCTTGTCCCACAATGAAACCTGAGTTACCCACCATACCCACTAACATGACTTAAAATCTTGAAATATTAGACTTAGCGTATCACATCTCATAACAAAACCTAAGTGACACATTGTACCCATTAACATGACTTTAAATCTTGAAAACTTAGATTTAGACTTTCCCCAGTGAAACCTGAACAAACCACTATACCTAGTAACAAAAACTAAGTGACACATTGTACCCATTAACATGACTTTGAATCTTGAAAACTTAGATTTAGACTTTCCCAGTGAAACCTGAGCAAACCACTATACCTAGTAACATGACTTTAAATCTTGAATGGTTAGACATAGTCTGTCACAATAAATTTGAGAGACACACCATGCCCACTAACATGGCTTTGAATCTTGAATAATTATACTTACTCTATGATAGAAAAATTGAGCCACACACCATGCCCTCTAACATGCTGTATCCCCATTCTACCTCCCTTGTATGGTTTGATGGGGTCTTCCATCCTTCTTGTGTTAATGTGGTCGCCTTCTCTCTCTCTTGTTGAAATGAATCCTTGTTTGTATTGTAAGTATATACTTCATTCATAATTACAGTTGAATGCTAATCACTCATTTCATTTCAGTTTTGGTAGTCAGGCGACTGGGAAGATTCTTCAAAGCCTATGATCGAAAAGCGATTTTGCATAATACTGTGAACAGAATGACAATGGCCAAAAATGATACTCATTAATGTCGAACATTTTGATGGGTAGATAATAAATTATTTTTTTATATACAGGTTTTATTTTCAGAATATGAAAATAATCATACTCGTAAACAGTTATGTAGTAAAAGTGATATGTGCATGCGAAGATTTTTATATCAACATAAATCTTCCCACACTTTATACATTATATTCTATTTTGAGAAATCTCTATTCTTTCTATATGTCCGAACTACATATTCATATAAAATTCATCCACCCCATTCTCGTGTGCCAAATGCAAGTCTCGAAAAAACTATTTTATGAAGGATCCACCAATAATAATAATATATTAATGCTTATAAATTTGATTGCTCGACATGATAATGCTAAGAAAACGAAGATACTTTTGGCGTGACGGACGTGTATTAGTTTTCCAATTTTTATATAGTCGTTCAAGTCCGAGAGACTCCAAGACGGTCATGCTTCGCCTTATAAATTTGCTTTAAAATGCAAAAATGGAAGAAAAGAAACGTGAAAATTAACAACAATATAGAGCACTTATGGCACCATTAGCATGCACATAACGAGGCAACCCGCCTCCTCTCACATTTCTCATGATATCTTCTACGCTTAAGAAAGCTAAATCCACATGAGGTATAGTGCTTTTCAGTTTCGGAATTTACAGGAGATAGACTGATCCATAAATTTGATGAACGAATCAGGTCTATCTAGGAACGTGCCCTTCAGATTTTAAGGTTTTGATTGAGTATTTGAATTTCATTGAACGCTAATGCGATGGATGGGACACCCTCTCTTGAAGTGAGAGTTCTTTCTACGAGTCCCGGTTTGTCACTATCCTCTTATTGTAGATTCTACCCTTGTTTCTCTTGTCGCTTTACACCTCCCATTGTAGATTCTATCACCTTTGTTTCTCTTGTCGGTTTATATTTGGGGAAATTCAAAGATCTATCTATCTATTGGGGTCGTTATCGGGGCCATTTGGACTTTCCTCAACCGGGTAATGCACCATATAGAATTTATCAAGATACAATTCCATCCAACTATTAGCAAGAGAAATGTATTGTCTCCAGTTGTGAATCTACCCTTTCGCACAGTTTGCCAACTTAGTCATCTCAATTACTAGAATCCTCGATCAACCAAAATATCCGGTTGAAGTTGATGTGACTTCTCCACTGCGTCACAAATAGACACAAGATATATTTCCCCGTCAAAAGAAACTCAATAGTTTAGGGTACCCCCGTAACATCCAATCTTATAATTGTATCAAGATTTACGTGAATATTGTAAACGCAATCCAGTGCTTGCCCCACGTCTACAATTGTTTTTTCACTATGAGTAAGTAAACAAGGCTACTGAAAAGTGAAAGGCATTGAGAGAGATTAGAGTGAGAGGTATTGTAATTACAGTACCTTTTACTGTTATCGCTCTCAATATCATTAACAACTTTTTCATTTTTTTCTGTAATTACAAAATGAAGATATTGCAAATAAATTTCTCTCAGTTATTTTAATAGTAGTAGCATAGCAATAACAATGACATAGAGTTTAGTGATTAGTAAAGCTCTGGCCCACAATTTTTCCCATATGTAATGCCAAGACTTTTTATATGTGTATAAAAGTAAATGGCTTTCTTATGAGTCAGTTCTTCTATTGGAAAATTTACAAATTAATTTAATCAAAGTTTAATGTTTGATTTCACTTGTGTTGCATTTGGGGTTTTATTGAGGTTTCGTACGGGTTCCGTTAGACATTAATAAATATTTTCCTTCCAATGTGAACTCTCTGAAGTCCTTTACCGAATGTCAGACTCTTTCCTTTCGAAAATACGAAGTCTTCTCTCTCCCAAAATCTGGAAGATCTTGGGAGAAGCAAAGAGAAGAGTCGATTCGAAGAATGACTTTTAACCCTTCGTACAACCAGGAAAAAAGGCGACCGCATAGGAAAAATGAAGGATGGGAAGACCCCATCAAGCCGTACAAGGGAAAGACAAAAAATGTAACATGGGGCTAAGCCCCAATAGAGTCTGTATGAGAAATCTGCCCTACCGCACCTAAGATATCTGAGCTATGCAAGTCGTACGGTCTACACACAACTGGAGCATCCGAAGAAACATCACCTAATGTGATTGCTCTCCTATGGATTGCCTAAACTCTAAAACCCTAAACTCGTACAACCACCAACCTTTGATGATATAGTGTTGACATCCCCTTACTCCCTACAATAACCACCTTTCAATATAGTGCTAACACCTCTCTTTACAACGACATCTCACATATACATTTTCATACCTGAACTTATCTTTAAAAGGTGACTGCAATCTATTATTCACCGTGAACAAGGTGAATAGTTTCACGCAATATGGCTATTTTCATGAACAAGATTAATACTTCCATTTCAAATCTCATTCTCGTTTCAAATAGTTCTAGAACTAACTTCCAGGTTTCAATTATAATATTTTCAGTTGATAAAATCTAACTTCTGTTACATTCTCGTTTCAAATACTTTTAGCTAATAAAATCTAACTTTGATGTGTTACATTCTCATTTGAAATACTTTTAGTTGATAAAATCTAACTTTGCTAATATGAATACAATTAGAGTTAATATCAATAATTCAATTCTCACTTGAGCATTTCAATTGAGCTTGATTTTAAATATTTGACTTAATCTTTCAAAGCAAAACCCAAAACCCCGAACAACACACAATACACACTAACATTTCAACTTTGCTTGACTCTAAATCTTGAAATAATTAGACTTAGCTTGTCACAACGTAACCTGAGTGATACACCATACCCGCTAACATGACTTTAAATCTTCAAATATTAGGCTTAGCTTGCACACAATGAAATCTGAGTTACCCATCATACCCACTAACATGATCTTAAATCTTCAAGTATAAGACTTAGCCCATCACATGTCATAACAAAACCTAAGTGACACATTGTACAGACTAACATGACTTTAAATCTCGAAAACTTAGATTTAGACTGTCACGGTGAGACCGGAGCAAACCACCATACCCACTAACATGATTTAAATCTTGAAAATATTAGACTTAACCTGTCACAACAAAAGTTGAGAGATACGCCATGCACACTAACATGACTTTAAATCTTGAAATATTAGACTTAGTCTGTCACAACAAAACTTGAGAGACACACCATGCCCACTAACATGACTTTAAATCTTGAAATATTAGACTTACTCTATGATAGAAAAGTTGAGCAACACACTATGCTCACTAATATGCAAAATTTAGAAATCAAAAACACTAGCGCCACAAAATGCACACATGTAAATACAACAAAAGATCTATCCTGATATCTTTTTTCCCCCAAAAAAAATTCATTAAAGATAACGCAAGTCAAACTTTTTCCAAATGATTTTTTTCCAAATGAATAATCTTATGAACATTTATTATCAGGAGTTTAAAACCCCAACCAGTCTTTTCGGAAGACCCAATCCCTTCAACCACAAAGCCTTCTCAATCTCTCTTTGGCTTCTCTACAATTTCATTCGCTAAACTTAAGTAGAGTCTCTAAAGTGAACTCTACATCTTTCTTGTGTAGTTTCTTCCTATGACCCAATCCCTTCAAAAACCCAAACAAAAATCACTCTTAAAATCTCCTCTACTTCTCCACAGTTTTTCTCTAAACTGAACTAGAGTCTCTAAAAGCAACTTATATTATAGGAGATTCTTTTCTATTCTCTCTTAGTTTCCTCCACATACCCAATCCATGCATTTTTTCATGGGCCCCGATCCTTCCAAAAATATAACTTTTGATTCTCTTGGTTGTCTTTTCTACAATTTCACAAACTAATTCTGTCAGAACCCTTGAACACTTTGGTTCTCTTGGCTTCTCAACAATTTCATGATCTAATCTTTTCATGATCCTTTGTAGTTTCTCTCTTGTTGTCTTCTCTCTCTAGTGTAGGTTTTGTTTGTCTCTTTGGCTTCTTGAAAATTTCATGCACTAATTCTTCCATGACACTATGTAGTTTCTTTCCCAACTCAACTCAACTCTCTAATCCCAATTTCAGAAACTAATTCTTTCATAATGCTTGTAATTTCTTTTGCAATTCAACTCAACTCTTAAATTCCAATTTCTTTGTAGGTTGTTTCTTGCATGACTCTTTTATTGTTTGGTTTTCATTGGGGTTCAACTCTTAAAGGTATAACATGCTTGACCTAGATCTCTAGCCCTAATGGCATTGTTGATGGCACATTTGATGGTGCAAGTGACAATAGGTCCCACAATGTAATCAATAGTCCTAATACAAAATATGGTCGCCACTAAGTAGTGTTTGAGCAACTACTAATAATATACTTTGACTGCCAAGAATATCACTTATCCAAAATTTGAGGAAAACTAGTTTTAGCCTAGCAAACTTTGTGATAATTGTTTTGTGTATATACATTGCTACACAACACACGTCACTATCAACTCATACACTATAGAAACACAACTCATAAAAAAGTCATGCATAAACTCTAAAGTACCACAATCTCTCCCTTAGTTGGTGGTTAGGTCCTTCTTACTCCATATAACCATCTACTCCAAGTATGTGATATGTTTTATGGTGGGCAAAGATCAAGAGTATGGGTGCTATTGAGCTCCATTTGTTAGTAGTATGTCTATAATCTATATCACATAAAGAGTGAACTAGCTATAGGTCAAGTACATTGAGGACATATCTATTGTCCTTGAGAAACCACCATGAGAGGACTCAAACATGCCATATGTCATCTTCTTGAACAACTATCACACACCAACATAATAGCAACTCCACCAAAAGAGCCACATAACATAGACTTTTGGTGTATTTTATATGGCTCTTCTAGTAAATGTGCTACTCTATGAGTATGTGATAGTTGTTTGAGAGGATAGCATATGGCACTCCTTATGTGGTATGAATTGCAAACAAGAAACTAACAATAGGTCTCAATAGCACCCAATCTCCTGATCTTTTCCCACCATAAGGCATATCACATAGTTAGAGTAGATGGCTATATAGAGTTGGAAGGACCTAATAGACACTAGGGAGGTGATTGTGGCACTTTAGAGTTCATGTGTGACTTTTTTTTTTATGAATTGTGCTTTTATAGGGTATGATGTTGATAGCAATGTGTAATACCACAAGCTAGCCATATGATCTAGATGTGAAATTTGGTTTGGTAACATCTAGAATGATGTTATACATGATGGTCAAAACTGATCAGATAGAAATATCACCAAAAGAGTACTTCTACTAATAGAGCAGAAATCAAAATAGACTTGAGAACCTTAGAACCAATAGCTAAACATATGATTTAAAGGTGAGAATTGGTTTGGTAACATCTGGAAGGATGTTACACATGATTTACTAAACAGATCAGAAAGAAGTATCACCAAAAGGGGACTTCTACTAATAGAGTAGGGATCGAAATATGCCTGAAATCTTTGAAGGCAATTTTGGAGGCCTAAACGGATGAATTAAGCCTCGAAAATGTGCAAAAGCTCATTGATAAAGGAGAGATTGGACTTCCCTCCTCTTGGTTTGTCTCTTCAAGAGCTTTCCAATGGTACCTTACGTGATTCTGAGACTCCTATAGGAAGATTCCCTAAAAGATTCCCTTTGGTCAAAGCTTGTTTGACCAACCAGATAGGACCTAGACCGACATGTCACCCATCCAAGTAAGTAATCCAAGGGTGGAGCTTGATGACATGTCACCTATCTGTGTGCCTAATCCTATGATGGAGCTTCCTTGGAGTAGATCCTCTTTGTCTATATAATAAAGAGAAGGTGCTCCTTTGGGGCACCGAATGTTGAGTGTGTAATCTGTGTTTTCTCTCTTCTCTTGTCCTCGGAGTATTACACAATGTATGTTGGGTAGTGATGTATCTAAACATGACATTGTAGCACCAAAGCTAGTTTGCTAGAGTGTTGGTGGGTTAGTTTGTGCAATCATAACTATACTAGTAGTTGCTTAAAGACTACTTAATAGCATCCAGATTTCATGTTTGAGCTATTGATCATATCATTAGAGCTACCATTTGCACCATCAGGTGGATCATTTTCATTATCAATTGTTAGAGTAAGTTTGGCTTGATTGTGTTATCAAAGCATGTTGTTGGCAATTTATTGAGTTGAGAGTTGAGTTATGATCCAAGTTGAGTTTGTGACAATCTAATTGTTGTGCCATTTTTTAGTTCATGTGTGACTCTCATATAAGTTGTGCTTCTATAGTCTATGATATTAATAGGAATGTATGTTGGGTAGTTTTATATACTCATGACATCTAGTGCATATGTATGATTCCTCTATTTTGAATGTGTGTCAAAGCTCTTGTAGTTTCTATGTTGCATAGTTCCAAAGGCACCCGCAAAGGCTAGGATTCCCAATAAAAATTTCTTTATCCATCAACTTGAATTCAGTAGAAATGGGAATCTATCCTGTGATGTCATTGAAACTCACATTGAAATATACTAACATAGTAAGCTGCACATAAGGAAGGGAATTACTCCAAATAAGTTATTCTTGGATACATCAAAGGACTCCACCACCAATAATTTGGACATGTGAGAAGGTATGGAACCATTAAGGAGATCATACTCCATGAAGATTACCCAAGTCCTTAGGTATAGTGCTTGTAAAATTGTTATTGTGTACGTTGAAGGAAATCTCAATGGATGAAATGTATGTTAGGAAAAGCTTTTGACCTTTTCTTGAGACCATTATCTCCTTATCAAGTGCATCCCCTCCACCATTGGAGTTTCTATCAATCACATGCATAAAACTATGCATATTTGATGTTTGCAAGAAGAATTCCATAGAATTTGTTGTCTGAAAGGTATAACACCTAGGGAGAGGTTGATAATAAAAACCAATAGGGAAATGAGTTGGTTAAGTTATTTTGAATGCACAATAAGAACTTGTATCAAGCTGACTATGTTACTAAAATTTGTTTTTAAGGAATTAAGGAAGAAGTAGCTCAAGTCTAGCATTAATAAGCTTTTTTAGTTACTCAATGAAGCAATTATTGGCTAGAGTAATTGTCATCAATGAATGTACTCAATGTTTGAGGGTGATTGGAATTGCACCAATGAAGTTGTTGCTATCAAGTTTGGATTGCTCTAGCAATGAAAGGTTTGCAATATTGGATGGTATGATTTCTTCCAATTCATAATGAGAAATATCCAAAACTTGCAAAGTACATAAAATGGACCCCCAATCTTGAGGAATAGCTCTTGATAGTTGGTTCGGGAAAGGCACAAAACCATGAGATTCCCTAAATCAAGTTGAATAGTATGCCACCAAAAAGTCAATTCTACTCAAGATGTAGATCTACCATAGACAAACAATTCTCCCAAGTAGATTCTATCCTTCTAGTCAAGTTATTGAAGACCACAAGTTTTTGCAACTTTGAATAGTTTCCCAATATGTAAGAATGTTGCATATCAATGCACTACCATACAAGAAAAGGTCTTCTAATTCACCCAAACAAACAATTCTCCCAACTTAGCTTGTATGTGCTATGCTAATTTGTTAGTGGAGAGGTAACGGGTTTGCAACTTTGCATAATTCTACAAGGATGAGGAATGTTGCTTACCAATGCATTCTCATATGTGGAAAGGTATGTGGGATACTAAAAATTTTGTGGAGAAGTTGAGGATTTGCAACTTTGAATAATTCCTCAAGGATGCATGAATGTTGCATGTCAATGCATTCCCACATAAAGCAAGGAATTCCAATAGCCCCAATTCTCCCAACTTAGCTAGTATGTGGTTGCCAATTTTTTTGTGGAGAGGTCAAGGATCATGATTTCCAAAAAATGCAAGAATGTTGCCTATCAATGATTGCCATACAAAGGAAGGTATTACAACTTGCCTAATTCTTCCAACTCAATTGGTATGTGCTTGTCAATTTGTCTATGGAGAGTTTGAGGCTTTGCAACTTTTAAAATTTCCCAAGGATTGTAATACTTCAACAACAAAAAGACCCCAAGAGAAACACAAGAGAGAATACACAAAGCTTCACACTCAATACTCCGATGCCTCAAAGGAGCATCTTGTCTTTGTTATAGCAAAGATGATCCCTTCAAAAGAAGCTTTATCCTTGGATTAGATACATGGATTGGTGACATGTAAACAAGCTCTACCCTTAGATTAGATGCATGGATGGGTGACATGTTGGTCCGTATCCTATCTGGTTGGTCAAATAGGTCTGATTGGAGGAAATCTTAAGGAAATTTTCCTATATGGAGCTTAAAATTGCTTGGGTGAGGTACCACTGGAAAGTTGACAATGAGACGAATAATGGGGGAAGAAGGTTGGCTTTTTTCCCCAATGGGAGAAGAATGTCTCCATTTCAAGGCCTAATTCATCCCTTTAGGCCTCCAAACTCAGCACTGAAGTTTTCAAGGTCTTTTCAACTCCTACCCTATTATTGGAAGTACTCTTTTGGTGACACTTCTATCTGATTTACTTAGTACGTCATATATGGTATTCTTCTAGATGTTACTAAGCACATTTCTTCCTCTAGATAACATCTTAGGTGCTACAAGGCAGATTTCTCATATAGATTCTATTGGGGTTTAGCCCCATTTTACCTTTTTTGTCTATCCCTTGTATGGCTAGATGGGGTCTTCCCATCCTTCATGTTTCTACATGATAATTCTTTCCTCTAGATAATGTCTTGCTATTTGTATTACAAGGATGGAGGAATATTAATTGTCAATGAATTCTCATTTATGTGAAAAGTTTGCAATTGCCTCAATTCTCCCAACTTAGTTGGTATGTGTCTTACCAATTAGTTCATGGAGACATCAAGGGTTTGAAAATTTGCACAATTTTCCAAGGATGTAGGAATGTTGGATGTTGCAAGTCAATGCACTATGATACATGGAAATGTATTCCAATTCCCTAATTGTTCCAACTTAGTTGGTACATGGCTTGCCAATTTGTTTGTGGAGAGGTCAAGGTTTTGCAACTTTGAATAGTTTCCCATGGATGCAAGAATGGTGCTTGTCAATGCATTCCTAAATAGGAAAAGAAATTCCAACTCCTCCACTTCTCCTAACTTAACTAGTATCTGGCTTGCCATGTTTTTAGTGGAGAGATCAAGGCTTTGCAACTTCGTGCAATTCCCAAGGATATAAGAATGTTGCTTGTCAATGCACTCCCAAACAAGAAAAGGTATTCCAACTCCTTCACTTCTCTCAACTCAATTGGTATGATGCTTGCCATTTTGTTTGTCCAAAGGTCAAGGCTTTACAATTTTGCACATTTTCCCAAGGATGCAAGAATTTTGCTTGTTAATGCATTGCCATATAGGGAAAGATATTCCAACTCCAATTCTCCCAAGTCAAATTATATGTTTTGTTTGTGGAGAATTCAAGGGTTTACAACTTTGCATAATCCCCAAAAGATACATAAATATTGCATGTCAATGCATTCCCATATAGGGAAAGGTATTCCAACTTGCACAATTCAACTCAACTCAACTCAACTCAATTGGTATGTAGTATGCTAACTTCTTCATGGATAGGTTGAGGCTTTGCAACTTTGCACATGTCCACAAAGATGGTAGAATGTTGTATATGAAAGGTATTCCAACTTGCACAATCTTTCAAACTTAATTGGTATGTGGTCTGCCAATCTTTTTGTGGTGAGGTTGAGGACTTGCAACTTGAACAATATCCCCAAGATGTAGGAATGTTGCATATCAAAGCATTCTCATTCAAGTAAAGAGTTTGCAACTACACAAATTCTCCCAACTTAGATGATATGCTTCCCATCAACTTGTTGTAGGAAAATTCTCTATCACATAAATTGGAGCAATACCACATTGAGATAAGAATAGTAAATGTAAAAAGAGAATGCCCAAATCAAGATAGATTATGTGTAATCTAGAACAATATGCTAAATCCAATATTTTTGTGTGTAAGTCTATTTTAGGACAAGACCAAATTTAGCAACTTACTAAATTCATATGACCTATTGGTATTTTTCTTGTCAAGAGTTTCACATTAAGATCAAGTTCCTCTATCATAGTTGAGTTTATTAAAGAATTGGGAATTTAACTTGAAGTTTAGTTGTTGAAGAGAGGTAATATTGCACAATAAAGAGTGATAAATTTCACAATGAGCTCCATGTTTAGTGAAAAGCCCTTCAAGATTAGATTAAGCAACAACTAAGCAACGATTCTATCAACTTTGCTTCAAATGCACCACAATAGTTATCTTGTAAGACAAAGATTACGAGCTTGGATATACCTCTAGAAACTACTCTTGTGTACTTTGTACCTTTAGTGTCAATTGCCACACTAGCCAATATGGATGCCACTCCTTCAAGGTACTGAGAACTCTTCCAACCATCCACCAATTGCAACAATCCTTCTAGTCCTCCATGCATTTCTAATCTGCCTTGATTACCTTTGACCACCATTAAATGTTGCAAGTGTCACACCATTTGTAGCGTTGCACCTAGATTGCTTGGACTCTGGAGTAGTAGTGTTGATAGTCAAGAGTATTTTGGTAGTTTCTCATAGACTTCTTGTTGATGGACAGATTTTGTGTTCGGGATACTGACTACATAGTGGAGCCCACCATCACTTGCACCGTTTGGACCGTCAAGTGTGCCGTCAACAGAACCATTAGGGTTTGAGACCTAGCTCGAGTCTAGGGAGTATAGTTTCAAAGTGTAGCTCCAAAGAACTCACTTCTCTAATGTTGAACCTCCAAGTTCTTGGCTATGGTGGATAGAGGCCTGCAAGCTTCCACCTGGATTCTCTTAGCTAGAGTGGATGTGACTTGATTGTAATTAATGCCCAATTGTTGCCATATTATT
Organism: Lunularia cruciata; assembly: GCA_948567375.1. Taxonomy (NCBI): domain Eukaryota; kingdom Viridiplantae; phylum Streptophyta; class Marchantiopsida; order Lunulariales; family Lunulariaceae; genus Lunularia; species Lunularia cruciata. The sequence continues at coordinate 63,877,370 of OX419758.1, forward strand.
GAGTGACATCAAGTATTAATATGATTGAGAGTGATCAAGTTGTGTAAATGAATTGATTACATCAGAGAAGTGAAGTTAGGGGGAAACTGGGTGTAGGAATTGAGAATGTTGGTGCTATCTCCAAGACTCGCTGATCGTTGGTAGCTTGATCGGAGTTCAAGTTTTACCCTATTGTGCAAAAGCTCATTTGATTGATGTAAATTTGGCAATGAGGCAAACAATGTATGGAAGTGCTGGCCAAATTTTGAGCAAAGAGAAGTAATTTTTGAACAATGGTTGTGATTTTGAGCTCAAGAGGTAAAAGCATGACCAATTCAGTGTGAGTTGGGCTTAGAAAATGAAATTGAAGGTGGAGTTGAGAACCCACCCGTGTGAATTTGTGATTTGGAGAAACCCATTTTTTCAATTTGGCTCAAGTGAAGAGTTAGCGGAGGATTTGACGGTCGGCCAACTTTAGGGATTTATGTCAAAGTTGATGTCAGATTTTTGTTGGAGTTTATGTCAGATTTTGGCCAAATTTGGAGGAGTTTCACTTGAGTTGGAGGAGTTTGCAAATTTGGAGAGGCTTCAAAGTGGCAAGAAGAAAAGCCTCATTTGGCCAGATTTGGAGGAGTTTCACTCAAGTTAGAGGAGTTTTGTAGATTTGGAGGAGTTCCGCCAGATTTGGAGAGGGTTCAAAGTGGCAGGAAGAAAGGCCTCATTTGGGCATTTAAAGGCTTCAAGGCATAAGGTTGTGGGCTACGAGAGGCTACAAAGGCCTAGAAGGGCTAGAACAGCCAACAAGCCAGTTTGCTAGCATGAGGCTAGCTAGTTTAGAGTAGATGTTGGTCATTGTTTGGCAAAAATCTGCCCATCTTGCTAGATTGTGTGCAATAGGGTTTGATCTTTAGATCTCTAGTTCCTAGATTGTTGCCGTAGCCAATGGGTCCACACTCACTTGTTATTGTTGTCGTAATGACTACTCCACTGTTAGCTACACACTTGTAGCTTTGGCTAAGAGAGACAATTTGATCCTGTTCTTGGTGATCATGGTAGCTTAGGAAGTAGAGAACTCATATTATGTCAAATGCCAAATAATGACATAGTCAATCTAGTGTTGACTTATGAGATGGAAGGTTTTTTGTTTAGATTTCTTTTGATTGGATCCCCTCCATTCTCTACTTCATGTTTGTGCACCTTGTTTATGTGAGGTGCCCTAACTTTAGAGCGTTGGTGCTCTAGTGTGCTCTTGGTAGTGAGGCTGGAGTGATGACCAGCTAGACTACTTATGTTTCTCTTCGATGAGGTAGGAAGTGATACCATGTAGACAATAAGATTGCGTGTTGTGATGGCAAGTTATAGATTGCCCTTTCCCTTAGTATAGTTGTCATATAACTACATTAGTTGGTGACGTTTAGTTGGTGACGTTTAGTTGGTGACGTTTAGTTGGTGACGTTTAGTTGGTGACGTTTAGTTGGTGGTGTTGGCACTTGGTGGAGTACTTGCAGAGGTTACAATTACAAGTTGTTTCTAGTTACTTTATCACGATGGAGTTCTTTGGGGATTCCAAAGGAGATAGCATTGCAATACGCAATGGGTTTACTCAGAGTGGCATTGGATATCAACTTGTATCTCAAGTCCCAATGAGGGAGGAGAGTGACTCTAAGTTGGAGTTTGACACAAGAGCTGACCCAATTGAGAGTGCTTGGTGTGTCCACATTGTTGTTGTTGGACATGGATGAGATTTATGGGGCCTCCAATGGTCCTAGGCAGGTCTCTAGTATAGTGGATACCATTGACTTGAATGACTTCATCCAAGAGTTTGATAGCTAGTGTGATCTACAACAAATGCGGAACCCAACTTTGTTCACATCCTTCATGGCATGGAAGAGATTGTTTTAGTATTTGGAGAGTCCATCAATGGATTAATACAATGATTTCAAGAGAGCTCACTTGGAGGAGATTGAGCTATGGAGACAATATTGGTCTCCAAAATATATCTCATTTGCTTCAGGCTCAATTTCTAGGGGTAGATCAGCTATACGCACGAGTTCTAGCTCTAGTAGCATTGGTGGATCTCTTGGAGATAGTGCTACTACAAGTGGAGGTACTACTGTAGGAGATGGTGTAGTATTGGGATTTAACACCATGTGGAGTTCTTCTAGTGTTTGAGGTAAATCTGCTAGGGAGTGCGGATTGACAAGCTGAGGAGCTTGCAAGAATTCCAATGGAAGGTTGGAGAGAGCCTACGTGTGGCATACACTCGCATGAGATGGCTGATCAATTTTACTTAGGGAATTATTGAGTGTAATCTTCCAAGGATAGAGAAACACAATAGAGAAAACATGAATTCCACACTCAAACTCCAATGCCCCAAAGGAGTACCTTCTCTTTATTATATAGCCAAAGAGGATCTCCTCCAAGGAAGCTCCGCCATAGGCTTAGGTACATGGATAGGTGACTTGTCAATGAACTCCACTGACTTTATTACTTGCTTGGATGGGTGACATGTTGGTCCTAGTTCCACCTAGTTGGTCAAATAGGCTTTGACTAGAAAGAATCTTTTAGGGAATCTTCCTAGAGGAATCTCAAAATCATGTGGATGAGGTACCATTGGTAAGCTCTTGATGAGGAAAACCTCAATAAAGGAAAGGCCAACCTATCTTTGATTGTGGGGAAACTTGCACATTTTTTAGGCCTCCAAAATTACCTCTTAAGTTTAGGCCTATTTTGGCTTCTGCCCTATTAGTAGAAGTGCTCTTTTGGTGATACCTCTATCTGATCTACTTTCTCCATCATGTGTAAAATCTCTCTAGATGTCACCACCCCAAGTTTCACCTCTAGATCATATGCCTAGCTATTGATTCTAAAGTTTCCAAGCATGTTTTGGTTTTTGGCCTATTAGTAGAAGTACTCTTTTGGTGATACCTCTATCTAATCTACATAATCCATCATGTACAACATCCTTCAAAGTGTTACCAAATTAAATTTCATCTCTAGATCATATGTCTAGCTATTGGTATTACATTGAGGCCCAAGTACTCCGATTTTGGTATGGGATACTAGATAAGGAGTTGCAATGTAGAGTACGTGATGCTACATTGTTACAAGCTACTTCACCTACTTTGGCAGTGGTCTTTGGTTTGGCAGTGTTTGAGCTCAACATGATGGAGGAGAGAGTGGTGATATCTGGATTTGGTAGGGAGATCTCATCCATAGTTGTTACTTCTTCTAAAGGCAGCAAAGTGCACCACTCCATGTTGGTTTCCAAGGATAGGGTGGATAGCCTAGATCCGATGGAGCGAGTGGAGAGCCTAGTGTTGCTAGACCCTTACGTTCATTTTTGGGTTAGTAGCAGCTAGTGAGTGGTGGGATTGCTTGTTGGACTTGTGGTGAACCTCACCATAGGAGAGAGTGCACTCAGGGCAATGGTCATGATACCTCTAGGACATCACAACTAGCACAAAGACAATGTGAGCATTGCCACAAATTTGGTCACACTAGTGATTGGTGCTTTGACCTACACTAGAGTTACGGAATGGTAGGGCTGCTATGGCAAGTGGTAGAGGAGCTCTAGGTCATGGAGGACAAGGTGGTAGAGGTGGTGGTAGAGGATCCACACCTAGTAGGAGTGCACCTACCCTTACTTTTGATATAGCCATGGCTATTTGGATTGAGCAGTTGGAGCAAAGATTAGCTAGCATGGCCATAGCTCAGAGGAGATCAAATTTAGGCATTAAGGCTTCCACCTCATATACTGGTTGGTGATAGAGACGTCTTGGACTTCATGTGCGGAGTAGCACAAGTGGATGCATGGTGACTAGGAGTATAGTACGTGCTCCAGAGCCTAGAGGAGCATCAGTGGAGTTGGACACACAAAGAGGAGAGGTTGGGCTATTATGACTTGCACTCGGAGTTATGAAGTGGTAGGGCTGCTACGGTAGATGGTTGTAATACCAATAGCTAGACATATAATCTAGATGTGAAATTTGGTTTGGTAACATATATAATGATGTTACACATGATGGACAAAATAGAGCAGATGGAAGTATCACCAAAAGAGTACTTCTACTAATAGGGCAAAAACCAAAATAGATTTGAAAACCGTAAGATCCATAGCTAGACACATGATCTAGAGGTGCGAAGGATTTTGGTAATAATAGGAAGGATGTTATACATGATGGACTAAAGAGATTAAAAAGAGGTATCACCAAAAGGTTACTTCTACTAATAGGGTAGGAATCGAAATATGCTAGAAATCTTTGAAGGCAATTTTGGAGGCCTAAATGGATGAATTAGGCCTTGAAAATGTGTAGATCTCCTCCCCAATAAAAAAATGTTGGCCTTCCTTCCCCCCACTTTGTCTCTTCAAGAGCTCCAACGGTACCTCACTCATGTGATTTTGAGATTCCTACAAGAAGATTCCCTAAAAGATTCCCTCTATCAAAGCCTATTTGACCAACTAGATAGGACAAGGACCGACATATCACCCATCCAAGGAGGGAATCTAAGGGTGGAGCTTGCTGACAGGTCATCTATCTATGTACCTAATCCTATGGTGGAGTTTCCTTGGAGGAGATCCTCTTGGGTTATATAATAAAGAGAAGGTGCTCCTTTGGGGCATCGGAGTTTGAGTGTGAAACTTGGGTTTGTGCGTCTATTTTTTTTGTGATCCTCACAATATTACAATGGTAAAGGAGCTCTGGAGGATGAGGTAGTAGAGGTAGTGGTAGAGGATCCATACCTAGTAGGAGAGCAGTACTTATCTAGAGGAGCATTAGTGGAGTTGGACCCACAAAGAGGAGAAGTTGGGCTGCTTTGACCTACACCCGGAGTTACGGAGTGGTAAGGCTGCTATGGTAGGTGGTAGAGGAGCTCTAGGTCATGGAGGACAAGGTGGTAGAGGTGGTGGTAGAGGATCTACACCTAGTAGGAGTGCAATACCTACCCTTATTTCTAATACAACCATGGCTACTCAAATTGAGCAATTGGAGCAGAGATTGGCTAGCATGGCCATAACTTAGAGGAGATCAAATTTAGGTGTTGAGGCTTACACCTCATATATTGGTGATAGAGACATCTTGGATTTCATGTGCGGAGTAGCACAAGTAGATGCATTTGTCATGGTGACTAGGAGTGCAATACATGCTCTAGAGCCTAGAGGAGTATTAGTGGAGTTGGGCCACAAAGAGGAGAGGTTGGAAGACAGGTCAGAATTTCACAATCTTTCATGCTCTTTGAGGCCCTACAAACATCATCCATGGCTCCTAAACGTCCTAGTGCAAGTGTGGTAGGTGGTGATGGGGTGCATGATGGACTACCTACTAGTCACCCACCTACTACTACACAAATTGAGTCTAGCACAATGTTAGGGGCGGCTCAATTGATTATGCACTATTCTTTATTTGTAGCCAATGATATGTGTACATTGGGAGTTGACCCAACCCTAGTGTTTTGATTGGGTGCCACACTTTATGAGAGTAAAGATGATATGGTTCCCACCACTAGAGTAGAGGTGGTTGATAGTGGAGTTGACTTGGTTGAGGAGCATGGGATCCGCTCGGCTACTAGTGGTTTATGGTAGGCAATTGCGGTTAGATTGGAGGAGTTACCAACTAGACCGGCCTTTGAGCAAGCACAATTTACACCTAGGGTTGTCCTATTGGATAACCAGAGGAGGATATTTTTTTGGTGGGACCTTCAAGGAAGGTCTATACATCACAGAGGTCTTACTTGACTCTAGTGTGTAGCCCCTTATGTTGGGGAGGGCTATAGTTGTCGGTTTGGAGTTATGGAAGACCAATGTGGAGAGGTGTCCATTTCAGATCTAGACATCTCTAGGTGGTAGTTCTACTCACATGTGGAGAGCTTGTTGTTTAGATTCAGCTTGGTCATCAGATTGATAGCTTTGTGGTGAGAGCTCAAGCCATTGCGACAATGGTTGAGTCATATGATGTGTTAGTTGGGGGACCAGTGTTGTACCCCATGGGTTTCAATATTGACTATTGGGAGGAGATAGCCTCCTGTAGACCAGGTTGGCAGTTTGGTGAAGGACAAGTATGTTGTCTACCAATATGCTTCACTAGTGGCAGTCTTGGCTCACTATAGTCTAGGAGCATGGCAACATCAATTTCAACTTTCAATGGTGCTATTACTTGGCCTGGTGACTTATTGGAGGGGAATTCCCATGTAGAAGATACTCCAATACCAAAGAAGATCAGTCGGATTTGGAGTACAAGTGGGATTGTTCCATCCACCTTGGATGTTCCATTGTGTAGTTCAGAGGAAGCATTGGAACAACATGCAGATCAGTTGGTGCAACATGCTTGGAGTGGAGCTTTTGTACCACCAAAAGACCAATGTGAGGATGAGCCTCCAAAGTTGATTACCTTGACACCTCTGGATACCACACTCATTGCTTGGATGTATCCAAAAGAGGGAGTATGTCTATTGGAGTTGTTCAATGGGATCAACATTGGACTAGTTGGAGTTGTTCAATGGGATCAACATTGGTGAGTATACAAGTACAGAGGTACTTGTATGTAGAGAGAGATGAGATTGCTAGGTGAGTCTCTCTCCATCATATGGCACACTTGGCCTATTGGTATCTTGAGTTATTATTGATATCAATAGTCAAAGGGGTTTAAAAGGCCCTACCAGTAGATATTTGTTTGCTGGGGATGCATAATCTAGAGAGACATGGGTCTATTCATTTGGTGATTTTTGGATGGCCATGTAAGGGATATACACATGCTAACCAAGGTTTGGGTTTTTAGGATCCTTGTTTTGGTGTGTTTTGGGAGATGTTAAGGATACTACAACATCTCTAGGTTCATTAGTTTGTTTCTCCAGCTTACCTTTTGGAGAACGTCCCTTTGATGGGTGATTCTTGCACCCAAGTGGTGGCTAGTACACATAAGGTCTATTCTTGGATGAGACCTGCAATGTTGTTAGATGCAACCACAGTGGGATCATGGGCTCATCATCTTTGTCTTTGGTGGATGAACCTCTTACCCAAAGAGGTTCTATAGTGCATTTATGATGGGATTCAACAACTAGACCATATCATTGTTGATGAAATCTTGGATGTTGGGCATCAATCTCAAATGAGGTAGTGGTTGATAGGTCATTTATGGCAATGGTGAACCTAGTCAGATAGCCCAGAGCTACTTTCCCTACACTTATGAGTTTCCTAGGCTCCCATGCTCTTTGAGAAGGAGGTCTTGGACTTGTTTGGGACTCTCAATTACAATAGTTGATGGAGCCCAATACCAATGAGAGAGAGTGGGCAATGGGTTTTTTCATTGGTAGTACCACTATTTTAATAGTGCTAGAGGCATCCAAGCATCAGGTGTTAGGTCAAGCTATGGACCTAAACTATTTGACTTGACTTGTGGGCCTTGGCTTGGTAGAGGAACATAGGATGCGCTTGATAGGCATCACCACTCAGACACTTGTGAGCCCTATGCCTATCGAGATAATTCAAGCACATGTTGGGAGCAATGGACCAAGTAGACATGGTATTCTTGGGACACATAAAATGGTTACTAGAAAGAGTGGTCTACTTGGAGTCCATCTAGGTGAGCGTGGTCTACTTGGATTACACCCTTGGTCTACTTGGGATACAACTAGAGGATGTATGGAGTTTACAGCCAAATCAAAAGGAATTTTTCACATTGAGGTTGTGTAATACTCCAAGGACAAGAGAAGAGAGAAAACATAGATCTCACACTCAAACATTCGATGCCCCAAAGGAGCACCTTCTCTTTATTATATAGACAAAGAGGATCTTCTCCAAGGAAGCTCCACCATAGGATTAGGCATACAGATAGGTGACATGTCAGAAAGCTCCACCCTTGGATTACCTACTTGGATGGGTGACATGTTGGTTTAGGTCCTATCTGGTTGGTCAAACAAGCTTTGACCGGAGGGAATCTTTTAGGGAATCTTTGTGTAGGAATCTCAAAATCACGTGGGTAAGGTACCGTTGGAAAGCTCTTGATGAGACAAACCAAGGAGGAGGGAAGGCTAGCCTTTCCTCCATTGGGGGGGGGGGGGTCTAAACATTTTTGAGGCCTAATTCATCAGTTTAGGCCTTCAAAATTGCCTTTAAAGATTTCAAGCATATTTTGGTTCCTACTCTACTAGTAGAAGTCCCCTTTTGGTGATATCTCCTTTTGATCTGTTTAGTCCATCATGTGTAATATCCTTCCAGATGTTACCAAACCAATTCTCACCTTTAAATCATATGTTTAGCTATTGGTTCTAAGGTTTTCAAGTCTATTTTGGTTTTTGCCCTATTAGTAGAAGTACTCTTTTGGTGATACTTCTATTTGATCTATTTTTACCATCATATATAACATCATTCTAGATATTAACAAACCAAATTTCACATCTAGATCATATGGCTAGCTCTTGGTATTATAGGTTGGGACCTCTAGTGGTTAGGAGTATGACACTATTGCTCCCAAGGGTCCGTGTAGCAGCTAGTCAGTACGTCTTCCACTCCTACGATAGTTACAAAGGATATTTGGGAGCCAGACCTTGAACCCAAGCTTACAAGAGAGGAAAGATGGAGAATTTGGAGGTTCTTGAGGAGCTACACTAGTTGCTTTACCTTTAGTATGAAGGATTTGGGTGCTTTGAAAGGACTTGGTATTTAGATTGAGCTGACTAGCAATACACCAATTTTCTAATGAAGATTGTCATCTTATCAACCAATAGACTAGGGTTGATAGCCATGCCTACACTAGAGGAGATCTTTAATGCAAATAGGCATGCAAAGGTTGTTTGTACTTTAGATCTTTGAGCAAAATATCATCAGTTGCCGATCAAGAAGGAAGATAAATCCAAGACAACATTTTAGGCTATTGATTCTCACAACAAGGATGTGTTATATCAGTAGAGGTTCTTTCCATTTGGATTAAAGAATGCTCTTGTTGAGTTCTAGAGGATCATAGATAGGATCCTAATTGGATTGGATTTTGGTTTGTGCTATATTGATGATATTTTGATCTATAGCACTATGATGGAAGAGCATGAGAGATATTTGTTGGAGGTGTTTGAGAGGTTGAGATCTCATGGACTCAAATTACATCCTAGGAATTGTAGGTTCTTCCACAAGCAGGTTGAGTATTTGGGTCACACTATGTTCCCTAAAGGACGTGGTGTTTAGCAAACCAAGGTGGAAGCTATTGTGCATATTCCTTGGCCAACGGTTTTGAGCAAAGTGCAAGCATTCCTTGGGTTGGTGAACTTCTATTGCTGCTATGTTTGAGGATTTAGTGCCATTACAAAGGCCTTGATGAAGCTGACCAAGCTTACACAAGAGTGGTGTTGGAGAGATGAGCAAGAGAGAGCTTTTGTAGAGCTCAAGGAGAGGTTGACATTTGCTCCTATTTTGAGGAGATTGATCAGAGGATGACCATTTCAGGTTCAAACTGATTGGAGTATGTTGGGGTTGGAGTAGTGCTTACCTAGCATGATGATGAGGGGAAGGAGTTTGTGGCGGCCTATGCTAGTCGCTCCAACAATTATGCAGAGGTAAAGTATAGTTCATATGAGAAGGAGTGCTTGGTAGCAGTTTGGGCAGTAGTACATTTCTGATATTACCTATTTGGTAACCCCTTTACTCTCATCACTGATCATCAGCCATTGAAGTGGTTGATAGAGTCCAACAACCTTTCAAGGAAGCTTGCACAATGGGCTCTAATTTTACAAGAGTATGATTTCATGATTATTCACAAACTTAGAGTGGTGAACCGTGGTGAAGATGGGCTGAGTAGAAACCCATGTCCGAGCCAGCAAGATCAGACCGGAGCATGTTGGCATGGTGAGATAGATGAGGAAATAGTGCCAGGTTGGCATGCATCTACGTTTCTCTATATTTTTTTGAGGCATTGGTGGTATCTCTCTCAGTGCATATAGGAGTGACTAAGATCATAGATCTAGAGAGTGGAGATAGTGGTATAGTTCAGCAAGACATTCATGATGATGTCTTAATGATGGGCTATCTTTGCACTAGTGTTGTGGATGGCACGATTGGGGCCAAGGAGAGAAACCATGTTCTTCAACAAGTCAAGTGGTTCAAATTGGAGGGTAGACATCTTCTTTGTGTATGGGAGGATGGTAGAGTGCAAATAGTACCACTTCTATCTCAAAGACCACAAATGGTCCGTCATGCTCATGAGGAGCTAGGACATTTTGGAGTAAAGCATACATATAGCTTACTCCAAATTCATTATTGGTGGTGTGGTATGCAAACCAATGTATAAGAGTTTGTTTCAAGATGTGTGGTTTATGATCAAGTTAGAGCATCATTTAATGCTTCTATGCTACAATTACACCCATTACCTATCATGGGATTGGGTTACCATTGGAGTTTGGACTTTGCTGGACCTTTATCATTGACTATAAAACATCATTGGTATGTTTTGGTGATGGTGAAGTACTTCTCCAAGTGGATTGAGTTGGTGGTACTTCTTGACAAGTCTAGTGAAGGGACAACTTACTCGTTCCTAGATCAAGTTCTCAATCATCTTGATGCACCAATTGAGGTTTGAACTAATCAAGGTAAAAAGTTCTTGGAGAAGTTTCAAGTCTTGTGTGACAAGGCTTTGATTGATCATTGTACTACCTCTCGAGATCACCCTAAGGCAGATGGTTTAGTAGAGAGGCCACTTGGGAGATTGGGATATCCAATTACCTTGGTTGGCCATGGGGTATCTGTTCAGCCAGCAAGCCTCCTTAGCATCCTTCTCTCCTTGCTTTCTATTCTATGACAAGATCCAAATTTACCTACAACCATTTTTCAAGATGCTACTATAGTTTTGGACTTGAATGATCTAGATGTATGGATGAGCGCATGTTTTCAAAGGGCAGAGATCTTTTGGAGAGTGATGCCAATGGCCTTTGAGAACTTGGCAATTGCTCAACATAGGGATACCATAAGCTATGCTACCATTGGAGGAGGAGGTTATAGACCCTTGATCTATCAATTTCATCTAGACAACACTTGATGTTTCTACAAGCCACACTATCTTGAGAATGCGTGAGGTTTTGCCATTTGGAGTCCTTGTGTTGGAAAGGCATGATGGTGTTGTCTGGAAGGATCATGTGCATAATTGTGCACCATGCCACCTCCCCAACATTGATGGTACTATGGACCCAAGCTTGGTACTTCTAAGAGTAAGCTTGAGATGTATGTTATTCGGCTCTTCTGGTGGAGTTGGTACTATGTTAGTGTATGATAACTATTCAAGAGGATAGCATATGGAATGTATGTCTCCTCCCCTCATGATGGTTCCTCAAGGACAATGGTTATGTCCTAGATGTACTTGACCTATAGCTAATTCATCCTTTATATGGTTTAGATTGCATACATGCGACTAATGATGAGGCTTGATAGCACCCAACCTCCTGATCTTTTACCCACCATAGGGTATACCATATACTTGGAGTAGAAAGCTATCTGGAGTTAGAGGGACCTAACCACCAACTAGGAGGGCAATTGTGGCACTTTAAAGTCCATGTATGACTTATGTGTGAGTTGTGCTTTTACAACATGTGATGTTGACAGTGATGTATGTTGTGTAGCAATGTATATACAAATGACAACTATCATGTCATTTGTAGTGTTGCACCTAGATTGCTTGGACTTTGGAGTAGTAGTGTTGGTAGTCAAGAGTATTTTGGTAGTTACTCATTGACTACTTGTGGAGGGACAGATTTTGTGTTTAGTGTATTGACTACATGGTGGGGCCCATTGTCACTTGCACTATTTGGACCATCAAGCTTGCCATCAGTAGGACTGTTAGGGTTTGAGACCTAGCTCAAGTCTAGGGGGTATAGTTTCAAAGTGCAGCTCTAGAGAGCTCACTTCTTTGATGTTGAGCCTTCAAGTTCTTGGCTATGGTAGACAAAGGCTGGCAAGTGTCACCTGGATTCTCATAGCTAGAGTGGGTGTGGCTTGACTGTAATTAGTGCTCAATTGTTGGCATACTATTGAGTGACAAATCAAGTACTGATCTGATTGAGAGTGAATTGAGTTATGTAAACGAACTGATTATTGTGGCACTTTAGAGTCCATGTATAACTTATGTGTGAGTTGTGTTTCTATAGTGTGTGATGTTGACAACAAATTATGTTGTGTAATGATGTATATACAAATGACACAATACTAACATAATCTCTCTTGAATGCCATATGGGATACTCCTATCATCTTGCAAAATGAAATTCAAACATTCTAGAAATTCAAACCAGGTGATTCTACCAACAATTGATCTAGATAGCAAACTAAGACAATATGGCACAACTTTCAAAATCTCATGTATCTTCTATTTCACAATTTTGCTTTGTTAGATCTAGCATAACCTGCTCATTTACATAATAGTATCTCCTTACCTACTTTGATTCTTTTGATGACTCTCGGTTCATTAGTTCTCACTAGGAGCTGTAAAAAAATTCATGATGTTAGGAATTGACTATTTTGCATATGTCTAACAACATGATTGGTGCCAAAAGTAATAAACTTTTTTAGAGCTCCAATGATAGAGAAGCCATAAACCAAATTGACGCTCTAGGGTATAACTAAAGCACTTCCATCTTCAAATAAAGAATAAAGAAGGCAACGACGTAGAAAAATGAAGGATGGGAAGATCCCATCAAGCCATACAAGGAAGAGACAAAAAAGGTAAAATGGGGCTAAGCCCCAATAGAGTCTATATGAGAAATTTTTCCTACCGCACTTAAGATATCCGACCTATGCAAGTCGTATGTTCTACACACAACTGGAGCATCCAAAGAAACATCACCTAATGTGATTGATCTCCTATGGATTGCACCTGCCACTACCCTCTATAGAGCAATGGACACACATTGTCTAAAATATGCTACAAAGTATGTGAGTGAGAGTGGTACTCCCTGGCGCCTAACATGATAAGCTCTTGCACACTCCTTGACAAATGTGTCAAATGCCATGTCCATCACTCCATATAACTCCAAGGCTAGAGGAACAAGAGCTGACTTTGCTGCATGCCCCTATACTTAAAAGACCTTGCAACCTGCTGTTGTACTCACTGCCCATCTAGGGGGATGAGTAATCACTCCCTCCAAAACTATATCCCGTGTAGGGTCCATAACCACAATATCCGCTATTGTCACCTGATCATCTCGGACCAAGTATAAGTTTGCCTTGACACATATTGTCTGTAAAGCATACAAACGCTCTCTCCAAGCCAAGTATCCATTCTCTTGTACCATAATAAACAAAGTGTGCCTAATAGCATCATGGGTAGCTATCCCCTATCCTCCAAGAGAACATTGTATTTTATGGACTGCTACTGCATCTAGTGTAGAACCACACTCACAAGTGAGTATTGAAGATGAAGATAGGTGGACCAAACCTAGGAAAAACCTCATTGTTATAGAGAAAGTAGCTGGTGTGAGTTGGAATGCCTTAATGTACAATTGAGCTAGGATCCAAGAGCTTGCACCCTTGTTGGAGCAAGAGCATAGACATGCTCTAGTAGCTTGAGGAATGGACAAATCAACTAAGAGAGAATGTAGCGTATGCTCACACTATTGCTCCATCAAAGAAGATTGCAAACCTCTAGTCCAATTTGATGATAGTGAAGCAAAAGGTGGAAAATCCTCTTGTGCTAGTGGGGATAAACTATCTTTTATCTGTTGCAATAACATTTGGAGAGAAAAAGATTCTCCCTCCACCTTTGCCACATAAGTCTCCAAAAGCGGCCTATCAACAAGTACAAAACAAGAGGACAGTAGTGGTGATGAGAGAGCCCAACTACCCTAAAATGCTATAAGTGTCATCTCTTCCATAAATAGCAAGCCAACCCCTCCACATGAGATTGGCAGAGCCATCTATCTACCTGCCAAATCCCTTGCCACACACTCAAATGTCCTTGATCCAATAATATCACTAAAGACTCCCATAATCCTCCTATCAAATGCTCCCATGTGTAATAAGAAGGATGATGAGAGGAGAACTATACGGATGAGTTAGGATGGTCAACAAGCAATACTAGAAGAGAGTATACCAAATGCCACCTATAGATCTCCTAGTAATGGAAGGTCATCCATATGGAGAACATCCCCTACAAGTGTAGTGTCTAAGAAGCATGTGACAAAATCCCTAGATCCTATTGGCACTCCAAGAACACGTAGTCCATCTATGGATGTGATACAACCCTCTAGAAGCTCAAGGTGGGGAGAGATACCTAAAGGGGACCATGCCCTGCACTTTGACACCTTGACTCTCAAGCCTACTAGATGTAGCTTGGTAGTCAAGTGGTCAAAGGCCTACCTAATCTGATCTATAGGGCCCACGATTTGTGTATCATCTGCCAAAGGAGGGAAATACACAACCTAGCATGGCCAAATTAGTAGATAAGAGAGCTCTAAAATTAGCCATGGCAAATAAGGATCCTCCCAAAGGATCTCCTTGACGTGTACCAACAATTGACTCCAAGATGGTGACTCCCTCCTATGAACAACCATGTTGGTAGTAAAGAGAAGAAAGAGAGCCATAAAAAGACCGCACAAAAGGAATGAGACTTGCCAAGGATCCACCAACCTCCCTAAGCTCTCTCAAGATTGATGCACATGAGATACTATTAAAATCATTCTCAACATCCACCTATAGGACGACCCACTTTGGATGGATATCTAGGAGTGCCCTAATGCCTATGAATATAGCCTCACATTCTCCAACTATAGCTATTCCAAATTGATGTGGATTGAGGTGCCATCAAAAGTGAAAATGATGTTGAAGGACAATGGTATGACTTAACAAACACAAAACATATCTCTCTCTTAGCAATTGGTCTAATGCTCCCGATGTTCTTCTCCATCATGAGAAGTCAACTAGCACCAGACATGAGAATGTCTCCTCTTGCTATTGCTATAGCCACCTGAAACAACTCAGTAAAACCACTAGAAAGATCATCTGCTTGAAAGTAATCTCTAAGGTGCTCATAAACCATCCCTACAAGCCTCTTGAGGAAAAGCGAGGGGCAATGAAAAATGCTTGTGCAAATAGCAACCTATCAAGACATAAAGGCTGCTCAAGCTTATAATCTAAGACCTCTAGTGGCAGTCTCTTTATTGCTATAAGATGTAGTGAGCATAGGGAAGAGATAGTCTCATCAATAGGATTTGCCATAGATAAAGGGTGCTACTCTACTAAATTCTCCCGCCTGATCCAATGTACTACATTGTTGTAATCAAGTGGACTCTATGGTATCATGTGGCAACACCTATCTCTTAAACCGTGTAGCCCTAATAGACTCCTCCTAAAGGGCCACCCAATTCCCCGCTCAGAATTGACAAAATCTAACATCCACCTCTCTATGGCCCGCACATCCCTCTCTAGCATAACAAAGACACCATTGAGGGAGTAAGAGGAATAAGAACCATGATAACTCGTCCAAGGGATTACATGCCAAACAATCAAGTGATAGAAAAAAATCTTGTCTAGCCTGATCATGGAGTGTGTAGGGTAGCCTATGGAATAGACGTGGACATGGAAAACTAGTCTCAAATAACACCAAAATACAACCCGCATGAGAAGCTAAACACTCACACGAGTCAATCGGTTTTCCTAGAATGATCAATGAAGGGATAGAAGAAGCATGCATAATCCCAAGTGTCACTATTGTCAATGTGGTTGCTTGTCTCACATGGGCGTCTTGAGTGGTCCAATCATAGTCCTTGTGCATCTTTTCTACATGGGTCTTTACCCTTTGTGAGGTAAAGCGTTGATGACACACCGGCCATGGTGTATCTTAAGCCGCTCTAGGCAACCCTACATGGGAAGGTGTAGCCATGGCTAACACAAGAATAATGATAATAACACATGATTCTTCTTTCCATATCTACAAAACCACAACCCCTCACATCCCAACTCACATAAAAAACTACAATCTCTCCAAACCCTAAAAACTATAAACTCTCATAAGTTTCAATTTCCATCTCCAAAATTTTCAAACTAAATTCCTATGGAACTTAATCATGAAAACCAAAAGATTGGAAATGAAGATTCCTTACCCATCACTCTTAGCGTGTGATGATCATTCTAAACCCTAAAAAAGCTAAAAATCCTCATAACTTTCTACTCAATTCTCCATAGTCTTCAATCTAGGTACCAATGGAACCGAAATTGAAAAGTGAAGAGAATAGACTATTTGCTCAAGTGATATATGCTAGAGACCCCTCAAAAATTATAGATATGTCTTCTCACATCTCTCCCTCTCCTCTCTCATCTCCACCTTCTCTCGCATGCAAATCTGCCAAACTGAGTTGGGGCAGAACTTCAAAGTCAAATTGGTTTTACTGATACGTGAGGGATGTTGAAAAGAGGTATAGAGACCTGATCAGCTCAACAATTTCAATTGGAACAAAGAATTCAAATTATGAGTCCGATGCATTTTCTCATCATCACTTTACTCTGACAATGAGTGGTGGCTATAACTATTTCCGTAGCTCGAACAGGTTCTATTGATCTCACAAGGGATGTTAAAAAGAGGTATGCACATGCATGCATATATTAGATGGTCACCTAAATTAATTTGATTTAGGTTCATCAAGAATGTTTAGTTTAGGTGGGGCCAAATGAAGGCTATATTAAATAGAAAATGATTGGTTAGCATTTATCAATGCTGGAACTGCTCTATGAACAAGAACTATTTTTCATGCATGACTCCTTCTAATCCGAAGTCAGATAAATGCTTTCAAAACAAATCCTTCTCCCTATGCAAGATTGAAAAGTCAAACTCTACAGTATTGGTTCCAGGGAAGAGCGTTATAACAACACCACAATACTCCATCAGATTCCAGAATCAAGCACCAAGTAAAGACCAGCCATCCTTGAAACTTGAATTGTTGGAAAGAGAATTGATGCCATCCTTCAACATTGGTTCACATCTATAAGCCTAGATCAAAGCTTTGTGCTTGTAGGCTGAGATCGATCTGAGCTGATGAGTACCAATGCCCCAATCGGAAAACATGTTGCCAAATCTTTTGGATGAAGTCGGCTGCGGATAGCTTGACAAGCTCTTGCGGTAGCACTAGGGGAATAAAACCGGGATCAGCCATCACATTGTTGTTACAATCCCAATAGGTAGAGATTTCATGAATCTGATCACAAGCAGTGATGTAAATAAGTGCAATGTCATGCTGAAGGTCATTTTGGTTGCTTTCATTGGCTTCATTAAGTAAGGTGTCAACCCAGGAAGCCAGACCAATGAGAAAATTTTGACCCATGGACAAAGCAACTGCATAATGACCACTGATGACATGAGTAGATGGGTCAATATTTGCAATTGATTCTGTAGTGAGTGGCCCAGTCAGTCCAACATCGTCAGTGAAGGATGCGATGAGGTTAACCAGTGCATTTTGCTATTGAAGCACAAGTGTAGTTAATCCCTAGATAGAATTGAAAGTGACAGTTGCTTGAGTGGCGAAATGATGCATAGAAAGAAGAGCAACCCACCAAAGGCAAGGTGGAGCGGAAGCTGGTTGCTTTGACTTGATATGAGCAAGCAATTATGGCTGATGGATTTTAAACCAACTTATGATCTTCTCCATCAAAAGCCAAAGATTGGCAACACAAGGGTAGTTAGTTTGCATGTACGTGATCAGATTCTGTTGCTATGTTAAACGAGTTATAAATCTTGTCGTGATTGAGAAGAATTGCTCTTTGATGACATTGTTCATTATGTCTTCCATAACAAGATCTAGTTGATGTGCCCCACACCAAATCCAAATCAAAGAACAATTGCTATGCATCGTGGTGTTGAGGTGAGTGACAACACCAACAACTCGCCCAATCATATTGCGGGCCCCATCAACAGTCAAGCCAAGAAGATGAATTTTCCAATCAGGACATAGCACTATCAAGAAATTTGCTCACCATCATGCACATGACATCCCTTGTATGGCAATCAAACATTGGAAGCATGCATCCGTGCAAGTTGACAATGGAAGAATAAATGGAAATGAAAACCCGAAAGCGTAAATCAAAGGAATGAGATGCTCTGATGGCTCGTAGGGTCAAGTGCTAATGAAAAGCCCAAGAATGGCATAAAAGGTCAGCAATTTGCTGCAGATTGACAACACAAACAACCCAAATGAAGTTGTTGATTTTGTCACAAGAAAACGCACATAAACCAGGGTTGCCTAGAATATCATATGTGCAGCCAATGAGTTCAAAAGCCATATGAAATGATGTTTTGCAAGACATGTATTGCACAACCAAGCAAAACATAGTGGTTTTTTTTTGGGAATCAGCACTGAATAAGAATAAATTGTAGCATCATCCTCGCTTAAACAGAAATAGTGCTTGCTCTTTTGCCTTTGTTGTTGCTTGATGATGTCAAAGAAGTAGTAGAGCATTAAGCTCAGCCGCACTGCCAAATGCAAGCTCCTCATTTGCGTCATTGTCTACATTAGTGTCATCTAGGTCTTTGAGATTGAACATCATGTCACCCACAATACTATCCACAATGTCCTTCTTGATATCATAGACAACTTGTTGCTTAGTGCCCATAAACAAAGATGGGAAATGCGCTTTGATGGAGTTCTTGAACACAACCTGAATGTCATCAAAGAATGAAGCATGCTCAAAAGAGAATCTGAGAACCTGATATAGAGCGCATTGACCAAAATGTTGGTTGCAAAGATGGTTCTTAATATTATCATAACGGAAGGGATGGCTCCATCCTTGAACAGTAGTCGCAACCTTGCGCTTTGAACCAACCTTCTCTTCCCAACCAAATGCAATGTAGAAGTGGCATTGAAGGCCGTCACTTTCGACAACTTGGGGTCCCGATGTGCAACCTTAAGACCATAACGGACGTCATTGTCTTTAACATACCTCGATGAACAATTCCTGGACATTGCAGAGAGCAATACAAATGTGAGATTGATATCATTCAAGGCACACACACTCTCCTTCTTGCACCATCGTGCAACTTGTTAATTTAGGCACGATATCCTGCAGACATTTAGGTAATTTAGGCGGTGCGACCTCCGATTGCCTATTACATGCATCCTTGGGTATGCATGATCAGTATCTGGATGTCCTGACACAAAAATTTTATGCTGTAAGAATGCTCAAAAAGACCTGCCAACATAAGAGTTCCAAAGATTAACAAGGTAAAAGCCGGAGGGAGGTGTACGCGTGAAGTGTATGTAAACAAGAAAAGTGATCCTACTTGGGACAATTAATAACTTACACAACCCTCTTTATGAAAATGTTGTCCTTCTTTGTATCAGTAAAATATGATAAATAAATAAACCTCGCTAGTCCATGACTACTATCTATTTGTGGTTACTGCAAACCTTGCAAAGAGAGCAATGACCTTGGGAGGTTTTCCTAAACATTTAGTTGTAGAGCACTATCCTAATTTAAGCATTGTATGAGGAAATGTATATATTGTGAAGTCCAGTGTTTGGGTTCTTGGTAATCGGACTAACATTGAGGTTGTTGCTCATCAGCTTTTTGGTTTGAAAGTACATGTGATCAAACTTGGTCAACTTTGTTGGAAAAGAAATTGAACGATTTGTGCTTACAACTTCAAGGAAATAAACCATTGAGTATGACCTTCCTCAACATCTGTAGTGCTTTCTTGACAACCATACTCTGATGCAAGTACTTTCCAGAGATGGACCGTCTGATCAAAATATCTTTAATTCCCTCTGAAGTGGATTATCAATGACAGTAACTTGTCCATATTTTCAAATTGTATTCTATCACTGTTTCAAACAACATCAACTACAACCAGCAGCGATAACATACAATCAAATACTCATTATATGGAATCTAAAGAAACAATCTGCATATAAATCTTATCCCTACCTCCTCTTCTTTCATAGGGAAAGGACAACCGTGTAGAAAAAATGAAGGATGGGAAGACCCTATCAAGCAGTACAAGAGGTAAGTGGGGTAAAGGTAAAATGGGGCTAAGTCCCTATAGAGTCTATATCAGAAATCTACCTCACTGCACCTAAGATATCCGAGCTATGCAAGTAGTGTGATCTACAAACAATAGGAGCATCCGGAAAAGCATCACCTAGTGTGATTGCTCTCCTATGGATTGTACCGGCCACTGTCCTTTGTAGAGCTATCTAAAATATTCTACAAAGTATGAGAGTGAGAGTGGTACCTATGGCGCCTAACATGATAAGCTATCGTGCACTCCTTGATGAATGTGTCAAACATTGTGTCCATTGCTCCATATAACTCCAAGGCCAGAGGAACAAAGAGGTGACCTCGCTGCATGCCCATATACTTGGAGACCTTACAACCTGCTGCTACGTCTGCCGCCCATCCAGGGGATGGATAATCACTTCCTCCAAAACTGTATCTTGCGTAGGGTTTGTAACCATGACATCCGCTATTGTCACTTGATCATCTTAGACCAAGTATAAGTCTGCCGACATGTGTTGTTTGCAAAGCATAAGAATGCTCCAAGCCAAGTATCCTCCTCTTTAGTGGGGATATGTCTTTTGTGTGAACCCAGCTTACGATCATTACCACCACGAATGAGAAAAGTGCACTTCCGCTTTAGAACATCTTCTTTGCACTGCCTAAAGACGCTTCGTGTCCTTAGAGGACTTAAGGGGTCTGTTTTGAGGGTTGTTTTAAGTTAGTATATATTTTAGCTTCACCACCTGTAGCATTAAGCAACACTAGAAATATTCAAAGACGAATAATTATAAATTTGATTCCAGCATTAACCGAAACTAGAAATACTCAAAGACTAATAACTATAAATTTGATTTCAGGGGACTGATCAAAGATTGAATCGCTAAAGGCAGTTGATCTATGACTAGAGATCTTTGATCATAATAATTAGCTATAGTGTATCATTCTTTAATGACAGGTGAACACATAGACAGTGTATCAAATCACGTGTTTCAGTTGAAACTAATGGTAAACGTTAGTGAATCAAGTCATGTCTCCTTTGTGCATAGTCACTTGTTGTATAGCTATTTAATTGTTGAAGAGAATAGACATAGAAAATATTATCATCAATAGAAAAAAATATCGTAAAATTCTAAGCATGCTAAACTGCAGTTGTATGAAGTTGCAATATCATTCAAGGATGGAATATCCACATATTCAACAAAAATTAGAAGTAAATATGCCTTGCAACTCATCTTTATTTACAACTCGCTCTCTCCCTTGTAATAAATTAAAATCCAAAACTGATGAGAATGAAAGGTTCATGCGAAAGGACGATCTATAGAGAGTGTTATTTTCATGGGTTAAAACACTCTTAAGAGGTCGAAATATTCTTTCTAAATACAATCCATTTCTATTGGACTTACATAACAAAAATTTTATGGCAGATTGGAAGACAGTATTTTTTTCACTCCTGAACAATATATTTTGAGAAGCAGCGAAATATAAATTAAATTGATAATTCTGATTAAAATAAATCTAGAATTTAGTTTTTGTAGATGTAGAATGGTTGGCACTTTCTTCCATACCTATATAATTTTAAATCCATATACTTTGACTTGTAAATGAATTGGATTCATTCTATTCTAAAAACGTATCAAATGAAACTTTACAAAAGGAATATGCCGTAATGCAATTCAATTCTAAAGATATACTAAAAATAAACTCTAGAAGAAGTATAGATTTATGCACTATATCCTACATGAACAAAAGGTAGCACACTAGATGACATGAAATGTAATGAAATGGTTCGTTTCCTAAATAAGAGATTAAAAAAAGATTATTTTAAATATTAGTTATTTTACAAAAGATTTTCATCATTCTGTATACAAAGAGGGATGTAACAAGAGATAATTTTAAAATGGGATTATTGGGTGAAAGTTATTCATAGCTTTCCAATCATTCTCCACCTAGTGATAAACTGAAATTCAATGTTCCAGAATTTCCAAATTATTAATAACAAATAGTTTTGAGATTCAGCATTTTAATTTCAAAACACCCATAGAAAACATAACGAGTGAATGACAAGGGCTCCTCTCTAGTTGTTATATTTCTGGGTTAGAAAACTTTGAGATGCAAAATAAATAGAATTCGACATCCCGACAAAATATCTAACAAAACAGGTTGAAGTAGTCAAGAAGTACGGTGTAAAATGTTCTCACTCCACTCAGGTGAGCCATTGACAGGAGTATACGTCTGTCATGACTCAAAGAGATCTTGACTCACTGCCATGGCTACAAAGAAGCACTACGCATGAAAGGTGAACAGGCAAATTCAATATGAGAAAAGGGATAGTTTCCAAGATCTTAGACGACAATGTATTTAGATCTTGTTCTCTACCTATTTTGTTTTAATGAATACAATAAAACATATCCAAGGCTATCACTCAAAATACCATCCCAACTGAATATGAATGCTAGTGTAGTGCTGAGAATACATACAAATATTTCAAACAGAAACTAAATGTCATTCTGGGTATGTGCAATCCTTCACTTCAGATCTGGAGATGAATCTCTTCTGGATAGGCAATATCTATTTCTTAGAAAGAAGGATGAGTGGGATATCTCCACAGCTACCGATACCTATCAAGCTATCATATTATCGAGATGATTTACAAGTCGGGAAACATGAAATCCAAAAGTATAGTTGACCAAAGAGGACAAGAAACATTACTCAATCCTGCTAACCATGAAAATTTATGCAGTAATACATCAAATGATGAGAAAAGAGATCGACCATAAGTTGCTTTTTGTGCATATTATGTATATTCTGTGTCATTGAGCAGGTGTGCTTTGAATGGGGACTTGATGATGGAAGTCATGCGTATGACAATAAATTTGCTGTAGCTCAAAACATAATTCTCATGTCATTGAGCTCAATTCCTGTTCCCAGAGTAATCCATATCCTCGAGTAAGACTTTGGTACAGATCAGGTACCAATGTCACGCTTCCTGAATATAACATCGTATGCAGATTCCACCCCTAATAAAAACGGAACAGAATGGAACGGAATTTCCCATTCTTGGCTTGTTATGGTCTTGATTGCAGTTAGAATCTCGTGTGAGACTTTATACTTGCTATACACGAAGTGATGAATGGCAAGTTTGTTCTGGTAGGGCAGGATGGCATTTTAGTACAAATGATGTTTATGCCTTTTTATGTTTATGTCTTGAGAAAAGTCACCTCGATAAGTAAGCCACCTTTAGTTTGATAGAATGGCAACAGGTGATCAACAGGACACACGTAAAAGATTTATAGCTCCTGCATGCCACGAGCTATACTTGCTTACAATTAATCTATGTAATAAGAGGTAAAACGAGCTAGAACAATAATCTGTTAAAATCAAAAGAGAATGAGAATTGGGCTCTTGTGTTACTACATCTGCAAATATAAATGTCAAATTTGACATTCCAATTTGACATTCCAATTATTATAGTTCAATTAAATTGTGCATAACATATTCAGTAATATCCCTCTAGATACCAAATTCAATACTCAAATATCAAGAACCAAATAAAAAATGCACTGAAAATACTGATTCTCGTTTAGGCCGTTATGTACCCATGTAAACCGTCAGGCTGTCTAATTAGATTAATCTATGGTTCGTTAGCATTCAAAAGCTATAAACCTTGGAATCCTTTTTGTTAAGCATGAGCCATGGACATCGATTTCCGCTTGAGGAATATGCACTACACATAGAAGTGACATCTTGTAACATTTGTATTACAATCTGAGTTATGCTAAATTTTCCCAATAGTTTGGAATATAGAAAGATATTCTAATACATGATGAATACAACGGGACACGTCTCCCAGAATACGTCGCCCTTCACCACGTAGTATTACCTCGTATGGTGAGGACATCGCGCGAGGAGGTACTGCAGTCGACAGAGATCGATGCTCCATGCTCGAACCTTACGGAGTCGTGAGGAGAGTTGCCGTCAACTCCCACATCGGCTTTCCACCCGCCGGTGGAAATGCCGGTTCTTGCCGGAAGGTGAACCCACACGAACGAGAGTTCAATTTCTTCGTCGGTTGGACCTGAAGAATTGGCTCAACCAGTTCAAGCGCCTTTTCTTGTGGATGCCAAGACAGTCAAAGAGAACTCTGATAGTAGTATACTGTATGTGGGAAGAAAAGAAAGCAAACGAAGGAGAGAACGACGTCTGTGCGGCTGCAATTCCCGAGAAAGTCTTTAATTTTGAAAAGTCTGCAGTGATGGAAAGGGTGGATGGCTACTGCACTTGGCCGGTCTGATCTAACCGCGTCCTTGAAGGGGTGAATTGAACTGGTATTGGTTCAGATTTGGTTTTTCTGAAGTGCTTGGAGTTGGGAAAGAAAGGTGTACAGCTGATCGTGCAGGAACAGGGGAGGAAAAGGAGTGGAATCGTGCATATGTTTGATGAGAATCAGCTGATCTAGTGTAAGTAGCGTAATTTATCCGGGAATTGTTATGCTAGCGTGAGGTGGATGAAAAACCGGATTAATAGTCTGTGAATTTGTGAATGTTGTGAATAATCCGGAAGGATTTATGAGACTTGAAAGAAGAGGAATCTTGCATTTGAATATTCTTAGATCTTCAGAATAGGAATTCCGAGTAATTTCCAAGTCAGAAATTATGATTACAGTAGTCGAAGAAGTTAAAGCGCAATGCACCGCCTCAAGTCGCTGATACATTTACTGATGCTTTCAGAGCATTCAGATGGCCTCTCCGCACAACCAGAGATCTGGTCTCGCGACGTAATGCCAAGCGCATTTTGGGCTCCAACGAACTGGCGCCATTACAGAGGTCATAACTCGTCCCTTCCGTCCCTTGTAGAATGGACGCGTGAATCCGCTGTTAAATCCTGAAACCCTTTGGAGTTTGCTCTCTGATTCTCATTTCTGATGTCTGACTCAGCTAAAGAAATCTATTGTTTCTCGTTAGTTGATAATCAGTTACCTTCTTTAGCTAAAGTTATATGCCTGCACGTTTCCGAGCAGTAAACGATTCTCGTGTACAGTTGATAATTATGCCCTTGTATCTGAGTACGATTGTTATGTCGTCAAATTGTCCACATGCATACAGTAGCTATGGTATCTCGAACATAGCTGTGAGACCAGGACATGCATATAACTTCACTCTTAGAAATACAAGTGAAATACAAGTGAAATACAATAAGATTAATTGCTGCTTCACGATGATCTGTGTTAGGGTTTCACCTGTAGCGGAGCAAAAAGGCGGAAGTTAGTGATGTCTTCCGCTAGTGTCCCATCCTCTGGGAAGTGGAGATGATGAACCTGAGCCATTCTTTCACCCAGTTTGAGTGATAATTCCAGGTCAGGTTTGATTTTCTTCTTCACTTCATCAAACGGGCTGAATACGAACAGGAAGATAGGCGGTTGTTGGGCTTGCTGGATCAACAAGTCCTGGAGTGGTCAAAAGATGTGCTGGCCAGCCATATCCCATGTGTCAATTTTGCATTTCCGTATCACTTTTCAGCAACTCAACGTCGATCACTTTTGTTCTCCACAACGCGTCCCTTATCTTTTCTCCCAAATTGGATTCGTTGTGAATTATTCGCATCATCTTCTCCCTCGGGTGTGTTTTTCCTAAGGAGAACAATGATTGTGATAACCGCCGAGTGTATTAGCAAAGGTGTGAACTAAAGCCTAGCGAATAACACAGGGCAGAGTCAAATTCTTTAAGTTTCTATGGAAGGCATTCATATTTTAATTTTCTCGGGAATGAGAAAATCTTCCGTAAGATATTATGTTAGAGTCAGGTCACAGTTCCTCACCAACTGCAAGCGATTGGGTGGCTTGATTTGACAGACCGACAGTCGAGGCGATTGCATCCCCGTTTAGTCCCGCCATGTCCTCATATGAGTCACATTTAGCTCACACAGTCTCCCAGTACCAGCAAGCTGCGAAACAATAGAATTTCAACAAAGCTCTCGTCACAACTGACTGTGAATGATCGTGTAGTGCTGAGAATACAGACGAATATTTCGAACAAAAACGAGATGTCGTTCTTATGCGTAATCCTTCACTTCAGATCTGGAGATGAATCTCTTCTGGATCGGCAAAATCTACTTCTTAGAAAGAAGGATGAGTGGGATATCTCCACAGCGGCCAGTCCGATATCCTATTGAGCTATCACACTATCGAGATGACTGACAAATCGGGAACATGAGATCCACAAATATAGCTCACCAAGGAGGACAAGAAACACTATCTCAAACTGACCCTGAAAACTTCTGCGGGAGTTACATCGGATGATGTGAAAAGAGATCCATCACCAATACATGAGTTGCTTTTGTTGCATATTATGTATATTCTGTGTCACTGAGCAGATGTGCTGCGAGTGGGAACCTGATGATGGAAATCATGTATATGGAATTCGCTGTAGCTCAAAACATAGTATTCATGTCATTGAGCACGATTCCTGTTCCCAGAGTCGTCCATATCCAGTTGGAGTAAGACTTTGGTGCCGATCAGGTACCAATGTCACGCTTCCTGAATATAGCATCGTATGCAGATTCCACCCTAGATAAAAACGGAACCCCAGCTTTCCGCATTCTTGGCTTGTTATGGTCTTGCTTGCAGTTAGGATCTCGTGTGGGACTCTATACTTGCTATACACGAAGTGATGAATGGCAAGTTTGTTCTCGTAGGGCAGGATGACATTTTAGTACATATGCCATTTATGTCTTCTAATGTGTCTGTCCTGAGAAAAGCTACCTTGATACGTATGCCACCTTCTGTTTGATAGAATGGCAGCAGGTGATCAACAGGACGCACGTAAAGTAGATTTAGGACTCCTGCAGGCCATGAGTTTATGTGAATTCTATGATTGTAGTTAGAGAGCCACTGATCATAATAGCTTCACTTGACTTGCTTAGTAGTACGAGTAAGCTTTGCACAGAGGGAGATTGGAGTAGTTTCTCTAATAATAAACGCAGAGAGTGAAGTATGGGAACAAGTGCTGAACACAAATCTCATGCCTAAGTATTCGAACACGTTGTTGACTTAAGAACAGAGTGCGCTAACAGGTTGTTGGATCGTCTTTGGGGATTCTGAAACTACTTTCCTATTTTAAAGTCGCACATCTTCAACTTTCTGCCTTCTGCGTGTGGCATCATGCACTAGACCGGTTCGGTTATCAAATAGTACTACCAGTTTGATCCAGTCATTTTTGTGTGGCATTTTGTACCCCTTTAGCTTGAAGGAGTAACACTCCTAGGCTTTTTTACCACCTCATAACCACGGATCAATTACTATATGCTACACCTCGAGAGCAACACAATTTCCTACATTACCACCAAACGAGAAAGCAGAAAAGAAACGAGAAAACAGAAAAGAATATGGTTCATCTAGTGAAATTTGTTGAATCGTTCCTAGCTCGGTTTCTTTCTAACCAATAACTCATGACTTTTAGCCATCTTTGAGCCTTTCAACTTGACTACTTTTCAAATCAGTCTACAAATTTGGATCATGAGATTAGTCCTGGATAGAGTCTCAAGAAGATACCTCATCACTGGAACAGACATTGGGCACTAAGTTGTTGTGATGCTAATTGTTGCTTGCGTTGTGGTCTCGCTTCACAATTGCATGAAATGATAATCAACTTTTCAGCGGATCCGTGACCTTGAACATTAGTCTGACTGCCGAGCTTTCCTTGTTCATTTTTGAGTGGTTGGGATTGCTCAGCTTGGAGTACTCTGTCCTTGTCGTTGTTCTAGGGTAGTTCATAAGCAGGTTGCTTCATAAGTTCCGATGGCTTCAGGAGAGCAACTCGTTTCAGGTGACGATAGCCATAATGTCCCGCCATTGAAGGCAGTAGATTTCTGGCAATCGAAGATGAATGCAAAAGTTGGATTGCAAATTCGACGTGTTACCTGTTTAGTTTTTTTGGGAGAGGAAATTTACTCGTTCAGAGCGCTGCTGAAAATCACCTTCTTCATTTATGTGATTATTCGTTTACTGCAGAGAGTGTTGTTGGTCAGGTCGCGGACGGCACCGCCTGGGTCGAGCACGTTGAAACGGAGGAGTAGAAGTTGCCGAGTGCTCCTTTTTGTGTCAATTTCAGCGGCATTCTCTTGTGGCCGAAAGAAACCCACTTCTTTCTTCTCGTCAAGCAAAGTCAGTCTTTTCACCGTTTAAAAGTTCTTCGAGAAAAAACTGTTTGCAGTGACTGTCTATGCAGGATATATTTACATTGCTCCGTTTAAGCAAAGTCAGTCTTTTCACCGTTTAAAAGGGATACTTCGAGAAAGAACTGTTTGCAGTGACTGTCTATGCAGGGTATATTTACATTGTTCATACTTGAACTGAGCCTCTGCATTTTCTATTTTCTGGTCCTGGTTCTACCTGGTTGGTTGAAAGTGTTGTTCACTTTTGGAGTCTTGTGTCCATTTTCATCTACTAAAAGGCCCAGGTTACACACAGAAACAAGATTCATCTCAGTGAAAGCTTTTACTTCCCTGCTCAGCCTCTTGTAGGCAGGGAACATCACTGGCATTGAAGGAAGTTGAATATCATAGCATGCGACGCATTGCTGGGAATGGCCGATGCGTGTTTCGGTCTCTTGTGAGGACTCTGACTTTGTCAAGATGCAATTGAAGGACAGGGTTTATGCTTTTTACATGGTGAAGAGGTAGTGCTTGAGTACGAGTAATGGTTACCCTCCACCCCCGGTTGGAGGGGGTATAGTTCATCATCAGATTTTTGTGTGTTCATGGGTTCGGGATCTCCCATGTTACGAACTGCTTCCGCTCTCACTACTCATACCCCCTACCATCAGAGTCCAGATTCCAGATTCCAGCAGATATTTGTGAGGTGGTTTTGGGCCGATAATTCATTTCCGTCTAGCACCGGTGGTCTCTGTGAATTGGAATTCTGCTGGCTATGTTGTTAATATTTTCTCACTCAGTGCTTGACAAGCAGTACGTTTACGCCTTACAGAATCCTGTAACATAATATTTATTGAGCAACACATGGTCTAGTCTACTTTTTCTCCTGCTCATTATTTTGTTTTGGTATCCGTTTACTTTACTGCCCTCGATGTATGGCATTAAGGGGCCTGTAGGTAACTCACCTTTTTATTGACGTGAGGTGGATCATGTCCTGTTTCACTCCGTTTCCAATGTATGTTTGGTTGCAATACCTACGTAGAGACATCTGAGATAGATAAAAGGAAACTTCTTCTAAACTCCAATAGATTCAAGTACGCGCAATGAATTCTTGATTGGGTCAAACCTACGGCTTCCCAATAAGCAATGGTTGTCGATCTCTCAGAAAGGGCATAAAGTTCTTCAATGGAACAGAGCAGGAGTTTGAATGAAGGAAGATACCACAATGTATTGTACTGTGGCAGATAATCTGAAGTCAAGTCAGTATAAAAAGTACCAACTGTAGTGCCCAGGACAACGGATGTTTGTTAGTTTCTGAAGCTATCACCAAACTGAACGTAGTATGGACCTAGCGGAAAGTAGGTTCCCATTTATAGAATCAAATATAGAGCGAAAGTTAATTCAGTTAATTCAACAACCTCTATAGTTTCGCACTCCGGCATATTGATCAGCATTCCGTCCATTTCTTGTTCCAGCACTCTGATTGATATTTTCCTTTGGGAAACGCTACTATGTTTTAAGTTACGAGGTGCTGTTGAGTTGGAACTGTGCATGTTGTTTGGAGGGACAGATTATTAGGCTAGGAAACAGCCAGCCGCGTTTCTCGATTTGGAGTTCATGTTGTCACTGTATTTCATCCTCG
Source organism: Lunularia cruciata (assembly GCA_948567375.1). Lineage (NCBI taxonomy): Eukaryota > Viridiplantae > Streptophyta > Marchantiopsida > Lunulariales > Lunulariaceae > Lunularia > Lunularia cruciata. The sequence continues at coordinate 63,907,089 of OX419758.1, forward strand.
TATAAACAGATGAACTCTGGATGGCAGGGATGGACACTATCTGTAGGTCTGACCAATGGGGAAACAAGTACAAAGATGATCGGATTAACAGCCGAAGAATCACTTAAACGGAAATTAGTTTCTGCAACAGTGGGTCTAGTTTACTTAACTTATTGTGTATTGTCTTTTTGCTAAGGCGCAGGTGAAGTGAAGGTCCTTGCAATCCATGGTCTCTATTGCTGATGATGGAGATTTAAGTTTGTAGTCCTATCTTGTGTGAACTCGAAGTGGCATCAAATAAGTAACTGGTGTTGTGTTTCTAAACACAAATAGTGTCAAAGAATTACTAGCCCAAGGTTGTGGGGTCGTGATTCCTGCTTCTGGTGAGCATCGCGGCTTATTACTTTCCAACCTAGTCATGGATACCAATGAGACTAAATAGAGTCAGGAATGTGACGCAAGGTGATGGTTTATCTTGCAAATCCTGACTATGAGCAATGAATTACACGAATTTCCCGTGCTAGCACCGAGGAATGCTTTTCTAAATCTACCTAGCATTGGTGATTCTCAAGAAGAGTGACTTTGGAGAAATTCACCAGATTGAAAAATGGTTCTAGAAGGCTTCGTCTCCGTGTCCTTTCTAGGATGTGCTTTCAACCAATCAATCGTTGTGGACACACCCGAAGCAGAAGTATTTATATTTACGTGCTCTGTCATTGTTGCATTCTTTACAGTTCATTTCAGTCGGAAACTTAAAAGTATTAATGATCATTCTTGTGCAAACGTCCAGTGAAAACTGAGCATGATAAAATAAAGATTGTTAGAGGAATAGGTTTATGATTGTCTTTGGATGTAATCGATTATTGTTTAGTATCCAAAAGCGGGCCAAGTTAGTGTGGCATAGTCTGTTCAGCTATTGATACTGTTTATGTACTTTCATGCCTACCATTTAGAGTTGTGCTGAAGCGCTTCAAAGCCAGTAGTCCATCCATATTCTCGAGGTCAAGAAGTTTTATCACCGAAGAAACTTATGGAATTTAATGTTCGAAATCCGACAGGCTAAACAAGGAGGAAGGAGAGGAGGTGATCGTTACCTCCCTGATCGGAGAGTATGGTAGTGAATCTAAGAAACCAAGGAAGGATAGAAAGGCACGGAAGCCCGTGAGATTACTGTATCATCGTATTGTCACTAAACGCTTCACATAGATTTTAGAGTGAGAACTGCCACCACGAAATGTTACGGAGCTTGAGATTTCGGACCACTGTGAATTCGTGTCGACATGCAGATTTTAGCACGAATAAAGCAAAGCCACTAAGTACCTTGCCTGATTCCAACCCGTGAAAACTACCCATATAGTAATGTTAGTGAAGCTATTTAATAAACTATAGCCTATAGGGACCTGATCCGCTCAACGATTTCAGTTGGTACAAAAAAGTCGAATCCAATACATTTGCTCATCGTCATTTTACTCTGACAGTGGTGGTGGGTACAACTGCTTCCCGAAGCTCGAACGGGTTTTACTGATACCATGTGGGATGTTGAAAAAAGGTATAGAGACCTGATCAGCTCAACGATTTCAATTGGAACAAAGAACTCAAATATGAGTCCGATGCATTCGCTCATCGTCACTTTACTCTGACAGTGGGTGGTGGGTATAACTGTTTGCCGTAGCTCGAACAGGTTCTACTGATCTCACGAGGGACGTTGAAAAGAGGTATGCATGATCAGTATCTGGACGCCCTGACACAAAACTTTTATGCTGAAAGAATGCTCAGAAAGACCTGCCAAAATAAGAGTTCCAAAGATTAACAAGGTAAAAGCCGGAGGGAGGTGTACGCGTGAAGGGTATGTAAAGCGAAAAGGGCGACCGCGTAGAAAACACGAAGGATGGGAAGACCCCATCAAGCCGTACAAGGGAGAGACGAGAAAGGTAAAATGGGGCTAAGCCCCAATAGAGTCAATATGAGAAATCTTGTATCAGTATTATCAGAAATCTTTTACTGTATGTAAACAGGAAAAGTGATCCTCCCAACGGCAGAGGATACTTGGGACAGTTAATAACTTATGCGATCCTCTTGATGAAAATGTTGTCCTTCTTTGTATCAGTAAAAGACAATAAATAAATAAACCTCGCTGGTGCATGACTACTATCTGTTTGTGGTTACTGCAAACCTTGCAAAGAGAGCAATGACCTTGAGAGGTTCGTCTAAACATTTAGTTGTAGAGCACTATCCTAATTTAAGCATTGTCTGAGGAAATGTATATATTGTGAAGTCCACTGTCTGGGTCCTTCTTAATAGGGCTAACATCGGGTTTGTTGCTCATCGGCTTTTCGGTTTGCAAGTAAATGTGATCGCAGTTTGGTCAACTTGGTTGGGAAAGAAATTGAACGATTTGTGCTTACAACTTCAAGGAAATAAACCGCTGAGTATGACCTTCCTCAACATCTGGCAGTGCTTTCTTGACAATCATACTCTGAAGCAAGTACTTTCGAGAGGTGGACCGTCTGATCAGATACACCCCCACAATACACAGTACAAAGTCAGTCTCCTGGCTGCTTCAACATCTTTAATTCCCTTTGCAGTGGAATATCATCGACAGGAAGCTGTCTGTACTTCCAATTTCTACTCTATCATTGTTTAAACAGCATCAAATACAACCAGCAGCAATAACATACGATAAAGACTCAGTGTACGCCGGAATCTAAAGAAAACGATCTGCATACAAATTCTGCCGCTTGTCGTCAGAGGACTTGAGAGGTCTGTTTAGAGGGCTGTTTTAAGTTGGTATCCTTTTTAGCTTCACCACGTGTAGCGTTAAGCAGCACTAGAGATATTCAAAGACTAAACTATAAATTTGATTCCAACGGGCTGATCAAAAGATTTAGTTGCTAAAAGGTGTTGCATCTCTGACTAGAGATCTTTGATCATAATAATTAGCTATACTGGATCATTCTTCAATGACAGGTGAACACATAGAACAGTATATCTTGTCCTTAGAGGACTTGAGAGGTCTGTTTAGAATGATGCCTTTTATTTCTGCTAGAAAGAGAACCACATAACAAACCTGTGGAGTAGCATTCACAAGTTGCAATGTATCATAACTCAACGTGAACTACATTCTACGGTGGGAGGTTCCGTGCCGTCACTGTCTTCCTTGATGGGTCTAAAAGTCAATACATGCAAGTCTGTTAGCGGAGTCTGTCTAAGATAGAATGACATGGCTTTCCACCACAACTTTCAGACAAAAGCACGTCCACGGTAGAACTAAAACTAGCTTTTCAATAGCCACAGTCCGCGGTAAAATTCTGCAAATGCTGTACGTAAGAGTTTTTCAGCGTACTGCACTTGCTTATTGTTCACACCAGCTTGCCGTCCTGATTCTGAGCTCCAAGCATCAACCGAGCTGTCTGTATGAAACAACACATATTATAGAAAACATAAGCAACACAAACTACGACAGATTCTGAAATTCACGTTATAGATACACTCAGCAAAATGATGACGAATTTTTTTGAAGTGTACTGTCTCTGGTTCCGACCGTGAATAAGTGTGTCTGTATCTGTTTAGCTTCACCACGAGTAGCATCAACCAACACTAACAAGAATAATTATAAATTTGATCCCAGCATTAACCAGAACTAGAAATATTCAAAGACGAATATTTGATTCCAACGGACTGATCAAAAGATTGAGTTGCTAAAAGGGGTTGAATTTCTGACTAGAGATCTTTGGATCATAATAATTAGCTATCTCTATCATTCTTCAATGATAGATGAACACATAGACAGTTTATCAAATCGCGTGTTTCAGCGGAGACTAATGGTAAACATTAATGAATCAAGTTATGTCTCCTTTGGGCATAGTAACTTCTTGTATAGCTATTTAATTGTTGAAGAGAATAGATATAGAAACTATTAACATCAATAGAAAAATATCCTTATGTTCTAAACATACCAAACTGCAGTTGTATGAAGTTGCAATATCATTCAAGGAGGGAATATCCACATGTCAAACAAAAATTAGGAGTAAATATGCCTTGCAACTTCATCTTTATTTACGACTTTTTTTTTTCCCCTTTTGATAAATTAAAATACAAAATTGATGAGAATAAAAGGTTCATGCAAAAGGACGATCTATACAAAGGGTTTTATTTTCATGAGGAATTAAAACACTCTTATGAGGTGGAAATATTCTAAGTAAACACAATCCATTTTTATTGGAGAATTTGACTTATATAACACATGATTTTATGGCAGATTGAAAGACAGTATTGTTTTCAGGAGAGAATTTTGAGAAGCAGCAAAATATAAATTAAATTGATAATTCTGATAAAATATAAATCTAGAATTCAATTTTGTAGATGTTGAATCGTTGGCACTTTCTTCCATACCTACACTAATTTAAAGTTGTTTAAATTTTAAAGTTAAAGTACTTTGACTTGTAATGAATTGGATTGATTATATTCTAAAAACGTATCAAATGAAACTTTACTAAAGGAATATGCCGTAATGCAATTCAGTTCTAGAGATATATTAAATTGGACTCTAGAAGAAGTATAGATTTATGCACGATATCCTACATGAACAAGAAGTCCCACACTAGATGACATGAAATGTAATGAAATGGTTCTTTTCCAAAATGAGAGATTCTAAAAAGGATTATTTAAAATATTAATTATTTTATAAAATATTTTCATCGCTCTTTGTACAAAGAGCGGTGCACCAAGGATAATTTTAAAATGGGATTATTGGGTGAAATTTATCCATAGCTTTCCAATCATTCTCCACCCAGTGATAAACTGAAATTCAATGTTCCAGAATTTCCAAATTACAAACAACAAACAGTTTTGAGATTCAGCCTTTTAATTTTCAGAACACGCACAGAAAACATGAATTGTGAATGAAAAGGCCTCCAAAATCTTACCAGATAGACTTTTGTCAAGAATTGGAATAAATAGTCCTCTCTAGTTGTTATATTTCTGGGGTTAGAGAACTTTGAGATGCAAAATAAACAGAATTTTGACATCACATAAAATATCCAACAAAACAGGTTGAAGTAGTCAAGTAGTACGGTGTAAAATGTTCTTACTCCATCAGGTGAGCAATTGACAGGAGTATGCGCCTGTCATGGCTCAAAGGAGATCTTGACTCACTGCCATGGCTACATAGAAGCACTACACATGAAAGGTGAACAGGCAAATTCAATATGAGAAAAAGTATAGTCTCCACGATCTTAGACAACAGTGTATCTTGTTCTCTAGCTATTTTGTTTTAATGAATACAATAAAACATATCCGAGGCTGTCACCCAAAATAGCATCCCAACTGACTATGAATGATCGTGTAGTGCTGAGAATACGGACAAATATTTCAAACAAAAACGAAATGTAGTTCTGGGTATGTGCAAACCTTCACTTCAGATCTGGAGATGAATCTCTTCTGGATAGGCAATATCTATTTCTTCAAAAGAAGGATGAGTGGGATATCTACACAGCGGCCAGTCCGATACCCTATCAAGCTATCACACTATAGAGATGACTTACAAATTGGGAAACATGAAATCTAAAAGTATAGCTCACCAAGGAAGACAAGAAACACTACTTCAATCCTGCTAACCATGAAAACTTTTGTGGTAGATACATCAGATGATGAGAAAAGAGATTGACCACCAATACATGAGTTGCTTTTTGTGCCTATTATGTATATTCTGTGTCATTGAGCAAGTGCACTGTGAGTGTGGACTTGATGATGGAAGGCATGCATATGACAATAAATTTGCTGGAGCTCAAAGCATAGTACTCATGTCATTGAGCTCAATTCTTGTTCCGGGAGTCGTCCATATCCAATTGGAGTAAGACTTTGGTGTAGATCAGGTATTAATGTCAAGCTTCCTGAATAGAATATAGTCTGCAGATTTCACCTTGGATACAAATGGAACTCCAGATTTCTCCATCCTTGGCTCATTATGGTCTTGCTGGCAGTTTGGATCTTGTGTGGGACTTTATACTTGCTATACACAAATTGATGCATGGCAAGTTTGTTTTCTTAGAGCAAGATAACATTTTAGTACAAATGCCATTTATGCCTTTTAATGTTTATGTAGTGAGAAAAGCCACTTTGATAATAAGCCACCTTCAATTTGATAGAAGGGCAGCAGGTGATCAACTGGACACACATAAAAGATTTATGGCTCCTGCATGCCATGAGTTTATATGAATTTTATAGTTGTAGTTAAAGAGCCACTGATCATAATAAATTCACTTGCACTTGCTTTGCGCTACTAGTAACCTTTGCACAAATGTAGATTGGAGTACTTTCTCTAATATAATGCAATGAGTGAAGTATGGAAACAAGTGCTGAACATGGATTCAAACACGTTGTGACGGTTATTGGATCATCTTTGTGGATTCTGAAACTACTTTCCTATTTTAAAATAGCACATCTTCAATGTTTTGCCTTCTGCATGTGGCATCATGAACTAGACTGGTTTGGTTATCAAATAGCACTACAATATACTCTCGCTTAGGTCCACACTCATTTAAATGCGCATCCCGCTAAGTCCATGATTCCACAAAAAAAATTCCCCATATTAATATCTTGCAAAATTCATTTTGCAACTTGTTTATCAACAGATTGTCAAATTGTGCAACTATAATTTTCCTGAATTTGACATGTTTTATCTGGTTACCACGATCTCATTGGCTATCAAGAAAACGAGGTGACCCTACAATTAACCAACACCCTTAGCGAGCATTGCTACGCCATTTCTGAACTACTGTACAATATAATTCTATCACAGATAAAGAGAGATTGGACCCTCAATAGCAAGTATACCACAAACTAACCCAAATAAGCACCCTTTGCCAATAGTGACATGTGAGCTATTGACAAGTTTTATGCTGCCACAGGGACCATTTGGTCTCGAGAGTGCATTGGGCACCTGGTTGCTCGTGCTTGAATTCCTCTGTTGTTGATGCCTCGAAGCTTCTCGTAGTCTGATGTTGCCTCTATTCTTGTATGATTGGCAATCTCCTTCTTGCTAGAGCAACTTGTTTAGAATTGCTCCCAACGGTAGACTCTTCCTGAGAGTTTTGTGTTTAGTTCCATGGGATCACGTTGACCTTCACGAGACTGTTTGTGTTCTGTTAATTTTGGGTTTGTGGTTCTGGATCTGGTAGGGTTCATAGAACTGGTTTTGGTGGTGTTTGTAGAAAAGCCACAAGTGATCCAACCAGACTCAAACCCGAGCATCCAAATCACTGAATTGTTCCATTTACATAGATTGGACTGAGAGCTCCTAACATGGAGTCCTTCCCTTGACACTATTCACAGATCGGAGTACACACATTCTTTCATGAGGAACATCACATTCATCAGAAGACCAAGCCTTGCAGTTTATAATCTCTTTGGGGAAAACCAAACAACTTCCTGTCCAGTCCAATCTCTCTATGTTTATTTTTGAGTTGTCGGGATTGCTCAGCTTGGAGTACTCTGTCCTGGTCATTGTTCTAGGGGTAGTTCGTAAGCAAGTTGTTTGTTAGTTCAGATGGCTTGAGGAGAGCAACTCGTTTCAGGTGAAGATGGCCTTAATGCAGGCCTCCTAAAATGTGGCATTCTATTTTTAGACCCCACATATAGATATATAAGGTTTCTTGGACGCAAAAAATAAAAAGTGAATATTTTGTCCATAAATGCTGTGCAGACTCATTGCCGTGCATTGCCATTGCAGGGCATAACGCATCCTACTAATTTCGTGACCACGCCAGTGACATGGCAAGGTGTTTTCTCCTTTTCCCTTTGAATATTCATCCATTCCACGATGAGAACGAGCCAGTGCTAATGTGGGTGGCATGGAGGTCAGGCCACGTCAAACATGACAACTACTCTTGCGTAGTCTTGAGAAACCAACGCACGGCGAGAGCTTCCGTGATGATCGCGCTGGGGTCCAAAAGACCGAGCAACTGACAGTTTTACAACTTCCATCACAAAAATTGATTGCATTTGAGGTAATTTACCACTTTTTACATATTGCCAACTTTTGAATGCCGAATTTAAGCTAAAAACCGTAAAATTGGCATTTTCCATATGTTTAGGAGGCCTGCCATAATGTCTAGCCATTGAAGGCAAGTAGATTTCTGGCAATAGAAGATAATGGAAAAGTTGGATTGCAAAATCGACATGTCGCTATGTTCAGTTGTTGGGAGCGGAAATTTATAAATTATTATCCAAATGAGTATAAATAGTAATGAGGTTGAAACAGCGATGCTTACTTGCACTGGCAATACTAAGATTCTTATTTGTCTATAGTATGAAAAGTAAATGAGAAATTAATAAATATATTGTAGATGAGAGGTTTGTTTGTGGTGTGTTCGAATAGGTCTGGCAACAAACTACTGTCTAAAGCGTTGAAACTGGGGTCCATGACGACTTAGGCTCACGTCATTGGGATACCAAGTCCAGCAGAGGTATGGGCTGGAGGTCGGCAGTACCTACCATATTTGTTGCTTTCCACAAAGATATAATATCATATCATACTCCTAACGCTCGCTACGCAATACAGTGACTCAGAGGGAAGCGTAGAAAATTCTGAACTTGGAAGCGGCGGGCAGCTTCTAGTGCAGTTCTTCTCCATGCCCTGAATAACATACAATGGTATTACTAGCAGGACCTGTGTCTTACGGAAACACTTTTCACACGTATACGTATAACACTTTTCTAATGAAAATTATTATCCTTAGTTGTACTATTATCGTGTGATATTATTATGAGCAATAGAAAAATTATTGAATTTATAGAATAGACCATTTATATAGTTTACTTTTCCTATTGAAAATTATTATCTTTAGTCTTACTATTATCGTGTGTGCTCATTCATGCGAGTAGTAGAAAAATTCAATTTATGGAAAATGCCATCAATTAAATACACGGTCATCAAAATAAGTACTTGTGCCCACCTCCACGTTTAAGGAAAGTGGCGTCAACTAACTCATTGTCGCCAAAAAAAAAAAGAAACTCGTGTCCATCTCCAAATTTAAGTGAGATCGATTTTAATAAGTTGAATAGAGATCTACTTTTGACTCTAAAGTTTCAAAATATAAATGATCATATTACATTTTAGTGGAGGGGGAGGATCATAGAGTACGAATAGGATCACTTTCATATCAAAAATCATTTTTGAATATGACCACCGTACGTTGATGTTCATGAAAAACTAGGACACATTGAAATAAAATAGATATGAAATTTACTCTAGAATCATTATTGGTGAGTGATATTCACACTGATAAATATTCAAGTCTATGGAATATAGATAAACAAGTAGACCTAAAATTTACTCTTGAATTAGTATTGGTGAGGGAATAGACCACTGGAAAGCAATTCAACTGAGACGTAGTCAATCAATTCATACGGCCATGCCCATTTTGATGGACAAGTAAGTGACAGAAATTTACCTTATGCCATCCATGCTACGAGCTTTTCCCTGCGGTGCAGGAATTGGAGCTAGAAGCTGCCATGTACATACATATAGAACAGAACTGGAAGAAGAAAACTCTTAGACTGCCGACCTCAAACTGTAGTTCATATCAAGTTTGTAAAGTCCGGATCCTGATGGATATGAACAAAGTGAAGATTCTCTGGGGACTGTCCAGTGGATCTGAAACACTCCCGTTCCATAAGTGTTGATGGAACTCGAAGACAAGCATACGGCAGGATGTGTCAATTGGATTCCATTGTGGATGACTGCAACTGGCCACTCAAACTTGAGCTTGATTGGCAAGGTCATGAGACGAAGCGAGTAGCCGGCACTGTCACGTCTCACAATTGCAGTTGCAAATGACCAAATTTTCTTACCGCGTTGCTCGGAGATGAGAGGTTTGTTTGTGGTTTGTCCGAATAGGTCTGGAAATAAACTACTGTCTAAAACGAGGGACTATTCAACGTTCAGGCTCACGTCACTGGGGGCCGAGTCCATCAGAGTATGGTCTGTAGGTCAGCAGTACCTACCATTTTTGTTGCTTTCTAAAAAGCTGTAATGTCATATTATACTCCTAACGCTTTCTACACAATACAGTGACTCAGAGGGAAGCTTAGAAATTTCTGAATCCGGAAGCAGCGGAGCAGCTTCTAGTACACTACTTCTCCTTGCCCTGAATAACATATTATGGTATATTGTTCATTTCAGTGCATTCATCATTTCCAATTTTCTGTTCCATAGACCATGACGATTTTTTGGGTTGGGTTCTCGAAAAGCCTGCTGTGAACGAGGGGATGTCACTACACAGATATGTATGCATGGGTAGGTCAGTATGGAAGAACCTGTGAGGATGACTTCATAATACTGTGGGGAGGTCATGAGTTGTTACGTGAATTTTAATCTATTTTCAGGCGGGATTGAAAGGGTGCAGAGGACAAAGTCGTTTGATCCTTCTTTTTCGTGTAAATTTCTTTAAAGTTTGGTCAGCCTATGTTACCGGCACACCAAAGCCTGGTGGCACAGACTCGGTTCATTTCCTCGTCGACTTTCTCTCAATTTCCCCGGTGGTCGCTACACTCTGCTATATCCACCTGTAGTATTCCTTGCGCATTGAGTTTAGGACGGACCTTCAAGGGTAAAAATGTCCCTAAGAGAGTACCTTGGAATCCTCCTTAGGAAAACCAACCGACTCCGGAGAGTATTGATCTTTTCTCGACCTTTCTCGACCAATATAGGCTAATCAGAAATTGCCTTGGCACTTGTGAGCTTTCGAACAAGAAACTCGGTTAGAGAGGTACTGGCAGTCGCCTAGCTACTTCGGCACTTCGTGGGGCACTATCCTTCTAGCGTTTAGTGTTTAAGGACTTATGCGCCTACAGAACATGGCAGACAGGATAGAATATCCAGTCCTGTCATTCTTCGCTCTAGTCCAACTGTCATCCTCTTACACTACGCATCTTAATGCTTTTACTTCACTTCCGAATGCATCTTCCTACTCGCCCGATCGTTTTCTCTACTTTTAGTTTCAGGTGTATCCTCTGTTTTTGCCTGAAAAGGCTTCCTTTCATATATGGTGCATACCATTGCACGGCATCTACTGTGCAATTGGTATGCATCATGTATGAGATCATTTTCGCTTCTGCTTTGTATCGATTTCGCTTATGTTCCGCTCTGTATTTACTTGCTTAGGTCAGTTGGACTTCAGTTTACCTCTGTTCATGTTCAAGCCTGCATTTCGTTGCTTCCATATGCATGTTCGGTTCGTATGGGGTGGGTCCTGAGTGGGTTCTGAATCTCGCTTTTGATGAAGGGCTTCTACTCCCACTACAAATCTAAACCAATCAAAAACTCACATGGAAATCAGCCCTTAGCAACAATATGACGTCAACTATCACATGGCTAGTCAAATCTATTGAAGGCTTGCGGAATCCTCTCTCAGGCCACAAGCTGTTCCATGTGAAAATAATCCAGCTCTTGTACAGACTCAGTTAGTGAGTTCTAACTAGTTGTATCGCTATATATTACTAATGCTTGACCTGAGAAAGATGTTCGGGGATACTCCCGACTTGTATTTGAAGATGATAAAATCGTTGCCAATTTGTAAACTGTCGAGGTGATTACTTTTATTTACTGGAAGTGCAGTGTCACAATGGACATACCGTCAAGCAGTTCTAGCCTACGAGATTCTCTATCTTCCCGCCAAGAGAACACCAAGGTATGTAAGTGCAAACCTGAGTATGAGGAATAACTTCTATCGATTATAGATGTTGATTAGATTCCGCCCCAATGATATAGCTCTTTTGGCATACTTCGAGATACTCTGTTATAGGCTTCAATATTCTCTTGGTCAAGTAGCATTTCAGGAATAAAACAACCGGTAGGTTGTTGTAGGAATAGATACTATTGATCTACCAGACGTTGTCTCACAGAGTTGTGAGAGTGTGTGAAACTAAACCTTCCAATTCATAACATTTTGTCTACGTTTGCAGCGGCTCCGGATCGATTCACCGACAACACGTTCTCAAGAGTCGGACCTTGGTATAATCAAGGTAAAAACTTCAAGTGTCTCAAAATCAAGGAACAGGCATGTGCCAGAATGTCTGCTGATGGTTGATAACTACTTGCTTGATTACCTTTCAAGCTAACTATTTCAGTGAGAAATTTATACGGAATAGGAGGCTCTTGTGTTTTGAAATTGCTACACTTCTAATTGTCTGTATTTGTCCATTTTTCAGTTGAGCGATTCCGTGTTGTTAGTGTACAATCCAGCAGTACCGCAGGTCGACGTTGTTTTCTTCCATGGCCTTCAACATGAGCATCCTGGTGGGTTAGATGTGCACCTTTCGACTTGGACGTGCAAACATGACTCGAAGACAATCTGGCCCCAACGTTGGCTTGAAGAGCAGGGTGCACGAGTCTTCTTCATCAAGTATGATGCAAGTTTACAGAAGACGGATTCGACGGGGAGAATGGATTTAACGATGATAGCTGAAAATCTGTTGACAGAACTCGGTTGGGCATTCCCCAAAGGACAAGAGTCGTCGAACAGTTTCCGACCCATTATCTTTGTCGGACATAGTTTTGGGGGTCTTGTTATTAAGCAGTTATGCATCCAGGCGGCAGAGCGGAAGCTTATTGCATCTGGAGACAGATTTGAACAGAAATTGCTAAGAAGCATTAAAGGGATTTTGTTCTGTGGAACTCCCCATTCAGGGTCGGAAATGCTTGCTGGCATGGCAAATCAGATCATGAGCAGGAGTCCTTTGTTGCCATTGGTGAAGTTGTTGAGCACCGAGGGGGCCAGGCAACGCGAGAAATTCCGTGAATTCGCGAGTGAAGCAAATTGGGAGATTTTCAGTATTGGAGAAGCTTTTGCTACAGAAATGAAAACCAGCGGATTCCATATGGTATATTATAATCTACAGAAAGTAAAATATGATTTAATGAACGAGTTTTATGTTTCTGATAAGAATAAACTCCCTACTAATTACCAAATAAGAAATGTGTTTTTAATGATCCAGTTCTCGCAGGTTGTCTCGCTTGAGAGTACCATTTCCTGCATAGTGGTTTAGTCTAAGACAGACAATGCGAGGTCCATCTTAAGTATTCATGTTTAAATCTTGCATGTGTAGGTCGCAGGTGGAATCTCAAGCCAGATGATTGTAGAAGAAGCATCTGCACGGTTCGGACGAAATCACATCACGGTGGCTGCAGATCATTTGTCAATGTGCAAACCAGAGAGCAAACAATCGAACATGTTCCTGCACTTAGTCCGGCTGATCGACCTTGCTAAGGTGCAGCAACAACAGGTATTGGACTTCGTTCAAATCTGTTGTGATCTGAATGATATAAGAAAACACGACCTGTGTGCACAGTTTTTTAATTCCACTTCCCTCTAACTTTTGTTGCAGGTGCAAGAAACAGCAGCCCCCGGTGCAACTACACAATGCCATACGAGGCGGAGGCAAGCAGTCTCAAGGAACCCAACGGGTATCGAGTTGCTTCTGGAAACCATTACGGCAAAAATTGAGCAGGGGCGTTCGTTTATTGGGTTTTGTGGGATGGGAGGGGTTGGAAAGACCACCCTTTCAAAGTTGCTCTACAATAAGATCAATGCCCGGTTTGAATACGCTTGCTTCGTGGACACAGTGAAGGGGATTCCAGGGGACAAGAAAAAGGTGAAGGAGGAAGTCTGGAAACACGTAAATCCCCATCCTGAAGGTGATTACAACGAAAGCAGATGGGATGAGATACTGGGGAAGAAACTCCTTGTCATCTTTGATGATGTCGAGAAAAGAGAAGATGTAGAGTTGTTGGAGGAAATAGCTCAAGAGAATGACGCTGAGGGAAGTTGTTTTGTAGTCACAAGCCGAGATGAAGGGCTTTTCAATCTATTCGGCGACCAGATACATGTCTGTCGAGTACCGCTTTTGCGGAGTGAACATGCAAGACAGTTGTTCATTACACATGCGTTTCCAGGCAAGAAAGAACCTCCAAATGAGTTGAAGGAAATAGTAGAAGAAATTGTGGGAAGATGTGATGGATTGCCCCTGACCCTAGAAGTGATAGGAAGTTCAGTGAGAGGGAAAACACACAAACGGATATGGGAAGAAATTTCCAAAGCTCTACAAGCAGTAGACTTAAGAAGCCGTTTGAGTGATCTGGAGAAGAATGTATGGGGTAAGCTAAGGGTGAGTATCGACAATCTTGGAACAGAGGAATTGGAAATGTTTCTTGATACGGCGACCATATTTACAAGCCCCGGTGACTTTAAATATTTTGGCATGCGTGACGATTCGTCCTCGGGCAGTTGGTTTAGCTCTGAAGATGTGATGACGGCGTGGTCATCCATGTACGGCACTGCACAGCACAAGTGGCAAGTCTTGATAGACAGATCTCTTGTATACAGTGGAGAGACGGATAACAGGGACGGTGAGTTTGAGCCTCGAATGCACGAGCATCTTCGAAATTTGGGAATCAGAATTGCACTGGAGAAAGGCAGAATCATGGAGGGCAATCCACGGGATGGTAACTACAAGGTATTTCATGTTTTCTTTACAAACCCTTCTTTTCCTTCAGCAATTCATTTTTCCCAACTAAATGAGATATATTTACCAGTTATGTTTCCTAAATCTGAATTCATTTGTAAATCTAAACTGGAAGGGAGTCCGAAACACAGTTGTTGAGGTGAACATCATCGGGAACTTGTAGCCATTGTACTGGTTGTAATTTTTGGAGTCATACATCCATTCTCCTCCAACAAGGAGAAAATTTGAAGCGGTGGTGCTAAAATAGGTCCGTCTTGTATAAGTGCTTGATAGTTAGGCATGAAGACCTGGAGTTGCTTTATACACAGCACGATGGACGGATGCATTTGAACTATGGCAATTTTAGTTTTACATTTCATTTATGATAATTTGAGTTTTCTATTTCATTTTTGAAGGGAGCTCAAGGGCTGGAGAAAGTGATTTTCCACCAAGTAGTAATGGAAAATGAATACATGGACTACAATGAAAATTGCTGTGACGAGAAAAGACCTTGTAAATTGCGGGTAGCATCGAGCAGTATGTCACGACTTGAAGGACTTCGCTACTTGGTATTCGGATATCACAGTCTCCACCAGACGTGCAAAAGGTGTGCAGAGCGGCCTCTTCAGTTGCCACCCAAAATTACCATGCTCAGTTGGGTTTCTGCCCAGACCATTTTTGTGCATTCGACCTTGAAAGAGTTGGTTGTTTTGCACGTAACGTCCTCTCATGTGCCGAGATTGTGGGAATCAAATCCTGCGCGAACAAGTTCTCGGGGATTACAAAATTCTGATAATAATACAATTCCTCTACCGGAGGAATCTTCGACAACCGTCCCGTATGAAGGAGATTTTGTCAACTTGCGGCAACTGGATCGGTCTCTTGCTACTCCAGACTCACTGCTGGAGTCCTGTGGGCAACTTGCTTTACAATGGGTTTACAATGTGCCTCACCAGTCACTTCCGTATGCATGGGGGAAGTTAGCCAACTTGGAACGGCTAAATTTATATAGGTGCGCGAAACTGCAGTCATTGCCGGAATCAATCGGGGGACTTGTTGGCCTGAAGGGATTGGATATGATAGGGTGCTCAGAGTTGCAGGCCCTTCCCAGCAGTTTTGGAAAGTTAGCCAACTTGGAACGGCTAAATTTATATAGGTGCGCGAAACTGCAGTCATTGCCGGAATCAATCGGGGGACTTGTTGGCCTGAAGGAATTGGATATGCGAGGGTGTTCAGAGTTGCAGGCCCTTCCCAGCAGTTTTGGAAAGTTAGCCAACTTGGAACGGCTAGATTTATATGGGTGCGCGAAACTGCAGTCATTGCCGGAATCAATCGGGGGACTTGTTGGCCTGAAAGAATTGGATATGCGAGGGTGGTCAGAGTTGCAGGCCCTTCCCAGCAGTTTTGGAAAGTTAGCCAACTTGGAACGGCTAGACATATCTTGCTGCGGGAAACTGCAGTCATTGCCGGAATCATTCGGGGGACTTGTTGGCCTGAAGGGATTGGATATGATAGGGTGCTCAGAGTTGCAGGCCCTTCCCAGCAGTTTTGGAAAGTTAGCCAACTTGGAACGGCTAAACATATCTTACTGTGCGAAACTGCAGTCATTGCCGGAATCATTCGGGGGACTTGTTGGCCTGAAGGGATTGGATATCTCAGGGTGCTCAGAGTTGCAGGCCCTTCCCAGCAGTTTTGGAAAGTTAGCCAACTTGGAACGGCTAGACATATCTTGCTGCGGGAAACTGCAGTCATTGCCGGAATCATTCGGGGGACTTGTTGGCCTGAAGAGATTGGATATGGTAGAGTGCTCAGAGTTGCAGGCCCTTCCCAGCAGTTTTGGAAAGTTAGCCAACTTGGAACGGCTAGATTTATATGGGTGCGCGAAACTGCAGTCATTGCCGGAATCAATCGGGGGACTTGTTGGCCTGAAGGAATTGGATATGCGAGGGTGTTCAGAGTTGCAGGCCCTTCCCAGCAGTTTTGGAAAGTTAGCCAACTTGGAACGGCTAGATTTATATGGGTGCGCGAAACTGCAGTCATTGCCGGAATCAATCGGGGGACTTGTTGGCCTGAAAGAATTGGATATGCGAGGGTGGTCAGAGTTGCAGGCCCTTCCCAGCAGTTTTGGAAAGTTAGCCCACTTGGAACGGCTAGATTTAGATGGGTGCGCGAAACTGCAGTCAATGCCGGAATCATTGGGGGGACTTGTTGGCCTGAAGGCATTGGATATGCAAGGGTGTTTAGAGTTGCAGGCCCTTCCCAGCAGTTTTGGAAAGTTAGCCAACTTGGAACGGCTAAACATATCTTACTGTGCGAAACTGCAGTCATTGCCGGAATCATTCGGGGGACTTGTTGGCCTGAAGGCATTGAATATGCAAGGGTGTTCAGAGTTGCAGGCCCTTCCCAGCAGTTTTGGAAAGTTAGCCAACTTGGAACTGCTAGATTTAGATGGGTGCGCGAAACTGCAGTCATCGCCGGAATCAATCGGGGGACTTGTTGGCCTGAAGAGGAATTGGATATGCGAGGGTGTTCAGAGTTGCAGGCCCTTCCCAGCAGTTTTGGAAAGTTAGCCAACTTGGAACGGCTAGATTTATTTGGGTGCGCGAAACTGCAGTCATTGCCGGAATCATTAGGGGGACTTGTTGGCCTGAAGGCATTGAATATGCAAGGGTGTTCAGAGTTGCAAGCCCTTCCCAGCAGTTTTAGAAAGTTAGCCAACTTGGAACTTCTTGGCCCCCTTCAAATCTTGGGAATTGCAGATGGAAAAAAGCTCAGCTAGACTTATCTCACTGCCAGAAACTGCAATCGGTGCGGGATTCATTCGGACTACTTTTTCCCTTGCAGCAGTTTTGGAAAGTTAGCCAACTTGGAACGGCTAGAGTTAGATGGGTGCGCGACACTGCAGTCATTGCCGGAATCATTCGCGGGACTTCTTGGCCCCCTTCAAATCTTGAGAATTGCAGAGATGCAAAGGTGTTCAGCTAGACTTATCATTCGCGGGACTTCCTGGCCCCCTTCAAATCTTGAGAATTGCAGAGATGCAAAGGTGTGCAGCAAGACTTATCCTACTGCCAGAAACTGCAATGCCGGACTCATTCGGACGAGTTCTTGGCTTGCAGGCCCTTCCCAGCATGTTGCCGAAATGTTTGTAGCAAGATTACCGTTGGTATATACTACACATTGTGCATTTATTCTACAGGATTCGAACCTGCAACCTTCAGGTTAGAAAGTTCTTGCCCTATCCAAGTGTCCTACGATTATTTCTTTGTAACATCTGCGTAATTGACAGAAGTTGAAAGTTTCCAGAATGGATCGTAAACTTGCATAGTCCTTCCCCTACACTACAACAGGATTCGTTCCAGGGATCGATAGAGAATAATATAGAAATCAAAATAGTCTTGAAAGAGAATTTGAGTTGATTAATAAGCTCCAACATTGAGAAGCTTTGTATGAGATGCAGCGCAAAAGAGACTCACTAGTGAAAATCATTAATATGTTTATGATTCTTAAACCCTATAGACGAAGATTGAACATTGCAATGCTGTGTACTTCATAACCTGACGTACATATTAACTAAAAGTGAAAATGCTGGGTACTCCTACGAGGTTGTGCATGGTGACCTGCAGTTGGGTCTCCTCGGAATAACATAATGGTAATATCGTCTGTAAATCATGCTATTTTGAAATCTGACGGCTGCGCAGGTACGCCTATCGAGATGAATAGTATGCTGAATGTGTTCGCAGCAAATGTAATGTTAATTGTGTCTGAGGTGCGCACCATAAGCATGTAACAATCGACTATGAATAGAGTTCATCAACTTGGCGGGGATGTGAAGAAATCTTGAACGGTGTTTTGGCCTAAGTATTGGAAACTAAACCAAAAAGACACATATGAGTTGCAACTCACACCAGATGAATATTACAAGCCAAGACCTGGGAACAATTTGAGTTTAACTTAGTTGATCTGGAACAACCTGAATTTAACATTGCCTATTTTGCCTAAAACTCTTATGAAGTTGAAAATGGTTTGTCTTTACTTTCAACACATTTTTACAGTAATTAACAGTAGTTGATCCAGTACATGATTACAACTTAGAGATTGATTATATTTTACACATGAAATTACAGGAATATAATATAAGTGAAAATTAGAAATGAGTTATTATAGAATTGTTAAATAAATATAAATTTTTCAATAAAAATAATAATTAACAAATAAGAAATAACCACTCTAGCGAAAGTTGATCTTATGGTTACAAGTCACTATATATGAAAAGCTTGTAATCTTGGTCTCAGGTCGATGAAGGGATAATTGGTTAACAAAATATTATAATTACAATAGATTAATTATTAATTATTTTTAAATTATATAAAATAATTATTTTTAATAAAAGAATATATTTATATAATAAAAGATTTATTCCGGTTTTTTGTAATAAGTACTTATAATATAATCAACTTTGACTATCAATAATGATTATTAGTGATAATTTATATTATAATTCTTGTTTTAGGTCAAATAAATTATTTTTTATATAAATTTTTTGATAAAATAACAAAATTTGTGAAGATTTTTAATTGTATAACAAAATATTATTTTAGTTATTTTTAATATTTCATTATCAGTTATAATAACTTATGATTTCCAATCATGATTAAATTTTTTCTATTTTGATATTTACACATTTAGAATAATTTATTAATATATTTTTGAGTTGATTAATTTAAATATATTAAATTTTAAAATATTTTTAAATTAATAGTAAATTTAAAGTTATTATTCATAACATTTAATTATCAATAGCAATTTAAATTTAAATTATTTTTAAAATATTTATAATCATACAATATATTTCTAAATTTGATTAATACATAACCAATTTATGTTATATCTCATGTTAGTTAAAATAACCAATATTTGGATGAATATTGGATAATTTAAATTTTAACTTTAGCTCTGGATGACTAACCAACTCACAAATTCAATGAGCAAAGTAGCCATTAGTTCAAGTTAGCTGGCTAAACCATTTTAGTAAACTTTTTGCCCAGGTCTCCCCGTGAGGGGGTGTTCTCATTGTACAATGATTGTTTCTTGTTACTATACTAGCCACTCTCTTTACTTATTTACGTTTCTACCGGGGATTTGTGTTCAATATCTTTATTCTTTATTTCGATGGTTTCTTAGTTTGGGTCTATTCTAATCACATAGATAATTTCTCCTAGTTAATTTATACCATGGTTGAATATGCAATTTTATAAAGTAATCGAAAATAAAATTTAATATTAATATATATTAATTTTTAAATTACTAAAAGTATTAAATATTTTTATAGTGGATTTAAATAAAAAAATTTATCATATTATTATTATTTAAATATTTATAAATTAAATTTTAAATAATTCATAATTAAAAATATCATGAATTAAAATTTTATAAATAAAAATATATAATATTAATATATACCAATTTTCAGTTTCAAAATAATAATATATTTAAATTATATTATATACAATACTAATGTTTAAGAATTTATTGACATTCTCTAGTGGACTCCAAGTTGAAAGGATACTAGTGACAAAGTTCAGGAATAAGGATTTCAATTCAATATGTTTTTGCTAGTGTGATTTGTTTCATTTTGGAAAACCAAAATACTAGAGTGTTATGGTTATTCCTGTAACACGTGTTTCGATTTTATAGTCTTCTGTTAACGTACAAGGGCGACCGCGTAGAAAAAGCGAACTATGTTAATATGTCTGTTAACTATGTTAATCCTAATGGTTTTTAATACGATTTTAGAGATCAATTTAACTAAGATACCTATTACACAAGTTAATTTGGCAGATAAATATGGATCTGCGATTACTTTTTGTCACATGCATTGTATTGAGCACATTGCTATGAAACTAAGCAATACTAACTGTCACTTCCCTGTATATAGTTTTTAAATCTTCATTGTGGAATGTGAAATATTTGTTCTAGTAGAAAAAGGACTACCGCGTAGAAAGATCCCATCAAACCCGTACAAGGGAGAGATGAAAAAGGTAACATCTAGTAGAACAGATTGGAACATCAAAACAGCATACCTTATGAGAGGGAATCAAAGTGGTGGTGTCCTGGCTGATGAAATCGTCGTATACGGGCTTTCAGGACGTCCGCACAGGGACAGGACCACGGGACCGTCCGCTAATTGCTGACCTAATGGGTGAATACAAAAAATGTCACTGTTGTACTCTGCAGGAGGTGGGGGTCTCTGGAGCCCGTGGTGCAGAAATCAGCCTCGATCTTACCGTATTCTGGTAACAGTAGTTACTTGGCTTACTTCGCGATGGACACATCGTACAGTTTTTGAGGTCATATATATTGACGATGGACCAGACCTCCTCAAGTCAATACTCAAAGCTTGCAAAAAATTATCGAGATGATATCTGGATTTTGGTAAGTGCACGATGCCACATTCATTTTGGCGGTCTGCCTAACTAACTTCTTCAAAATTTCCTTTACTATTGACTTGGATGAGTAATATAACATCCTTGTCATCAGTGATGTTGCATGGTAGAGGAGAATCTTGCTATGCATTTTCGACACATATGAATGTAAAAGCACCTTAAGTTAGCCAAAAGCCTTAAGAGCGCCGAAATCATAAAAGCTTGACTGTGCGTCGATGGGACAATGACGTTGAGAATAAATAATCCAGCTTATTTGTACTGGATTTGGGTAAAATGATCTATCATAAGTTTCTAATATCTTATTCTCTCAAGACGGTATTGGCAGATTCGAAGAAATGATCACATCAAGCTACTAGTTTAGTTTCAAGAAGAGTTTAATTCGAATACCATGACTGTGATATGATAAGATTGAACTGATCTACGGAACTTCTTATAAATAGATTATATTCAAATAGGAAGATTTTTCTTAATTTTCATTGCTATTCTTGGATATAAATTTCTAGAATTACTCTTAAAACTAGCAACTATATCTAGAGATGTGTACTCTCTGAACTTCCCGGAAAGTTCCTGATAAATCCCAAAAATAATGTATAGAAAAGATATTGATAAGAAACGGAAATTCATATTCATCAGATGTGCAATTTTTTTTAATATAATTATAAGATTCTTATTTATTTTATATTTGAAAATAAAATTTGATAAAACATTGACTCCAAATTTCCCATAAATTTTCTGGGTCAGTACTCTTTGAAAGTTTTGGGTGAAATCTTTGGACGTCAAATGTGATACTTCAAGATTAGCTGAACTTTGATTGGAAGCGTATAAGTGCTGTTTTCTTTCACCAAAAATTCGGAATTCCAAATTTATACGTAATCAAGATGGAACGGAGATATAACATATAAGAACTCTCCTTGAGGGTAAGATTGGATTACTTATGAGACTGATATTAGAATTTCCTCCATGCTATAAGACAAGGACCACTTCCATTGCAGATATTAAAAAGATTTCTGCATGGGAGTAATAGGGAACATATTCTATGTTAAAAGTTGTTTTTCTGTGTTAAGTGTTAGCACGGAGTACCTACATCGACGTCAAGCTGTGTGGGACCGTTAAACCTTGTGGTTAACACGCAATTAAGTTTGGCACAATTAAGTTAAACTGCCAAACTTAAAATATGGTTAATCTATCTCAAGCATTTCCGGTGCAATCTTCTTCCCGTAGACTATATTCGAAGCATCATGTATGTCTCTCTCTGGAGGCTGCTCGTGTAGTTGACCTTGCCAGGGTCCCTTGGACTTCTCAAATGCGAATCCATTATTATTTTTTTAATTTTTCCTGGAGAGAAAAGACCACTGATCACATTAGATTTTTATAGAGTGGGTTTGAATTGAAAATATCGGTATATATCGCTATGGAGATAGAAGGTTGTTGGCAAATTCAGAAAAGCATTCTATAAAATCTCTAAACAATTTGGATGAAATATTACTCAGGTATGTAAAGATAGGTACCCAAGCGTGAATTCTTGTCTTAGTGGACCCAAGTGGCAGTCGTTTTAGTTGGTAGCATAATTGGCCTTTTGAATTTCGTAATGTTAGTATGTACAAATTTCAATAATGTTTTGAACACAATTCCAGAAAAGTTCCAAAGAGCTCGATTGGCAGGCTCGAATTTTATCCCCTGAACTCCAAATACCCTCCGAATTCAGGCCTAGGAGTTCAGAACCCAAACTCAACAACTTCCAAACATGTATTTCCTTATCCAATCTCCTTGTCTCGGATCCTATGCAATTGCGAAACAACACAGCAAGCACAACTATATAAGTTTACACCGAATGAACTTAACATGTAACCTTTTTGAAAATCAAAACCATAGAGATTCTTTTGAAATCAAAAGCAAGGAGATTCATTGAGGGGAGTAGAAGATCCATGGTTATGTAAATTGGAAAATATAAATGGGAAATTGCAAATCCACCTCATCTTTTCTGTTCATCCACCTTCACCTTACTCATGTATGAGGCTGCTCGTGTAGTTGACCTTGCCAGGGTCCCTTGGACTTCTCAAATGCGAATCCATTATTATTTTTTAAATTTTTCCTGGAGAGAAAAGACCATTGATCACATTAGATTTTTATACGGTGGGTTTTGAATTGAAAATATCGGTATTTATCGCTATTGGAGATAGAAGGTTGTTGGCAAATTCAGAAAAGCATTCTATAAAATCTCTAAACAATTTGGATGAAATAATACTCAGGTATGTAACGATTGATGATGTAAACTTCTCACCTCAAGTTCGCATAAAGATCAACAATGCCCTAACTCTGGACGTGGACCCAAGTGTGAATTCTTGTCTTAGTGGACCCAAGTGGCAGTCGTTTTAGTTGGTAGCATAATTGACCTTTTAAATTTCGTAATGTTATTATGTACAAATTTCAATAATGTTTTGAACACAATTCCAGGAAATAGTTCCAAAGAGCTCGATTTCCAGGCTCGAATTTTATCCCCTGAACTCCAAAAACCCTCCTAATTCCGGCCTAGGAGTTCAGAACCCCAAACTCAAGAACCTCCAAATTATATATTTCCTTATCCAATCTCTGTGTCTCGAATCTTATGCAATTGCGAAACAACACAGCAAACACAACTACATAAGTTTAGACCGAATGAACTTAACATGTAAACCCTTTTGAAAATCAAAACCATAGAGATTCTTTTGAAATCAAAAGCAAGGAGATTCATTGAGGGGAGTAGAAGATCCATGGTTATGTAAATTGGAAAATATAAATGGGAAATTGCAAATCCACCTCATCTTTTCTGTTCATCCACCTTCACCTTACTCTAACAAACTTCTGGCCAATCAGATTGGTGTCATCATGTGAAATTGATCGTTGCCCCAGGCCGTGACATGGTCATAAGATTTCTATATCTTATTCTAGCATGTAGCTAAGCTCATAACATCACGGGAGTGGTTGGATTAGTTTTCTTATACTCGTATAGTACCGTACAGAGCCGAGGTCGATTAGCAGAAAATGTGAAACGATTTATAATTTCCCAATATAAATATGATGTATGAAATATATTTTATTTATTTATATAAAATATTTTATTTTATTTTATTTTATTGAAGATCCTTAGAGCCATAAGTGCATCCACTCACTTTCACACGGTGACTTGAGTGCTGGTTTAGTGCGAATTATGACTTTCACTATACCAGTTTTTACCCTTTCTCCCTCCTTTTTTTTCTACGCGGTCGTCCTATTTCCTCCCACTTTTACTCCTTTTATTTCACTTTTATTCCTTCCCCTGGGGTACTATTTATATTTATTATTTTGTTATCGCCCTCGATATCTGTAGCGCTGGGGTGGTTATTAGAAACATCAGTCACAGCTTTAGCGTCGAAAAGAGTTTCAAACTTATGAACGAAGGACTTGTGGCAAGGATAGAAATTGGTTCCTTATGGCTTCAAAATATTGTCAGAATGACTGCATGAATCCAAATCTTTTTTCCTTGAATGGTTGAAGTTTTGAATGACTATCTAGTAAACTATCTCAAATTAAATAATCATCATGGTTGCAAACTTCCATATTGAAGTAAAGATGAGTTCCCGACGATTCAATAATTTTCCAACACATTTAAAAGGTGATAATTCAACATCTATCTATTATGCCGTAAATAACTATTTCTACTAGTTTCATCAACGAGCATCCCACTTGTTACACGTATAAATTTAACTTCTATATCGTTGTGTACCATAAGGATTTGCATAGTTCAAATATCTTAAGTACAATGGGAAATTCTTTTCTAATACCGAACCCGATTAGGTTTAGCCCGTTTTGTTTAATGTTTTATCCTTATAGGATTTGACAAAGTTTTCCTATCCTATGCGATTGCCTTTCTTACTTCTATACCATTATGGAATGGTTATCTCTAAATTGTTGACTAACTGATCCAAATCACATGGGTTTGTAAACAAGGGCAGCTGAATGACTACCCCCGTGCTTATCGCTCAAGTGGACTACAATAATACACGGCAGCAGTGCATTTCGCTAGTTTCACGTTTTCAATTACCTAGGTGTACGTGGATACGTATGTCCACGTTGGTACTTACATGTATGAGAACTTTCTTAAAGTCACACTCTTCTTAAAGATACAAAACGAGGACAGGTACAGGGTAACAACCAGTATAAGAAAGGAAGCCCTTGAAGCCCTAGAAGGAGAAAACCTAAGAGGTAAAATGGGTAGATATACATTTTTGTGATGGTCAAAGTGAACTACCAAAGACTCAACCTTTGATTAGTACCCAGGAAAGTCAAAAAGTCAAAAGTCCCTCCTCTCTGTAAATTCTCGTTGGCTAGATCAATCAGCATGGAATAACCTAGAATTGGAGATCCTTAACAAGCTCTGGCTTCTGTCGTCGAAATTAGTTTTGCGCGTTCATCACTGACTTGGCGGGTTTTCTTTGCCGCACGAAGATCGAAGGACCTTCTGCCGACGACGCGCATACATTTCCGGATCTTTACCATGTATTTCGTCATATGTGAACGGCCTGTACAGTGAAGGGTGTTCTTCATTGATGAGTTTGGATGGAGCCTTAAGGATCTTAGATAGCTCTGGCTGCATTGAGTGTGTGGTCAAATCATTCGGTCTATTCCCTTGGTCACGAGAACACGGTGCTCTACGCTTTTAAATATTCCGTTGCTCAAAGCCTGTCAAAATCACACGAAGAATTCGTGTAAATATTAAGTCACATGCTGTATGATCTCTGCAGGTGTCTTCTTCACTCTAGGCGATATTAGATGGAGCATGGGATCCGCCGTACATGTCGTAGTGCAAACTGAAGCGCGAAGAGCAAATGGCAGTGGATTCCGTGTGTCACTTTCAGTTTGTAATGGAGAAAAAATCGAAAATGCCGGCAGGAAGTATTGCGAAGGATTTGTCCAAAGCAAACCATCGACTGTTTTACGCCAAACAGAAGAAGTTAGCGTACCTCAAGAGTATCGCCAAGGTTGATGACAACTGTTCCCCTGCTCGCGACTAGAGGAACGTCAACCCATCTATTCCTCGCTCACCAAATCACGATCTGCTCTCAACAATGTCATAATGTTGGGATCAACATGAGGTCTTGCACCGCCGGTACGATCACATCGGGGACACTCCGGATATAGTTTAGCCTCCAGAAACTGCTGAAAGGTTGACTTCTCCACAACCAGATACAGTGCAAGAGCTCTAAATACTTCGAGCCCGATACCTCTCAGCTTAGCCTAGAATTTCTCTTGCGGAATCATCTTTCAATACCGATATCCGGTATAAGCTTTTAAAACTTCAAAATGACGAACAGTCACCCAATATACTCGTTCCAGTATTCAACCATCTATGTATCTTAGTTGCACTTGTGAAGTTTCAGTAATCTATTGTACTGAAGTCAATGACTAAAAGTATCTTACATGTATGCGATCTAAGGGCTACACATTGCCTGAAGAACTGAATGGAAGGGTGTTCAGAGTTGCAGGCCCTTCCCAGCAGGAAACTTAACCAACTTGGAATGGCTAAACTTATGTCGATGTGGGAAACTGCAATCATTGCCAGAATCATTCGAGCAACTTCGCCGCTATCCACTCCTCCACTGGTTAAGGTGAGACTTACCCATGGATGGGCATAAATTAACTTTGCGATTCCTGTAATAGTTATCTTGGCGTGATAAAGTGCCGGCCATTTTGCAGTGGGAAACCAAGTTGTGGCGGGGTCCAGAACTGCCGTAATTGCCTGGTCCATTTGAAGAACTCCTTCACCTAATCTGAAAGTGTACGACTGCTCAGAGTTGCAAGGCCTCCTCTAAAATTTAGGCGGATCAGCCAAACTGGACCAACTAGGATTCAGACTTTGGCCTAACTTCCAATGAAACGAGTTCGAAGTGTCTACATTTAATCAATGCTTCTCTGGCACCAAGATACTACCAGTGAATATTTAGCGTATTGCCAAATTGTTTGGATGCTACGATTACTTGTAACATCTATATAATTGATAAGTCTTTCCAGATTGGATCGTAAACTTGCACAATCATTCCCCTGCACTACAACGTTATCAATCGTTGTTCCTGGGATCGTTAGAGAATAATATAGAAATCAAAATAGCCCTGAAAGAAACTTTTAATGTTGATTAATAAGCTCCAACACTAAGAAGCCTTGTATGAGATGCAGCGCTCAAGAGATTCACTAGTGAAATCATTATATGTTTATGTGATATATGGTTCTTAAACCTGTAGACGAAGATTGATCATTGCAATGCTGTATAATTCATAACCTGACGTACATATTAACTAAAAGTGGAAACGCTGGGTACCCTACGAGGTTGTGCATGGTGACCTGCAGTTGAGTCTCCTCGCAATAACATAATTCTGGCATAATAGGGCAACTGTTACCTTTAGTCTCGTCTGTAAAGCATGCTATTTTGAAATCTGATGGCTGCGCAGATACGTCTATCGAGATGAATCGTATGTTGAATGTTTTCGCAGCAAAAGTAAGGTTAATTGTGTCCGAGATGCGCACTATATGCATCTAATGTAACAAACAGACTATGTATGAATAGAGTTGGAATTAATCAACTTCTCAGGGATGTGAAGGAATCTTAGACGGTGGCCTAAAGTATTGGAAACTAAACCAAAATGACAAACATATATGAGTTGCAACTAAGACCAGATGAATATTAGAAGCCAAGACCCGGAACAACTTGAGTTTAACTTCAAGAAAACGTTGAATTTAACGTTGCCTACTTTGCCTAAAATTCTTATGAAGTTGAAGTTGAAAGTTTGTTTGTCTTCCACTTTATTTTCCTACACCCATAGTCAAGTGATGAAAGGCTTGCTTAATCTGATCTATAAGGCCCACAATGTGTATCATCTGCCAAGGAGAGAAATACAAAACCTAGCATGGCCAAAGTAGTAGATAATAGAGCTTTGAAGTGAGCCATGGCAAATAAAGGTCTCCCTAAAGGATCTCCCTATTGTATACTAATAAATGACTCCAAGACACTGACTCCTTCCTATTACTACCAACCATGATGATAGTAAAAGGAAGCATCCCATAGAATGACCTGCATGAAAGGAATAAGACTCATCAAGGATCCACCAACCTCCCTACGCTCTTTAAAGATGGATGCCCAAGAAACATTACAAAAACCATTCTCAACATCCACTTGTAGGATGATCCACTCTAGAGGGATATCTAAGAGTGTTATGATGCTTAGACATATATGATAACCCAATGTCAACATACTAATAATCTAAATGAGTAAGAATAGGTCATTCCTATGATGATATAGATTGGAAATGACTAGAAGTGAAGATCAAGTGTCACAATTTCACTAGTTGTGTATTCTTGCTTGTTTAACCTCTTGGGCAGAAACCACTCCCAAAAGAGGGTAGGGATACTCATAGTGGCATCCTACAAAAAGAGGAATTAATGACCACTCAAATGAAAGATCTAATCCAATAAGCCCTTGATAGCGGTAGCACACTTCCCGTTGGAGGCCCTCTTCCTCCTAAAGAGCCTCTTTTACCTTGGTGGCTAGTCCCGTCACATAGGTGTATTCACTCCAAAGGTCAATTTTCAACCTGAAGGTTCTTTGAAGTGATTCGGTCGTTGACCATGCACATCTCTTCCTAAGAAGTGCAATCCAAAAAGAATCCAAAATCAACTATCTACTTGGCTTTTCTATTTTGTGGTACTCTCAATGATCCATGGTTCCCATAACCTTTCCTTACATTGACTTGCTTGTTCAAAATGTCAAGGTTAACTTCCTTGATAATGTGAAATTTTTTTTACCTAAGTACTCAAGCACTCATTCCTGTAATCTTTAATGGTAAATGTTAAAGGTAACTTCCTCAATTCAATGTGAATTTCATAAGCAAGTACTCAAACACACACTCCTATTGCAAGATTCCTCACCTCTACTCAACCAAAGTATGCAATCAAAGATGTAAGCAAAAGAAATCCAACACAAAGACTCAAAAGAGATGTTTGAGCTGAATACTCATTCATGAAAAAAGTGGACATCATTTCTATGGGTTGCAACCCATATATAAAATTTCCTAACTACTGATTGAAGAAGATCAATGGTTGAGGATGCCCATAATCGCCTACTACTCCTACTCCACTTAATGTTAATTGTAATATTTTGAGGATAAGAGACCTTAAGAGAAATATATGAGAAAGAAATACAAAGCTTCACACTCAATATTCTGATCTCCCAAAGGAGCACCTTGTTGTTATTATATAGCAAAGAGGGTTCCCTCAAAGGAAGCTCCACCCTTGGATTAGATACATGGATTGGTGAGCTGACAGCAAGATCTACCCTTAGATTAGTAACATGCATGGGTGACATGTCAGTTTTGGTCCTATTTGGTTGGTCAAACAAACTTTGACCAAAAGGAATCTTTAGGGAATTTTCTTGTGAGGATCTAAGAATTGCATGTTTGAGGTACCATTGGGAAGCTCTTGATGAGAAAAAGAGGGAGGGAGGTAAGGCCAACCCTTTTCACTTTCATGAGAGGTTTGACACATTTTCAAGGCCTAATTCATCTGTTTAGGCCTCCAAAATTGGCTTTGGAGTTTTTAGACTATTTTGACTTCTACACTATTAGTAGAAGTACTCTTTTGGTGACACCACTATCTGATCTACCTAGCCCATCATACCTAAAATCCTTCCATGTACCAAGCCAATTTTCACCTCTAGATAATATGTTTAGCTATTGGTGCTACATAATTCTACCTATTGATCTTATCCCAAGCACAATTAAGAAGTGATTGTGCAACCACTGCCAACCATAACTACTCCTTGTTGTCTACTTTACAAGTAATACACTCTTGCAATCATTGGCTACAAAATTACTCCTAAGTCAAAGTATTCATGGCCAAAGATATACATCGGGATGAAGGTAGAAATCAAGGCCAAGGATGTGTTCTATACTTTAACTAAATTTCTGCCTATTTCTCTTGAGCTAAAAATTATCTTCTTCCTAATATCTACTATGAAGAGCTACCTTTGCCTTTCCAAATCTTAATAAACAATTCCACTTGTTCTTGATACCCCATGATTTCTAACATTAGCACTTTTGTTGCATCTTCAAATTTATTTGAAGTGTGTTCCATTAATACATTTGCTAGCTGATACAATTGCTTGGCTGAGTAGGTCTTCATGGTCATGGCATGCACTTGGGATGAAGAAATCCAAACTTTCAACTTATCTAGGGAGACTTCTACTACCTTTTATACAATCTCTACTAGATGGTCCCATGCCATCTCCATTTTTTGCTAAAATAGTGGTCTTTTCCAAATTGAACTGGTTCCTTTAACTCAACCATAATTTCTTCCCAAATACATACCTTGTCCTTCTCACATTTGTCCTCCTCTTGCAAGGTCTTTGTAAATTTGTTTTCTTGCAAGTTAGCTACTTGTAGCTCTTGTTGATGGCAAACTTCTATTGCCAAGAGGGACACCCTTACTTTCTCTACTTCTTCTTTAAGCACATCAATCTCTTCCTATTCTGCTTTTATTTTTTCTTCTAGCTTGAGTCACTAATGTGTTTCTTCCTCTTGTAAGTCAAACGTGTTCTTTCTTAGGGTTGGTTTCTCCTCAATCTCCTTCTTCAAAGCTTTACTTTCTTCTCTAAGTTTGGCTGCCTATTATGCCAAGTCTTAACTTTGATTCCCTGTCTCTAAATGATGAGCACAAACTTCTTGCAATTCTTTCCTTGCTTTCATCTTTTCTTGGTTACTCCTTGCACAAGTTGGACGAGGGTCATAAAGTTGATGATCCTCCTACTAGACTTTGCATAGATGGAGAGAAGTTGTTCCATTAATTTGAGAACCGGGCCTACTTTGTACATTATCAGCTTGGAAAGTGGCACTACTATAATATGCCTAATGTAACAATATGGAGTTTAGCTATGAAGTTAGTCGGGCTTACAAAGTAGCACATAAGACAAAGTAGCCTAGAATATTCCGGAAGTATCTAGGAAGCTTCTTGAGAAGCTTCCTGGTTAGCTTAGCTTGCACCTTAAGTAAGTAGCTTCTAGAAGGAAGCTTCTAGAAGCTTCCAACTAGCTTAGCTTGCACGCCAAGTAGATGGCTTCTAGAAGGAAGCTTCTTGAGAAGCTTCCTAGTTAACTTGGCTTGCACTCTAAGAAAGCGGCTTGAGGAAACTTCTTGAGAAGCTTCTCAAGGGCCTTGTATGCTACCTATAAATACCAAAGCCAAAGCTCATGCTAGGCATTCGGAGTTTTCCATCATTCAAGTGTCCCAATATGAGTTTCCATTCTCCTATTTCTCTCCTCGGTTTTGGTCTTTTACATTGGTATCAGAGTAGGAATGGGATGGATGGAATTTATGGACCACCAAATCCACTTCCGCCAAATCATTGGGACTTTCATGTCCAGATATTACCAAAGCATCGTTTCACACAGTTCATCACCTCACGCTTTGGGCAGGATTTTCTACATATGATCACCGTGTCAGAGGAACCCTTGATACTTCCAGTTGTAACTTATGGGGAACGGTGGACGTGTTGTATCTATGTGTTAATCAACTAGATAAATTGAGAGTAGTGGAATAGAGTAGTAGCGATGGCAACAATACCGGATGTTATCCTTGCAATGCAACAGCAAATCGAGCATCTTACTCGATTGTTGGATAAACGAGACCAGCAACGACAAGAACAGATAGACAGAGCGCCAGTTCGAGATGGAGAAGATCACATTCGATTTCCAAAACCCAAGGTGTTTGAAGGCAAGAATCTTCCAGGCACAGTGGAGAATTTTGTGTTTGATTGTGAATGTTACTTTGAAGCCACCAATCTTCAAGACGAGCGGAAACAAATTCTCTTGGCTTCTAGCCAGTTGGATGGCATGGCAAAACTTTGGTGGCGATTCAAAGTAGAAAGAGCTGAACGACAAATTGTTACACCAATTTTGACATGGGTAGAATTCAAGGATGCAATACTTGGTTGATTTCAGACTATAAATGCCACCCGAGCTGCACAAGATAAATTGGTGGAGTTGAGGCAGATTGGCTCAGTGAGAAGCTACATCACACAATTTCAGAATATCATCATGCAGATTCCAGATATCCAAGAAGGTGAAGTTTTGGATCAATTTGTGCAAGGATTGAAATCATAAACCAGATTGGAGGTGACCATGCGAGAGCCACAGAACGTAGAAGAAGCCATGCAATTGGCTGAGCGTTTTGATTCCTTAGTGGCGACAACTTGGTCTCGATCTCGACCTACACAAAACCTACCAATACCACGAGTGGAAGAACCAGTACCAATGGAGATTGATGCTATCCAACGAAGACCACTTGGCACAGCAGATAGAGAAAGATTACGACAAAATGGAGGTTGCTTTTATTGTCGCCAAGTTGGACATTGCATTGCTGAATGTCCACTTAGGAATGGGTGATCTCGACAAGTTGCCCATATGGAGTTTGTGGAACAGAATGATCAGGGAAACAAAGAATCCCAGTAGGAGATTTTGAGCCGCCTACTGGGAGCTTGATTAGTTCCAATGGGATTGAAGGCTCGACCTATGCAAGTTTGCTTCACTTGCAAGGTACGATATCTAATCGGGGTTATAGGATTTTGGTTGATTCTGGAAGTTCAGAGAATTGCATATCTATGCAAGTAGCGAAGGAATTGGGTATTCCTATCAAGCTAGTGATTGGAAGTAGTTTGATGATGGCGGATGGTAGAAAAGGTTCTGCATTTCGCACCTCGCATCCTGTTACCTTCAAGATTGGGAAGGAGTATTTGGAGTGTATGAGGTTTGTAGTGGCACCTCTACACTATGATATCATTCTGGGTCTACCTTGGCTTGAACGTCATAAGGTTCAATTCAATTGGACCCGACGTCAAATTCAAGTACAACACCAAGGTAGGAATTTCCGATTAGGTTGTCTGGCACCTCTGAGTAAGACACCTAAGAATAGTCAGTCCCAAGATGGGAAGTTTGTTGAGAAGGTAGCCATAGAGAAAATCTGGAAGGGAGATGAGTCCCAAGATGGGAAGTTTGCCAAGAAGGCAACCATGGAGCAAGCTTGGAAGAGAGATGAGTCCCTAGAAGGGAAGTTTGTTAATGAAGCAGCCATAGAGCAAGCTTTGGAGGAAGATAAGTCTGTATTCACGGTGTGGATCAAGCTGATTGCACAAGAACAATCTGAGGAGGTCTAGGTGCCGCATCAAGCAACGATTGATCGGATAGTTCAGGAGTTTGCAGATGTGTTTCCGGATGATCTGCCAAAGGGATTACCCTCTGATTGTGGTATGCCCTTCAAGATCAAGTTATTGCCAGGGAGTACTCCAGTGAGTAGACCAATCTATCGGCTCTCACCAAAGGAGTTGGAGGAATTGCGAACAATACTTAGAGTTGTTGGAGAAGGATTTCATACGATATAGTACCTCTCCGTGGGAAGCACCGGTACTATTTGTTCCAAAGAAGGATGGAGGACTTCATTTCTATATTGATTACTGTGGGCTCAATAAGCAAACCGTGAAGAATGCATATCCCTTGCCTCGGATTGATGACCTACTTGATCAATTAAGTGGAGCACGCTACTTTTCCAAGCTAGATCTTCGTAGCGGCTATTGGCAGATTCCTATTGAAGGAGAGGACGTGCAAAAGACTGCCTTTCGCACAAGGTATGGACATTTTGAGTGGAGAGTTCTACCTTTTGGACTCACTAATGCTCCAGCAGTCTTCATGGATCAGATGCATCGGGTGTTGGAGGGACTATTGGATCAGTCAGTGGTAGTGTTCTTAGATGATATCTTAATCTATAGTAGGACAGAGGCAGAACACAGGAATCATGTGCGAGAAGTCCTGAGACGACTACGATAGTGGAAATTTTACTGCAAGAAGTCAAAGTTTGCTTTTTGGCAGAAAGAGGTTACCTTCTTGGGTCATAAGATCTCATCAGAGGAGATCAAGATGAAAGAAGA
The DNA here is from genome assembly GCA_948567375.1 of Lunularia cruciata. NCBI lineage: Eukaryota > Viridiplantae > Streptophyta > Marchantiopsida > Lunulariales > Lunulariaceae > Lunularia > Lunularia cruciata. The sequence goes on from OX419758.1 coordinate 63,940,994, forward strand.
GAAGATCAAGGCCATTACTGATTGGCCTACCCCAAAGGATGCTACCAAAGTACGAGCATTCAATGGATTGGCCAGTTTTTACCGACGGTTCATCCACTATTATGCTCACGTGGCTGCACCATTGACTAACCTCTTGGGAAAGAACTCAAGCTTCCAATGGACTACCAAGCATGAAGAAGCATTCCAGAAGTTAAAGCATATGGTGTCTTCAAGACCCATTCTTCAACCATATGATCCTCAACTACCTTGTGTGGTTGATTTTGATGCTTCTAACTTTGCAATTGGAGCTGTGTTGCAACAAGAATTTCCAGATGTACTACATCCTATTGCCTTTGTGTCTCACTGACTAAATACAGCTGAAAGACATTACTCTGCTCAAGATTGGGAACAACTTGCAATGGTATATGCCACCAAGGTATGGAGGCATTATCTCTTGGGGAAACAAGTGATCATGCGAATTGATCACAAGCCATTGTTGCAGACCTTACACCTAGAGCACATGAAGAGTCAACATCATCAATGGGAAGAGCAACTCCAATTGTTCGACATCAAACTTGAGTACAAACCAGGTCGGTTCTATGTCATCCCTGCTGCTCTATCACGACGACCTGATTTGAAGTCTCTTCCTCTCATCGCGGCAGCAATTACAACGGTGTCAATTGATCCCAAGATTCATAACGAGTTTCGGTTAGCTCTACAGCAAGATCCCTTCTTCCAAATGGTACATGGTTGGCTAACAACAGGTGACAAGGAGTACAACACCTTCTCCTTCAAGGAAGGCCTTCTATTCCATGTGGACCGGATCTATGTTCCAGCCAAAGGTGATCTTTGACTTGTGCGCCTTCAAGAAGCCCATGATTTACCCATCGTTGGTCACATGGGTGTGGACAAGACCTTGGGTACCCTACAACGTCAATGGTGGTGGCCCAACATGACATGGGATGTTCAAGAATTTGTCTGATCATGTGAGAGCTGCCAACGTAACAAGGCCAACAACCAGAAGCCAGGTGGACTCCTTCAACCGCTTGCCGTTCCATCAGCTCGTTGGGAGCATGTGAGCTTGGATCTCATCACATCCTTGCCAAAGACAAAACAAGGACACACCGCCATCGTGGTGTTTGTGGATAAGCTTAGTAAGCAAATCCACTTGGCACCCACTTGTGATACCATGGATGCTCCAACCTTAGCGCACATCTACTTCGACAATGTCTTCAAGCATCATGGAATGCCACGCGTACTCATCTTTGACCGTGATCCTTGCTTTACTGGGAAGTTTTGGTAAACACTCTTTCAGATACTCAGCACCAAGCTTGCTTTGTCCATGGCCTATCATCCTCAAATTGATGGACAAACCGAATGTGCAAATCGTACATTGGAGGATATGTTACGGGCCTTTATCAATGTCCACCATACCAACTGGGATGAATGTCTTGCAGCTGCATAATTTGCCTACAACAATTCCAAACAGGCAAGCACTGGATTTTCTTTCTTCTTTCTCAATTTTGGCCAAGATCCGCTTGTTTGAGATTCTCTTCTTGCTCCCCTTCCATCTCAGGTTCCTCATACTTCCACATTCTTAACCACTATATCCCAATCACTCCAACAAGCTAAGTCTCACCTCCTTGTTGCTCAGAATCGCCAAAAACAATATGCGGACCACCATCATCGTGATTTTATTTTTGAAGTTGGTGATAAAGTCATGCTATCTTCCAATAACCTCCCTCTCCCACTTGATACCCAAGTTTGTAAACTTGCCCCTAACTGATATCCTTTGATATCACCCAAATTGTCTCTCCTGTTGCTTATCGACTTGCCTTACCTTGTCACATGCGTATCCATCCTATCTTTCATGTTTCCAAGTTGAAACCCTTTGTTCCTAATCCCTCTTCCTTTTCCTCTTGAGTCCAACCTCCCCCTCTTCCTATCCCTATCAATGATCATGAGGAGTACGAAGTGGATCGTATCCTTGCACGTCGCCATATCCAACGAGGCCGTTGCCAACATACGGAGTACAAGGTCCTTTGGAAAGGGTATCCCCTTCATGATGCCACCTGGGAGCCTCTTTCTCACCTCCAGAATGCACAGACGGCCATCCAAGAATTTGAAGTTTCATTGGCGACGAGGACGTCACCAACTAGCGGCAGGGGAATATGTAACAATATGGAGTTTAGCGACGAAGATAGTCGGGCTTACAAAGTAGCACATAAGACAAAGTAGCCTAGAATATTCCGGAAGTATCTAGGAAGCTTCTTGGGAAGCTTCCCGGTTAGCTTAGCTTGCACCTTAAGTAAGTAGCTTCTAGAAGGAAGCTTCTAGAAGCTTCCAACTAGCTTAGCTTGCACGCCAAGTAGACGGCTTCTAGAAGGAAGCTTCTTGAGAAGCTTCCTAGTTAACTTGGCTTGCACTCTAAGAAAGCGGCTTGAGGAAGCTTCTTGAGAAGCCTTGTATGCTACCTATAAATACCAAAGCCAAAGCTCATGCTAGGCATTAGGAGTTTTCCCTCATTCAAGTGTCCCAATGTGAGTTTCCATTCTCCTATTTCTCTCCTCGGTTTCGGTTTTTTACACCTAATGTAACAATATGGACTTTATAGATAAATTAGTCAATACTAATAGAGTAGCAAATAGGCAAAATTAGCCAAGAATTATAAGAATATTCTAGAAGCATCTAGGAAGCTACTTGGTACCTTTTGAGTATTGGGTAATGTGTGCCAAGTGGTGATTTCTAAGAAGAAGTTTCTTGGGAAGCTTCCCAACTAGCTTAGCTTGCATGCCAATAGGTAGTTTCTAGAAAGAAGCTTCTTGGGAAGCTTCATGACTAGCTTAGCTTACCCGCCAAGTAGATAGATTCTTGAGAAGTTTCTTTATTAGCTTAGCTTGCACTCTAAAAATACAACTTTTAGGAAGCTTCTCAAGAGCTTTGTATGTTCTCTATAGATACCAAAACCCAAGCTCATGCTAGGCATTCAGAGTTTCTCTCATTTAAGAGTCACATGTGATCTTCCATTCTCTTAATTTTCTCCTCAATTTTTTACATTGGTATCATAACATGAATGGGATCGATGGAACTTATGGACCACCAAATCCATTTTCCCAAACCATTGGGATCTTCATGTCCATGTATTATCCAAATATCATTTCTTACATTTCATCATCTCACGCTTTGGGTAAATTTTCTAAATGCAATCACTTTTTTTGATACTTGCAATTGTAATAGAGAATGATGGACACATTTCATCTACATGTTAACTTAGATAATTATAGATAGTTTAACAAAGTAGTAGCCATGGTGGTAATGTCCAAATTTATCATTATTATGTCACAACAAATGAAGCACCTTACTTGATTGTTGGAAGGAAGAGACTATTAATGACAAGAGCATGTGTAAAGAACACCATTTCAAGAAGGAGAAGAGCAAATCTAATTTCCAAAGCCCAAGGTATTGGAAGGCAAGGATCTCTTGAGCGCAATGGAGAACCTTGCTATTTTGAAGCTATAAATCTTCAAGACAAACAGAGATAGATTCTCTTGACTTCAAGCCAATTGGATGGAATGGCAAAATTATGGTGGCAATTACAAGTGGAGCAAGCTAAATGGCAGTTTGTTGCGCCAATCTTGACATGAGAATAATTCAAGAGCATAATAATTGGGAGATTCCAAGCTTCAAATGTTGCATGAGCTACATGAGATAAATTGGTAGAATTGAAGCATATTGATTTTATGAGAAGCAACATCACTCAATTCCAGAACACCATAATGCAAATTCCAAATATATTAGAAGGTGAAGCTCTAGATCAATTTTATGAGGAGCTTAAAGCCACACACCAAATTGGAAGTGACCATGTAGGAGCCAAAACACTTGGAAGAAGCCATACAATTGGCTAAGTGCTTTGATTCCTTGGTTATAACAACTTGGTCTTGAGCTTGACCTTCATAGAGCTTGCCAACACATTACATACGGGTAGAGGAGCCATAACCAATGGAGATTGATGCCATCCAATGGGAGCCACTTGGCACTATAGATAGAGAAAGATTGTAACAAAATGGTGTTTGCTTTTATTGTTGCCAAATTGGACATTGTGTTGCTGAATGTCCATTCAAGAATGGGATGTGAGCCGGCCTGTCTCTCACTCAAGATGAACCTCTAATGGCTATTATGGTAGCGCACCATGGACTAAGAAGGCAAGGAACCCCAACTCCATCATACTCCTCCAAGGCTAACACTCCAAGACTCAAGACATTGCTCACTAGAGAACTCAATGAGAGAGAGATAGTTGCAAATGAAAGGATGATGAGTACCACTTCACCCCTTGTTTATATAATTGTGAAATAGTTATGCACCAAAGTTACTAATTACCGTAGTAACTCAAGTTACTAGACTAAAAGTCAAGTAAAGTCAAAAAGTAGAAAGGAATATCCATTCACATGGGCATATTCCACTAAGCATGTGATCTTATCTTGACCCAACCACTAAGTCAAGGATTCCTTCACATGGGCTATCCTTGGACTATAGAAGAATCCAAAACAAAAAGGCTTGTAGGCCCAAGAGTTCTCAACTCTTCCTCAAAGTCAAACACCTAGGAATAATACCAAGTCAACCCACTAGAATCCAAAATAGGGGTGTTCATCTTTTCCACTTCCTCTAAAGTAAGGTCCCCTCTATCTTAGCTATGACTAACTTTAGCTAATCATGACTAATGTAGAACTATCCTTTATCTCTATATATAAATAATATCTCTCAAGTACTTGTAATACCAAGCTAAATATCACAATACCACACACATGCACAAATGGATGTTACAAGGCAATCTCGATAAATTGCCCAAATTCAACTCATCTACATCATAGTTCACCATACCAGGTGAATAAAATTAAAGTCATACTTATGTAAAATTAGAGCACATCATGCAAGCTTCCTTGAAAGCTAATTTGACTCCATCAACCACTTAGGTGGTTAATGATCAATGATGAGAGTGAAGGGGTTACTAAATACATAATATTGGAAATGTGTTACTGGTCAAATTATTTTCAAGTACTCTCTCTCATATGAACTATACCTCATCCCAATTGAATTGTTATAGTGACTAGCATAGACCCCCATAAACTCCTTCCCCTCATCATCATGTTGGGTGAGCACTACTCCAAACTCCAATCAATATGAACTTGGAATGGTGGTCCTCTACTGTCTTGACTATAGAGGCAAATGTTAAACCTCTCCTTGAACTCTATAAAAGCTCTATCCTGCTCATCTCCCCAACACTACTCATGAGTAAGATTGGTCAACTAAGGTGTTGGTAATGGAACTAAATTCTCTAACATATTGGCAATAAAAGTTTGCTCACCCAAGGAATGCTTGCACTTTTCTCACATCCATGGGCTTAAGAATACTTGCAACAGCCTCCACCTTGGTCTTCTAAACACCAAGGCCACTAGGGTAGAGAGTGTGATCCAAATACTCAACTTGCTTGTGGAAGTATCTATTTAATTATCTAAGATGTAATTTGAGTATATGCAATCTCAATCTCTCAAACACCTCCAACAAATATCTCTCATGCTCCTCCACAATAGTGCTATAGACTAAAAGCATTAATACAACACCAAGTAAAATCCAATCTTGCTAGGATCTTATCCATAACCCCTTGGAACTTGGTAAGAGCATTCTTTAATCCAAATGGTAAGAACCCCCATTGATAAATACATCCTTGCTATGAGGATCAATAGCCCAAAATATTATCTTGGACTTTTCTTCCTCCTTGATCGGTAATTGATGATATGTTACCCAAAGATCCAAAGTAATGAAGACCTTTGCATACCCAGTTGGATCAAATATCTCTTCTAGTGTAGGCATAACATACCAATTAGCCCTAGTTTGTTGGTTGATAGGATAATTATCTTTACACATCATCCTAGCTATGTAATTTCCATGCATATCTTTCTTGGTTGACATCATTGCAGTTGAAGCATACTCTCCATGTGAAATCTCTACCAAACCAACATCAAAAAAGTCTCTACTCTAGCTTTGAATGCTCTTTCCATGTCATTATATTTGTAGGGATGTCAAAAAACTAGTGTATCACTAGTCAGCTCAATCCAAATATAAGGTCTTTTTAGAGCACCCAAATCCTTCATATTGGAAACAAAACAACTTGTGTAGCTCTTCAAGAATCTCCAAACTCTCCATCTTTCCTCTCTTGTAGGCTTGGGTCCAATGTTTGGCTCCCAAGTATCCTTTATAATTGATGTAAGAGTGGAAAATGCACTGATTGGCTACTACATTAGGACCTTGGGAGTAGTAATGTTATGGCTCCAACCACTAGAGTCCCTAACCTCAGAGCAAAGAACTCCCTTGGCTTTGGTTGCAAGCTCCACACATACTCTAGTTGCATCCCAAGTAGACCAACGGTGTAACATGTAACAATATGGAGTTACCGATGAATTAGTCAAGGCTAACAAAGTAGAAAATAGGCTAAATCAGCCTAAAATATTCTAGAAGTATCTAGGAAGCTACTTGGTACTTTTTAAGTATTGAGTAATGTGCATGCCAAGTGGTGACTTCTAGGAGGAAATTTCTTGAGAAGCTTCTCGGCTAACTTAGCTTACACCCCAAGTAGGTAGCTTCTAAAAGGAAGCTTCTTGGAAGTTTCTAATTAGTTTTAGCTTGCATGTTAAGTAGAAAACTTCTGGAAGTTTCTTGAGAAGCTTCTTGGTTAACTTGACTTGCACTCCAAGAAGATGGCTTAGGAAGCTTCTTGAGAAGCTTCTCAAGTGCATTGTATACTCCTTATAAATACCAAAGCCCAAGTTCATGCTAGGGACTTGAAGTTTTCCTCATTCAAGTGTCCATATGTGATCTTCCATTTTCCTATTTCTCTCCTCAATCTTGGTCTTTTACATTGGTATCAGAGCATGAATGGGAAGGATAGAATTTGTGGACCACCAAATCCATTTCCACCAAACCATTGGGATTTTTGAATTATGTATTACCCAAGCATCATTTCATACAATTCATCACCTCACACTTTGGGTAGAATTTTTGGATACAATTACCTTGTATGATGAACCCTTGGTTCTTCCTATTGTGATGTCTGGAGAATAGTGGACATGTTGCATTTATGTGTTAATTTAGATAAATTATAGGTAATTTGATAGAATAGTTAGTTATGGTAATAATGCCCAAAGTTATTATTGCTATGTAGTAATAAATTGAGCATCTTGCTCAATTATTTGAAGAATAAGATCATCAACAACAAGAGTAGGTAGAGAGAGCACTATTTAGAGAAAGACAAAAGCAAATCTATTTTCTGAAGCCCAAGGTATTGAAGGCAAGAATCTCTCAACACCCACTTGGCGCTCCAACAAATGCAATTTGGTTGGAGGGACGTACATTGGCTTCTCGACTACGACGTGAGGAAAGCATAGTGGAGAATTTTGTGTTTGATTGTTATTTCAAAGCTACAAATCTTCAAGATGAATAGAAATAGATTCTCTTGGCTTCAAGCCAATTGGATGGGGTGGAAAAAATATGGTGGTGGTTCCAAGTGGAGCAAGCTAAAAGGACAATTGTTACACCAATCTGACATGAAGAGAATTCAAGAGTGCAATAATTGGTCAATTCCAAGCTATAAATGTCACACAAGATAAGTTAGCAAAGTTGAAGCAGATTGGCTCTTCAAGAAGCTATATTATACAATTCCAAAATACCTTTATGCAATTCCAAATATAATAGAAGGGGAAACTATGGATTGATTTATGAGGGGCTTGAAGTCATGCACCAGATTGAAAGTGACCATGTGAGAGCCCAAAGAGTTGGAAGAAGCCATGGAGTTGGATGATAGTTTTGATTCCTTGGTACTATGAGTTGGCCTGTCTCTCACTCAAGATGAACCTCTGATGGCTATTATGGTAGCGCACCATGGACTAAGAAGGCAAGGAACCCCAACTCCATCATACTCTTCCAAAGCTAACACTCCAAGACCCAAGACATTGTTCACTAGAGAACTCAATGAGAAGGAGATAGTTGTAAATGAAAGGATGATGAGTACCACTTCACCCCTTGTTTATATACTTGTGAAATAGTTATGCACCAAAGTTACTAATTACCATAGTAACTCAAGTTACTAGACTAAAAGTCAAGTAAAGTCAAAAAGTAGAAAGGAATATCCATTCATATGGGCATATTCCACTAAGCATGTGATCTTATCTTGACCCAACCACTAAGTCAAGGATTCCTTCTCATGGGCTATCCTTGGACTATAGAAGAATCCAAAACAAAAAGGCTTGTGGGCCCAAGAGTTCTCAACTCTTTACTCAAAGCCAAACACCTAAGAATAATACCAAGTCAACACACTAGAATCCAAAAATAGTGGTGCTCATCTTTTTCATTTCCTCTAAAGTAAGGTCCCCTTTATCTTAGCTATAACTAACTTTAGCTAATCATGACTAATGTAGAACCATCCTTTATCTCTATATAAATAATATCTCTCAAATACTTGTAATACCAAGCTAAATATCACAATATCACACACATGCACAAATGGGTGTTATAGTACCGACCTCGACCTTCATCAAACTTACCCATACACTACACACAAGTGGAGGAGTTGATACCTATAGAGATTGATGCCATCCAACAAAAACCACTTGGTCTTACAAATAGTGAAATATTGCAACAAAATGGTGGTTACTTTTATTGTCACCAAATTGGACATCATATTGTTGAATATCCACTCAAGAATAGACGACCTCAACAAATCACCCAAATGGAATTTGTGGAGTAGAAAGATCAAGGATACAAAGAATCCTAATAGGAGATTTTGAGCCATCTAGCGAGAACTTGATTAGTTTTCATGGGATTGAAAGCTCAACCTATGCAAGTTTGCTTCATTGCAAGGTATGATATCTTATCATGGTTGTAGGAATTTGGTTGATTTTGGGAGTTCAAAGAATTGCATCTCCATCTAGTTAACAAAGGAATTAGGTATTCCTATCAAGCTGGTATTTGGAAGTAGATTGATGATGCTGGATATAGAAAGAGGTCTGCATTCCATACCTCACATCCTATTACATTCAAGATTGGGAAGGAGGATTTGGAGTGTATGAGGTTTGTAGTAGAACCTCTATACTATGATGTCATTCTAGGTCTACTTTGGCTTGAACGTCATAAGGTTCAATGTGATTGGATCCAACAAAAATTCAAGTATAACAACCAAGGTAGGAATTTTTGAGTAGGTTTCTTGGCATCTTTGAGTAAGACACCTAAGAATAGTCAGTCCCAAGATGAGAAGTTTTTTAGTAAAGCAACCATAGAGCAAGGGTTAGAGGAAGATAAGTCTATTTTTGTATTGTGGATCAAATCAATGAATCAATGCATAGAGAATCTAAGGAGGCCAGATGCCTCATCAAGCAATGGTTGTTCAATATAGATCAAGAGTTCAAATCTATTTCCATATGATCTTCCATAGGGATTACCCTCCAATTGTAGTATGCCCTTCAAGATTGAGTTGTTACCAAGAAGTACTCTAGTGAGTAGACCAATCTATCGACACTCGTCAGAGGAGTTGGATGACCTTTGAACAACATTGATGGAGATGTTGGAGAAGGATTTCATATGACATAGCACATCTCAGTGGGGAGCCCTTGTATTATTCATTCCTTAGAAGGATGGAGGACCTTGCTTTTGTATTGATTATCATGGTCTCAACCAACAAATAATGAAGAATGCATATCCCTTGCCTCAAATTGATGACTTGCTAGATCAATTGAGTAGAGGATGATACTTCTCCAAGTTGGATCTTCAAAGCAACTATTGGAAAATTCTTATTGATAGAGAAGATGTACAAAAGATTTCCTTTCATACAAGGTGTGGGGACTTTAAATGGAGAGTTCTAACTTTTGGGTTCACTAATGCTTCACATTCTTCATGGATTAGATGCATTGGGTGTTGGATGGACTATTGAATTGTTATATGTTGGTGTTCTTGGATGATATCTTAATCTATAGTAAGACAAGCAAAACATGAAAACATGTAAGTCACATGCAAGAAGTCCTTAGACGACTACATCAAAAGAAGTTCTATTGCAAGAAGTCCAAGTGTGCCTTTTGGCAAAAAGAAAATACCTTCTTGGGTCACAAGATCTCAAGATCAAGATGGAAGGGGAGAAAATCAAATCCATTACTAATTTCCTACTCTAAAGGATGTCATAGAAGTACAAGCATTTAATGGGCATGGGTTGGCAAGTTTTTAACCCATGGTTCATCCACTACTATGCTCATGTGATAGCACCAATGATAGACCTATTAGAGAAGAACTCAAACTTTCAATGGACCACCAAGCATGAAGAAGCATTCCAAAAGCTGAAACATATGGTGTCTTCAAGACACATTCTTCAACCATATGACCTCAACTACCTTGTAAAGGTTGATTTTGATATTTCTAACTATGCCATTGGAGCTATGTTGCAACAAGAATTTCTAGATGGGTTACATCTCATTGCCTTTGTTTCTCACCAACTAAATACCACAAAAGGAATTACTCTGTTCAAGATTGAGAACAACTAGCAATGGTACCACCAAGGTATAGAAGCATTGACTTTTGGAGAAACAAGTGATCATGCAAATTGATCAAAAACCTTGATTACATATATTACATCTAGAGCATATGAAGAGTCAACATCATTGATGGAAGGAACAACTACAATTGTTTGACGTAAAAATTTGAGTATAAACTTGATGGGTTCCATGTCATCCCCAATGCCCTATCATGATGACCTGATTTGAAATCTCTTCTTCTCATCATGGTAGCAATTACAATGGTGTCAATCAATTCCAAAGTCCAAATTAAGTTTAGGATAGCCTTACAACAAGATCCCTTCTGTTAGATCGTACAAGGATGTCTTGTAGCATGCAACAATGAGTAAACACCTTCTCCTTCAAGGAAGGCTTCTATTCTATGAGAATCAAATCTGTGTTCCAGCCAAGAGTGATTTCCAACTTGTGCCCTGTAATACCAAGAGCTAGCCATATGATCTAGATGTGAAATTTGGTTTGGTAGCATCTGGAATGATGTTATACATTATGGTCAAAATAGATCAAATAGAAGTATCACAAAAAGGGTACTTCTACTCATAGGGCAGAAAACCAAAATAGATTTGAAAACCTTAGAACCAATAGCTAGACATATGATTTGAAGGTGAGAATTAGGTTGGTAACATTTGGAAGGATGTTACTTAGGATGGACTGAATAGATCAAAAAGAGGTATCACCAAAAGGGGACTTCTATAATAATTTCTACTTTGATAATGTCTTCAAGCATGATGTGATGCCTTGGCTACTCATCTTCGACCGTGATCCTTGATTTATTGGTAAATTTTGGCAAGCATCCTTCCAAATACTCAACACCAAGTTGGCTTTGTCCATGGCCTATCATCCTCAAACTGATGGACAAACCAAATATGCAAATTGCACCTTGGAGAATATGCTTCACGTTATGGTACTCACATTTTTATTTTTGACAAGTTTTAAAGAAGGAGCGCATTGTTAAAGCCAAATTGAACCCTAATAATGAAGAAAGAAAACAATAACCATGTGATCATAGTAAACCCAAAGATTTGACTTCTTGTTAAAGGAGAAGGACTCAGTCAAATTGGACTTATGGGGTTAGACCCAAAGTAAGCTTACTTTGCCGGGGTGATCAATCCAATCTAAAGAACACAACAATTTTTTCTTTGGATCATGCAAATCAAGAAAGTACCATTCAAAGAAAATGGCTACTTTGCAAATAGGATGAACTTGAAAGTGATAGGATCAAATCATGCAAATTTGTGAGATGCAAGGAAAGTTTGACTGAAGAATGATTGAGAAGCACAAAAGGATAAAATCATGATTTCATTGAGCGGATTCTGCAATGCAGAATTGATACCCTATTCCACTTAAGAGTTATCCCAAAGATGTCATACCAACAAGTCCAGTAGTTGGAGTGATTTATGAGAAACCAAGAGTGAGAAAACACACAATGCCAATGAAGAATAGTAGGTAGGTTCCTTCACTTGCAATGAGGAATCTTGCAATTTGAAGGCTAGATGTAATGGCAAGGATTGAGGTCTTGAGTAGAATTTTGATCATATTTTTGGCTTGGAACTAGAATGTAAGTTTTTTGGGTTCATGGCACCAAGATTTGTGAGGATGGTTCCAAAGTAGAAGGAAAGAGAGGAAATCGAGCTTGTTGGATTGAGACTGAACACAAGGCACAAGGAGGTGTTGAATCTATTGTTGGGGGTAGAGTCTAAAGGAGAGGCCAAGGCAAGGGTGAAGAATCAAAAGAAGAAGAAGATGAGCTCATCCTACAAAGTCAAGAGTTGAGCAAGAGTGATGGAGAGCCCAAAGTCTAGCATACGAAGGGGTTGAAGAAGAAGACGAGGAGTTCCATGCTCAAATTGAATGCATGGAAGGGAGAGATGGCCAATACTTGGATTTGCCTAAGCAAGAAATTCTAGAGGAGTAGGAGGAAGAGCCAAGATTGGTGTTCCCAAAGGGGATAAGAACAAAGAGAAACTTGCAGTTTGGAATTGTAGGACCAAGCCGAGTAAATGAAGAAGAAGATAGCTTGGAGAAAATTAGTTTGAAGGTAAGATGATCAAACCTTTGGAGTAAGGTGCATAAGGATGACTCACATTCCAAAGCCAAGTATTTGGATAACAAAGACAAGGTGGAAGAATGCAATGGAGTAGAGTATCTATCAAAGATTGTTTGTCCTTTGTTATTCCAATGAAGGATGATCTGAGGAAAGCTCATTTTGGAGGTGAAGAATGAGTTGCAAGTGGTGTAATATTTGAGCAAAGAAGTCTTGAAGTTGAAGAAGAAGTTAACCCGAGGAGAAGAGGAAGCTAATGTACTTTGGGTTGATGTGGTGCTTTAGAAGCAAAGTTTCAAGAATTTGTAAGAGAAGCATGGTAGTATTATTGAGCATCAAGAAGAAGAATTGAGGGAGCAAAAGATGGCATTTGAGAGACTAAAAAGAGAATTCAAGGATGTGCACCTAGAAGCATTTCATTCTAAGGCAATAACTGTTGTGATGGAGCAAGAGTTGGAGAGTTTGAGATTGGTTGCAATAGAGAAGAGTCAGGCCTGGCAATGAGAGCTTATGATTAGAGACCAGGAAGAAGAAAGATTAAAATGGCTGATCAAGAGTGCAGAGGCTCAACTTATCCAATATGCAAAGGAAAAAGAAGTACTAAAAGAAAAATTTGAGGATGAACTGAAGATGTACTGGAATGAGTCGGAAGTAGAGAGGAATCAAGAGAAGATAGTTCCAAGGAGGATGTTGGAGCCGACAAGAGAGATCATTATGAGGATGAAGATGATATTGATTTCTAAAGCCAAAGTCAGAGTGGAGGAAGCAAGACTACACAAGTTGAAGTTGTTATTGCAAGAGACAAGGAAGAGAAAGCAAAGGACACTAACATGAATAAATTGTTGATTTGCTTATAAGAGAGGGTAGATAGGAAGATGCTAGAGGTAGGAGATAATGTCTCAGATTAGATTTTGTTAGATTGGAATTAGATGAGCTTTGGCATAGTGTGAAAATATAACTAGATACAAAGTAAATGAAGTATGAGTACAAGTGAGTTATTTAAGTTCATTAAGGTAGTTAGAATAGAGAAGGAGAATATAGATGGATACCCATGTCTTCAATTTTAGTTCAGACTAAAGATAGGATAGAAATAAAAGAAGAAATAGCAAGATTAGATGAACCCACAGTGCAAGAGGTGACTATAAGTACATTGAGTGTAGAAGCCAAGGTAGAAGTAGACATCGGATTGGATTAGAATTAACAGTTCTAAGATATGAAGAAGTAGATATGAAGAAGTGGAATGACACTTTGAATCTACAAAGTTGAAAGTAGAATTGTTGTTGAGCACTTGTTACTCTCTTTTGGGTGTGGTCTCTACCCAAGAGGCTAAAGACACGACCAAGAAGAACTGATTTGTTACTTCCAATTTGTATTTGACCATTCTTGATTTGTATTTCTTTGGGAACAAACAATTACTTACTTATTATTGCAAAATTGATACATGTTGGGTTGTCACATGTGCCTTTGCCAACATGCACCATACCAATTGGGATGAATGTCTTGCAACTGTTTAGTTTACCTACAATAATTCCAAATAGGCAAGCATTGGATTCTCTCCTTTCTTCCTTAATTTTGGCCAAGATCCACTTGTTTCATATTCCTTTCTTACTCCTCCTCGATCTCATGTTCCTTATATTTCCACCTTCTTGACTACCATATCCTAATCCCTCCAACAAGCCAAATCTCATCTCTTTGTTGCTCAAAATTGTCAAAAATAATATGTGGACCACTATCGTCATGATCTCACCTTTCGACTCAATGATAAGGTCATGCTCTCCTCTAGTAACCTACCCCTCCCACTTGATACCCAAGTCTATAAACTTGCTCCTAATTACATAGGACCCTTTGATATCACCCAAATAATTTCTCCTTTTGTGTATTGCCTCGCCTTGCCTTGTCATATGCCCATCCACCTTGTCTTTCATATTTCCAAATTGAAACCCTTTGTTCGTAATCATCTTCTTTTTTCTCTGATGTCCAACTTCCTCCTCCTCCTCACATCCTTCTCATGATCATGAGGAGTATGAAGTTAATCATATCCTTGCACGTTGCCACATTCAATGAAACCGCCAATAACATACAGAGTACAAAGTCCTCTAGAAATGGTATCCCCTTCATGGTGCCACTTGGGAGTCTCTTCCTCATCTCCACTATGCACAAATGTGCATCTAGGAGTTTGAAGCTTCAATAATGATGAGGATGTCACCAACTTCTAGTGGAAGAATATATAAAAGTATGGAGTTACTAACAAGTTAGTCAAGGCTAACGAAGTAGCAAAGAGGCCAAATTAGCCTATAATATTCTAGAAATATCTAGGAAACTACTTGGTACCTTACAAGTATTGGATAACGTGCATGCCAAGTGGTGATCTCTAAAAAGAAATTTCTTGGGAAGCTTCTCAGCTAGCTTAGCTTGCAAGCCAAGTAGGTGGTTTCTAGAAGGAAGCTACTTGGGAAGTTTCTCAACTAGCTTAGCTTGCACGCCAAGTAGGTGTCTTCTAGAAGGAAGCTTTTTGAGAAGTTTCTTGGTTAGCTTGGCTTGCACTCTAAGAAGACCGCTTTTAGGAAACTTCTTGAGAAGCTTGTCAAGAGCCTTGTATGTTCCCTATAAATACCAAAGCCCAAGCTCATACTGCATATTTGAAGTTTCACTCTTTCAAGAGTCCCATGTGATCTTTAACTTTGATCTTCCATTTTTCTATTTCTCTCCTTAGTCTTTTACAACCTCCCCCTTGGAAAGCATGTAAGCTTGGGACACTCATGAGTGTGGTAAAGTAACTCTAGGTTACCCAACAAGGTTCACCACTACCTTAGGCGAGCTATCAGCCACTATCACTATTTAAGTTTGGCACCAACACCCAAAATATCATCAACAATAAGGGCTAGCCATTGAATCTCATCATAAACACATTGTGAAATCTCTTTAGGTAAGAGGTTAGCCACCAAACACAAAGATGATGGACCTATGATCCAACTTTGGCTACATCCAATAACACTATAGGTCCCATCCATGAATGGACCTGATGTGTACTCACCACCACCCATGTGCGAGAATCATCCATCAAAGGGACATTCTCCAAAATGTAAGTTGGAGAAATAGATTGATGAACTTGAAGATGTCATAGTATATGTAACATCTCCCAAAACACACTAGAATAGAGATCTTGTAGACCTTGACCTTGGCCAACATAGGTATATCCCTAACATAGCCATCCCAAAATCACCAAATGAATGGGACTTTATCTCTCTAGATCCTATGCCCCAACAAGGAAATGTTTGTTGGTAGGATCTTATGGTAACCCTTGATTGTTGATATTAGTAACAACTCAAGATATTGATAGGCCAAGTGTGCCATATGATGAAGAAAGACTCACCTAGCAATCTTATCTCTCTCAACATACAAGTACTTTTGACCCATAAACTTGTATGTAGTACCGCAACTAGTCTAGTCCTAATCGCAACAAACAACTCCAATAGGCATACTCCCTCTATTGGATACTACCAAGCAATAAGTGTGATAATGTGAAAAAGTAATAGACTTCAGAAGCTCATCCTCATATTGGTCTCTTGGTGGTACAAAGGCTCCACTCCAAGCCTACCACACCAACTAATCCGCATGTTGCTACAATGCCTCCTCAAAACTCCACAATGGAACATCTAAGGTGGGTGGAACAATCCCACTTGTACTCCAAATCCAAGTGATCTCCTCTAGTACTAAGGTATCCTCCATATGGTGTTCCTTTCCAAGAAGTCACTGGACCAAGTAACAGAACCATTGAAAATTGAACTAATACCATGGTACCTAATTGTAGTGAGCAAAGATTACCACTACTAAAGCGCAGTAGTAGGCAATTCACTTGACTACCAACTTGGCCTATAGGCACCTATCTCCTCCCAATGGTCAATAGTGAACCCATGAGGTATAACACAACTCCACCAACTAGCACATCATATAGATTTCCTCTTGTCATAATAGCTTAAGCTCTCATCACAAAGCTAACAGTCGGATGGCCGATCTGAATCTGAACAATGAGCTCCCTACATGTGATGTACTATGTAAAACCACCCCCTTGAAAGATATATGGATCTGAAATAGACACCTCTCCATATCAGTCTTCCATAGCCCAAGACCAACAACTACAACCTTCCCCAACATAAGGGGCTGTACACCTAAGTCTACTAAGATCCTATGTGATATATACACCTTCCTTGAAGATCCCACCAAACCAAAAGTCCCACTCTAGTTGTCCAATTGGACAACTCCAAGTGTGAACTATGGGCCGGCTATCTCTCACTCAAGATGAACCTTTGATGAATATTAAGGTAATATACACCATGGACTAAGAAGCAAGGAATGGACCCCAACTCCATCACACTCCTCCAAGGTACACTCCATGATAATGATGAGTACCTTCTCACCCCTAGCTTATATACTTGTGAAAAAGTTACACACCAAAATTATAAATTATCAAAGTGACTCAAATTATTAGGCTAAAAGTCAAATAAAGTCAACAAATCTAAAGAAATATCCAAGCACATGGGCTATCCTTGGACTATAGAAAAAATTTACACCAAAAAAGCTTATGAGCCCAAGAGTTCTCAGCTCTTTCCTCAAAGTCAAATAATTAAAAATAATATCCAATCAATACACTAGAAGATAAAATAATAATGTTCACTCTTTTCCTCTAGAATAGGGTCACCTTTACCACTATAATTTATGTAATAAGAGGTAAAAAGAGTTAGAACAATAATCTATTATAATCAAAGAAAAGAGAATGAGAATCTGGCTCTTGTGTTACTACATCAGCAAAGTATAAATGTCAAATAATTCCAATTATTATATCTCAATCAAATTGTGCATAAAATATTCAGTAATAACCATCTATACGAAATTCAATATTCAAATATCAAGAACGAAATTAAAAATGCACTGAAAATATTGATTCTCGTTTTGGCCGTTATGTACCCTTGTAAACCGTCGGCTGTCTAATTAGATTAATCTATGGTTAGTTAGCATTCAAAAGCTATAAACCGTGGAATCCTTTTTGTTAGGCATGAGCCATGGACATCGATTTCCGCTAGAGGAATATGCAGTACACATGGAAGTGATATCTTGTAACATTTGTACAATCAGAGTTATGCTAAATTTTCCCAATAGTTTCGAATATAGAAAGATATCTAATACATGAAGAATACAACCGGACACGTCTCCCAGAATACGTCGCTCTTCACCACGCAGTATTACCTCGTATGGTGCGGACATCGCGCGAGCAGGCACTGCAGTCGACAGAGATCAATGCTCCATGAACCTTACGGAGTCGTGAGGAGAGTTGCCGTCAACTCCGACATCGGGTTTCCACCCACCGTTGGAAAAGCCGGTTTTTGCCGGAAGGTGAACCCACACGAACGAGAGTTTAATTTCTTCGTCGGTTGAACGTGAAGAATTGGACTCAACCAGTTCAAGCGTCTTTTCTTGTGGATGCCGAGACAGTCAAAGAGAACTCTATCAGTAATGTACTGTATGTGGGAAGAAAAGAAAGCAAACGAAGGAGAGAACGACCTCTGTGCGGCTGCTATTCCCGAGAAAGTCTTAAATTTTGAGAAGTCTGCAGTGATGGAAAGGGTGGATGACAACTGGACTTGGCTGGTCTGATCTAACCGCGTCCTTGAAGGGGTGAATTGAACTGGTATTTGTTCAGATTTGGTTTTTCTGAAGTGCTTGGAGTGGGAAAGAAAGGTGTAAAGCTGATCGTGCAGGAACAGGGGAAGGAAAGGAGTGGAATCGTGCATATGTTTGATGAGAATCAGCTGATCTAATGTAAGTAGCGTAATTTATCCGGGAATTGTTATGCTAGCGTGAGGTGGATGAAAAGCCGGACTTGATTGTCTGAATTCTATACAAGAGGCGGGAGGATTTATGAGACTTGAAAGAAGATGAATCTTACATTTGCATATTCTTAGATCTCGAGAATAGGAATTCCGAGTAATTTCCAAGTCAGAAATTATGATTACGAGTGGTCGAAGAAGTTAAAGCGCAATGCACCTCCTCAAGTGACCGATACATTTAGTGATGCTTTCAGAGCATTCAGATGGCCTCTCTGCACAACCAGAGATTTGGTCTCGCGACGTAATGCCAAGCGCATTTTGGGCTCCAACGAACTGGCGCCATTACAGAGGTCAGAACTCGGCCCTTCCGTCCCTTGTAGAGTGGACGCGTGAATCCGCTGTGAAATCCTGAAACTCTTTGGAGTTTGCTCTCTGATTATCATTTCTGATGTCTGACTCAGCTAAAGAAATCTATTGTTTCTCGTTAGTTGATCATCAGTTACCGTCTTTAGCTAAAGTTATATGCCTCCACGTTTTCGAGTAGTAAACGATTCTCGTGTACAGTTGATAATTATGCCCTTGTATCTGAGTACGATTGTTAAGCCGTCAAATTGTCCACATGCATACAGTAGCTATGGTATCTCGAACATAGCGGTGAGACCAGGACATGCATATAACTTCACTCTTGGAAAGTGAAATTACAATAAGATTAATTGCTGCGTCACGACGATCTGTGTTAGGGTTTTACTTGTCATTTACTTGTTTTACTTGTTGCATATTATGTATATTCTGTGTCATTGAGCAGATGTGCTGTGAGTGGGGACCTGCTGATCGAAATCATGCATTTGGAATTTGCTGTAGCTCAAAACATAGTGTTCATGTCATTGAGCTCGATTCCTGTTCCCAGAGTCGTCCATATTCAGTTGGAGTAAGACTTTGGTGCAGATCAGGTACCAATGTCACGCTTCCTGAATATAACATCGTATGCAGATTCCACCCTGGATAAAAACGGAACCCCAGCTTTCCGCATTCTTGGCTTGTTATGGTCTTGCTTGCAGTTAGGATCTCGTGTGGGACTTTATACTTGCTATACACGAAGTGATGCATGGCAAGTTTGTTCTCGTAGGGCAGGATGAAATTTTAGTACATATGCCATTTATGTCTTCTAATGTGTCTGTCCTGAGAAAAGCTACCTTGATACGTATGCCACCTTCTGTGTGATAGAATGGCAGCAGGTGATCAACAGGACACACGTAAAGTAGATTTAGGACTCCTGCATGCCATGAGGTTATATGAATTACATGATTGTAGTTAGAGAGCCACCGATCATAATAGCTTCACTTGCACTTGCTTAGTAGTACGAGAAACCTTTGCACAGAGGGAGATTGGAGTAGTTTCTCTAATGTATAAACGCAGAGAGTGAAGTATGGGAACAAGTGCTGAACACAGATCTCATGCCTAAGTATTCGAACACGTTGTTGACTTAAGAACAGAGTGCGCTAACAGGTTGTTGGATCGTCTTTGGGGATTCTGAAACTACTTTCCTATTTTAAAATCGCACATCTTCAACTTTCTGCCTTCTGCGTGTGACATCATGAACTAGACCGGTTCGGTTATCAAATAGTACTACGAGTTTGATCCAGTCATTTTTGTGTGGCATTTCGACCCTCTTTAGCTTGAAGGAGTAACACTCCTAGGCTTTTTTGCCACCTCATAACCACGGATCAATTACTATATGCTACGCCTCGAGAGCAACACAATTTCCTACATTACCACCAAAAGAGAAAGAGAACAGAAAAAAATATGGTTCATCTAGTGAAATTTGTTGAATCGTTCCTAGCTATGTTTCTTTCCAATAATAACTCATGACTTTTAGCCATCTTTGAGCCTTTCAACTGTACATTTCAAATCAGTCTACAAATTTGGGTCATGAGACTAGTCGAAGATGTATCCTGGATAGAGTCTCAGGAAGATACCTCATCACTGGAACGGACATTGGGCACTAAGTTGTTGTGATGCTAATCGTTGCTTGCGTTGTGGTCTCGCTTCTCACAATTGCATGAAATGATAATCAACTTTTCAGCGGATTCGTGACCTTGAACATTAGCCTGACTGCCGAGCTTTCCTTGTTCATTTTTGAGCGGTCGGGATTGCTCAGCTTGGAGTATTCTGTCCTTGTCGTTGTTCTAGGGGTAGTTCATAAGCAGGTTGCTTCATTAGTTCCGATGGCTTCAGGAGAGCAACTCGTTTCAGGTGACGATAGCCGTAATGTCCCGCCATTGAAGGCAGTAGATTTCTGGCAATAGAAGATGAATGCAAAAGTTGGATTGCAAATTCGACGTGTCACCTGTTTAGTTTTTGGGAGAGGAAATTTACTCGTTCAGAGCGCTGCCGAAAATCAACTTCTTCATTTATGTGATTATTCGTTTTCAAGTGGGTAAATCCGTTTACTGGAGGGAGTGTTGTTGGTCAGGTCGCGGATGGCACCGCCTGGGTCGAGTACGCTTAAACGGAGGAGTAGAATTTGCCGAGTGCTCCTTTTGCGTCAATTTCAGCGGCATTCTCTTGTGGCCGAAAGAAACCCACTTCTTTCTTCTCGTCAAGCAAAGTCAGTCTTTTGACCGTTTAAAAGGAGTACTTCGAGAAAGAACTATTTGCAGTGACTGTCTATGCAGGATATATTGACATTGCTCCGTTCAAGCAAAGTCCGTCTTTTCCCCGTTTAAAAGGAATACTTCGAGAAAGAACTGTTTGCAGTGACTGTCTATGCAGGATATATTTACATTGTTCATACTTGAACTGAGCCTCTGCACTCTCTATTTTCTGGTCCTGGTTCTACCTGGTTGGTTGAAACTGTTGTTCACTTTTGAGGTCTTGTGTCCATTTTCATCTACTAAAAGGCCCAGGTTACACACAGAAACAAGATTCATCTCAGTGAAAGCTTTTACTTCCCTGCTCATCCTCTTGTAGGCAGGGAACATCACTGGCATTGAAGAAAGTTGAATACCATAGCGTGCGACGCATTGCTGGGAATGGCCAATGCGGGTTTCGGTCTCTTGTAAGGACTCCGACTTTGTCAAGATGCACTTGTAGGACAGGGTTTATGCTTTTTACATGGTGAAGAGGTAGTGCTTGAGTACGAGTAATGGTTACTCTCCACCGCCGATTGGAGGGGGTATAGTTCATCATCAGATTTTTATGTGTTCATGTGGTTGGGGATCTCCCATGTTACGAACTGCTTCCACTCTCACTACTCA
Organism: Lunularia cruciata; assembly: GCA_948567375.1. Classification (NCBI taxonomy): domain Eukaryota; kingdom Viridiplantae; phylum Streptophyta; class Marchantiopsida; order Lunulariales; family Lunulariaceae; genus Lunularia; species Lunularia cruciata. The sequence continues at coordinate 63,962,703 of OX419758.1, forward strand.
TACCCCCTAGCATCAGAGTCCAGATTCCAGCAGATATTTGTGAGGTGGTTTTGTGCCGATCATTCATTTCCGTCTAGCACCGGTGATCTCTGTGATGGAATTCTGCACTGGCTATGTTGTTAATATTTTCTCACTCAGTGCTTGACAAGCAGTTCGTTTACGCCTTACAGAATCCTATAACATAACATTTGTTGAGCACACATGGTCTAGTCTACTTTTCCTCTGGTCATTATTTTGTTTGGTATCCGTTTACTTTACTGCCCTCGATGTATGGCATTAAGGAGCCTGAAGGCTACTCACCCTTTTTATTGACGTGAGTTGGATCATGTCCTGTTTCACTCCGTTTCCAATGTATGTTTGGTTGCAATACCTACGTAGAGACACCTCTGAGAAAGATAAAACGAAATTTCTTCTAAACTCCAATAGATTCAAGTACGCGCAATGAATTCTTGATTGGGTCAAACCTACGGCTTCCCAATAAGCAATGGTTGTCGAACTCTCAGAAAGGGCATAACGTTCTTCAATGGAACAGAGCAGAAGTTGAATGAAAGAAGATACCACAATGTTTAGTACTGAGGCAGATTATCTGAATTCAAGTCAATATAAAAAGTACCAACTGTAGTGCCCAGGAAAACGGATGTTTGTTAGTTTCTGAAGCTATCACCAAACTGAACGTAGTATGGACCTAGCGGAAAGTAGATTCCCATTTATAGAATCAAATATAGAGCGAAAGTTAATTCAGTTAATTCAACAACCTCGATAGTTTCGCTCTCCGGAGAATCACTTAAACGGAAATTGGTTCCTGCAGCAGAGGGTCTAGTTTACTTAACTTATTTTGTATTGTCTTTTTGCTAAGGCGCAGGTGAAGGGAAGGTCCTTGTATATTGCAATTCATGGACTCTATTGCTGACGATGGAGATTTAAGTTTGTAGTCATATCTTATGTGAACTCGAGGTGACATCAAATAAGTAACTGGTTTTGTGTTTCTCAATACAAATACTGTCAAAGAATTACTGGCCCAAGTTTGTGGGGTGGTGATTCGAGCTTCTGGTGAGCATCGCGGCTTATTACTCTCCAACCTAGTCATGGATAACAATGAGACTAAATAGAGTCAGGAAGGTGACGCAAGGTAATGGTTTATCTTGCAAATCCTGACTATGAACAATGAATCACACGAATTACCAGTGCTAGCACCGGGGAATGCTTTTCTAGATCTACCTAGCACTGGTGATTCTCAAGAAGAGGGACTTTGAAGAAATTCATCGGATTGAAAAGTGGTTCTGGAAGGCTGAAGTCATAACCAATCTTCGTCTCCGTGTGCTTTCTAGAATGTGCTTTCAACCAATCAATCATTGTCGGCATACCCGAAGCAAAAGTATTTATATTTACGTTCTCTATCATTGTTGCATTCTTTACATTCATTTCAGTCGGAAACTTGAAAGTATTAATGATTATTCTTGTGCAAACGTCCAGTCAAAACTGAGTACGATAAAATAAAGATTGTTAGAGGAATAGGTTTTTGATTGCCTTTGGATGTAATCGATTATTGTTAAGTATGCAAAAGCGGGCCAAGTTAGTGTGGCATAGTCTGTTCAACTATTGATACTATTTATGTACTTTCATGCCTACCATTTAGAGTTGTGCTGAAGCGCTTCAAACCCAGTGGTCCATCCATATTCTCGAGGTCAACAAGTTTTATTACCGAAGAAACTTATGGAATTTAATGTTCGAAATCTGACAGGCTAAACAAGGAGAAGGAGAGGAGGTGGTCGTTACGTCCCTGATCGGAGAGTATGGTAGCGAGTCTAAGAAACGAAGGAAGGATAGAAAGGCACGGAAGCCCGTGAGATTACTGTATCATCGTATTGTCACTTAAACGCTTCACATAGATTTCAGAGTGACAACTGCCATCACAAAATATTACGGAGCTTGAGATTTCGGACCACTGTGAATTGGTGTCGACATGCAGATTTTAGCACGAATAAGGCAAAGCCACTAAGTACCTTGCCTGATTCCAACCGTGAAAAACTACCCATATAGTAGTGTTAGTGAAGCCATTTAATATAGTATAGCCTATAGGGACCAGATCCGCTCAACGATTTCAGTTGGAACAAAAAAGTCAAATCCAATACATTTGCTCATCGTCATTTTACTCTGACATTGGTAGTGGGTATCACTGTTTCCCGAAGCTCGAACAGGTTTTACTGATATCATGAGGGATGTTGAAAAGAGGTATAGAGACCTGATCAGCTCAACGATTTCAATAAAGAACTCAAATGAGTCCGATTCATTCGCTCACCGTCACTTTACTCTGACAGTGGGTGGTGGGCAGAACCGTTTGCCGTAGCTCGAACAGGTTCTACTGATCTCACGAGGGACGTTGAAAAGAGGTATGCATGATCAGTATCTGGACGCCCTGACACAAAACTTTTATGCTGAAAGAATGGTCAGAAAGACCTACCAACATAAGAGTTCGAAAGATTAATACTGGAAATAAGGCGACCGCGTAGGAAAAACGAAGGATGGGACGACCCCATCAAGCCGTACAAGGAAGAGAAAAAAAAGGTAACACGGGGGTAAGCCCCAATAACAAAGATTAACAAAGATTATATTAACAAAGATTAACAAGGTAAAAGCCGGAGGGAGGTGTACGCGTGAAGTGTATGTGAAGCGAAAAGGGACCGCGTAGAAAACACGAAGGATGGGAAGACCCCATCAAGCCGTTCAAGGGAGAGACGAGAAAGGTAAAATGGTGCTAAGCCCCAATAGAGTCAACATGAGAAATCTTGTATCAGTATTATCAAAAAAAATTTCCTGTATGTAAACAGGAAAAGTGATCCTCCCAACGTCTGAGGAAACTTGGGACAGTTAATAACTTACGCGACCCTCTTGATGAAAATGTTGTCCTTCTTTGTATCAGTAAAAGACTATAAATAAATAAACCTCGCTGGTGCATGACTACTATCTGTTTGTGGTTACTGCAAACCTTGCAAAGAGAGCAATGACCTTGAGAGGTTTGTCTAAACATTTAATTGTAGAGCACTATCCTAATTTAAGCATTGTCTGAGGAAATGTATATATTGTGAAGTCCACTTTTGGGGTCCTTCTTAATAGGGCTAACATCGGGTTTGTTGCTCATCAGCTTTTCGGTTTGCAAGTACATTTGATCTCAGTTTGGTCAACTTGGTTGAGAAAGAAATTTTTTCTTTCGCAACCAAGTTGAACGATTTGTGCTTACAACTTCAAGGAAATAAACCGCTGAGTATGACCTTCCTCAACATCTGGCAGTGCTTTCTTGACAATCATACTCTGAAGCAAGTACTTTCCAGAGGTGGACCGTCTGATCAGATACACCCCCACAATACACAGTACAAAGTCAGTCTCCTGGCTGCTTCAACATCTTTAATTCCCTTTGCAGTGGAATATCATCGGCAGGAACCTGTCTGTATTTCCAATTTCTATTCTGTCACTGTTTTAAACAGCACCAAATACAACCAGCAGCAATAACATACGATTAATACTCAGCCTACGCCGGAATCTAAAGAAACAATCTGCATACAAATTATGTCCCTCCCTCCTCCTCTTTAGTGGGGATATGTCTTTCACGTGAACCCAGCTTTAGATCATCACCACCACGAATGAGAAAAGTGCACTTCCGCTTTAGAACATCTTCTTTCCACTGCCTAAAGACGCTTCTTGTCCTTAGAGGACTTGAGAGGTCTGTTTAGAGGGCTGTTTTAAATTAGTATCTTTTTTAGCTTCATCACGTGTAGCATTAAGCAGCACTAGAAATATTCAAAGACGAATAATTATAAATTTGATTCCAGCATTAACCGAAACTAGAAATATTCAAAGACTAAACTATAAATTTGATTCCAACTGGCTGATCAAAAGGTTTAGTTGCTAAAAGGGGTTGCATCTCTGACTAGAGATCGTTGATCATAATAATTAGCTATACTGGATCATTCTTCAATGAGAGGTGAACACATAGAACAGTTTATTTTGTCCTTTGAGGACTTGAGAGGTCTGTTTAGAATGATGCCTTTTGTTTCTGCTAGAAAGAGAACCACATAACAAACCTGTCGAGTAGCATTCACAAGTTGCAATGTATCATAACTCAACGTGAACTACATTCTACGGTGGGAGGTTCCGTGCCGTCACTGTCTTCCTTGATGGGTCTAAAAGTCAATACATGCAAGTCTGTTAGCGGAGTCTGTCTAAGATAGAATGACATGGCTTTCCACCACAACTTTCAGACAAAAGCACGTCCACGGTAGAACTAAAACTAGCTTTTCAATAGCCACAGTCCGCGGTAAAATTCTGCAAATGCTGTACGTAAGAGTTTTTCAGCGTACTGCACTTGCTTATTGTTCACACCAGCTTGCCGTCCTGATTCTGAGCTCCAAGCATCAACCGAGCTGTCTGTATGAAACAACACATATTATAGAAAACATAAGCAACACAAACTACGACAGATTCTGAAATTCACGTTATAGATACACTCAGCAAAATGATGACGAATTTTTTTGAAGTGTACTGTCTCTGGTTCCGACCGTGAATAAGTGTGTCTGTATCTGTTTAGCTTCACCACGAGTAGCATCAACCAACACTAACAAGAATAATTATAAATTTGATCCCAGCATTAACCAGAACTAGAAATATTCAAAGACGAATATTTGATTCCAACGGACTGATCAAAAGATTGAGTTGCTAAAAGGGGTTGAATTTCTGACTAGAGATCTTTGGATCATAATAATTAGCTATCTCTATCATTCTTCAATGATAGATGAACACATAGACAGTTTATCAAATCGCGTGTTTCAGCGGAGACTAATGGTAAACATTAATGAATCAAGTTATGTCTCCTTTGGGCATAGTAACTTCTTGTATAGCTATTTAATTGTTGAAGAGAATAGATATAGAAACTATTAACATCAATAGAAAAATATCCTTATGTTCTAAACATACCAAACTGCAGTTGTATGAAGTTGCAATATCATTCAAGGAGGGAATATCCACATGTCAAACAAAAATTAGGAGTAAATATGCCTTGCAACTTCATCTTTATTTACGACTTTTTTTTTTCCCCTTTTGATAAATTAAAATACAAAATTGATGAGAATAAAAGGTTCATGCAAAAGGACGATCTATACAAAGGGTTTTATTTTCATGAGGAATTAAAACACTCTTATGAGGTGGAAATATTCTAAGTAAACACAATCCATTTTTATTGGAGAATTTGACTTATATAACACATGATTTTATGGCAGATTGAAAGACAGTATTGTTTTCAGGAGAGAATTTTGAGAAGCAGCAAAATATAAATTAAATTGATAATTCTGATAAAATATAAATCTAGAATTCAATTTTGTAGATGTTGAATCGTTGGCACTTTCTTCCATACCTACACTAATTTAAAGTTGTTTAAATTTTAAAGTTAAAGTACTTTGACTTGTAATGAATTGGATTGATTATATTCTAAAAACGTATCAAATGAAACTTTACTAAAGGAATATGCCGTAATGCAATTCAGTTCTAGAGATATATTAAATTGGACTCTAGAAGAAGTATAGATTTATGCACGATATCCTACATGAACAAGAAGTCCCACACTAGATGACATGAAATGTAATGAAATGGTTCTTTTCCAAAATGAGAGATTCTAAAAAGGATTATTTAAAATATTAATTATTTTATAAAATATTTTCATCGCTCTTTGTACAAAGAGCGGTGCACCAAGGATAATTTTAAAATGGGATTATTGGGTGAAATTTATCCATAGCTTTCCAATCATTCTCCACCCAGTGATAAACTGAAATTCAATGTTCCAGAATTTCCAAATTACAAACAACAAACAGTTTTGAGATTCAGCCTTTTAATTTTCAGAACACGCACAGAAAACATGAATTGTGAATGAAAAGGCCTCCAAAATCTTACCAGATAGACTTTTGTCAAGAATTGGAATAAATAGTCCTCTCTAGTTGTTATATTTCTGGGGTTAGAGAACTTTGAGATGCAAAATAAACAGAATTTTGACATCACATAAAATATCCAACAAAACAGGTTGAAGTAGTCAAGTAGTACGGTGTAAAATGTTCTTACTCCATCAGGTGAGCAATTGACAGGAGTATGCGCCTGTCATGGCTCAAAGGAGATCTTGACTCACTGCCATGGCTACATAGAAGCACTACACATGAAAGGTGAACAGGCAAATTCAATATGAGAAAAAGTATAGTCTCCACGATCTTAGACAACAGTGTATCTTGTTCTCTAGCTATTTTGTTTTAATGAATACAATAAAACATATCCGAGGCTGTCACCCAAAATAGCATCCCAACTGACTATGAATGATCGTGTAGTGCTGAGAATACGGACAAATATTTCAAACAAAAACGAAATGTAGTTCTGGGTATGTGCAAACCTTCACTTCAGATCTGGAGATGAATCTCTTCTGGATAGGCAATATCTATTTCTTCAAAAGAAGGATGAGTGGGATATCTACACAGCGGCCAGTCCGATACCCTATCAAGCTATCACACTATAGAGATGACTTACAAATTGGGAAACATGAAATCTAAAAGTATAGCTCACCAAGGAAGACAAGAAACACTACTTCAATCCTGCTAACCATGAAAACTTTTGTGGTAGATACATCAGATGATGAGAAAAGAGATTGACCACCAATACATGAGTTGCTTTTTGTGCCTATTATGTATATTCTGTGTCATTGAGCAAGTGCACTGTGAGTGTGGACTTGATGATGGAAGGCATGCATATGACAATAAATTTGCTGGAGCTCAAAGCATAGTACTCATGTCATTGAGCTCAATTCTTGTTCCGGGAGTCGTCCATATCCAATTGGAGTAAGACTTTGGTGTAGATCAGGTATTAATGTCAAGCTTCCTGAATAGAATATAGTCTGCAGATTTCACCTTGGATACAAATGGAACTCCAGATTTCTCCATCCTTGGCTCATTATGGTCTTGCTGGCAGTTTGGATCTTGTGTGGGACTTTATACTTGCTATACACAAATTGATGCATGGCAAGTTTGTTTTCTTAGAGCAAGATAACATTTTAGTACAAATGCCATTTATGCCTTTTAATGTTTATGTAGTGAGAAAAGCCACTTTGATAATAAGCCACCTTCAATTTGATAGAAGGGCAGCAGGTGATCAACTGGACACACATAAAAGATTTATGGCTCCTGCATGCCATGAGTTTATATGAATTTTATAGTTGTAGTTAAAGAGCCACTGATCATAATAAATTCACTTGCACTTGCTTTGCGCTACTAGTAACCTTTGCACAAATGTAGATTGGAGTACTTTCTCTAATATAATGCAATGAGTGAAGTATGGAAACAAGTGCTGAACATGGATTCAAACACGTTGTGACGGTTATTGGATCATCTTTGTGGATTCTGAAACTACTTTCCTATTTTAAAATAGCACATCTTCAATGTTTTGCCTTCTGCATGTGGCATCATGAACTAGACTGGTTTGGTTATCAAATAGCACTACAATATACTCTCGCTTAGGTCCACACTCATTTAAATGCGCATCCCGCTAAGTCCATGATTCCACAAAAAAAATTCCCCATATTAATATCTTGCAAAATTCATTTTGCAACTTGTTTATCAACAGATTGTCAAATTGTGCAACTATAATTTTCCTGAATTTGACATGTTTTATCTGGTTACCACGATCTCATTGGCTATCAAGAAAACGAGGTGACCCTACAATTAACCAACACCCTTAGCGAGCATTGCTACGCCATTTCTGAACTACTGTACAATATAATTCTATCACAGATAAAGAGAGATTGGACCCTCAATAGCAAGTATACCACAAACTAACCCAAATAAGCACCCTTTGCCAATAGTGACATGTGAGCTATTGACAAGTTTTATGCTGCCACAGGGACCATTTGGTCTCGAGAGTGCATTGGGCACCTGGTTGCTCGTGCTTGAATTCCTCTGTTGTTGATGCCTCGAAGCTTCTCGTAGTCTGATGTTGCCTCTATTCTTGTATGATTGGCAATCTCCTTCTTGCTAGAGCAACTTGTTTAGAATTGCTCCCAACGGTAGACTCTTCCTGAGAGTTTTGTGTTTAGTTCCATGGGATCACGTTGACCTTCACGAGACTGTTTGTGTTCTGTTAATTTTGGGTTTGTGGTTCTGGATCTGGTAGGGTTCATAGAACTGGTTTTGGTGGTGTTTGTAGAAAAGCCACAAGTGATCCAACCAGACTCAAACCCGAGCATCCAAATCACTGAATTGTTCCATTTACATAGATTGGACTGAGAGCTCCTAACATGGAGTCCTTCCCTTGACACTATTCACAGATCGGAGTACACACATTCTTTCATGAGGAACATCACATTCATCAGAAGACCAAGCCTTGCAGTTTATAATCTCTTTGGGGAAAACCAAACAACTTCCTGTCCAGTCCAATCTCTCTATGTTTATTTTTGAGTTGTCGGGATTGCTCAGCTTGGAGTACTCTGTCCTGGTCATTGTTCTAGGGGTAGTTCGTAAGCAAGTTGTTTGTTAGTTCAGATGGCTTGAGGAGAGCAACTCGTTTCAGGTGAAGATGGCCTTAATGCAGGCCTCCTAAAATGTGGCATTCTATTTTTAGACCCCACATATAGATATATAAGGTTTCTTGGACGCAAAAAATAAAAAGTGAATATTTTGTCCATAAATGCTGTGCAGACTCATTGCCGTGCATTGCCATTGCAGGGCATAACGCATCCTACTAATTTCGTGACCACGCCAGTGACATGGCAAGGTGTTTTCTCCTTTTCCCTTTGAATATTCATCCATTCCACGATGAGAACGAGCCAGTGCTAATGTGGGTGGCATGGAGGTCAGGCCACGTCAAACATGACAACTACTCTTGCGTAGTCTTGAGAAACCAACGCACGGCGAGAGCTTCCGTGATGATCGCGCTGGGGTCCAAAAGACCGAGCAACTGACAGTTTTACAACTTCCATCACAAAAATTGATTGCATTTGAGGTAATTTACCACTTTTTACATATTGCCAACTTTTGAATGCCGAATTTAAGCTAAAAACCGTAAAATTGGCATTTTCCATATGTTTAGGAGGCCTGCCATAATGTCTAGCCATTGAAGGCAAGTAGATTTCTGGCAATAGAAGATAATGGAAAAGTTGGATTGCAAAATCGACATGTCGCTATGTTCAGTTGTTGGGAGCGGAAATTTATAAATTATTATCCAAATGAGTATAAATAGTAATGAGGTTGAAACAGCGATGCTTACTTGCACTGGCAATACTAAGATTCTTATTTGTCTATAGTATGAAAAGTAAATGAGAAATTAATAAATATATTGTAGATGAGAGGTTTGTTTGTGGTGTGTTCGAATAGGTCTGGCAACAAACTACTGTCTAAAGCGTTGAAACTGGGGTCCATGACGACTTAGGCTCACGTCATTGGGATACCAAGTCCAGCAGAGGTATGGGCTGGAGGTCGGCAGTACCTACCATATTTGTTGCTTTCCACAAAGATATAATATCATATCATACTCCTAACGCTCGCTACGCAATACAGTGACTCAGAGGGAAGCGTAGAAAATTCTGAACTTGGAAGCGGCGGGCAGCTTCTAGTGCAGTTCTTCTCCATGCCCTGAATAACATACAATGGTATTACTAGCAGGACCTGTGTCTTACGGAAACACTTTTCACACGTATACGTATAACACTTTTCTAATGAAAATTATTATCCTTAGTTGTACTATTATCGTGTGATATTATTATGAGCAATAGAAAAATTATTGAATTTATAGAATAGACCATTTATATAGTTTACTTTTCCTATTGAAAATTATTATCTTTAGTCTTACTATTATCGTGTGTGCTCATTCATGCGAGTAGTAGAAAAATTCAATTTATGGAAAATGCCATCAATTAAATACACGGTCATCAAAATAAGTACTTGTGCCCACCTCCACGTTTAAGGAAAGTGGCGTCAACTAACTCATTGTCGCCAAAAAAAAAAAGAAACTCGTGTCCATCTCCAAATTTAAGTGAGATCGATTTTAATAAGTTGAATAGAGATCTACTTTTGACTCTAAAGTTTCAAAATATAAATGATCATATTACATTTTAGTGGAGGGGGAGGATCATAGAGTACGAATAGGATCACTTTCATATCAAAAATCATTTTTGAATATGACCACCGTACGTTGATGTTCATGAAAAACTAGGACACATTGAAATAAAATAGATATGAAATTTACTCTAGAATCATTATTGGTGAGTGATATTCACACTGATAAATATTCAAGTCTATGGAATATAGATAAACAAGTAGACCTAAAATTTACTCTTGAATTAGTATTGGTGAGGGAATAGACCACTGGAAAGCAATTCAACTGAGACGTAGTCAATCAATTCATACGGCCATGCCCATTTTGATGGACAAGTAAGTGACAGAAATTTACCTTATGCCATCCATGCTACGAGCTTTTCCCTGCGGTGCAGGAATTGGAGCTAGAAGCTGCCATGTACATACATATAGAACAGAACTGGAAGAAGAAAACTCTTAGACTGCCGACCTCAAACTGTAGTTCATATCAAGTTTGTAAAGTCCGGATCCTGATGGATATGAACAAAGTGAAGATTCTCTGGGGACTGTCCAGTGGATCTGAAACACTCCCGTTCCATAAGTGTTGATGGAACTCGAAGACAAGCATACGGCAGGATGTGTCAATTGGATTCCATTGTGGATGACTGCAACTGGCCACTCAAACTTGAGCTTGATTGGCAAGGTCATGAGACGAAGCGAGTAGCCGGCACTGTCACGTCTCACAATTGCAGTTGCAAATGACCAAATTTTCTTACCGCGTTGCTCGGAGATGAGAGGTTTGTTTGTGGTTTGTCCGAATAGGTCTGGAAATAAACTACTGTCTAAAACGAGGGACTATTCAACGTTCAGGCTCACGTCACTGGGGGCCGAGTCCATCAGAGTATGGTCTGTAGGTCAGCAGTACCTACCATTTTTGTTGCTTTCTAAAAAGCTGTAATGTCATATTATACTCCTAACGCTTTCTACACAATACAGTGACTCAGAGGGAAGCTTAGAAATTTCTGAATCCGGAAGCAGCGGAGCAGCTTCTAGTACACTACTTCTCCTTGCCCTGAATAACATATTATGGTATATTGTTCATTTCAGTGCATTCATCATTTCCAATTTTCTGTTCCATAGACCATGACGATTTTTTGGGTTGGGTTCTCGAAAAGCCTGCTGTGAACGAGGGGATGTCACTACACAGATATGTATGCATGGGTAGGTCAGTATGGAAGAACCTGTGAGGATGACTTCATAATACTGTGGGGAGGTCATGAGTTGTTACGTGAATTTTAATCTATTTTCAGGCGGGATTGAAAGGGTGCAGAGGACAAAGTCGTTTGATCCTTCTTTTTCGTGTAAATTTCTTTAAAGTTTGGTCAGCCTATGTTACCGGCACACCAAAGCCTGGTGGCACAGACTCGGTTCATTTCCTCGTCGACTTTCTCTCAATTTCCCCGGTGGTCGCTACACTCTGCTATATCCACCTGTAGTATTCCTTGCGCATTGAGTTTAGGACGGACCTTCAAGGGTAAAAATGTCCCTAAGAGAGTACCTTGGAATCCTCCTTAGGAAAACCAACCGACTCCGGAGAGTATTGATCTTTTCTCGACCTTTCTCGACCAATATAGGCTAATCAGAAATTGCCTTGGCACTTGTGAGCTTTCGAACAAGAAACTCGGTTAGAGAGGTACTGGCAGTCGCCTAGCTACTTCGGCACTTCGTGGGGCACTATCCTTCTAGCGTTTAGTGTTTAAGGACTTATGCGCCTACAGAACATGGCAGACAGGATAGAATATCCAGTCCTGTCATTCTTCGCTCTAGTCCAACTGTCATCCTCTTACACTACGCATCTTAATGCTTTTACTTCACTTCCGAATGCATCTTCCTACTCGCCCGATCGTTTTCTCTACTTTTAGTTTCAGGTGTATCCTCTGTTTTTGCCTGAAAAGGCTTCCTTTCATATATGGTGCATACCATTGCACGGCATCTACTGTGCAATTGGTATGCATCATGTATGAGATCATTTTCGCTTCTGCTTTGTATCGATTTCGCTTATGTTCCGCTCTGTATTTACTTGCTTAGGTCAGTTGGACTTCAGTTTACCTCTGTTCATGTTCAAGCCTGCATTTCGTTGCTTCCATATGCATGTTCGGTTCGTATGGGGTGGGTCCTGAGTGGGTTCTGAATCTCGCTTTTGATGAAGGGCTTCTACTCCCACTACAAATCTAAACCAATCAAAAACTCACATGGAAATCAGCCCTTAGCAACAATATGACGTCAACTATCACATGGCTAGTCAAATCTATTGAAGGCTTGCGGAATCCTCTCTCAGGCCACAAGCTGTTCCATGTGAAAATAATCCAGCTCTTGTACAGACTCAGTTAGTGAGTTCTAACTAGTTGTATCGCTATATATTACTAATGCTTGACCTGAGAAAGATGTTCGGGGATACTCCCGACTTGTATTTGAAGATGATAAAATCGTTGCCAATTTGTAAACTGTCGAGGTGATTACTTTTATTTACTGGAAGTGCAGTGTCACAATGGACATACCGTCAAGCAGTTCTAGCCTACGAGATTCTCTATCTTCCCGCCAAGAGAACACCAAGGTATGTAAGTGCAAACCTGAGTATGAGGAATAACTTCTATCGATTATAGATGTTGATTAGATTCCGCCCCAATGATATAGCTCTTTTGGCATACTTCGAGATACTCTGTTATAGGCTTCAATATTCTCTTGGTCAAGTAGCATTTCAGGAATAAAACAACCGGTAGGTTGTTGTAGGAATAGATACTATTGATCTACCAGACGTTGTCTCACAGAGTTGTGAGAGTGTGTGAAACTAAACCTTCCAATTCATAACATTTTGTCTACGTTTGCAGCGGCTCCGGATCGATTCACCGACAACACGTTCTCAAGAGTCGGACCTTGGTATCATCAAGGTAAAAACTTCAAGTGTCTCAAAATCAAGGAACAGGCATGTGCCAGAATGTCTGCTGATGGTTGATAACTACTTGCTTGATTACCTTTCAAGCTAACTATTTCAGTGAGAAATTTATACGGAATAGGAGGCTCTTGTGTTTTGAAATTGCTACACTTCTAATTGTCTGTATTTGTCCATTTTTCAGTTGAGCGATTCCGTGTTGTTAGTGTACAATCCAGCAGTACCGCAGGTCGACGTTGTTTTCTTCCATGGCCTTCAACATGAGCATCCTGGTGGGTTAGATGTGCACCTTTCGACTTGGACGTGCAAACATGACTCGAAGACAATCTGGCCCCAACGTTGGCTTGAAGAGCAGGGTGCACGAGTCTTCTTCATCAAGTATGATGCAAGTTTACAGAAGACGGATTCGACGGGGAGAATGGATTTAACGATGATAGCTGAAAATCTGTTGACAGAACTCGGTTGGGCATTCCCCAAAGGACAAGAGTCGTCGAACAGTTTCCGACCCATTATCTTTGTCGGACATAGTTTTGGGGGTCTTGTTATTAAGCAGTTATGCATCCAGGCGGCAGAGCGGAAGCTTATTGCATCTGGAGACAGATTTGAACAGAAATTGCTAAGAAGCATTAAAGGGATTTTGTTCTGTGGAACTCCCCATTCAGGGTCGGAAATGCTTGCTGGCATGGCAAATCAGATCATGAGCAGGAGTCCTTTGTTGCCATTGGTGAAGTTGTTGAGCACCGAGGGGGCCAGGCAACGCGAGAAATTCCGTGAATTCGTGAGTGAAGCAAATTGGGAGATTTTCAGTATTGGAGAAGCTTTTGCTACAGAAATGAAAACCAGCGGATTCCATATGGTATATTATAATCTACAGAAAGTAAAATATGATTTAATGAACGAGTTTTATGTTTCTGATAAGAATAAACTCCCTACTAATTACCAAATAAGAAATGTGTTTTTAATGATCCAGTTCTCGCAGGTTGTCTCGCTTGAGAGTACCATTTCCTGCATAGTGGTTTAGTCTAAGACAGACAATGCGAGGTCCATCTTAAGTATTCATGTTTAAATCTTGCATGTGTAGGTCGCAGGTGGAATCTCAAGCCAGATGATTGTAGAAGAAGCATCTGCACGGTTCGGACCAAATCACATCACGGTGGCTGCAGATCATTTGTCAATGTGCAAACCAGAGAGCAAACAATCGAACATGTTCCTGCACTTAGTCCGGCTGATCGACCTTGCTAAGGTGCAGCAACAACAGGTATTGGACTTCGTTCAAATCTGTTGTGATCTGAATGATATAAGAAAACACGACCTGTGTGCACAGTTTTTTAATTCCACTTCCCTCTAACTTTTGTTGCAGGTGCAAGAAACAGCAGCCCCCGGTGCAACTACACAATGCCATACGAGGCGGAGGCAAGCAGTCTCAAGGAACCCAACGGGTATCGAGTTGCTTCTGGAAACCATTACGGCAAAAATTGAGCAGGGGCGTTCGTTTATTGGGTTTTGTGGGATGGGAGGGGTTGGAAAGACCACCCTTTCAAAGTTGCTCTACAATAAGATCAATGCCCGGTTTGAATACGCTTGCTTCGTGGACACAGTGAAGGGGATTCCAGGGGACAAGAAAAAGGTGAAGGAGGAAGTCTGGAAACACGTAAATCCCCATCCTGAAGGTGATTACAACGAAAGCAGATGGGATGAGATACTGGGGAAGAAACTCCTTGTCATCTTTGATGATGTCGAGAAAAGAGAAGATGTAGAGTTGTTGGAGGAAATAGCTCAAGAGAATGACGCTGAGGGAAGTTGTTTTGTAGTCACAAGCCGAGATGAAGGGCTTTTCAATCTATTCGGCGACCAGATACATGTCTGTCGAGTACCGCTTTTGCGGAGTGAACATGCAAGACAGTTGTTCATTACACATGCGTTTCCAGGCAAGAAAGAACCTCCAAATGAGTTGAAGGAAATAGTAGAAGAAATTGTGGGAAGATGTGATGGATTGCCCCTGACCCTAGAAGTGATAGGAAGTTCAGTGAGAGGGAAAACACACAAACGGATATGGGAAGAAATTTCCGAAGCTCTACAAGCAGTAGACTTAAGAAGCCGTTTGAGTGATCTGGAGAAGAATGTATGGGGTAAGCTAAGGGTGAGTATCGACAATCTTGGAACAGAGGAATTGGAAATGTTTCTTGATACGGCGACCATATTTACAAGCCCCGGTGACTTTAAATATTTTGGCATGCGTGACGATTCGTCCTCGGGCAGTTGGTTTAGCTCTGAAGATGTGATGACGGCGTGGTCATCCATGTACGGCACTGCACAGCACAAGTGGCAAGTCTTGATAGACAGATCTCTTGTATACAGTGGAGAGACGGATAACTGGGACGGTGAGTTTGAGCCTCGAATGCACGAGCATCTTCGAAATTTGGGAATCAGAATCGCACTGGAGAAAGGCAGAATCATGGAGGGCAATCCACGGGATGGTAACTACAAGGTATTTCATGTTTTCTTTACAAACCCTTCTTTTCCTTCAGCAATTCATTTTTCCCAACTAAATGAGATATATTTACCAGTTATGTTTCCTAAATCTGAATTCATTTGTAAATCTAAACTGGAAGGGAGTCCGAAACACAGTTGTTGAGGTGAACATCATCGGGAACTTGTAGCCATTGTACTGGTTGTAATTTTTGGAGTCATACATCCATTCTCCTCCAACAAGGAGAAAATTTGAAGCGGTGGTGCTAAAATAGGTCCGTCTTGTATAAGTGCTTGATAGTTAGGCATGAAGACCTGGAGTTGCTTTATACAGAGCACGATGGACGGATGCATTTGAACTATGGCAATTTTAGTTTTACATTTCATTTATGATAATTTGAGTTTTCTATTTCATTTTTGAAGGGAGCTCAAGGGCTGGAGAAAGTGATTTTCCACCAAGTAGTAATGGAAAATGAATACATGGACTACAATGAAAATTGCTGTGACGAGAAAAGACCTTGTAAATTGCGGGTAGCATCGAGCAGTATGTCACGACTTGAAGGACTTCGCTACTTGGTATTCGGATATCACAGTCTCCACCAGACGTGCAAAAGGTGTGCAGAGCGGCCTCTTCAGTTGCCACCCAAAATTACCATGCTCAGTTGGGTTTCTGCCCAGACCATTTTTGTGCATTCGACCTTGAAAGAGTTGGTTGTTTTGCACGTAACGTCCTCTCATGTGCCGAGATTGTGGGAATCAAATCCTGCGCGAACAAGTTCTCGGGGATTACAAAATTCTGATAATAATACAATTCCTCTACCGGAGGAATCTTCGACAACCGTCCCGTATGAAGGAGATTTTGTCAACTTGCGGCAACTGGATCGGTCTCTTGCTACTCCAGACTCACTGCTGGAGTCCTGTGGGCAACTTGCTTTACAATGGGTTTACAATGTGCCTCACCAGTCACTTCCGTATGCATGGGGGAAGTTAGCCAACTTGGAACGGCTATACATATCTTGCTGCGCGAAACTGCAGTCATTGCCGGAATCATTCGGGGGACTTCTTGGCCTGAAGGAATTGCGGATGCGATTCTGCTCAAAGTTGCAGGCCCTTCCCAGCAGTTTTGGAAAGTTAGCCAACTTGGAACGGCTACATTTAGATGGGTGCGCGAAACTGCAGTCATTGCCGGAATCATTCGGGGGACTTCTTGGCCTGAAGGAATTGCGGATGCAATGGTGTTCAGAGTTGCAGGCCCTTCCCAGCAGTTTTGGAAAGTTAGCCAACTTGGAACAGCTAGATTTAGATGGGTGCGCGAAACTGCAGTCATTGCCGGAATCATTCGGGGGACTTGTTGGCCTGAAGGAATTGGATATGCAAAACTGCTCAGAGTTGCAGGCCCTTCCCAGCAGTTTTGGAAAGTTAGCCAACTTGGAACGGCTACCTTTAGATGGGTGCGCGAAACTGCAGTCATTGCCGGAATCATTCGGGGGACTTGTTGGCCTGAATGGATTGTCTATGATAGAGTGCTCAGAGTTGCAGGCCCTTCCTAGCAGTTTTGGAAAGTTAGCCAACTTGGAACGGCTACATTTAGATGGGTGCGCGAAACTGCAGTCATTGCCGGAATCATTCGGGGGACTTGTTGGCCTGAAGGGATTGCGGATGCAATGGTGTTCAGAGTTGCAGGCCCTTCCCAGCAGTTTTGGAAAGTTAGCCAACTTGGAACGGCTACATTTAGATGGGTGCGCGAAACTGCAGTCATTGCCGGAATCATTCGGGGGACTTGTTGGCCTGAAGGAATTGGATATGCAAAACTGCTCAGAGTTGCAGGCCCTTCCCAGCAGTTTTGGAAAGTTAGCCAACTTGGAACGGCTAGATTTAGATGGGTGCGAGAAACTGCAGTCATTGCCGGAATCATTCGGGGGACTTGTTGGCCTGAAGGGATTGCGGATGCGATGGTGTTCAGAGTTGCAGGCCCTTCCTAGCAGTTTTGGAAAGTTAGCCAACTTGGAATGGCTAGATTTAGATGAGTGCACGAAACTGAAGTCATTGCCGGAATCATTCGGGGGACTTGTTGGCCTGAAGGAATTGCGGATGCAAAACTGCTCAGAGTTGCAGGCCCTTCCCAGCAGTTTTGGAAAGTTAGCCAACTTGGAACGGCTAGATTTAGATGGGTGTGCGAAACTGCAGTCATTGCCGGAATCATTCGGGGGACTTCTTGGCCTGAAGGAATTGCGGATGCGAAACTGCTCAGAGTTGCTGGCCCTTCCCAGCAGTTTTGGAAAGTTAGCCAACTTGGAACGGCTAGATTTAGATGGGTGCGCGAAACTGCAGTCATTGCCGGAATCATTGGGGGACTTCTTGGCCTGAAGGAATTGCGGATGCGAAACTGCTCAGAGTTGCAGGCCCTTCCCAGCAGTTTTGGAAAGTTAGCCAACTTGGAACTTCTTTGCCCCCTTCAAATCTTGGGAATTGCATATGCAAAGGAGTTCAGCTAGACTTATCTCACTGCCAGAAACTGCAGTCAATGCGGGATTCATTCGGACGAGTTCTTGGCTTGCTGGCCTTCCCAGCATATTGCCGAAATGTTTGTAGCAAGATTACCGTTGAGATATACTACACATTGTACATTTATTCTACAGGAGTCGAACCTGCGACCTTCAGGTTAGAAAGTTGTTGCCCTATCCAAGTGTCCTACGATTATTTCTTTGTAACATCTGCGTAATTGACGGAAGTTGAAAGTTTCCAAAATGGATCGTAAACTTGCATAGTCATTCCCCTACACTACAACAGGATTCGTTCCAGGGATCGATAGAGAATAATATAGAAATCAAAATAGTCTTGAAAGAAAATTTGAGTTGATTAATAAGCTCCAACACTGAGAAGCTTTGTATGAGATGCAGCGCTCAAGAGACTCACTAGTGAAAATCATTAATATGTTTATGATTCTTAAACCCTATAGACGAAGATTGAACATTGCAATGCTGTGTAATTCATAACCTGACGTACATATTAACTAAAAGTGGTATGCTGGGTACTCCTACGAGGTTGTGCATGGTGACCTGCAGTTGAGTCTCCTCGGAATAACATAATGGTAGTATCGTCTGTAAATCATACTATTTTGAAATCTCATGGCTGCGCAGGTACGCCTATCGAGATGAATAGTATGCTGAATGTGTTCGCTGAATGCTGAATGTTGAATGTTGAATGTTAATTGTGTCTGAGGTGCGCACCATACGCATGTAACAATCGACTATGAATAAAGTTGGAATTCATCAACTTGGCGGGGATGTGAAGAAATCTTGAACGGTGCTCTGGCCTAAGTATTGGAAACTAAACCAAAAAGACATATATGAGTTGCAACTCACACCAGATGAATATTACAAGCCAAGACCCAGGAACAATTTTAGTTTAACTTAGTTGATATGGAACAACCTGAATTTAACATTGCCTATTTTGCCAACTCTTATGAAGTTGAAAATGGTTTGTCTTTACTTTCAACACATTTTTACAGTAATTAACAGCAGTTGATCCAGTACATGATTACAAATTAGAGATTGATTACATTTAACACGTAAAATTACAGGAATATAATATAAGTGAAAATTAGAAATGAATTATTATAGGATTTTTTAATAAATATAAATTTTTCAATAAGAATAATAATTAAACAGATAAGAAATAACCACTCTAGCAAAAGTTGATCTTATGGTTACAAGTCACTATATATGAGAAGTTTGTAATCCTGGTTTCAGGTCGATGAAGGGATAATTGGTTAACAAAATATTTTAATTATAATAGATTAATATTTAATTATTCTTAAATTATATTAAATAATTATTTTAATAAAATAATATCTTTATATAATAGAAAAAATCTATTTTAGTTATTTTTAATAAGTAGTTATAATATAATCAGCTTTGATTGTCAATAATGATTATTAGTGATAGTTTATATTATAATTCTTGTTCTAGGTCAAATAAATTATTTTTTATATAATTTTTTTGACAAAATAGTAAAATTTATAAAGATCTTAATTGTACAACAAAATATTATTTTGGTTATTTTTAATATTTCATTACAGTTATAATGGTTTATGATTTCTAATTATGATTATATTTTCTCTATTTTAATATTTATATATTTAAAATAATTTATTGATATATTTTTGAATTGATTAATTTAATTACATTTAAATATAAATTATGTATTAATTTTTAAATGTTTTTAAATTAATATTAAATTTGGAAGTATTACTCATAACATTTAATTATCAATAGCAATTTAAATTATTTATTAAAATAATTATAAACATACAATATGTTTCTAAGTTTGATTAATACATAACTAATTCATGTTATATCTCATGTTAGTTAAAATAACCAATATGTGGATGAATATTAGATAATTTAAAATTTTATTAAAATAACCAATATGTGGATGAATATTGGATAATTTAAAATTTTACTTTAGCTTTGGATGACTAACCAACTCACAAATTCAATGAGCAAAGTGGCCATTAGTTCAAGTTAGCATGCTAACCATTTTAGTAAACTTTTGCCGTGAGGTCTCCCCGTGAGGGGTGTTCTCACTGTACAATGATTGTTTCTTGTTACTATACTAGCCACTCTCTTTACTTATTTCTGTTCCTACCGGGTATTTGTGTTCAACGTCTTTATTCTTTATTTCGATGGTTTGTTAGTTTGGGTTTGTTCCCGTCACATATATAATTTCTCCTAGTTAATTTATACCATGGTTGAATATGAAGTTTATTAAGGTAATTGAAAATAAAATTTAATAATAAGATATGTCAATTTTTAATTTAATTTTTAAATTACTAAAAGTATTAAAATTTTTAATAATGGATTTTTTTAAAAATTATCATATTATTATTTTCATAATTAAAATATTTAAAAATTAAATTTTTAAATAATTTAGAATTAAAAATATCATGAATTCAAGTTATAAAAAATAATAATACTAATATACACCAATTTTCAATTTCAAAATAATAATATATTTAAATTACATTATATACATTACTAATGTTTAAGAATTTATTGACATTCTCTAGTGGACTCCAAGTTGAAAGGATACTAGTGACAAAGTTCAGGAATAAGGATTTCAATTCAATATGTTTTTACTAGTGTGATTTGTTTGATTTTGGAAAACCAAAATACTAGAGTGTTATGGTTATTCCTGTAACACGTGTTTCGATTTTATAGTCTTCTGTGTTTCGATTTTATAGTCTTCTGTTAACGTACAAGGGCGACCGCGTAGAAAAAGCGAACTATGTTAATCCTAATGGTTTTTATTATAATTTTAGAGATCAATTTAACTAAGATACCTATTACACAAGTTAATTTGGCAGATACATATGGATCTGCGATTACTTTTTGTCACATGCATTGTATTGAGCATTGCTATGAAACTACGCAATACTAACTGTCACTTCCCTGTATATATTTTTTAAATCTTCATTGTGGAATGTGAAATATTTGTTCTAGTAGAAAAAGGACTACCGCGTAGAAAGACCCCATCTAACCCGTACAAGGCAGAGATGAAAAAGGTAACATCTAGTAGAACAGACGGGAACATCAAAACAGCATACCTTATAAAAGGGAATCAAAGTGGTGTCCTGGATGATGAAATCGTCGTATACGACGCACAGGGACAGGACCACGGACCGTCCGCTAATTGCTGACCTAATGGGTGAATAAAAAGAATGTCACTGTTGTACTCTGCAGGAGGTGGGGGTCTCTGGAGCCCGTGGTGCAGAAATCAGCCTCGATCTTACCGTATTCTGGCAGCAGCAGTTACTTGGCTTACTTCACGATGGACACATCTTACAGTTTTTGAGGTCATATATATTGACGACAAGACCAGACCTCCTCAAGTCAATACTCAAAACTTGCAAAAGATTATCGAGATGATATCTGGATTGTGGTAAGTGCACGATGCCACATTCATTTTGGCGGTCTGTCTAACATCTTCAAAATTTCCTTTACTATTGACTTGGATGAGTAATATAACATCCTTGTCATCAGTGATGTTGCATGTTAGAGGAGAATCTTGCTATGCGTTTTCGACACATATGAATGTAAAAGCACCTTAAGTTAGCCAAAAGCCTTAAGAGTACCGAAATCATAAAAGCTTGACTTTGCGTCGATGTGACATTGACCGTTGAGAATAAAATAATCCAACTTATTTGTACTCGATTTTGGGTAAAATGATCTATCATAACTTTCTAATATCTTATTCTCTTAAAACGGTGTTGACAGATTCGAAGAAATAATCACATCAAGCTACTATTATAGAGATTCTAGTTTAGTTTCAAGAAGAGTTTAATTCGAATACCATGACTGTGATATGATATGATAAGATTAAACTGATCTACGGAACTTCTTATAATAGATTATATTCAAATAGGAAGATTTTTCTTAATTTTCATTGCTATTCTTGGATGGTTATTGCTAGAATTACTCTTAAAACTAGCAACTATATCTAGAGATGTGTACTCTCTGAACTTCCCGGAAAGTTCCTGATAAATCCCAAAAATAATGTATAGAAAAGATATTGATAAGAAACGGAAATTCATATTCATCAGATGTGCAAATTTTTTTAATATAATTATAAGATTCTTATTTATTTTATATTTTAAAATAAAATTTGATAAATCATTGACTCAAAATTTCCCATATATGTTCTGGGTCAGTTCTCTTTAAAAATTTTGGGTGAAATCTTTGGACGTCAAATGTGATACTTCAAGATTAGCTGAACTTTGATTGGAAGCGTATAAGTGCTGTTTTCTTTCACCAAAAATTCGGAATTCCAAATTTATACGTAATCAAGATGGAACGGAGATATAACATATAAGAACTCTCCTTGAGGGTAAGATTGGATTACTTATGAGACGGATATCAGAATTTCCTCCATGCTATAAGACAAGGACCACTTCCATTGCAGATATTAAAAAGATTTCTGCATGGGAGTAATAGGGAACATATTCTATGTTAAAAGTTGTTTTTCTGTGTTAAGTGTTAGCACGGAGTACCTACATCAACGTCAAGCTGTGTGGGACCGTTAAACCTTGTGGTTAACACGCAATTAAGTTTGGCACAATTGAGTTAAACTGCCAAACTTAAAATATGGTTAATCTATCTCAAGCATTTCCGGTGCAATCTTCTTCCCATAGACTATATTCGAAGCATCATGTATGTCTGTCTCTGGAGGCTGCTCGTGTAGTTGACCTTGCCAGGTCCCTTGGACTTCTCAAATGCGAATCAATTATTATTTTTTAAATCTTTCCTGGAGAGAAAAGACCATTGATCACATTAGATTTTTATACGGTGGGTTTTGAATTGAAAATATCGGTATTTATCGCTGTGGAGATAGAAGGTTCTTGGCAAATTCAGAAAAACATCCTATAAAATCTCTAAACATTTTGGATGAAATAATACTCAGGTGGACAGTTCAGAACCCCAAACTCAACAACCTCCAAATTATATATTTCCTTATCCAATCTCTGTGTCTCCAATCTTATGCAATTGCGAAACAACACAGCAAACACAACTATATAAGTTTAGACCGAATGAACTTAACATGTAAACCCTTTTGAAAATCAAAACCATAGAGATTCTTTTGAAATCAAAAGCAAGGAGATTCATTGAGGGGAGTAGAAGATCCATGGTTATGTAAATTGGAAAATATAAATGGGAAATTGCAAATCCACCTCATCTTTTCTGCTCATCCACCTTCACCTTACTCTAACAAACTTCTGGCCAATCAGATTGGTGTCATCATGTGAAATTGATCGTTGCCCCAGGCCGTGACATGGTCATAAGATTTCTATATCTTATTCTAGAATGTAGCTAAGCTCATAACATCACGAGAGTGGTTGGATTGGTTTTCTTATACTCACTCGTATAGTACCGTACAGAGCCGAGGTCGATTAGCAGAAAAAGTGAAAACGATTTATAATTTCCCAATATAAATATGATGTATAAAATAAAATATATTATATTTTTAGTAACATAATATTTTACTCTATGGTTTATTTTATTTTATTGAAAACCCTTACTTTCACACGGTGACTTGAGTGCTGGTTTAGTGCGAATTATGACTTTCACTATACCAGTTCTTACGCTTTCTTACCCTTTTTTTTTTCTACGCGGTCGTCTATTTCCTCCCACTTTTACTCCTTTTATTTCACTTGTATTCCTTTCCCTGGGGTACTATTTATATTTATTATTCTGTTATCGCCCTCGATATCTGTAGCGCTAGGGTGGTTATTAGAAACGCAGTCACAGCTTAAGCGTCGAAAAAAGTTTCAAACTTATGAACGAAGGACATGTGGCAAAAGGAGAAATTGGTTCCTTATGGCTTCAAAACTATTGTCAGAATGACTGCATGAATCCAAATCTTTTTTCCTTGAATGGTTGAAGTTTTGAATGACTATCTACTAAACTATCTCAAATTAAATAATCATCATGGTTGCAAACTTCCATACTGAAGTAAAGATGAGGCCCCGACGATTCAATAATTTCCCAACACATTTAAAGGGTGATAATTCAACGTCTATCTATTATGCCGTAAATAATTATTTCTACTAGTTTCATCAACGAGCATCCCACTCGTTACACGTATAAATTTAACTTCTATATCATTGTGTACCATAAGGATTTGCATAGTTCAAATATCTTAAGTACAATGGGAAATTCTTTTCTAATACCGAACCCGATTAGGTTTAGCCCGTTTTGTTTAATGTTTTATCCTCATAGGATTTGACAAGGTTTTCCTATCCTATGCGATTGCCTTTCTTACTTCCATACCATTATGGGATGGTTATCTCTAAATTGTTGACTAACTGATCCAAATCACATGGGTTTGTAAACAAGGGCAGCTGAATGACTACCTCCGTGCTTATCGCTCAAGTGGACTACAATAATACACGGCAGCAGTGCATTTCGCTAGTTGCACGTTTTCAATTACCTAGGTGTACGTCGATACGTATGTCCACGTTGGTACTTATATGTATGAGCACTTTCTTAAAGTCACACTCTTCTTAAAGATACAAAACGAGGACAGGTACAGGGTAACAACCAGTATAAGAAAGGAAGCCCTTGAAGCCCTACAAGGAGAAAACCTAAGAGGTAAAGTGGGTAGATATACATTTGTGTGATGGTCAAAGTGAACTACCAAAGACTCAACCTTTGATTAGTACCCAGGAAAGTCAAAAAGTCAAAAGTCCCTCCTCTGTAAATTCTCGTTGGCTAGATCAATCAGCCTGGAATAACCTAGAATTGGAGATCCTTATCAAGCTCTGGCTTCTGTCGTCGAAATTAGTTTTGCGCGTTCATCACTGACTTGGCGGATTTTCTTTGCCGCACGAAGATCGAAGGACCTTCTGCCGACGACGCGCATACTTTTCCGGATCTTTACCATGTATTCGTCATATGTGAACGGCCTGTACAGTGAAGGGTGTTCTTCATTGATGAGTTTGGATGGAGCCTTAAGGATCTTAGATAGCTCTGGCTGCATTGAGTATGTGGTCAAATCATTCGGTCTATTCACTCGGTTACGAGAACACGGTGCTCTACGCTTTTAAATCTTCCAATGCTCAAAACCTGTCAAAATCAGACGGCCGGAGGTGCGAAGCCGAGCCACTTTGTGGTTCCGATGACTTTTCATTATTTATAATAAATAAACGCGTTGGAATTTTTAATGGAGGGATTATAGTCTTCGTGCGCGTAAATCTACAACCCATTTCCGGCCGTATCAGCCGGCGTGTGCGGAAAAGCCATTTCAGGTCTATTACAGAGGACCTATCTACACGAAGAATTCGTGTAGATATTAAGTCACATGCTGTATGATCTCTGCATGTGTCTTCTTCAGGCGATATTAGATGGAGCATGGGATCCGCCGTACATGTCGTAGTGCAAACTGAAGCGCGAAGAGCAAATGGCAATGGATTTCGTGGTCACTTTAAGTTTGTAATGGAGAAGATCGAAAATGCCGGCAGGAAGTACTGCGGAGGATTTGTCCAAAGCAAACCATCGAATGTTTTATTACGCCAAAACAGTAGAAGTTGGCGTACCTCAAGAGTATCGCCAACGTTGATGACAACTATTCCCCTGCTCGCGACTAGAGGAACGTCAACCCATCTATTCCTCGCGCACCAAATCACGATCTGCTTTCAACAATGTCATAATGTTGGGATCAACATGAGGTCTTGCAACGCCCGTAAGATCACATCGGGGACACTCAGGATATAGTTTAGCCTCCAGAAACTGCTGAAAGGTTGACTTCTCCACAACCAGATACAGTGCAAGAGCTCTAAATACCTCGAGCCCGATACCTCTCAGCTTAGCCTAGAGTTTCTCTTGCGGAATCATCATTCAATACCGATATCCGGTATAAGCTTTTAAAACTTCAAAATGACGAACAGTCACCCAATATACTCGTTCCTGTATTCAACCACCTATGTATCTTAGTTGCACTTGTGAAGTTTCAGTAATCTATTGAACTGAAGTCAATAACTAAAATCATCTTACATGTACATGTATGTGATCTAAGGGGGCTGCGCATCGCCTGAAGAACTGAATGGAAGGGTGTTCAGAGTTGCAGGCCCTTCCCAGCAGATTCGGAAACTTAGCCAACTTGGAACGGCTAAGTTTATGTCGGTGTGGGAAACTGCAATCATCGCCGGAATCATTCGAGCAACTTCGCTGCAATCCACTCTTCCACTGGTTAAGGTGAGACTTACTCATGGATGGGCATAAATTAACTTTGCAATTCCTGTAATGGCTATCTTGGCGTGATAAAGTGCCGGCCATTTTGCAGTGGGAAACCAAGTTGTGGCGGGGTCCAGAACCGCCGTAATTGCCTGGTCCATTTGAAGAACTCCTTCACCTAATCTGAAAGTGTACGACTGCTCAAAGTTGCAAGGCCTCCTCTAAAATTTAGGCGGATCAGCCAAACTGGACCAACTAGGATTCAGACTTTGGCCTAACTTCCAATGAAACGAGTTCCAACTGTCTACATTTAATCAATGCTTCTCTGGTATCAAGATACTACCAGTGAATATTTAGCGTATTGCCAAATTGTTTGGATGCTACGATTACTTGTAACATCTATATAATTGATAAGTCTTTCCAGAATGGATCGTAAACTTGCACAATCATTCCCCTGCACTACAACGTTATCAATCGTTGTTCCTGGGATCGATAGAGAATAATATAGAAATCAAAATAGCCCTGAAAGAAACTTTAAGTTGATTAATAAGCTCCAACACTAAGAGCCTTGTATGAGATGCAGCGCTCAAGAGACTCACTAGTGAAAATCATTAATATGTTTATGTGATAGGTGATAGACGAAGATTGATCATTGCAATGCTGTATAATTCATAACCTGACGTACATATTAACTAAAAGTGGAAACGCTGGGTATCCTACGAGGTTGTGGATGGTGACCTGCAGTTGAGTCTCCTCGCAATAACATAATTCTGGCATAATACCTTTAGTCTCGTCTGTAAAGCATGCTATTTTGAAATCTTATGGCTGCGCAGATACGTCTATCGATATGAATCGTATGCTGAATGTTTTCGCAGCAAAAGTATGGTTAATTGTGTCCGAGATGCGCACTATATGCATCTAATGTAACAAACAGACTATGTATCAATAGAGTTGGAATTAATCAACTTGTCAGGGATGTGAAGAAATCTTAGACGGTGGCCTAAATATTGGAAACTAAACCAAAAAGAAAAACATATATGAATTGCAACTAAAACCAGATGAATATTAGAAGCCAAGATCCGGAACAGCTTGAGTTTAACGTAGAGAAACCGTTGAATTTAACGTTACCTACTTTGCCTAAAATTCTTATGAAGTTGAAAAAAAATTTGTCTCTACTTTCAACACATTTTTACACTAATGAACAGCAGTTGATCCCAGTGCAGGATTACAAATTAGGAATTGACCATATTTTACATATAAGATAAAGGGGACACGTTAATAATGAAAATATAATTAAAAACTGGACATGAATAACTATAGAGCGATGTTAAGTAAATATATAGAATTCTTAAAATATAGTAATAATTATATTAATTATTTGTTTGCTTGGTTTTGTGTATATATTACAATTTGGTGTCCTGTTTGTGGACAAAGACTACTCTTGTTTATCATGCCTTGTAGTTGGATTGATTTCAAATGTCACGGGTCACCAAACATCCAAATACAGGAAATGTCTTCCACTTTATTTTCCTACACCCAAAGGCAACCCGGGAACTTTGTAGCCAGACAGAACACAACCGTGCAACATGCCCACATAACCCAGTTATTTATATAATTATTCCTGTACTGTTTTTTAAAGATTTGTATGTTTATTTAACATTCTCTAGTTATAAGAGAAATAAAAGAATGTGCAGCAACCGACAAAAGACTCCTGAACTTCCATGGATGTCTCATCATACACCTGTGAACTTGTAAGGGACGACATTATCACATATCAACACGGTCCGGGAGGAGATCGAAGTCAACACTAACGAGAACTTCTACCAGATCCATCGCAAGCAGTGGCGAATGAAACTCATTTAAAGATTGTGTGCTCCATGCTCTTTAATAACTGCGACTTGACTGTACTGTTCTATAGTACACAAACCTGCCGTACACCAGTTTTAAGTTCAAAGTCGAAGGTTTCATCCAATGTTTTGGCATGGTGTCATAGCGATGTCCATTCCGACGAACTTTGCCATCAAAGACAATGTTCGTTGTGACGGAGGAAGGTTATCGACACCGTGTAACAACCTATAATTAGATTTGATCAAATTATTAACACTTTGGTGTTAAGAACTTGTTAAAAACGGTATGCGTTATGGCCGATGTTGGAAACTAAACGCGCGCATGAGCTACACAAAGACGACTTTTACAAGCCAGCAACCAACTGCAATTGCAGAGCATGTCGACACTTCTAAGTTCATAACCGGACGAAATTATACCAACTTTCGAAGCAGCAGATTATCTAACGGCGAGAAAAAGTATCCAGCTCTGCTAAGAAGGTGAATGGTGCCATCTTTTTTGAGTCTCAGCTCAACATTCAGAAACAAATTTGATTTAATGTCTGCCATGACATATAACAAAAGTAACCATCCATTTTCACGTTTCTTTCTCAAAAGAAAACATTTTGGCAACGAGTAGTACTTTTCAAACATCAAGCATCTTGTTCTTAATAAGGGGCGCAAGCACCTTTCCTCTTTGTATCTCAAGAATAGATCTATCTAAACGAGAGGAAACATTGATAATCCAGCTGTACCTTCCTTTCAACAAGTTTGAAGAGTATGTACAAATGAACAGGAAAACATCCGACATAATGCATATGCTCAGTCCAAACTTGATTTCCTGTGTATAAGCAAGGTGTGTGATTCCTGAGTTCGTTCGGACTCTATTCTACACTGACGATTTTGCCCATTAGAGCTTTGAGTGTGTGGATCCTTCTCTTACTAAGCTTAAGAAGACAGGAAAGCTAGATTCTGCAGGATAGTTACGACGAAACATGATTTCCTGTGACTAAGCCAGGTGTCCGATTCCTGAGTTTGTTCAGATTTTATTCTTCACGGACGATCTTGCAAACTAGAGCTTTAAGTGTGGGTCTTTTTCTTACTAGGATCGTAGGAAGACAGGATTCTGCAGAATAGTTACGTCTTGCCAGTAATGGGCAAGTCTAGGTTGCTTAAAATCTACTGTAATGCTCCTTTTGTCATGTTGTTGCATCATTCAGGACGGCACTGAAGTCTCTAATCTGACTTTATAAATTACTTGGTTAAGAAGCATTCGCAGAACAGTGCCTCTAGAATTGGTCTCCTGTCTTGAAGGAAGAGCTACAATTCTCCGTAGCACATTCCAGCTCTTGAAGCCCACCACTTCTTCAAAGGTTGATCGTGTCAACTCTGATCACTCGAGAGAGAACTCAGCTATGGAGCCCACAGCTGATTCAAGTTTCACAACTAAAAGTCTTAAATAACACGAAACTAAAACTACGCGTCATCCTTACTTGAGGTGGTACGATCTTACATTTCCCCACATAGAGAAGCTTCCGTCCCACTCAGGATGCGCTTCTGGATCGAAGAAGAACTGGTGCCATGGATATGGAACATCCAATTCAGAATTGACCACCTGCTGCTAAAGGAGAAGTTCGACAGCTAGAGAAATTGAGCACCGCAACCTGAAAAACTTACAGTGTGCATTATGACACGGAGGACAGTTCCTGGCAATTTCACTCAACAACTCATGACGGAAAAAATAGCACTGGGTATTAGGATGTTACACGACCCCGGCCCGGTGTTGTCACGGCCCTCGTCAATAGTGGGGCCAACAGGCTCCGCACGATAGAATGAGCATCCATCCATGAGCCCTTGACTAACTAGGCTCCGCTCAAGCACATCACCACATCAACTCCTGCAGCAGAGCAGCACACAACAACGTCCTCAGCTCATCTCTACACAGTTCTCTTCAACCATATGCCCGCTTTTTTAGTTGTTTTGCAGCCTCTGTGAGTGAAAAGATACAGTAAGAAGCTCTTCTTAAATTCTCTAGTCATGCTCGGTATATTGTTCCCGACAAGGATAGTCAGTAAGGTTATGACTTCAAATTTTCTGCAAGCATGTTTTAAATGCAGTCCAAGATATACTGGTAGGATAGGAAAATAGACTCCTTCCCAGAACTAACCTTCATGTAGTTGACAGATTTGGAAGCGATATCCCCCGCAAGTTTCACCGTAACATCCTGCGCAAAGTCGAAGATAATCAAACTTTGTTGCGAGACAGGTCATGAACATCACAGAAAACAGAGACGCTCACTACGAGTACGGAGTACGTAGTAACGAGGGGGCGTATTCGACAACTATATTGAGTCAATGATCATTGAATGGAAACACCGAAATCTAGTTTATGGCCTACAAATCATACGCCTTCATCTAAAGAAACCAGAAAGAGAGCGCAGCAGGAAAACAGGTCTTCATACTCCGAATTTGGTAGAGAAGACCAAATATTCCTTCTGTGACTGGCGAGCATCTGCGTACACCAAAAAAGAAGGCCGATCAAACGACTTCATGGATTGCACTTTGATATCAGCACTGTTAGAATTGATCCCCTCTTTCAGTGGGATACCCTTGGTTTCCAACTGCTCATACATTTGGTAAAAGTATATTTGGTATAAACTCATTTAGTGCCAACTTTGAGTCTCATTCTGGACTCTTCAACTCCTGGCCAGGTTCGCGTTTTTCTAATATTGGTACACAGAATTGTCATTTCATTTCGAGCAGTTGTGGTTCAGCCAGTCCCCTAGGAAGGAAACCCCGGAGAAAACAGCCGCAACCGAATGTATGCAAATTGGAAGTAAGTACCATCGTTTGGGAACCCGGATCTAAAATTTTAAACATGACCTCTCGAATTTGAGCGAAACCTTAGAGGAAATCTTCTGCAGATTTCCGCAAATGAAAGCATCGGATCAATCAATTAATCAATCCATGACCCAAGAACTTGAAATAGAGATGTTTATTTTCACCTGTGAAACTTTTGATCGCACTCCGTTTGGACGACATCCCCGAATAATCTACAAATGCATCCTCGCGTGATCCGGTGTCAGCAACGCAACGCAAACATCAGAGTCAGAGTAAACCCCAATCGTCTTCCTCCCCGCGATTTCTCCATCTTCAACAAGACTTCTTCTCCGCTCTCCACAGCAGCTCTGCTCCCGTGAAGCACATCGATCGAAACCACCAGTGCTTGTGTTGCATCGTGGTTTTGCTGAAACAGCCTTGTAAACCGCCAGGGAAGGAAGGATACGGACACATCAGCCTGAGTTTTGCTCAAAAACATAGTTTTGTTTACCTTTTGTCTATAAAAGGGAGAAAAGGCAACCATAATGATAGAACACATGAAGGAATGGAAGACTCCGTTACAAGGGAGAGACTAAAGAGTTAGAATGGGGCTAGGCACCAGTAGAAATCAGCCATGTTATCTAAGATATCTGGTATAGCTATACAAGTCGTAAAATTTACAAATTATTAGAA
Organism: Lunularia cruciata; assembly: GCA_948567375.1. Lineage (NCBI taxonomy): Eukaryota > Viridiplantae > Streptophyta > Marchantiopsida > Lunulariales > Lunulariaceae > Lunularia > Lunularia cruciata. The sequence continues at coordinate 63,994,275 of OX419758.1, forward strand.
CGTATGAAAAAACATCACCTGGAATGATATCGCATCTAAAATACCTCAGTTATTCATGTCACAAAGTTTACGAATTATTGAAATCTCGGTTATTCAGGTCATAAAGTCTACAAATTATTGAAACGCATGAAAAAATATCACCTCGAGTGATTGTTTTAACCATCAAATATATTCTCGAATTACAATAATAATGATTTATTATAATAGTGTAATAATAATAATGTAAATACTGTCATCCCCAAGGCAAGATGTCCCCGAATTGCATCTCGAGACAAACTTCTGGCATCCCAAGACCAGACGAAGTTTGTGAACAATGACGTGAGTATGTGAACGATGACATGAGCAACACGAAAGTACACTAATATGTATTTATATTACCCCGCGGAAAAGGCGACCGTGTAGAGAACACGAAGGATGGGAAGACCCCATCAAGCCGTACAAGGGAGAGACGATAAAGGTAAAGTGGAGCTAGGGCCCAATAGAGTCCATATGAGAAATCTGCCCTACTGCACCTAAGATATCTAAGCCATGCAAGTCGTATGGTCTACAAACAACTGGAGCATCCAAAGAAGCATCACCTAGTGTGATTGTTTTCCTATGGATTGCACCAGCCACTGCCCTCTGTAGAGCAATGGACACACGCTACCTAAAATATGCTACAAAGTATGAGAGTGAGAGTTGTACCCTTGGCACCTAACATGATAAGCTCTTGTGCACTTCCTAACAAATGTGTCAAACTCCATGTCCATCGCTCCATATAATTCCAAGGCTAGAGGGACAAAGGGACTCGCTGCATGCTCCTATAGTTGGAGACCTTGCAACCTACTGTTGGACTCGCTGCCCATCCAGGAGGATGGGTAATCACTCCCTCCAAAACTGTATCCCGCATTGGGTCCGTAATCACGACATTTGCTACTGTCACCTTATCATCTTAGACCAAGTATAAATCTGCCCTGACACGTGTCATCTGCAAAGTATATGAACACTCCTTCCAAGCCAAGTATCCACTCTCTCATACCATAGCAAACACTATGTCCCTAATAGCATCATGGGTAGCTATCCTCTATCCTCCAAAAAGACACCGTGTCATATGGACGGTTGTTACATCTAGTGTAGAACCACACTCACAAGTGAGTAATGAAGATGCAGATGGGTGGACTTGTGAGCCGGCCTGTCTCTCACTTAGGATGAACCTCTGATGGCTATTATGGTAGCGCACCATGGACTAAGAAGGCAAGGAACCCAAACTCCATCATACTCCTCCAAGGCTAACACTCCAAGACTCAAGACATTGCTCACTAGAGAACTCAATGAGAGAGAGATAGTTGCAAATGAAAGGATGATGAGTACCTCCTCACCCCTTGTTTATATACTTGTGAAATAGTTACGTACCAAAGTTACTAATTATCGCAGTAACTCAAGTTACTAGACTAAAAGTCAAGTAAAGTCAAAAAGTAGAAAGGAATATCCATTCACATGGGCATATTCCCCTAAGCATGTGGTCTTATCTTGACCCAACCACTAAGTCAAGGATTCCTTCACATGGGCTATCCTTGGACTAAAGAAGAATCCAAAACAAAAAGGCTTGCGGGCCCAAGAGTTCTCAACTCTTTCCTCAAAGCCAAACACCTAGGAATAATACCAAGTCAACACACTAAAATCCAAAATAATGGTGCTCATCTTTTCTACTTCCTCTAAAGTAAGGTCTCCTCTATCTTAGCTATGACTAACTTTAACTAACCATGACTAATATAGAACCATCCTTTATCTCTATATAAATAATATCTCTTAAGTACTTGTAATACCAAGCTAAATATCACAATACCACACACATGCACAAATGGGTGTTACAGACCAAACCTTGGCAAACCTCATCGCTATAAAGAAAGTAATTGGTGCGAGTCAAAATGCTCTAATGCACGATCAAGCTAGGACCTAAGAGCTTGCACCCTTGCCGGAGCAAGAGCAAAGACATGCTCTAGTAGCATGAAGAATAGATGAGTCAACTAAGAGAGAATGTAGAGTATGCTCACACTATTGCTCCATCAATGTAACAATATGGAGTTTAGTGACATAGTTAGTAAGGCTAACAAAGTAGAGAATAAGCCAAATTAGCATAGAATATTCTAAAAGTATCTATGAAACTTCTTGGGAAATTTCCCAACTAGCTTAACTTACACCCCAAGTAGGTAGCTTCTAGAAGCTTCCAACTAGCTTAGCTTGCACGCCAAGTAGGCAGTTTCTAGAAAGAAGCTTCTTGAGAAGCTTCTTGGTTAACTTGGCTTGCACTCTAAGAAAGCGGCTCAAGGAAGCTTCTTGAGAAGCTTCTCAAGAGCCTTGTATACTATCTGTAACAATATGGAGCTTAGTGACGAAGTTAGTCGGGCTTACGAAGTAGAGAATAAGCCAAAATAGCCTAGAATATTCTAGAAGCATCTAAGAAGCTTCTTAGGAAGCTTCCCAACTAGCTAACTTGCGCCCTAAGCAGGTAGCTTCTAGAAGGAAGCTTCTAGAAGCTTCTAACTAGCTTAGCTTGCACGCCAAGTAGGCGGCTTCTAGAAGGAAGCTTCTTGAGAAGCTTCCTAGTTAACTTGACTTGCACTCCAAGAAAGCGGCTCAAGGAAGCTTCTTGAGAAGCTTCAAAGGTCTTGTATGCTACCTATAAATACGAAGGCCAAAGCTCATGCTAGGCATTCGGAGTTTTCCCTCATTCAAGTGTCCCAATTTGAGTTTCCATTCTCCTATTTCTCTCCTCGGTTTCGGTCTTTTACATTGGTATCAGAGCAGGAATGGGATGGATGGAATTTATGGACCACCAAATCCACTTCCGCCAAACCATTGGGACTTTCATGTCCAGATATTACCAAAGCATCGTTTCACACAATTCATCACCTCACGCTTTGGGCAGGACTTTCTACATATGATCACCGTATCAGAGGAACCCTTGATACTTCCAGTTGTAACTTATGGAGAACGGTGGACGTGTTGTATCTATGTGTTAATCAACTAGATAAATTGAGAGTAGTGGAATAGAGTAGTAGCGATGGCGGCAATACCGGATGTTATCCTTGCAATGCAACAACAAATCGAGCATCTTACTCGATTGTTGGATGAACGAGACCAGCAACGACGAGAACAGATAGACAGAGCGCCAGTTCGAGATGGAGAAGATCGCATTCGATTTCCGAAACCCAAGGTGTTTGAAGGCAAGAATCTTCCAAGCACAGTGGAGAATTTTGTGTTTGACTGTGAACGTTACTTTGAAGCCACCAATCTTCAAGACGAGCGGAAACAAATTCTCTTGGCTTCTAGCCAGTTGGATGGCATGGCAAAACTTTGGTGGCGATTCCGAGTAGAAAGAGCTGAACAACAAATTGTTACACTGATTTTGACATGGGCAGAATTCAAGGATGCAATACTTGGTCGATTTCAGACTATAAATGCCACCCGAGCTGCACGAGATAAATTGGCGGAGTTGAGGCAGATTGGCTCAGTGAGAAGCTACATCACACAAGTTCAGAATATCATCATGCAAATTCCAGATATCCAAGAAGGTGAAGTTCTGGATCGATTTGTGCGAGGATTGAAGTCACGAACCAGATTGGAGGTGACCATGCGAGAGCCACAGAACGTAGAAGAAGCCATGCAATTGGCTGAGCGTTTTGATTCCTTAGTTGCCACAACTTGGTCTCGACCTCGACCTACACAAAATCTACCCGTACCACAAGTGGAAGAACCGGTACCAATGGAGATTGATGCTATCCAACAAAGACCACTTGGCATAGCAGATAGAGAAAGATTACGACAAAATGGAGGTTGTTTTTATTGTCGCCAGTTGGGGCATCACATTGCTGAATGTCCACTCAAGAATGGACGACCTCGACAAGTTGCCCAAGTGGAGGTTGTGGAGCGGAATGATCCGGGAAACGAGGAATCCCAGTAGGAGATTTTGAGCCACCTACTGGGAGCTTGATTAGTTCCAATGGGATTGAAGGCTCAACCTATGCAAGTTTGCTTCACTTGCAAGGTATGATAGCTAATCGGGGTTGTAGAATTCTGGTTGATTCTGGAAGTTCAAAGAATTGCATGTCTATGCAAGTAGCAAAGGAATTGGGTATTCCTATCAAGCCAGTGATTGGAAGTAGTTTGATGATGGCGGATGGTAGAAAGGGTTATGCATTCCGCACCTTGCATCCCGTTACCTTCAAGATTGGGAAGGAGTATTTGGAGTGTATGAGGTTTGTAGTGGCACCTCTACACTATGATATCATTCTAGGTCTACCTTGGCTTGAATGTCATAAGGTTCAATTTGATTGGACCCAACACCAAATTCAAGTACAACACCAAGGTAGGAATTTCCGATTAGGTTGTCTGGCACCTCTGAGTAAGACACCTAAGAATAGTCAGTCCCAAGATGGGAAGTTTGTCGAGAAGGTAGCCATAGAGCAAATCTGGAAGGGAGATGAGTCCCAAGATGGGAAGTTTGCCAGGAAGGCAACCATGGAGCAAGCTTGGAAGAGAAATGAGTCCCTAGAAGGGAAGTTTGTGAATGAAGCAGCCATAGAGCAAGCTTTGGAGGACGATAAGTCTGTATTTGCGGTGTGGATCAAGCCGATTGCACAAGAACAATCTGAGGAGGGCCAAGTGCCGCATCAAGCAATGGTTGATCGGATAGTTCAGGAGTTTGCAGATGTGTTTCCGGATGATCTGCCAAAGGGATTACCCTCCGATCGAGGTATGCCCTTCAAGATCGAGTTATTGCCAGGGAGTACTCCAGTGAGTAGACCAATCTATCGGCTCTCACCAAAGGAGTTGGAGGAGTTGCGAACAACACTTACAGAGTTGTTGGAGAAGGATTTCATACGACATAGTACCTCTCCGTGGGGAGCACCGGTACTATTTGTTCCAAAGAAGGATGGAGGACTTCGTTTCTGTATTGATTACCGTGGGCTCAATAAGCAAACCGTGAAGAATGCATATCCCTTGCCTCGGATCGATGACCTGCTTGATCAACTAAGTGGAGCATGCTACTTTTCCAAGCTAGATCTTCGTAGCGGCTATTGGCAAATTCCTATTGAAGGAGAGGACGTGCAAAAGACTACTTTTTGCACAAGGTATGGACATTTTGAGTGGAGAGTTCTACCTTTCGGACTCACTAATGCTCCAGCAGTCTTCATGGATCAGATGCATCGAGTGTTGGAGGGACTATTGGATCGGTCCGTGGTGGTGTTCTTAGATGATATCTTAATCTATAGCAGGACAGAGGCAGAACATGTGAATCATGTGCGAGAAGTCCTAAGACGACTACGACAATGGAAATTTTACTGCAAGAAGTCAAAGTGTGCTTTTTGGCAGAAGGAGGTTACCTTCTTGGGTCATAAGATCTCATCAGAGGGGATCAAGATGGAAGAAGAGAAGATCAAGGCCATTACTGATTGGCCTACCTTGAAGGATGCTACAGAAGTACGAGCATTCAATGGACTGGCCAGTTTTTACCGACGGTTCATCCACTATTATGCTCACGTGGCTGCACCATTGACTGACCTCTTGGGAAAGAACTCGAGCTTCCAGTGGACCACCAAGCATGAAGAAGCATTCCAGAAGTTAAAGCATATGGTGTCTTCAAGACCTATTCTTCAACCATATGATCCTCAACTACCTTGTGTGGTTGATTTTGATGCTTCTAACTTTGCAATTGGAGCTGTGTTACAACAAGAATTTCCAGATGGACTACATCCGATAGCCTTTGTGTCTCACCGACTAAATACAGCAGAAAGAAATTACTCTGCTCGAGATCGGGAACAACTTGCAATGGTATATGCCACCAAGGTATGGAGGCATTATCTCTTGGGGGAACAAGTGATCATGCGAACTGATCACAAGCCATTGTTGCAGACCTTACACTTGGAGCACATGAAGAGCCGGCATCATCGATGGGAAGAGCAACTCCAATTGTTTGACATCAAACTTGAGTACAAACCAGGTCGGTTCCATGTCATTCCCGATGCTCTATCACGACCTGATTTGAAGGATCTTGTTTTCATCACGGCGCCAATTACAACGGTGTCCATTGACCCTAAGGTCCACAATGAGTTTCAATCAGCTCTACGACAAGATCCCTTCTTCCAAATGGTACACGGTCGTCTGACAGCATGCGACAAGGAGTACAACACCTTCTCCTTTAAGGAAGGCCTTTTATTCCATGCAGACCAGATCTATGTTCCAGCCAAAGGTGATCTTCGACTTGTGCGCCTTCAAGAAGCCCATGATTTACCAATAGCTGGTCACATGGGAGTGGACAAGACCTTGGGCACCCTCCAACGCCAATGGTGGTGGCCCAACATGACACGAGATGTTCGAGACTTTGTCCGATCATGTGAGAGTTGCCAACAGAACAAGGCCAGCAACCAGAAGCCGAGTGGACTCCTTCAACCACTCGCCATTCCATCCGCTCGTTGGGAGCATGTGAGCTTGGATCTCATCACATCCTTGCCAAAGACAAAACAAGGACACACTGCCATCGTGGTGTTTGTGGATAAGCTTAGTAAGCAAATCCACTTGGCACCAACTTGTGATACCGTGGATGCTCCAACCTTAGCACAAATCTACTTTGACAATGTCTTCAAGCATCATGGCATGCCACGCGTACTCATCTCCGACCGTGATCCTCGCTTTACCGGGAAGTTTTGGCAAGCACTCTTTCAGATACTCGGCACCAAGCTTGCTTTGTCCACGGCCTATCATCCTCAAACTGATGGACAAACTGAACGCGCCAATTGTACATTGGAGGATATGTTGCGGGCCTTTGTCAATGTCCACCATACCAACTGGGATGAATGTCTTGCAGCTGCAGAATTTGCCTACAACAACTCCAAACAGGCAAGCACTGGATTTTCTCCCTTCTTTCTCAATTTTGGCCAAGATCCGCTTGTTCCAAATTCTCTTCTTGCTCCCCCTCCCTCTCAAGTTCCTCATACTTCTACATTCTTGACCACTATATCCCGCTCTCTCCAACAAGCCAAGTCTCACCTCCTTGTTGCTCAGAATCACCAAAAACAATATGCAGACCATCATCGTCGTGATCTCACCTTTGAAGTTGGTGATAAAGTCATGCTATCCTCTAGTAACCTCCCTCTCCCACTTGATACCCAAGTTCGTAAACTTGCTCCTAATTGGATAGGACCCTTTGATATCACCCATATTATCTCTCCTATTGCTTATCGTCTTGCCTTACCTTGTCACATGCGTATCCATCCTGTCTTTCATGTTTCCAAGTTGAAACCCTTTGTTCCTAACCCTTCTTCCTTTTCCTCTCGAGTCCAACCTCCCCCTCTTCCTATCCCTATCAATGATCATGAGGAGTACGAAGTTGATTGTATCCTTGCGCGTCGCCATATTCAACGAGGCCGTCGCCAACACACGGAGTACAAGGTCCTTTGGAAAGGGTATCCCCTTCATGATGCCACATGGGAACCTCTTTCTCACCTCCAGAATGCATAGATGGCCATCAAGGAATTTGAAGCTTCACTGGCGACGAGGACGTCACCAACTAGCGGCGGGGAAATATGTAACAATATGGAGCTTAGTGACGAAGTTAGTCGGGCTTACAAAGTAGAGAATAAGCCAAAATAGCCTAGAATATTCTAGAAGCATCTAAGAAGCTTCTTAGGAAGCTTCCCAACTAGTTAACTTGCGCCCTAAGCAGGTAGCTTCTAGAAGGAAGCTTCTAGAAGCTTCTAACTAGCTTAGCTTGCACGCCAAGTAGGCGGCTTCTAGAAGGAAGCTTCTTGAGAAGCTTCCTAGTTAACTTGACTTGCACTCCAAGAAAGCGGCTCAAGGAAGCTTCTTGAGAAGCTTCAAAGGTCTTGTGTGCTACCTATAAATACGAAGGCCAAAGCTCATGCTAGGCATTCGGAGTTTTCCCTCATTCAAGTGTCCCAATATGAGTTTCCATTCTCCTATTTCTCTCCTCGGTTTCGGTGTTTTACACTATCTATAAATACCAAAGCCAAAGCTCATGTTAGGTATTTGGAGTTTTCCCGCATTCATGTATCCCAATGTGATCTTCCATTCTCCTATTTCTTTCTTTGGTCTCGGTCTTTTACAATCAAGGAAGACTATAAACCTCTAGTCCAATCTGACGATAGTGAAGCAAAAGATGAAAATTCCTCTTGTGCTCATGGGGAAAGACTATTTCTCATCTACCGTAGTAACATATGGAGAGAATAGGATCCATCCTCCACCTCTACCACATAACTCTCCAAAACCGGCCTATCAACAATCACAAAATGAGAGGAAAGTAGAGGTGCCAAGAGAGCCCAACTACCCAAAAATGCTATAGGTGTCATCTCCTCCATAGATAGCAAGCCAACCCCTCCATATTGTAGACAGATCGGCAAAGCCATCTGTCTACGTGCCAAATCCTTTGTCACATACTTAAAAGTCCTTGGTCCAATAATATCACCAAAGACTCCATAATCTTCCTATCAAAGGCTCTCAAACGTGATAGGAAGAACAAGGATGGAGGAACTATGTGTATGAGGTATGTCGGTTGATGAGCAATACTCAAGGAGAGTATACCAAATGCCACCAATGGATCTCCTAGTAATGGAAGGTCATCCACATGGAGAACATCCTATGCAAGGGCAGCATCTAAGAAGCGTGTGACAAAATCCTCGGATCCTACCGGCATTCCAAGAACACATAGTCCATCTATAGATGTGACACACCCCAATGGAAGCTCAAGGTGTGGAGGGATACTTAAAGGAGACCATACCTTGCACTTTGACACCTTGACTCTCAAGCCAACTAGATGTAGCTCGGTAGTCAAGTGGTCAAAGGCTTGCCTAATCTGATCTATAGGGCCCATGATGTGTATCATCTGCCAAGGAGAGAAATACACAACCTGGCATGGCCAAAGTAGTAGATAGGAGAGCTCTAAGTGAGCCATGGCAAATAAGGGTCCTCCTAAAGGATCTCCCTGATGTGTACCAATAGTTGACTCCAAGATGGTGACTCCCTCTTGTGAACAACCGTGTTGGTAGTAAAGGGAAGCAGGAAAGCCATAAAAAGACCGCACAAAAGGAGTAAGACTCACCAAGGATCTACCAGCCTCTCTAAGCTCTCTAAAGATGGATACATGTGAGATACTATTAAAAGCATTCTCAACATCCACCTGTAGGACAACCCACTCCAGATGGATATCTAGGAGTGCTCTAATGCCTAAAGATATAGCCTCACGTCCTTCAAGTGTAACTACTTCAAATTTATGTGGATTGAGGTGTTGTCAAAAGTGAGAATGGTGCTGAAGGACAATGGTATGATTGATCAGATGCAAAAAGATCTTTCCAATAGCAATCGGTCTAATGCTCCCTGTGTCCTTTTCCATCACGAGAAGTCGACTAGCACCTAACACCTGACTAATAGACATAGGAATGTCTCCTCTCACTACTGTTGTAGCTACCTGAAACAACTTGATACAACTACTAGAAGGATCATCTACCTGAAAGCAAGCTCTAAGGTGCTCATAAACCATCCCTAACAAGCCTCTAGAGGAAAGGCAAGGGGCAGTGCACAATGCTTGTGCAAAAAGCGACCTATCAAGACATAAGGGCTGCTCTGACTGATCATCTAAGACCTTAGTGGTAGTCCTTCTACTGCCATAGGATGTAGTGAGTGTAGGGAAGAGATTGTCTCATCAGTAGGACTAGCTATAGATAAAGGATGTAGCGCTCATGCTACTCTACTAAACTCCCCCCACCTGACCCAATGTCCTACACTATCGTAATCGAGTGGACTGTGTGGTATCTTGTGGTGAAATCTATCTCCTCAAGCGTGTAGCCCTAAAGGACTCCTCTTGAAGGGCCACCCAATCCCCTGCTCAAAATCAATAGAATCTAGCAGCCACCTCTCTATGCCACTCACGTCCCCCTCTAGCATAACGAAGGCACCATCAAGGGAGTAAGAGGAATAGGAACCATGCTAACTCGTCCAAGGAATCATATGCCAAATGATCAAGTGGTAGGCAAAAAGCCTATCTAGCCTCATCAAGGAGTGTGCGGGGTAGCCTATGGAATAGACATGGACATGGAAAACTAGTCTCATATAACCCTAAAATGCAACCCACTTGAGAAGCTAACTACTCCCACGACTCAATCGGTATCCCTGGAACGGTCAACAAAGGGATAGAAGAAGCATGAATAATCATGAGTGTCACTACTATCGATGTGGTTTTTTGCCTCATATGGGCATCCTAAGTGGTCCAATCATAGTCCTTGTGCATGCTTCCCACATGGGTCTTTACTCCTTGCGAGGTAAAGCGTCGGTGACACACCAGGCATGGTGTATCCTGAGTTGCTCTAGGCGGCCCCACATGGGGAGGTGTAGCCATGGCTAGCACAAGAATAATAATAGTAATATATGATGCGCTCCTCTATATCTCCTCGTACCTGCAAAACCCCAACTCCTCACATCCCAACTCACATAAGAAAATACAATCTCTCCAAACCCTAAAATCTACAAACTCTTATAACTTTCAAATTCCATCTCCAAAATTTTCAACCTAAATTCACATGGAACTTAATCATGAAAACCAAGAGATTAAAAATACAAATTCCCAACCCATAACTTTCAATGTGTACGGATCACCCTAAACCCTAAAAAACATAAAAATCCTCATAATTTTCTACTCAATTCTCCATAGTCTTCAATCTAGGTACCAATGGAGCCAAAATTGAAAAACAAACAAAATCGACTATCTACTCAAGTGCTATACGCTAGGGAACCCTTATAGCATATGGACCTTTCTTCTCACATCTCTCCCTCTTGTCTCCACACTCTCCCAAAGTCTTCTCTTCTTCACTCTTTATAATTATCCTTAGGTTTTCCAAAAATTTTATGAACGAAGAATGTGACAAATGTAAAAAATCTTAATAAAAAGTATTTGATCATTATGTTTTGTAAAATTTATGTTTTTCAATTATTAAAAATTCAAAATTTTCAATTTATTTCTTCACATGGGTCTGCTCTCTCATCATCGGGACAAGTAACTTGGTATTCAAGAGATCTATTTTGTCTTTACATAGAATAAAAAGCAAAGGGAAGTTTTAGAGGATTAAATATTAAATTGACTCGAGAGAACAATACTGTTAATAAGGTTATACATCAATATACATACAATACAATATGAAGATGTATGAACTCGGAATTATCAAGGATGGTAAGAATAAATTTGAGTGGTCTTGAGAGACAAACTTTTGGGAGAACCCTAGAAGGATGTGCTCCATATCCTGCTAAGCAAAAATACAACCTAATGATTACAATGAAACACTCAAAGTAAATACATCACCCTATCTAGAGCAGTATAGATAATCAAGTGATGAAGGTTTTGGTAATTAGTGTTGGAATTTTAGGTGGCAAAACTTATCAAAGGCGTAAAGAAGAAGTGCTAAACAATGTGGATCAATATGTTGAGTATTCTTTTCAATCTAGACTTGAATTGAACAATATCCTCTTCTGTACTTTGCTAGATTTGCATCTCCACTACTTTTTTAAAATATGGCTAAATTACTTTCTTGTTTTGTACTTCAAGTAAAGAGAACGATGAGTAAAATTTTGTAAAGGAGAAACAAAAAGCAAAGGAAATTAAATGTTGCTTTCTCTAGCCACCTGCACATAATCTTTTAACTGACCAATGTGGTTAATATCTGATGAAAATGGAAGGTGAGGAAGAAGTATTGTCAAAATAAGATTTTATTAATACCAAATTAAGAAATATCTGTCAATGATTTTGGAACAACATAAAATAATAATAAAATTATTGATGCTCAATATTCTTGAATAGATTCCTCCTAGATAAACCGTTAGAGATTTTTTGGGATTCATTTCAAAGAAAAAGGTCATGCGTAAATGAGAACACTCAAAGGTTATATCATCTATGTTTTAACAACGCAAGTGACGTTCACACCAAGAAAGACTGGTGTGAACTAGGAGGTATCCATTGATTCTCTTTAATTTCACCATGGGATACAATTGATTAATGTGGATTATAGTAGCCAAAATCTAAAATATCTAAAGAAGGAAAAATACAAAATGTTGTAAACTAAGGTATTGTACACATGTTTATATTATTTTGAACATGTAACAAAATAAAATTTAGGGTAATATAGATTGATGAAATTCAAAATATAGAGGTCTACATTGGCTTCATCTGAATTTTATCATTAATTACAACATATAAATAGAAGTGACCAATGTTTCCTAACTTGTAAGTACTTTCTTGAAGCTGTGCATAACTTTAATACCAAGAGCTAGCCACATGATCTAGATGTGAAATTTGGTTTGGTAACATCTAGAATGATGTTATACATGATGGTCAAAATAGATCAGATAGACATATCACCAAAAGAGTACTTCTACTAATAAGGCAAAAACCAAAATAGACCGGAGAACCTTAGAACCAATAGCTAGACATATGATTTAAAGGTGAAAATTGGTTTGGTAACATTTGGAAGGATGTTATACATGATGGTCAAAATAGATCAGATAGACATATCACCAAAAGAGTACTTCTACTAATAAGGCAAAAACCAAAATAGACCAGGGAACCTTAGAACCAATAGCTAGACATATGATTTAAAGGTGAAAATTGGTTTGGTAACATTTGGAAGGATGTTACACATGATGGACTAAACAGACCAGAAATAGGTATCACCAAAAGGGGACTTCTACTAATAGAATAGGAACCAAAATATGCTTGAAATCTTTGAAGGCAATTTTGGAGGCCTAAATGGATGAATTAAGCCTCAAAAATGTGCAAATTACCCCCTCACTAGAGGAAAGGTTGGCCTTCCCTTCACCTTAGTTTGTCTCATGGAGAGCTTTCCAATGGTACCTTACATGATTCTGAGATTCCTATAGGAAGATTCCCTAAAAGATTCCCTCTGGTCAAAGCTTGTTTGACCAACCAGATAGGACCTAGACCAACATGTCACCCATCCAAGTAAGTAATCCAAGGGTTGAGCTTGTTGACATGTCACCTATCTGTGTGCCTAATCCTATGGTGGAGCTTCCTTGGAGGAGATACTCCTTGTCTATATAAAAAGAGAAGGTGCTCCTTTGGGGCACCGAATGTTTGAGTGTGTATTTATGTTTTCTCTCTTCTCTTGTCCTTGAAGTATTACAATAATACATTCCCATGATTTTAAGAATAATATTACAATTTTCATATCATTTTAGAAATATTTAATTTTAGTATATCAAACATATTTCATATAAATACTAATTTCTAATTTCTACCTCCTAAATTCTTTTTTCAAATCTCTATTAGTGTGGTCCTAGCTAATTAGCTATACTAATTATGTGTCAACATTAATTACCTAGATGGAGTACCCAAAATTTCAATTGTCAATTTTAAGTGTGGATACCTCTTGCACTTATGAATTACAGAATCCGGCAAGGTTGTCATGATATTGGGAGAAACTCTTGATTCACAATAATACAAGGGAGAGACAAAAGAGGTAAATTAGGGCTAGGCCTCAATAGTATCAATATGAGAAATTTTCCCTGTTGCACCTAAGATATATGAGTTATGCAAGTCGTAAGGTCTAGAAATTAATGGAGCGTCCAAAGAAGCATCACCTAATGTACTTTCTCTCTTATGGATTACACCAATCAATACTCTTTGTAGAGCAATGGACACATGTCATCTAAAGTATGCTACAAAGTATGAGATTGAAAGTGGTACCCCTTGACGTCTAATATGATAAGCTCTCATGCACTCCTTGACAAATGTATCAAACATCGTGTCCATCATTCCATATAACTCCAAGGTTAAATGAACAAAGAAGTGACCTTGGTACATACTCCTATACTTGGAGACCTTGCACATTGATGCTTTGCTTGCTGCCCATCCCAGGAGTGAGTAATCATTCCCAAAAAAATGCATGCATAGGGTCTATCCACAACATCTACCACTATCACCTGATCATCTTGGACCAAGTGTAAGTTTGTTCTGACATGTGTCATCTACAAAGCATATGAGCACTCCCTCCAAGCAAGGTATCCACTCTCTCATGCCATAGCAAACACTCTATCCCTAATGGCATCATGAGTAGCTATCCTTTGTCCTCTAAAAGGACATATTGTCCTATGGATCATTGTTTCATTTGGTGTAGAAGCACACTCACAAGTGAGTGATGAAGATGTAGATGGGTGCACCAAACCTAGGCAGAACCTCACCAGTGAGAAAGTAGGTAGTGCAATTTAGAATGCCCTAATGCACGATCAAGGTAGGATCCAAGAGCATATACCATTGTAGGAGAAAGAGCAAAGATGTGCTCTAGTGGCCCAAGGAATGGACAAGTCAACTAAGAGAGAATGTAGTGTATGGTGACACTAATGCTCCATCAAGGAAGATTGCAAACCTCTAGTCCAATCTGATAGTGATGAAGCAAACGATAGAAGGTCCTCTCATGCTCGTGAGGATAGGCCATCTCTCATTTGTTGTAATAACATCTGGAGAGAAAAGGATCACTCCTCCACCTTGATTACATATGTCTCCAAAATTGACCTATCAACAACCACAAAATGAGTGGACAGTAGGGGTGCCAAGAGAGAGCCCAACTACCCAAGAAAACTCTATTAGGGCCTTCTCCTCCATAGATTATAGGCCTATCCCTCTTCATGAGATTGATAAAGATGTTTTTCTACATGCCAAGTCTCCTATCACACACTCAAATGTCCTTGGTATGACGATATCACCAAAGACTCCCATAATCACCCTATCAAAAGCTCTCAAATGTGATCGGAAGGTCAAGGAGGAACCATGAAGAGAAGGCAAGTCAATTGGTGGATAATGCTAAAGGAGAGTATACCAAATGCCACATGCAGGTCTCCTAGTAGCTAAAGGTCATCCACATTGAAATATCCTCTACAAGGGAAACATTTAAGAAGCATGTGACAAAATCCTTGGATCCTACTAGCACTCCAATAATATGATGTCCATCTATAGGTATGATACAACCCTCAAGAATCTCAAGGTGGGGAGGGATACTTGAAGGGAACCATGCTCTACACTTTGACACCTTGACTCTCAAGCCTACAAGATGTAGCTCGATAGTCAAGTGATGAAATGCTTGCTTAATCTGACCTATAAGGCCCACAATGTGTATCATCTGCCAAGGAGAGAAATACAAAACCTAACATGGCCAAAGTAGTAGATAACATAGCTTTAAAGTGAGCCATAACAAATAAAGGTCTCCCTAAAAAGTCTCTCTATTGCGTACCAATAATTGACTCCAAGACACTAACTCCCTCCTATAACTACCAACCATGATGATAGTAAAAGGAAGCATCCCATAGAATGACCTGCATGAAAGGAATAAGACTCATCAAGGATCCACCAACCTCCCTAAGCTCTCTAAAGATGGATGCCAAGAAATATTACAAAAAGCATTCTCAACATCCACTTGTAGGATGATCCACTCTAGAGGGATATCTAAGAGTGTTATGATGCTTAGACATATATGCCAACCCAATGTCAACATACTAATAATCTAAATGAGTAAGAAAAGGTCATTCCTATGATGATATAGATTGGAAATGACTTGAAGTGAAGATCAAGTGTCACAATGTCACTAGTTGTGTATTCTTGCTTGTTTAACCTCTTGGGCAGAAACCACTCCCAAAAGAGGGTAGGGATACTCATAGTGGCATCCTACAAAAAGAGGAATTAATGACCACTCAAATGAAAGATCTAATCCAATAAGCCCTTGATAGTGGTAGCACACTTCATGTTGAAGGCCCTCTTCCTCCTAAAGAGCCTCTTTTACCTTGGTGGCTAGTCCCTTCACATAGGTATATTTCACCCCAAAGGTCAGTTTTAGGCCAAAGGTTGGTTTTCAACATGAAGGTTCTTTGAAGTGATTCTGTCACTAACCACATCTCTTCCTAAAAAGTGCAATCCAAACAAAATCCAAAATCAACTATCTTGGCTTGGCTTTTCTATTTTGTGGTACTCTCAATGCTCCATGGTTCCCATAACCTTTCCTTACATTGACTTGCTTGTTCAAAATGTCAAGGGTAACTTCCTTGATAATGTGAAATTTTTTTACCTAAGTACTCAAGCACTTGTTCTTGCTAAATGTTTAAGGTAACTTCCTCAATTCAATGTGAATTTCATACGCAAGTACTCAAACACACACTCTTATTGCAAGATTCCTCACCTCTACTCAACCAAAGTATGCAATCAAAGATGTAAGCAAAAGCAATCCAACACAAAGACTCAAAAGAGATGTTTGAGCTGAATATTCATTCATGAAAGAAGTGGACATCATTTCTATAGGTTGCAACCCATATATAAAATTTCCTAACTACTGATTGAAGAAGATCAATGGTTGAGGATGCCCATAATCTCCTACTACTCCTACTTCACTTCATGTTAATTGTAATCTTTTGAGGATAAGAGAAACCTTAAGAGAAATTCAGGAGAAGAAATACAAAGCTTCACACTCAATACTCCGATCTCCCAAAGGAGCACCTTGTCTTTATTATATAGCAAAGAGGGTTTCTTCAAAAGAAGCTCCACCCTTGGATCAGATACTTGGATTGGTGAGTTGACAACAAGCTCTACTCTTAGATTAGTAACATGCATGGGTGACATGTCAGTTTTGGTCCTATTTGGTTGGTCAAACAAACATTGACCAGAAGGAATCTTTAGGGAATTTTCTTGTAAGGATCTAAGAATTGCATGGGTGAGGTACCATTAGGAAGCTCTCGATGAGACAAAGAGAGAGAGAGAGAGAGGTAAGGCCAACCTTTTTTGCTTTCATGAGAGATTTGACACATTTTCAAGGCCTAATTCATCTGTTTAGACCTCCAAAATTGGCTTTGGAGTTTTTACACTAATTTGAGTCCTATCCTATTAGTAAAAGTAATCTTTTGGTGACACCACTACCATATTATACCTAGCCCATCATACCTAACATCCTTCCATATACCAAGCCAATTTTCACCTCTAGATAATATGTTTAGCTCTTGGTATTACATAATTTTACCTACTGATCTTATCCCAAGCACAATTAAGAAGTGGTTGTGCAACCACGGCCAACCACAACTACTCCTTGTTGTCTACTTAACAAGTAATATACTCTTGCAATCATTGGCTACAAAATTACTCCTAAGTCAAAAGTATTCATGGCCAAAGATATACATTGGGATGAAGGTAGAAATCAAGGCCAAGGATGTGTTCTATACTTTAACTAAATTTCTGCCTATTTCTCTTGAGCTAACAATTATCTTCTTCCTAAAATCTACTATGAAGAGCTACCTTTGCCTTTTCAAATCTTAATCAACAGTTCCACTTGTTCTTGATACCCCATGATTTCTAACGTTAGCACTTTTGTGGCATCTTCAAATTTGTTTGAAGTGTGTTCCATTAATATGTTTGCTAATTGATACAATTGCTTGGCTGAGTAGGTCTTCATGGTCATGGCATGCACTTGGGATCAAGAAATCCAAACTTTCAACTTATCTAGGGAGACTTCTACTACCTCTTTCACAATCTCTACTAGATGGTCCCATGCCATCTCCATTTTTTGCTAAAGTAGTGGTCTTTTCCATATTGAACTGGTTCCTTTAACTCAACCATAATTTCTTCCCAAATGCATACCTTCTCCTTCTCACATTTGTCCTCCTCTTGCAAGGTCTTTGTAAATTTCTTTACTTGCATGTTAGCTACTTGCAGCTCTTGTTGATGGCAAACTTCTATTGCAAAGAAGGACACCCTTACTTTCTCTACTTCTTCTTTAAGCACATCAATATCTTCCTATTCTGCTTTTATTTGTTCTTCTAGCTTGAGTCATTGATGTGTTTCTTCCTCTTGTAAGTCAAATGTGTTCTTCCTTAAGGTTGGTTCCTCCTCAATCTCCTTCTTCAAAGCTTTACTTTCTTCTCTAAGTTTGGCCGCCTCCTATGCCAAGTCGTTACTTTGTTTCCCTGTCTCCAAATGATGAGCACAAACTTCTTGCAATTCTTTCCTTGCTTTCATCTTTTCTTTGGATACTCCTTGCACAAGTTGGTGTAGATGTTGGATGAAGGTCATAAATTTGATGACCCTCCTACTAGACTTTGCATAGATGGAGAGAAAGTTGTTCCATTAATTTGAGAACCGGGCCTACTTTGTACATTATCAGCTAGGAAAGTGGCACTACTATAATATGCCTAATGTAACAATATGGACTTTATAGATAAATTACTCAATACTAACAAAGTAGCAAATAGACCAAATTAGCCACAAATTATAAGAATATTCTAGAAGCATCTAAGAAGCTACTTGGTACCTTCCGAGCATTGGATAATGTGTGCCAAGTGGTGATTTCTAAGTAGAAGCTTCTTGGGAAGCTTCCCAACTAGCTTAGATTGCATGCCAATAGGTGACATTTAGAAAGAAGCTTCTTGGGAAGCTTCACGGCTAGCTTAGCTTACACGCCAAGTAGATAGATTCTTGAGAAGCTTCTTTATAAGCTTAGCTTGCACTCTAAGAATACAACTTTTAGGAAGCTTCTCAAGAGCTTTGTATGTTCTCTATAGATACCAAAACCCAAGCTTATGCTAGGCATTCAGAGTTTCTCTCATTTAAGAGTCCCATGTGATCTTCCATTCTCTTAATTCTCTCCTCAATTTTTTACATTGGTATCATAGCATGAATGGGATAGATGGAACTTACGGACCACCAAATCCATTTCCCCAAACCATTGGGATCTTCATGTCCATGTATTATCCAAATATCATTTCTTACATTTCATCATCTCACGCTTTGGGTAGAATTTTCTAAATGCAATCACTTTGTTTGATACTTCCAGTTGTAATAGAGAATGGTGGACACGTTGCATCTACATGTTAACTTAGATAATTATAGATAGTTTAAAAAGGTAGTAGCCATGGCGGTAATGTCCAAAGTTATCATTATTATGTCACAAAAAATGAAGCACCTTACTTGATTGTTGGAAGAAAGAGACTATCAATGACAAGAGCATGTGTAAAGAACACCATTTCAAGACGAAGAAGAGAAAATCTTATTCCGAAGCCCAAGGTATTTGAAGGCAAGGATCTCTTGAGTGCAATGGAGAACCTTGTTATTTTGAAGCTATTAATCTTCAAGACAAACGGAGATAGATTCTCTTGACTTCAAGCCAATTGGATGGAATGGCAAAATTATGGTGGCAATTACAAGTGGAGCAAGCTAAATGGCAGTTTTTTGCACCATTCTTGACATGAGAAGAATTCAAGAGCATAATAATTGGGAGATTCCAAGCTTCAAATGTTGCATGAGCTACATGAGATAGATTGGTAGAATTGAAGCATATTGATTTCATGAGAAGCAACATCACTCAATTCCAAAACACCATAATGCAAATTCCAGATATATTAGAAGGTGAAGCTTTGGATCAATTTGTGAGGAGCTTGAAGTCACACACCAAATTGGAAGTGACCATGTAGGAGCTAAAACACTTGGAGGAAGCCATACAATTGGCTAAGCACTTTGATTCCTTGGTTACAACAACTTGGTCTTGACCTTGACCTTCAATAAAGCTTGCCAACACATTATATACAGGTGGAAGAGCCATCACCAATGGAGATTGATGCCATCCAATGGGAACCACTTGGCACTATAGATAGAGAAAGATTGTGACAAAATGTTGTTTGCTTTTATTGTTGCCAAATTGGACATTGTGTTGCTGAATGTCCATTCAAGAATGGCAACCTTGACAAATTGCCCTAATTCAACTCATCTACATCATAGTTCACCATGCTAGGTGAATAAACATAAAATCATACTTATGTAACATTAGAGCACATCATGCAAGCTTCCTTGAAAGCTTATTGGACTCCATCAACCACTTTAGTGGTTAATGATCAATGATGAGAGTGAAGGAGTTACTAAATACGTAATATTGGAAATGTGCTAATGGTCAAACTATTGTCAAGCACTCTCTCTCATATGAACTATACTTAATCCCCATTGAATTGTTGTAGTGACTAGCATAGACCCCCATAAACTCCTTCCTCTCATCATCATGTTGGGTAAGCCTACTCCAAACTTCAATTAGTATGAACTTGGAATGGTGGTCCTCTACTGTCTTGATAATAGAGGCAAATGTTAAACCTCTCCTTGAACTCTATAAAAGCTCTCTCTCGCTTATCTCTCCCACACTACTCATGAGTAAGATTGGTCAACTAAGGCGTTGGTAATGGCACTAAATTCTCAATCCCAAGGAATGCTTGCACTTTGCTCACATCCATGGGCCTAAGAATACTTTGCGATAGCCTCCACCTTTGTCTACTAAACACCTAGGCCACTAGGGTAGAGAGTGTGATCCAAATACTCAACTTGCTTGTGGAAGTATCTATTTAATTATCTAAGATGTAATTTGAGTATATGAGATCTCAATCTCTCAAACACCTCCAACAAATATTTTTCATGCTCCTCCACAATAGTACTATAGACTAAAAAGCATTAATACAATACCAAGTAAAATCCAATCTTGCTAGGATCTTATCCATAACCCCTTGGAACTTGGTAAGAGCATTCTTTAATCCAAATAGTAAGAACTCCCATTGATAAATACATCCTTGCTATGAGGGTCAATAGCCCAAAATATTATATTGGACTTGTATTCTTCCTTGATTGGCAATTGATGATATCTTACTCAAAGATCCAAAGTAATGAAGACCTTTGCATACCCAATTGGATCAAAGATCTCTTCTAGTGTAGGCATAACATACCAATTAGCCCTAGTTTATTGGTTGATAGGATAATTATCTCTACACATCTGCCTATCTATGTAGTTGCCATGCATATCTTTCTTGGTTGACATCATTGTAGTTCAAGCATACTCTCCATGTGAAATCTCTCCCAAACCAACATCAATAAAGTCTCTACTCTAGCTTTGTATGCTCTTTCCATGTCATTATATTTGTAGGGATGTCAAAAAACTGGTGTATCACTAGTAAGCTCAATCCAAATATAAGGTCTTTTTAGAGCACCCAAATCCTTCATATTGAAAGCAAAACAACTTGTGTAGCTCTTCAAGAATCTCCAAACTCTCCATCTTTCCTCTCTTGTAGGCTTGGGTCCAATGTTTGGCTCCGAAGTATCCTTTATAATTGATGTAAGAGTGGAAAATGCACTGATTGGCTACTACATTAGGACCTTGGGAGTAGTAATGTTATGGCTCCAACCACTAGAGTCCCCAACCTCAGAGCAAAGAACTCCCTTGGCTTTGGCTGCAAGCTCCACACATACTCTAGTTGCATCCCAAGTAGACCAACGGTGTAACATGTAACAATATGGAGTTACCAATGAGTTAGTCAAGGCTAACAAAGTAGAAAATAGGCTAAATTAGCCTAAAATATTCTAGAAGTATCTAGGAAGCTACTTGGTACTTTTTAAGTATTGAGTAATGTGCATGCCAAGTGGTGACTTCTAGGAGGAAATTTCTTGGGAAGCTTCCCGGCTAACTTAGCTTACACCCCAAGTAGGTAGCTTCTAGAAGGAAGCTTCTTGGAAATTTCTAATTAGTTTTAGCTTGCATGTTAAGTAGACAACTTCTAGAAGGAAGTTTCTTTAGAAGCTTCTCGGTTAACTTCACTTGCACTCCAAGAAGATGGTTTAGGAAGCTTCTTGAGAAGCTTCTCAAGTGCATTGTATACTCCTTATAAATACCAAAACCCAACATCATGCTAGACACTTGACATTTTCCTCATTCAAGTGTCCATATGTGATCTTCCATTTTCCTATTTCTCTTCTCAATCTTGGTCTTTTACATTGGTATCAAAGCATGAATGGGATGGATGGAATTTATGGACCACCAAATCCATTTCCACCTAACCATTGGGATTTTTGTATCTATGTATTTTCCAAGCATCATTTCATACAATTCATCACCTCACACTTTGGGTAGAATTTTTGGATACAATTACCTTGTATGATGAACCCTTGGTTCTTCCTATTGTAACGTATGGTGAATAGTGGACATGCTGCATTTATATGTTAATTTAGATAAATCATAAATTGTAGGTAATTTGATAGAGTAGTAGCTATGGTTATAATGCCCAAAGTTATCATTGCTATGTAGTAACAAATTGAGCATCTTGCTCAATTGTTAGAAGAACAAGATCATCAACAACAAGAGCAGGTAGAGAGAGCACTATTTTGAGAAGGACAAGAGCAAATCTTATTCCAAAGCCCAAGGCATTTGAAGGCAAGAATCTCTCAAGCATAGTAGAGAATTTTGTGTTTGACTATCATTTCAAAGCTACAAATCTTCAAGATGAATGGAAATAGATCCTCTTAGCTTCAAGCCAATTGGATGGAGTGGCAAACCTATGGTGGTGGTTCCAAGTGGAGCAAGCTAAAAGGAAAATTGTTACACCAATCTTGATATGAGGAGAATTCAAGAGTGCAATAATTATCAATTCCAAACTATAAATGCCACATAAGATAGGTTGGCAAATTTGAAGAAGATTGACTCTTCAAAAAACTATATTATGCAATTCCAAAATACCATTATGCAAATTCCAGACATAATAGAAGGTGAAACTATGGATTGATTTATGAGGGGCTTGAAGTCATGCACCAGATTGGAAGTGACCATGTGAGAGCCCAAAGACTTGGAGGAAGCCATGTAGTTGGATGAGCACTTTGATTCCTTGGTTGTAACAACTTGATACCAACCTTCACCAAACCTACCCACACAATACACACATGTGGAGGAGTTGACACCTATAGAGATTGATGATATCCAACAAAAACCACTTGGTTCTACAAATAGTGAAATATTACAAAAATGGTGGTTACTTTTATTGTCACCAAATTGGACATCATATTGTTGAATGCCAACTCAAGAATAGATGATCTCAACAAATCACCCAAATGGAGTTTGTGGAGTAGAAACATCAAGGAAACAAGGAATCATAATAGGAGATTTTGAGCCGTCTAGTGAGAACTTGATTAGTTTCATGGGATTGAAAGCTCAACCTATGCAAGTTTGCTTCATTGCAAGGTATGATATCTGATCATGGTTGTAGGAATTTGGTTGATTTTGGGAGTTCAAAGAATTGCATCTCCATCTAGTTAACAAAGGAATTTGGTATTCCTGTCAAGCTGATATTTGGAAGTAGATTGATGATGGTGGAGAATAAAAAGAGGTCTGCATTCCGTACCTCATATCCTATTACATTCAAGATTGGGAAGGAGGATTTGGAGTGTATGAGGTTTGTAATGGCACCTCTATACTATGATGTCATTCTAGGTCTACTTTGGCTTGAACATCATAAGGTTCAATCTGATTGGATCCAACAAAAAATTCAAGTATAACAACCAAGGTACAAATTTTGATTAGGTTTCTTGGCATCTTTAAGTAAGACACCTAAGAATAGTTAGTCCCATGATGAGAAGTTTTTTAGTAAAGCAACCATAGAGCAAGGGTTAGAGGAAGATAAGTCTATTTTTGTGTTGTGGATCAAATCAATTGTGCATGGAGAATCTAAGGAGGCCAGATGCCTCATCAAGCAATGGTTGATCAATATAGATCAAAAGTTTTCAAATGTGTTTCAAGATGATCTTCCATACGGATTACCCTCAAATCGCAGTATGCCCTTCATGATTGAATTGTTACTCTAGTGAGTAGACCAATCTATTGGCACTCATCAAAGGAGTTGGACAACCTTTGAACAACATTGATGGAGTTGTTGGAGAAGGATTTCATATGACATAGCACATCTTTGTGGGGCCCTAGTATTATTCATTCCAAAGAAGGATGGATGACTTTGCTTTTGTATTGATTATCATGGTCTCAACCAACAAATAGTGAAGAATGCATATCCCTTGCCTCAAATTGATGACTTGCTAGATCAATTGAGTGGAGCACAATACTCCTCCAAGTTGAATCTTCAAAGCAATTATCGGCAAATTCTTATTGATAGAGAGGATGTGCAAAAGACTACCTTTCATACAAGGTATGGGTACTTTAAGTGGAGAGTTCTACCTTTTGGGTTCACTAATGCTTCAATAGTCTTCATGGATTAGATGCATCGCGTGTTGGATGGGCTATTGGATTGTTACATGTTGGTGTTCTTGGATGATATCTTAATCTATAGTAAGATAGGCAAAACATGTAAATCACATGCAAGAAGTCCTTATACAGCTACATCAATAGAAGTTCTATTGCAAGAAGTCAAGTGTGCCTTTTGGCAAAAGGAAGTTACCTTCTTGGGTCACAAGATCTCAAGATCAAGATGGAAGGGGAGAAAATTGAAGTCATTACTAATTGCCTACTCTAAAGGATACCATAGAAATATGGGCATTTAATGTGCATGGGTTGGCAAGTTTTTTAACTGATGGTTCATCCACTACTATGCTCATGTGATAGCACTATTTATAGACCTAATAGAGAAGAACTCAAATTTTCAATGGACCACCAAGCATGAAAAAGCATTCCAAAAGCTGAAACATATGGTGTCTTCAAGACACATTCTTCAACCATATGACCTCAACTACCTTGTAAAGGTTGATTTTGATATTTCTAACTTTGCCATTCAAGCTATGTTGCAACAAGAATTTCTAGATGGGTTACATCCCATTATCTTTGTGTCTCATCAACTAAATACCGCAAAAAGGAATTACTCTATTCAAGATTGAGAACAACTAGCAATGGTTTATACCACCAAGGTATAGAAGCATTATCTATTGGAGAAACAAGTGATCATGCAAATTGATCACAAACCTTTATTACATCTAGAGCACATGAAGAGTCAACATCATTGATGGAAATAACAACTACAATTGTTTGACCTAAAAATTTGAGTACAAACCTGATTGGTTCCATGTCATCCCCAATGCCCTATCATGATGACCTGATTTGAAATCTCTTCTTCTCATCATGGTAGCAATTACAATGGTGTCTGTCAATTCCAAAGTCCAAATTGAGTTTAGGATAGCCTTACAACAAGATCCCTTCTTTCAGATGGTACAAGGAAGTCTTGCAGCGTGTGACAAGAAGTAAACACCTTCTCCTTCAAGGAAGGCTTCTATTCTATGAGAACCAAATCTACGTTCCAGCCAAGAGTGATCTCCAACTTGTGCACCTTCAAGAAGCCCATTACTTACCAGTTGCTGGTCACATGGATATGGACAAGACCTTGGGTACCCTATAATGCCAATGGTGATAGCACAACATGGCATGCAATGTTTGAGAGTTTTCGATCTTGTGAAAGTTGCCAATGCAACAAGGACAACAACCAAAAATCAGGTGGGCTCTTTCTCAAACCACTCCCTATTCTATCTACTTGATAGGAACATGTGAGCTTAGATCTCATCATATCCTTACCCAAGACAAAACAAGGTCACATAGCAATCATGGTATTTGTGGATAAGCTTAGTAAGCAAATCCATTTGGTACCAACCTTTGATTGTGTGAATGCTCTAACATTGGTCCATATCTACTTTGATAATGTCTTCAAGCATGATGTGATGCATTGGGTACTCATCTTCAACTATGATCCTTGATTTATTGGTAAATTTTGGCAAGCATCCTTCCAAATACTTAGCACCAAGTTGGCTTTGTCTATGGCCTATCATCCTCAAACTGATGGACAAACCAAATATGCAAATTGCACCTTGGAGGATATGCTTCATGTTGTGGTGCTCACATCTCATTTTTTACAAGTTTTAAAGAAGGAGCGCATTGTTAAAGCCAAATTGAAGCCTAATAATGAAGAAAGAAAACAATAATCATGTGATCATAGTAAACCCAAAGAAGTTGAATTCTTGTTAGAGGAAGGAGGACTCGGTCAAATTGGACTTATGGGGTTAGACCCAAAGTAAGCTTACTTTGCCGGGGTGATCAACGCAATCCAAAGAACACATAACAAATTTTCTTTGGGTCATGCAAATCAAGAAAGTACCATTCAAAGGAAAAGGTAAACTTTGCAAATAGGATGAACTTGAGAGTGATAGGATCAAATCATGCAAAATTTGTGAGATGCAAGGAAAGTTTGACTGAATAATGATTGAGAACCATAGAAGGATAAAATCATGATTTCATTGAGCGGATTCTGCAATGCAGAATTGATACCCTATTCCACTTAAGAGTTATCCAAAGATGTCATACCAACAAGTCCAGTAGTTGGAGTGATTTATGAGAAACCAAGAGTGAGAAAACACACAATGCTAATGAAGAATACTAGGCAGGTTCCTTCACTTGTAATTTGAAGGATAAATATAGTGGCAAGGATTAAGGTCTTGAGTAGACTTTTGATCATATTTTTTTATGGCTCGGATCTGGAATGTAAGTTTTTTGGGTTCATGGCAAAAATCACTACCAAGATTTGTGAGGATGGTGCCAAAGTAGAAGAAAAGAGAGGAAATCCAGCTTGTTGGATCGAGATTGAACACAAGGCACAAGGAGGTGCTGAATCTATTGTTGGGAGTAGAGTCTAAAGGAGAGGTAAGGGTGAAGAATCAAAAGAAGAAGAAGATGAGCTCATCCTACAAAGTCAAGAGTCAAGCAAGAGTAGTGGAAAGCCCAAAGTCTAGCATACAAAGGGGTTGAAGAAGAAGACAAGGAGTTCCATGCTCAAATTGAATGCATGGAAGGGAGAGATGGCCAATACCTGGATTTACCCAAGCAAGAAATTCTAAAGGAGCAGGAGGAAGAGCCAAGATTGGTGTTCCCAAAGGGGACAAGAACAAAAGAAACTTGCAGTCTGGAATTGTAGGACCAAGCCAGGTAAATGAAGAAGAAGATAGCTTGGAGCAAATTAGTTTGAAGGTAAGACGATCAAGACTTTGGAGTAAGATGCATAAGGATGACTCACTTGCCAAAGCCAAGTATTTGGATAAAAAAGACAAGGTGGAAGAATGCAATGGAGTAGAGTATTTATCAAAGATTGTTTGTCCTTTGTTATTCCAATTAAAGAAGAAGAAGGATGAGCTGAGGAAAGCTCATTTGGAGGTGAAGAATGAGTTGCAAGTGGTGCAATATTTGAGCAAAGAAGTCTTGAAGTTGAAGAAGAAGTTAACCCGAGGAGAAGAGGAAGCTAATGTACTTTGGATTGATGTGGTGCTTCAGAAGCAGAGTTTCAAGAATCTACAGGAGAATTGGAGAAGCATGGTAGTATTATTGAGCATCAAGAAGAAGAATTGAAGGATCAAAAGATGGCATTTGAGAGACTAAAAAGAGAATTCAAGGATGCGCACCTAGAAGCATTTCATTCTAAGGCAATAGCGGATGTGATGGAGCAAGGGTTGGAGAGTCTGAGATTGGTTGCAATAGAGAAGAGTCAGGCCTAGCAATGAGAGCTTATGAATAGAGACTAGGAAGAAGAAAGATTAAAAGGGCTAATCAAGAGTGCATAGGCTCAACTTATCCAATATGCAAAGGAAAAAGAAGTACTAAAAGTGGAATTTGAGGATGAATTGAAACTGTATCGGAATGAGTTGGAAGTAGAGAGGAATCAAGAGAAGATAGTTCCAAGGAGGATGTTGGAGCAGATAGGAGAGATCATCAGGAGGACAAAGCTGATATTGAGTTTTGAAGCCAAAGTCAGATTGGAGGAAGCAAGACTGCACAAGTTGAAGTTGTTACTGCAAGAGACAAGGAAGAGAAAGCAAAGGATACCAACATGAACAAATTGTTGATTTTCTTAAGAGAGAGGGTAGATAGGAAGATGCTAGAGATAGGAGATAATGTGAGTCTCAGATTAGATTTTTTTAGATCTGAATTAGATGAGCTTTGGCATAGTGTGAAAATATAACCTAGATACAAATTAAATGAAGTATGAGTACAAGTGAGTTATTTGAGTTCACTAAGGTAGTTACAATAGACAAAGAGAATATAGTAGGATACCCATGTCTTCAATTTCAGTTCAGACTAAAGATAGGATAGAAATAGAAGAAGAAATAGCAAGATTAGATGAACCCAAAGTGCAAGAGGTGACTATAAGTACATCAAGTGTAGAAGCCAAGGTAGAAGTAGACATCAGATTGGATTAGAATTATAGTTTTGACATATAAAGAAATAGATATGAAGAAGTGGAATGACACTTTGAATTAGAATTAATAGTTTTGACATATAAAGAAATAGATATGAAGAAGTGGAATGACACTTTGAATCTGCAAATTTGAAAGTAGAGATGACAAGAATTGTTGTTGAGCACTTGTTACTCTCTTCTGGGTGTGGTTTCTACCCAAGAGGCTAAAGACACAACCTAGAAGAACTGATTTGTTACTTTCAATTTGTATTTGACCATTCTTGATTTGTATTTCTATGGGAGCAAACAATTACTTACTGATTATTGCAAAATTGATACTTGTTGGGTTGTCACATGTGCCTTCATCAACATGCACCATACCAATTGGGATGAATGTCTTGCAACTGTTGAGGTTACCTATAATATTTCCAAAGAGGAAAGCATCGGATTCTTTCCTTTCTTCCTTAATTTTGGCCAAGATCCACTTGTTTCATATTCCTTTCTTGCTCCTCCTCCATCTCGTGTTCCTTATACTTCCACCTTCTTGACTACCATATCCCAATTCCTCCAACAAGCCAAATCTCATCCCTTTGTTGCTCAGAATTGTCAAAAATAATATGCGGACCACTATCGTCATGATCCCACACTTCAACTCAATGATAAGGTCATGCTCTCCTCTAGTAACCTACCTCTCCCACTTGATACCCAAGTCTGTAAACTTGCTCCTAATTACATAAGACCCTTTGATATCACCCAAATAATTTCTCCTTTTGTGTATTGCCTCACCTTGCCTTGTCATATGCCCATCCACCTTGTCTTTCATATTTCCAAGTTGAAACCCTTTGTTCATAATCATCTTCTTTTTTCTCTAATGTCCAACTTCCACCTCCTCCTCACATCCTTCTCAATGATCATAAGGAGTATGAAGTTGATCATATCCTTGCATGTTGCCACATTCAACGAAACCGCCAATAACATATAGAGTACAAAGTCCTCTAGAAATGGTATCCCCTTCATGATGCCACTTGGGAGTCTCTTCCTCATCTCCATTATGCACAAATGTGCGTCTAGGAGTTTGAAGCTTCATAGTGATGAGGATGTCACCAACTAGTAGTGGAAGAATATGTAAAAATATGGAGTTACTAATAAGTTAGTCAAGGCTAATAAAGTAGAAAATAGGCCAAATTAGCCTATAATATTCTAGAAAAATCTAGGAAACTACTTGGTACCTTCCAAGTATTGGGTACCGTGCATGCTAAGTGGTGATCTCTAAGAAGAAATTTCTTGAGAAGCTTCTTGGCTAGCTTAGCTTGCAAGCCAAGTATGTGGTTTCTAGAAGGAAGCTACTTGGGAAGTTTCCCAACTAGCTTAGCTTGCACGCCAAGTAGGTGTCTTCTAGAAGGAAGCTTTTTGAGAAGTTTTTGGTTAGCTTGGCTTGCACTCTAAGAAGACCGCTTTTATGAAACTTCTTGAGAAGCTTGTCAAGAGCCTTGTATGTTCTCTATAAATACCAAAGCCCAAGCTCATGCTGCATATTTGAAGTTTCATTCTTTCAAGAGTCTCATATGATCTTTCACTTTGATCTTCCATTCTTCTATTTCTCTCCTTGGTCTTTTACAACCTCCCTCTTGAAAAGTATGTAAGCTTGGGAAAATAATGAGTGTGGTAAAGTAACTCTAGGTAACTCTAGGTTACCCAACAAGGTTCACCACTACCTTAGGTGAGCTATCAGCCACTATCACTATTTAATTTTGGCACCAACACCCAAAATATCATCAACAATAAAGGGTTGCCATTGAATCTCATCATAAACACATTGTGAAATCTCTTTAGGTAAGAGTTTTAGCCACCAAAGACAACAATGATGGGCATGTGATCCAAATTTGGCTATATCCAACAAAACTATAGGTCCCATCCATGAATGGACCTGATGTGTACTCACCACTACCCATGTGCAAGAATCATCCATCAAAGGGACATTCTCCAAAATGTAAGTTGGAGAAATAGATTGATGAACTTGAAGATGTCATAATATATGTAACATCTCCCAAACACACCAGAATAGAGATCTTGTAGACCTTGACCTTGGCCAACATAGGTATATCCCTAACATAGCCTTCCCAAAATCACCAAATGATTGGGACCCTGTCCCTTTAGATCCTATACCCCAACAAGGAAATGTTTGTTGGTAGGATCTTATGGTAATCCTTGATTGTTGATATTAGTAACAACTCAAGATATTGATAGGCCAAGTGCCATATGATGAAGAAAGACTCACCTAGCAATCTTACCTCTCTACATACAAGTACTTTTGAACCCGTATACTTGTATGTAGTACCGCAACTAGTCTAGTGCTAATCGCAACAAAAAACTCCAATAGGCATACTTCCTCTCTTGGATACTACCAAGCAATAAGTGTAATAATGTGACAAGGTAATAGAATTCAGAAGCTCATCCTCACATTGGTCTCTTGGTGGTACAAAGGCTCCACTCCAAGCCTACCACACCAACTAATCTGCAGGTTGCTACAATGCCTCCTCAAAACTCCACAATGGAACATCTAAGGTGGATGGAACAATCCCACTTGTACTCCAAATCCAAATGATCTCCTCTAGTACTAAGGTATCCTCCATATGGTGTTCTTTTCCAAGAAATCACCAGACAAGTAACAAAACCATTTAAAACTGAACTAATACAATGATACCTAATTGTAGTGAGCAAAGATTACCACTACTAAAGTGCAATAGTAGGTAATTCACTTGACTACCAACTTGGCCTATAGGCACCTATCTCCTCCCAATAGTCAATAGTAAAACCCATGAGGTATAACACAACTCCACCAACTAGCACATCACATGGATTTCCTATTGTCATAATAGCTTAAGCTCTCATCACAAAGCTATCAGTCGGATGACCGAGCTGAATCTGAACAATGAGTTCCCTACATGTGATGTACTATGTAAAACCACCCCCTTGAGAGACATATGGATCTGAAATGAACATCTCTCCATATCAGTCTTCCATAGCCCAAGACCAACAATTGCAACCTTCCCCAACATAAGGGGCTGTACACCTAAGTCTAGTAAGACCCTATGTGATATATACACATTCCTTGAAGATCCCACCAAACTGAAAATCCCACTCTAGTTGTCCGATAGGACAACTCCAAGAGTGAAATGTGGGCCGACTATCTCTCACTCAAGATGAACTTTTGATGACTATTAAGGTAATACACCATGGACTAAGAAGCAAGGAACCGAACCCAACTCCATCACACTCTTCCAAGGTACACTCCAAGACTCAAAACATTATTCACTAAAGAACTCAATGAGAGAAAGATAGTTGTAAATGAAATGATGATGAGTATCTTCTCACTCCTAGCTTATATACTTGTGAAAAAGTTACACACCAAAGTTACTAATTACCGAAGTGACTCAAATTATTAGGCTAAAAGTCAAATAAAGTCAACAAATCTAAAAGAATATCCAAGCACATGGGCTATCCTTGGACTATAGAAAAAATCTACACCAAAAAAAGCTTATGGGCCAAGAGTTCTCAGTTCTTTTCTCAAAGTCAAATAATTAAAAATAATACCAAATCAATACACTAGAAGACAAAATAACAATATTCACTCCTTTGCTCTAGAATAAGGTCACCTTACCACTAAAATTTATGTAATAAGAGGTAAAAAAGCTAGAACAATAATCTATTATAATCAAAGAAAAGAGAATGAGAATTGGGCTCTTGTGTTACTACATCAGCAATTATTATATTTCAATCAAATTGTGCATAAAATATTCAGTAATAACTATCTAGATACGAAATTCAATACTCAAATATCAAGAACCAAATAAAAAATGCACTGAAGATATTGATTCTCGTTTAGGCCGTTATGTACCCTTGTAAACCGTCGGCTGTCTAATTAGATTAATCTATGGTTAGTTAGCATTCAAAAGCTATAAACCGTGGAATCCTTTTTGTCAGGCATGAGCCATGAAGATCGATTTCCGCTAGAGGAATATGCAGTACACATGGAAGTGACATCTTGTAACATTTGTATTACAATCCCAGTTATGCTAAATTTTCCCAATAGTTTCGAATATAGAAAGATATCTAATACATGAAAAATACAACCGGACACGTCTCCCAGAATACGTCGCTCTTCACCACGCAGTATTACCTCGTATGGTGAGGACATCGCGCGAGGAGGCACTGCAGTCGACAGAGATCGATGCTCCATGAACCTTACGGAGTCGTGAGGAGAGTTGCCGTCAACTCCGACATCGGGTTTCCACCCACCGGTGGAAAAGCCGGTTCTTGCCGGAAGGTGAACCCACACGAACGAGAGTTTAATTTCTTCGTCAGTTGAACGTGAAGAATTGGACTCAACCAGTTTAAGCGTCTTTTCTTGTGGATGCCGGGACAGTCAAAGAGAACTCTAATAGTAATGTACTGTCTGTGGGAAAAAAAGAAAGCAAACGAAGGAGAGAACGACGTCTGTGCGGCTGCTATTCCCGAGAAAGTCTTAAATTTTGAGAACTCTGCAGTGATGGAAAGGGTGGATGACAACTGGACTTGGCCGGTCTGATCTAACCGCGTCCTTGAAGGGGTGAATTGAACTGGTATTTGTTCAGATTTGGATTTTCTGAAGTGCTTGGAGTGGGAAAGAAAGGTGTAAAGCTGATCGTGCAGGAACAGGGGAGGAAAAGGAGTGGAATCGTGCATATGTTTGATGAGAATCAGCTGATCTAATGTAAGTAGCGTAATTTATCCGGGGATTGTTATGCTAGCGTGAGGTGGATGAAAAGCCGGATTTGATAGTCTGAATTCTATACAAGAGGCGGGACGATTTATGAGACTTGAAAGAAGATGAATCTTACATTTGCATATTCTTAGATCTTCAGAATAGGAATTCCGAGTAATTTCCAAGTCAGAAATTATGATTACGAGTGCTCGAAGAAGTTAAAGCGCAATGCACCTCCTCAAGTCACCGATACATTTAGTGATGCTTTCAGAGCATTCAGATGGCCTCTCTGCACAACCAGAGATTTGGTCTCGCGACGTAATGCCAAGCGCATTTTGGGCTCCAACGAACTGGCGCCATTACAGAGGTCAGAACTCGGCCCTTCCGTCCCTTGTAGAGTGGACGCGTGAATCCACTGTGAAATCCTGAAACTCTTTGGAGTTTGCTCTCTGATTATCATTTCTGATGTGTGACTCAGCTAAAGAAATCTATTGTTTCTCGTTAGTTGATCATCAGTTACCTTCTTTAGCTAAAGTTATATGCCTGCACGTTTTCGAGTAGTAAACGATTCTCGTGTACAGTTGATAATTATGCCCTTGTATCTTAGTACGATTGTTAAGCCGTCAAATTGTCCACATGCGTACAGTAGTTATGGTATCTCGAACATAGCTGTGAGACCAGGACATGCATATAACTTCACTCTTGGAAAGTGAAATTACAATAAGATTAATTGCTGCGTCACGACGATCTGTGTTAGGGTTTTACTTGTAGCGGAGCAAAAATGCGGAAGTTAGTGATGTCGTCCGCTAGTGTCCCATCCTTTGGGAGGTGGAGATGATGAACCTGAGCCATTCTTCCAGCCAGTTTGAGTGATAATTCCAGGTCAGGTTTGATTTTCTTCTTCACTTCATCAAACGGGCTGAATACGAACAGGAAGATGGATGGTTGTTGGGCTTGCTGGATCAACAAGTCCTGGAGTGTCACAAGATGTGCTGGCCAGCCATATGCCATATGTCAATTTTGCATTTCCTTATCACTTTTCAGCAACTCAACGTCGATCACTTTTGTTCTCCACAACGCGTCCCTTATCTTTTCCCCCAACTTGGATTCGTTGTGAATTATTCGCATCATCTTCTCCCTCGGCTGTGTTTTTCCTAAGAAGAACAATGATTGTGATAGCCGCCGAGTGTATTAGCAAAGGTGTCAAACCAAAGCCTTGCGAATAACACAAGGCAGAGTCAAATTCTTAAAGTTTCTATGGAAGGCATTCATATTTTAATTTTCTTGGGAATCAGAAAATCTTCCATGAGATATTATGTTAGAGTCAGGTTACAGTTCCTCACCAACTGCAAGAGATTGGGTAGCTTGATTTGACAGACCGACAGTCGTGGCGATTGCATCCCCGTTTAGTTTCGCCATGTCCTCATACGAGTCACATTTAGCTGACACAGGCTCCCAGTACCAGCAAGCTGCGAAACAATAGTATTTCAACGAAGCTCTCGTCACAACTGACTGTGAATGATCGTGTAGTGCTGAGAATACATACGAATATTTCGAACAAAAACGAGATGTCGTTCTTGGTATGCGCAATCCTTCACTTTAGATCTGGAGATGAATCTCTTCTGGATCAGCAATATCTACTTCTTAGAAAGAAGGATGAGTGGGATATCTCCACAGCGGCCAGTCCGATATCCTATCAAGCTATCACACTATCGAGGTGACTTACAAATCGGGGAACATGAGATCCACAATATAGCTCACCAAGGAGGACAAGAAACACTATCTCAATGCTGCTGACCATGAAAACTTCTGCGGTAGTTACATCGGATGATGCGAAAAGAGATCCACCACCAATACATGAGTTGCTTTTGTTGCATATTATGTATATTCTGTGTCATTGAACAGATGTGCTGTGAGTGGGGACCTGATGATGGAAATCATGCATTTGGAATTTGCTGTAGCTCAAAACATAGTATTCATGTCATTGAGCTCGATTCCTGTTCCCAGAGTCGTCCATATCCAGTTGGAGTAAGACTTTGGTGCAGATCAGGTACTAATGTCACGCTTCCTGAATATAACATCGTATGCAGATTCCACCCTGGATAAAAACGGAACCCCAGCTTTCCGCATTCTTGGCTTGTTATGGTCTTGCTTGCAGTTAGGATCTCGTGTGGGACTTTATACTTGCTATACACGAAGTGATACATGGCAAGTTTGTTCTCGTAGGGCAGGATGACATTTTAGTACATATGCCATTTATGTCTTCTAATGTGTCTGTCCTGAGAAAAGCTACCTGGATACGTATGCCACCTCCTGTTTGATAGAATGGCAGCAGGTGATCAACAGGACACACGTAACGTAGATTTAGGACTCCTGCATGCCATGAGTTTATATGAATTATATGATTGTAGTTAGAGAGCCACCGATCATAATAGCTTCACTTGCACTTGCTTAGTAGTACGAGTAACCTTTGCACAGAGGGAGATTGGAGTAGTTTCTCTAATATATAAACGCAGAGAGTGAAGTATGGGAACAAGTGCTGAACACAGATCTCATGCCTAAGTATTCGAACACGTTGTTGACTTAAGAACAGAGTGCGCTAACAGGTTGTTGGATCGTCTTTGGGGATTCTGAAACTACTTTCCTATTTTAAAATCACACATCTTCAACTTTCTGCCTTCTGCGTGTGACATCATGAACTAGACCGGTTCGGTTATCAAATAGTACTACGAGTTTGATCCAGTCATTTTTGTGTGGCATTTTGATCCTCTTTAGCTTGAAGGAGTAACACTCCTAGGCTTTTTTACCACGGATCAATTACTATATGCTACACCTCGAGAGCAACACAATTTCCTACATTACCACCACAAGAGAAAGAAAACAGAAAAAAATATGGTTCATCTAGTGAAATTTGTTGAATCGTTCCTAGCTATGTTTCTTTCTAACCAATAGCTCATGACTTTAGCCATCTTTGAGCCTTTCAACTTGACTACATTTCAAATCAGTCTACAAATTTGGGTCATGAGACTGGTCGAAGATGTATCCTGGATAGAGTCTCAGGAAGATACCTCATCACTGGACATTGAGCACTAAGTTGTTGTGATGCTAATCGTTGGTTGCGTTGTGGTCTCGCTTCTCACAATTGCATAAAATGATAATCAACTTTTCAGCGGATTCGTGACCTTGAACAT
Source organism: Lunularia cruciata (assembly GCA_948567375.1). Classification (NCBI taxonomy): domain Eukaryota; kingdom Viridiplantae; phylum Streptophyta; class Marchantiopsida; order Lunulariales; family Lunulariaceae; genus Lunularia; species Lunularia cruciata. The sequence goes on from OX419758.1 coordinate 64,030,242, forward strand.
TAGCCTGACTGCCGAGCTTTGCTTGTTCATTTTTGAGTGGTCGGGATTGCTCAGCTTGGAGTACTCTGTCCTTGTCGTTGTTCTAGGGGTAGTTCATAAGCAGGTTGCTTCATTAGTCCGATGGCTTCAGGAGAGCAACTCGTTTCAGGTGACGATAGCCGTAATGTCCCGCCATTGAAGGCAGTAGATTTCTGGCAAGAGAAGATGAATGCAAAAGTTGGAATGCGAATTCGACGTGTCACCTGTTTAGTTTTTGGGAGAGGAAGTTTACTCGTTCGGAGCGCTGCCGAAAATCAACTTCTTCATTTATGTGATTATTTGTCTTCAAGTGGGTAAATTCGTTTACTGCAGGGAGTGTTGTTGGTCAGGTCGCGGATGGCACCGCCTGGGTCGAGTACGTTGAAACGGAGGAGTAGAATTTGCCGAATGCTCCTTTTGCGTCAATTTCAGCGGCATTCTCTTGTGGTCGAAAGAAACCCACTTCTTTCTTCTCGTTTAAAAGGAGTACTTCCAGGAAGAATTGTTTGCGGTGACTGTCTACGCAGGATATATTTACATTGCTCCGTTCAAGCAAAGTCAGTCTTTTCACCGTTTAAAAGGAGTACTTCGAGAAAGAACTGTTTGCAGTGACTGTCTATGCAGGATATATTTACATTGTTCATACTTGAACTGAGCCTCTGCACTTTCTATTTTTTGGTCCTGGTTCTACCTGATTGGTTGAAACTGTTGTTCACTTTTGAAGTCTTGTGTCCATTTTCATCTACTAAAAGGCCCAGGTTAAACACAGAAACAAGATTCATCTCAGTGAAAGCTTTTACTTCCCTGCTCATCCTCTTGTAGGCAGGAAACATCACTGGCATTGAAGAAAGTTGAATACCATAGCGTGCGACGCATTGCTGGGAGTGGCCGATGCGTGTTTCGGTCTCTTGTAAGGACTCCGACTTTGTCAAGATGCACTTGAAGGACAGGGTTTATGCTTTTTACATGGTGAAGAGGTAGTGCTTGAGTACGAGTAATGGTTAATCTCCACCCCCGGTTGGAGGGGGTATCGTTCATTATCAGATTTTTGTGTGTTCATGGGGTTGGGAATCTCCTATGTTACGAACTGCATCCGCTCTCACTACTCATGGCCCCTACCATCAGAGTCCAGATTCCAGCAGATATTTGTGATGTGGTTTTGGGCCGATCATTCATTTCCGTCTAGCACCGGTGATCTCTGTGAATTGAATTCTGCACTGGCTATGTTGTTAATATTTTCTCACTCAGTGCTTGACAGGCAGTACGTTTACGCCTCACAGAATCCTACAACATAATATTTATTGAGCATACATGGTCTAGTCTACTTTTTCTCCTGCCCATTATTTTGTTTTGGTATCCGTTTACTTTACTGCCCTCGATGTATGGCATTAAGGAGCCTGTAGGTAACTCACCCTTTTTATTGACGTGAGTTGGATCATGTCCTGTTTCACTCCGTTTCCAATGTATGTTTGGTTGCAATACCAACGTAGAGACATCTGAGAAAGATAAAAGGAAATTTCTTCTAAAGTCCAATAGATTCAAGTACGCGCAATGAATTCTTGATTGGGTCAAACCTACGGCTTCCCAATAAGCAATGGTTGTCGAACTCTCAGAAAGGTTATAAAGTTCTTCAATGGAACAGAGCAGGAGGGTTTGAATGAAAGAAGATACCACAATGTATAGTACTGAGGCAGATAATCTGAAGTCAAGCCAGTATAAAAAGTACCAACTGTAGTGCCCAGGAAAACGGATGTTTGTTAGTTTCTGAAGCTATCACCAAACTGAACGTAGTATGGACCTAGCGAAAAGTAGGTTCCCATTTATAGAATCAAATATAGAGCGAAAGTTAATTCAGTTAATGCAACAACCTCGATAGTTTCACTCTCCGGTATATTGATCAGCATTCCGTCCATTTCTTGATCCAGCACTCTGATTGATATTTTCCTTTGTTTGGGAAACGCTACTACGTTTAAGTTACGAGGTGCTGTGGAGCTGGAACTGTGCATGTTGTTTGGAGGGGCAGTTGATTAGGCTAGACACCAGCCAGTCGCGTTTCTCGATTTGGAGTTCATCTTGACACTGTCTTTCATCCTCGTATAAACAGATGAACTCGGGATGGCAGGGATGGACACTATCTGTAGGTCTGACCAACGGGGAAACAAGTACAAAGATGATCGCGATAACAGTCGAAGAATCACTTAAACTGAAATTGGTTTCTGCAACAGTGGGTCTACTTTACTTAACTTATTGTGTATTGTCTTTTTGCTAAGGCGCAGGTGAAGTGAAGCTCCTTGTATATTGCAATCCATGGACTCTATTGCTGACGATGGAGATTTAAGTTTGTATCTTATGTGAACTCGAGATGGCATCTAATAAGTAACTGGTTTTGTGTTTCTCAATGCAAATACTGTCAAAGAATTCCTAGCCCAAGTTTGTGGGGTGGTGATTCGAGCTTCTGGTGAGCATCGCCGCTTATTACTTTCCAACTTAGACATGGATACCGATGAGACTAAATAGAGTCAGGAAGGTGACGCAAGGTGATGGTTTATCTCGCAAATCCTTACTATGAACAATGAATTACACGAATTACACGTGCTAGCACCGAGGAATGCTTTTCTAGATCTACCTAGCATTGGTGATTCTCAAGAAGAGGGACTTTGAAGAACTTCACTGGATCGAAAAATGGTTCTAGAAGGCTTAAGTCATAACCAATCTTTGTCTCCGTGTGCTTTCTAGGATGTGCTTTCAACCAATCAATCATTGTGGACATACACGAAGCAGAAGTATTTATATTTACGTGCTCTGTCATTGTCGCATTCTTTACAGTTCATTTCAGTCGGAAACTTAAAAGTATTAATAGTCATTCTTGTGCAAACGTCCAGTGAAAACTGAGTATGATCAAATAAAGATTGTTAGATATTTTAGGTTTTTGATTGTCTTTGGATGTAATCAATTATTGTTTAGTATCCAAAAGCGGGCCAAGTTAGTGTGGCATAGTCTGCTCAACTATTGATACTGTTTATGTACTTTCATGCCTACCATTTAGAGTTGTGCTGAAGCGCTTCAAAGCCAGTAGTCCATCCATATTCTCGAGGTCAAGAAGTTTTATCATTGAAGAAACTTATGGAATTTAATGTTCGAAATCTGACAGGCTAAACAAGGAGGAAGGAGAGGAGGTGGTCGTTACCTCCCTGATCGGAGAGTATGGTAGTGAATCTAAGAAACTAAGGAAGGATAGAAAGGCCCGGAAGCCCGTGAGATTACTGTATCATCGTATTGTCACTGAACGCTTCACATAGATTTCAGAGTGACAACTGCCACCACAAAATGTTACGGAGCTTGACATTTCGGACCACTGTGAATTCGTGTCGACATGCAGATTTTAGCACGAATAAAGCAAAGCCACTAAGTACCTTGCCTGATTCCAACCCGTGAAAACTACCCATATAGTAATGTTAGTGAAGCTATTTAATAAACTATAGCCTATAGGGACCTGATCCGCTCGACGATTTCAGTTGGTACAAAAAAGTCGAATCCAATACATTTGCTCATCGTCATTTTACTCTGACAGTGGTGGTGGGTATAACTGTTTCCCGAAGCTCGAACAGGTTTTACTGATATCATGAGGGATGTTGAAAAGAGGTATAGAGACCTGATCAGCTCAACGATTTCAATTGGAACAAAGAACTAAAATTATGAACTAAAATGATGCATTCGCTCATCGTCATTTTACTCTGACAGTGGGTGGTGGGTATAACTGTTTGCTGTAGCTCGAACAGGTTCTACTGGTCTCACGAGGGACGTTGAAAAGAGGTATGCATGATCAGTATCAAAACTTTTATGCTGAAAGAATGCTCAAAAAGACCTGCCAACATAAGAGTTCCAAAGGTTAACAAGGTAAAAGCCGGAGGGAGGTGTACGCGTGAAGTGTATGTAAACAGGAAAAGTGATCCTCCCAACGGCAGAGGATACTTGGGACAGTTAATAACTTAAGCAACCCTGTTGATGAAAATGTTGTCCTTCTTTGTATCAGTAAAAGACTAAAAGAATAAAATAAACCTCGCTGGTGCATGACTACTATCTATTTGTGGTTACTGCAAACCTTGAGAGGAGAGCAAAGAGAGCAATGACCTTGAGAGGTTTTTCTAAACGTTTAGTTGTAGAGCACTATCCTAATTTAAGCATTGTCTGAGGAAATGTATATATTGTGAAGTCCACTGTTCGGGTCCTTGTTAATAGGACTAGCATCGGGGTTGTTGCTCAATCAGCTTTTCGGTTTGCAAGTACATGTGATCACAGTTTGGTCAACTTGGTTGGGAAAGAAATTGAACGATTTGTGCTTACAACTTCAAGGAAATAAACCGCTGAGTATGACCTTCCTCAACATCTGGCAGTGCTTTCTTGACAATCATACTCTGAAGCAAGTACTTTCCAGAGATGGACCGTCTGATCAGATACACCGCCACAATACACAGTACAAAGTCAGTCTCCTGGCTGCTTCAACATCTTTAGTTCCCTTTGCAGTGGAATATCATCGACAGGAACCTGTCTGTATTTCTAATTTCTTTTCTGTCACTGTTTTAAACAGCATCAAATACAACCAGCAGCAATAACGTACGATTAATACTCAGTGTAATCCTCCTCTTTAGTGGGGATATGTCTTTCACGTGAACCCAGCTTACGATCATCACCAGCGCGAATGAGAAAAGTGCACTTCCGCTTTAGAACATCTTCTTTCCACTGCCTAAAGACGCTTCTTGTCCTTAGAGGACTTGAGAGGTCTGTTTTAAGTTAGTATCTTTTTTAGCTTCACCACGTGTAGCATTAAGTAGCACTGGAAATATTCAAAGACGACTAATTATAAATTTGATTCCAGCATTAACCGAAACTATAAATATTCAAGACTAAACTATAAATTTGATTCCAACGGGCTGATCAAAAGATTTAGTTGCTAAAAGGGGTTGCATCTCTGACTAGAGATCTTCGATCATAATAATTAGCTATACTGGATCATTCTTCAATGACAGGTGAACACATAGAACAGTTTATCTTGTCCTTAAAGGACTTGAGAGGTCTGTTTAGAATGATGCCTTTTATTTCTGCTAGAAAGAGAACCACATAACAAACCTGTCGAGTAGCATTCACAAGTTGCAATGTATCATTACTCAACGTGAACAACAGTCTACGGTGGGAGGTTCCCTGCCGTCGCTGTCTTCCTTGATGGGTCTAAAAGTCAATACATGCAAGTCTGTTGGCGGAGTCTGTCGAAGATAGAGTGACATGGCTTTCCACCACAACTTTCAGACAAAAGCACGTCCACGGTAGAACTAAAACTAACCTGTAGGTTTTCAATAGCCACAGTCCGCGGTAAAATTCTGCAAATGCTGGACGTAAAGAGTTTTTCAGCGTACTGCACTTGCTTATTGTTCACACCAGCTTGCCGACCTGATTCTGAGCTCCAAGCATCCACCGAGCTGTCTGTATGACACAACACATATTATAGAAAACATAAGCAACACAAACTACGACAGATTCTGAAATTCACGTTATAGATACACTCAGCAAAATGATCACAAAGTGTTGTGAAGTGTATTGTCTCTAGTTCCGACCACCGTGAAGAAGTGTGTGTACTTGTCCTCTTAGAATAAAGTTTAGTCTGTTTTTTAAGGGAGTATCTGTTTAGCTTCACCGCGTGTAGCATTAAGCAACACAAGCAAAATTAATTATAAATTTGATTCCAACGGACTGATCAAAAGATTGAGTTGCTAAAAGGGGTTGCATTTCTGACTAGAGATCTTTGATCATAATAATTAGCTATACGGTATCATTCTTCAATGAGAGGTGAACACATAGACAGTTTATCAAATCGCGTGTTTCAGCTGAGACTAATGGTAAACATTAGTCGATCAAGTCGTGTCTCCTTTGAACATAGTAACTTATCGTATAGCTATTTAATTGTTGAAGAGAATAGATATAGAAATTATAAATATCAATAGAAAAATATCCTAAAGTTCTAAACATACTAAACTGCAGTTTTATGAAGTTGCAATATCATTCAACAAGGGAATATCCACATATAAAAAAATTTAGGAGTAAATATGCCTTGCAACTTCATCTTTATTTACAACTCGTTCTTTCCCTTGTGATAAATTGAAATCCCAAATTGACGAGAATAAAAGGTTCATGCAAAAGGAAGATCTATACAAAGAGTTTTATTTTCATGAGGAATTAAAACACTCTTAAGAGGTGGAAATACTGTAAGTAAACACAATCCATTTTTATTGGAGAATTTGACTTACATAACACATGCTTTTATGGCAGCTTGAAAGATAGTATTTTTTTCACTGCTAAACGATATAATTTGCGAAGCAGCGAAATATAAAGTAAATTGAAATATAGTAATTGAAGCAGCGAAATATAAATCCAGAATTTAATTTTTGTAGATGTAGAATCGATGGCACTTCCATACCTACAGTAATTTAAAATTGTATACTTTGACTTGTAAATGAATTGGATTGGTTATATGCTAAAACGTATCAAATGAAACTTTACAAAAGGAATATGCCGTAATGCAATTCAGTTCTAAAGATATATTAAATTAAACTCTGGAAGAAGTATAGATTTATGCACGATATCCTACATGAACAAGAGATACCACACTAGATGAAATGAAATGTAATGAATGGTTCTTTTCCAAAATGGGAGATTCTTAAAAGGATTATTTTAAACATTAATTATTTTATAAAATATTTTCATCATTCTTTGTACAAAGAGCGGTGTACTAAGGGATAATTTAAAAATGGGATTAGTGGGTGAAAGTTATTCATAGCTTTCCAATCATTTTCCACGTAGTGATAAACTGAAATTCAGTGTTCCAGAATTTCCAAATTACTAACAACAAACAGTTTTGAGATTCAGCCTTTTAATTTTCAAAACACCCACAGAAAAAATAACGATTTGACAAATGACAAGGGCTCCAAGATCTTACCAGATAGACTTTTGTCAAGAATCAGAATAAGTAGTCCTCTTTAGTTGTTATATATATTTCTAGGGTTATAGAGCGTTCAGATGCAAAATAAACAGAATTTCGACATCGCATAAAATATCCAACAAAACATGTTGAAGTTGTCAAGTAGTTTAGGTGGAATACGAGAATTGAGGCGCAAGTTGTTACTCCATTGACAGGAGTATGCATGCGTCTGTCATGGCTCAAAGGAGGTCTTGAAACACTGCCATGGCTACAGAGAAGCACTATGCATGAAAGGTGAACAGGCAAATTCAATATGAGAAAAAGGTATAGTCTCCAGATAACCAAAAGATGAACTTGTGTGCCCTTGTGTGACTCACTGGTGAAGGTCAAGTCTTCAATAAGAAGCGCTTCAAAACTGTATGGCAGACAGAAAATCGTCCAGTATTTAAACGGGATACTACGAATATCCTTGATATGTCTGGTTTGATTGTCCTAACAGAGCCTCGATTATAAGTGTACTAGACACGAACAGCATCCGTCTACTTTGGCACCGGAATAAGATAAGCAGAGGAAAGACCGAATATTATTAACAACGGTTAAAATTACAAGCATGTACTTCTCTACTACGGGATATTTATATTCGAGAATTTTTATATTCGATATTTATATTTATGTTTCTCCAAATTCGGTGAAGGGTTGGAAATTTATTCAACGTCTAATTTCAGATTTAGATACCGAAAATTGCAAAATGAGTACAAGAAGTCTATGAAAAAGATAGTGTCAGAGTATTAAGTGTGTTTCTATGTGTGGTGTATGCAAGAAGTACTCCGCATAGAGTTTAATACGTGTAAAATCTTGTATATCAGTTGTTTCGCTGGTTCGTGGAATAAAAAGTTATTAAGTGGCAGATTCAGTTATTAATAGAGGTTATACTTCTTAATCTAGAATTTTCGGCCATAATAATTAACTCATTATTCTCCCAAAACTATTTGGAGTTCTGAGAGCACTTTGTCCTATAATCTCAATCATAAAGCTAAGTATTATCCGCACCAACCTGTTTTTAGATTGAACTCCTTTTTTATTTCAAGATATCCGTTTCAGACATCTCTTCTTTTCGGCTTTCTCTAATTTCGCCTTCCGTCTCTACTTCTCAAAGCATGCCCCTTGGAAAATAATGCATTTCCTACTATGTGCAATTGTTCAATACCGTAAGATCGTCGCGACGTCAAACTTGTGTGACTTCATTGAGATGTGTGAGGTGAGAGTACCTTGGAAACATGCCGGATCTGTTTGCAATCCAGAAATAGGTCGTGAGTTTCAGAAGGAGAGTTTCAAGGCTTTTGAAACAAGGTCACCGTGAAAACAAGGTTACTGTGAAAATTCAATGCAATTGACCGCTTACCACAAAGCTAAAATCTTCTCAATCTTTTGTGCCTTCTACAGTTGAATAACTCGTGGATGTGAGCAGAGGCTACCAAGCCCCCTTAAAATTATGCAGTTGCCCATTGTATTGCTGCATACCTAACAGAGACGAGGAACATACTTCTTTTCTTATCAAATATTCATGTATTGTTCTTTTTACTGTACAAAGCGCCGTTTTACGATTTTACAAGGAGGAAAGTGAAATACAGTAGTACGTTTCCAGCAAAAATTACTTTTTGGGTCCAATCGCTCTCCACCTAACGTTCATGAATTTCAGATTTATTCACAACGACAGGTCGGAGATTCAGTATTTTATCTGATAGTGGGTGAATGACGAGCTACACTGAGAATTCGATCTATTGAAGTTGAGCAGTTCAATCTCCAAAGTATCTTCAAAGTACTTCGAGGATTCACTTGATAATTATCTCGCAGGATCTTGACCCTAAACTCTCCCGTAAACCCTCCGGAAGACCTCCGAAAGTTTTACAGTTACGTATTTCGAGAAATCGTAATTTAGGAAGCTTTCCTAAGGACATCGGAACATGTTCAAAAGTCGCACGCTGTCCCACGTCCAGGCATTCTAAGTTGATCGCATCATCGAGAGAATCGGGAAGACCCTTCAACTTAGCACAATCGAATACCCTTAAAGATTGAAGTTCAGTTAATTGACCTATGCTTTCTGGTAACTCGAAGTTCAGTTAATGGACCTATGCTTTCTGGTAACTCTTCCAGATCGTTGCAACTTAAAATATGAATACTCCCCACACTTCTTTGATGTCCTATACTTTCAGGAATGTATTTTAGGTCGGATATACCGTATAACTCGTAATACCTGAAGTCAGTTTCTCACAGCGTCCCGGAGGCCCGAACATGTGGAAAGGTCGATGCGTGTCCAAATGATGAACGCGATCTTCCTGCCAAGTCGTCGGGCTCTGTGATCCGTACACTGCACTGTCCCAGCTGGACATCACGTCATTCGCACGGACGGATCCTGGACTTCCGCGACCCTGTTCCATAATGCTACGGACCGACGATCCATCACAGCTCTGAAACAACAGGTACGGCTGCGGGCTCCAGAAGTTCTCCGGGAATGTTCTCAAAGCAGGACAATCTACGATGTTCCACCATTCGGAAGATGGCACGGGATCGAACGAGCTAGATGAGAATTTCGATTCTGGAGGACCACCTGTCTCCGGATCCTTTCTCACAAAGAAACTGGGGGGCCAATGATCCAGCTTCAGGCCGTCTTCACAGTCCCAAAATGGTAAGCTTTTCGATCGGGGAAATTGACCGAAACTCTCAGGGAGAGCTCTGATACTCAGAACAAGATTTTATGTGTAACTTTCTCAGTTGTAGAAGGTCACCAAACTTCTCCGGGAGCTCCACCAAAGCCTTGCAGGATTCAATCTCCAAATTTTAAAGAGATTTCATCTCCACCGATGAATCCGGGAGTTTCTCCAAAACAGGAAGACCGAACCAATTTCAAATGCGTGAGTGAATGAATATCTATACTCGGATATGTTGGGTGCTGCGCGGAGTTCTGGTAGTGCCCTGAAGGAGATGAAGTTTTGGATTGTCATCCTCTGCAAAGAAGTAGTCTGTAACAATGAAGCGGGAAGTTCTTTTAATCCCGCAATTTCAACATAGATCTGTTCCAGATCCGGAAGTAGACCGATTTTCTCCGGCAATCTCTTCAGCGTTTTATCAGCAGCCTGAACTCGGATAACTTTTAAATTTCTCAATCCGTGGAAATTAGAAGGAAATTGCACCGGACTGCAATTGTGTATCAAAAGGATTCTCAGTAGATGAAGATCTTCAACATCTCCCCCTCGAATAGGCCAGCATTTGTTCTCGTGCCAATCGGGCTTCAAGCACCATGCTTTGGAACTATTAATCATGTGCAACATGACCAGACTACCAGGAAATCTGGAAGACCTGTTTGAATCTTACATGATTATATTGGACATCCTTAGCAAACGCAAACGTTCAAAGTTTGCAAGTGATTTGGAACTGAGGTGCAGGTGGGTATTTTGGACAGACGAAGACGCTGACTCTCTCTCTTGAGTCTTTCTTTCTTTCTTGACTCTTTCTCTCTCGTTCTCTTCCTTGATATTTCCACATGAAGCGTCAATACCTGTGTGCTAGCTGCACATTCTCCCTACATGAGCACCACAATTTACAAGGATATTATCGACTAACTCTCCTAACTATATCTATTCAGAAAATCGTGTGCAGTTATGAGATCAATAGAACTCGTGAGTTACAATCCTTCGTATACATATCGAATTATAATAAAAAAATAATTTATGCACAAATCCCAATATCGATTTAGCTGAAATTAACCAACCTTGTACTTCTCCAACAGAAATGATGCATCGTCGATGTTCCATAAACCTCTGCAAAGCTCTGGTTCTCGATTCACAGGTCGGTTGATGCTCTTACCCATGTCTCTAAGTTGTTGATGAATAGACACAATGATTGTGAACCTCTCTCGACCCTCCAACCCTGTGGACCTCCTGTGCGTCCAGTCGTCAACCAGCCGTATGAATGACCTCTTCTCCAAGTTGCATAAGGTGACATGTGATGACATTCTGTCCAATCTTGTGTTCAGCGCAGCTTCCAACACATTTACACCATAATGCATCAACTTGGAACCAAACATATCATAAGCTGTAATATCTAGAAACATCTCCTTCAAAATCTCGTCTTGTCATAGCTCACTCTCAGTTTCCTCCACAACCTCTCATCGCATCCATTTCCATCAAAGGATTGTACCTCCTCCATCTGTACAGAGTCTCTATCCAGCTTGACACCTCCTTCTCCTCGCTGAGGTAGCTTCCAATCACCACCAATAAAAGAGGTAACCCATCGCACCTCTCCACTATTTGTTCTGCCAAATGCTTGGGAATTGTTGCGGGTGTTCCATTTTCCATTTGACCCTCGCAAAGAGCTTGTGATTCTACTTAAGAGTGAAAAGGAACTGCATGGATAAAAGCTCCTTTCAGTACTCTGTCGTTCCGGGAGATGATGATGAGACGACTTCCGTTCTCAGTCCAACTTGATTCTGATAAATCAACTATCTCGTCTCCACTGTCAAGATCATCTACAACGATCAACACCTTTTTTCCTCTCATAAGCACACACACACGTCCTCACCTGCTCGCAGGTCCACTTTCGTTCCCACTCCTTTGTACAGGTTTTCAGCTATCAAGGTCCGAAGATGCGCACTTGCCAACTTCAGTTGGGAATCTTCTACAAAACAGACGAACTCAAAATGACGACTGAGCTTGAATACAACTTGCTTGGCTAAGGTGGTTTTTCCTATACCAGCCATGCCTACCAGTACCAACCGCAACGACTCTGAGTCTTGTAATCGTAGCCACTTGATAACTCTATCTACACAGCCATCCTGAAACCCCTTCGGCAAATGAAGCATTTCATTGAATTGTCGATTCCTCTCAGCCTGCCACAGCCATACAGTAATGATTAAAAAAACCTGTCAGCAACGGAACATTAGCTCTAGCCCTATGATTCCAGTCTGTATAATCAGTTAGCGCTCATGCATATAGAATGCAGAGTTGTATATAGCTTTCACTTATGAACGCAATATGCAGTCAATTCTGGATACAGCTTTGAGAAAAGTTTGAAATGATTCAGGAGCTGTTAGTGTATTTATTAGCTTGAATTCTAGATTCTTCTCAACCTGTGTCACTGTAATACAGTAATGATTCACTTAACCTGTCACCGTGAAATCTAATCTTACCATATACAAGATTACTCTGTTATAGATTTTATTGGCTTGTTACCATGCATGTTAGATCTTGACTCAAAACTTGAACTTTTGTATCAGTCTGTACGTTTAAACGCGTTTTGGAGAAAAACATGAAGTAATAAGCAATGCTATACTATTTTAAAGTATACCTCGTTCTTGCATATTCTGTCCAATATATGGTGCAGGAAGACAAAGCTGGTCGAGTTTTGATCAGAAGGTTTGCAGACATCATAATGATCTGTCCCACGCAGAGCGATGAAACCATCCATATCATAACAAGCAGACAGACTGCTCCTCCACCACCGCTGGACTCTACGGAGAGAGCAACCCTCGAAACTCCTTCACCTGTACCTGTTTAATAAGGATTAGAGAAAAAACTGAATAGGCATGCAAAAAGTGAGATCAAAATTCCTTCAACAAGTCTGCACAACGAAACACAAGTAAAATGTCCGCGAGAATGTACAAACCAAACATAGAGAAAACTCGTTGATCTCAGTTGTAGCATTGGTCTCGCAAATCCCAGCACTCTCCCACTTGTACTGACGTCGCAATGTTGCAAACTCATTGTTGATCCTGGTGGATTCTAAGTTGTACTTTAGCAAATACTGGAGTAAAGGACCACCAAGACCAGGCCTGGGTCTTATTTCAGAGCCAAAATGGCGTGTACCATAAAACACGGTGGCTTTCAGATTTGCCAAGAAATTGGAATACTTGTATCCACGGAGATGTGGTGGACCTCTGGCCATCATGTCAGCTTCTAGACACACCTCTTTTAAGATGAGTCCGCCAACACAATGTCCAACCAAAATCACAGGACAATTTTGACCAACCCCTGCCAGATCTACGAGAGATTGAGCCAAGGTTTCTCCAAGCAAATATGTGTCCATTGCTCCATCGTAGCTACAGGCGGTTATTCCAGCACAGTAGTACATGCTCAGAATATGAGATTGGGGAAAAGAGTCAGCAAGCAAAGTGTTCAACCAACACTCTGAATCATCTTTCTTCATCCAGGTCCGGAAGTAAGAGTCGTCACCGTCTTCCTTCGAGAATGGAAGAATATGATCTCCAACACTATGGCTCCTGTTCTAGGTCTGTACATCTAAAACCCTGCATCGTTGAGCTGTAAAAGACAAATCGGACGATTCAGTGAGAGTAACTGATCGAGGCTGTCTGCCTATAATCTAGAACGCTTTTGTTTTCCTTCAAGAAATGTTCTGCGTTGTTCAGCTACGGAATACAAATCCACCGGTGCTGTAAATAGAAGTCCAATGAAAATATACGATAAACCACTAAGAATTAGGTCTATATGCACCAAAAACTATTATCCTTCGGAAGGCACAACAAGCTATTCAATTGTGACGTAGTCAATGTATTTATACTGGCATGCACGAACTCAAGGACAGGAAACTGAAGAAATTACCCTTACGCCATGCTGCGAGCTCTTTCCAGCAGTGCAGGAATTGGAGCTAGAAGCTGCCATGGACATAGATGTAGAGCACAGAACTGTAAGAAGACACTCTTAGACTGTCGACCTAAATCGGCATTTCTGATCAAGTTTGTAGAGTCCGGGTCCTGATTGACGAAAACTTCGTGAAAGACTCTCAGAGGATTGTCCAGTGGATCCAAAGCCCTCCCGTTCCACAAGTGCTTACGGAACTCGAAGACCAGCACACGGCCAGAGTTGTCGATTGGATTCCATTGTGGACGATTGCAACTGGCCACTCAAACTTGAGCTTGATTGGTAAGATGATGAGACAAAGGGAGTAGCCGGCATTGTCACGTCTCACAATTTCAATTGCAAATGACCAAATTTTCTTACCACGTTGCTCGTAGACGAGAGGTTTGTTTGTGGTATTTTCGAATAAGTCTGGCAACAAACTACGGTCTAAAGCGTTGAAACTGGGGTCTATGATGACTTAGGCTCACGTCATTGGGATAAAAGTCCATCAGAAGTATGGTCTGGAGGTCGGCAGTACCTACCATTTTTGTTGCTTTCTGAAAAGCTATAATATCATATCATACTCCTAACGCTCGCTACACAATACAGTGACTCAGAGGGAAGCGTAGAAAATTCTGAACTTGGAAGCGGCGGGCATCTTCTAGTGCAGTTCTTCTCCATGCTCTGAATAACATATAATGGTATACTAGTAGGACCTGTGTCTTACGGAAACATTGTATTACATTTTTCTAATGAAAATTATTATCCTTCGTTGTACTATTATCGTGTGATATTCTTATGAGCAATAGAAAAACTATTCAATTTATGGAAAAGACCATCAATATAGTTCACTTTTTCTAATGAAAATTATTATCTTTAGTCTTACTATTATCGTGTGCTCATTCTTGTGAGTAGTAGAAAAAGAATAGACTGCCGACCTCAAGCTGTAGTTCGTATCAAGTTTGTAGAGTCCGGATCTGATGGATATGAACAAAGTGCAGATTCTTTGAGGACTGTCCAGTGGATCTGAAGCACTACCGTTCTACAAGTGTTCATGGAACTCGAAGACCAGCATACGGCAGGATGTGTCGATTGGATTCCATTGTGGATGACTGCAACTGGCCACTCAAACTTGAGCTTGATTGGCAAGGTCATGAGACGAAGCGAGTAGCCGGCACTGTCACGTCTCACAATTGCAATTGCAAATGACCAATTTTTCTTACCGCGTTGCTCGTAGATGAGAGGTTTGTTTGTGGTTTATTCGAATAGGTCTGGAAATAAACTACTCTCTAAAACGAGGCACTATTCAACGTTCAGGCTCACGTCACTGGGGGCCGAGTCCATCAGAGCATGGTCTGTAGGTCAGCAGTACCTACCATTTTTGTTGCTTTCTAAAAAGCTGTAATGTCCTAACGCTTTCTACAAAATACAGTGACTCAGAGGGAAGCTTAGAAATTTCTGAATCCGGAAGCAGCTTCTAGTACAGTACTTCTCCTTGCCCTGAATAACATATTATGGTATATTGTTCATTTCAGTGCATTTATCAGTTTCAATTGTCTATTCCATAGACCATGACGACTTTTTGGGTTGGGTTCTCGAAAAGCCTGCTGTGAACGAGGGGATGTCACTACACAGATATGTATGCATGGGTAGGTATGGAAGAACCTGTGAGGATGACTTCATAGTACTGTGGGGAGGTCATGAGTTGTTACGTGAATTTTAGTCTATTTTCAGGCGGGGTTGAAAGGACAAAGTCGTTTGATCTTTCGTTTTCGTGTAAATTTCGTTAAAGTTTGGTAAGCCTATGTTACCGGCACACCAAAGCCTGGTGGCATAGACTCGGTTCATTTCGTCGTCGATTTTCTCCCAATTTCCCCGGTGGTCGCTGCACTCTGCTATATCCACCTGTAGTATCCCCTGCGTATTGAGTTTAGGATGGACCTTCAAGGGTAAAAATTTCCCTAAGAGAGAACCTTGGAATCCTCCTTAGGAAAACCAACCGAATCCGGAGAGTATTGATCTTTTCTCGACCTTTCTCGACCAATATAGGCAAATCAGAAATTGCCTTTGGAACTTGTAAGCTTTCGAACAAGAAACTCGGTTGGAGAGGTACTGGCAGTCACCTAGCTACGTCGGCACTTCGTGGGGCACGAACCTTCTAGCGTTTAGTGTTTAAGGACTTATGCGCCTACAGAACATGGCAGACAGGATAGAATATCCAGTCCTGTCATTCTTCGCTCTAGTCCAACTGTCATCCTATTACACTACGCATCTTAATGCTTTTGCTTCACTTCCGAGTGCATCTTCCTACTCGCCCGATCGTTTTCTCTACTTTTAGTTCCAGATGTATCCTCTGTTTTTGCCTGAAAAGGTTTCCTTTCATAATGGTGCATACCATTGCACGGCATCTCCTGTGCAATGGTATGCATCATATATGAAATCATGCTGCTCATGGAATGGATCAATTTTTGCTTCTGCTTATGTTCCGCTCTGTATTTACTTGCTTAGGTCAGTTGGACTTCAGTTTGCCTCTATTCATGTTCAAGCCTGCATTTCGTTGCTTCCATATGCATGTTCGGTTCGTATGGGGTGGGTCCTGGATCCCGCGTTTGATGAAGGGTTTCTACTCCCACTACAAATCTAAACCAATCAAAAACTCACATGGAAAATCAGCCATTAGCAACAAATATGACGTCAACCATCACATGGCTAGTCAAATCTATTGAAGGCTTGCGGAATCCACTCCCAGGCTACAAGCTGTTCCATGTGAAAATAGTCCAGCTCTTGTACAGACTCAGTTAGTGAGTTCTAACTAGTTGTATCGCTATATATTACTAATGCTTGACCTGAGAAAGATGTTCGGGGATAGCTCCCGACTTGTATTTGAAGATCATCAAACCGTTGCCAATTTGTAAACCGCCGAGTTGATTACTTTTATTTTCTGGAAGTGCAGTTTCACAATGGACATACCGTCAAGCAGTTCTTGCTCACGAGATTCTCTATCTTCTCGCCAAGAGAACACCAAGGTATGTAAGTGCAAAACTGAGTATGAGGAATAACTTCTATCGATTATAGTTGTTGATTAGATTCCGCCACATTGATTTAGCACTTTTGGCATACTTCGAGATACTCTGTTATAGGCTTCAATATTCTCTTGGTCAAGTAGCATTTCAGGAATAAAACAACCGGTAGGTTGTCGTACGAATAGATACTATTGATCTCCCTTAGGGAAGTACCAGACGTTGTCTCACAGAGTTGTGAGAGTGTTTGATACTAAACCTTCCAATTCATAACATTTTGTCTATGTTTGCAGCGGCTCCGGATGGATTCACCGACAACACGTTCTCAAGAGTCGGACCTTGGTATCATCAAGGTAAAAACTTAAAGTGACTCAAAATCAAGGAACAGGCAAGTGCCAGAATGTCTGCTGATGGTTGATAACTACTTGGCTTGATTACCTTCAAGCTAACTATCTCGGTGAGAAATTTATAGGGAGTAGGAGGCTCTTGTGTTTTGAAATTGCTACACTTCTAATTTTCTGTATTTGTCCATTTTTCAGTTGAGCGATTCCGTGTTGTTAGTGTCCAATCCAGCAGTACCGCAGGTCGACGTTGTTTTCTTCCATGGCCTTCAACATGAGCATCCAGATGGGCTAGATGTGCACCTTTCGACTTGGACGTGCAAACATGACTCGAAGACAATCTGGCCCCAACGTTGGCTTGAAGAGCAGGGTGCACGAGTCTTCTTCATCAAATATGATGCAAGTTTACAGAAGACCCATTCGACGGGCAGAATGGATTTAACGATGATAGCTGAAAATCTGTTGACAGAACTCGGTTGGGTATTCCCCAAAGGACAAGAGTCGTCGAACAGTTTCCGACCCATTATCTTTGTCGGACATAATTTTGGGGGTCTTGTTATAAGCAGTTATGCATTCAGGCGGCAGAGCGGAAGCCCATTGCATCTAGAGACAGATTTGAACAGAAATTGCTAAGAAGCATTAAAGGGATTCTGTTCTGTGGAACTCCCCATTCAGGGTCGGAAGTGCTTGCTGGCATGGCAAAACAGATCATGGGCAGGAGTCCTTTGTTGCCATTGGTGAAGTTGTTGAGCACCGAGGGGGCCAGGCAACGTGAGAAATTCCGCGAAGTCGCGAGTGAAGCAAATTGGGAGATTTTCAGTATTGGAGAAGCTTTTGCTACAGAAATGAAAACCAGCGGATTCCATATGGTATATTATAATTTACAGAAAGTAAAATCTGATTTAATGAACGAGTTTTATGTTTCTCATAAGAATAAACTCCCTGCTAATTACCAAACAAGAAATGTGTTTTTAATGATCCAGTTCTCGGTTGTCTCGTTTGAGAGTACTATTCCTTGTATAGTGGTTTAGTCTAAGACAGACAATGCGTGGTCTATCTTAAGTATTCATGTTTAAGTCTTGCATGTGTAGGTCGTAGGTGGAATCTCAAGCCAGATGATTGTAGAAGAAGGATCTGCACGGTTCGGATCAAATCACATCACGGTGCCTGCAGATCATTTGTCATTGTGCAAACCAGAGAGCAAAACATCAAACATGTTCCTGCAATTAGTCCAGCTGATCGACCTTGCTAAGGGGCAGCAACAACAGGTATTGGACTTCGTTCATATCTGTTGTGATCTGAATGATATCAGAAAACACTACTTGTGCACAGTTTTGAAATTCCACTTCCCTCTAACTTTTGTTGCAGGTGCAAGAAACAGCAGCCCCCGGTGCAACTACGCAATGCCATGCGAGGCGGAGGCAAGCAGTCTCAAGGAACCCAGTGGGTACCGAGTTGCTTCTGGAAACCGTTACGGCAGAAATTGAGCAGGGGCGTTCGTTTATTGGGTTTTGTGGGATGGGAGGAGTTGGAAAGACCACCCTTGCAAAGTTGCTCTACAATAAGATCAATGCCCGGTTTGGATATGCTTGCTTCGTGGACACAGTGAAGGGGATTCCAGGGGACAAGAGAAAGGTGAAGAAGGAAGTCTGGAAACGCGTAAGTCCCCATCCTGGAGGTGATTACAAGGAAAGCAGATGGGATGAGATACTGGGGAAGAAACTCCTTGTTATCTTTGATGATGTCGAGAAAAGAGAAGATGTAGAGTTGTTAGAGGAAATAGCTCAAGAGAATGACGCTGAGGGAAGTTGTTTTGTAGTCACAAGCCGAGATGAAGGGCTTTTCAATCTATTCGGCGACCAGATACATGTCTGTCGAGTACCATTTTTGCGGAGTGAACATGCAAGACAGTTGTTCATTACACATGCATTTCCAGGCAAGAATGAACCTCCAAATGAGTTGAAGGAGATGGTAGAAGAAATTGTGAGAAGATGTGATGGATTGCCACTGACCCTAGGAGTGATAGGAAGTTCAGTGAGAGGGAAAACAGACAAACGGATTTGGGAAGAATTTTCCAAAGCTCTACAAGCAGTAGACTTAAGAAGCCGTTTGAGTGATCTGGAGAATGTATGGGGTAAGCTAAAGGTGAGTATCGACAATCTTGGAACAGAGGAGTTGGAAATGTTTCTTGATACGGCGACCATATTTACAAGTCCCGGTGACTTTAAATATTTTGGCATGCGTCACGATTCGTCCTTGGGCAGTTGGTTTAGCTCTGAAGAGGTGATGACGGCGTGGTCATCCATGTACGGGCTCTGCACAGCACAAGTGGCAAGTCTTGATAGACAGATCTCTTGTATACAGTGGGGAGAGGGATAACTGGGCTGGTAAGTTTGTGCCACGAATGCACGAGCATCTTCGACATTTGGGCATCAGAATTGCACTGGAGAAAGGAAGAATCATTGAGGGCAATCCACTGGATGGTAACTACAAGGTATTTCCTGTTTTCCTTACAAACTTTTCTTTTCCTTCAGCAATTCATTTTTCCCAACTAAATGAGATATATTTACCAGTTATGTTTCCTGAATCTGAATTCATTTGTAAATCTAAACTGGAAGGGAGTTCGAAACACAGTTGTTGAGGTGAACATCATCGGGAACTTGTAGCCATTGTACTGGTTGTAATTTTGGGAGTCATACATCCATTCTCCTCCAACAAGGAGAAAATTTGAAGCGGTGGTGCTAAAATAGGTCCGTCTTGTATAAGTGCTTGATAGTTAGGCATGAAGACCTGGAGTTGCTTTATACACAGCACGATGGACGGATGAACTTGAACTATGGAAATTTTAGTTTTACATTCATTTATGATAATTTAGTTTTCTATTTGATTTTTGAAGGGAGCTCAAGGGCTGGAGAAAGTGATTTTCCAACAAGTAGTAGTGGAAAATGAATACATGGACTACAATGAAAAATTGCTGTGACGAGGAAAGACCTTGTGAAATGCGGGTAGCATCGAACATTATGTCACGACTTGACGGACTTCGCTACTTGGTATTCCGATATCACAGTCTCCACCAGCCGTGCAAAAGGTGTGCAGAGCGACCACTTCAGTTGCCACCCAAAATTTCCATGCTCAGTTGGGTTTCTGCCCAGACCATTTTTGTGCGTTCGACCTTGAAAGAGTTGGTTGTTTTGCACGTAAGGTCCTCTCATGTGCCCAGATTTAGCCAACCAAATCCTGCGCGAACAAGTTCTCGGGGATTACAAAATTCTGATAGTAATACAATTCCTTTACCGGAGGAATCTTCGACAAGCGTCCCGGATAAAGGAGATTTTGTCAACTTGCGGCAACTGGATCGGTCTCTTGCTACTCCAGACTTACTGCTGGAGTCCTGTGGGCAACTTGTTCACCTGCGGTTTTACAATGTGCCTCACCAGTCACTTCCGTATGCATGGGGAACGTAACCAACTTGGAACGGCTAGATTTATCTCAATGCGCGAAACTGCAGTCATTGCCGGAATCAATCGGGGGACTTCTTAATCAATCGGGGGACTTCTTGGCCTGCAGGAATTGCGAATGCGAGAGTGTTCCCAGGAATTGCGAATGCGAGAGTGTTCCCAGTTGCGATCCCTTCCTAGCAGTTTTGGAAAGTTAGCACACTTGGAACGGTTGGATTTATCTCTCTACCCAAAACTGCAATCACTATCGGAATCATTCGGCGAACTTCTTGGCTTGAAGTAATTGGAGATGCAAGATTGTCAGCAGTTGCGGGCCCTTCCCAATAGTTTTGGAAGGTTAGCACACTTGGAAGTGCTAGACTTAACTCTATGCGCAAAACTGCAGTCATTGCCAGAATTATTTGGGGGACTTCTTGGCCTAAAAGAATTGCAGATGCTAAAGTGTCGGGACTTGCGAGCTCTTCCCAGCAATTTTGGAAAGTTAGCACACTTGGAAGTGCTAGAATTATCTCTGTGCAAAACTGCAGTCATTACCAGAATCATTCTGGGAAATTTCTTGGCCTAAAGAAATTGGAGATGCAAAATTGTCAGCAATTGCGGGCCCTTCCCAACAATTTTGGAAAGTTAACACACTTGGAAGTGCTAGATTTAACTCTATGCACGAAATTGCAATCATTGCCAGAATCATTCGGGTGATTTCTTGTGATTTCTTGGCCTTAAGAAGTTGCAATGCAAGAGTGTCGTGAGTTGGGGGCCCTTCCAAGCAGTTTCGGAAAGTTAGCACACTTGGAACTGCTGGACTTATTTCTCTGCGCGGAACTGGACCCATTGCAGGAATAAATCGGGGGACTTTTTGACCGGAAAGAATTGCAGATACTAAAGTGTTGGGGTTGCGGGCCCTTCCCAGCAGTTTTGGAAAGTTAGCACACTTGGAAGGGCTGGACTTATCTTTCTGCGCGGAATTGCAGTCATTACCGGAATCATTTGGGGGACTTCTTGGCCCGAAGGAATTGCGGATGCCAGAGTGTTCGGGGTTGTGGGCCCTTCCCAGCAATTTTGGAAAGTTAGCACACTTGGGACTGCTGGACTTATTTCTATGCGTGGAACTGCAGTCATTGCCAGAATCTGGAACTGCAGTCATTGCCAGAATCATTTGGAAAGTTAACAAACTTGGAACGGCTGGACTTATCTCTATGCGCAAAAATGCAATCATTGCCGGATTCATTGGGGGGACTTCTTGGCCTGAAGGAATTGCGGATGCCAGAGTGTTCAGAGTTGTGGGCCCTTCCCGGCAGTTTTGGAAAGTTAGCGCACTTGGAACTGCTGGACTTAACTCTCTGTGTGGAACTGCAATCATTGCCAGAATGAATCGGGGCACTTCTTGGCCTAAAGGAATTGCGGATGCCAGAGTGTTCGGAGTTGCGTGCCCTTCCCAGCAGTTTTGGAAAGTTAGTGCACTTGGAACTGCTCGACTTATCTCTGTGCACAAAACTGTAGTCATTGCCGGAATCAATTGGGGAACTTCTTGGCCTGAAGGAATTGCGGATGCCAGAGTGTTCAGAGTTGCAGGCCCTCCCAGCAGTTTTGGAAAGTTAGCGCACCACTTAGAACTGTTGGACTTGTCCCTGTGCGTGAAACTGCAGTCATTGCCGGAATCAATTGGGGGACTTCTTGGCCTGAAGGACTTGCTGATGCCAGAGTGTTCAGAGTTGCGGGCCCTTCCCAGCAATTTTGGAAAGTTAACACACTTGGAACTGTTGGACTTATCTCGGTGCGTGGAACTACAGTCATTGCCAGGATCATTTGGGGGACTTCTTGGCCTGAAAGAATTGCAGATGCCAGAGTTTAGAGAGTTGCAGGACCTTCCCATCAGTTTTGGGAAGTTAGCACACTTGGAAAGGCTGGACTTATCTCGGTGCACGATATTGGAGTCATTGCCGAGGTCATTGGGGGGACTTCTTGGCCTAAAGGAATTGTGGATGCCAGAGGGGATCAATAGGGGGACGTCTTGGCCTGAAGGAATTGTGGATATCGGAGTGTTCGGAGCTGCAGGCCGGAAGGAATTGTGGTGGACGCTGTTCGGAGTTGTGCTGGAAAGGGCAGGCCCTTCCCAGCAGTTTTAGAATGTTAGCCAACTTGGAGCGGCTGGACTTATCTCGCTGCGCAAAATTGGAGTCGAGGGGATCAATAGGGGGACGTCTTGGCCTGAAGGAATTGTGGATGTCGGAGTGTTCGGAGCTGCATGCCGGAAGGAATTGTGGACGCTGTTCGGAGTTGTGCTGGAAAGGGCAGGCCCTTCCCAGCAGGTTTAGAGTGTTAGCCAACTTGGAACGGCTGGACTTATCTTGGTGCGCGAAATTGGAATCATTGCCGAGGTCATGCGGGGGACTTCTTGGCCTGAAGGAATTGTGGATGCCAGAGGGGATCAATAGGGGGACGTCTTGGCCTGAAGGAATTGTGGATGTCTTAGAATGTTAGCCAACTTGGAACGGCTGGACTTATCTCGGTGCGCGAAATTTGAGTCGAGAGGGGATCAATAGGGGGACGTCTTGGCCTGAAGGAATTGTGGATGTCTTAGAATGTTAGCCAACTTGGAACGGCTGGACTTATCTCGGTGCGCGAAATTTGAGTCGAGAGGATCCATAGGGGCACGTCTTGGCCTGAAGGAATTGTGGATGTTGGAGTGTTCGGAGCTGCAGGCCGGAAGGAATTGTGGTGGACGC
This sequence comes from Lunularia cruciata, assembly GCA_948567375.1. NCBI lineage: Eukaryota > Viridiplantae > Streptophyta > Marchantiopsida > Lunulariales > Lunulariaceae > Lunularia > Lunularia cruciata. The sequence continues at coordinate 64,053,404 of OX419758.1, forward strand.
TGTTCGGAGTTGTGCTGGAAAGGGCGGGCCCTTCCCAGAAGTTTTAGAGTGTTAGCCAACTTGGAACCGGCTGGACTTATCTCGGTGCGCGAAATTAGAATCATTGCCTGGGTCATTCGGGGGACTTCTTGGCCCGAAGGAATTGTGGATGCCAGAGGGGATCAATAGGGGTACGTCTTGGCCTGAAAAAATTGTGGACTTCGGAGTGTTCGGAGCTGCAGGCCGGAAGGAATTGTGGACGCTGTTCGGAGTTGTGACTCTAGAAATCGCCAGGGTGTTCAGGGAGCACTCTTCAGGCCCTTCCTAGGAGCTAGACCTATCTCACTGTGAGGAACTGCAGTCTATTCTGGAATCATTCGGGCGACTTCTTGACTTGCAGGGCCCTTCCCAGGGCCAAATTGATACAGGAGGATAACTGTTGATATATATTTTTCCTTCTGCACTTGTTTTACAAGATTTAAACCCGCGACCTTCAGGTTAGAATGTTGCTGCTCTATCCAACTGTCCTACGATTATTTCTCTGTGACTCTTGCATAATTGATCAAGGCTTCCAGAATGGATCATAAAGCATAGTCACTACAACGGGATTCCTTCCTGGGATCGATAGAGAATAATATAGAGATCAAAATAGCCTTGAAAGAAAATTTGAGTTTATTAATAAGCTCTAACACTGAGAAGCCTTGTATGAGATGCAGCGCTCAAGAGACTCACTAGTGAAAATCATTAATATGTTTATGGTTCTTAAACCCTGTAGACGAAGATTGATCATTGCAATGCTGTGTAATTCATAGCCTGACGTACATTTTAACTATAAGTGAAAATGCTGGGTACTCTTACGAGGTTGTGCATGGTGACCTGCAGTTGAGTCTCCTTGGATAACATAATTTTGGCATAGTAGGGCGACTGCTACCTTTAGTATCGTCTGTAAAGCATGCTATTTTGAAATCTGATAGCTGCGCAGGTTCGCCTATCGAGATGAATAGTATGCTGAATGTGTTCACAGCAAAGGCAATGTTAATTGTGTCTGAGGTGCACACCATACATACGCATGTAACAATTAGACTATGAATAGAGTTGGAATTCATCAACTTGTCGGGGATGTGAAGAAATCTTTAACGGTGTTTTGGCCTAAGTATTGGAAACTAAACCGAAAAAACATATATGACTTGCAACTAAAACCAGATAAATATTAGAAGCCAATACCAGGAACAATTTGAGTTTAACGTTCAGACTTAGTTGATCCGGAACAACCTGAATTTAACGTTGCCTACTTTGCCTAAAATTCTTATGAAGTTGAAAATTGTTTGTCTCTACTTTCAACACATTTGTACAGTAATGAACAGCAGTTGATCCAGTACAGGATTACAAATTAGGGATTGATCATATTTTACACATAAAATTAAAGGAACACAGTATAATAAGATTTGGAGGTGAATTATTATAGAAAAATGTTAAATAAATACAAAATTTCATTAGAAAATATAGTAAGAATTATATTAGATCTTCTTCCTTGTTTTGGTTTTGTGTATATATTACAAGGTTATGTCCCGTTTGTGGACAAAGACTCTATAAAAAGCGACCCCGTAGGAAAAATGAAGGATGGGAAGACCCCATACCAAACATATTTTATATAAAATACTAATTTCTAATTTCCTTAATTCTTTTTCAAAATCTCTATATATATCTCCTAGCTAATAAGCTATACTAATTATATGTGAACATTGATTACCTAGATGGAGTACCCAAAATCTCAACTATCAGTTTCAAGTGTGGATCCCTCCTGCACTTATGAACTGAGATATCTAGCAAGGTTGTCATTGCATTGGAAAAACTCTTGATTCACAGTAGCAGGGTTCAGGCCTTCTTCTATGAACGAAGGACATAGTGATTCCCCAACAGTTTCAAGTTTTGATTTGAAAGTTAGAAAGAAAAGGAAACCACGTAGCAAACACAAAGGATGGGAATATCTTATCAAGCCGCACAAGGGAGAGACAAAAGAGGTCAAATGGGGCTAGGCCTCAATAGTGACAATATGAGAAATCTGCCCTACTGCACCAAAGATATCCGAGCTATGCAAGTTGTAAGGTCTACAAACTAATGGAGCATCCAAAGAAGCATCACCTAGTGTGATTGCTTGACTCAGAAGAGATGTTTGTGCTGAATACTTCATCCTTGAAAGAAGTGGACATGATTTCTGTGGGTTGCAATCCATATATACAATTTCCTAACTATTTCCAAAGAAGATCAATGGTTGAGGATGCACACAATCTCCTAACTACTGTTATTCCACTTAAGTCTAATTCTACCTACTGATCTTATCACAAGCATAATTAAGAAGTGATTGTGCAACTGCTGCCAACCACAACTACTCCTTCTTGTTTACTTTACAAGTAATTACACTCCCACAATCATCGGCTACAAAATTGGTCCTAAGTCAAAAACTATTTATGGACAAAGATATACATTGGGAGGAAGGTAGAGTTCAAGGCTAAGGATGTGTTCTATACTTAACTAACTTTATGCTTATTTCCCTTCAGATAACAATAACCTTCTTCCAAAAATCTACTATGAAGAGCTATCTTTTCCTTTCTGAATCTTAATCAACAATTCTACTTGTTCTTGATACCCCATGATTTCCAACATTAGCGCTATTGTGGAATCTTCAAATTTCTTTGAAGTGTGTTCCATTAACGAGTCTGCTAATTGTTGCAATTGCTTGCCTAAGTAGATCTTCATGGTAAGGGCATGCACTTGGGATCAGAAATCCCAAACTTTCAACTTCTCTAGGGGACTTCTACTACCTCCTTCACAATCTCTTCTAGATGGTCCCGTGCCATCTCCATCTTGGCCAAAATAGTGATCTTCTCCATATTGAACTAGTGCCTTTAACTCAACCACAATTTCTTTCAAATGCCTGCCTTCCTTTTCTCACATTTATCCTCCTTCTTCTGCAAGGTCTTCACAAGTTTCTTTACTTGGGTGTCAACTACTTACAGCTCTTGCTGAAGGCAAAATCTTGCTCCCAAGAGAGACATCTCTACTTTATCTACTGCTCCTTGAAGCACATTGATCTTTTCTTCTTGGGATTTCATCTATTCTTCTAGCTTGAGTCATTGACGTGTTTCTTCCTCTTGTAAGTCAGATGTCTTTTTCCTTAAGGCCTGTTCTTTCTCAATCTCCTTCTTCAAAGCTTGAATTTCTTCTCTAAGTTTTGCCACTTCCTGCACCAAGTCGTTACTTTTTTCCCTATTTTTAAATGTTGATCACAAACTTCTTGCAATTCTTCCCTTGCTTTCATCTTTTTTCTGGTTACTCCTTGCACGAGTTGGTGCAGATGTTGGATGAGGGTTTCATAGTTGGTGATCCCTCTATTAGACTCTACATAGATGGAGAAAAGTTGTTTCATTAATTTGAGAGTCGGGCCCACCTTGTACACTATTAGCTAGGAAAGTTGCACTACTATAATATGCCTAATGTAACAGTGTGGAGTTTACAAATGAGTTAGTTGAGACTAATGAAGTCATAAATAGGCCAAATTAGCCAAGAATTATAAGAATTTTATAGAAGCATCTAGGAAGAAGCTACTTGGTACCTTCCAAGTATTGAGTAATGTGTATACCAAGTGGTGACTTCTAGGAAGAATGTTCTTGGGAAGCTTCTTGACTAGCATAGCTTGCACGCCAAGTAGACAACTTCTAGAAGGAAGCTTCTTGAGAAACTTCCCAGTTAGCTTAGCTTGCACTCTAAGAAGACAGATTTTAGGAAGCTTCTTAAAGCCTTGTATGTTCTCTATAGATACCAAAGCTCAAGCTCATGCTAGATATTCAAAGTTTCCCTCATTCAATAGTCCAAATGTGATCTTCCATTCTTCTATTTCTCTCCTTGGTCTTTTATATTGGTATCAAAGTAGGAACGGGATGGATGGAATTTATGGACCACCAAATCCATTTTCCCAAAACCATTGGGATTTTTATGTCCATGTTCTACCCAAGCATCATTTCACATAGTTCATCATCTCAAGCTTTTGACAAAATGTAAAACGCAATTATCTTATCTGATGAACCCTTGATACTTCCTATTGTAACTTACATAGAATGATGGACTTATTGCATCTACATGTTAGCTTAAATAATTAAAGGTATTTTAATAGAATAAGAGCCATGGCCACAATGCCCAAAGTTATCATTTCTATATAGCAATAAATCAAGCACCTTACTCAACACCTTACACTATCAACAATAAGAGCACATAAAGAGAGCACCATTTTTAGAAGGAGAAGAGCAAAACCAATTTCCAAAGCCCAAGGTATTTGAAGGCAAGAATCTCACAAACATAATGGAGAACTTTGTGTTTGATTATAAACATTATTTTGAAGCTACAAATCTTCAAGATGAACAAAGACAAATTCTCTTGGCTTCAAGCAAACTAGATGGAGTGGCAAAACTATGGTGGCAATTCCAAGTGGAGCAAGCTGAATGGCATTTGTTGCACCAATCTTGACATCGGAAGAATTCAAGAGCACAATAACTAGGAGATTCTAAGCTATAAATGTTGCACAAGATAGATTGGTAGAATTGAACTAGATTGATATGTGAGAAGCTACATCAATCAATTCCATAACACCATAATGTAAATTCTAGAAATACCAGAAGGTGAAGCTCGGGATTGATCTATGAGGTCTTGAAGTCACTCAAAAAATTGGAAATGACCATGTGTGAGCCCAAACACTTGGAGGAAACCATGTAGTTGGCTAAGTGCTTTGATTCCTTGGTTATGACAGCTTGGTCTTGACCTTGATCTTCACAAAATTGCCAACACACTACATACGGGTGGAAAAGCCAGCACGGATGGAGATTGATACCATCCAATAGAGACCACTTGGAACTAAAAATAGAAAAAGATTACAACAAATAGTGGTTTCTTTTATTATTACCAAATTAGATATTGCATTGCTGAATGTCCATTTAAGAATGGATGACCTTGACAAATTGCCCAAATGGAGTTTGTGTAGTGTGATGACAAGGGAAACAAAGAATCCCAATAGGAGAGTTTAAGCCATCTATTGGGAACTTGCTTAGTTCCAATGGGATTGAAGGCTCGACCTATGCAAGTTTGCTTCACTTGCAAGGTATGATATCTACTTGTGATTGTAAGATTTTGGTTAATTCTAAGAAGTTCAAAGAATTGCATGTCGATGCAATTAATAAAAGAATTAAGTATTCCTATCAAGCCAATAATTGGAAGTAGATTGATGATAGCCGATGGTAGAAAGGGTTTTGCATTCCATACCTCACAACATTAGGAAAGAGTATTTTTAGTATATAAGATTTGTAGTGGCACCTCTATGCTATGATGTCATTCTAGGTTTATCTTGGCTTGAATGTCATAAGGTCCAATTTGATTGTACCCGTTGATAAATTCAAATACAACATCAAGGTAAGAATTACCAATTATATTGTCTAGTACCTTTTAAGACACATAAAGATAGTCAATCCCAAGATGGGAAGTATTTTTAGTAAAGAAGCCATAAAGTAAGCTTTGAAGGAAGCTATTCCTATTTTTGTGGTGTGAATCAAACCAATTTCACATGAAGAATTAGATGAGGGCCAAAAGCCTCATCAAGTTATGGCCTCAAATAGTTTAGGAGTTTGCAGATGTGTTTGTGGATGATTTGCCAAAGGGATTACCCTCCAATTGTGGTACGCCCTTCAAGATTGAGTTATTGCCAAGAAGTACTCTAATGATTAGACTAATCTATCGACTCTCACCAAAGAAGTTGTGAGAGCTTCAAATAACATTGATAGAGTTGTTGGAGCAGGATTTCATATGACATAGAACATCTCTTTGCAAAACACTAGTATTATTTGTCCAAAAGAAGGAGGGAAGACTTTACTTTTGTATTGATTACCATGGTCTCAATAAACAAACAATGAAGAATACATTTCCCTTCCCTTGAATTGATGATTTGCTGGATCAATTGAGTGGAGTACGATACTTCTCCAAGTTGGATATCTAAAGCAGTTATTGGTAAATTCCCATTGATAGAGAGGATGTGCAAAAGATTACCTTTCACACAAAGTATGGGCATTATGAATGGAGAGTTCTACCTTTCACACTCACTAATGCTCCAGGAGTCTTCATGGATCAAATGAATGAGGTGTTGGATGATCTATTGGACTGATACGTGGTGGTATTCTTGGATGATATTTTACTATGTAGTAAGATGGAGATAGAACACACAAATTACATGCGAGAAGTCTTAAGATGATTACATGAATGGAAGTTTTATTGCAAGAAGTCAAAATGTTTTTTTTTAGTAGAAGGAAGGTACCTTCTTGGGTTGTAAGGTCTCATTAAAAAAATCAAGGTCATTACTAATTGGCCTATTATGAAGGATGCCATAAAAGTGCAGGCATTTATTAGATTGGCAAGTGTTTTTTGATGGTTCATCCACTACTATGCTCATGTGGTGTAATCTTCTAAGGATAGTAGACCTTAAGAGAAACACGTGAGAAGAAACACAAAGCTTCACATTCAATACTCTAATGTCCCAAAGGAGCACCTTGACTTTATAATATAACAAAGAAGACTCTCTCAAAGGAAGCTCCACCCTTGGATCAAATACATGGATAGGTGACATATCAACAAGCTCTACCCTTAGATTACTTGCATGCACAAATGATCTTATCTAGTTGGTCAAGCCATCTTTGACCAAAGAGAATCTTTAGGGAATCTTCCAATAGGAATTTTTGAATCATGTGGGTGAGATACCGTTGGAAAGCTCTTGATGATATTGACAAGGGGGAGAGAAAGCCAAGTTTTATTCATCTAAAGAGGAGTTTGCACATTTTTGAGACCTAACTCATCTGTTCTAAAATTGGCTCTGAAGTTTTCAAGTTATTTTTGACTCTTACCCCATTAGTAGAAGTACTCTTTTGGTGACATTTCTATCTGATCTACCTAGCATATCATACATAATATCTTCCAAATGTTATTGAGCCAGTTTTTATCTCTAGATAATATGTCTAGGTAAAAATATGGAGTTTAATAACAAAGTTAGCCAAGGCTAACAAAGTAACAAATAGGCCAAATTACCTTAGAATATTCTAAAAGTATCTTAAAAGCTTCTTGGGAAGCTTCCCAACTAGCTTAGCTTGCACCATAAGTAGATTGCTTTTAGAAGGAAGTTTCTAAAAGTTTCCAACTAGCTTAGTGTAATACTCCGAGGACAAGAGAAGAGAGAAAACACAGATTGCACACTCAAACATTCGATGCCCCAAGGGAGCACCTTCTCTTTATTATATAGACAAAGAGGATCTCCTACAAGGAAGCTCCACCATAGGATTAGGGACACAGATAGGTGACATGTCAGCAAGCTCCACCCTTGGATTACTTACTTGGATGGGTGACCTGTCTGGTCTAGGTCCTATCTGGTTGGTCAAACGAGCTTTGACCGGAGGGAATCTCTTAGGGAATCTTCTTGTAGGAATCTCAGAATCACATGAGTAAGGTACCGTTGGAAAGCTCTCGACGAGACAAACCAGGGGGGAGGGAAGGCCAGCCTTTCCTCCATTGGGGGGGGGGAATCTGCACATTTTTGAGGCCTAATTCATCTGTTTAGGCCTCCGAAATTACCTTCAAAGATTTCAGGCATATTTCGGTTCCTACTCTATTAGTAGAAGTCCCCTTTTCGTGATACCTCTTTCTGATCTGTTTAGTCCATCATGTGTAACATCCTTCCAGATGTTACCAAACCAATTCTCACCTTTAAATCATATGTCTAGTTATTGGTTCTAAGGTTCTCAAGTCTATTTCGGTTTCTGCCCTATTAGTAGAAGTACTCTTTTGGTGATACTTCTATCTGATCTATTTTGACCATCATGTATAACATCATTCTAGATGTTACCAAACCGAATTTCACATCTAGATCATATGGCTAACCCTTGGTATTACACTTAGCTTGCATGCCAAGTAGACGGCTTCTAGAAGGAAGCTTCTTGAAAAGCTTCCTGATTAACTTGGCTTGCACTCCAAGAAAGTGGCTTAGGGAAGCTTCTTGAGAAGCTTCTCAAGAGCCTTGTATGCTCCCTATAAATACTAAAGCCAAAGCTCATGCTAGGCATTTGGAGTTTTCCTTCATTCAAGTGTCTCAATGTGAGCTTCCATTCTCCTATTTTTCTCCTTGGTGTCGGTCTTTTACATTGGTATCAATATAGGATGAGATGGAATTTATTGACCACCAAACTCATTTCTACCAAACCATTGAGACTTTTTTATTTGAGTTCTACCCATGCACCAATTCACATAGTTCATCACCTCAGGCTTTTGGTAGAATTTTTTGAATGCGATCATCTTAGTTGAGGAACCCTTTGTAATACAAACAACTAGACATATTATCTAGAGGTGAAAATTGGCTTGGTAATATCTAGAAGGATTTTGTGTACAATGGGCTAGGTAGATCAGACAAAGGTGTCACCAAAAGAGTACTTCTACTAATAGGTCAAAAGTTGAAAATAACCTGAAAACTTTAGAGCCAATGTTGGAGGCCTAAACGGATGAATTAGACCTCAAAATAGAAAGATTCCTTTTCCTTAAGGATTAAAGGCTTGCCTTGCTTCCCCTATGAGTTTTTTTCAAGAGCTCTCCAATGGTACTTCAACCACACAATTTTGAGCGCACTACAAGAAGATTCCCTAAAGATTCCCTTTGGTCAAACCCATTTGACCAACTAGATAGGACAAGGGTGGAGCTTCCTTTGAGGGGATCCTCTTTGTTATATATAAAGAGAAGGTGCTCCTTTGGGGCATAGTAGGATTAAGTGTGAAACTTTTGTTTTCTCTCTTGTATGTCTCTTGGAGAGTTCTCTTGTCCTTGGAGTATTACAATGGTATCAGAGTGAGTGTTTTAACCCAATAGAGTGAATCATCCCTCTTGGAAGAGCACAAGCCACTGAAATTGAGTAATTTGAGGTGGAGAACATAGTGCAATTGCTAGACTTGGGAAGTGCTTTAGAGAGCGGATGGGATGGATGCATCGAGAGGACAATTTCTTGCACTTAGCTTCCCATTCTTGAATCCATTCCACATCAAGATTATGTACATCCAACGTGAGAAAATGAGAGTATCTCTAGTTTATCACTTTGGAGTAGGATTCATGGATAGGGTGATGAATTCACCAAACCTGATGATTCTACCTATGGTGGTATACAACAGAGAGTGGGATTTGACAATCTACATTCTATTATATTATTATAGATCTAAATGTACCAAATTCTCACCCTTTCAACATGCAAGAAGAAATCCATTATGTAGTTAGACCAAAAGTGATGTTTAAGGATTTTGTAGTCTACAATTTTGGTGAGGAATATTATCAACAAGAGATAGCCTCTAAGGTCCCAATGGTAGTTCCCATAGTTCATGCACCCTCCCGAGTGACCATTCTAACCCTTTATTGAAGTAGGAAGTAGCAATTGAACATCAATCATGTAAGAATCATGGATCCATAGTTGCAAGAGTTGATGCAAGGAATGTAGGGGATGTTGAACGAGTTTTGAGAAATCAAGATGACCATGGAGGATTGCAAAATCAAATATATACTATCAAGAATGATCAAGTAATGCAAGAAGGGGAACCATCTCAACAACCAACACCAACAATCAAAGTACTTGGAGAGTTATGCATGCCAATGACACCAATTCCAATCAACAACCAAGTCATATTGTTACTAAAAATGAAAAAGACGTGCAACATCGAGCCTTACAAGAGACAACATTCCATGGGAGTAGTGGAAAATTGGATTTCAAGAATGAATTGATACCTTTGATTGTTCACAATAGAGATCACTGATCATTTTGTAGGTGTGTTTGCATGTGGGTACTTGCTTGATAAAGCACTCACTTGGTATAACACTTAGGAATGATCATTGCTAGTAGAAGGAAGAGAGGTCACTTGGACAGCCATGCAAGAAAGGCTGCTCAAGAATTTCCAATTTGTGAATTTTGTACAAATAGCCCAAACCAGACTTTGGGGGTTGAAGCAAAAGAATGGCATACAAAAGTACATGGAGGCATTTCTAGATCTATAGGTTGTGATAACCTATATGAGTCTAATTGAAGCTCTTGACAATTTCAAGAGAGGACTAAAAGAGCAAGTTTGCCAAGAGGTAATGGTGCAAAATCCTCATATTATTTTTGAAGCCATTGCTTACGCCCAAAGAATAGCAAGGGCGCTTGGAGGAGGTGAAGCAATAACATTGATGCAAAAATATCGGGCTAAGACACACCATTTTGGTGGACCAATTCCTATAGAATTGGGCAATATTTGGTTTTGAGATAGAGGAGCAAGATCTCTCCAAGGAGAACATGGATGGGTTGAAGAAAGGAGAGAAGGAGTCCCACAGAGAGAAGGGGCTTGAGCAAAACAATGATAATGTTACAAATGTGGCCAAATTGGGCACATAGCCATCAATTGTTGTGCTCATCATCTTAGATGCCCTTGGCCTCCATACAAGCAACCTCTCAACCACATGGAGAGATGAATTGAAGAAGATATGGAAACCACATTGGACAATGAAGATCACCAATAAATGTACCTCATGGCCTTATTGGCTTGATCAAGAAGAGTAAAAGTGAGGGGGGGAAGACGAGAAGTGTGCAAAGAAGGAGGAAGATAAATACACAATTAATTGTTGTTAATGGAGTGCTAGAAAGGAATCCAATGAGAGTGTTGATAGACCCTAGGGCAACAAAGAATTTCTTGTCTCACTTTTTTGCAATAAGGTTGGGGTGGAACTAGAGAAGGACAAAGTAGAGTTACCTAATGGTCAGGTAAAGACAATTGAGGTAATACTCTCTATAGGAGGGTATCTAGAAGCAATCAAGTGGTGAGTGATACAACTAGCTCTTTATGATGTAATCTTAGGTATACCATAGATGGAGCACTACAACCCCACGGTGGATTGGAGAAAGAAAGTAGTGAAAACTAGTCAATAAAAGATCTTTGGGATTAAAGGAAGATCACAAAGACAAGAGTTGTCTTTGTATGCCATAAGGACCACATTTATTGGTAAGATAGATAGATTTTTCATGGGTTTAATAAGAGAAGTCTAGAGTACCTAACACAATAGACAAATTCTTGAGAAATTGAAAGATGTGGTCAATGAGTTCCAAGATGTCTTTCTGGCTAAATTACCTATAGGTTTACCACCAAAAAGGAGAGTAGATGATAAAATTGAGATACATCTTAGGAAGATACTTCCTTGTAAGGTCCCATATTGACTATCATCTCATGAGTTGGAGGAGTGTAAGGCTCAAATCAAGGATATGCTACATAAGAGGTTTATCCACCTAATGTATCACCATATGGGGCTCTTGTATTTTTTGTGAAGAAGAAGGATGGAACAATGCACATGTGCATTTGATTACCGAGGATTGAATCAACAAATAGTGAAGAGCAAATATCCATTACCTCACATGGATGACTTGTTTGATCAACTCAATGGGGCAAGGTACTTCACCAAACTGGATTTGTAGAGCTATTACAACCAAATCAGGATTGCGGAAGAAGACATACATAAAATAGCCTTTCAAACAAGGTATGGTCACTTTGAGTACTTGGTGATGCCGTTTGGTATCACCAATGCTCCAACTACTTTCATGAATTTGATGAATGATATATTTTGTCCATACTTGGATAAATTTGTTATCATTTTTCTCGATGATATCTTAGTTTACAAAAGGATGTTAATAGAGCACAAGCAACATTTGTGAGTCCTCCAGATTTTGCAATAGAATCAATTGTATGCCAACATCTCAAAGTGTGAGTTTGGCAAATCTGAAGTAGACTACTCAGGGCATAGAGTAAGTGCAGAGGATATCCACATGTTAACAAATAAAATAGAGGTCATTCAAAAATAGAGTGCTCTAAAAGATCAGACTCAACTCAAGAGTTTCTTGGGATTGATGGGGTTTTATCATTGATTTGCCAAGGACTTCTCCAAGATTGCACAACCTCTAGAAAAATTATTGGGCAAGGGAAGAGGTGGATATGGAGAATTGCACATGAATTGGCTTTTTGGGAGTTGAAAGATGCATTACTACATGCACTAATCTTGAAATGGTATGGCCCAAAATGCCCAATCAAGATGGCTATAGATGCATCAAGTATAGCAATAGGAGCAGTCCTACAACAAGAATGGCAGGATGGATGGCACCCAATTGCGTATGTCTCTCATAAGTTACTATCGGCAAAATGTAACTATCACACCACCAAATGAGAAGAGATGGCCATTGTCCTTGCAACCATACATTGGAGGCACTATCTCGGTGAGAAGACATTTGTGGTAGAAACGGACCACAAACTACTAGTCTACCTCGAGACACCAAAAGATCTTTCTTGTTGATAGATTCAATGGGCAGAGTGGAGACAACAATTCAACATGACAATCAAATATGTGGAGTGCAAGAAGCAACTTGTAGATGCATTCAACGGAATGCCAATGGCAAAAAACTTGGTGGTGGAAATCAAGATGAACCCTAAATTTTGGCCTAGGATTCTTGCTGCTACAAGAACTGATCCATGGATTGTAGGTGCTCAATCATCCAAAGGCATCACTAGCACCCAAGGACTCACTTTCAATGATGGCAGGTTGTGGATCACAGATGATACAGATCTAAAAACCACCATCCTAGCGAAATGTCATGATTCTACCTTTGCAGGTCAAGTTGGAATGGATAAGACCTTGGATGTAGTCAGATGTCATTACTATTGGCCCAAGATGAGCAATGATGTGATGGAATATCTTTGGAGCTACCTACTTTGTAAACAAAATAAGGCTTCTAATCAAGCTCCCATAGGACTCCTCCAACCTCTCCCCACTCCTACACAATGTTGGGAACATGTAAGCATAGATTTGGTTTGTGAATTGCCCAATTTTAATTCCATCATAGTTTGTCGACCGACTTAGTAGAATGATTCATGTATGTCCTACCACCAAGGATGTGACTGTCCCACAACTAGCTCAATTGTACTTAGATGCAATTTTTTCCCATCATGGCTTGTCTCAAGTGCTCATCATAGATAGAGGCACTGAATTCACTTGTTTGTTTTAGAGAACACTCTTTGGGTTCTTCAAAACCAAATTGGCTATGTCCACAACTTATGTAAAAGACCGAAACCGAGGAGAGAAATAGGAGAATGGAAATTCACATTGGGACACTTGAATGAGGGAAAACTCCGAATGCCTAGCATGAGCTTCGGCCTTGGTATTTATAGGTAGCATACAAGACCCTTGAAGCTTCTCAAGAAGCTTCCTTGAGCCGCTGTCTTGGAGTGCAAGCCAAGTTAACTAGGAAGTTTCTCAAGAAGCTTCCTTCTAGAAGCCACCTACTTGGCGTGCAAGCTAAGCTAGTTAGAAGCTTCTAGAAGCTTCCTTCTAGAAGCTACCTGCTTAGGGCGTAAGTTAACTAGTTGGGAAGCTTCCTAAGAAGCTTCTTAGATGCTTCTAGAATATTCTAGGCTATTTTGTCTTATTCTCTACTTCGTAAGCCCGATTAACTTCGTCACTAAACTCCATATTGTTACATATTCCCCCGCCGCTAGTTGGTGACGTCCTCGTCGCCAGTGAAGCTTCAAATTCCTGGATGGCCATCTGTGCATTCTGGAGGTGAGAAAGAGGTTCCCATGTGGCATCATGAAGGGGATACCCTTTCCAAAGGACCTTGTACTCCGTGTGTTGGCGACGGCCTCGTTGAATATGGCGACGCGCAAGGATACGATCAACTTTGTACTCCTCATGATCATTGATAGGGATAGGAAGAGGGGGAGGTTGGACTCGAGAGGAAAAGGAAGAAGGGTTAGGAACAAAGGGTTTCAACTTGGAAACGTGAAAGACATGATGGATACGCATGTGACAAGGTAAGGCAAGACGATAAGCAACAGGAGAGATAATGTGGGTGATATCAAAGTGTCCTATCCAATTAGGAGCAAGTTTACGAACTTGGGTATCCAGTGGGAGAGGGAGGTTACTAGAGGATAGCATGACTTTATCACCAACTTCAAAGGTGAGATCACGACGATGATGGTCTGCATATTGTTTTTGGCGATTTTGAGCAACAAGGAGGTGAGATTTGGCTTGTTGGAGAGATTGGGATATAGTGGTCAAGAATGTAGAAGTATGAGGAACGTGAGAGGGAGGGGGAGCAAGAAAGGAATCTGGAACAAGCGGATCTTGGCCAAAATTGAGAAAGAAGGGAGAAAATCCAGTGCTTGCCTGTTTGGAATTGTTGTAGGCAAATTCTGTAGCTGCAAGACATTCATCCCAGTTGGTATGGTGGACATTGACAAAGGCCCGCAACATATCCTCCAATGTACAATTGGCGCGTTCGGTTTGTCCATCAGTTTGAGGATGATAGGCCATGGACAAAGCAAGCTTGGTGCCGAGTATTTGGAAGAGTGCTTGCGAAAACTACCCGGTAAATCGAGGATCACGGTCGGAGATGAGTACACGTGGCATCCCATGATGCTTGAAGACATTGTCGAAGTAGATTTGCGCTAAGGTTGGAGCATCCACGGTATCACAGGTTGGTGCCAAGTGGATTTGCTTACTAAGCTTATCCACAAACACCACAATTGCGGTGTGTCCTTGTTTTGTCTTTGGCAAGGATGTGATGAGATCCAAGCTCACATGCTCCCAACGAGTGGATGGAATGGCGAGTGGTTGAAGGAGTCCACTCGGCTTCTGGTTGCTGGCCTTGTTCCGTTGGCAACTCTCACATGATTGGACAAAGTCTCAAACATCTCGTGTCATGTTGGGCCACCACCATTGGCGTTGGAGGGTGCCCAAGGTCTTGTCCACTCCCATGTGACCAGCTATTGGTAAATCATGGGCTTCTTGAAGGCGCACTAGTCGAAGATCACCTTTGGCTGGAACATAGATCTGGTCTGCATGGAATAAAAGGCCTTCCTTGAAGGAGAAGGTGTTGTACTCCTTGTCGCATGCTGTCAGACGACCGTGTACCATTTGGAAGAAGAGATCTTGTCGTAGAGCTGATTGAAACTCATTGTGGACCTTAGGGTCAATGGACACCATTGTAATTGCCGCCGTGATAAAAGGAAGATCCTTCAAATCAGGTCGTCGTCATAGAGCATTGGGAATGACATGGAACCGACCTGGTTTGTACTCAAGTTTGATGTCAAACAATTGGAGTTGCTCTTCCCATCGATGAGGCCGGCTCTTCATGTGCTCCAAGTGTAAGGTCTGCAACAATGGCTTGTGATCAGTTTGCATGATCACTTGTTTCCCCAAGAGATAATGCCTCCATACCTTGGTGGCATATACCATTGCAAGTTGTTCCTGATCTCGAGCAGAGTAATTTCTTTCCGCTGTATTTAGTCGGCGAGACACAAAGGCAATCGGATGTAGTCCATCTGGAAATTCTTGTTGCAACACAGCTCCAATTGAAAAGTTAGAAGCATCAAAATCAACCACACAAGGTAGTTGAGGATCATATGGTTGAAGAATAGGTCTTGAAGACACCATATGCTTTAACTTCTGGAATGCTTCTTCATGCTTGGTGGTCCACTAGAAGCTCGAGTTCTTTCCCAAGAGGTCAGTCAATGGTGCAGCCACGTGAGCATAATAGTGGATGAACCGTCGGTAAAAACTGGCCAGTCCATTGAATGCTCGTACTTCTGTAGCATCCTTCGGGGTAGGCCAATCAATAATGGCCTTGATCTTCTCTTCTTCCATCTTGATCCCCTCTGATGAGATCTTATGACCCAAGAAGGTAACCTCCTTCTGCCAAAAAGCACACTTTGACTTCTTGCAGTAAAATTTCCACTGTCGTAGTTGTCTTAGGACTTCTCGCACATGATTCACATGTTCTGCCTCTGTCCTGCTATAGATTAAGATATCATCTAAGAACACCACCACGGACCGATCCAATAGTCCCTCCAACACTCGATGCATCTGATCCATGAAGACTGCTGGAGCATTAGTGAGTCCGAAAGGTAGAACTCTCCACTCAAAATGTCCATACCTTGTGCGAAAAGCAGTCTTTTGCACGTCCTCTCCTTCAATAGGAATTTGCCAATAGCCGCTACGAAGATCCAGCTTGGAAAAGTAGCGTGCTCCACTTAGTTCATCAAGCAGGTCTGTGAGCCGGCCTGTCTCTCACTCAGGATGAACCTCTGATGGCTATTATGGTAGCGCACCATGGACTAAGAAGGCAAGGAACCCCAACTCCATCATACTCCTCCAAGGCTAACACTCCAAGACTCAAGACATTGCTCACTAGAGAACTCAATGAGAGAGAGAGATAGTTGCAAATGAAAGGATGATGAGTACCTCCTCACTCCTTGTTTATATACTTGTGAAATAGTTACGTACCAAAGTTACTAATTACCGTAGTAACTCAAGTTACTAGACTAAAAGTCAAGTAAAGTCAAAAAGTAGAAAGGAATATCCATTCACATGGGCATATTCCCTTAAGCATGTGGTCTTATCTTGACCCAACCACTAAAGCAAGGATTCCTTCACATGGGCTATCCTTGGACTAAAGAAGAATCCAAAACAAAAAGGCTTGCGGGCCCAAGAGTTCTCAACTCTTTCCCCAAAGCCAAACACCTAGGAATAATACCAAGTCAACACACTAAAATCCAAAATAGTGGTGCTCATCTTTTCTACTTCCTCTAAAGTAAGGTCCCATCTATCTTAGCTATGACTAACTTTAGCTAACCATGACTAATATAGAACCATCCTTTATCTCTATATAAATAATATCTCTTAAGTACTTGTAATACCAAGCTAAATATCACAATACCACACACATGCACAAATGGGTGTTACATTTACCCCTGGACTAAGTTTTCACTTTGTCCTCAAAGTGAAGGTCTCTCTACCTTCTATGGTACATCTTCAACTTATCATGGTTAATCCTATCAAAGTGTCTTCCTCCCAACTCCTTGAGATCATAAGTGTAATTTCCCCACACCTTCTCTACTATGAAAGGTCCAAAGTACTTAGGCAAAAACTTCTTTTGTACTCTCTTGAATCGAATGGAATCAAACAACATTACCCAATCACCTTCTTTGAAAGGCTCCACCTTCTTCTTGCCTTGCCTCTTGTCATAGCTCTCCTTTTGTTTCCTTTGGGCTTGCTCCACTCGAACCATAGCAACTGCTCTTGCCTCTTCCAACTCCATGAGTTGATCCTTCCTTGACTTCCCTGCATCACTTCCTTGTGCTTTCTTCAATCTCCTATGAATGCTTTGGAAGGTAGGAAGATCAAAGTGAATAGGTAAGGTAGACTCAATACCATACACCAATTGGAATGGAGAATATCCAGTGGAAGTCTTCATGGTTGTCCTATACTCCCACAAAACTGCATGAATCCTCTTGTCCCAATGATGTTTAGCCCCCTCCATTTCTGCATCTTTGGCCAACATCATGCACAAGGTCTGATTGGTTCTCTCTGCCAAGCCATTGGAATTTGGCTTATAGGATGTAGTTACTCTATGTGTGATAGAGAAATGTCGTAGCATGGCTGTAGTAATGCTTCCTGTAAACTCTCCTCCTCTATCAGAAACCAACTCCAAAGGGCATCCAAACCTAGTGATAATGCGTTCATAAAGAAATCTACCCACTTCATCTTCATTCTTGTCCCTCAATGGTCTAGCCTCAACCCACTTGGTAAGGTAATCAGTAACTACCACAATGTACCGATTGTTCCTTGGGGTTCTATTGAGAGGTCCTACAAAATCAATTCCCCACTTCTCAAAAGGTCCTAGCAATGGAATTGATCTAAGTGGTGGAGTGGATGTAGACTTTCTAGCAAAAGCTTGACAAACATGACAAGTTTTGTAATAATCAAGACAATCCTTGAAAATCCCTCTCCAATGGTAACCTGCATCTAGAATCTTGAAAGTAGTCACCTTTCCTGCAAAGTGTCCTCCACATACTAAACCTTCATGAAACTCCTTTATGAGTAGGATAGACTCTTCCTTACCCACTGCTCTTCGAAGTAGACCATCTGCTCCTTGGTGAAAAAGAATATCCTCCACCATTGTGTAAGGTCTAGATCTTGCTGCAAGGGCCTTCCTCTCCCTAGCATGCATCCCTTCTGGATAGTTACCTCTTGTCACAAAATCCACAATCTCCTTGTACTCCATTGGAATCTCTTGAGTGACTGAGATTGTCATGAGCTCCTCATCCGGGAAGGAATCATCTACTGGCTCATCTCCATCATGATCATAGGCTCTAGATAACAAATCAGCATTTGCATGTTTCTTTCCTGGCCTATCCTCAATTGTGTAGTCATACTCAGACAAGAGTATCATCCACCTTGCTAGTCTCCCTTCAACATTAGGCTTGTTGAAGATGTACTTCAAAGCCTTGTGATCCGTGACAATTGTGGCTTTCCCTCCAATCAAGTAGTGTCTAAACTTCTTGAGACCAAAGATCACTGCCAACCCTTCTCTCTCTGTGACAGAGTAGTTCTTCTCTGCTGAAACCATCTGCCTACTAGCATAAGCTATTGGATGATCATGCCCATCTTGGTCTAATTGACTAAGAGTGCATCCTATAGCTACATTAGAAGCATCAGTGTAGAGGATGAAAGGCTTACTCCAATCAGGTTTAGCAAGAATTGGAGCTACAACAAGGGATTGCTTGAGCTCCTCAAAAGCTTTGAGAGCCTCTTTGTCTTCCAAAATCACCATGTAATCTACACCCTTCTTCATGTAGATGGTCAATGCATAAGCCTTGTTGGAAAATGAGAAGATGAACCTCCTATAGTACCCAACCATTCCCAAGAATTGGTGTAACTTTGTCAAGCTTGAAGGGAATGGAAGGTCTGAGATTTTCCTCACCTTCTCAGGATCAACTGCTATTCCATCCTTGGAGATGATGTGCCCCAAAAGTAGACCTTCTTCACATCCAAAAATGCACTTCTCTGGGTTGAGTGATGCATTTGCCTCATCCAAGCGTTGCAAGACTTTGATTAGGTGCTCAAAGTGCTCCTCCTTGCTCCCATAGACACAAAAGTCATCAATGAAATCTCTCACAAATTTCCCAATGAAAGGTTCAAATACCTTGTTCATGAACCGTTGGAATGTGGCTGGAGCATTGCAAAGCCCAAAAGGCATGACCTTGAAAGCGTAAGTTCCCCAAGGTGTGGTGAATGTGGTGAGTTGTTGATGCTCTGGTGCAATCTTTATTTGGTTATATCCACTATAACCATCTCCAAAACTGTACCTCTCATGACCTGCAACCTCCTCCAAGATCTCATCAATGAATGGCAATGGGTAGTAGTCCTTCTTGGTAACAGCATTAAGCTTCTTGTAATCCACACATACCCGAAGCTTGCCATTCTTTTTCTTCACAATGACAATTGGAGACACCCATTCTGAATTCTCCACCTCAAAGATAAATCCAGCCTCCTTGAGCTTATCAATCTCCTCCTTCACAACCAAAGATATTGGTGGGCTAATGCGACGTTGCTTTTGGCGGATTGGTCTTGCATGTGACTCCACCTCTATCTTGTGCTCCTCCAAGGTGACTTCCTTCAAATCCTTGTAACTAAAAGCAAACACATGGATGAACTTGCGGAAAATCTCCTCAAATCTCACCTTCTCCTCCTTGGTAACATTTGGGCCATACTTGAGGGTAGATAACCTTCTCTCTACCTCCTCAAGTGTCAATGGTGATTTATCTGGGTCCTTCAAAACCTCTGGCTTAGGTGCAAAATCCATAGCACACAAGGGATACACATCTGAATCAGATTCAGATTCATCCTCCTCCGTGGAAGTCTCCTCTTCCATGCTTGTGTCCACACCTGAAGCTCCTTCTTCAGAATCTGATTCCCAATAATTAGAAGATGGGGTATCTGAATGTGAAGTGTTGGTGGTGTTAGTCACAGGAACAGTGACTCTATGGTTTGATGGCCCAATCCTCAAGTACCCTTTGTGCCATCGATCAGTTGTGCGTGCTGCTCTCAACCATGGCCTCCCAAGAAGTAAGTCATAGCTTGAATCCTTCAAGACTTGGAAAGTCATGAGATTTTGAACTCCCATAACTGAAACTACCACCTTATCCATCACCCCTACTGGTCGAACTTGTTGCTTGTTTGCCATGCTCACCACAAATGTTGAAGGTCTTGAGGGTATCATACCCAACTTCTTCATCAACCTTTCTGACATGGCATTCACTGCTGATCCTCCATCAACCAATGCATCCTTGATGTTGTGACCATTCACTCTCACATCAATCTTGGAGGCATATTCACAAGCCTCCCATGGTGCTGGCTTGGCATCCACCACCCCCATTGATACTGGAACTTTTGCCTTCTTCTTCTTTTTGCTCCTTGTAGAACTCAAACCACCTCTAAGCTCCTTTCTCAAGGTAGGGTTCAAAGCAATTAATTGGCCCACTGTGATGTTAGCCTTGTGACTACCAACATCCTCCAACACATTGTAGTTCCATTGTTGCTTTGAGATCAAGAAGTCCTCCATCCCCAACTTCTTCCTTGGAGTCTTTGTTGTTGATGGTGTTGAGGTGCGAGTGCTCCTAGTAGACATAGGAGTATCCTTGCTTGAAGTAAATCCTTGAGAAGAGTGAACATCCTCTGCAAAACGAGCTCTCTTCTTCTCTTGTGCCAAAAGCTCCAAATTAAGACCCTTGGAGTTTGAGCACTCTCCCTTCTCATACTTGCTCTCAACCACATCTATGGATGCTATCCCCTTACCTTTGTTGGGATTAGGAGCCACTTGGGTTTCACTACCTCCCTCTTTCCCTCTATTGGCTCCCTCATAACCCCTTCCTCCATGGTAAGTGGAATTTGGGCAATTCCTTTGGATATGGCCTCTTCCTCCACAACCAAAACAATTTCTATCATTGAAATTGTTGGCTGGTTGGCCTCCTCTATATGGATAGTTTCCATAACTCCTAGGTCCTCTCCCTACATTCTGATCCACCTCTCTCTTCTCCCATAGTTGCACCACATTGATCTTGAGATCCGCAAGTTGTTCTGTGATGGTTTGGAGTGGATCTTTTGGTGGAGGTGCAAGAATTGGAGCAACTACTACTTGTGGTGCAACCCTTGTCACCAAAGTATCAGAAGTTCCACCATACTTGTAGCCTTGAGGAGGATGCACAACCTCCTTCACCACCAAATCACTCTCATCCCCTTCCAAACTCTCCTCCATACGAATTGCGATCTTGATAGCTTCAACCTTGGAAGAAGGTTTCTCATATCTCACCTTGCTTCTAATTTGTGGTCTCAATCCTCCCACAAAATTCTTGGTGAGCATGGCCCCTATGCCAATCATTGTAGTCTCCACATTATCCCCACCCTTCCTCAACACTATGCGAAATCTGGACTCCAACTTTTCCACTCTTTCCACATAGACCCTCACTTTCTCTCCATCTCCTTGCTTGAGAAATGTAACCTCACTCATCAATCTCTCATAACTCTCATCAGGAAGAAAGTTCTCAATGAGTGCTGAAGTCAAAGTCTCCCAAGACTCCTCTTCCCCCTCTCTCCTCTCTCTCTTTTGGTATTCAGACTCATACCATGTAAGTGCTGCATCCTCAAAGAAATCTGGTAATAATGAGGCCCACTCATTCTTCCTCCTCTCATTGTTTCCTATGCAAGCTCTCTTGAAGTCTCTCACAAAGGCCTCCACATCTTCTCCATCCTTGCCAAAGAAAACCGGAAGTTTCCCCATCTTAACCCCTCACTATCTTTCTTTTCTCTTAATTTTTTTTTTCCTCTTTTTTTTTCTCTCACTCTATTACTAATAGAGTATATACATGACTAACACCATCTGAGAATAATCCACTCTAGGGAACACAAAAGGTTCAGGTTGCTCCAAGATTTCTATAGCAACATCAAATCCTAGAGTGCATATTAATCTAACTCTCATGGATAGTTTATCCATAAGTTGAAAGATTATCTCCATCACTAATCTTGAGAACTAGCTGATGAAGGTGGTAGTATTTCTGTAGCTGTACTAAGACTCTCTCCAAGATCCTTCACCAAAGTTTCCAAAAGTGCTTTTACTCCACTACACTCATGTCCTTTTGGAAGTCCTTCAACTCCACAAACCTCACACAACTCCTTGGTCTTAGATCTTCTCCCTCCCAATCTTGGTGAAGAAGGTCCAACATGCAAACCCAAGTCAAGTAAGCCTCTCCTTTCCCTCAATCTCTTGCTCTCAAAGGTTAATGGACATGACTTGCCTTATGTCCCTTCTCTCCACATAGAAAGCACTTAGACTCACTCTTTCCTCCAAGTGGTGTAGGTTTTTGGATCCTCTCAACACTCTCTTCAAATTCTATTGTAAACTCTCTTTTCCTCAAATCCACCCCTACAATCACCTCAAACCCTTGGGGAACCTTGCATAATCTCAATTTCCACTCTTGATGACCCTCCATGTTCCCAAAGATGAATCTAAACACTCAAACATGCTTTTTGTTGATCTCAAACTTCTCATGCATGAGATCTCCACTCTGCAGAATTGACCCTTCCTCACAATGTCACTCAAATCTCCCAACGAATATGTCACAGTCCTCTGAAATTTTCCACACTTGATCACAACTCTAGGGCGTCCCTCCCTGCAAAATTTTAGATCTTTTCATCGAGCCATTTGGCCTAGACACCTTTCTATTCAGCACCCATATTTCAGATTTGGTCTGAAAACCACCCCCCTCACTTCAAAAACTCATAACGCACTGCGCAAAAATGATCTCTCTCTAATTTTTGTGCCACCAGGTAGGATACAATGCACTGAATTTTCTTGGAAATTTTCAGGACAATTCACTAAAAATTGAAGAAATGGCAAACTCTGTACAATTTTCCAGAGAGCATGCAGTTGCGGGAGCACTTTTCCCTATCAACTTTCAAAAATTCTAGCCCAGTGCGCATAGAAGCTCTCTCAATAATTTCAAGTGTGCTAACTGAAAGATAACCCAAGCTATCATGTGTAGAAATCTCAAGTCCAGATCTCAAACTTGAGATTTTGCCCAAAATCACCTTAATCCCCAAAATCTGCAATCCACCTCACACAATCTCTCCAATTCCTCTCATGTGTACAAGATGTACAAAATCACCTCAAAGACATCATAATGAACTACAGGGTATACAAATGGATCTTGGTTCTCTAACATAAGTTCAGCCCTCTCCTCTCCTAATGTTCTCTCCAAGTGAGCTCTCATAGCCTCCTTCTGCCTAATGTAGAATTGGACGCGGAACATTATCTTGCCTTCTAGAGAGGTCCCGGCAACGGAACCAAAAATGTGAGCCGGCCTGTCTCTCACTCAGGATGAACCTCTGATGGCTATTATGGTAGCGCACCATGGACTAAGAAGGCAAGGAACCCCAACTCCATCATACTCCTCCAAGGCTAACACTCCAAGACTCAAGACATTGCTCACTAGAGAACTCAATGAGAGAGAGAGATAGTTGCAAATGAAAGGATGATGAGTACCTCCTCACTCCTTGTTTATATACTTGTGAAATAGTTACGTACCAAAGTTACTAATTACCGTAGTAACTCAAGTTACTAGACTAAAAGTCAAGTAAAGTCAAAAAGTAGAAAGGAATATCCATTCACATGGGCATATTCCCTTAAGCATGTGGTCTTATCTTGACCCAACCACTAAAGCAAGGATTCCTTCACATGGGCTATCCTTGGACTAAAGAAGAATCCAAAACAAAAAGGCTTGCGGGCCCAAGAGTTCTCAACTCTTTCCCCAAAGCCAAACACCTAGGAATAATACCAAGTCAACACACTAAAATCCAAAATAGTGGTGCTCATCTTTTCTACTTCCTCTAAAGTAAGGTCCCATCTATCTTAGCTATGACTAACTTTAGCTAACCATGACTAATATAGAACCATCCTTTATCTCTATATAAATAATATCTCTTAAGTACTTGTAATACCAAGCTAAATATCACAATACCACACACATGCACAAATGGGTGTTACAGGTCATCGATCCGAGGCAAGGGATATGCATTCTTCACGGTTTGCTTATTGAGCCCACGGTAATCAATACAGAAATGAAGTCCTCCATCCTTCTTTGGAACAAATAGTACCGGTGCTCCCCACGGAGAGGTACTATGTCGTATGAAATCCTTCTCCAACAACTCTGTAAGTGTTGTTCGCAACTCCTCCAACTCCTTTGGTGAGAGCCGATAGATTGGTCTACTCACTGGAGTACTCCCTGGTTATAACTCGATCTTGAAGGGCATACCTCGATCGGAGGGTAATCCCTTTGGCAGATCATCCGGAAACACATCTGCAAACTCCTGAACTATCCGATCAACCATTGCTTGATGCGGCACTTGGCCCTCCTCAGATTGTTCTTGTGCAATCGGCTTGATCCACACCGCGAATACAGACTTATCGTCCTCCAAAGCTTGCTCTATGGCTGCTTCATTCACAAACTTCCCTTCTAGGGACTCATCTCTCTTCCAAGCTTGCTCCATGGTTGCCTTCCTAGCAAACTTCCCATCTTGGGACTCATCTCCCTTCCAGATTCGCTCTATGGCTACCTTCTTGACAAACTTCCCATCTTGGGACTGACTATTCTTAGGTGTCTTACTCAAAGGTGCCAGACAACCTAATCGGAAATTCCTACCTTGGTGTTGTACTTGAATTTGGTGTCGGGTCCAATCAAATTGAACCTTATGACATTCAAGCCAAGGTAGACCTAGAATGATATCATAATGTAAAGGTGCCACTACGAACCTCATACACTCCAAATACTCCTTCCCAATCTTGAAGGTATCAGGATGCAAGGTGCGGAATGCAGAACCCTTTCTACCATCCGCCATCATCAAACTACTTCCAATCACTGGCCTGATATGAATACCCAATTCCTTTGCCACTTGCATAGACATACAATTCTCTGAACTTCCAAAATCAACCAAAATTCTACAACCCCGTTTAGATATCATACCTTGCAAGTGAAGCAAACTTGCATAGGTCGAGCCTTCAATCCCATTGGAACTAATCAAGCTCCTAGTAGGCGGCATAAAATCTCCTACTGGGATTCCTCGTTTCCCGGATCATTCCGCTCCACAACCTCCACTTGGGCAACTTGTCGAGGTCGTCCATTCTTGAGTGGACATTCAGCAATGCGATGCCCCAACTAGCGACAATAAAAGCAACCTCCATTTTGTCGTAATCTTTCTCTATCTGCTGTGCCAAGTGGTCTTTGCTGGATAGCATCAATCTCCATTGGTACCGGTTCTTCCACTCGTGGTACGGGTAGGTTTTGTGTAGGTCGAGGTCGAGACCAAGTTGTTGCAACTAAGGAATCAAAACGATCAGCCAATTGCATGGCTTCTTCTACGTTATGTGGCTCTCGCATGGTCACCTCCAATCTGGTTCGTGACTTCAATCCTCGCACAAATCGATCCAGAACTTCACCTTCTTGGATATCTGGAATTTGCATGATGATATTCTGAAATTGTGTGATGTAGCTTCTCACCGAACCAATCTGCCTCAACTCTGCCAATTTATCTCGTGCAGCTCGGGTGGCATGTATAGTCTGAAATCGACCAAGTATTGCATCCTTGAATTCTGCCCATGTCAAAATTGGTGTAACAATTTGTCGTTCAGCTCTTTCTACTCGGAATCGCCACCAAAGTTTTGCCACGCTATCCAACTGGCTAGAAGCCAAGAGAATTTGTTTCCGCTCGTCTTGAAGATTGGTGGCTTCAAAGTAACGTTCACAGTCAAACACAAAATTCTCCACTATGCCTGGAACATTCTTGCCTTCAAACACCTTGGGTTTCGGAAATCGAATGCAATCTTCTCCATCTCGAACTTGCGCTCTGTCTATCTGTTCTCGTCGTTGCTGGTCTCATTCATCCAACAATTGAGTAAGATGCTTGATTTGTTGTTGAATTGCAAGGATAACATCCGGTATTGCGGCCATTGCTACTACCCTAATCCACTACCCTCAATTTATCTAGTTGATTAACACATAGATACAACACGTCCACCGTTCTCCCTAAGTCACAACTGGAAGTATCAAGGGTTCCTCTGACACGGTGATCATATGTAGAAAATCCTGCCCAAAGCGTGAGGTGATGAACTGTGTGAAACGATGCTTTGGTAAAATCTGGACATGAAAGTCCCAATGGTTTGGCGGAAGTGGATTTGGTGGTCCATAAATTCCATCCATCCCATTCCTGCTCTGATACCAATGTAAAAGACCAAAACCGAGGAGAGAAATAGGAGAATGGAAATTCACATTGGGACACTTGAATGAGGGAAAACTCCGAATGCCTAGCATGAGCTTTGGCCTTGGTATTTATAGGTAGCATACAAGACCCTTGAAGCTTCTTCAAGAAGCTTCCTTGAGCGGCTGTCTTGGAGTGCAAGCCAAGTTAACTAGGAAGCTTCTCAAGAAGCTTCCTTCTAGAAGCCACCTACTTGGCGTGCAAGCTAAGCTAGTTAGAAGCTTCTAGAAGCTTCCTTCTAGAAGCTACCTGCTTAGGGCATAAGGTAACTAGTTGGGAAGCTTCCTAAGAAGCTTCTTAGATGCTTCTAGAATATTCTAGGCTATTTTGTCTTATTCTCTACTTCGTAAGCCCGATTAACTTCGTCACTAAACTCCATATTGTTACAACTTACCATCCACAAACTGATGGACAAACAGAGAGGGCAAATTGCACTATTGAGGACATACTTTTGGGATTTACTTTGGATGAGCAAGAGAGTTGGGACACCTTACTCCCATTGGTGGAATTTGCTTACAACAATTTATGAATGCCTCCACACAAGTCAAACCATTCTTCCTCATGTATGGAAAGCATCTTTTCACGTCTTCATGCTTGATGAAGGGCCATCCGGTGGCTACCAAGGCTGAGGTTGTCAACACTTTTGTTTCTAGAATCCAAGAGGGAGTGGAGTACGCCAAGCACAAGTTGTAGATCACCCAAAATTGATAGAAGCATTATGCAGATGCACACCACCAACACATGGAGTTCAATGTGGGAGATCAAGTTTGGTTGTCAACCACCAACCTCAAGTTAGTTGGTCCTCATAAGCGCTGACCTCGTTTTATTGGACCCTTTTCCATCCTTTATCACATTGGCACTATGGCCTATAACCTCAAGCTACCGCCACATATAAAGATCCACTTGGTGTTTCATGTTTCCATATTTTGTCAATATGCTCCTTGGCTGCCCCACTTCTTTTCCATCCAAGAAAGGTGACCTTGTCCAACCTTGGTTGATGAGGCAAAAGAGTATGAGGTCAAACTCATTATCTAGAAATGCATTCCGTGGTACTCGCCATCCGCTTGTGGAATATCCGGTCCATTGGAAAGGGTACCCATTGTACAAAGCAACATGGGAGCCAACAGCCAACTTGAGAAACACACTAGTGTTAGTTGAATCTTTTGAGCAACAACTTTGCAACGAGGACATTGCATCTTAAAAGGCGGAGGTCTATAATACAAGCAACTAGACATATTATCTAGAGGTGAAAATTGGTTTGGTAACATCTAGAAGGATGTTGTGTACAATAGGCTAGGTAGATCAAATAGAGTTGTCACCAAAAGAGTTCTTCTACTAATAGGGCAAAAGTCAAAAATAGCTTGAAAACTTTAGAGCCAATTTTGGAGGCCTAAACGGATGCATTAGGCCTCAAAAAAGGAAAAATTCCCTCCTCAAGGAAAAAAAGGTGTACCTTGCTCCCCCTATGATTTTTCTTGTTGAGAGCTTTCCAATGATACCTCAACCATGCAATTCCGAGCTCCCTATAGGAAGATTCCCTAAAGATTCCCTTTGATCAAACCCGTTTGACCAACTAGATAGGACAAGGACTGACATGTCACCCATCCAAACAACTAATCCAAGAATGGAGTTTGCTGACAGGTCACCAATCCATATATCTGATCCAAGGGTGAAGCTTCCTTTGACGGTATCCTCTTTGCTATATCATAAAGAGAAGGTGCTTCTTTGGGGCATCGTAGGATTGAGTGTGAAATCCGTGTTTTCTCTCTTGTATCTCTCTTGGAGAGTTCTCTTGTTCTTGGACTATTACACCCTTGGTCTTTCAATTGTAACTTATGGAGAACTGTTGATGTGTTCCATTTATATGTTAATAAACTAGATAAGTTGAGTGTAGTATGATGGAGTAATAATTATGGTGGCAATGTTCGATGTTATCTTTGCTATTTAGTAACAAATCGAGCACCTTACTTGGTTGTTGGATGAATGAGACCATCTACAACAAGAGTGCATAAAGAGAACACTATTTTGAGAAGGAAAAGAGCAAATCCAATTTCCAAAACCCAAAGTATTTGATAGTAAGAATCTCTCCAACATAGTGGAGAATTTTATATTTGATTGTGAATGTTATTCTGAAGCTACAAATCTTTAAGATGAACGGAGATAGATTCTCTTGGCTTTAAGCCAATTGGATGGGGTGGCAAAACTATGGTGGCAATTTTGAGTGCAGCAAGTTGAACAGTAGATTGTTGCACCAATCTTGAGATAAGGTGAATTCAAGAATGCAATACTTGGTCACTTCCAAGCTATAAATGCCACATGAGCTATACAAGACAGGTTGTGGAGTTGAGCAGATTGGCTCTATAAGGAGCTACATCATGCAATTCCAAAACACCATCATGTAGATTCCAAATATACAAGGAGGTGAAGCTCTAGATTGATTTGAGAGGAGTTTGAAGTCATGAACCAAATTGTATGTGACCATGCAAGAGCCATAACACATGGAGGAAGCCATGTAGTTGACTAAGCAGTTTGATTCCTTGGTTGCAACAACTTGGTCTTGACCTTGACCTACACAAAACCTACCAATACACTACACGTTGGTGGAGAAGCTGGCACCAATAGAGATTGATGTTGTCCAATGGAGATCACTTGGTATTGCAGATAGAGAAAGATTATGACAAAAT
Source organism: Lunularia cruciata (assembly GCA_948567375.1). Classification (NCBI taxonomy): domain Eukaryota; kingdom Viridiplantae; phylum Streptophyta; class Marchantiopsida; order Lunulariales; family Lunulariaceae; genus Lunularia; species Lunularia cruciata. The sequence goes on from OX419758.1 coordinate 64,082,338, forward strand.
GGTGGTTGTCTTTATTATTGCCAAGTTGGATATCACATTCCTAAATGTCCACTTAAGAATATGTGACCTTGACAAATCGCTCAAATGGAGTCTATGGAATAGATATGATCAGGGGAACAAGGAATCCCAATAGGAGATTTTGAGTCACCTATTGGGAACTTGATTAGTTCCAATGGGATTGAACACTTGATGTATGCAAGTTTGCTTCACTTGTAAGGTATAATATTTGATTGTGATTGTAAAATTTTGGTGGATTCTAGAAGTTCAAAGAATTGCATGTCCATGCAATCAACAAAGGAATTACGTATTCCTATCAAGCTAGTGACTAGAAGTAGATTGATGATGGTGGATGGTAGAAAGGGTTTTGCATTCCGTACCTTGCATTCTATTACATTCAAGATTGGGAAGGAGTTTGTGGAGTATATGAAGTTTGTAGTGCCATCTCTACACTATGACATCATTTTGGGTTTTCCTTGGCTTGAACATCATAAGGTTCAATTTGATTGGATCCAATGACAAATTCAAGTACAACATAAGGTAGAAAATTCCAATTAGGTTGTCAGGCACACTTGAGTAAGACACCTAAAAATAATCAGTCCCAAGACAAGAAGGTTGTCAAGAAAATAACAACAAGGCAAGCCTTGAAGAAAGATAAGTCCCAAGATGGGAAGTTTGTCAATAAAGCAACCATAGAGAAAGCTTTGCAGGAAGATAAGTTTGTCTTTGCAGCATGGATCAAGCCAATTGCACATGGAAAATATAAAGAGGGCCAAAAGGTTCATCAAGCAATGGCTGATCAAATAGTTCAAGAGTTTTCATATGTGTTTTTGGATGATCTACCAAAGGAATTACCCTTTGAGCATGGTATGCCCTTCAAAATTTAGTTGTTGCCAAGAAGTACTTCATTGAGTAGACCCATCTATCTACTTCACCAAAGAAGTTGGATGAGCTTCAAACAACATTGATTGAATTGTTGGAGAAGGATTTCATAAGACATAGTACATCTCCTTGGAGAGCACCAGTACTATTTGCTCCAAAGAAGGATGGAGGACTTTGCTTTTGTATTGATTATTGTGATCTCAATGAAACAATGAAGAATGCATATCTTTTGCCTTGAATTAATGACTTGTTTGATGACTTGAATAATCAATTGAGTGGAGCACAATACTTCTTTTGTAAGAATATGAAGTTTAGTGACAAAGTTGGTCGGGCTTACGAAGTAAAGAATAAGCCAAAATAGCCTAGAATATTCTAGAAGCATCTAAGAAGCTTCTTAGGAAGCTTCCCAACTAGTTAACTTGTGCCCTAAGCAGGTAGCTTCTAGAAGGAAGCTTCTAGAAGCTTCTAACTAGCTTAGCTTGCACGCCAAGTAGGCGGCTTCTAGAAGGAAGCTTCTTGAGAAGCTTCCTAGTTAACTTGGCTTGCACTCCAAGAAAGCGGCTCAAGGAAGCTTCTTGAGAAGCTTCAAAGGTCTTGTATGCTACCTATAAATACCAAGGCCGAAGCTCATGCTAGGCATTTGGAGTTTTCCCTCATTCAAGTGCCCCAATGTGAGTTTCCATTCTCCTATTTCTCTCCTCGGTTTTGGTCTTTTACATTGGTATCAGAGCAGGAATGGGATGGATGGAATTTATGGACCACCAAATCCACTTCCACCAAACCATTGGGACTTTCATGTCCAGATATTACCAAAGCATCGTTTCACACAATTCATCACCTCACGCTTTGGGCAGGATTTTCTACATATGATCACCGTGTCAGAGGAACCCTTGATACTTCCAGTTGTAACTTATGGAGAACGGTGGACGTGTTGTATTTACGTGTTAATCAACTAGATAAATTGCGGGTAGTGGAATAGAGTAGTAGTGATGGCGGCAATATCGGATGTTATCCTTGCAATGCAACAATAAATCGAGCATCTTACTCAATTGTTGGATGAACGAGACCAGCAACGACGAGAACAGATAGACAGAGTGCCAGTTCGAGATGGAGAAGATCGCATTCGATTTCCAAAACCCAAGGTGTTTGAAGGCAAGAATCTTCCAAGTATAGTGGAGAATTTTGTGTTTGACTGTGAATGTTACTTTGAAGCCACCAATCTTCAAGACACGCGGAAACAAATTCTCTTGGCTTCTAGCTAGTTGGAAGGCGATTCCAAGTAGAAAGAGCTGAACGACAAATTGTTACACCGATTTTGACATGTGCAGATTTCAAGGATGCAATACTTGGTCGATTTCAAACTATAAATGCCACCCGAGCTGCACAAGATAAATTGGCGGAGTTGAGGCAGATTGGCTCAGGGAGAAGCTACATCACACAATTTCAGAATATCATCATGCAAATTCCAAATATCCAAGAAGATGAAGTTTTGGATCAATTTGTGCAAGGATTGAAGTCACGAACCAGATTGGAGGTGACCATGCGAGAGCCACAGAACGTAGAAGAAGCCATGCAATTGGTTGAGCGTTTTGATTCCTTAGTTGCAACAACTTGGTCTCGACCTCGACCTACACAAAACTTACCAGTACCATGAGTGGAAGAACCGGTACCAATGGAGATTGATGCTATCCAACACAAACCACTTGGCACAACAGATAGAGAAAGATTACGACAAAATGGAGGTTGCTTTTATTGTCGCCAAGTTGGACATAGCATTGCTGAATGCCCACTTAAGAATGGGCGACCTCGACAAGTTGCCCAGATGGAGTTTGTGGAACAGAATGATCAGGAAAACAATCCCAGTAGGAGATTTTGAGCCGCCTATTGGGAGCTTGATTAGTTCCAATGGGATTGAAGGCTCGACCTATGCAAGTTTGCTTCACTTGCAAGTTATGATATCTAATTGGGGTTATAGGATTTTGGTTGATTCTGGAAGTTCAAAGAATTGCATATCTATGCAAGTAGCAAAGGAATTGGGTATTCCTATCAAGCTAGTGATTGGAAGTAGTTTGATGATGGCGGATGGTAGAAAAGGTTTTGCATTCCGCACCTCACATCCTGTTACCTTCAAGATTGGGAAGGAGTATTTGGAGTGTATGAGGTTTGTAGTGGCACCTCTACACTATGATATCATTCTGGGTCTACCTTGGCTTGAATGTCATAAGTTTCAATTCGATTGGACCCGACGTCAAATTCAAGTACAACACCAAGGTAGGGATTTCCGATTAGGTTGTCTGGCACCTCTGGGTAAGACACCTAAGAATAGTCAGTCCCAAGATGGGAAGTTGGTTGAGAAGGCAGCCATAGAGCAAATCTGGAAGGGAGATGAGTCCCAAGAAGGGAAGTTTGTTAATGAAGCAGCCATAGAGCAAGTTTTGGAGGAAGATAAGTTTGTATTCGCGGTGTGGATCAAGCCGATTGCACAAGAACAATCTGAGGAGGGCCAGGTGCCGCATCAAGCAACGATTGATCGGATAGTTCAGGAGTTTGCAGATGTGTTTCCGGATGATCTGCCAAAGGGATTACCCTTTGATCAAGGTATGCCCTTCAAGATCAAGTTACTGCCAGGGAGTACTCCAGTGAGTAGACCAATCTATCGGCTCTTACCAAAGGAGTTGGAGGAGTTGCGAACAACACTTATAGAGTTGTTGGAGAAGGATTTCATACGACATAGTAACCTCACCGTGGGGAACACCGGTACTATTTGTTCCAAAGAAGGATGGAGGACTTTGTTTATATATTGATTACCGTGGGCTCAATAAGCAAACCGTGAAGAATGCATATCCCTTGCCTCGGATTGATGACCAGCTTGATCAATTAAGTGGAGCACACTACTTTTCCAAGCTAGATCTTTGTAGCGGCTATTGGCAAATTCCTATTGAAGGAGAGGATGTGCAAAAGACTGCCTTTTGCACAAGGTATTGACATTTTGAGTGGAGAGTTCTACCTTTCGGACTCAATAATGCTCCAGCAGTCTTCATGGATCAGATGCATCGGGTGTTGGAAGGAGTATTGGATCAGTCCGTGGTAGTGTTCTTAGATGATACCTTAATCTATAGTTGGACAGAGGCAGACCACAGGAATCATGTGCGAGAAGTCCTAAGATGACTACGACAGTGGAAATTTTACTGCAAGAAGTCAAAGTGTGCTTTTTGGCAGAAGGAGGTTACCTTCTTGGGTCATAAGATTTCATCAGAGGGGATCAAGATGGAAGAAGAGAAGATCAAGGCCATTACTGATTGGCCTACCCCAAAGGATGCTACTAAAGTACAAGCATTCAATGGATTGGCCAATTTTTACTGACGGTTCATCCACTATTATGCTCATGTGGCTGCACCATTGACTGACCTCTTGGGAAAGAACTCGAGCTTCCAGTGGACCACCAAGCATGAGGAAGCATTCCCGAAGTTAAAGCATATGGTGTCTTCAAGACCCATTCTTCAACCATATGATCCTCAACTACCTTGTGTGGTTGATTTCGATGCTTCTAACTTTGCAATTGGAGCTGTATTGCAACAAGAATTTCCAGATGGACTACATCCTATTGCCTTTGTGTCTCGCCGACTAAATAGCGCTAAAATAAATTACTCCACTTGAGATCGGGAACAACTTGCAATGGTTATGCCACCAAGGTATGGAGGCATTACCTCTTGGGGAAACAAGTGATCATGCAAACTGATCACAAGCCATTGTCGCAGACCTTACACCTAGAGCACATGAAGAGTCAACATCATTGATGGGAAAAGCAACTCCAATTGTTCAACATCAAACTTGAGTACAAACCAGGTCGGTTCCATGTCATCCCTGATGCTCTATCAGGACGATCTGATTTGAAGGATCTTCCTCTTATCACAACAGCAATTACGACGGTGCCAATTGATCCCAAGATTCATAATGAGTTTTGGTTAGCTCTACAGCAAGATCCCTTCTTCCTAATGGTACATGGTCGGCTAACAACAGGTGACAAAGAGTACAACACCTTCTCCTTCAAGGAAGGCTGGGTGGACTCCTTCAACCGCTTGCCATTCCATCAGCTCATTGGGAGCATGTGAGCTTGGATCTCATCACATCCTTGCCAAAGACAAAACAAGGACACACTGCCATCGTGGTGTTTGTGGATAAGCTTAGTAAGCAAATCCACTTGGCACCAACCTGTGATACCGTGGATGCTCCAACCTTAGCGCAAATCTACTTTGACAATGTCTTCAAGCATCATGGAATGCCACGTGTACTCATCTCCAACCGTGATCCTCACTTTACCGGGAAGTTTTGGCAAGCACTCTTTCAGATACTCGGCACCAAGCTTGCTTTGTCCACGGCCTATCATCCTCAAACTGATGGACAAACCGAACGTGCAAATTGAACATTGGAAGATATGTTGCGTGCCTTTGTCAATGTCTACCATACCAATTGGGATGAATGTCTTGCCGCTGCCAAATTTGCCTACAACAATTCCAAACAGGCAAGCATCGGATTCTCTCCTTTTTTTCTCAATTTTGGCCAAGATCCGCTTGTTCTAGATTCTCTTCTTGCTCCCTCTCCATCTCAGGTTCCTCATACTTCCACATTCTTGACCACTATATCCCAATCTCTCCAACAAGCCAAGTCTCACCTTCTTGTTGCTCGGAATCGCCAAAAACAATATGCGGACCACCATTGTCGAGATCTCACCTTTGAAGTCGGTAATAAAGTCATGCTATCCTCTAGTAACCTCCCTCTCCCACTTGATACCCAAGTTCGTAAACTTGCCCCTAATTGGATAGGACCCTTTGATATCACCCAAATTGTCTCTCCTGTTGCTTATTGTCTTGCCTTACCTTGTCACATGCATATCCATCCTGTCTTTCATGTTTCCAAGTTGAAACCCTTTGTTCCAGACCCTTCTTCCTTTTCCTCTCGAGTCCAACCTCCCCCTCTTCCTGTCCCTATCAATGATCATGAGGAGTAAAAAGTTGATCATATCCTTGCACGTCGCCATATTCAACGAGGCCGTCGCCAACATACGGAGTACAAGGTCCTTTGGAAAGGGTATCCCCTTCAGATGCCACATGGGAACCTCTTTCTCACCTCCAGAATGCACAGATGGCCATCAAGGAATTTGAAGCTTCACTGGCGACAAGGACGTCACCAATTAGCGGCGGGGGAATATGTAACAATATGCAGTTTAGTGACGAAGTTAGTCGGGCTTACGGAGTAGAGAATAAGACAAAATAGCTTAGAATATTCTAGAAGCATCTAAGAAGCTTCTTGGGAAGCTTCCCAACTAGTTAACTTGCGCCCTAAGCACGTAGCTTCTAGAAGGAAGCTTCTAGAAGCTTCTAACTAGCTTAGCTTGCACGCCAAGTAGGCGGCTTCTAGAAGGAAGCTTCTTGAGAAGCTTCCTAGTTAACTTGGCTTGCACTCCAAGAAAGCGGCTCAAGGAAGCTTCTTGAAGAAGCTTCAAAGGTCTTGTATGCTACCTATAAATACCAAGGCCGAAGCTCATGCTAGGCATTTGGAGTTTTCCCTCATTCAAGTGTCCCAATATGAGTTTCCATTCTCCTATTTCTCTCCTCGGTTTTGGTCTTTTACATCTCCAAGTTGGATCTTCAAAGTTTCTATTGAAAAAAGGCTACCTTTTGCACAAGGTATGGGCTTTTTGAGTGGAGAGTTCTACCTTTTGGGCTGACTAATGCTCCAATAGTCTTCATGGATCATATGCATTTGGGTGTTGGATGGGCTATTGGATCAACACATGGTGATATTTTGATCTATACCAAGACAAAGGCAAAACATGTAAATGATGTGCAATGTGCAAGAAGTCCTAAGATGACTACAACAATGGAAGTTCTACTGCAAGAAATCAAAGTGTGCCTTTTGGCAAAAGGAAGTTATCTTCTTGGATCACAAGATCTCATTGGAGGAGATCAAGATGGAAGAAGAGAAAATCAAGGCCATTATTGATTGGCCTACTCCAAAGGATGCCATAGAAGTACAAGCATTTAATGGATTGGCAAGTTTTTATTGACAATTCATCCACTATTATGCTCATGTCACCACACCTTTGACCAACCTCTTGGGGAACTCAAGCTTCAATGGACTACCAAGCACAAAGAAGCATTCCAAAAGCTTAAAACATATGGTGTCTTCAAGACCCATTCTGTCACGCCATTTGTAGTTCCGCATCTAGATGCTCGTACACTGGAGTTCCAGTGATAGTAGTTAGAGTTATTCTAGCAGTTTCTCAAAGACTACTTTTTGACGGTTAGATTTTGTGTTCGGGGTACTGACTTCACGGTGCGGCCCACCGTCACTACACCGTTCACACCGTCGAGTGTGCCGTTAGCAAGACCGTTAGGGTTTCAGTGCTAGCTCAAGTCCAGGGGGTATAGTTTCAAAGTGAGCTCTAGAGAGGTCACTTCACTGATGTTGAGCCTTCAAGTTTCTGGCTATGGTGGACAGAGGCCGGCAAGCGTCACCTGGATTCTCTATGCTTGAGTGGGTGTGGCTTGACTGTAATCAGTGCCCAATTGTTGGCAGTTTATAGAGTGACAGATCAAGTACTGATCTGAGTTGAGTTGAGTTGAGAGAGGTAAGCAATCTGATTCGCACCATCGAGTGTGCCGTCAGCGGGACCGTTAGGGTTTCAGTGCTAGCTCGAGTCCAGGGGGTATAGTCTCAAAGTGAGCTCTAGAGAGCTCACTTCTCTGATGTTGAGCCTTCGAGTTCCTGGCTATGGTGGACAAAGGCCGGCGAGCGTCACCTGGATTCTCTATGCTTGAGTAGGTGTGGCTTGACTGTAATCAGTGCCCAATTGTTGGCAGTTTATAGAGTGACAGATCAAGTACTGATTTGAGTTGAGTTGAGTTGAGAGTGGTAAGCAATCTGATTATCAGAGAAGTGAAGTCAAGGGGAAATCGGGTGCAAGAACGTTGAGTGTTGGTGGTATCTCCAAGCTCGGTGGATCATGGTAGCTCGATTCAAGTTCTATGTTTCCCTAGTGTGCAGAAGCTCGTTCAGTTGATGCAGATTTGGCAGTTAGGCGGACGGTGTGCGGAAGCGCTGGCCAAATTTCAAGCAAAGAAGGAGCAATTTTTGAGTAGTGTTGTGATTTTGAGCTCATAGGTGAAGGCAGGACCAATTTGTTGTGACTACTTTCTGACGGTTAGATTTTGTGTTCGGGGTACTAACTTCACGGTGGGGCCCACCGTCACTTTGCACCGTTTGCACTGTCGAGTGTGCCGTCAATGGGACCATTAGGGTTTTAGTGCTAGCTTGAGCCCAGGGGGTATATTTCGTTACTGCATACTGATGTTCATTTGGCTGAATTTTCATTTGGCTGAATTTTGGTGTTTAGAGGCTTCGAGGCAAAGGGCTGTGGGCTTTGAGAGGCTACGAAGGCCTAGAAGAGCCAGCAAGCCAGCTTGCTGGCGTGAAGCTAGCTAGTTTAGAGTAGATCTTGGTCATTGGTTGGCAAAATCAGCCTTTCCTGCTAGATTGTGCGCAACAGGGTTTGACCCCTAGATCTCTTGTTCCTAGATTGGTGCCCTAGCCAACTGGTCCACCCTCACTTGTTGTCTTAGTGACTATGCCTGTAACAATATGGAGTTTAGTGACGAAGTTAGTCGGGCTTACGAAGTAGAGAATAAGCCAAAATAGCCTAGAATATTCTAGAAGCATCTAAGAAGCTTCTTAGGAAGCTTCCCAACTACTTAACTTGCGCCCTAAGCACGTAGCTTCTAGAAGGAAGCTTCTAGAAGCTTCTAACTAGCTTAGCTTGCACGCCAAGTAGGCGGCTTCTAGAAGGAAGCTTCTTGAGAAGCTTCCTAGTTAACTTGGCTTGCACTCCAAGAAAGCGGCTCAAGGAAGCTTCTTGAGAAGCTTCAAAGGTCTTGTATGCTACCTATAAATACCAAGGCCGAAGCTCATGCTAGGCATTTGGAGTTTTCCCTCATTCAAGTGTCCCAATGTGAGTTTCCATTCTCCTATTTCTCTCCTCGGTTTTGGTCTTTTACATTGGTATCAGAGCAGGAATGGGATGGATGGAATTTATGGACCACCAAATCCACTTCCACCAAACCATTGGGACTTTCATGTCCAGATATTACCAAAGCATCGTTTCACACAATTCATCACCTCACGCTTTGGGCAGGATTTTCTACATATGATCACCGTGTCAAAGGAACCCTTGATACTTCCAGTTGTAACTTATGGAGAACGGTGGACGTGTTGTATTTACGTGTTAATCAACTAGATAAATTGCGGGTAGTGGAATAGAGTAGTAGCGATGGCGGCAATATTGGATGTTATCCTTGCAATGCAACAACAAATCGAGCATCTTACTCAATTGTTGGATGAACTAGACCAGCAACGACGAGACAGATAGACAGAGTGCCAGTTCGAGATGGAGAAGATCGCATTCGATTTCCAAAACCCAAGGTGTTTGAAGGCAAGAATCTTCCATGCACAGTGGAGAATTTTGTGTTTGACTGTGAACGTTACTTTGAAGCCACCAATCTTCAAGACGAGCGGAAACAAATTCTCTTGGCTTCTAGCCAGTTGGATGGAGTGGCAAAACTTTGGTGGCGATTCCAAGTAGAAAGAGCTGAATGACAAATTGTCACACCAATTTTTACATGGGCAGAATTCAAGGATGCAATACTCGGTCGATTTCAGACTATAAATGCCACCCGAGCTGCACGAGATAAATTGGCAGAGTTGAGGCAGATTGGCTCAGTGAGAAGCTACATCACACAATTTCAAAATATCATCATGCAAATTCCAAATATCCAAGAAGGTGAAGTTCTGGATCGATTTGTGCGAGGATTGAAGTCACGAACCAGATTGGAGGTGACCATGCGAGAGCCACAGAATGTAGAACAAGCCATGCAATTGGCTGAGTGTTTTGATTCCTTAGTTGCGACAACTTGGTCTCGACCTCGACCTACACAAAACCCACCAGTACCACGAGTGGAAGAACCGATACCAATGGAGATTGATGCTATCCAACGAAGACCACTTGGCATAGCAGATAGAGAAAGATTATGACAAAATGGAGGTTGTTTTTATTGTTGCCAGTTGGGGCATCGCATTGTTGAATGTCCACTCAAGAATGGACGACCTCGACAAGTTGCCCAAGTGGAAGTTGTGGAGCAAAATGATCCGGGAAACGAGGAATCCCAGTAGGAGATTTTGAGCCGCCTATTGGGAGCTTGATTAGTTCCAATGGGATTGAAGGCTCGACCTATGCAAGTTTGCTTCACTTGCAAGGTATGATATCTAATCGGGGTTGTAGAATTTTGGTTGATTTTGGAAGTTCAGAGAATTGCATGTCTATGCAAGTAGCAAAGGAATTGGGTATTCCTATCAAGCCAGTGATTGGAAGAATTTTGATGATGGCGGATGGTAGAAAGGGTTCTGCATTCCGCACCTTGCATCCCGTTACCTTCAAGATTGGGAAGGAGTATTTGGAGTGTATGAGGTTTGTAGTGGCACCTCTACACTATGATATCATTCTAGGTCTACCTTGGCTTGAATGTCATAAGGTTCAATTTGATTGGACCCGACACCAAATTCAAGTACAACACCAAGGTAGGAATTTCCGATTAGGTTGTCTGGCACCTCTGAGTAAGACACCTAGGAATAGTCAGTCCCAAGATGGGAAGTTTGTTGAGAAGGTAGCCACAGAGCAAATCTGGAAGGGAGATGAGTCCCAAGATGGGAAGTTTGCCAGGAAGGCAACCATGGAGCAAGCTTGGAAGAGAGATGAGTCCCTAGAAGGGAAGTTTGTGAATGAAGCAGCCATAGAGCAAGCTTTGGAGGACGATAAGTCTGTATTCGCGGTGTGGATCAAGCCGATTGCACAAGAACAATCTGAGGAGGGCCAAGTGCCGCATCAAGCAATGGTTGATCGGATAGTTCAGGAGTTTGCAGATGTGTTTCCGGATGATTTGCCAAAGGGATTACCCTCCGATCGAGGTATGCCCTTCAAGATCGAGTTATTGCCAAGGAGTACTCCAGTGAGTAGACCAATCTATCGGCTCTCACCAAAGGAGTTGGAGGAGTTGCAAACAACACTTACAGAGTTGTTGGAGAAGGATTTCATACGACATAGTACCTCTCCGTGGGGAGCACCGGTACTATTTGTTCCAAAGAAGGATGGAGGACTTCGTTTCTGTATTGATTACCGTGGGCTCAGTAAGCAAACCGTGAAGAATGCATATTCCTTGCCTCGGATCGATGACCTGCTTGATCAACTAAGTGGAGCACGCTACTTTTCCAAGCTGGATCTTCGTAGCGGCTATTGGCAAATTCCTATTGAAGGAGAGGACGTGCAAAGGACTGCTTTTCGCACAAGGTATGGACATTTTGAGTGGAGAGTTCTACCTTTCGGACTCACTAATGCTCCAGTAGTCTTCATGGATCAGATGCATCGAGTGTTGGAGGGACTATTGGATCGGTCCGTGGTGGTGTTCTTAGATGATATCTTAATCTATAGTAGGACAGAGGCAGAACATGTGAATCATGTGCGAGAAGTCCTAAGACGACTACGATAGTGGAAATTTTACTGCAAGAAGTCAAAGTGTGCTTTTTGGCAGAAGGAGGTTACCTTCTTGGGTCATAAGATCTCATCAGAGGGGATCAAGATGGAAGAAGAGAATATCAAGGCCATTACTGATTGGCCTACCCCGAAGGATGCTACAGAAGTACGAGCATTCAATGGACTGGCCAGTTTTTACCAACGGTTCATCCACTATTATGCTCACGTGGCTGCACCATTGACTGACCTCTTGGGAAAGAACTCGAGTTTCCAGTGGACCACCAAGCATGAAGAAGCATTCCAGAAGTTAAAGCATATGGTGTCTTCAAGACCTATTCTTCAACCATATGATCCTCAACTACCTTGTGTGGTTGATTTTGATGCTTCTAACTTTGCAATTGGAGCTATGTTGCAACAAGAATTTCCAGATGGACTACATCCGATTGCCTTTGTGTCTCGCCGACTAAATACAGCGGAAAGAAATTACTCTGCTCGAGATCGGGAACAACTTGCAATGGTATATGCCACCAAGGTATGGAGGCATTATCTCTTGGGGAAACAAGTGATCATGCGAACTGATCACAAGCCATTGTTGCAGACCTTACACTTGGAGCACATGAAGAGCCGGCATCATCGATAGGAAGAACAATTCCAATTGTTTGACATCAAACTTGAGTACAAACCAGGTCGGTTCCATGTCATTCCCGATGCTCTATCACGACAACCTGATTTGAAGGATATTCCTTTCATCACGGCGCCAATTACAACGGTGTCCATTGACCATAAGGTCCACAATGAGTTTCAATCAGCTCTACGACAAGATCCCTTCTTCCAAATGGTACACGGTCGTCTGACAGCATGTGACAAGGAGTACAACACCTTCTCCTTCAAGGAAGGCCTTTTATTCCATGCAAACCAAATCTATGTTCCAGCCAAAGGTGATCTTCGACTTGTGCGCCTTCAAGAAGCCCATGATTTACCAATAGCTGGTCACATGGGAGTGGACAAGACCTTGGGCACCCTCCAACGCCAATGGTGGTGGCCCAACATGACACGAGATGTTCGAGACTTTGTCCGATCATGTGAGAGTTGCCAACGGAACAAGGCCAACAACCAGAAGCCGAGTGGACTCCTTCAACCACTTGCCATTCCATCCGCTCGTTGGGAGAATGTGAGCTTGGATCTCATCACATCCTTGCCAAAGACAAAATAAGGACACACCGCCATCATGGTGGTTGTGGATAAGCTTAGTAAGCAAATCCACTTGGCACCAACCTGTGATACCGTGGATGCTCCAACCTTAGCACAAATCTACTTCGACAATGTCTTCAAGCATCATGGCATGCCACGCGTACTCATCTCCGACCGTGATCCTCGCTTTACTAGGAAGTTTTGGCAAGCACTCTTTCAGATACTCGACACCAAGCTTGCTTTGTCCACGGCCTATCATCCTCAAACTGATGGACAAACTGAACGCGCCAATCGTACATTGGAGGATATGTTGCGGGCCTTTGTCAATGTCCACCATACCAACTGGGATGAATGTCTTGTAGCTGCAGAATTTGCCTACAACAATTCCAAACAGGCAAGCACTGGATTTTCTCCCTTCTTTCTCAATTTTGGCCAAGATCTGCTTGTTCCAAATTCTCTTCTTGCTCCCCTTCCCTCTCAGGTTCCTCATACTTCTACATTCTTGACCACTATATCCCGCTCTCTCCAACAAGCCAAGTCTCACCTCCTTGTTGCTCAGAATCGCCAAAAACAATATGCAGACCATCATCGTCGTGATCTCACCTTTGAAGTTGGTGATAAAGTCATGTTATCCTCTAGTAACCTCCCTCTCCCACTTGATACCCAAGTTTGTAAACTTGCTCCTAATTGGATAGGACCCTTTGATATCACCCACATTATCTCTCATGTTGCTTATCGTCTTGCCTTACCTTGTCACATGCGTATCCATCCTGTCTTTCATGTTTCCAAGTTGAAACCCTTTGTTCCTAACCCTTCTTCCTTTTCCTCTCGAGTCCAACCTTCCCCTCGTCCTATCCCTATCAATGATCATGAGGAGTACGAAGTTGATCATATCCTTGCGCGTCGCCATATTCAATGAGGCCGTCGCCAACACATGAAGTACAAGGTCCTTTGGAAAGGGTATCCCCTTCATGATGCCACATGGGAACCTCTTTCTCACCTCCAGAATGCACAGATGGCCATCAAGGAATTTGAAGCTTCACTGGCGACGAGGACGTCACCAACTAGCGGCGGGGGAATATGTAACAATATGGAGTTTAGTGACAAAGTTAGTCGGGCTTACGAAGTAGAGAATAAGCCAAAATAGCCTAGAATATTCTAGAAGCATCTAAGAAGCTTCTTAGGAAGCTTCCCAACTACTTAACTTGCGCCCTAAGCACGTAGCTTCTAGAAGGAAGCTTCTAGAAGCTTCTAACTAGCTTAGCTTGCACGCCAAGTAGGCGGCTTCTAGAAGGAAGCTTCTTGAGAAGCTTCCTAGTTAACTTGGCTTGCACTCCAAGAAAGCGGCTCAAGGAAGCTTCTTGAGAAGCTTCAAAGGTCTTGTATGCTACCTATAAATACCAAGGCCGAAGCTCATGCTAGGCATTCGGAGTTTTCCCTCATTCAAGTGTCCCAATGTGAGTTTCCATTCTCCTATTTCTCTCCTCGGTTTTGGTCTTTTACAGTGCCACTGTTATCTATACACATGTAGCTTTGGCTAGGAGAGGCAGTTTGATCCCATTCTTGGTGATCCTAGTAGCTTAGAACTTAGATACGAATTCCTCTTATGTCAAATGCCAAATGGTGGTAGAGTCAGTCCCGTGTTATGTTATGAGATGAAGGGTTTTCGTTTAGATTTCTTGTGATTGGATCCCCTCCATTCTCTGCTTCTTGTTTGTGCACCACATTTGTGTGAGGTGCCTTGACTTTTGAGCGTTGGTGCTCTAGTGTGCTCTCGGTGGTGAGGCTGGAGTGATGACCAGTCAGACTACCTTTGTTTCTCTCCGGTGAGGCAGGAAGTGATGACCTGCAGACTGTGAGAGTGCGTGTTATGATGGCAGGTTACAGATTGCCCTTCCCCTAGTGTAGTTATCTTGGTTAGAGTTACATTAGTGGGTGGTGCTTAGTTGGTGTTGGCACGTGGTGGTGTTGGCACTTGGTGGGGCATTTGCGGTTGCGACTTGCGGTTGCAGTTGGTGGTTCGGGTTTGTTGGTGTGGTTACTTTGTCACGACGGAGTTCTTTGGAGATTCCAAAGGAGTTAGCCCTGCAATACGTAGTGGGTTTACTTGGAGTGGTGCTCGGTATCAGCCTGTATCTCAGGTCCCAGTGAGGGAGGAGATTGACTCTGAGTTGGAGTTTGACACAGGAGCTGATTCAGTTGAGAGTGCACTTGGAGTGTCCGCACCGTTGTTGTGGGACATGGACAAGATTTATGGGGCCTCCAAAGGCCCTAGGCGTTACTTTGGTACAGTGGGTACCATTGAGTTGGATGACTTCATCCAGGAGTTAGACAGTTGGTGTGATCTGTAGTAGATGCGGAACCCAACTTTGTTCACACCTTTCATGGCATGGAAGGGGTTGTTTCAGCATCTAGAGGGTCCGCCGATGGATGACTACCATGAGTTCAAGAGAGCTCATTTGGAGGAGATCGAGTTATGGAGACAATATTGGTCTCCGAACTATGTCTCTATCACTTCAGGTTTGGTGGCCAGGAGTAGGTCGGCTGTACCTACGAGTTCTAGCTCGAGTAGTGTTGGTGGAGCTAGTGGAGGTGCACTAGCTGGAGATAGTGCTACTACGAGTGGAGGTACCGCTGCAGGAGGTGGTGTGGTACCGGGGTTTAACCCCATGGTGGAGTTCTTCCTATGTTTGAGGCAGAACTACCAGGGAGTGCGGACTGACAAGCTAAGGAGCTTGCAGGAGTTCCAGCGGAAGGCTGGAGAGAGCCTACGCGAGGCATACACTCGCATGAGGTGGCTCATCAATTTCACCCAAGGAGTTATTGAGGCCCAGGCAGTCCAGTTTTGGTATGGGATACTAGATAGGGAGTTGTGACGTAGAGTTCGTGATGCTACGTTGTTGCAAGCTACTTCGCCTACTTTGGCAGTAGTCTTCGGTTTGGCTGAGCATATTGAGCTCAACATGGTGGAGGAGAGAGTGGTGACATCTGGATTTGGTAGGGAGACCTCATCCACGGCTGTGACTTCTTCTAGAGTGCAGCACAGTACACCACGCCCAGTTGGTTTTTGAGGACAGGGTGGACAACCTAGATCCTATGGAGCGAGTGGAGGGCCTAGTGGAGTTAGACCCTCACCCTCATTTTTGGGTCAGCATCAGCCAGTGAGTGGTGGTGTTGCTTGTTGGACTTGTGGTGGACCTCACCATAGGAGAGAGTGTACTCAGGGCAGCGGACATGATACCTCTGGTGCATCACAGCCAGCACAGAGGCAGTGTGAGCATTGCCACAGATTTGGTCACACTAGTGACCAGTGTTTTGACCTACACCCGGAGTTATGGAGTGGTAGGGCTGCTATAGCAGGTAGTAGAGGAGCTCCAGTTCATGGAGGATGAGGTGGTAGAGGTGGTGGTAGAGGATCTACACCTAGTAGGGGTGCAGTACTTGCCCTTACTTCTGACACAACTATGGCTACTCGGATTGAGCAGTTGGAGCAGAGATTGGCTAGTATGGCTATTGCTCAGAGAAGATCAGATTCGGGTGCTGAGGCTTCCACCTCATATGCTGGTGATAGAGATGCTTTGGACTTCATGTGCAGAGCAGCACAAGTGGATGCATCTGCAACAGTGACTAGGAGTGTAGTACGTGCTCTAGAGCCTAGAGGAACATCAGTGGAGTTGGATCCACAGAGAGGAGAGGTTGGGAGACAGGTCAGACTTCCCCAGTCTTTCACGCTATCTGAGGCATTGCAAACAACATCCATGGTTCCTAGACGTCCTAGTGCAGGTGTGGTAGGTGGTGATGGAGTACCTGATGGAGTACCTACTAGTCAGCCACTTGCTAGTCAGCCACCTACTACTACACAAACTGAGTCTAACATGATGTTGGGGGCGGCTCAGCTGATTATGCGGCATCCTTTGTTTTCAGCCAGTGACATGTTTACATTGGGAGTTGACCCAGCCCCAGTATTCCGGTTGGCTGCCACATTGTGTGAGAGTAGGGATGGTGTAGTTCCTACTACTAGGGCAGAGGTGGTTGGTAGTGGAGCTGACTTGGTTGAGGAGCATGGGATCCATTCAGCGACCAATGGTTTATGGCACGCAGCAGCGGCTAGACTAGAGGAGTTGCCAGCTAGACCGGCCTTTGAGAGAGTGTGGTTTACACTTGGTGTTGTCCTATTGGATAACTAGAGGGGGATTTTTCATTTGGTGAGACCTTCAGGGAAGGTATATACACCACAGAGAGTCTTGTTAGACTCTGGTGCGTAGCCTCTTATGTTGGGGAAGGCTGCAGTTGTTGGTATGGAGTTACGAAAGACCGATGTAGAGAGGTGTCCATTTCAGATCCAAACATCTCTAGGTGGTGGTTCGACACAGTACATCACACGTGGAGAGCTTGTTGTCCAGGTTCAGCCTGGTCATCCGACTGATAGCTCGGTGGTGAGAGCTCAGGCTATTTCGACGATAGCTGAGTCATATGATGTGCTAGTTGGGGGAGCAGTGTTATACCCCATGGGTTTCAGCATTGACTATTGGGAGGAGATAGCCTCTTATAGACCTGGTTGGCAGTCTGGTGAGGGACGGGTATGTCGCCTACCAATACGTTTCAGTAGTGGAAGTCTTGGCTCACTACAGTCTGGGACCATGGCAGCATCAGTTTTGGCTTTCAACGGTGCAGTTACTTGGCTTGGTGACTTGTTGGAGGGGAATGCCCATGTAGAGGATACTCTAGTACCAGAGGAGATCACTCGGCTATGGAGTACAAGTGGGATTGTTCTATCCACCTTGGATGTTCCATTGTGGAGTTCAGAGGAGGCATTGCAGCAGCATGCAGATTAGTTGGTGCAGTAGGCTTGGAGTGGAGCCTTCGTACCATCAGGGGATGAGTGTGAGGATGAGCCTCCAGAGGCGATTGCTTTGACACCTCTGGATACCACACTCATTGCTTGGCAATATCCAATAGAGGGGATATGCCTATTGGAGTTGTTTGGTGGGATTAGCACCGGACTAGCTGCGGTGTTACAAGCGGGTATCCGAGTACAGAGGTACTTGTATGTAGAGAGAGATGAGACTGCTAGGCAAGTCTCTCTACATCATGTAGCACACTTGGCCTATCGGTATCCGGAATTATTACCGATGTTAGCAGTCAGAGGTTACCAGAAGGCCCTTCCAGGAGACATTTCCTTACTGGGAGCGCATGACCTAGAGAGACATGGGCCTATTCACTTGGTGATTTCTGGATGGCCATGTCAGGGACATACACGTGTGGGCCGCGGTTTGGGTCTTCATGATCCTCGTTCTGGTGTGTTTTGGGAGATGTTACGGATACTACGACATCTCCAGGTTCATCAATCTGTTTCTCCAGCTTACCTTTTGGAGAACGTTCCTTTGATGGGGGATTCTTGCACTAGAGTGGTGGCAAGTACACATTAGGTCCATTCTTGGATGGGACCTGCTGTATTGTTAGATGCAGCCAAAGTGGGATCACAAGCTCATTGTCTTCGTCTTTGGTGGATGAACCTCTTACCCAGAGAGGTTCTACAGCATGCTTATGATGGGATTCAGCAATGGGACCACATTCTTGTTGATGATATCTTGGATGTTGGGCGTCAGTCTTAGACAGTGGTAGTGGCTGATAGGTCACCTATGGCAATGGTGAACCTAGTTGGACAGCCTAGAGCTGCATTTCCCACACTCATGAGTTTCCTAGGCTCTCATGCTTTTCGAGAGGGAGGATCTGTACTTGTTTGGGACTCACAGTTACAGTAGTTGGTGGAGCCCAACGCTGATGAGAGAGCGGGCAATGGGTTTTTGCACCGGTATTACTGCTATTCCAGCAGTGTCAGAGGCATCCAGGCATCAGGTGTTAGGACAAGCTATGGACCTGAATTGTTTGACCTGAATTGTTTGACCTGGATTGTGAGCCTTGGCTTGGCAGAGCAGCGTAGGATGCACTTGATAGGCATCATCACTCGGACACTTGTGAGCCCTGCGCCTATCGAGACAATTCAGGCACATGCTGGGGGCGATGGACCGAGTGGACAGGGTATTCTTGGGACACATCCAGTAGCTACTAGGGAGAGTGGTCTACTTGGAGTCCATCCAGGTGAGTGTGGGCTACTTGGATTACACCCTTGGTCCACATGGGATGTAGCTAGAGGACGTGTGGAGCTTGCAGCCAGAGTAGAGGGAGTTTTTCACACAGAGGTTGGGACCTCTAGGGGTCGGGAGCATGACACTATTGCTCCCAAGGGCCCAGTGTAGCAGCCAGTCAGTACATCTTCCACTCCTACTATAGTTACAGAGGATACTTGGGAGCCAGATCTTGGACCCAAGCTTACTGGAGAGGAAAGACGGAGGGTTTGGAGGTTCTTGAGGAGTCACACGAGTTGTTTTGCCTTTAGTATGAAGGATTTGGGTGCTCTGAAGGGACCTGGTATACGGATTGAGTTGACTAGCGACACACCAGTTTTCTGACGTCCTTATCAATATAGTGAGATGGAGAGGACATTGATTTAGAGCCGGAGTAGTGACCTTTTTGAGGCTGGTTTGGTGGAGATTTCACATGGAGAGTATGCATCAGCGACAATGATGCCAGCCAAGAAGGATATGCATGGTAACTATATAGATAGGCAGATGTGTGGAGATTACTGTCCTATCAACCGACAGACCAGGGCTGATCGGTATGCCATGCCTACACCGGAGGAGATTTTTGATGCGATTGGGCATGCAAAGGTCTTCAGTACTTTGGATCTTCGAGCGGGATATCATCTGTTGCCGATCAGAGAGGAGGATAAGTCCAAGATAGCATTTTAGGCTATTGATCCTCACGGCAAGGATGTGTTATATCAGTGGAGGTTCTTACCATTTGGGTTAAAGAACGCTCTTGCTGAGTTCCAAAGTGTCATGGATAGGATCCTAGCTGGACTGGATTTTGCTCGGTGCTATATTGATGACATTTTGGTGTATAGCACTACTGTGGAGGAGCATGAGAGACAGTTGTTGGAGGTGTTTGAGAGGTTGAGATCTCATGGACTCAAACTACATCCTGGGAAGTGTAGGTTCTTCCACGAGCAGGTTGAGTATTTGGGTCACACTATCTACCCCGGAGGACTTGGTGTTCAACAGACCAAGGTGGAGGCTATTGCACGTATTCCTCGGCCTACGGATGTGAGCAGAGTGCGAGCATTCCTTGGGTTGGCGAACTTCTATTGCCGCTATATTAGAGGATTTAGTGCCATTGCCAAGGCCTTGACGAAGCTGACCAAGCTTATACATGAGTGGTGTTGGAGAGATGAGCACAAGAGAGCTTTTGTAGAGCTCAAGGAGAGGTTGACATCTGCTCCTATTTTGAGGAGACCGATCACAGGACGACCATTTCAGGTTCACACTGATTGGAGTATGTTGGGGCTTGGAGCGGTGCTCACCCAGCATGATGATGAGGAGAAGGAGTTTGTGGTGGCCTATGCAAGTCGCTCCAACAATTCAGCAAAGGCGAAGTATAGTTCATATGAGGGAGAGTGCTTGGCAACAGTTTGGGCAGTAGCACATTTCCGATGTTACCTATTTGGTAACCCCTTCACTCTCATCACTGATCATCAGCCGCTGAAGTGGTTGATGGAGTCCGACAAGCTTTCAAGGAAGCTTGCACAATGGGCTCTGATTTTACAGGAGTATGATTTCACGGTTGTTCACAGACCTGGGGTGGTGAACCGTGATGCAGATGGGTTGAGTAGAAACCCATGTCCCAGCCAGCAGGATCAGACCAGAGCACGTTGGCATGGTGAGACAGATGAGGAGATGGTGCCAGGTTGGCATGCATCGGCCTTTCTGTGTATATTTGCAGAGGCTTTGGTGGTATCTCTCTCAGCGCATACAGGAGGAGTTATTGAGGTCACAAATCCAGAGAGTGAAGATATTGGTACAGTTCAGCGAGACATTCATGATGATGTCTTAGTGATGGACTATCTTTGCACTGGTGTTGTGGGTGGCACAATTGGGGCCAAGGAGAGAGACCGTGTTCTTCAGCAAGCCAGACGGTTCAGATTGGAGGGTAGACACCTTTTGCATGTATGGGAGGATGGCAGAGTGCAAGTAGTACCACTTCCATCACAGAGACCACAATTGGTCCGTCATGCTCATGAAGAGCTAGGACATTTTGGAGTAAAGCGTACATATAGCTTACTCCAGAGTCATTATTGGTGGCGGTATGCAGACCAAGGTACAACAGTTTGTTGCCAGATGTATGGTTTGTGATCGAGTTAGAGCATCATTCAATGCTCCTATGCCACAGTTACACCCATTACCTATCATGGGATTGGGTTACCGTTGGAGTTTGGACTTCGCCGGACCTTTACCGCTGACTATGAGACATCATCGGTATGTTTTGATGATGGTGGAGCAGTTCTCCAAGTGGATTGAGTTGGTGGCACTTCCTGACAAGTCTAGTGAAGGGACAGCTTACTCGTTCTTGGATCAAGTTCTTAGTCATTTTGGTGCACCAGTTGAGGTTTTGACTGATTAGGGTACAGAGTTCTTGGGAGAGTTTCAAGTCTTGTGTGACAAGGCTTTGATTGATCATCATACGACATCCCGAGATCACCCTGAGGCAGATGGCTTAGCAGAGAGTGGTTCAGACGGTGAAGAGAGGATTGCAAAAGTATGGTTTGCAGAGAGGCCACTTGGGAGATTGGGATCTCCAGTTACCTTGGTTGGCTATGGGCTATTGGTTCAGCCAGCAAGCCTCCTTAGCATCCTTCTCTCCATACTTTCTACTCTATGGATGAGATCCAGATTTACCTGCAGCCATTCGTCGAGATGCTAATGTAGTTCTGGACTTGGATGACCCCAATGTATGGATGAGCGCATGTTCTCAGCGTGCAGAGACCTTTCGGAGAGTGATGTCGATGGCTTTTGAGAACTTGGCAATTGCTCAGCATAGAGATACTTTACACTATGCTACCATTTGAGGAGGAGGTTATAGACCCTCGATCCGTCAATTTCATCCAGGCAACTATGTATATCTACAGCAGACAGCACCGACGACACTTGATGTTTCTACAGGCCACACTATCTTGAGAGTGCACGAGGTTTTGCCATCTGGAGTCATTGTGTTAGAAGGACGTGATGGTGTTTTTTGGAAGGATCATGTGCGCAATTGTGCGCCATGCCACCTCCCAAACATTGATGGTACTATGGACCCAAGCTTGGCACTTGTATGTGCAGGCTTGAGGTGTATGTTATGTGGCTCTTCTGGTGGAGCTGCTACTATGTTAGTGTGTGATAGTTGTTTGAGAGGATGGCATATGGCATGTATGACTCCTCCCCTCATGGTGGTTCCTCAGGGACAGTGGTTATGTCCTAGATGTACTTGACCTATAGCTAGTTCATTCTTTATATGGTATAGATTGCAGACAGGCAACTAACGATGGGGCTCCATAGCACCCGGCCTCTTGATCTTTGCCCATTAGAGGGTATACCATATACTTAGAGTAGATGGCTATCTGGAGTTAGAGGGACCTAACCGCTAGCTAGGGGGGCGATTGGGGCACTTTAGAGTCTATGTATGACTTATGTGTGAGTTGTGCTTCTATAGTGTATGATGTTGACAGCGATGTATGTTATGTAGCAATGTATATACGCACGACAATTCTTCAACCATGTGATCCTCAACAACCTTGTGTGGTTGATTTGATGCTTCTAACTTTGCTATTGGGACTATGTTGCAACAAGAATTTCTAGATGGGTTACATTGTATTGCCTTTATGTCTCACCAATTGAACACCACAAAAAAGTATTACTTTGCTTGAGATAGAGAACAACTAGCAATGGTATATGTCACCAAGGTATGGAGGCATTATCTATTAGAGAAACAAGTGGTCATGCAAATTGATCACAAACCCTTCTTGCAAACATTACATTTGGAGTACATGAAGAATCAATATCATCGATGGGAGGAACAACTACAATTGTTTGACATCAGACTTGAATATAAACCTAATTGGTTCCATGCCATTCCTAATGCTATATCACACCAACCTGATTTGAAGTCTCTTCCTCTCATCACAGTGGCAATTATGATGGTGTTAGTCAACTCTAAGGTCCAAATTGAGTTCAAGATAGCTTTACAACAAGATCCTTTCTTTTAGATGGTATAAGGTCATCTTGTAGTATGCAACAAGGAGTACAACATCTTCTCCTTCAAGGTTCTATATGCCATCCAAGGGTGATCTCCAATTTGTGCGCCTTCAAGAAGCCTATGACTTACTTATTGTTGGCCACATGTATGGATAAGACCTTGAGTACCCTCCAATGCCAATGGTGGTGGCCCAACATGGAATCAAGATGCTTGAGAAATTATCCAATCTTGTGAGAGCTACCAATTTAACAAGGCCAACAACCAGAAATTGAGTAGACTCCTTCAACCACTTCCCATTCCATATGCCGGGAGGGAACACGTGAGCTTAGATCTCATCACATCCTTGCCCAAGACAAAGCAAGGTCACACAAAAATTATGGTGTTTGTGGATAAGCTTAGTAAGAAAATCCATTTGGCACCAACCTTCGATATTGT
The DNA here is from genome assembly GCA_948567375.1 of Lunularia cruciata. NCBI lineage: Eukaryota > Viridiplantae > Streptophyta > Marchantiopsida > Lunulariales > Lunulariaceae > Lunularia > Lunularia cruciata. The sequence goes on from OX419758.1 coordinate 64,105,556, forward strand.
GGATGCTCTCACATTAGCACAGATCTACTTTGATAATATCATCAAGCATCATGGGATGCCTTGTGTACTCATCTCCGACCGGGATCATAAATTCATTTGCAAACTTTGGCAAGCACTCTTTGGAATACTCGATCCTAAGCTTGCATTGTCTATGGCCTATCATCCACAAATTGATGACAAAACCAAATGTGCAAATTACACCTTGGAAGATATGCTTCATGCCTTCCTCAACATTCACCATACCAATTGGGATGAATGTCTTGTAACCGTTGAGTCTACATACAATAATTCCAAACAAGCAAGCACCAACTTCTCTCCTTTCTTCCTTAATTTTGGCCGGGACCTATTTGTTCCAGATTCCCTTCTTGCTCCTCCTCCATCTCATGTCCCTCATACTACCACCTTCTTGACCACCATATCCCAATCCCTCCAACAAGCCAAATCACATCTCCTTGTTGCTCAAAATCCTTAAAAACAATATGCAAACCACCATCATCATGATCTCATCTTTCAAGTCGGTGATAAGGCCATGCTCTTGTCTAGTAACCTACTCCTCCCACTTGATACCCATGTTTGTAAACTTGCTCTTAATTGGATAGGTCACTTTGATGTCACCCAAATCAATTTTCTTGTTGCTTACCAACTTGCCTTACCTTGTCACAGGTGCATCTATCCTATCTTTCATATTTCCAAGTTAGAACCCTTTGTTCCTAACCCATCTTCCTTTTCCTCTTGGGTCCAACCTCCCCCCTCTTCCCGTCCCTATCAATGATCATGAAGAGTATGAAGTTGGTCATATCCTTACACATCACCACATTCAACAAGGCCATTGACACCATATAGAGTACAAGGTCCTTTGGAAAGGGTATCCCCTTCATGATGCCACTTGGGAGGTTCTTTCTTATCTCCAAAATGCTCAAACAGTCATCCAAGAGTTTGAAGCTTTGATGGCAACAAGGATGTCACCAACTAGCGGTGGGTACCAATATAACAATATGGAGTTTAACAACAAAGTTAGTCAAGGCTAACAAAGTAGCAAATAAGCCAAATTAGCTTAGAATATTCTAGAAGTATCTAGAAGCTACTTGGAAGCTTCTTGGAAAGCTTCCCAACTAGCTTAGCTTGCACTCCAAGTAGGTTGCTTCTAGAAGGAAACTTGCATGCCAAGTAGGTGGCTTCTAGAAGAAAGCTTCTAGAAGAAAGCTTCTTGAGAAGCTTCTTCGTTAACCTTGCTTGCACTCCAAGAAAGTAGCTTAGGGAAGCTTCTCAAGAGCTTTTTATGCTCCCTATAAATACCAAAGCCAAAGTTCATGCTAGGCATTCGGAGTTTTCTCTCATTCAAGTGTCCCAATGTGAGCTTCTATTCTCCTATTTCTCTCTTTAGTCTTAGTCTTTTAAAGTCTAACTATTGGTATTACACCATTGACCAATCTCTTGGGGAAGACCTCAATCTTTCAATGGACCACCAAGCACAAAGATGCATTCTAGAAGCTAAAAATATATGGTGTCTTCAAGACCCATTCTTCAACCGTATGCTCCTAAACTACCTTATGTGGTTGATTTCAATGCTTTGTTGTAGCAAGAATTTCTAGATGGGTTACATCCCATTGCTTTTGTGTTCTTGTTGACTAAACTCCATAGAAAGGAATTACTACTTGAGATCAAGAACAACTAGAAATGGTATATGCCACCAAAGTATAGAGGCATTATCTATAAGGAAACAAGTGATCATGCAAACCAATCATAAACCCTTGTTGTAGACATAACATTTTAGAGCATGTCAAGAGTTGACATCATCATTGGGAAGAAAAACTATGGTTGTTTGACATCAAACTTGAATGCAACCCCAATAGGTTCCATGTCATCCTTGATGCCCTATCATGACAACTTGATTTGAAGACTCTTCCTCTCATCACAACGGCAATTATGATAATGTCAATTGAAACAAAAGTCCAAATTGAGTTTTTAGGACCACTTTACAACAACATCCCTTCTTTTAGATAGTACAAGTTCATCTTATAGCACATGATAAGGAATCTAACACCTTATCTTCAAGGATGAGAAAATCTTTCTACAACACCTTATTCTATGAGAACCAGATCTATATTTTAATCAAGGATGATCTATAGCTTGTGTGCTTTCAAGAAGCCCATGATTTAAAAATCATTGGTCATATGGTTGTGGAAAAGACGTTGGGTACACTACAACACCAATGGTGGTGGCCCAACATGGCACAAGAGTTTCAAGATTTTGTTTGATCTTGTGAAAGCCACCAATGCAACAAGGCTAGTAACCAAAAACCGAGTGGACTCCTTCAACCACTTCCCATCCCATATACTCAATAGGAACACATGAGCTTAGATCTCATCACATCCTTGCCCAAGACATAATAAGGTCACATTGCAATTGGGGTTTGTTTTATAAGCTTTGTAAGCAAATCCATTTAGCACCAACCTTTGACATAGTAGATGCCTCAACATTGGCCTAGATCAACTTTAATAATATCTTCAAGTATCATGGGATACCTTGTGTACTCATTTCTGATTGTAATCCTCAATTCTCCAAAAGCATTTGGCGAGCACTCTTCCAACTACTCAGCACTAAGCTTTCTTTATTCATGGCCTATCATCCTCAAATTGATAGACAAACCAAACATGCAAATTGCACCTTCAAGGATATATTTTGTGCCTTTGTTAATGTTCACCATACCAATTGGAATAAAGGATTTCCAATTGTTGAGTTTACCTACAATAACTCCAAGCAGGCAAGCACCATATATTTTCCCTTCTTCCTTAATTTTGGCCAAGACCTACTTGTTCTAGATTCTCTTCTTGCTCCTGCTCCATCTCATGTCCCTCATGCTTCCACCTTCTTGACCACAATATTCCAATCCCTATAACAAGCAAAATTTCATTTCCTTGTTGCTCAAACTTGTCAAAAATAGTATGTGAGCCAACATCATCATGATCTTACCTTTCAACTTGGTGATAAGGTCATGCTTTCTTTTAGTAATCTAGCCTCCTACTTGATACCCAAGTTCATGAACTTGCTCTTAATTAGATAGGTCCATTTGATATCACCCAAACCATTTTTCTTGTTGCTTATAGACTTGCCTTGCCATATGCAAATACACCTTGTCTTTCATATTTCCAAATCGAACCCTTTGTTTCCAATCCATCTTCCTTTTCCTCTCATGTCCAACCTCCTCCTCCTTTTGTCCTTATCAATGATCATGAAGAGTATGAAGTTGATTGTATCCTTGCATGTCATGGCATTCAACATGACCGCCAACAACATACCAAGTACAAAGTCCTTTGGAAAGGACTTTGATATCTCCTTCATGATGCAACTTGGGAGCCTCTTTCTAATCTCCACAATGCACAAACAACGATCCAAGAGTTTGAAGTTTCCATGATGACAAGGACACCACCAACTAGCAATCAGGAATATATAACAATATGGAATTTACAACAAGTTAATCAAGACTAACAAAGTAGCAAATTAGTCAAAAATTAGTCAAGAATTATAAGAATATTCTAGAAGCATCTAGGAAGCTACTTGGTACCTTCTAAGTATTGGCTAATGTGTATGCCAAATGGAGATTTCTATGAAGAAGCTTCTTGGGAAGCTTCCCACCAAGCTTAGCTTACATGCCAAGTAGGTAGTTTCTTGGGAAGTTTCCCAACTAGCTTAGCTTGCAAGCCAAGTAAGCAGCTTCTAAAAGTTATCTTCTCAAGAAGCTTCCCAATTAGCTCAACTTGCACTCTAAGAAGATGGCTTTTAGCACGCTTCTTAAGAAACTTCTCAAGAGCCTTGTATATTCCCTATAAATAACAAAGCTCATGCTCATGCTAGGCATTTGGAGTTTCTCTTATTTGTGAGTCCCAATGCGATCTTCCATTCTCTTTTTTCTCTCCTTGGTCTTTTGTATGTAAGGTAATAGTGTGCTGGGAAGAGCAGCCATTCTACCTTCTTTAGCAATCTCATGTCAATATAAAAGTGCAAGATGAATGGAGAGAGAAAAGTGTTTCCTCTATGTGTTTATAATTGCTTTGTCAATTCTTTGGTATGATGATAAAATATCTTTGTCCAGTTCATAGGTCTACCTTCATGTATAAATTGGAATACGGTGGCTTGCCCATTGTTGATGTAAGTTGTCTTCATTAATTTGAAGAGCTCATAAGCAAGTTCACTGTGGTATGCCTAGTAGGATCATCAAACCCATTCAACTTCCAGCCATTTCCTATTTTGATGTACCTAATGATGCTTTGGATTTCCTTGTTATCTCCTCCATTGGTCAAGGCTACTCACGGTTGAGGTACATTGCTCCAAGCATAGTAAACCCAAGAACCTTTTGCCAATGCTCTTCCATCCAAGCAAGCACATTACAATAGGTTGGTAAAGTATGGATTCTTCTTCTCTTAATCTCCAACACCATTGGAGATAAGCAATATCCCAAATCCACAACAAGAATCTCATATGAGGTACTCAATGTAGCAATAATGTGCCCATTTCTCCACTCTCAAAGAATGTAAGGTAATTGTAGTTGGAGCCCTCTTCTTCTTTGGAGAAATCTTGTTACCTAGCTATTCAAGTTCCAATTCACTCAATTGCCTTTGCACTCTCTTGCTCCCAATGACCCGCTCACAATCTCTTGTGCTAAACCACAAAATTTAAGACTCTATTTAAGAAGATCACTTAATGCATCTCAATGAATTTCCTTGTGAATCTTGGAGATGACATGAATTGAATTGATTGAAACTTACCTTCTCCCAAGATGAGATGTTTATACTCTTTCAATTGGCCCATTTTGGATTTTTAGTGGTTGTTAGTGGTGACACATCAATTGTTCTCACATGTGTAAAGCAACACAAAGACTAATGGTGACAAAACTAATTCTCATAAAGGTAGCAATTGCTCGCAAGACGTCAAACCATTGAAGATTGATGACCAAATGTTGACATGGCAACCTATACCCATGATCATGATAGTGTGCATGGTATTGTGGTTGGGAACATCCTACTCCAATGATATCTTCTCTTAGTATTGATTGCATGTTTAGTGTATTTTCTTGGGCAATTAGGGTATAGGCCTTAAGTCCTATTTACTAATATTATTCTTATTTAGGTACTTAAATAACTACCAAAAAAACAAGAAAATCTACATAAGGAGACACAAAGTGAGCTACCTCCCTTAGATGTGAGCATCCTCATAAATTGGGATCAAGCTCCCATTTAAGGTTAATTATAGTACCTATGGAATTGCCAACCATTCACACAAGTGGCAAAAAAGTACTTTCCAGATCCATCAATTGTAAGGATCCATTATCAAAAATTGTTTGCACCTAATAGGGTCCATCCAATAAAGATGCAACATCCGTGGAAATGATTTATTCCTTCTATCATATAATAGAACCAGATCATCTAAAATACCTATATCGGGCATATGTGCATGTCATGGTAATCCTATTTTCTTTGTTGATTGCTCCTTGTGGTTTCATGGGAGCCTTCTCATCTCTTATCCAAGAACATCAGCTGTTGGAGTCAAAGCTCTTGGTTATCTTCTGGCAACATTCTATCTTCAGCAAGAATTTAGTAGGTATGGACATCAAGTTCCACAGTTAGGATCAAATATAACCCATATGTGAGAAAGGAGGGAATTTGCTTTGTGGTGATCTTTTTGGTGGTTTTATAGACCCATAGTGTTGTTTGTAGTTTGGTGTCCCAATCAAACATATAATTGATCATGACTTTGTTCAGGATTTTATGTAGCAATCCATTTGCCATCTTGATCAATCCATTGGCCATAGGATTGTAGAGGGTAGTTTTCCTATGTTTGATTTGAACTTTTTTAATGATTTGATCAAATTGTTGAGGAAATAAACCCACAATAGCTAACCAATTTGAGGAGGAAGTTGTACCAGGCAATGACATTGAGGAAGGAAATTCTACAACCATGGCAACATCAAACGTCTTAGTAGCCTCAGCTTCCACTATTTTTGTTACATAGTCGGTACATACCAAGGTTTTGAGTGTAGTCCTTGTGGCAAGCTGGATTGGTTCCACAATATCAATCCCCACTTTTCTAATAGTGTCAATGGTAGAATGGGTCAAAGGGGCCATTGAATAGAGGACGTAAGGCTTCTTTTCCTTTGGCTTGCATCACACTTCTTGATGTAGGAATACAAATCCTTATACATAGTAGGCCACTAGTATCCCATCGTCAAGATCTTCTTCATAACATTTTTCAAGGCAAAGTGATGTATGCAATGACTTTCTTACTCCTCCCACTTCATGTGCTTTAGGAAACCACCTAAGCTCCTCATCCATTCGCAACTTGAATAAGATATTCCTCTTTATGTGGTAGGTCCCATCCTATGTAGAAAATCTGCATATTGCTCTAGATTCAACCCATCATGACAGTGCAATGTACAATTATATTTGTACTATATGGTATATCATGTACTCTAAGTGGCTGAAATACAAGAAAAAGATTGATTAGAAAATTGTCATTAAGAGATCTGCAAATTGTTCCTCCATTTTGGGTCAAGATAAGAAACCTGCATTCTCATGTTGGGCTCCTTATGGTAATCCCCTTTGCATCTCCTTACATAGATTTCCTTGTTTTTTCTTCTTGTTTTTGAAATTAGTTAAGTACCCAGATTAGAATAATGTTAGTAAATAGGACTTAGGGCTTGTACTCCAATTGCTTAGAAAAATACACTTAACATGCAGTCAGGAAAAAGGACTCAGGGCTTGTACCCCAATCGCTTAGAAAAATATACTAAACATGCAATCAGTACTAGGAGAAGACATCATTAGTGTGGGACAATCCTAATACCTACAAAGGAGATGATGGTCCCAAGACTATGATAATGATGAGGGTCTTGAGACCACAATGCTATGAAGATTATGATAGTCATGGGTACGGGCTGCCATGTCAACATTTTGCCATCAATCTTCAATAGTTTGACTTCCTATTAGTAATTGTTGCCATGTAGGATGAAGAACTGGTTTTGGTTGCCATCAGTCCTTGTACCACTTCACACATGTGGGATAGATGATGTTTCACCATTGATGACTGCTAAAAATAAAATATGGGCCAATTGAAAGAGTATAAATGTCTTGTCTCAAGAGAAGGTAAGTTTCAATCAACTGAATTTGCACTACCTCCAAGGTTCACAAAGCAATTCATTAGAGACACACTAGGTGACCTTGCTGAGTCTTAAGTCTTGAGGTTTAGAACAAGAGAATGTGGGAGTGACTAATAAAGAGCAAGACAATGAAAAGGCAATTGAGTGAATCAGGAATTGAAGTGTTGGGTTATGAGATATCTCCAAAGAAAAAGAATGTTCCAGCCGGAATTGCCTTACGTTCTTCAAGAGTGGAGAAATTGGCCCATTACTACTGCATAAAGTACCTAAATTCCTAGCATTTGTGATTCTTGGTATGGATTTGGGATTTTACTTATCTCCCAATGGTGTCAAAGATTAAAGAGAAGAATAATCTTAACTTCATCAACCTATGTGGCAACATATTTGCTTGGATGGAGGAAGATTGGCAAAAGGTTCTTAGGTTAGACTCTACACCTAAAGCAATGTACCTCAACCAAGAGTGGCCCCAACCAATAGAGGAGATGATGAGGAAACTTGAGGCCTTGTTTGGGTACACCAAGATGAGGAATGGGTGGAAGGTGAAAAGGTATAACAAGTCTTCCAAGTGTATCATGGTGACCTTGCCCATGGAGCTCTTCAAATCAACAAGGACAACTTATGTCAAACAATGGATAGACCACCTTCTTCTAGCTATTACTTGAAGGAAGATCAATGGACTAGGTGAAGATATTTTATCATCATACCCAAGAATTGATAGAGCAATTGTAGACACGCAAAGGAAACACTTGTCTCTCTCCATTCATCTTGCACTTTTATATCAAGACAAGGATCCTGAAGAAGGAAGAATGACTACTCTTCCCAACACATTATTACCTTGTGTGATATCATCAAGCACAACCAGAGCATGCAAAAGAGACCAAGAAGTACAAATACTCATATCTCAAATATCAAAACACTCAAAATGGGTGCCAAATAACAAGGTTGCAAGAGCAAGCACAAGCAAATGGAAAGAAACCGCAAAGTCTAGACCAAAATAGACCTTTGGCTTAATCCCTTGGTCATGGACTCTTTGGATAAAGAAAATTTCTCAATCCAAAGGCAAATTGAGATTGAGAAGCAAAGGTGGGATTGATCATAACTCACAAGGAACCCCCTCCCCCCCCCTTAGAAGAATGCCAAGTCATTGTGGAGAAAGAATTGTCACTTATTGTGAAAGTACTAGACCAACCTACTACCAAAGAAGAGGAGAAGGTGATAGCAGATGAGGAGCAAAATATCTCAATATCTCAATTGCAGGTAAGAAAACCCCTCCTCCAACACTAAGATTGGAGACTTCAATTATCTTGCCTTTGGTAGTATAATGAGCGGTGACTCTACCCCAAAAACTTATGCTTGAGAATGTCCAAACAACACCATCATTATCACATGGAGGAGGTTCTTGAATGAACAAAATGATAAAAGTCCAAGGAAACATTTTTCCTTAGATGTAACAATATGGAGTTTATTGACGAGTTAGTCAAGGTCAACTAAGTAGCGAATAGGCCAAATTAACCTTGAATATTCTAGAAGTATCTAGGAAGCTACTTGGTACCTTCCAAGTATTGGGTAATAAGCATGCCAAGTGGTGACTTCTAGGAGGAAGCTTCCTAGATAGCTTAGCTTGCACTCCAAGTAGGTAGCTTCTAGAAGTAAGTTTCTTAGGAAGTTTCCAACTAGCTTAGCTTGCACACCAAGTAGGCGGTTTCTAAAAGGAAGCTTCTCGGTTAACTTGGCTTGCACTCCAAGAAGGCTGCTTTAGAAAGTTTCTTGAGAATCTTCCCAAGAGCCTTATATGCTCCTTAAAAATACCAAAGCCCAAGCTCATGCTAGGCATTTAGAATTTCCTTCATTCAAGTCCTAATGTGATCTCCACTTGATCTTCTGTTCTCTTATTTCTCTCCTTGGTCTTGGTCTTTTACATTGGTATTAGAGCAAAAATGGATGGATGGAATTTATGGACCACCAAATGCATTTCTGCCAAAACCATTAGATTTTTTGTGTACATGTACTACCCAACCATCATTTCACACAATTCATCACCTCATGCTTTGGGCAAAACTTTCTCAATCACCCTTGGTACTTCAGATTGTAACTTATGGAGAACGATGGATGTGTTGCATCTACGTGTTAATTTAGATAGATTGTAGGTAGTTTGATAGAGGAGTAGCCATGGCACCAATGCCCAAATTTATCATTGCTATGCATAAAAAATTGATCACCTTACTTGATTGTTGGAAGAACAAGATCATCAATGACAAGAGTAGGTAGAGAGAGTAACATTTGAGAAGGAGAAGAGCAAATCCAACTTCCAAAGCCTAAGGTTTGCAAAGGCAAGAATCTCCTAGGTGTAATGAGAATTTTGTATTTGATTGTGAATGTTATTTCAAAGCTACAAGATGAAGGGAAATAAATTTTCTTGGCTTCAAGTCAATTGGATGAAGCAGCAAAGCTATGGTGGCAATTTTGAGTGGAGCAAGCTGAAAGACAAATTGTTGCACAAATCTTGACATGGGGAGAATTCAAGAGTGCAATACTTCCAAGCTAGAAATGCCACACAAGCTGCACAAGATAGGTTGGCAGAGTTGAAGTAGATTGGCTTTATAAGGAGCTACATCATATAATTCCAAAACACCATTATTCAAATTCTGGATATAATAGAAAGTGAAGCTTTAGATCATTGTGAGGGGCTTGAAGTCACGCACCAAATTGGAAGACTTGGAAGAAGCCATGCAATTGGCTAAGCACTTTGATTCACTAGTTGTAACAACTTGGTCTTGACCTTGACCTTCACCAAACTTGTCCATAAGTGGTGGAGGAGACAACACCAATGGAGATTGATGTTGTCCAATGGAAACCACTTGATCCTACAAAAAGGGAAAGATTGTGACAAAATGGTAGTTTTTTTTATTATCACCAAATTGGGCACCACATTGCTAGATATGGACGACCGCAAAAAATAGCCCAAATGGAGTTTGTGTAATGTGATGGTCAGGAAAATGAGGAATCTCAATAGGAGAACTCAAGCCACCTATTGGGAACTTGATTAGTTCCAATAGGAATTGAAGGTTTGGCCTATGCAAGTTTGCTTCATTGGCAAGGTATGATATTTGATTGGGGGTGTAGGATTTTGGTTGATTTAGAGAGTTCAAAAAAATTATTCCTATCAAGTTAGTAGTTGGAAGTAGATTAATGATGGTGGATTGTAGAATGGGTTATGCATTCCATATCTCACATCTTGTTACATTTAAGGTTGGGAAGGAGTATTAGGAGTGTATGAGGTTTGTAGTGGCACCTTTACATCATGATGTCATTTTAGGTGTACCTTGGCTTGAACATCATAAGGTTCAATTTGATTTGGCCCGATGACAAATTCAAATACAACACCAAGGTATGAATTTCTATTTAGGTTTTCTAGCACCTTTGAGTAAGACATAAGAATAGTCAGCCCAAAAATGGAAGTTTATCAAGAAAGTAGCCATAGAGTATGCTTTGCAAGAAGATAAGTCCCAAGATGGGAAGTTTTGTTAATAAAGAAACCATAGAGCAAGCTTTGGAGGAGGAAGATAAGTCTATTTTTGCAATGTGGATCAAACCGATTGCTCATGGAGAATATGAGGAGGGCCAGAAGCCTCATCAAGAAATGGTTGCTCAAATAGTTCAAGAGTTTTCAGATGTGTTTTTGGATGATCTATCAAAAAATTACCCTCCAATTGTGGTATGCACTTCAAGATTGAGTTATTGCCAAGAAGTATTCCAATGAGTAGACCAATCTATCAGCTCTCACCAAAGGAATTGGGTGATGTAACAATATGGAGTTTAGTGACAAAGTTAGTCGGGCTTACGAAGTAGAAAATAAGACAAAATAGCCTAGAATATTCTAGAAGCATCTAAGAAGCTCCTTGGGAAGCTTCCCAACTAGTTAACTTGCGCCCTAAGCAGGTAGCTTTTAGAAGGAAGCTTCTAGAAGCTTCTAACTAGCTTAGCTTGCACGCCAAGTAGGCGGCTTCTAGAAGGAAGCTTCTTGAGAAGCTTCCTAGTAAACTTGGCTTGCACTCCAAGAAAGCGGCTCAAGGAAGCTTCTTGAGAAGCTTCAAGGGTCTTGTATGCTACCTATAAATACCAAGGCCAAAGCTCATGCTAGGCATTTGGAGTTTACCCTCATTCAAGTGTCCCAATGTGAATTTCCATTCTCCTATTTCTCCCCTCGGTTTCGGTCTTTTACATTGGTGTTAGAGCAGGAATGGGATGGATGGAATTTATGGACCACCAAATCCACTTCCACCAAACCATTGGGACTTTCATATCCAGATATTACCAAAGCATTGTTTCACACAATTCATCACCTCGCGCTTTGGGCAGGTTTTCTACACATGATCACCGTGTCAGAGGAACCCTTGATACTTCCAATTGTAACTTATGGAGAACGGTGGACGTGTTGTATCTATGTTTTAATCAACTAGATAAATTGAGTGTAGTAGAATAGAGTAGTAGAGATGGCGGCAATACTGGATGTTATCCTTGCAATGCTACAACAAATTGAGCATCTTACTTGATTGTTGGATGAACGAGACCAGCAACGACGAGAACAGATAGATAGAGCGCCAGTTTGAGATGGAAAAGACCGCATTCGATTTCCGAAACCCAAGGTGTTTGAAGGCAAGAATCTCCCAGGCATAGTGGAGAATTTTGTGTTTGATTGTGAACGCAACTTTGAAGCCACCAATCTTCAAGACGAGCGGAAAAAAATTCTCTTGGCTTCTAGCCAATTGGATGGCATGGCAAAACTTTGGTGGCAATTCCGACTAGAAAGAGCTGAACAACAAATTGTTACACCAATTTCGACATAGGTAGAATTCAAGGATGCAATATTGGTCGATTTCAAACTATAAATGCCACTCGAGCTGCACAAGATAAATTGGCGGAGTTGAGGCAAATTGGCATAGTGAGAAGCTACATCATACAATTTCAAAACATCATCATGCAAATTCCAGATATCCAAGAAGGTGAAGTTCTGGATCAATTTGTGTGAGGATTGAAGTCACAAACCAAATTGGAGGTGCGGGAGCCACAAAATGTAGAAGTTAGTCGGGCTTACGAAGTAGAGAATAAGACAAAATAGCCTAGAATATTCTAGAAGCATCTAAGAAGCTTCTTGGGAAGCTTCCCAACTAGTTAACTTATGCCCTAAGCAGGTAGCTTTTAGAAGGAAGCTTCTAGAAGCTTCTAACTAGCTTAGCTTGCATGCCAAGTAAGCGGCTTCTAGAAGGAAGCTTCTTGAGAAGTTTCCTAGTTAACTTGGCTTGCACTCCAAGAAAGCAGCTCAAGGAAGCTTCTTGAGAAACTTCAAGGGTCTTGTATGCTACTTATAAATACCAAGGCCGAAGCTCATGCTAGGCATTCGGAGTTTTCCCTCATTCAAGTGTCCCAATGTGAATTTCCATTCTTTTATTTCTCTCCTCACTTTGAACAACATTGATAAAGTTGTTGGAGAAAGATTTCATGACATAGTATATCTCCTTAGGATGCACCAGTACTAGTTGTTCCAAAGAAGGATGGAGGACTTTACTTTTGTATTGATTATAATGGCCTCAATAAACAAACAATGAAGAATTCATATCTCTTGCCTCAAATTGATAACTTGCTCAATCAATTGAGTGGTGCAAAATAATTCTCCAAATTGGATCTTTGAAGTTACTATTGGCAAATTACAATTGATAGAGAGGATATGCAAAGGATGCTTTTCACACAAGGTATGGGCATTTTGAAAGAAGAGTTTTCCCTTTCGGGCTCACTAGTGCTCCAATAGTCTTCATGGATCATATGCATCAGGTGTTGGATGGGCTATTGGATTGGTATGTGATGGTATTTTTGGATGATATCTTAATCTATAGCAAGATAGAGGCAAAACACACAAATCACGTGTGAGAGGTCCTAAGACGACTACAAAAATAAAAGTTTGATTGAAAAATATCAAAGTTTGTCTTTTGGCATAAGGAAGTTATGTTCTTGGGTCATAAGATTTCATTAGAGGAGATCAAGATGGAAGAGGAGAAAATCAAGGTCATAAATGATTGGCCTACCAAATGATGCCATAGAAGTGAGAGCATTTAATAGATTAGCAAATTTTTACCAACAGTTCATCCACTTTTATGCTCATATGGCCGCACCGTTCATCAACCTCTTAGGGAAGACTACAAGCTTTCAATGGACCACCAAGTACAAAGAAGTATTCCAAAAGTTGAAACATATGGTGTCTTCAAGACCCATCCTTCAACCATATGACCCTCAACTACCTTATGTGGCTGATTTTGATGCTTCTAACTTTGCAATTGGAGTTGTGTTGCAACAAGAATTCCCAAATGGGTTACATCCCATTGCCTTTGTGTCTCACCAACCAAATACCACAAAAAGGAATTACTTTGCTTGAGATTGGGAACAACTAGCAATGGTATATGCCACCAAGGTATGGAGGCATTATCTCCTTGGAAAAACAAGTGATCATGCAAATTGATCAAACCCTTGGTGCAAACATTACATTTGGAACACATGAAGAGACAACATCATCAATGGGAGGAGCAACTTCACTTGTTTGACATCAAACTTGAGTACAAACCAATTGGTTCCATGTCATCCGTGATGACCTATCATGACAACTTGATTTGCAATCTCTTCCTCTCATGACGATGCAATTACAATAGTGTTAGTTGACTCTAAAGTCCAAATTGAGTTTAGGATAGTTTTACAACAAGACCTCTTCTTTCAGATGGTACAAGGTCGTCTTGCAACATGCAACAAGGAGTACAACACCTTCTCCTTTAAGAAAGGCCTTCTATTCTATGAGAACCAAATCTATATTCTAGCCAAGGATGATCTCTAACTTGTGCGCCTTCAAGAAGCCCGTGACTTATAGTTGGTCATATGGGTGTGGACAAGACCTTGGGTACCCTCCAATGCCAATGGTGGTAGCCCAACATAGCACGAGATGTTCAAGAGTTTGTCTGATCTTGTAAGAGCTGCCAATGTGTAATACCAAGGGTTAGCCATATAATCTAGATGTGAAATTTGGTTTGGTAACATCTAGAATGATGTCATACATGATGGTCAAAATAGATCAGATAGAAGTATCACCAAAAGAGTACTTCTACTAATAGGGCAGAAACCGAAATAGACTTGAGAACCTTAGAACCAATAGCTAGACATATGATTTAAAGGTGAGAATTGGTTTGGTAACATCTAGAAGGATGTTACACATGATGGACTAAACAGATCAGAAAGAGGTATTACCAAAAGGGGACTTCTACTAATAGAGTAGGAACCGAAATATGCCTGAAATCTTTGAAGGCAATTTCGGAGGCCTAAACGGATGAATTAGGCCTCGAAAATGTGCAGATACCCCCCCCAACAGAGGAAAGGCTGGCCTTCCCTCCCCCCCTGGTTTGTCTCATCGAGAGCTTTCCAATGGTACCTTACTCATGTGATTCTGAGATTCCTACAGGAAGATTCCCTAAAAGATTCCCTCCGGTCAAAGCTCGTTTGACCAACCAGATAGGACCTAGACCAGACAGGTCACCCATCCAAGTAAGTAATCCAAGGGTGGAGCTTGCTGACATGTCACCTATCTGTGTCCCTAATCCTAGGGTGGAGCTTCCTTGGAGGAGATCCTCTTTGTCTATATAATAAAGAGAAGGTGCTCCCTTGGGGCATCGAATGTTTGAGTGTGCAATCTGGGTTTTCTCTCTTCTCTTGTCCTCGGAGTATTACACAATGCAACAAGGCCCGCAACCAAAAACCAAGAGAACTCCTTCAACCACGCCCTATTTCATCTCCTCAATGGGAACATGTGAGCTTAGATCTCATCACATCCTTGCCCAAGACAAAGCAAGATCATGAAATAATCATGGTGTTTGTGGATAAGCTTAGTAAGCAAATCCATTTGGCAACAACCTTTGATACCATGGATGCTCCAACATTGGTGCAAATATACTTTGGCAATGTCTTCAAGTATCATAGGATGTCTCGTGTACTCATCTCCAATGGTGATCTTTGATTCATTGGAAAATTTTGGCAAGCACTTTACCAAATACTTGACACCAAGTTTACCTTGTCCATGGCCTATCATCCTCAAATTGATGGAAAAATTGAACATGCAAATCACACCTTGGAGGATATGCTTTGTGCCTTTGTCAACATTCACCATACCAATTAGGATGAATGTCTTGTAGTTGTTGAGCTTCCAAGTAGGCAAGCACCAAATTCTCTCCTTTCTTCCTTAATTTTGGCCAAGATCCACTTGTTCCAGATTCTTTCTTGCTCCTCCTCCATCTCATGTTTGTCACAATTCCACCTTCTTAACCACCATATCCCAATCCCTCCAACAAGCCAAATCTCATCTCCTTGTTGCTCAAAATCATCAAAAACAATATGCAAACCACCATAATTGTGACCTCACCTTTCAACTCAATGATAAGGTCATGCTATTCTCTAGTCACTACCCCTCCCACTTGATACCAAAGTCCATAAACTTGATCCTAATTGGATAAGACACTTTGATGTCATCCAAATCATTTCTTGTGTTGCTTATCAAGTTGCCTTACTTTATCATATGTGCATCAAACCTATTTTTCATATTTCCAAGTTGAAACCCTTTGTTCCTGATCCATCTTCTTTTTTCTTCTCATGTCCAACCTCCTCCTCCTCTTGTCCCTATCAACAATCATGAGGAGCATGAAGTTGATCATATCCTTGCACATTGCCACATTCAACAAAGGCGCCAACAACATACAAAGTAAAAAGTTCTCTAGAAAGGGTAACCCCTTTTGATGACACTTGGGAGCTTCTTTCTCATCTCTTGAATGAAAAAATGGCCATCCAAGATTTTGAGGCTTCAATAGTGACAAGGACATCACCAACTAGTGGGGGAATATGTAATAATATGGAGTTTACCAATGAGTTAGTCAAGGCTAATGAAATAGCAAATAGGCCAAATTAGCCTAGAATATTCTAAAAATTATCTAGGAAGCTACTTGGTACCTTCCAAGTATTGGGTAATGTGCATGCCAAGTGGTGACTTCTAGGAGGAAGCTTCTCATCAAGCTTAGCTTGCACTCCAAGTATGTAACTTATAGAAGGTAGCTTCTTGGGAAACTTCTAACTAGCTTAGCTTGTATGCCAAGGTGGCGGCTTCTAGAAAGAAGCTTTTTGAGAAGCTTCTCAAAAGCCTTGTATGCTTCCTATAAATACCAAAGCCCAAGCTCATGCTAGGCATTACATATTCCTCCATTCAAGTCTCCCAATGTAATATCCACTTGATCTTCCATTCTCCTATTTCTCTCCTTGGTCTTTTATATTGGACTTGGATGAAGTAATTTTGGCCTCAAACTTTCTTGATAATTTTATGGCAGCAATTGAACTATTGATAAGTGGGAAATTGAAGGAAGAGAGAGGAGCAAAAATTTCTCCAATAATATTGGAAGTAGAAGACACCCCGGTTGTCACAATGCATGATTTTGATCACCCAAAGGAAGGGGAACAAACCCTAACATTGCAACAAGAGGAGGCTGGATCCAATTTGGCCCCACTAGACTATGAGGTTCTAGAGCTACATTACCTTGAGAATTACTCACTCTTGTCAAACTGGGATTACATGTTGGGGCCATTGCTAAAACTATGGAGGACTTGTTGCTTGCTTACCAAGAGATCAACCTATCTGTGACAAACTATAAACACCTAATAGAGTTCTTGTACTATCAAATTCAAAATGTTATTTGGGAGAAGCTAGGAGTAGAGGCTGAACCAGGTAGAGGCTCAAGAACTCATGCCATTGGGAGAAGGCCCGTGGTTTTGGAAGGAAGAAGTCATCCCCACGACCAAACCCCAACAAGCTGAACCAGAAAAAGGCAAGGATGTAGAGCTATGAAGGGCCAGAGGAGAGCATAACACCTTATCCACAAGCTATAAGGTGTGGAAAGAAGGATAACAACACCATAATGGAATAGTACCAAGTGGAACTGCACCAAGTCAAGGCCAAGCTCACAATGATGAAGGTAGGTATTGCCTAGAGAGAAAAGGCATTCATGGATTACAAGGTGGCCCAAGAAGCAAAGCTACATTAGAAGGATGAAAAAATGGCCTTGATGAAGAAAGAGGTATTAGGATCACAACAATAGGTCTCTCAATTGGACTCCAACTTACTAACCATTAAGGGGAGGTTTGAGTATTATATGGAGGAGATGAAGAAGAAGCACAAGGAGTAGTTGAGTGTTAAGGATGAAGAGGTAGCATCTCTCAAGTGAGAACTAAAGGTTCTCTATCTCTAGAGCATCAAGGAAAAGCAAGCCCTCAACACATATGTGGAAATGGCCCAAATGCACTTTGAAGAATTGACCATGATTGTCAATATGAACGAGGACCATGAGCAGATCCTCTGCTTGCAAGTCTGGCAAGAGGTGGATATGGAGTTGCATTCCATCCAAGATGCACTGGATGAAGAGCAAAACAAGTAATCACAATAGTGGAGGATACCACAAATTGCTTGAAAGCTCAAGTAGAATGGCAGCTTTGACTCAAGCTCATCACGTGAAATTACAAGAGCTGAAGAATGATTTTGGGGCAAAGAAGTATTCAATCAAGCAATTATAGAAGCATATTGACAAAAAAATTGAGAGCATTCTTGACCAAGGTCAACCATGAATTGGAGGAATACAATGAGCATGTTGATGAATTGATCCAAAGGTGCAAGGGAGAAGATTAATCAAGGAGGCCAAGTGGGTTAGGGACGTAGACTTGGCTAGGTAATTATAGGTGTAAAAATCTACAATACATCCCACCTTTAGGGTGTGATTGCCATATCACAACCATCAGAGTCATCGTGTCACTGGAGTCAGAACTCATTGTGGTGAGAGACCATTGGAGTCAAGCATCACCATGATGGCATGCCATCAAGGATAGGATGTTTATGGGGAGGCACTACTTTAATGTTACAACATGTGTATGATCTAAGGGATAACAAGTCATGTAAAATAGGACAATTTTGCTAATTCCATGTCATCAAGACCATTTTCCCAATGTCAAGCTAGAGTCTTGTGATTGGTAGAGTGTATAGTAGGTGCCTATATAGGTAGCACCTTCATGACATTAATTTAGTATGATAGAGTAGGTACATTAAGGTAAGTATTAATGAGAGTTAACTTGGGGTCGTGACATCACGCAATTGTGGATGCACCCCCATCTTTTAAACCCCATTTGTAGTAAAAGGTACAAGAGGTGGGTTTGAAGAGGAATTTGACCACTGCTAAAATTGTGGAGCAGCTTGTGGTTGCATGTCGGTTGTGTATTGGAGACATTGGAGCGATTACAAATGTTGCATTCATGGTATGTATAATATGATACCAGAAGCCTTCACTTTTGTTAACATGGTGCAGATATGTAGATGGCTAGTTTGTCTCTATGCGTCTATCGTAGCAATAGCTATGCTGATTGTCTCACAATAGATTGATTTTGATTGTGGAGGAGTCTTCATCGACATTTTTTCTCTTTACAAATTATTGATGTCTCTCCATAGCTTTTTGACCTTGGATTCTTTACTATGAAGGGCTGAGCAAATAGCTCAAACTAACTCAGAAGTAGTTAGGTGAGGAAGAGTTTGTGTAGTTCAATCCCTTTCTCATACAGATTTGGGATTTATTCTGTAGAAACCATTTTCTAGCAATTCCATTTAATAATCACAAACTACAAAGCATCAAGCCCCATGTAATATTCCAAGGACAAGAGAACCTCCAAGAGAAACACAAAGCTTTGCACTCAATATTATGATGTCCCAAGGGAGCACCTTGTCTTTATTATATAGCAAAGAAGATCCCCTCAAAGGAAGCTCCACCCTTGGATAAGATACATGGATTGGTGACATATCAATGATCTACACTCTTAGTTTAAATGCATGGATGGGTGACATGTTGGTCCTTGTCCTATTTGGTTGGTCAAACAAGTTTGACCAAAGGAAATCTTCCTATAGGAAGCCCAAAATTGCATGAGTGAGGTACCATTAGAAAGCTCCATGTGAAAAAAACAATGGAGGAAGAAGGCTAACTCTTTATGTCAAGGAGTGAATCTTTCCATTTTTGAGGCCTAATTCATCCATTTAGGCCTTTAAAATTAGCTCTAAAGTTTTAAGTGTTTTTGGTTCTTGTCATATTAATGGAAGTATTATTTTGGTGACACCTCTATCTAATCTACTTAGTCCATCATATATAACATCCTTCTAGATTTTACCAAGCCAATTTCCACCTCTAGCTATTGGTATTACAAAACTCCTCCCTTTTAAGACATAACATTCTTGTTGCAAAGCTATTGCTCAAAAGATTGCACTAACACCAGTGCATGGTTCAAGTTGGTTGTTTCTTCCCATGTTGCCTCATACACTAGGTACTCTTTCCAATTTAGAAGATGTTCCACATGCAGATGGCGGGAACCTTGGATGCATTTTTGGAGAATGCTTTCAACTTCATATTCGTTCGTGCCATCAATGAGTGTTGGACAAGGTCTAACTTCTTGTCTGGAAGGAAAGTGGGGTGGTCTAAGTGCATATCTATGTATTAAGGAAAAATGGAACACTAGATGGATCTGCATGTGTGGTGGTAGCTTGAGGTGATAAGCCACTACTATGTCGATTTGATGAAGGATGGGATAAGGCCTAATAAAATGAGGTTTGAGCTTCCAAGGTCCCACTAAAGTGAGATTGGTTGTGGACAGCTAGACTTAATCCCTAACATTGAACTCCATGTGCTGGCAATGTGCATCTACATATTGCTTCTATTGATTTTGGGCAATCTGCAACCTATGCTTGGCGTTCTCCACAAACTATTAGATTCTAGAAAAAAAAGTGTTGACAACATCAACTTTGATAGCCATTGGGTGGACCTTCATTAAGATCAAAGGAGTAAAAAGATGTTCTCCATATATGAGGAATATTGGTGTAACTTGTGTGGATGCATTCATTGAATTGTTGTAAGCAAACTTTACCAATGGAAGTAAGGTATCCCACCTCTCTTGCTCATTTAAGGTGAAGCCTTGGAGCATGTCCTCAATAGTGTGATTAGCTTGCTCTATTTGTCCATCTGTCTATGAATGGTAAGCTATGGACATGGCAAATTTAGTTTTGAAAACACCAAAGAGTGTTCTCTAGAATAAACTAGTGAATTGAGTATCTCTATTGGTGGTGAGTACTCAAGATAGACCATGGTGAGAAAAGACTATAGCTAAGTACAATTGAGCTAATTATGGAGCACTCACATCCATGGTGGTAGGATGCACATGAATCATTTTGTTAAGTCTCTTCACAAAGACTACAATGGAGTCAAACCTTGAGGTGGTCTTGGGCAATTCACAAACCAGATCCATACTTACATATTCCCAACATTGTATAGGAGTAGGGAGGAGTTGAAGGAGTCCTATGGGAGCTTGAAATTTTGTTGATATAGTAGGTAACTTTGAACATACTCCATCATATTGTTACTCATCTTGGGCCAATATTAATGGCATTTAATTGCATCTAAGGTCTTGTCCACTCTAACATGACCTACAATGGCAAAATCATGACATTCTGCTATGATAGTGGTTCTTATATTTATGGCATCTAGGATTCATAACTTACCATCATGAAAGTGAGTCCTTGGGTACTGGTGACACCTTTGGTTGATTGAGCACCTACAATCTATGGGTTAGTTTTCATAGTAGCAAGAATCATTGGCCAAAATTTTGGATTCATCTTGACCTCTACTACCAGATAGTTTGCCATAGGCATTTGGGTGAATGCATTTGCAAGTTGCTTCTTGCCTTCCAAATATGTGATTGTCATGTTGAGTTGTTGTCTCCACTCTACCCACCAAACCTATCAACAGGACAGATCTTTCTATATCTTGAGGTAAATTAGAATTTTATGATCTATCTCTACTACAAATGCCTTTTGGCCAAGATAGTGCTTCCAAGGCTTTGTTGTAAGGAAAATCACCAATTGTCTTGTTTGGTAGTGTGATAGTTGCATTCTGCCAATAATAGCTCTCAAGAACAATATGCAACTAGGTGCCATCTATCATGCCATTCTTGTTATAGGATAGCTCTTATTGGCATGCCTGATGCATCTATAGCCAACTTGATTGGATGTTTTGGGTCATACTATTTCAAGTTTGGTGTATATAATAATTCATCTTTCCATTCTTGAAAGGCCAATTCTTGTGTGATTCCCCATATTTACTTTTTCCCCTTACCAAATAGTTCCATTAGAGGTTGTGTAACCTTGGAAAAGACCTTGACAAATTGACAATAGAACCCCATCAATCCCAAGAAACTCTTGTGTTACATTTGATCTTCTAGAGCACCTCATTTTTGAATGACCTCTATTTTATTTGTTAACACTTGGATACCTTTGACACTTACTCTATGCCCCAAGTAGTCTACTTCAAACTTGTCAAACTTGCACTTTGAGATTTTTGCATACAATGGATTTCTTTATAGAATTTGGAGAACTTCTAGTAGATGTTGCTTGTTTTCCATCACCATCATGTCCTATACTAAGATGTCATCCAGGAAAATGATAAAAAATTTATCCAAGTATGGACAAAACATGTCATTCATCAAACTTATGAAAGTGGTTGATGCTTTGGTGAGGCCAAACTATATCATTAGGTACTCAAAGTGACCATACCTTATTCAAAGGCAATTTTCTATATGTCTTCCTTTGCAATCTTGATTTCATCATAACCACTTTGCAAATCAAGTTTGGTGAAGTGTTTCCCCCCTTTGAGTTGATTGAATAGGTCCTCCATGCATGGTAAGAGGTATTTTTTCTTCACCATTTGTTGATTTAAGCTTCAATAGTCAATGCATATGCATATTGTACCATCCTTTTTCTTCATAAACAAGATAGAAGCCTCATATGGTGATACATTGGGTTGAATAAACTCTTTTTGCAACATCTCCTCAATTTGAGCCTTATATTCCTCCAACTCATGAGGTGATAGTCAATATGGGGCCTTACAAGGAGGTGTCATTCCTTGAAGTAGCTCAATTTTATGATCTAGTCTCCTTTTTGGTGGTAGTCTTGAGGGTAAATCATCCACAAAGACATCTTGAAACTCACTAACCACATCTTTCAAATTCTTAGGAATTTTTCCATTAAGTTGTGCACTTTGGCCTTCTCTTATTAGATCCATGAAACATCTATTTGTCTTACCAATAGTTGTTGTCCTTATGACATAAAGAGATAGTTCTTACCTTTGTGATCTTTCTTTAATCCGAATGATCTTCCATTGACTAGTTCTCACTCCTTTCTTTCTCCAATCAATCGTGGAATTGTAGTGCTCCATCCACGGCACGCTTAATATCACATCATAATGGGCTAACCATATCACTCACCACTCAATCTATTCTAGATACTCTCCTATAGAGAGTGCTACCTTTCTAGGTAATGACTCAATCCTCATTGTCTAACCATTAGATAACTCTACTTCTTTGTTCTCATCCTTCTCTAGTTCCATCCCCAACCTTATTACAGCAGAGCAAGACAAGAAATTTGTTGTTGCTCCAGGGTCTATAGTAAGAGTGTATGATTTATCCACTCTACCACACCATTTTGTTGAGGATTACCTGGAATGGTAAAGTGATGAATTATCCCTTCACTCTTACAATATCGATCAAACTCTCCAGATTTGTATTCTCCACCATTATCAAATCTTAAACACTTCATTTTCCTTCCAGTTTGTTTCTCTATCATCACCTTCTATTGTTTAAAGATAGAGAAGACCTCTGATTTTTGCTTCATGTTGTAGCACCATACTCTTCTAGAGTAATCATCAACCAAAGACACACAATAGAATGCTCCAGATTTTGAAGTTAGAAAAACAGGGCCCCAAACATAAAAATGCACTAAAATTCACTAAAATTCACTTTGTGCAATGAATTCCTATGGAAAAGCTTACCCTCCGTTGTTTTCCTATAGCACAATGCTAGAATTTCATTTCAAATGTTTGTCCTATTGCACATTGCACAATACATACAATTTTAACTTACAAATTTTAAGGCCCTTTAGAAGTTGTTGCTTGGACAATTCACTAAGACCCCTTTCACTCATATGACCCAAACGTAGGTGCCATACCTAAATAAGATCTTTGGAATCTTCATTTTCAGAAATAGTACTTGCCACTCCTCCAGTAATGGTCTCTCCAACAAGCTCATAAAGATTTCCTATCTTCTTGCTCTTCATTGCAACCAATGCTCTTTTTGATTCCTTGAGTGTTCCATTTTCTACTCCCCATTTCCAACCATTTGAGTCCAAAGTGCCTAGTGATATCAAATTCTTTCTTAACTCACGAACATGCCTCACATCAACAAGAGTCCAAACCATACCATCAAACATCTTATTGCATTTTCTACCAATGCCAATAGCTTTACAAGCCACGTTGTTACCCATTATTATAGATCTTCCATTGAATGGTTTGTACTCATGAAACCACTCCTTATTTGGACACATATGGTAAGAGAAACTTGAGTCAATATCCATGACTTCTCAAATTGATCTTTGTCTTGGGTAACACATAGAACATCATCCACAACACCGGATGACTCAGCAATACTTGCTTGATCTGAAAGTTGATCTTTATCCTTGTTGGACTCAACACTCTTGTTGTTATAATCCTTCTTGAAATGTCCAACCTTCCCACAAATCCAGCACTAGCCTTTGGAACCTCTAGTTTAAGACTTGGATCTTGATTTACTCCTGATTTGATCTCTCTCTCTCTTGTGTTTCCTCTGATAAAAATGCCTTCGGATTTGTCTTTTCTTGGTTGGGTCTTTTTTGCATCTCATTGGATAATAATGCTATAGAGACCTCACAGCTATCATCCTAATGCTATCATCCTTCCCATATAGAGTTGTGACCAGATGTTCATATGAAGGAGAAAGTGAAGTCAATAACAGCAATGCCTTATCCCCCTCTTCTAACTTAACCTCTATGCTCATCAACACACAGATGATTTTGTTTAAAGCATTGAGGTGCTCCATAATACTTTGGTCCTCCTTCATCCGCAACATATACAACTTCTTCTGTTTAAGATATAATCTATTTGTCAATGACTTGGTCATATAAAGGTTCTCTAGTTTGGCCCATAGTTTTGGTGCAGATTCCTCATTCATAAGATTGCATAGCACTTTATTAGCAAGGTTTAACCAAATAGTGCTAACAGCTTTGAGATCTGGATCTTCATCTTCCACACTCTTATCACTTTTGTCCTCATGTCTTTTTCTTAGTGCTCTATGCAGTCCTTGTTGGACAAGAAGGTCCTTCATCTTCAGCTGCCAAAGTCCAAAATTGTTTTTCCCATCAAACTTCTCCACTGCAAATTTAGCATTTGATATGGATATCATCCCTGCCATTGCTTTGCTGTGGACTTCCTTCTGGACTCACTTCATTGCACCCTCAGATCTCAAGACCCTTTCATGGCCAACAATTCTTCCGATACCAATTGTTAAAAAATACAGTCCTAAGACCTCTTGCAAAAGCTCATCATAAACCCCAATAATCAGACATCGGAGTACAACAAGAAATTTCATGGTTCACTTCCTGTCCCTGAAGCTACCTCCACTGCAGAAACGGGCTCACACTAGCCTTCTAATTACCTTATTACTCACTCCACATATATATATATATATATATATATATATATATATATATATATATATATATAACATAAACGTCATGTCATCCGACTGAACTTATAGACTGGTGACTGTCCGACTGTTTCATCAGTTACTGAACTTATAAACGAGTGACTGTCCGACTGTTTCATCAGGTGCGTTTGCTCTCGCTCTTGACAAGCCAAACATAACAAATATTACTACTGATAATACTAAAACACGACAGAATTCTGTGAGATGATCAGGATCAAGTTACCAGTACCTGAAAAGCGTGCATCTACATACTGGCATGTTGCAGTCTTCTTGTTTGTGTCCTTGTGGAACTTCAATGTGTGAATTTGTGGCACTTGATGTCTGATTTATAGGTAAAAGGCTGTTCGCTGCATATCCCACCACCCAGACACATAAAACTTTCCCCCGGTAGAGCAAACAGAACTCATTTCCGGTTTCCAACATCGACCTTCAGCCCCGAACCTTAGTTTGTGCATGACCTAAACCGAAACCTGATTTTGAAATGAACAGGTGTGCGAGTCGAGAATGCGGACTTCGGTGACAGAGTCATCTTAGTCTTGTTTACTAATTACTACTCGAATTAAGATTGTGATTCTGTTAATGATGTCAAAAACCATCAAAACACCACTCAGTTGCCGGTTGATCTTACTGTTATGATGTTGCCCACTGTCCACTCGTGTGTTTATTAAGTTGTTACTATTGTGCCTTCGATTCAGGTTACTCCTGATCATCCTAGTTGTTGTCAAAACCCGTGAATGGTCGGCAAAGTACAAGAATTGCTCCCTAGTGAACGTCAGTTTCGTATTGGTGGAGCTTTTCCTTGGAGATAAAATTGTATGAAAAGATGTAAAGAGACTATCCAAATTGGAGCTTATTCACGTCCAGATCGTCTGTCTCTCTATTTTACCGCGTTTGGATATTAAGACTTCGATTACGGTGACAACCGTCCCACCAATTCCCCACCCTGTTTTAAATCACAAGAAGATTACTGTCGCACTTATTCTAGAAACAACAGAAACTAGGGCGGGTGCTTGTCGCCTTACGTCACTATTCATAGATTAGATATTGGACGGAAAGCACGATTCAACAGTAAGTGATATGCTGGGTTATTAAAGAAAGGTACACATAAGAAGGCTGTCAGTCAAGACTTGTATACTCATTTCCCAGTAATTGGTCGCCGGACTAGTATCATACATCCACAAATGGGAAGGAAAGTCCTGAATTCATTTCTCCTGACTGTTGGTTACGTAGTTAAAAAGCACCAACAGGGGTAGACGTCCACCTAGAAGTTTTAATTTTTTAAGAGTTATTTCATATGAAAAGGAACAGGACAGGATGGACAGCTCCTGATGGGCAGCTCATTGACTATGTCAGAAGTTTGCATCTGTCCAGCACGTTGGTTCGTTCGCAAAGTCAATAACCTCCTGCAACCATACAAATAAGGCTTCTTTATGTTGAAGTTATCTATATCGTTCGCAAAGTCAATAACCTCCTTCAACCATACAAATAAGGCTTCTTTATGTTGAAGTTATCTATATCGTTCGCAAAGTCAATAACCTCCTTCATCCATACAAATAAGGCTTCTTTATGTTGAAGTTCTACACCGTCATTGACACCTGAGGAAATGCGCTGGGGATGTACCCTCAGCTTGGCACTCATTAGCCGAGTAGAATATAAAACATGGTTTAACTTACCAGTAACGTTTTTTTCCTGTTCTTAATCAAAGCAGACAGATATTGGCTGAAGCTAGTTTTAATGTAAGAACTCTAGAGTTGCAGACTTCTACCCTAGATTCTCACAGAATTAGATTCTGAGATATCAATACCAGGGATGCGCGACTACTGTGCAATCCCCCTCCCCTGCACCTTTATACTAAGTCATTGTTGGCATAGGGTGACCCACACTTGTACCTGGTACAGTATAGTGAGCTTTGCAATTTCTTGTTGGGTTAGCTCCTCTAGCGTTCCAAGCTTGGACGGGTGTTCCTTCTCGATTGGAGTCATCGAGAGGAGAGAGCTACTGAACTGTTCTGTCGTCTGAAGTTGACAGGTCAATCATCTGCTTTCCCCCATTTTGTTAGCCTCGTAGTGGATATCGGCAGGAATTGTGAGTTCATGCTTCGAACTCGTAGTAAGGAAGGGCGAGGGACATGATCATCATCGATCTAAATTATTCGTGAGAAAGGAGACAGAAGCAGAAGGCCGCAGCATCTGAGGACAGACAGATGGTGTAACCCCAAACTTTCTAGCTTATTGAGGGAACTTAGGGATGAATAGCAGCGATCTGTGAGAAGTTGACATCGTTAGCTAAGAAGCTGGAAGGGGAGACAATCCGGTGATCCTGGGGAGTGAGTTTTCTTCTACTGCTGTATGAGACAGGTAACTTATTCACCATACAGTTCATGCACTCCAAAAGCTCACTCAGAAGACTCTAAGTTGAGAGCTAGGGTTCGTGATTGATACGCTTGTGACATAATTGACTGTTCTGAGTTGTGTGCGATTCAATCTGATACTTAAAATACTCAGGCTTTCCTTCCTTGGCTTCCGTTTCACACTATCCCCATACGTTTAAAATTTGTCTGCCTCATGTCCCATAGTACTTAGGGTGGTTTCCCATGCGAAGGTTCGATACATCGGTGCAGAAGACAGAATCGTTCGATCTCTCTTTTTCATGTAAATTTTTTTGATAGTTTGGTCAGCCTATGTTACCGGCACACCAAAGCCTGGTGCATAGCTCGGTTCTTTTCCTCGTCGACTTTCTCCCAATCTCCCAATCTCCCCGGTGGTCGCTGCACTGTGCTATATCCACCTGTAGTATCCCCTGCGTATTGAGTTTGGAACGGACCTTCAAGGGTAAAAATTTCCTTAAGAGAGGACACTGGAATCCTCCTTAGGAAAACCAACCGACTCCGGAGAGTATTGATCTTCTCTCGACCTTAGTACAATATAGACCCAGAAATTGCCTTGGCACTCGTGAGCTTTCGAACATAAACTCGGTTGGAGAGGTGGCAATCGCCTAGCTACTTCGGTATTTAGGGCACTATCCTTCTAGCGTTTAGTGTTGAAGGACTCATGCGGCTATAGAACATGGCAGACATGATGGAATAACATGACTCCTGTCATTCTTCGCTCTAGTCCAACTGTCATCCATTTACACTATGCATTTTAATGCTTTTGCTTAGCTTCCGATCGTATCTTCCCACTTGCCCGATCGTTTTTTCTCTACTTTTAGTTCTAAATGTATCCCCTGTTTTTACCTGAAAAGGCTTCCTTTCATATATGCATACCATTGCACGGGCATTTACTGTGCATTGGTATGCATCATATATGAAATCGTGCTGCACATGGAATGGATCAGTTTTCGCTTCTGCTTTGTATCCATTTCGCTTATGTTCCGCTCTGTATTTACTTGCTTAGATTAGGTGGATTTCAGTATGCATCTGTTCATGTTCATGCAAGCATTTGATTCCATATGCATCTTTTCGGTTCGTATTGGGTGGGGTCGCAGGTTTTTGCTCCCAATACTAATATAGATCATCAGAAACTCAATGGAAATCAGCCCTTCGCAACAATATGACGTCAACCATCACATGGCTAGCCTAATTTATTGAAGCCTTGCGGAAACCTCTCCCAAACCACAAAGTTTTCCATGCGATAAACTTCAGTTCTTGTGCAGACTCAGTTAGTGCGTTTTGAAAAGTTGTATCGCCATGGACTACTTATAGTTTACCTGATAAAGATGTTCCGGAGTAGTTCCCGATAATAAAATCGTTGTCAATTCGAAAACTCTCGAATTAATGAGTTTAATTTTCTGGAATTCCAGTGTCACAATGGACATACCGTCAACCAGTTCTCGGCTACGAGATTTTCTATCATCCCTCCGAGGAAACAGCAAGGTATGTAAATGCGACTCTGAGATTTTCTATCATCCATCCGAGAAATTAAATGCAATTCTGAGTTAGATCATTTGTTCGAGTTTTGTAAATTTAAGGTAATATGATTTTAGTGTAGAAACTTTAAAACTAAAATATTTCATTAATTTAAATTCTTTTGATTAAGGTGCTCTTATTAAAGCTCTACTTTATGGACGGTAGAGGACTTGGAAACGGGTGTATCACAATTATCGAATGTAATTTCCGGCCCAGGCAGGGGCAGTGAAATTGGATTGCGTCGCGTTTAAGAACTCTAAGAACTCGCGTCTAAGAATTGGATTGCGTCGCGTTTAAGAATGTCTAAGAACTCCAAAATTTGCGGCAGCTCGCACTACCACACGAACTTGGTTCGTGGAGTGCTTCCGTATTTTCAAACTTGATGTTAGCCCAGAAATGGTCTCAATCTTAGCCACCATTATAACTCTTTTGATATACCTTGGAGTCAGTAACAAACTGCCGCTTCTTTCGTAAAGAAGTCTCCTGTCTGAAAGTGCTTACGCACTTTCAGACCCATAGGGAAAGGCACTACGTGCGAAGACCAAAGGGAAAGGGTGCGTAGGGGGGAAATATATTTTTAATGGTTGGGTTACCTCCCTCCGAACCGTACGTGCAAGATTTTCTAGCATACGGGCTCTCCGACATCAGTTCTATAGGCGATGCACAAACAGTAGGTAAATGAATGAAATAAATATTTTGACTTTACAAACAGGTGAAGGATCCTCAGAGACTGCACCTAGCGCATCTCCTATTGAGAGAAGAAATGATGAGGATCAATTTAAGTTAAAATTATTTTATTTTATTAAATAAAGTGATATTAAGAGTTAAATAAAGCAGTTCTTCAGTTCCTGTTCCACGTATCTAATTACTTTTTAAAATAAAATAATGAGTTCTTTGACAGTGGTCATTCATTCCTCTAACATATTTTTTCTAGTTTCCAGCGTTTTCTTAGTCTTTTACCTTGGGGTGTTTATCATTTTCGGTGAGTGAATTGTGATATATTGTCTCTCTATAAATGTTATCTTTGGAACTGAAAAGAAAGAGAATGGGTTGAATATTGCGATAAACAATCAAGAGTTTTTATTCTGAGACAAGGAAAATTGAATACTAGGAAATATAATATATCAGAAATTAAAATGGTTAAAGATAGACATTCACCTTCATTTAAAAATGAAGGCAACAATTCTTATCAACTTATATCAATTATAGATCTTGATTATATTCCACCACAATCTTAAGCTCTTTTGACAAATTTCAAGTTACTCGGAAATGATCTTTAATATTCTCTTGATCAAGTGGCATTTCAAGATTAAAACAACCGGTAGGTTGTAGTAAGAATATATGCGATTGATCTCCCTCGGGAAGTACCATACGTTCTCCCAACATTGAGAGATAGTTTGGAACTCCACCTTCCAATTCATAACATTTTGTCTACGTTTGCAGCGGCTCCGGATCGATTCACCGACAACACTTTCTCAAGAGTCGGACCTTGGTATCATCAAGGTAAAAACTTAAAATCAAAATGACTCAAAATCAAGGAACAGGCATGTGCCAGAATGTCTGCTGATGGTTGATAACTACTTGCTTGATTACCTTTCAAGCTAACTATCTCGGTGAGAAATTTATAGGGAGTAGGAGGCTCTTGTGTTTTGAAATTGCTACACTTCTAATTTTCTGTATTTGTCCATTTTTCAGTTGAGCGATTCCGTGTTTTTAGTGTGCAATCCAGCAGTACCGCAGGTCGACGTTGTTTTCTTCCATGGCCTTCAACATGAGCATCATGGTGGGCTAGATGTGCACCTTTCGACTTGGACGTGCAAACATGACTCGAAGACAATCTGGCCGCAACGTTGGCTTGAAGAGCAGAGTGCACGAGTCTTCTTCATCAAATATGATGCAAGTTTACAGAAGACCGATTCGAGGGGGAGAATGGATTTAACGATGATAGCTGAAAATCTGTTGACCGAACTCCGTTGGGTATCCGAAGGACCAGACTCGTCGAACAGTTTCCGACCCATTATCTTTGTCGGACATAGTTTTGGGGGTCTTGTTATTAAGCAGATATGCATTCAGGCGGCAGAGCGGAAGTCTATTGCATTTATAGACAGATTTGAACAGAAATTGCTAAGAAGCATTAAAGGGATTCTGTTCTGTGGAACTCCCCATTCAGGGTCGGAAATACTTGCTGGCATGGCAAAACAGATCATGAACAGGAGTCCTTTGTTGCCATTGGTGAAGTTGTTGAGCACCGAGGGGGCCAGGCAACGCGAGAAATTCCGCTTAATCGCGAGTGAAGCAAAGTGGGAGATTTTCAGTATTGGAGAAGCTTTTGCTACAGAAATGAAAACCAGCGGATTCCCTATGGTATATTATAATCTACAGAAAGTAAAATCTGATTTAATGAACGAGTTTTATGTTTCTCATAAGAATAAACTCCCTACTAATTACCAAATAAGAAATGTGTTTTTAATGATCCAGTTCTCGCAGTTTGTGTCTCTTGAGAGTGCTATTTCCTGCAAAGTGGTTTAGTCTAAGACAGACAATGCGAGGTCTATCTTAAGTATTCATGTTTAAATCTTACATGTGTAGGTCGCAGGTGGATCCTCAAGCCAGATGATTGTAGAAGAAGCATCTGCACGGTTCGGACCAAATCACATCACGGTGGCTGCAGATCATTTGTCATTGTGCAAACCAGAGAGCAAAGATTCGAACATGTTCCTGCAGTTAGTCGAGCTGATCGACCTTGCTAAGGTGCAGCAACAACAGGTATTGGACTTCGTTCATATCTGTTGTGATCTGAATGATATCAAAAAACACTACCTTTGTGCACAGTTTTTAAATTCCACTTCCCTCTAACTTTTGTTGCAGGTGCAAGAAACAGCAGCCCCAGGTGCAACTACGCAATGCCATGCGAGGCGGAGGCAAGCAGTCTCAAGGAACCTAGTGGGTACCGAGTTGCTTCTGGAAACCGTTACGGCAGAAATTGAGCAGGGGCGTTCGTTTATTGGGTTTTGTGGGATGGGAGGGGTTGGAAAGACCACCCTTTCAAAGTTGCTCTACAATAAGATCAATGCCCGGTTTGAATACGCTTGCTTCGTGGACACAGTGAAGGGGATTCCAGGGGACAAGAAAAAGGTGAAGGAGGAAGTCTGGAAACATGTAAATCCCCATCCTGGAGGTGATTACAACGAAAGCAGATGGGATGAGATACTGGGGAAGAAACTCCTTGTCATCTTTGATGATGTCGAGAAAAGAGAAGATGTAGAGTTGTTGGAGGAAATAGCTCAAGAGAATGACGCTGAGGGAAGTTGTTTTGTAGTCACAAGCCGAGATGAAGGGCTTTTCAATCTATTCGGCGACCAGATACATGTCTGTCGAGTACCGCTTTTGCGGAGTGAACATGCAAGACAGTTGTTCATTACACATGCGTTTCCAGGCAAGAAAGAACCTCCAAATGAGTTGAAGGAAATAGTAGAAGAAATTGTGGGAAGATGTGATGGATTGCCCCTGACCCTAGAAGTGATAGGAAGTTCAGTGAGAGGGAAAACACACAAACGGATATGGGAAGAAATTTCCAAAGCTCTACAAGCAGTAGACTTAAGAAGCCGTTTGAGTGATCTGGAGAAGAATGTATGGGGTAAGCTAAGGGTGAGTATCGACAATCTTGGAACAGAGGAATTGGAAATGTTTCTTGATACGGCGACCATATTTACAAGCCCCGGTGACTTTAAATATTTTGGCATGCGTCACGATTCGTCCTCGGGCAGTTGGTTTAGCTCTGAAGATGTGATGACGGCGTGGTCATCCATGTACGGCACTGCACAGCACAAGTGGCAAGTCTTGATAGACAGATCTCTTGTATACAGTGGAGAGACGGATAACAGGGACGGTGAGTTTGAGCCTCGAATGCACGAGCATCTTCGAAATTTGGGAATCAGAATTGCACTGGAGAAAGGCAGAATCATGGAGGGCAATCCACGGGATGGTAACTACAAGGTATTTCATGTTTTCTTTACAAACCCTTCTTTTCCTTCAGCAATTCATTTTTCCCAACTAAATGAGATATTACCAGTTATGTTTCCTAAATCTGAATTCATTTGTAAATCTAAACTGGAAGGGAGTCAGAAACACAGTTGTTGAGGTGAACATCATCGGGAACTTGTAGCCATTGTACTGGTTGTAATTTTGGGAGTCATACATCCATTCTCCTCCAACAAAGAGAAAATTTGAAGCGGTGGTGCTAAAATAGGTCCGTCTTGTATAAGTGCTTGATAGTTAGGCATGAAGACCCGGAGTTGCTTTATACACAGGACGATGGACGGATGCATTTGAACTATGGCAATTTTAGTTTTACATTTCATTTATGATAATTTGAGTTTTCTATTTCATTTTTGAAGGGAGCTCAAGGGCTGGAGAAAGTGATTTTCCACCAAGTAGTAATGGAAAATGAATACATGGACTACAATGAAAATTGCTGTGACGAGGAAAGACCTTGTAAATTGCGGGTAGCATCGAGCAGTATGTCACGACTTGAAGGACTTCGCTACTTGGTATTCGGATATCACAGTCTCCACCAGACGTGCAAAAGGTGTGCAGAGCGGCCTCTTCAGTTGCCACCCAAAATTACCATGCTCAGTTGGGTTTCTGCCCAGACCATTTTTGTGCATTCGACCTTGAAAGAGTTGGTTGTTTTGCACGTAACGTCCTCTGTGGTCAGATTGAGGCAATCAAATCCTGGGCGAACAAGTTCTCGGGGATTACAAAATTCTGATAATAATACAATTCCTCTACCGGAGGAATCTTCGACAACCGTCCCGTATGAAGGAGATTTTGTCAACTTGCGGCAACTGGATCGGTCTCTTGCTACTCCAGACTCACTGCTGGAGTCTTGTGGGCAACTTGTTTTAGAATGGGTTTACAGTGTGCCTCACCAGTCACTTCCGTATGCATGGGGGAAGTTAGCCAACTTGGAAAGGCTAGATTTATTTGGGTGCAAGAAACTGCGGTCATTGCCGGAATCATTCGGGGGACTTGTTTGCCTGAAGGCATTGAATATGCTAAGGTGTTCAGAGTTGCAGGCCCTTCCCAGCAGTTTTGGAAAGTTAGCTAACTTGGAACGGCTAGACGTATCTTACTGCGCGAAACTGCAGTCATTGCCGGAATCAATCGGGGGACTTGTTGGCCTGAAGGCATTGATTATGATAGAGTGTTCAGAGTTGCAGGCCCTTCCCAGCAGTTTTGGAAAGTTAGCCAACTTGGAACAGCTAAACATATCTTGCTGCGCGAAACTGCAGTCATTGCCAGAATCATTCGGGGGACTTGTTGGCCTGAAGGAATTGGATATGGGAGGGTGGTCAGAGTTGCAGGCCCTTCCCAGCAGTTTTGGGAAGTTAGCCAACTTGGAACGGCTAGATTTAGATGGGTGCGCGAAACTGCAGTCATTGCCAGAATCATTCGGGGGACTTGTTGGCCTGAAGGCATTGGATATGGGAGGGTGGTCAGAGTTGCAGGCCCTTCCCAGCAGTTTTGGAAAGTTAGCCAACTTGGAACGGCTAGATTTAGATGGGTGCGCGAAACTGCAGTCATTGCTGGAATCATTCGGGGGACTTGTTGGCCTGAAGGCATTGGATATGCAAGGGTGTTCAGAGTTGCAGGCCCTTCCCCGCAGTTTTGGAAAGTTAGCCAACTTGGAACGGCTAGATTTAGATGGGTGCGCGAAACTGCAGTCATTGCCGGAATCAATCGGGGGACTTGTTGGCCTGAAGGAATTGGATATGCGAGGGTGTTCAGAGTTGCAGGCCCTTCCCAGCAGTTTTGGAAAGTTAGCCAACTTGGAACGGCTAAACATATCTTACTGCACGAAACTGCAGTCATTGCCGGAATCATCCGGGGGACTTGTTGGCCTGAAGGAATTGGATATGCGAGGGTGGTCAGAGTTGCAGGCCCTTCCCAGCAGTTTTGGAAAGTTAGCCAACTTGGAACGGCTAGATTTAGATGGGTGCGCGAAACTGCAGTCATTGCCGGAATCATTGGGGGGACTTGTTGGCCTGAAGGCATTGGATATGCAAGGGTGTTTAGAGTTGCAGGCCCTTCCCAGCAGTTTTGGAAAGTTAGCCAACTTGGAACGGCTAAACATATCTTACTGTGCGAAACTGCAGTCATTGCCGGAATCATTCGGGGGACTTGTTGGCCTGAAGGCATTGAATATGCAAGGGTGTTCAGAGTTGCAGGCCCTTCCCAGCAGTTTTGGAAAGTTAGCCAACTTGGAACGGCTAGATTTAGATGGGTGCGCGAAACTGCAGTCATTGCCGGAATCATTCGGGGGACTTGTTGGCCTGAAGGCATTGAATATGCGAGGGTGTTCAGAGTTGCAGGCCCTTCCCAGCAGTTTTGGAAAGTTAGCCAACTTGGAACGGCTAGATTTATTTGGGTGCGCGAAACTGCAGTCATTGCCGGAATCATTAGGGGGACTTGTTGGCCTGAAGGCATTGAATATGCAAGGGTGTTCAGAGTTGCAAGCCCTTCCCAGCAGTTTTAGAAAGTTAGCCAACTTGGAACTTCTTGGCCCCCTTCAAATCTTGGGAATTGCAGATGGAAAAAAGCTCAGCTAGACTTATCTCACTGCCAGAAACTGCAATCGGTGCGGGATTCATTCGGACTACTTTTTCGCTTGCAGCAGTTTTGGAAAGTTAGCCAACTTGGAACGGCTAGAGTTAGATGGGTGCGCGACACTGCAGTCATTGCCGGAATCATTCGCGGGACTTCCTGGCCCCCTTCAAATCTTGAGAATTGCAGAGATGCAAAGGTGTTCAGCTAGACTTATCATTCGCGGGACATCTTGGCCCCCTTCAAATCTTGAGAATTGCAGAGATGCAAAGGTGTGCAGCAAGACTTATCCTACTGCCAGAAACTGCAATGCCGGACTCATTCGGACGAGTTCTTGGCTTGCAGGCCCTTCCCAGCATGTTGCCGAAATGTTTGTAGCAAGATTACCGTTGGTATATACTACACATTGTGCATTTATTCTACAGGATTCGAACCTGCAACCTTCAGGTTAGAAAGTTCTTGCCCTATCCAAGTGTCCTACGATTATTTCTTTTTGTAACATCTGCGTAATTGACAGAAGTTGAAAGTTTCCAGAATGGATCGTAAACTTGCATAGTCCTTCCCCTACACTACAACAGGATTCGTTCCAGGGATCGATAGAGAATAATATAGAAATCAAAATAGTCTTGAAAGAGAATTTGAGTTGATTAATAAGCTCCAACATTGAGAAGCTTTGTATGAGATGCAGCGCAAAAGAGACTCACTAGTGAAAATCATTAATATGTTTATGATTCTTAAACCCTATAGACGAAGATTGAACATTGCAATGCTGTGTACTTCATAACCTGACGTACATATTAACTAAAAGTGAAAATGCTGGGTACTCCTACGAGGTTGTGCATGGTGACCTGCAGTTGGGTCTCCTCGGAATAACATAATGGTAATATCGTCTGTAAATCATGCTATTTTGAAATCTGACGGCTGCGCAGGTACGCCTATCGAGATGAATAGTATGCTGAATGTGTTCGCAGCAAATGTAATGTTAATTGTGTCTGAGGTGCGCACCATAAGCATGTAACAATCGACTATGAATAGAGTTGGAATTCATCAACTTGGCGGGGATGTGAAGAAATCTTGAACGGTGTTTTGGCCTAAGTATTGGAAACTAAACCAAAAAGACACATATGAGTTGCAACTCACACCAGATGAATATTACAAGCCAAGACCTGGGAACAATTTGAGTTTAACTTAGTTGATCTGGAACAACCTGAATTTAACATTGCCTATTTTGCCTAAAACTCTTATGAAGTTGAAAATGGTTTGTCTTTACTTTCAACACATTTTTACAGTAATTAACAGTAGTTGATCCAGTACATGATTACAACTTAGAGATTGATTATATTTTATACATGAAATTACAGGAATATAATATAAGTGAAAATTAGAAATGAGTTATTATAGAATTGTTAAATAAATATACATTTTTCAATAAAAATAATAATTAACAGATAAGAAATAACCACTCTAGCGAAAGTTGATTTTATGGTTACAAGTCACTATATATGAAAAGCTTGTAATCTTGGTCTCAGGTCGATGAAGGGATAATTCGTTAACAAAATATTATAATTACAATAGATTAATTATTAATTATTTTTAAATTGTATAAAATAATTATTTTTAATAAAATAATATATTTATATAATAAAAATTTTATTTCAGTTCCTTGTAATAAGTACTTATAATATAATCAACTTTGACTATCAATAATGATTATTAGTGATAATTTATATTATAATTTTTGTTTTAGGTCAAATAAATTATTTTTTATATAAAATTTTTGATAAAATAATAAAATTTGTAAAGATTTTAATTGTATAACAAAATATTATTTTAGTTATTTTTAATATTTCATTATCAGTTATAATGGTTTATGATTTCCAATCATGATTAAATTTTTTCTATTTTGATATTTACACATTTAGAATAATTTATTAATATATTTTTGAGTCGATTAATTTAAATATATTAAATTGTAAATTGTTTATTAATTTTAAAATATTTTTAAATTAATAGTAAATTTGAAATTCTTATTCATAACATTTAATTATCAATAACAATTTAAATTTAAAATATTTTTAAAATATTTATAATCATACAATATATTTCTAAATTTGATTAATACATAACCAATTTATGTTATATCTCATGTTAGTTAAAATAACCAATATTTGGATGAATATTGGATAATTTAAATTTTAACTTTAGCTCTGGATGACTAACCAACTCACAAATTCAATGAGCAAAGTAGCCATTAGTTCAAGTTAGCTGGCTAAACCATTTTAGTAAACTTTTTGCCCAGGTCTCCCCGTGAGGGGGTGTTCTCACTGTACAATGGTTGTTTCTTGTTACTATACTAGCCACTCTCTTTACTTATTTATGTTTCTACCGGGGATTTGTGTTCAATATCTTTATTCTTTATTTCGATGGTTTCTTAGTTTGGGTCTATTCTAATCACATAGATAATTTCTCCTAGTTAATTTATACCATGGTTGAATATGCAATTTTATAAAGTAATCGAAAATAAAATTTAATATTAAGATATATTAATTTTTAAATTACTAAAAGTATTAAATATTTTTATAGTGGATTTAAAAAAAAAATTTATCATATTATTATTATCATGATTTAAATATTTATAAATTAAATTTTAAATAATTCATAATTAAAAATATCATGAATTAAAATTTTATAAATAAAAATATATAATATTAATATATACCAATTTTCAGTTTCAAAATAATAATATATTTAAATTATATTATATACAATACTAATGTTTAAGAATTTATTGACATTCTCTAGTGGACTCCAAGTTGAAAGGATACTAGTGACAAAGTTCAGGAATAAGGATTTCAATTCAATATGTTTTTGCTAGTGTGATTTGTTTCATTTTGGAAAACCAAAATACTAGAGTGTTATGGTTATTCCTGTAACACGTGTTTCGATTTTATAGTCTTCTGTTAACGTACAAGGGCGACCGCGTAGAAAAAGCGAACTATGTTAATATGTCTGTTAACTATGTTAATCCTAATGGTTTTTATTACGATTTTAGAGATCAATTTAACTAAGATACCTATTACACAAGTTAATTTGGCAGATAAATATGGATCTGCGATTACTTTTTGTCACATGCATTGTATTGAGCACATTGCTATGAAACTAAGCAATACTAACTGTCACTTCCCTGTATATAGTTTTTAAATCTTCATTGTGGAATGTGAAATATTTGTTCTAGTAGAAAAAGGACTACCGCGTAGAAAGATCCCATCAAACCCGTACAAGGGAGAGATGAAAAAGGTAACATCTAGTAGAACAGACGGGAACATCAAAACAGCATACCTTATAAAAGGGAATCAAAGTGGTGTCCTGGATGATGAACTCGTCGTATACGCCCGTATACGACGCACAGGGACAGGACCACGGACCGTCCGCTAATTGCTGACCTAATGGGTGAATAAAAAGAATGTCACTGTTATACTCTGCAGGAGGTGGGGGTCTCCGGAGCCCGTGGTGCAGAAGTCAGCCTCGATCTTACCGTATTCTGGCAGCAGCAGTTACTTGGCTTACTTCACGATGGACACATCTTACAGTTTTTGAGGTCATATATATTGACGACACTACCAGACCTCCTCAAGTCAATATTCAAAGCTTGCAAAAATTATCGAGATGATATCTGGATTTTGGTAAGTGCACGATGCCACATTCATTTTGGCGGTCTGTCTAACATCTTCAAAATTTCCTTTACTATGGACTTGGATGAGTAATATAACATCCTTGTCATCAGTGATGTTGCATGTTAGAGGAGAATCTTGCTATGCATTTTCGACACATATGAATGTAAAAGCACCTTAAATTAGCCAAAAGCCTTAAGAGTACCGAAATCATAAAAGCTTGACTTTGCGTCGATGTGACATTGACCGTTGAGAATAAAATAATCCAACTTATTTGTACTCGATTTTGGGTAAAATGATCTATCATAACTTTCTAATATCTTATTCTCTTAAAACGGTGTTGACAGATTCGAAGAAATAATCACATCAAGCTACTATTATAGAGATTCTAGTTTAGTTTCAAGAAGAGTTTAATTCGAATACCATGACTGTGATATGATATGATAAGATTAAACTGATCTACGGAACTTCTTATAATAGATTATATTCAAATAGGAAGATTTTTCTTAATTTTCATTGCTATTCTTGGATGGTTATTGCTAGAATTACTCTTAAAACTAGCAACTATATCTAGAGATGTGTACTCTCTGAACTTCCCGGAAAGTTCCTGATAAATCCCAAAAATAATGTATAGAAAAGATATTGATAAGAAACGGAAATTCATATTCATCAGATGTGCAAATTTTTTTAATATAATTATAAGATTCTTATTATTTTATATTTTAAAATAAAATTTGATAAATCATTGACTCAAAATTTCCCATATATGTTCTGGGTCAGTTCTCTTTAAAAATTTTGGGTGAAATCTTTGGACGTCAAATGTGATACTTCAAGATTAGCTGAACTTTGATTGGAAGCGTATAAGTGCTGTTTTCTTTCACCAAAAATTCGGAATTCCAAATTTATACGTAATCAAGATGGAACGGAGATATAACATATAAGAACTCTCCTTGAGGGTAAGATTGGATTAC
Source organism: Lunularia cruciata (assembly GCA_948567375.1). NCBI lineage: Eukaryota > Viridiplantae > Streptophyta > Marchantiopsida > Lunulariales > Lunulariaceae > Lunularia > Lunularia cruciata. Next base: position 64,145,582 of record OX419758.1, read on the forward strand.
TTATGAGACTGATATTAGAATTTCCTCCATGCTATAAGACAAGGACCACTTCCATTGCAGATATTAAAAAGATTTCTGCATGGGAGTAATAGGGAACATATTCTATGTTAAAAGTTGTTTTTCTGTGTTAAGTGTTAGCACGGAGTACCTACATCGACGTCAAGCTGTGTGGGACCGTTAAACCTTGTGGTTAACACGCAATTAAGTTTGGCACAATTAAGTTAAACTGCCAAACTTAAAATATGGTTAATCTATCTCAAGCATTTCCGGTGCAATCTTCTTCCCGTAGACTATATTCGAAGCATCATGTATGTCTCTCTCTGGAGGCTGCTCGTGTAGTTGACCTTGCCAGGGTCCCTTGGACTTCTCAAATGCGAATCCATTATTATTTTTTTAATTTTTCCTGGAGAGAAAAGACCACTGATCACATTAGATTTTTATAGAGTGGGTTTGAATTGAAAATATCGGTATATATCGCTATGGAGATAGAAGGTTGTTGGCAAATTCAGAAAAGCATCCTATAAAATCTCTAAACAATTTGGATGAAATATTACTCAGGTATGTAAAGATTGATGATGTAAACTTCTCACCTCAAGTTCGCGTAAAGATCAACAATTCACTAACACTGGACGTGGACCCAAGCGTGAATTCTTGTCTTAGTGGACCCAAGTGGCAGTCGTTTTAGTTGGTAGCATAATTGGCCTTTTGAATTTCGTAATGTTAGTATGTACAAATTTCAATAATGTTTTGAACACAATTCCAGAAAAGTTCCAAAGAGCTCGATTGGCAGGCTCGAATTTTATCCCCTGAACTCCAAATACCCTCCGAATTCAGGCCTAGGAGTTCAGAACCCAAACTCAACAACTTCCAAACATGTATTTCCTTATCCAATCTCCTTGTCTCGGATCCTATGCAATTGCGAAACAACACAGCAAGCACAACTATATAAGTTTACACCGAATGAACTTAACATGTAACCTTTTTGAAAATCAAAACCATAGAGATTCTTTTGAAATCAAAAGCAAGGAGATTCATTGAGGGGAGTAGAAGATCCATGGCTATGTAAATTGGAAAATATAAATTGGAAATTGCAAATCCACCTCATCTTTCTGCTCATCCACCTTCACCTTACACTAACAAACTTCTGGCCAATCAGATTGGTGTCATCATGTGAACTTGATCGTTGCCCCAGATTTCTATATCTTATTCTAGCATGTAGCTAAGCTCATAACATCACGGGAGTGGTTGGATTAGTTTTCTTATACTCGTATAGTACCGTACAGAGCCGAGGTCGATTAGCAGAAAATGTGAAACGATTTATAATTTCCCAATATAAATATGATGTATGAAATATATTTTATTTATTTATATAAAATATTTTATTTTATTTTATTTTATTGAAGATCCTTAGAGCCATAAGTGCATCCACTCACTTTCACACGGTGACTTGAGTGCTGGTTTAGTGCGAATTATGACTTTCACTATACCAGTTTTTACCCTTTCTCCCTCCTTTTTTTTCTACGCGGTCGTCCTATTTCCTCCCACTTTTACTCGTTTTATTTCACTTTTATTCCTTCCCCTGGGGTACTATTTATATTTATTATTTTGTTATCGCCCTCGATATCTGTAGCGCTGGGGTGGTTATTAGAAACATCAGTCACAGCTTTAGCGTCGAAAAGAGTTTCAAACTTATGAACGAAGGACTTGTGGCAAGGATAGAAATTGGTTCCTTATGGCTTCAAAATATTGTCAGAATGACTGCATGAATCCAAATCTTTTTTCCTTGAATGGTTGAAGTTTTGAATGACTATCTACTAAACTATCTCAAATTAAATAATCATCATGGTTGCAAACTTCCATACTGAAGTAAAGATGAGGCCCCGACGATTCAATAATTTCCCAACACATTTAAAGGGTGATAATTCAACGTCTATCTATTATGCCGTAAATAATTATTTCTACTAGTTTCATCAACGAGCATCCCACTCGTTACACGTATAAATTTAACTTCTATATCATTGTGTACCATAAGGATTTGCATAGTTCAAATATCTTAAGTACAATGGGAAATTCTTTTCTAATACCGAACCCGATTAGGTTTAGCCCGTTTTGTTTAATGTTTTATCCTCATAGGATTTGACAAGGTTTTCCTATCCTATGCGATTGCCTTTCTTACTTCCATACCATTATGGGATGGTTATCTCTAAATTGTTGACTAATTGATCCAAATCGCATGGGTTTGTAAACAAGGGCAGCTGAATGACTACCTCCGTGCTTATCGCTCAAGTGGACTACAATAATACACGGCAGCAGTGCATTTCGCTAGTTGCACGTTTTCAATTACCTAGGTGTACGTCGATACGTATGTCCACGTTGGTACTTATATGTATGAGAACTTTCTTAAAGTCACACTCTTCTTAAAGATACAAAACGAGGACAGGTACAGGGTGTAACAACCAGTATAAGAAACAAGTATAAGAAAGGAAGCCCTACAAGGAGAAAACCTAAGAGGTAAAATGGGTAGATATACATTTTTGTGATGGTCAAAGTGAACTACCAAAGACTCAACCTTTGATTAGTACCCAGGAAAGTCAAAAGTCCCTCCTCTCTGTAAATTCTCATTGGCTAGATCAATCAGCCTGGAATAACCTAGAATTGGAGATCCTTATCAAGCTCTGGCTTCTGTCGTCGAAATTAGTTTTGCGCGTTCATCACTGACTTGGCGGATTTTCTTTGCCGCACGAAGATCGAAGGACCTTCTGCCGACGACGCGCATACTTTTCCGGATCTTTACCATGTATTCGTCATATGTGAACGGCCTGTACAGTGAAGGGTGTTCTTCATTGATGAGTTTGGATGGAGCCTTAAGGATCTTAGATAGCTCTGGCTGCATTGAGTATGTGGTCAAATCATTCGGTCTATTCCCTCGGTTACGAGAACACGGTGCTCTACGCTTTTAAATCTTCTATTGCTCAAAACCTGTCAAAATCACACGAAGAATTCGTGTAGACATTAAGTCACATGCTGTATGATCTCCGCGTGTGTCTTCTTCAGGCGATATTAGATGGAGCATGGGATCCGCCGTACATGTCGAAGTGCAAACTGAAGCGCGAAGAGCAAATGGCAGTGGATTTCGTGGTCACATTTAGTTTGTAATGGAGAAGATCGAAAATGCCGGCAAGAAGTACTGCGGAGGATTTGTCCAAAGCAAACCATCGAATGTTTTATTACGCCAAAACAGAAGAAGTTGGCGTACCTCAAGAGTATCGCCAACGTTGATGACAACTATTCCCCTGCTCGCGACTAGAGGAACGTCAACCCATCTATTCCTCGCGCACCAAATCACGATCTGCTCTCAACAATGTCATAATGTTGGGATCAACATGAGGTCTTGCACCGCCGGTAAGATCACATCGGGGACACTCCGGATATAGTTTAGCCTCCAGAAACTGCTGAAAGGTTGACTTCTCCACAACCAGATACAGTGCAAGAGCTCTAAATACCTCGAGCCCGATACCTCTCAGCTTAGCCTAGAGTTTCTCTTGCGGAATCATCATTCAATACCGATATCCGGTATAAGCTTTTAAAACTTCAAAATGACGAACAGTCACCCAATATACTCGTTCCTGTATTCAACCACCTATGTATCTTAGTTGCACTTGTGAAGTTTCAGTAATCTATTGTACTGAAGTCAATAACTAAAATCATCTTACACGTACATGTATGTGATCTAAGGGGGCTGCGCATCGCCTGAAGAACTGAATGGAAGGGTGTTCAGAGTTGCAGGCCCTTCCCAGCAGTTTCGGAAACTTAACCAACTTGGAACGGCTAAGCTTATGTCGGTGTGGGAAACCGCAATCATTGCCAGAATCATTCGAGCAACTTCGCCGCAATCCACTCTTCCCCTGGTTAAGGTGTTCTTACTCATGGATGGGCATAAATTAACTTTGCAATTCCTGTAATAGTTATCTTGGCGTGATAAAGTGCCGGCCATTTTGCAGTGGGAAACCAAGTTGTGGCGGGGTCCAGAACCGCCGTAATCGCCTGGTCCATTTGAAGAACTCCTTCACCTAATCTGAAAGTGTACGGCTGCTCAAAGTTGCAAGGCCTCCTCTAAAATTTAGGCGGATCAGCCAAACTGGACCAACTAGGATTCAGACTTTGGCCTAACTTCCAATGAAACGAGTTCCAACTGTCTACATTAATCAATACTTCTCTGGTATCAAGATACTCCGAGTGAATATTTAGCGTATTGCCAAATTATTTGGATGCTACGATTACTTGTAACACCTATATAATTGATGAGTCTTTCCAGAATGGATCGTAAACTTGCACAATCATTCCCCTACACTACAACGTTATCAATCGTTGTTCCTGGGATCGATAGAGAATAATATAGAAATCAAAATAGCCCTGAAAGAAACTTTAAGTGATTAATAAGCTCCAACACTAAGAAGCCTTGTATGAGATGCAGCGCTCAAGAGACTCACTAGTGAAAATCATTAATATGTTTATGTGATATATGGTTCTTAAACACTGTAGACGAAGATTGATCATTGCAATGCTGTATAATTCATAACCTGACGTGCATATTAACTAAAAGTGGAAACGCTGGGTACCCTACGAGGTTGTGCATGGTGACCTGCAGTTGAGTCTCCTCGCAATAACATAATTCTGGCATAATAGGGCGACTGTTACCTTTAGTCTCGTCTGTAAAGCATGCTATTTTGAAATCTGATGGCTGCGCAGATACGTCTATCGAGATGAATCGTACGTTGAATGTTTTCGCAGCAAAAGTAAGGTTAATTGTGTCCGAGATGCGCACTATATGCATCTAATGTAACAAACAGACTATGTATGAATAGAGTTGGAATTAATCAACTTCTCAGGGATGTGAAGAAATCTTAGACGGTGGCCTAAAGTATTGGAAACTAAACCAAAATGACAAACATATATGAGTTGCAACTAAGACCAGATGAATATTAGAAGCCAAGACCCGGAACAACTTGAGTTTAACTTCAAGAAAACGTTGAATTTAACGTTGCCTACTTTGCCTAAAATTCTTATGAAGTTGAAGTTGAAAGTTTGTTTGTCTTCCACTTTATTTTCCTACACCCATAGTCAAGTGATGAAAGGCTTGCTTAATCTGATCTATAAGGCCCACAATGTGTATCATCTGCCAAGGAGAGAAATACAAAACCTAGCATGGCCAAAGTAGTAGATAATAGAGCTTTGAAGTGAGCCATGGCAAATAAAGGTCTCCCTAAAGGATCTCCCTATTGTATACTAATAATTGACTCCAAGACACTGACTCCTTCCTATTACTACCAACCATGATGATAGTAAAAGGAAGCATCCCATAGAATGACCTGCATGAAAGGAATAAGACTCATCAAGGATCCACCAACCTCCCTAAGCTCTTTAAAGATGGATGCCCAAGAAACATTACAAAAACCATTCTCAACATCCACTTGTAGGATGATCCACTCTAGAGGGATATCTAAGAGTGTTATGATGCTTATAGATATATATGATAACCCAATGTCAACATACTAATAATCTAAATGAGTAAGAATAGGTCATTCCTATGATGATATAGATTGGAAATGACTAGAAGTGAAGATCAAGTGTCACAATGTCACTAGTTGTGTATTCTTGCTTGTTTAACCTCTTGGGCAGAAACCACTCCCAAAAGAGGGTAGGGATACTCATAGTGACATGCTACAAAAAGAGGAATTAATGACCACTCAAATGAAAGATCTAATCCAATAAGCCCTTGATAGCGGTAGCACACTTCCCGTTGGAGGCCCTCTTCCTCCTAAAGAGCCTCTTTTACCTTGGTGGCTAGTCCCGTCACATAGGTGTATTCACTCCAAAGGTCAATTTTCAACCTGAAGGTTCTTTGAAGTGATTCTGTCGTTGACCATGCACATCTCTTCCTAAGAAGTGCAATCCAAAAAGAATCCAAAATCAACTATCCACTTGGCTTTTCTATTTTGTGGTACTCTCAATGCTCCATGGTTCCCATAACCTTTCCTTACATTGACTTGCTTGTTCAAAATGTCAAGGTTAACTTCCTTGATAATGTGAAATTTTTTTTACCTAAGTACTCAAGCACTCATTCCTGTAACCTTTAATGGTAAATGTTAAAGGTAACTTCCTCAATTCAATGTGAATTTCATAAGCAAGTACTCAAACACACACTCCTATTGCAAGATTCCTCACCTCTACTCAACCAAAGTATGCAATCAAAGATGTAAGCAAAAGAAATCCAACACAAAGACTCAAAAGAGATGTTTGAGCTGAATACTCATTCATGAAAAAAGTGGACATCATTTCTATGGGTTGCAACCCATATATAAAATTTCCTAACTACTGATTGAAGAAGATCAATGGTTGAGGATGCCCATAATCGCCTACTACTCCTACTCCACTTAATGTTAATTGTAATATTTTGAGGATAAGAGACCTTAAGAGAAATATATGAGAAAGAAATACAAAGCTTCACACTCAATATTCTGATCTCCCAAAGGAGCACCTTGTCGTTATTATATAGCAAAGAGGGTTCCCTCAAAGGAAGCTCCACCCTTGGATTAGATACATGGATTGGTGAGCTGACAGCAAGCTCTACCCTTGGATTAGTAACATGCATGGGTGACATGTCAGTTTTGGTCCTATTTGGTTGGTCAAACAAACTTTGACCAAAAGGAATCTTTAGGGAATTTTCTTGTGAGGATCTAAGAATTGCATGGGTGAGGTACCATTGGGAAGCTCTTGATGAGACAAAGAGGGAGGGAGGTAAGGCCAACCCTTTTCACTTTCATGAGAGGTTTGACACATTTTCAAGGCCTAATTCATTTGTTTAGGCCTCCAAAATTGGCTTTGGAGTTTTTAGACTATTTTGACTGCTACACTATTAGTAGAAGTACTCTTTTGGTGACACCACTATCTGATCTACCTAGCCCATCATACCTAAAATCCTTCCATGTACCAAGCCAATTTTCACCTCTAGATAATATGTTTAGCTATTGGTGCTACATAATTCTACCTATTGATCTTATCCCAAGCACAATTAAGAAGTGATTGTGCAACCAATGCCAACCATAACTACTCCTTGTTGTCTACTTTACAAGTAATACACTCTTGCAATCATTGGCTACAAAATTACTCCTAAGTCAAAGTATTCATGGCCAAAGATATACATCGGGATGAAGGTAGAAATCAAGGCCAAGGATGTGTTCTATACTTTAACTAAATTTCTGCCTATTTCTCTTGAGCTAAAAATTATCTTCTTCCTAATATCTACTATGAAGAGCTACCTTTGCCTTTCCAAATCTTAATCAACAATTCCACTTGTTCTTGATACCCCATGATTTCTAACATTAGCACTTTTGTTGCATCTTCAAATTTATTTGAAGTGTGTTCCATTAATACATTTGCTAGCTGATACAATTGCTTGGCTGAGTAGGTCTTCATGGTCATGGCATGCACTTGGGATCAAGAAATCCAAACTTTCAACTTATCTAGGGAGACTTCTACTACCTTTTATACAATCTCTACTAGATGGTCCCATGCCATCTCCATTTTTTGCTAAAATAGTGGTCTTTTCCAAATTGAACTGGTTCCTTTAACTCAACCATAATTTCTTCCCAAATGCATACCTTCTCCTTCTCACATTTGTCCTCCTCTTGCAAGGTCTTTGTAAATTTGTTTTCTTGCAAGTTAGCTACTTGTAGCTCTTGTTGATGGCAAACTTCTATTGCCAAGAGGGACACCCTTACTTTCTCTAATTCTTCTTTAAGCACATCAATCTCTTCCTATTCTGCTTTTATTTTTTCTTCTAGCTTGAGTCACTAATGTGTTTCTTCCTCTTGTAAGTCAAACGTGTTCTTTCTTAAGGTTGGTTTCTCCTCAATCTCCTTCTTCAAAGCTTTACTTTCTTCTCTAAGTTTGGCCGCCTACTATGCCAAGTCTTTACTTTGATTCCCTGTCTCTAAATGATGAGCACAAATTTCTTGCAATTCTTTCCTTGCTTTCATCTTTTCTTGGTTACTCCTTGCACAAGTTGGACGAGGGTCATAAAGTTGATGATCCTCCTACTAGACTTTGCATAGATGGAGAGAAGTTGTTCCATTAATTTGAGAACCGGGTCTACTTTGTACATTATCAGCTTGGAAAGTGGCACTACTATAATATGCCTAATGTAACAATATGGAGTTTAGCGATGAAGTTAGTCGGGCTTACGAAGTAGCACATAAGACAAAGTAGCCTAGAATATTCCAGAAGTATCTATGAAGATTCTTGGGAAGCTTCTTGGTTAGCTTAGCTTGCACCTTAAGTAAGTAGCTTCTAGAAGGAAGCTTCTAGAAGCTTCCAACTAGCTTAGCTTGCACGCCAAGTAGATGGCTTCTAGAAGGAAGCTTTTTGAGAAGCTTCCTAGTTAACTTGGCTTGCACTCTAAGAAAGCGGCTTGAGGAAGCTTCTTGAGAAGCTTCTCAAGGGCCTTGTATGCTACCTATAAATACCAAAGCCAAAGCTCATGCTAGGCATTCGGAGTTTTCCCTCATTCAAGTGTCCCAATATGAGTTTCCATTCTCCTATTTCTCTCCTCGGTTTTGGTCTTTTACATTGGTATCAGAGTAGGAATGGGATGGATGGAATCTATGGACCACCAAATCCACTTCCGCCAAACCATTGGGACTTTCATGTCCAGATATTACCAAAGCATCGTTTCACACAGTTCATCACCTCACGCTTTGGGCAGGATTTTCTACATATGATCACCGTGTCAGAGGAACCCTTGATACTTCCAGTTGTAACTTATGGGGAACGGTGGACGTGTTGTATCTATGTGTTAATCAACTAGATAAATTGAGAGTAGTGGAATAGAGTAGTAGCGATGGCGGCAATACCGGATGTTATCCTTGCAATGCAACAGCAAATTGAGCATCTTACTCGATTGTTGGATGAACGAGACCAGCAACGACGAGAACAGATAGACAGAGCGCCAGTTCGAGATGGAGAAGATCGCATTCAATTTCCGAAACCCAAGGTGTTTGAAGGCAAGAATCTTCCAGGCACAGTGGAGAATTTTGTGTTTGATTGTGAATGTTACTTTGAAGCCACCAATCTTCAAGACGAGCGGAAACAAATTCTCTTGGCTTCTAGCCAGTTGGATGGCATGGCAAAACTTTGGTGGTGATTCAAAGTAGAAAGAGCTGAACGACAAATTGTTACACCGATTTTGACATGGGCAGAATTCAAGGATGCAATACTTGGTTGATTTCAGACTATAAATGCCACCCGAGCTGCACGAGATAAATTGGCGGAGTTAAGGCAGATTGGCTCAGTGAGAAGCTACATCACACAATTTCAGAATATCATCATGTAGATTCCAGATATCCAAGAAGGTGAAGTTTTGGATCAATTTGTGCAAGGATTGAAGTCACAAACCAGATTGGAGGTGACCATGCGAGAGCCACAGAACGTAGAAGAAGCCATGCAATTGGCTGAGCGTTTTGATTCCTTAGTGGCGACAACTTGGTCTCGACCTCGACCTACACAAAACCTACAAGTACCACGAGTGGAAGAACCAGTACCAATGGAGATTGATGCTATCCAACGAAGACCACTTGGCACAGCAGATAGAGAAAGATTACGACAAAATGGAGGTTGCTTTTATTGTCATCAAGTTGGACATCGATTTGCTGAATGTCCACTTAGGAATGGGCGACCTCGACAAGTTGCCCATATGGAGTTTGTGGAACAGAATGATCAGGGAAACGAAGAATCCCAATAGGAGATTTTGAGCCGCCTACTGGGAGCTTGATTAGTTCCAATGGGATTGAAGGCTTGACCTATGCAAGTTTGCTTCACTTGCAAGGTACGATATCTAATTGGGGTTGTAGGATTTTGGTTGATTCTGGAAGTTTAGAGAATTGCATATCTATGCAAGTAGCGAAGGAATTGGGTATTCCTATCAAGCTAGTGATTGGAAGTAGTTTGATGATGGCGGATGGTAGAAAAGGTTCTGCATTCCGCACCTCGCATCCTGTTACCTTCAAGATTGGGAAGGAGTATTTGGAGTGTATGAGGTTTGTAGTGGCACCTCTACACTATGATATCATTCTGGGTCTACCTTGGCTTGAACGTCATACGGTTCAATTCGATTGGACCCGACGTCAAATTCAAGTACAACACGAAGGTAGGAATTTCCGATTAGGTTGTCTGGCACCTCTGAGTAAGACACCTAAGAATAGTCAGTCCCAAGATGGGAAGTTTGTTGAGAAGGTAGCCATAGAGCAAATCTAGAAGGGAGATGAATCCCAAGATGGGAAGTTTGCCAAGAAGGCAACCATGGAGCAAGCTTGGAAGAGAGATGAGTCCCTAGAAGGGAAGTTTGTTAATGAAGCAGCCATAGAGCAAGCTTTGGAGGAAGATAAGTCTATATTTGCGGTGTGGATCAAGCTGATTGCACAAGAACAATCTGAGGAGGTCCAGGTGCCGCATCAAGCAACGATTGATTGGATAGTTCAGGAGTTTGCAGATGTGTTTCTGGATGATCTGCCAAAGGGATTACCCTCTGATCGTGGTATGCCCTTCAAGATCAAGTTATTGCCAGGGAGTACTCCAGTGAGTAGACCAATCTATCGGCTCTCACCAAAGGAGTTGGAGGAATTGCGAACAATACTTACAGAGTTGTTGGAGAAGGATTTCATATGACATAGTACCTCTCCGTGGGGAGCACCGGTACTATTTGTTCCAAAGAAGGATGGAGGACTTCATTTCTATATTGATTACCATGAGCTCAATAAGCAAATTGTGAAGAATGCATATCCCTTGCCTCGGATTGATGACCTGCTTGATCAATTAAGTGGAGCACGCTACTTTTCCAAGCTAGATCTTCGTAGCGGCTATTGGCAGATTCCTATTGAAGGAGAGGACGTGCAAAAGACTGCCTTTCGCACAAGGTATGGACATTTTGAGTGGAGAGTTCTACCTTTTGGACTCACTAATGCTCCAACAGTCTTCATGGATCAGATGCATCGGGTGTTGGAGGGACTATTGGATCAATCAGTGGTAGTGTTCTTAGATGATATCTTAATCTATAGTAGGACAGAGGTAGAACACAGGAATCATGTGCGAGAAGTCCTGAGACGACTACGACAGTGGAAATTTTACTGCAAGAAGTCAAAGTGTGCTTTTTGGCAGAAAGAGGTTACCTTCTTGGGTCATAAGATCTCATCAGAGGGGATCAAGATGAAAGAAGAGAAGATCAAGGCCATTACTGATTGGCCTACCCCAAAGGATGCTACCGAAGTATGAGCATTCAATGGATTGGCCAGTTTTTACCGACGGTTCATCCACTATTATGCTCACGTGGCTGCACCATTGATTGACCTCTTGGGAAAGAACTCAAGCTTCCAATGGACTACCAAGCATGAAGAAGCATTCTAGAAGTTAAAGCATATGGTGTCTTCAAGACCCATTCTTCAACCATATGATCCTCAACTACCTTGTGTGGTTGATTTTGATGCTTCTAACTTTGCAATTGGAGCTGTGTTGCAACAAGAATTTCCAGATGGACTACATCCTATTGCCTTTGTGTCTCGCTGACTAAATACAGCTGAAAGACATTACTCTGCTCAAGATCGGGAACAACTTGCAATGGTATATGCCACCAAGGTATGGAGGCATTATCTCTTGGGGAAACAAGTGATCATGCGAACTGATCACAAGCCATTGTTGCAGACCTTACACCTAGAGCACATGAAGAGTCGACATCATCAATGGGAAGAGCAACTCCAATTGTTCGACATCAAACTTGAGTACAAACCAGGTCGTTTCCATGTCATCCCTGATGCTCTATCACAACGACCTGATTTGAAGTCTCTTCCTCTCATCGCGGCAGCAATTACAATGGTGTCAATTGATCCCAAGATTCATAACGAGTTTTGGTTAGCTCTACAGCAAGATCCCTTCTTCCAAATAGTACATGGTTGGCTAACAACAGGTGACAAGGAGTACAACACCTTCTCCTTCAAGGAAGGCCTTCTATTCCATGTGGACCGGATCTATGTTCCAGCCAAAGGTGATCTTTGACTTGTGCGCCTTCAAGAAGCCCATGATTTACACATCATTGGTCACATGGGTGTGGACAAGACCTTGGGTACCCTGCAACGTCAATGGTGGTGGCCCAACATGACATGGGATGTTCGAGAATTTGTCTGATCATGTGAGAGCTGCCAACGTAACAAGGCCAACAACCAGAAGCCGGGTGGACTCCTTCAACCGCTTGCCGTTCCATCAGCTTGTTGGGAGCATGTAAGCTTGGATCTCATCACATCCTTGCCAAAGACAAAACAAGGACACACCGCCATCATGGTGTTTGTGGATAAGCTTAGTAAGCAAATCCACTTGGCACCAACATGTGATACCGTGGATGCTCCAACCTTAGCGCACATCTACTTCGACAATGTCTTCAAGCATCATGGAATGCCATGCGTACTCATCTTTGACCGTGATCCTCGCTTTACTGGGAAGTTTTGGCAAACACTCTTTCAGATACTTGGCACCAAGCTTGCTTTGTCCATGGCCTATCATCCTCAAATTGATGGACAAACCGAATGTGCAAATCGTACATTGGAGGATATGTTACGGGCCTTTATCAATGTCCACCATACCAACTGGGATGAATGTCTTGCAGCTGCATAATTTGCCTACAACAATTCCAAACAGGCAAGCACTGGATTTTCTTTCTTCTTTCTCAATTTTGGCCAAGATCTGCTTGTTCGAGATTCTCTTCTTGCTCCCCTTCCATCTCAGGTTCCTCATACTTCTACATTCTTAACCACTATATCCCAATCTCTCCAACAAGCCAAGTCTCACCTCCTTGTGCTCAGAATCGCCAAAAACAATATGCGGACCACCATCATCGTGATTTCACCTTTGAAGTTGGTGATAAAATCATGCTATCTTCCAATAACCTCCCTCTCCCACTTGATACCCAAGTTTTTAAACTTGCCCCTAACTGGATAGGACCCTTTGATATCACCCAAATTGTCTCTCTTGTTGCTTATCGACTTGCCTTACCTTGTCACATGCGTATCCATCCTATCTTTCATGTTTCCAAGTTGAAACCCTTTGTTCCTAACCCCTCTTCCTTTTCCTCTTGAGTCCAACCTCCCCCTCTTCCTATCCCTATCAATGATCATGAGGAGTACGAAGTGGATTGTATCCTTGCGTGTCGCCATATCCAATGAGGCCGTTGCCAACATACGGAGTACAAGGTCCTTTGGAAAGGGTATCCCCTTCATGATGCCACCTGGGAGCCTCTTTCTCACCTCCAGAATGCACAGACGGCCATCCAAGAATTCGAAGTTTCACTGGCGACGAGGACGTCACCAACTAGCGGCAGGGGAATATGTAACAATATGGAGTTTAGCGACGAAGATAGTCGGGCTTACGAAGTATCACATAAGACAAAGTAGCCTAGAATATTCCAGAAGTATCTAGGAAGCTTCTTGGGAAGCTTCCCGGTTAGCTTAGCTTGCACCTTAAGTAAGTAGCTTCTAGAAGGAAGCTTCTAGAAGCTTCCAACTAGCTTAGCTTGCACGCCAAGTAGACGGCTTCTAGAAGGAAGCTTCTTGAGAAGCTTCCTAGTTAACTTGGCTTGCACTCTAAGAAAGCGGCTTGAGGAAGCTTCTTGAGAAGCTTCTCAAGGGCTTTGTATGCTACCTATAAATACCAAAGCCAAAGCTCATGCTAGACATTAGGAGTTTTCCCTCATTCAAGTGTCCCAATGTGAGTTTCCATTCTCCTATTTCTCTCCTCGGTTTCGGTCTTTTACACCTAATGTAACAATATGGACTTTATAGATAAATTAGTCAATACTAATAGAGTAGCAAATAGGCAAAATTAGCCAAGAATTATAAGAATATTCTAGAAGCATCTAGGAAGCTACTTGGTACCTTTTGAGTATTGGGTAATGTGTGCCAAGTGGTGATTTCTAAGAAGAAGCTTCTTGGGAAGCTTCCCAACTAGCTTAGCTTGCATGCCAATAGGTAGTTTCTAGACAGAAGCTTCTTGGGAAGCTTCATGACTAGCTTAGCTTACCCGCCAAGTAGATAGATTCTTGAGAAGTTTCTTTATTAGCTTAGCTTGCACTCTAAAAATACAACTTTTAGGAAGCTTCTCAAGAGCTTTGTATGTTCTCTATAGATATAAAAACCCAAGCTCATGCTAGGCATTCAGAGTTTCTCTCATTTAAGAGTCACATGTGATCTTCCATTCTCTTAATTTGCTCCTCAATTTTTTACATTGGTATCATAACATGAATGGGATCGATGGAATTTATGGACCACCAAATCCATTTTCCCAAACCATTGGGATCTTCATGTCCATGTATTATCCAAATATCATTTCTTACATTTCATCATCTCACGCTTTGGGTAAATTTTCTAAATGCAATCACTTTTTTTGATACTTGCAGTTGTAATAGAGAATGATGGACACATTTCATCTACATGTTAACTTAGATAATTATAGATAGTTTAACAAAGAAGTAGCCATGGTGGTAATGTCCAAATTTATCATTATTATGTCACAACAAATGAAGCACCTTACTTGATTGTTGGAAGGAAGAGACTATCAATGACAAGAGCATGTGTAAAGAACACCATTTCAAGAAGGAGAAGAGCAAATCTAATTTCCAAAGCCCAAGGTATTGGAAGGCAAGGATCTCTTGAGCGCAATGGAGAACCTTGCTATTTTGAAGCTATAAATCTTCAAGAAAAACAGAGATAGATTCTCTTGACTTCAAGCCAATTGGATGGAATGGCAAAATTATGGTGGCAATTACAAGTGGAGCAAGCTAAATGGCAGTTTTTTGTGCCAATCTTGACATGAGAATAATTCAAGAGCATAATAATTGGGAGATTCCAAGCTTCAAATGTTGCATGAGCTACATGAGATAAATTGGTAGAATTGAAGCATATTGATTTTATGAGAAGCAACATCACTCAATTCCAGAACACCATAATGCAAATTCCAAATATATTAGAAGGTGAAGCTCTAGATCAATTTATGAGGAGCTTAAAGCCACACACCAAATTGGAAGTGACCATGTAGGAGCCAAAACACTTGGAAGAAGCCATACAATTGGCTAAGTGCTTTGATTCCTTGGTTACAACAACTTGGTCTTGAGCTTGACCTTCATAGAGCTTGCCAACACATTACATACGGGTAGAGGAGCCATAACCAATGGAGATTGATGCCATCCAATGGGAGCCACTTGGCACTATAGATAGAGAAAGATTGTAACAAAATGGTGTTTGCTTTTATTGTTGCCAAATTGGACATTGTGTTGCTGAATGTCCATTCAAAAATGGGATGTGAGCCGGCCTGTCTCTCACTCAAGATGAACCTCTGATGGCTATTATGGTAGCGCACCATGGACTAAGAAGGCAAGGAACCCCAACTCCATCATACTCCTCCAAGGCTAACACTCCAAGACTCAAGACATTGCTCACTAGAGAACTCAATGAGAGAGAGATAGTTGCGAATGAAAGGATGATGAGTACCACTTCACCCCTTGTTTATATAATTGTGAAATAGTTATGCACCAAAGTTACTAATTACCGTAGTAACTCAAGTTACTAGACTAAAAGTCAAGTAAAGTCAAAAAGTAGAAAGGAATATCCATTCACATGGGCATATTCCACTAAGCATGTGATCTTATCTTGACCCAACCACTAAGTCAAGGATTCCTTCACATGGGCTATCCTTGGACTATAGAAGAATCCAAAACAAAAAGGCTTGTAGGCCCAAGAGTTCTCAACTCTTCCTCAAAGTCAAACACCTAGGAATAATACCAAGTCAACACACTAGAATCCAAAATAGGGGTGTTCATCTTTTCCACTTCCTCTAAAGTAAGGTCCCCTCTATCTTAGCTATGACTAACTTTAGCTAATCATGACTAATGTAGAACTATCCTTTATCTCTATATATAAATAATATCTCTCAAGTACTTGTAATACAAAGCTAAATATCACAATACCACACACATGCACAAATGGATGTTACAAGGCAATCTCGATAAATTGCCCAAATTCAACTCATCTACATCATAGTTCACCATACTAGGTGAATAAAATTAAAGTCATACTTATGTAAAATTAGAGCACATCATGCAAGCTTCCTTGAAAGCTAATTTGACTCCATCAACCACTTAGGTGGTTAATGATCAATGATGAGAGTGAAGGGGTTACTAAATACATAATATTGGAAATGTGTTACTGGTCAAATTATTTTCAAGTACTCTCTCTCATATGAACTATACTTCATCCCAATTGAATTGTTATAGTGACTAGCATAGACCCCCATAAACTCCTTCCCCTCATCATCATGTTGGGTGAGCACTACTCCAAACTCCAATCAATATGAACTTGGAATGGTGGTCCTCTATTGTCTTGACTATAGAGGCAAATGTTAAACCTCTCCTTGAACTCTATAAAAGCTCTATCCTTCTCATCTCCCCAACACTACTCATGAGTAAGATTGGTCAACTAAGGTGTTGGTAATGGAACTAAATTCTCTAACATATTGGCAATAAAAGTTTGCTCACCCAAGGAATGCTTGCACTTTTCTCACATCCATGGGCTTAAGAATACTTGCAATAGCCTCCACCTTGGTCTTCTAAACACCAAGGCCACTAGGGTAGAGAGTGTGATCCAAATACTCAACTTGCTTGTGGAAGTATCTATTTAATTATCTAAGATGTAATTTGAGTATATGTAATCTCAATCTCTCAAACACCTCCAACAAATATCTCTCATGCTCCTCCACAATAGTGCTATAGACTAAAAGCATCAATACAACACCAAGTAAAATCCAATCTTCCTAGGATCTTATCCATAACCCCTTGGAACTCGGTAAGAGCATTCTTTAATCCAAATGGTAAGAACCCCCATTGATAAATACATCCTTGCTATGAGGATCAATAGCCCAAAATATTATCTTGGACTTTTCTTCCTCCTTGATCGGTAATTGATGATATCTTACCCAAAGATCCAAAGTAATGAAGACCTTTGCATACCCAGTTGGATCAAATATCTCTTCTAGTGTAGGCATAACATACCAATTAGCCCTAGTTTGTTGGTTGATAGGATAATTATCTTTACACATCATCCTAGCTATGTAATTTCCATGCATATCTTTCTTGGTTGACATCATTGCAGTTGAAGCATACTCTCCATGTGAAATCTCTACCAAACCAACATCAAAAAAGTCTCTACTCTAGCTTTGAATGCTCTTTCCATGTCATTATATTTGTAGGGATGTCAAAAAACTGGTGTATCACTAGTCAGCTCAATCCAAATATAAGGTCTTTTTAGAGCACCCAAATCCTTCATATTGGAAACAAAACAACTTGTGTAGCTCTTCAAGAATCTCCAAAATCTCCATCTTTCCTCTCTTGTAGGCTTGGGTCCAATGTTTGGCTCCCAAGTATCCTTTATAATTGATGTAAGAGTGGAAAATGCACTGATTGGCTACTACATTAGGACCTTGGGAGTAGTAATGTTATGGCTCCAACCACTAGAGTCCCTAACCTCAAAGCAAAGAACTCTCTTGGCTTTGGTTGCAAGCTCCACACATACTCTAGTTGCATCCCAAGTAGACCAATGGTGTAACATGTAACAATATGGAGTTACCGATGAATTAGTCAAGGCTAACAAAGTAGAAAATAGGCTAAATCAGCCTAAAATATTCTAGAAGTATCTAGGAAGCTACTTGGTACTTTTTAAGTACTGAGTAATGTGCATGCCAAGTGGTGACTTCTAGGAGGAAATTTCTTGAGAAGCTTCTCGGCTAACTTAGCTTACACCCCAAGTAGGTAGCTTCTAAAAGGAAGCTTCTTGGAAGTTTCTAATTAGTTTTAGCTTGCATGTTAAGTAGAAAACTTCTGGAAGTTTCTTGAGAAGCTTCTTGGTTAACTTGACTTGCACTCCAAGAAGATGGCTTAGGAAGCTTCTTGAGAAGCTTCTCAAGTGCATTGTATACTCCTTATAAATACCAAAGCCCAAGTTCATGCTAGGGACTTGAAGTTTTCCTCATTCAAGTGTCCATATGTGATCTTCTATTTTCCTATTTTTCTCCTCAATCTTGGTCTTTTACATTGGTATCAGAGCATGAATGGGAAGGATAGAATTTGTGGACCACCAAATCCATTTCCACCAAACCATTGGGATTTTTGTATTTATGTATTACCCAAGCATCATTTCATACAATTCATCACCTCACACTTTGGGTAGAATTTTTGGATACAATTACCTTGTATGATGAACCCTTGGTTCTTCCTATTGTAACGTCTGGAGAATAGTGGACATGTTGCATTTATGTGTTAATTTAGATAAATTATAGGTAATTTGATAGAATAGTTAGTTATGGTAATAATGCCCAAAGTTATCATTGCTATGTAGTAACAAATTGAGCATCTTGCTCAATTATTTGAAGAATAAGATCATCAACAACAAGAGTAGGTAGAGAGAGCACTATTTAGAGAAAGACAAAAGCAAATCTATTTTCTGAAGCCCAAGGTATTGAAGGCAAGAATCTCTCAACACCCACTCGGTGCTCCAACAAATGCAATTTGGTTGGAGGGACGTACATTGGCTTCTCGACTACGACGTGAGGAAAGCATAGTGGAGAATTTTGTGTTTGATTGTTATTTCAAAGCTACAAATCTTCAAGATGAATAGAAATAGATTCTCTTGGCTTCAAGCCAATTGGATGGGGTGGAAAAAATATGGTGGTGGTTCCAAGTGGAGCAAGCTAAAAGGACAATTGTTACACCAATCTGACATGAAGAGAATTCAAGAGTGCAATAATTGGTCAATTCCAAGCTATAAATGTCACACAAGATAAGTTAGCAAAGTTGAAGCAGATTGGCTCTTCAAGAAGCTATACTATACAATTCCAAAATACCTTTATGCAATTCCAAATATAATAGAAGGGGAAACTATGGATTGATTTATGAGGGGCTTGAAGTCATGCACCAGATTGAAAGTGACCATGTGAGAGCCCAAAGAGTTGGAGGAAGCCATGGAGTTGGATGATCTCTTTGATTCCTTGGTACTATGAGTTGGCCTGTCTCTCACTCAAGATGAACCTCTGATGGCTATTATGGTAGCGCACCATGGACTAAGAAGGCAAGGAACCCCAACTCCATCATACTCTTCCAAAGCTAACACTCCAAGACCCAAGACATTGCTCACTAGAGAACTCAATGAGAGAGAGATAGTTGCAAATGAAAGGATGATGAGTACCACTTCACCCCTTGTTTATATACTTGTGAAATAGTTATGCACCAAAGTTACTAATTATCGTAGTAACTCAAGTTACTAGACTAAAAGTCAAGTAAAGTCAAAAAGTAGAAAGGAATATCCATTCATATGGGCATATTCCACTAAGCATGTGATCTTATCTTGACCCAACCACTAAGTCAAGGATTCTTTCTCATGGGCTATCCTTGGACTATAGAAGAATCCAAAACAAAAAGGCTTGTAGGCCCAAGAGTTCTCAACTCTTTACTCAAAGCCAAACATCTAAGAATAATACCAAGTCAACACACTAGAATCCAAAAATAGTGGTGCTCATCTTTTTCATTTCCTCTAAAGTAAGGTCCCCTCTATCTTAGCTATAACTAACTTTAGCTAATCATGACTAATGTAGAACCATCCTTTATCTCTATATAAATAATATCTCTCAAATACTTGTAATACCAAGCTAAATATCACAATATCACACACATGCACAAATGGGTGTTATAGTACCGACCTTGACCTTCATCAAACTTACCCATACACTACACACAAGTGGAGGAGTTGATACCTATAGAGATTGATGCCATCCAACAAAAACCACTTGGTCTTACAAATAGTGAAATATTGCAACAAAATGGTGGTTACTTTTATTATCACCAAATTGGACATCATATTGTTGAATATCCACTCAAGAATAGACGACCTCAACAAATCACCCAAATGGAATTTGTGGAGTAGAAAGATCAAGGATACAAAGAATCCTAATAGGAGATTTTGAGCCATCTAGCGAGAACTTGATTAGTTTTCATGGGATTGAAAGCTCAACCTATGCAAGTTTGCTTCATTGCAAGGTATGATATCTTATCATGGTTGTAGGAATTTGGTTGATTTTGGGAGTTCAAAGAATTGCATCTCCATCTAGTTAACAAAGGAATTAGGTATTCCTATCAAGTTGGTATTTGGAATTAGATTGATGATGCTGGATATAGAAAGAGGTCTGCATTCCATACCTCACATCCTATTACATTCAAGATTGGGAAGGAGGATTTGGAGTGTATGAGGTTTGTAGTAGAACCTCTATACTATGATGTCATTCTAGGTCTACTTTGGCTTGAACGTCATAAGGTTCAATGTGATTGGATCCAACAAAAATTCAAGTATAACAACCAAGGTAGGAATTTTTTAGTAGGTTTCTTGGCATCTTTGAGTAAGACACCTAAGAATAGTCAGTCCCAAGATGAGAAGTTTTTTAGTAAAGCAACCATAGAGCAAGGGTTAGAGGAAGATAAGTCTATTTTTGTATTGTGGATCAAATCAATGAATCAATGCATAGAGAATCTAAGGAGGCCAGATGCCTCATCAAGCAATGGTTGTTCAATATAGATCAAGAGTTCAAATCTATTTCCATATGATCTTCCATAGGGATTACCCTCCAATTGTAGTATGCCCTTCAAGATTGAGTTGTTACCAAGAAGTACTCTAGTGAGTAGACCAATCTATTGACACTCGTCAGAGGAGTTGGATGACCTTTGAACAACATTGATGGAGATGTTGGAGAAGGATTTCATATGACATAGCACATCTCAGTGGGGAGCCCTTGTATTATTCATTCCTTAGAAGGATGGAGGACCTTGCTTTTTATTGATTATCATGGTCTCAACTAACAAATAATGAAGAATGCATATCCCTTGCCTCAAATTGATGACTTGCTAGATCAATTGAGTAGAGGACGATACTTCTCCAAGTTGGATCTTCAAAGCAACTATTGGAAAATTCTTATTGATAGAGAAGATGTACAAAAGATTTCCTTTCATACAAGGTGTGGGGACTTTAAATGGAGAGTTCTAACTTTTGGGTTCACTAATGCTTCACATTCTTCATGGATTAGATACATTGGGTGTTGGATGGACTATTGAATTGTTATATGTTGGTGTTCTTGGATGATATCTTAATCTATAGTAAGACAAGCAAAACATGAAAACATGTAAGTCACATGCAAGAAGTCCTTAGAGGACTACATCAAAAGAAGTTCTATTGCAAGAAGTCCAAGTGTGCCTTTTGGCAAAAAGAAAATACCTTCTTGGGTCACAAGATCTCAAGATCAAGATGGAAGGGGAGAAAATCAAATCCATTACTAATTGCCTACTCTAAAGGATGTCATAGAAGTACAAGCATTTAATGGGCATGGGTTGGCAATTTTTTAACCCATGGTTCATCCACTACTATGCTCATGTGATAGCACCAATGATAGACCTATTAGAGAAGAACTCAAACTTTCAATGGACCACCAAGCATGAAGAAGCATTCCAAAAGCTGAAACATATGGTGTCTTCAAGACACATTCTTCAACCATATGACCTCAACTACCTTGTAAAGGTTGATTTTGATATTTCTAACTATGCCATTGGAGCTATGTTGCAACAAGAATTTCTAGATGGGTTTCATCTCATTGCCTTTGTTTCTCACCAACTAAATACCACAAAAAGGAATTACTCTGTTCAAGATTGAGAACAACTAGCAATGGTACCACCAAGGTATAGAAGCATTGACTTTTGGAGAAACAAGTGATCATGCAAATTGATCAAAAACCTTGATTACATATATTACATCTAGAGCATATGAAGAGTCAACATCATTGATGGAAGGAACAACTACAATTGTTTGACGTAAAAATTTGAGTATAAACTTGATGGGTTCCATGTCATCCCCAATGCCCTATCATGATGACCTGATTTGAAATCTCTTCTTCTCATCATGGTAGCAATTACAATGGTGTCAATCAATTCCAAAGTCCAAATTAAGTTTAGGATAGCCTTACAACAAGATCCCTTCTGTTAGATGGTACAAGGATGTCTTGTAGCATGCGACAAGGAGTAAACACCTTCTCCTTCAAGGAAGGCTTCTATTCTATGAGAATCAAATCTGTGTTCCAGCCAAGAGTGATTTCCAACTTGTGCACTGTAATACCAAGAGCTAGCCATATGATCTAGATGTGAAATTTGGTTTGGTAACATCTGGAATGATGTTATACATTATGGTCAAAATAGATCAAATAGAAGTATCACAAAAAGGGTACTTCTACTGATAGGGCAGAAAACCAAAATAGATTTGAAAACCTTAGAACCAATAGCTAGACATATGATTTGAAGGTGAGAATTAGGTTGGTAACATCTGGAAGGATGTTACTTAGGATGGACTGAATAGATCAAAAAGAGGTATCACCAAAAGGGGACTTCTATAATAATTTCTACTTTGATAATGTCTTCAAGCATGATGTGATGCCTTGGCTACTCATCTTCGACCGTGATCCTTGATTTATTGGTAAATTTTGGCAAGCATCCTTCCAAATACTCAACACCAAGTTGGCTTTGTCCATGGCCTATCATCCTCAAACTGATGGACAAACCAAATATGCAAATTGCACCTTGGAGAATATGCTTCACGTTATGGTACTCACATTTTTATTTTTGACAAGTTTTAAAGAAGGAGCGCATTGTTAAAGCCAAATTGAACCCTAATAATGAAGAAAGAAAACAATAACCATGTGATCATAGTAAACCCAAAGATTTGACTTCTTGTTAAAGGAGAAGGACTCAGTCAAATTGGACTTATGGGGTTAGACCCAAAGTAAGCTTACTTTGCCGGGGTGATCAATCCAATCTAAAGAACACAACAATTTTTCTTTGGATCATGCAAATCAAGAAAGTACCATTCAAAGAAAATGGCTACCTTGCAAATAGGATGAACTTGAGAGTGATAGGATCAAATCATGCAAAATTTGTGAGATGCAAGGAAAGTTTGACTGAAGAATGATTGAGAAGCGCAAAAGGATAAAATCATGATTTCATTGAGCGGATTCTGCAATGCATAATTGATACCCTATTCCACTTAAGAGTTATCCCAAAGATGTCATACCAACAAGTCCAGTAGTTGGAGTGATTTATGAGAAACCAAGAGTGAGAAAACACACAATGCCAATGAAGAATAGTAGGCAGGTTCCTTCACTTGCAATGAGGAATCTTGCAATTTGAAGGCTAGATGTAGTGGCAAGGATTGAGGTCTTGAGTAGAATTTTGATCATATTTTTGGCTTGGAACTGGAATGTAAGTTTTTTGGGTTCATGGCAAAAATCACTACCAAGATTTGTGAGGATGGTCCCAAAGTAGAAGGAAAGAGAGGAAATCGAGCTTGTTGGATTGAGACTGAACACAAGGCACAAGGAGGTGTTGAATCTATTGTTGGGGGTAGAGTCTAAAGGAGAGGCCAAGGCAAGGGTGAAGAATCAAAAGAAGAAGAAGATGAGCTCATCCTACAAAGTCAAGAGTTGAGCAAGAGTGATGGAGAGCCCAAAGTCTAGCATACGAAGGGGTTGAAGAAGAAGACGAGGAGTTCCATGCTCAAATTGAATGCATGGAAGGGAGAGATGGCCAATACTTGGATTTGCCTAAGCAAGAAATTCTAGAGGAGTAGGAGGAAGAGCCAAGATTGGTGTTCCCAAAGGGGATAAGAACAAAGAGAAACTTGCAGTTTGGAATTGTAGGACCAAGCCGAGTAAATGAAGAAGAAGATAGCTTGGAGAAAATTAGTTTGAAGGTAAGATGATCAAACCTTTGGAGTAAGGTGCATAAGGATGACTCACATGCCAAAGCCAAGTATTTGGATAACAAAGACAAGGTGGAAGAATGCAACGGAGTAGAGTATCTATCAAAGATTGTTTGTCCTTTGTTATTCCAATGAAGGATGATCTGAGGAAAGCTCATTTTGGAGGTGAAGAATGAGTTGCAAGTGGTGTAATATTTGAGCAAAGAAGTCTTGAAGTTGAAGAAGAAGTTAACCCAAGGAGAAGAGGAAGCTAATGTACTTTGGGTTGATGTGGTGCTTTAGAAGCAAAGTTTCAAGAATTTGTAAGAGAATTGGAGAAGCATGGTAGTATTATTGAGCATCAAGAAGAAGAATTGAGGGAGCAAAAGATGGCATTTGAGAGACTAAAAAGAGAATTCAAGGATGTGCACCTAGAAGCATTTCATTCTAAGGCAATAACTGTTGTGATGGAGCAAGAGTTTGAGAGTTTGAGATTGGTTGCAATAGAGAAGAGTCAGGCCTGGCAATGAGAGCTTATGATTAGAGACCAGGAAGAAGAAAGATTAAAAGGGCTGATCAAGAGTGCAGAGGCTCAACTTATCCAATATGCAAAGGAAAAAGAAGTACTAAAAGAAAAATTTGAGGATGAACTGAAGATGTACTGGAATGAGTCGGAAGTAGAGAGGAATCAAGAGAAGATAGTTCCAAGGAGGATGTTGGAGCCGACAGGAGAGATCATTATGAGGATGAAGATGATATTGATTTCTAAAGCCAAAGTCAGAGTGGAGGAAGCAAGACTACACAAGTTGAAGTTGTTATTGCAAGAGACAAGGAAGAGAAAGCAAAGGACACTAACATGAATAAATTGTTGATTTGCTTATAAGAGAGTGTAGATAGGAAGATGCTAGAGGTAGGAGATAATGTCTCAGATTAGATTTTGTTAGATTGGAATTAGATGAGCTTTGGCATAGTGTGAAAATATAACTAGATACAAAGTAAATGAAGTATGAGTACAAGTGAGTTATTTAAGTTCATTAAGGTAGTTAGAATAGAGAAGGAGAATATAGTAGGATACCCATGTCTTCAATTTTAGTTTAGACTAAAGATAGGATAGAAATAAAAGAAGAAATAGCAAGATTAGATGAACCCACAGTGCAAGAGGTGACTATAAGTACATTGAGTGTAGAAGCCAAGGTAGAAGTAGACATCGGATTGGATTAGAATTAACAGTTCTAAGATATGAAGAAGTAGATATGAAGAAGTGGAATGACACTTTGAATCTACAAAGTTGAAAGTAGAATTGTTGTTGAGCACTTGTTACTCTCTTTTGGGTGTGGTTTCTACCCAAGAGGCTAAAGACACGACCAAGAAGAACTGATTTGTTACTTCCAATTTGTATTTGACCATTCTTGATTTGTATTTCTTTGGGAACAAACAATTACTTACTTATTATTGCAAAATTGATACATGTTGGGTTGTCACATGTGCCTTTGCCAACATGCACCATACCAATTGGGATGAATGTCTTGCAACTATTTAGTTTATCTACAATAATTCCAAATAGGCAAGCATTGGATTCTTTCCTTTCTTCCTTAATTTGGGCCAAGATCCACTTGTTTCATATTCCTTTCTTGCTCCTCCTCCATCTCATGTTCCTTATATTTCCACCTTCTTGACTACCATATCCCAATCTCTCCAACAAGCCAAATCTCATCTCTTTGTTGCTCAAAATTGTCAAAAATAATATGTGGACCACTATCGTCATGATCTCACCTTTTGACTCAATGATAAGGTCATGCTCTCCTCTAGTAACCTACCCCTCCCACTTGATACCCAAGTCTATAAACTTGCTCCTAATTACATAGGACCCTTTGATATCACCCAAATAATTTCTCCTTTTGTGTATTGCCTTGCCTTGCCTTGTCATATGCCCATCCACCTTGTCTTTCATATTTCCAAATTGAAACCCTTTGTTCGTAATCATCTTCTTTTTCTCTGATGTCCAACTTCCTCCTCCTCCTCACATCCTTCTCATGATCATGAGGAGTATGAAGTTAATCGTATCCTTGCACGTTGCCACATTCAATGAAACCGCCAATAACATACAGAGTACAAAGTCCTCTAGAAATGGTATCCCCTTCATGGTGCCACTTGGGAGTCTCTTCCTCATCTCCACTATGCACAAATGTGCATCTAGGAGTTTGAAGCTTCAATAATGATGAGGATGTCACCAACTTCTAGTGGAAGAATATATAAAAGTATGGAGTTACTAACAAGTTAGTCAAGGCTAACGAAGTAGCAAAGAGGCCAAATTAGCCTATAATATTCTAGAAATATCTAGGAAACTACTTGGTACCTTACAAGTATTGGATAACGTGCATGCCAAGTGGTGATCTCTAAAAAGAAATTTCTTGGGAAGCTTCTCAGCTAGCTTAGCTTGCAAGCCAAGTAGATGGTTTCTAGAAGGAAGCTACTTGGGAAGTTTCCCAACTAGCTTAGCTTGCACGCCAAGTAGGTGTCTTCTAGAAGGAAGCTTTTTGAGAAGTTTCTTGGTTAGCTTGGCTTGCACTCTAAGAAGACCGCTTTTAGGAAACTTCTTGAGAAGCTTGTCAAGAGCCTTGTATGTTCCCTATAAATACCAAAGCCCAAGCTCATACTGCATATTTTGAAGTTTCACTCTTTCAAGAGTCCCATGTGATCTTTAACTTTGATCTTCCATTTTTCTATTTCTCTCCTTAGTCTTTTACAACCTCCCCCTTGAAAAGC
Organism: Lunularia cruciata; assembly: GCA_948567375.1. NCBI lineage: Eukaryota > Viridiplantae > Streptophyta > Marchantiopsida > Lunulariales > Lunulariaceae > Lunularia > Lunularia cruciata. The sequence goes on from OX419758.1 coordinate 64,172,251, forward strand.
ATGTAAGCTTGGGACACTCATGAGTGTGGTAAAGTAACTCTAGGTTACCCAACAAGGTTCACCACTACCTTAGGTGAGCTATCAGCCACTATCACTATTTAAGTTTGGCACCAACACCCAAAATATCATCAACAATAAGGGCTAGCCATTGAATCTCATCATAAACACATTGTGAAATCTCTTTAGGTAAGAGGTTAGCCACCAAACACAAAGATGATGGACCTATGATCCAACTTTGGCTACATCCAATAACACTATAGGTCCCATCCATGAATGGACCTGATGTGTACTCACCACCACCCATGTGCGAGAATCATCCATCAAAGGGACATTCTCCAAAATGTAAGTTGGAGAAATAGATTGATGAACTTGAAGATGTCATAATATATGTAACATCTCCCAAAACACACTAGAATAGAGATCTTGTAGACCTTGACCTTGGCCAACATAGGTATATCCCTAACATAGCCATCCCAAAATCACCAAATGAATGGGACTTTATCTCTCTAGATCCTATGCCCCAACAAGGAAATGTTTGTTGGTAGGATCTTATGGTAACCCTTGATTGTTGATATTAGTAACAACTCAAGATATTGATAGGCCAAGTGTGCCATATGATGAAGAAAGACTCACCTAGCAATCTTATCTCTCTCAACATACAAGTACTTTTGACCCGTAAACTTGTATGTAGTACCGCAACTAGTCTAGTCCTAATCGCAACAAACAACTCCAATAGGCATACTCCCTCTATTGGATACTACCAAGCAATAAGTGTGATAATGTGAAAAAGTAATAGACTTCAGAAGCTCATCCTCATATTGGTCTCTTGGTGGTACAAAGGCTCCACTCCAAGCCTACCATACCAACTAATCCGCATGTTGCTACAATGCCTCCTCAAAACTCCACAATGGAACATCTAAGGTGGGTGGAACAATCCCACTTGTACTCCAAATCCAAGTGATCTCCTCTAGTACTAAGGTATCCTCCATATGGTGTTCCTTTCCAAGAAGTCACTGGACCAAGTAACAGAACCATTGAAAATTGAACTAATACCATGGTACCTAATTGTAGTGAGCAAAGATTACCACTACTAAAGCGCAGTAGTAGGCAATTCACTTGACTACCAACTTGGCCTATAGGCACCTATCTCCTCCCAATGGTCATTAGTGAACCCATGAGGTATAACACAACTCCACCAACTAGCACATCATATAGATTTCCTCTTGTCATAATAGCTTAAGCTCTCATCACAAAGCTAACAGTCGGATGGCCGATCTGAATCTGAACAATGAGCTCCCTACATGTGATGTACTATGTAAAACCACCCCCTTGAAAGATATATGGATCTGAAATAGACACCTCTCCATATCAGTCTTCCCTAGCCCAAGACCAACAACTACAACCTTCCCCAACATAAGGGGCTGTACACCTAAGTCTACTAAGATCCTATGTGATATATACACCTTCCTTGAAGATCCCACCGAACCAAAAATCCCACTCTAGTTGTCCAATAGGACAACTCCAAGTGTGAACTATGGGCCGGCTATCTCTCACTCAAGATGAACCTTTGATGAATATTAAGGTAATACACCATGGACTAAGAAGCAAGGAATCAACCCCAACTCCATCACACTCCTCCAAGGTACACTCCATGATAATGATGAGTACCTTCTCACCCCTAGCTTATATACTTGTGAAAAAGTTACACACCAAAATTATAAATTATCAAAGTGACTCAAATTATTAGGCTAAAAGTCAAATAAAATCAACAAATCTAAAGAAATATCCAAGCACATGGGCTATCCTTGGACTATAGAAAAAATTTATACCAAAAAAGCTTATGAGCCCAAGAGTTCTCAGCTCTTTCCTCAAAGTCAAATAATTAAAAATAATATCCAATCAATACACTAGAAGATAAAATAATAATGTTCACTCTTTTCCTCTAGAATAGGGTCACCTTTACCACTATAATTTATGTAATAAGAGGTAAAAAGAGTTAGAACAATAATCTATTATAATCAAAGAAAAGAGAATGAGAATCTGGCTCTTGTGTTACTACATCAGCAAAGTATAAATGTCAAATAATTCCAATTATTATATTTCAATCAAATTCTGCATAAAATATTCAGTAATAACCATCTATACGAAATTCAATATTCAAATATCAAGAACGAAATTAAAAATGCACTGAAAATATTGATTCTCGTTTAGGCCGTTATGTACCCTTGTAAACCGTCGGCTGTCTAATTAGATTAATCTATGGTTAGTTAGCATTCAAAAGCTATAAACCGTGGAATCCTTTTTGTTAGGCATGAGCCATGGACATCGATTTCCGCTAGAGGAATATGCAGTACACATGGAAGTGATATCTTGTAACATTTGTACAATCAGAGTTATGCTAAATTTTCCCAATAGTTTCAAATACAGAAAGATATCTAATACATGAAGAATACAACCGGACACGTCTCCCAGAATACGTCGCTCTTCACCACGCAGTATTACCTCGTATGGTGAGGACATCGCGCGAGGAGGCACTGCAGTCGACAGAGATCGATGCTCCATGAACCTTACGGAGTCGTGAGGAGAGTTGCCGTCAACTCCGACATCGGGTTTCCACCCACCGGTAGAAAAGCCGGTTTTCGCCGGAAGGTGAACCCACACGAACGAGAGTTTAATTTCTTTGTCGGTTGAACGTGAAGAATTGGACTCAACCAGTTCAAGCGCCTTTTCTTGTGGATGCCGAGACAGTCAAAGAGAACTCTAATAGTAATGTACTGTATGTGGGAAGAAACGAAAGCAAACGAAGGAGAGAACGACGTCTGTGCGGCTGCTATTCCCGAGAAAGTCTTAAATTTTGAGACGTATGCAGTGATGGAAAGGGTGGATGACAACTGGATTTGGCTGGTCTGATCTAACCGCGTCCTTGAAGGGGTGAAGTGAACTGGTATTTGTTCAGATTTGGTTTTTCTGAAGTGCTTGGAGTGGGAAAGAAAGGTGTAAAGCTGATCGTGCAGGAACAGGGGAGGAAAAGGAGTGGAATCGTGCATATGTTTGATGAGAATCAGCTGATCTAATGTAAGTAGCGTAATTTATCCGGGAATTGTTATGCTACCGTGAGGTGGATGAAAAGCCGGATTTGATAGTCTGAATTCTATACAAGAGGCGGGAGGATTTATGAGACTTGAAAGAAGATGAATCTTACATTTGCATATTCTTAGATCTTCAGGAATAGGAATTCCGAGTAATTTCCAAGTCAGAAATTATGATTACGAGTGGTCGAAGAAGTTAAAGCGCAATGCTCCTCCTCAAGTCACCGATACATTTAGTTATGCTTTCAGAGCATTCAGATGGCCTCTCTGCACAACCAGAGATTTGGTCTCGCGACGTAATGCCAAGCGCATTTTGGGCTCCAACGAACTGGCGCCATTACAGAGGTCAGAACTCGGCCCTTCTGTCCCTTGTGGAGTGGACGCGTGAATCCGCTGTGAAATCCTGAAACTCTTTGGAGTTTGCTCTCTGATTATCATTTCTGATGTCTGACTCAGCTAAAGAAATCTATTGTTTCTCGTTAGTTGATCATCAGTTACCGTCTTTAGCTAAAGTTATATGCCTGCACGTTTTCGAGTAGTAAACGATTCTCGTGTACAGTTGATAATTATGCCCTTGTATCTGAGTACGATTGTTAAGCCGTCAAATTGTCCACATGCATACAGTAGCTATGGTATCTCGAACATAGCTGTGAGACCAGGACATGCATATAACTTCACTCTTGGAAAGTGAAATTACAATAAGATTAATTGCTGCGTCACGACGATCTGTGTTAGGGTTTTACTTGTAGCGGAGCAAAAATGGGGAGTCAGTGATGTCTTCCGCCAGTGTTCCATCCTTTGGGAGGTGGAGATGATGAACCTGAGCCATTCTTCCAGCCAGTTTGAGTGATAATTCCAGGTCAGGTTTGATTTTCTTCTTCACTTCATCAAACGGGCTGAATACGAACCGGAAGATGGATGGTTGTTGGGCTTGCTGGATCAACAAGTCCTGGAGTGGTCAAAAGATGTGCTGGCCAGCCATATCCCATGTGTCAATTTTGCATTTCCTTATCACTTTTCAGCAACGTAACGTCGATCACTTTTGTTCTCCACAACGCGTCCCTTATCTTTTCACCCAACTTGGATTCGTTGTGAATTATTCGCATCATCTTCTCCCTCGGCTGTGTTTTTCCTAAGAAGAACAATGATTGTGATAGCCGCCGAGTGTATTAGCAAAGGTGTCAAACCAAAGCCTTGTGAATAACACAAGGCAGAGTCAAATTCTTAAAGTTTCTATGGAAGGAATTCATATTTTAATTTTCTTGGGAATGAGAAAATCTTCCATGAGATAGTATGTTAGAGTCAGGTCACAGTTCCTCACCAACTGCAAGAGATTGGGTAGCTTGATTTGACAGATCGACAGTCGAGGCGATTGCACCCCGTTTAGTCCGGCCATGTCCTCATATGAGTCACATTTAGCTGACACAGTCTCCCAGTACCAGCAAGCTGCAAAACAATAGAATTTCAACGAAGCTCTCGTCACAACTGACTGTGAATGATCGTGTAGTGCTGAGAATACGTACGAATATTTCGAACAAAAACGAGATGTCGTTCTTGGTATGCGCAATCCTTCACTTCAGATCTGGAGATGAATCTCTTCTGGATCAGCAATATCTACTTCTTAGAAAGAAGGATGAGTGGGATATCTCCACAGCGGCCAGTCCGATACCCTATCAAGCTATCACACTATCGAGGTGACTTACAAATCGGGGAACATGAGATCCACAAATATAACTCACCAAGGAGGACAAGAAACACTATCTCAATGCTGCTGACCATGAAAACTTCTGCGGTAGTTACATCGGATGATGCGAAAAGAGATCCACCACCAATACATGAGTTGCTTTTGTTGCATATTATGTATATACTGTGTCATTGAGCAGATGTGCTGTGAGTGGGGACCTGATGATGGAAATCATGCATTTGGAATTTGCTGTAGCTCAAAACATAGTATTCATGTCATTGAGCTCGATTCCTGTTCCCAGAGTCGTCCATATCCAGTTGGAGTAAGACTTTGGTGCAGATCAGGTACCAATGTCACGCTTCCTGAATATAACATCGTATGCAGATTCCACCCTGGATAAAAACGGAATCCCAGCTTTCCGCATTCTTGGCTTGTTATGGTCTTGCTTGCAGTTAGGATCTCGTGTGGGACTTTATACTTGCTATACAGGAAGTGATGCATGGCAAGTTTGTTCTCGTAGGGCAGGATGACATTTTAGTACATATGGCATTTATGTCTTCTAATGTGTCTGTCCTGAGAAAAGCTACCTTGATACGTATGCCACCTTCTGTGTGATAGAATGGCAGCAGGTGATCAACAGGACACACTTAAAAGTAGATTTAGGACTCCTGCATGCCATGAGTTTATATGAATTATATGATTGTAGTTAGAGAGCCACCGATCATAATAGCTTCACTTGCACTTGCTTAGTAGTACGAGTAACCTTTGCACAGAGGGAGATTGGAGTAGTTTCTCTAATATATAAACGCAGAGAGTGAAGTATGGGAACAAGTGCTGAACACAGATCTCATGCCTAAGTATTCGAACACGTTGACTTAAGAACAGAGTGTGCTAACAGGTTGTTGGATCGTCTTTGGGGATTCTGAAACTACTTTCCTATTTTAAAATCGCACATCTTCAACTTTCTGTCTTCTGCGTGTGACATCATGAACTAGACCGGTTCGGTTATCAAATAGTACTACCAGTTTGATCCAGTCATTTTTGTGTGGCATTTTGATCCTCTTTAGCTTGAAGGAGTAACACTCCTAGGCTTTTTTACCACGGATCAATTACTATATGCTACACCTCGAGAGCAACACAATTTCCTACATTACCACCACAAGAGAACGAAAACAGAAAAAAATATGGTTCATCTAGTGAAATTTGTTGAATCGTTCCTAGCTATGTTTCTTTCTAACCAATAGCTCATGACTTTAGCCAGCTTTGAGCCTTTCAACTTGACTACATTTCAAATCAGTCTACAAATTTGAGTCATGAGACTGGTCGAAGATGTATCCTGGATAGAGTCTCAGGAAGATACCTCATCACTAGACATTGGGCACTAAGTTGTTGTGATGCTAATCGTTGGTTGCGTTGTGGTCTCGCTTCTCACAATTGCATGAAATGATAATCAACTTTTCAGCCGATTCTTGACCTTGAACATTAGCCTGACTGCCGAGCTTTCCTTGTTCATTTTTGAGTGGTCGGGATTGCTCAGCTTGGAGTACTCTGTCCTTGTCGTTGTTCTAGGGGTAGTTCATAAGCAGGTTGCTTCATTAGTTCCGATGGCTTCAGGAGAGCAACTTGTTTCAGGTGACGATAGCCGTAATGTCCCGCCATTGAAGGCAGTAGATTTCTGGCAATAGAAGATGAATGCAAAAGTTGGAATGCAAATTCGACGTGTCACCTGTTTAGTTTTTGGGAGAGGAAGTTTACTCGTTCGGAGTGCTGCCGAAAATCAACTTCTTCATTTATGTGATTATTTGTTTTCAAGTGGGTAAATTCGTTTACTGCAGGGAGTGTTGTTACTCAGGTCGCGGATGGCACCGCCTGGGTCGAGTACGTTGAAACGGAGGAGTAGAATTTGCCGAATGCTCCTTTTGCGTCAGTTTCAGCGGCATTCTCTTGTGTGGCTGAAAGAAACCCACTTCTTTCTTCTCGTTTAAAAGGAGTACTTCGAGAAAGAACTGTTTGCGGTGACTGTCTATGCAGGATATATTTACATTGCTCCGTTCAAGCAAAGTCAGTCTTTTCACCGTTTAAAAGGAATACTTCGAGAAAGAACTGTTTGCAGTGACTGTCTATGCAGGATATATTTACATTGTTCATACTTGAACTGAGCCTCTGCACTTTCTATTTTTTGGTCCTGGTTCTACCTGGTTGGTTGAAACTGTTTACTTCCCTGCTCATCCCCTTGTAGGCAGGAAACATCATTGGCATTGAAGAAAGTTGAATACCATAGCGTGCGACGCATTGCTGGGAATGGCCGATCCGTGTTTCGGTCTCTTGTAAGGACTCCGACTTTGTCAAGATGCACTTGAAGGACAGGGTTTATGCTTTTTACATGGTGAAGAGGTAGTGCTTGAGTACGAGTAATGGTTACTCTCCACCCCCGGTTGGAGGGGGTATAGTTCATTATCAGATTTTTGTGTGTTCATGGGGTTGGGAATCTCCCATGTTACGAACTGCTTCCGCACTCACTGCTCATGGCCCCTACCATCAGAGTCCAGATTCCAGCAGATATTTGTGAGGTGGTTTTGGGCCGATCATTCAATTCCGTCTAGCACAGGTGATCTCTGTGAATTGGAATTCTGCACTGGCTATGTTGTTAATATTTTCTCACTCAGTGCTTGACAAGCAGTACGTTTACGCCTCATAGAATCCTATAACATAATATTTATTGAGCATACATGGTCTAGTCTACTTTTTCTCCTGCTTATTATTTTGTTTTGGTATCCGTTTACTTTACTGCTCTCAATGTATGGCATTAAGGAGCCTGTAGGTAACTCACCCTTTTTATTGACGTGAGTTGGATCATGTCCTGTTTCACTCCGTTTCCAATGTATGTTTGGTTGCAATACCTACGTAGAGACATCTGAGAAAGATAAAAGGAAATTTCTTCTAAAGTCCAATAGATTCAAGTACGCGCAATGAATTCTTGATTGGGTCAAACCTACGGCTTCCCAATAAGCAATGGTTGTCGAACTCTCAGAAAGATCATAAAGTTCTTCAATGGAACAGAGCAGGAGGGTTTGAATGAAAGAAGATACCACAATGTATAGTACTGAGGCAGATAATCTGAAGTCAAGCCAGTATAAAAAGTACCAACTGTAGTGCCCAGGAAAACGGATGTTTGTTAGTTTCTGAAGCTATCACCAAACTGAACCTAGTATGGACCTAGCGGAAAGTAGGTTCCCATTTATAGAATCAAATATAGAGCGAAAGTTAATTCAGTTAATGCAACAACCTCGATAGTTTCACTCTCCGGTATATTGATCAGCATTCCGTCCATTTCTTGTTCCAGCACTCTGATTGATATTTTCCTTTGTTTTGGAAACGCTACTACGTTTTAAGTTACGATGTGCTGTGGAGCTGGAACTGTGCATGTTGTTTGGAGGGACAGATGATTAGGCTAGACACCAACCAGTCGCGTTTCTCGATTTGGAGTTCATCTTGACACTGTCTTTCATCCTCGTATAAACAGATGAACAGATGAACTCGGGATGGCAGGGATGGACACTATCTGTAGGTCTGACCAATGGGGAAACAAGTACAAAGATGATCGGGATAACTGTCGAAGAATCACTTAAACTGAAATTGGTTTCTGCAACAGTGGGTCTAGTTTACTTAACTTATTGTGTATTGTCTTCTTGCTAAGGCGCAGGTGAAGTGAAGGTCCTTGTATATTGCAATCCATGGACTCTATTGCTGACGATGGAGATTTAAGTTTGTAGTCATATATCTTATGTGAACTCGAGGTGGCATCTAATAAGTAACTGGTTTTGTGTTTCTCAATACAAATACTGTCAAAGAATTCCTAGCCCAAGTTTGCGGGGTGGTGATTCGAGCTTCTGGTGAGCATCGCGGCTTATTACTTTCCAACTTAGACATGGATACCGATGAGACTAAATAGAGTCAGGAAGGTGACGCAAGGTGATGGTTTATCTCGCAAATCCTGACTATGAACAATGAATTATACGAATTACCCGTGCTAGCACCGAGGAATGCTTTTCTAGATCTACATAGCATTGCTGATTCTCAAGAAGAGGGACTTTGAAGAAATTCACTGGATCGAAAAATGGTTCTAGAAGGCTTAAGTCATAACCAATCTTCGTCTCCGTGTGCTTTCTAGGATGTGCTTTCAACCAATCAATCATTGTGGGCATACCCGAAGCAGAAGTATTTATATTTACGTGCTCTGTCATTGTCGCATTTTTTACAGTTTATTTCAGTCGGAAACTTAAAAGTATTAATAATCATTCTTGTGCAAACGTCCAATGAAAACTGAGTAAGATTGTTAGATATTTTAGGTTTTTGATTGTCTTTGGATGTAATCAATTGTTGTTTAGTATCCAAAAGCGGGCCAAGTTAGTGTGGCATAGTCTGTTCAACTATTGATACTGTTTATGTACTTTCATGCCTACCATTTAGAGTTGTGCCGAAGCGCTTCAAAGCCAGTAGTCCATCCATATTCTCGAGGTCAAGAAGTTTTATCACCGAAGAAACTTATGGAATTTAATGTTCGAAATCTGACAGGCTAAACAAGGAGGAAGGAGAGGAGGTGGTCGTTACCTCCCTGATCGGAGAGTATGGTAGTGAATCTAAGAAACCAAGGAAGGATAAAAAGGCACGGGAGCCCGTGAGATTACTGTATCATCGTATTGTCACTAAACGCTTCACATAGATTTCAGAGTGACAACTGCCACCACAAAATGTTACGGAGCTTGAGATTTCGGACCACTGTGAATTCGTGTCGACATGCAGATTTTAGCACGAAAAAAGCAAAGTCACTAAGTACCTTGCCTGATTCCAACCCGTGAAAACTACCCATATAGTAATGTTAGTGAAGGTATTTAATAGTAAGAAAAGGCGACCGCGTAGGAAAAATGAAGGATGGGAAGACCCCATCAAGCCGTACAAGGGAGAGACAAAAAAGGTAACATGGGGCTAAGCCCCAATAGAGTCTGTATGAGAAATCTGCCCTACCGCACCTAAGATATCCGAGCTATGCAAGTCGTACGGTCTACACACAACTGGAGCATCCGAAGAAACATCACCTAATGTGATTGCTCTCCTATGGATTGCACCAGCCACTGCCCTCTGTAGAGCAATGGATACACGTTGTCTAAAGTAAGCTACAAAGTATGAGAGTGAGAGTGGTACCCCCTGCCGCCTAACATGATAAGCCCTCGCGCACTCCTTGACAAATGTGTCAAATGCCGTGTCCATCGCTCCATATAACTCCAAGGCTAGAGGAACAAAGAGGTGACCTCGCTGCATGCCCCTGTACTTGGAGACCTTGCGACCTGCTGCTGCACTCGCCGCCCATCCAGGGGGATGGGTAATCACTCCATCCGAAACTGTATCTCGCGTAGGGTCCGTCACCACGACATCCGCTACTGTCACCTGATCATCTCGGACCAAGTATAAGTCTGCCCTGACCCGTGTCGTCTGCAACGCATACGAACGCTCCCTCCAAGCCAAGTATCCACTCTCTCGTGCCATAGCAAACACTATGTCTCTAATGGCATCATGGGTAGCTATCCTCTGTCCTCCAAAAGGACACCGTGTCATGTGGACCGCCGCTGCATCTAGTGTAGAACCACACTCACAAGTGAGTAGTGAAGATGCAGATGGGTGGACCAAACCTAGGCGAAACCTCATCGCTGTAGAGAAAGTAGCCGGTGCGAGTCGGAAAGCCCTAATGCATGGTCGAGCTAGGATCCACGAGCCTGCACCCTTGCCGGAGCAAGAGCGTAGACGTGCTCTAGTAGCCTGAGGAATGGACGAGTCAACTAAGAGAGAATGTAGCGTATGCTCACACTGTCGCTCCATCAAGGAAGACTGTAGACCTCTAGTCCAATCTGACGATAGTGAAGCAAACGGTGGAAAACCCTCTCGTGCTCGTGAAGATAGACTATCTCTCGTCTGCCGCAATAACACCTGGTATTTAATTAAGGTATTTAATTAAGCTATAGCCTATAGGGACCTGATCCGCTCAACGATTTCAGTTGGTACAAAAAAGTCGAATCCAATACATTTGCCCATCGTCATTTTACTCTGACAGTGGTGGTGGGTATAACTGTTTCCCGAAGCTCGAACAGGTTTCACTGATATCATGTGGGATGTTGAAAAGAGGTATAGAGACCTCATCAACTCAACGATTTCAATTGGAACAAAGAACTCAAATTATGAATCCGATGCATTCGCTCATTTATCACTTTACTCTGACAGTGGGTGGGGGTTATAACTGGTTGCCGTAGCTCGAACAGGTTCTACTGATCTCACGAGGGACGTTGAAAAGAGGTATGCATGATCAGTATCTGGCGCCATGACACAAAACTTTTATGCTGAAAGAATGCTCAAAAAGACCTGCCAACATAAGAGTTCCAAAGGTTAACAAGGTAAAAGCCGGAGGGAGGTGTACGCGTGAAGTGTATGTAAACAGGAAAAGTGATCCTCCCAACGTAAACCCACTTCACTTTTTCTGCTCATCCGTATAATGATTGTAAACTTCCATATTGGAGTAAAGATGAGTCCCCCCACCGTCCAAACACACTTAAGAGGAGATAATCCAACGTCTATCTATTATTCCATAAACAATTATTTCTACTAGTTTCATCGACGAGCATCCCACTCGTTAGACATATAAATTTGACTTCTATATCATTGTGTACAATAAAGATTTGCATAGTTCAAATTTCTCAAGTACAATGGGAAATTCTTTTGCTAATACCGAACCCGATTGGGTTTAACCTGTTTTGTTTAATGTTTTATCCTTCCCATAAGGTCTTCTCGTCTTTCTTGTTATCCTATGCGACTGCCTTACTTACTTGCATACCATCACGGAATAGTTACCGCTGAATTGTTGACTAACAGGTCCAGATCACATGGGTTTGTAAACAAGGGCAGCTGAATGACTACCTCCGTGCTTATCGCTCGCGTGGCCTACAATAATACACGTCGGTAGTGCATTTCGGTAGACTTTAGTTGATGCGCAGTTGTATTCATTTATAACTAACTCCCAGGATCTTCACCTGTTCATCAACTTTAAGCTGTTCTTTCTCTCAACATTCTACAACATAACACCGAATGCACTTTTCAATCTTAGCGATACAACTGCAAGTTGCTTGGTCCGCTGATGTTTACCACTTCCAGGGGCATCACTTGGTCATCAACGTCAAGCTGTTCTTTCACTCAATATTCTACAACTTCACACCTGATGAAATTCACAATTTAACCGATACAATTGCATGTTTCCTGGTTGGTTGATGTTTACAACTCCGCGGGTCTTCACTTGGTCATCAACGTTAAGCTATTCTTTCACTCAATATTGTACAACGTAGCACCAGATGCAAATTTGCCGATACATCTATTGGGTTTGAATTTGAAAAAGAGAGGGCTGTCATGGCTAAGTTAACGGTAGACATGAGAGGACTCTATTAACTTTTAAACCCTAACCCTACACCTTTGTTTGTATTAGGAATTAGGGTTTAACACACAAAATAGAGGACTAACACAGTTAATGAGCACACTGAAATACCGTAGAACTAAAACTTGAATCCTAAACGGCTTCCCAATTTTGAGTGTCTCGAACTTCCAACTTTTGCTGCGGATCATATGAGCCCGTACCAACTTTCCTCACTTGCTTTGCTTCCTTTATCAATAAGTTCATCAACAGAACTAAAACTTGTGGATGTGAGACAAATCTGAAAATTGTGTCAGAGGCAGAATCAACATCTGCAGCTATGTATATAGTAAACGAACTTACCATCATTGTCATGAGCTGTCTAAACTTGGAAAACATAAGTCGATGCAGCTATCTTACTTAGGGAAGGGCTACTCAAGCATAAACTCCAAAATAAACCAGAGAGAGGACAACCCGAAGGTAACCCGGTGAAATTGCGTGCCACAGCTTCAAGTGTGCCAACTTCAGGACTGGAGACCTGTCCATCTCATCCTCCAACTCTGCAAGAAAAAGATCAAATAAGCGAGTTCGGCCTGAAAGTATCAGGAAAATTGAAAAACTCAAGTAGGATGGAGAAAATGGAGGTCGCTCAGCCAGAGCACATCATCAAAGACGTTGTGAGTAAGGGTGATCTTCCCTTACCTGGAAAGAGTGTATCATTAAGAGAAGATAATTTGTATTCTCCCTTATTTTTATGTTCCAAACATACTTCTCCTGAAATTGAGAAGAAACCATTGTGACTTTTTTTCATAGTATCCTAATTGAGAGCTCAATGACTAAATCTTTTGCAAAAGAGCTCCATGCCATGATCTCCAAGCCAGCATTTCCCCCTAAACGGGTCCATCCCCCATTAACAACCTGCATGGAATTGCAAAAATTTCGAGGCTAATTGTGAGACATAATCTTCCCTTCTTATTAACGGACTTCATTGACTTCCGATCGGGGCATTCAAAAGCTATAACGAACCGACCAAACCACTCGGGCACTATTATTGACTGTGAAAATAAGGGATATATCCATCGAATATGCAATTTAAGGAAGATACTCTGCACCCAACATGGAGAGCATAAACTACATTGGCAGTCAAACAGTGAATGGTGGCCTTTTGGAAGAAAATTCCATCAGAAAATTGTAGCAGACATAGAATCAACATCTGCAGCTGTCTGTGTAGTAAACGAACTCATGAGCATCGGGCATGAGCTGTCACAACTTGGGGAACATAAGTCGCACAATGCAAGGATCTTACTTAGGAAAGGGCTACTCAAGCACATACTTCAAAATAAACCAGAGAGGACAACCTGACGACGACCAGAAGGCCCCCTGAAGGCAACCTGAAAGAGCGTGCCATAGCTTCGAGTGTGCCAACTTCAAGGCTGGAAACTTGACCATCTCATACTCCAAGCTCTGCAAGAGAAAGATCAAATGAGCATGATAGGCCAGAAAGTATCAGGAGAATTGAAAAACAAAAGTAGGATCGAGAAAACGAAGCTCGCTCAGCCAGAGCACATCATCAAAGTCGCTGTGAGTTAAGGGTACCTGGAAACAGTGTATCATGAAGAGAAGGTAATTTGTTTTGTCCATTATATGTTCCAAACATGCTCCTCCTCACATTGAGAAGAAACCGTTATAACATTTTGTCCTCGTATCGTAATTGAGAGCTCAACGACGAAATCTTTCGCATAAAAGATTCACAATTGAATACAACCAAAAGCCACCTCGGAAAAAGATTTCTTAGTTTACAGAAAAGCTCACATCTGTCTGGGCCAGGAAACGCTGGGCTACTGAGATTTGATTAAGATACATGTCCTTTGAGGGTAAAAACACTTTGGCAATGCGCCGGAAAAACATCCTCCCTGCCATGAAAGCATCTCCAAGCCGGCACGTTCGGGAGGAAAGGGCTACTCGGCCAGGAAACGGTGACCTACTGGAGAAAAATTCCATCAGAAAATTGTAGCAGACATAGAATCAACATCTGCAGCTGTCTATGTAGTAAACGAACTTACAATCATCGTCATGAGCTTCTCATGACGATCATCACAACTTGGGAAACATAAGTCGCACAATGCAAGGATCGTACTTAAGAAAGAGCTATTCAAGTATATATTTCAAAATAAACCAGAGGGAGGACAACCTGAAGGCGATCCGGTGGAAAAGCGTGTCATAGATTCAAGTGTCCCAACTTCAGGACTGGAGACCCGACCATCTCATCCTCTAAACTATGCAAGAGAAAGATCAAATGAGCATGATAGGCCAGAAAGTATCAGGAGAAATGAAAAATAAAAGTAGGATCGAGAAAATGAAGCTCGCTCAGCCAGAGCACATCATTAAAGTCGCTGAGAGTAAGGGTGATCTTCCCTTACCTGGAAACAATGTATCATGAAGAGAAATAATTTGCTTTCTCCCTTACATTGTTCCAAACATGCTCCTCCTCACATTGAGAAAAAACCGTTATAGCTTTTTGCCCTCGTATCGTAATTGAGAGCTCAACGACTAAATCTTTCGCATAGAAGCTTCAAAATTGAATACAACAAAAAACCACCACGGAAAAAGCTTTCTTAGTTTACAGAAAAGCTCACATCTGTCTGGGCCAGGAAACGCTGGGCTACTGAGATTTGATTCAAGTACCTGGTCTTTGAGGGTAAAAACTCTTTGACAAAACGCCGCAAAAACATCCTCCCTGTCATGAAAGCATCTCCAAGCCGGCACGTTCTACCGAAACTGGTCCACGCCCCGTTATCATCCTGGACGTATTACCAAAAAATGAGGCTAATTATGAGACATAATCTTCCCTTCTTTCTAACAGCTATGATGTGAGATATGAGAACTCACGCCTCTCATGGCCCCGGGTTACGTTGAAATCAATCCCGTGATAAGCAGTGTGAAAATCGTGACAATTCAGTGACTGTGAGACTGCATTCAGCCGACTTCCACGAGTTTGCTCCACAAGTTTGCTCCACTTTTGAGGAGGCAAATTATTTCGCAACCAAACCAGGAGACACTGTTGGAAATTCACCGTTCGTTGACCATTAGGATTATAGACAAAATATGTTCGAATGAAGCTGTAAACGCGTCGAAATTCAGCCAAAATAATTTTCTAGATACTGGCTAATCTCCAGGACCATAAATCGCTGTAGCGGTACTGTCTTGTTCCCACACTGGTGAGAGTAAGCTCCGTCCTGTATATGTCACCCACCAGCTCCGCACTGAACAGCGGCGTCGACTCCGCACTGTCACACTTTGTAACCGACCAGTTCGCCTCTGCAATTTCCTAGATTTTAAGAATCTCATTAGGCCTAATTGCCTTGCCAGGCATCGGTCCAAGCTTCTACTACAGATTTTTCTAAAGTCTCCGGCAAAGGAACCACCGGTGGGGTCCCGTACTCGGCAACTTTGGCCCTCTTGACATGCGTAAAGGTTCGACGAAACCGCCGCCATATTGACTTCCCTCTCCTTCAATCTCCGACTATCTAGCAAACTCCACACCGGATATACAACCTATCTTCGAACCTCCGGCTGGGCGACAAACAACGGAAGCAGGCTCCTTCCTGCTCTAGTCGGTCGCAGTGGAATAAATCGTGAAAATGGCGCCATATCTCCCTCTTCAATCAGTGTCCTAAAAGCTCGAGCCTACACTATCGACCTTACCCAACACTCGAGCAGCGCATTGCGCGAGCTCTCTCTTTCACGGTGTCAAATTGCTTAATGGATCTACACTAGAGCAGCGCATTGCGCAAGCACTCTCTTGCACGGTGTCAAATTGTCGATGGATCTACACGGCTGCTACCAACCCAAACCCCTAAAATCCCGCAAAGGCTGGCCTTTGCTGCAAGGTGTTTAGCCACTTGTTTCGCCAAATACACGTCTGTTTACTCCGCCGTAACACCTGGGACCGACTGCCGCTAAGGATCGCCACTGCCGAGCTAAGGAGCGCCAAGGGCCGGAATCGTAGTCTGTTATAATATAGAGAGATTCTCTTAGGATGGTGTTGAAAGATCCGAAGAAATAATCACATCAAGCTGGTATACTGGAGATTCTACTTTAGTTTCAAGAAGAGTTCTATAGTAAAGAAGGTAAATATCAGGACAGTGCAGTACGAGTACCTTGACTATGCTAAGATTAAATTGATCCAAAGAACTTCTTATAAATAGAGTATATTGATATAGAAAGTTTCTCTTTATTTATTGTTATTTTTTGAATGGTTATAGCTAAAATTACTCTTAATTATCAATTAAAGAGACACTAATATGTACAGCGGTATATTCTCGGGGCGGTTCATCCCCTCTTGTAGTGTAGTCTCCCGAAAGTTCCAGATAAATTCCAAAAATAAGAAATATCTTATGTATAGAGAAAATATTAATAAAAAGCAAATTTATTTTAATGAGAAATTCATTTTTAACAACGAGAATTTTAACAATTCAAATACGTCATTATTTGAAAAAATTTGATAAAAGAAATTACTAGAAATTTGAAGTTCCCATAAAAGTTTTGGGGGAAATCTTTGGACATCAAATGTGATTCTTCAAAGTTTAGATGAACTTTTATTGGATTTTCAAAGTGTAGAAGTGCCTTTTTATCATAAATTCTAAATTCCAAAAGTACATTTAATCAAGATGGAACGGAAATATAATATAAGAACTCTCTTTGGGGATAACTAATGGGGTTTAGCACCATTTGACCTTCGTATCTTTTCCTTGTAAGGCTTGATGGGGTCGTCCCATCCTTATTGTTATCACATGTGGTCGCTCTTTCCCTTGAGGGTAAGACAGGATTACTTCTAACGTAGATATTCAAAATTTACTCCATGATATAAGACAAGGACCGAGTCCATTGCAGCAAAAAAATATTTTCATAAAAGTATTTTCTGCATGGGAGTAAAAAGGAAGAACTACGATATTCTATGTTTCGTGTGTGAGTGTTAGCACGGAGTGCCTACATCCATGAAAAGCCAACTGGCCAAAAAATGTACCCCGTAGGAATGGGAAAAAAGGAATACAAGTGCAGTAGAAAGTGCAAAATGAAAAGAAGAGCCCAAGACTTTAAAAAAGAAAAAAAAGGGCAACTCAATATAGAGAAACCAAGGCCCATGCTTGACTAACACAGAGAACAAAACACTAAGTAAAAGAACACAACCTAGAGTTGAGTTGAGCAACCTCCTTTGAGAGGCAACTTAGCTCTATGTTGCCTTCTCAAAGGAAATTATAAAATTGATGATAAAGATGAAAAAAAAATTTCATTGCTAGAGAGACGATGGTGTATGAGGCTCCATCCCGTGTGGTACCCAACCCCTCCATTACAAACATCCTCCGGTATGAGAACCCTCTAGTACAAGAACCTCCAGAATAAGAAATTTTTGATGCAAGAACATTTTGTACAAGAACTATTCAATACAAAAACCTCTAATAAAAGATTTCCAATACAATAACCTTTTATTTTGTGAAGTCCTCTCCGAGCCAAATCAAATCCTTAAATGAGCCGAACCTCAAATTGGCGGGCTTCCCTATCCCCGACCTATAACTCTAGCTCCACTCACTCCCTACAAACCACGTGCTTCCTTCTATCATCCTAGGTCCGCAATTACTCAATATCAATGTCACTCTATTTTGGCACTTTTGAAGTCACACACCATAATCTCGAATATAATCTCCCCCGTTACATTGTTGTTGGTGTAGTCTGATAAGAAACTTGAATTCTCACTTCCTCGCTTGCCTCACTTCAGATAAATCTAAACTATGTAGCTACAGGCTGTTGCAACACTAGAGCTAAGTACTCCGAGAATAAGCTCGACTTGATTTTCTTAACTACTAACGCTACTGCCTCCCGCTAATTTACTATAGAGTATTTTCTACTTTCAAGCACCTTGTACTGGAATTCTTTAGTTGGGAAACACTCGATTTCTGCAGTAGGTGCAGTCGGATTCAAAGCTTTTGTTTCCACCTTCCTCGCTTCCTTCATTGCAGATAAATGTAAACACTGTAGCTACAGGTTACTACTATGCTAGAGCTAAATTCGACTTGAGGTTGGAGATGTTGCTAGCATAGCTTCAGTGTTTGGTGTGCTAGTGTGCCGGTCGAATTGGAGAAAGATAACACCTTTATCGACAATTAGATTTTCACCCGTCCAAAACAAAGCTACTGCTCTGAATCAGAGATACTTTTGTATACCATTGAGTGGACGAGTGTCTCCTTCACCTACGTTGTGAATATTTCTCAGCTCCCAAGCCCAGGCTTAATCACTCTCGAATCCCGCTTCTGGGCTAAAACGTTTGAGTTATTTCCTAATCGAATGTAATCACTTACCCGACACCCAAGTCTGATATAATTCACTCTAAATCTCCTCCACCTCTGCACGCCTGCTAATGCCCATACATCGGCTGCTCCATACTCAAAGCCCCGCCATTGCCAAACGACCGAGACCTGGTAATGTTAAATCTTTTGGTTAACATGGGTATCATTAAGTTAAAATTCCAAAGTTAAAGCACACTTAATCTATCTCAATTATTTCCAGTGCAATCTTCTTTCCGTAGACTATATTTGAAGCATCATGTATGTTTAGATCTGTAGAGGCTGCTCGTATAGTTGACTTTGCCAGGGTTCCTTGGACTTTCTCGAACGATGGCCATTTTCCTTTATGAATTCTCCAGGAGAAAAAGAAAGGTTCATTGATCACTTAATACGATGGTTTTGAATTGAGAATATTGGTATCGCCATGGAACTGGAAGGTTCTTGCCAAGTTCAGAGGAAATATCTATAAAATCTGTAAAAATTTCGATGAAATAATCTTCAATGGTTCTGTAAAAAGATTGATGGTAAATTCCTCGATTCTGTAAAGATCAACAATACGCTCACGCTGGCTGGACGTGGACCCAAGTGTGAATTCTTGTCTTAGTGACCAAAGTGACATTCGTTTTACTGGGCAACATAATTGACCTTTTGAACTTCGTAATGTATTTAAGTACAGGTCTCAATTACTCAACTATGTTTTACCAGTTTCTTGGAATAAGTTCCCAAGATCTCAAATTCCAAGCTCGAGTTTTAGTCCCTGAATTCCAAAAACCCTCCAAATTCTGAGCTAGGAGTTCAGTCTACCGAACTCAAAGAACCATCGCAGAACTCCAAATTATATATTTCCTTATCCAACCTCTGGGGCCATGAATCCAATGCAATTGTAAAACAACATAGTACGTATATAGAGAGAGAGAGGTTAGAGACAATAGATTTAAGAATTTAAATCTTTTTGAAAATTAAGAGCAGTAGAGATTCTTTTGAAGTCAAAAGCAAAGGAGATTCATTTAAGGAATAGGAAGATCCCTCGCTATGTAAATTGGAAAATGATTAATACTGGTGTTTAAAATAGTGTATTTATTCAATAATTTATTTTATCCATATCTTACGAAGATGCTAAAGTCCTTAGAGCTAGAATTGCATCCACTAACCTTCCCATGGTGATTTGAATACTATTCTCGTGCGAATTGTGACTTTAACGATACCACTTCTTACCTTCTCTCCATCTCATTCTTCATATGTAGCGTTGGGGTTGTTATTAGAAGCCGCACTTACAGCCTAAGCGTCGAAAATAGTTTCAAACTTATGAACGAAGCACTTGTGGCAAGGGTAGAAGATGTTTCCGTATGTCTTTAAACTTATTGGTAATAATTTTGGGTGATTCCAAATATTTTTCTTTAAACGGTTGAATATTTCGAATGACTATCTACTAAAACATCTCAAATAAATAACCATGAGGATTGCAAGCTTCCATATTGGGGTAAAGATAGTCGCCGACGAATTCAATAATTTCCCAACACACTTAAGGGGTGATAATTCAACGTCTATTTATTAGGCCATATACAATTATATCTACTAGCATCACCGAAGCAAAAGCGCTAAATGGAACAAGATAAAAGAGCATCATCATCTGATGCGACTCGACTCGTTGCACCTATAAGTTCAATAAGTTCAATTTCTATATCATTGGCCAATACATACGATTCGATTCGATTTGCTTAACTCAAATATTTTACAATTAATAGAATATTTTTGATATACTATAATTCTCTTACACTGATACTCTGGACGGGAAGTACTATTTTCATCATCGTTTTACTATTTTTACCATATTAAAATCTATATTTTGATATTCATATGGTTTAAAGAAAATTTATTTCCCTAAACTTATAGGTGATAAAAATAAAATATAATGAAAAGAATATTTCCCTTAAACTTAACCCTTATATATATCCCTATTTCACTTAAAATTTATTAATTTAATTTTTATCTCTCTAAATTTATAGGTGATAAAAATAAAATATAATGAAAATAATATTCCCTAAACTTAACCCTTACATATATATGATATTTATTTATTT
The DNA here is from genome assembly GCA_948567375.1 of Lunularia cruciata. Classification (NCBI taxonomy): domain Eukaryota; kingdom Viridiplantae; phylum Streptophyta; class Marchantiopsida; order Lunulariales; family Lunulariaceae; genus Lunularia; species Lunularia cruciata. The sequence continues at coordinate 64,192,893 of OX419758.1, forward strand.
ATTTTGTTCAATTTGTTTGAGAGGGTCTTTCCGTCCTCTTGTTATCCTCTGCAATCGCCTCTTTTCTGTTTCCATACCATGGAATGGTTATCTAACCGGTCCCGATCACACGGCTTCATAAACAAGGGTAAGTAATGACTTCTTACCCACGTGGATTACCATAATACATGTCACCAACGCAAATAGCTAGTTGAACGTTTTCAATTGCCTATGTGGACCTCGACAACTTATACCCACGATGGTTCTTACACGCATGAGTACTTTCTTAAAGTCACAAAGGAATACCCGGTAACGACAAGGATAAGAAAGGAAGCCCGTGAAGCCGTACATATAAGAAACTTAACTTTCTAAGTTGCGAAAAGGTAAAATTTTCATATCCAAATTATTTTAGTTCTTTTATTTCCTCGTTGTATGGCTTGATCGGTCTACGTGGTCGCTTTTTAACTTTCTTAAGTGACAAAGGAGGACAAGTACCGGGTAACACCAAGGACAAGAAAGGAAGCCCGTGAAACCGTACAAGGAGAAAACTGAACTTTCTTAAAATCACAAAAGGAGGACAGTTACAGGGTAACAACAAGGATAAGAAAGGGAGCCCGTGAAACCCGTACAAAGGAGAAAAGCAGGTAAAATGGATTGATATATTACTTTCTTGTAGTGGTCAAAGTGAACTACCCAAGACTCAAGCTTGGATTAGTACCAAGCAATGTCAAAAAAGTCAAAATTCCCTCCTCTTTGTAAATGCTCGTGGCTAGATCAATCAGCCTGGACTGACATAGGAGCGGAGATCATTATCAAACTCTGGATTCTGTTGTCGAAATTAGTTGGCGCGTTCACTGACTGGCCGGACTTTCTATGCGCGTTAAGTCGAAGGACCTTTTGCCGAAGATGCGCATGCTTTTCCAAAGCTTTGCCATGTATTCGTCATATGTGAACGGCCTGTATAGTGAAGAGTGTTCTTCATCGATAAGTTTGGATGGAACCTTAAAGTTCTTAGATGGCCCTGGCTGCATTGAGTGTATGGTTGATATTCGATCTATTCCCTCGGTTACGAGAACACGGTTCTCTACGCTTAAAAATTTTCCGTTGCTCAGAGCGTCCCAAAATTACACGAAGAATTCGTCTAAATGTCAAGACACCTGCCGGACGATCTCTGCTGGTGTCTTCTTCACTCTAGGCGACATTAGATGGCGTATGGGATTCGCCGTACATGTCGGACTGCAAACTGAAGCAAAGAGAGAAAATGGTGATTCGTGTTTGTAATGGAGGAGATCGAAAATGCCAGACAAGAAGTACTGCGAAGGATTTGTCCAATGCAAGCCATGGAATGTCTCATTACGCCAACGAGAAGAAGTTGGCGTATCCCAAGAGTATCGCCAACGTTGATCACAACTGTTCCCCGGCTCGCGACTAGAGGAACGTCAACAGGACTCCTGAAAAGTTGATTTCTCCAGAACCAAGATACAGTGCAAGAGCTCCAATCGATCCCGATACCTCTCACCTTAGCCCAGAATTTCTCCAGCGGAACCATCAAACAAACAACAGACTGAGATGGAGACAATTCTGCAAATAGGGACGTCTGATTACGCACCTGCCTATCATATGACAATTTGTCTTCTAAGTTTCCGTGCTGCGCTCGAGTGAGATGGGGAAATATTACTACTGATAATACTAAAACGCGACAGAATTCTGTGAGATGATCAGGATCAAGTTACCAGTACCTGAAAAGCGTGCATCTACATACTGGCATGTTGCAGTCTTCATGTTTGTGTCCTTGTGGAACTTCAATGTGTGAATTTGGCACTTGATGTCTGATTTATAGGTAAAAGGCTGTTCGCTGTATGCTGCATATCCCACCACCCAGACACATAAAACTTTCCCCCGATAGAGCAAACAGAACTCATTTCCGGTTTCCAACATCGAACTTCAGCCCGAACCTTAGTTTGTGCATGACGTAAACCGAAACCTGATTTTGAAATGAACAGGTGTGCGAGTCGACAATGCAGACTTCGGTGACAGAGTCATCTTAGTCTTATTTACTTATTACTACTCGAATTAAGATTGTGATTCTGTTGATGATGTCAAAAACCATCAAAACACCACTCAGTAGCCGGCTGATCTGCGTTACTGTTATGGTGTTGCCCACCGTCCACTCGTGTGTTTATTAAGTTGTTACTATTGTGCCTTGGATTCAGGTTACTCCTTGATCATCCTAGTTGTGGTCAAAACTCGTGAATGGTCGGCAAAGTACAAGAATTGCTCCCTAGTGAACGTCAGTTTCGTATTGGTGGAGCTCTTCCCTGGAGATAAAATTGTATGAAAAGATGTAAAGAGACTATCCAAATTGGAGCTTATTCACGTCCAGATCGTCTGTCTCTCTGTTTTACCGCGTTTGGATATTAAGACTTCGATTACGGTGACAACCATCCCACCAATTCCCCACCCTGTTTTAAATCACAAGAAGTTTACTTTCACACTTATTCTAGAGACAACAGAACCTAGGGCGGGTGCTTGTCGCCTTACGTCACTATTCATAGATTAGATATTGGACGGAAAGCACGATCAAACAGTAAGTGATATGCTGGGTTATTAAAGAAAGGTACATGTAAGAAGGCTGTCACTCAAGACTTGTATACTCATTTCTCAGTAATTGGTCGCCGGACTAGTATCATACATCCACAAATGGGACGGAAAGTCCTGAATTCATTTCTCCTGACTGTTGGTAAAGTAGTTGAAAAGCACCAACAGGGTTAGACGTCCACCTAGAAGTTTTCCTTTTATGTAAGAGTTATTTCATATGAAAAGGAACAGGATCATGGGCAGCTCATTGACTATGTCAGAAGTTTGCATCTCTCCAGCACGTTGGTTCGTTCGCAAAGTCAATAACCTCCTTCAACCATACAAAGCAGGCTTCTTTATGTTGAAGTTATCTACACCGTCATTGACACCTGAGGAAAGGCGCTGGGGATGTAATCCTCAGCTTGGCACTCATTAGCCGAGTAGAATATTAAAACATGGTTTAACTTACCAGTAACTGTTTTTCCTGTTTTTAATCAAAGCAGACAGATTTTGGCTGAAGCTAGTTTTAATGTAAGAACTCTAGAGTTGCAGAATTCTACCCTAAATTCTTACAGAATTAGATTCTGAGATATCAATACCAGGGACGCACGACTACTGTGCAATCCCCCTCCCCTGCACCTTTTAACTAAGTCATTGTTGGCACAGCGTGATCCACACTTGTACCTGGTACAGTATCGTGAGCTTTGCAATTTCTTGTTGGGTTAGCTCCTCTAGCGTTCCAAGCTTGGAGGTATGTTCCTTCTCGATTGGAGTCACCGAGAGGAGAGAGCTACTGAACTGTTCTATTGTCTGAAGTTGACAGGTCAGTCATCTGCTTTCCCCATTTTGTTAGCCTCGTAGTGGATATCGGCAGGAATTGTCAGTTCATGCTTCGAACTCGTAGTAAGGAAGGGCGAGGGACTTGATCATCATCGATCTAGATTATTCGTGAGAAAGGAGACAGAAGCAGAAGGCCGCAGCATCTGAGGACAGACAGATGGCGTAACCCCAAACTTTCTAGCTTATTGGGGGGAACCTGGGGATTAATAGCAGCGATCAGTGAGAAGTTGACATCGTTAGCTAAGAAGCTGGAAGAGGAGGCAATCCGGTGATCCTGGGACTGAGTTTTCTTCTACTGCTGTATGAGACAGGTAACTTATTCAACATACAGTTCATGCACTCCAAAAGCTTCCTCAGAAGACTCTAAGTTGAGACCTAGGGTTCGTGATTGATACGCTTCTGACATTGTTCTGAGTTGTGTGCGATTCAATCTGATATTTAAAATGCTCAGGCTTTCCTTCCTTGGCTTCCGTTTCACTCTATCCCCATACGTTTTAAAATTTGTCTGCCTCGTGTCCCATAGTACTTAGGGTGGTTTCCCATGCGAAGGTTCGATACATCGGTGCAGAAGACAGAATCGTTTGATCTTTCTTTTTCATGTAAATCTTTTTAAAGTTTGGTCAGCCTATGGTACCGGCACACCAAAGCCTGGTGCATAGACTCGGTTCTTTTCCTCGTCGACTTTCTCCCAATCTCCCCGGTGGTCGCTGCACTCTGCTATATCCACCTGTAGTATCCCCTGCGTGTTGAGTTTGGAACGGACCTTCAAGGGTAAAAATTTCCTTAAGAGAGGCCTTGGAATCCTCCTTAGGAAAACCAACTGACTCCGGAGAGTATCGATCTTCTCTCGACCTTATTATAATATAGACCCAGAAATTGCCTTGGCACTCGTGAGCTTTCGAACATAAACTCGGTTGGAGAGGTGGCAATCGCCTAGCTACTTCGGTATTTAGGGCACTATCCTTCTAGCGTTTAGTGTTGAAGGACTCATGCGGCTATAGAACATGGGAGACATGATGGAATAACATGACTCCTGTCATTCTTCGCTCTAGTCCAACTGTCATCCATTTACACTATGCATTTTAATGCTTTTGCTTAGCTTCCGATCGTATCTTCCCACTTGCCCGATCGTTTTTTCTCTACTTTTAGTTCTAAATGTATCCCCTGTTTTTACCTGAAAAGGCTTCCTTTCATATATGCATACCATTGCACGGGCATTTACTGTGCATTGGTATGCATCATACATGAAATCGTGCTGCACATGGAATGGATCAGTTTTCGCTTCTGCTTTGTATCGATTTCGCTTATGTTCCGCTCTGTATTTACCTGCTTAGATTAGGTGGATTTCAGTATGCATTTGTTCATGTTCATGCAAGCATTTCACTCCATATGCATCTTTTCGGTTCGTATTGGATGGGTCCCAGGTTTGATAAACGGTTTTTGCTCCCAATACAAATATAGATCGATCAGAAACTCAATGGAAATCAGCCCTTCGCAACAATATGACGTCAACCATCACAGGGCTAGCCTAATTTATCGAAGCCTTGCCAAAACCTATCCCAAAGCACAAAGTGTTCCATGCGATAAACTTCAGTTCTTGTGCAGACTCAGTTAGTGCGTTTTGGAAAGTTGTATCGCCATAGACTACTTATAGTTTATCGATCAAGATGTTCCGGAGTAGTTTCCGATGATAAAATCCTTGTCAATTTGAAAACTCTCGAATTAATGAGTTTAATTTTCTGGAATTCCAGTGTCAAAATGGACATACCGTCAACCAGTTCTCGGCTACGAGGTTTTCTATCATCCCTCCGAGAAAACAGCGAGGTATGTAAATGCAACTCTGAGATTTTCTATCATCCATCCGAGAAATTAAATGCAATTCTGAGTTAGATCATATGTTAGAGTTTTGTAAATTTTTAATTTAAAGTAATATGATTTTAGTGTAGAAACTTTAAAACTAAAATATTTCATTAATTTAAATTCTTTTGATTAAGGTGCTCTTATTAAAGCTCTACTTTATGGACGGTAGAGGACTTGGAAACGGGTGTATCACAATTATCGAATGTAATTTCCGGCCCAGGCAGGGGCAGTGAAATTGGATTGCGTCGCGTTTAAGAATGTGTAAGAACTCCAAAATTTGCGGCAGCTCGCACTACTACACGAACTTGGTTCGTGGAGTGCTTCCGTATTTTCAAACTTGATGTTAGCCCAGAAATGGTCTCAATCTTAGCCACCATTATAACTCTTTTGATATACCTTGGAGTCAGTAACAAACTGCCGCTTCTTTCGTAAAGAAGTCTCCTGTCTGAAAGTGCTTACGCACTTTCAGACCCATAGGGAAAGGCACTACGTGCGAAGACCAGAGGGAAAGGGTGCGTAGGGGGGAAATATATTTTTAATGCTTGGGTGACCTCCCTCCGAACCGTACGTGCAAGATTTTCTAGCATACGGGCTCTCCGAGAGCAGTTCTATAGGCGATGCACAAACAGTAGGTAAATGAATGAAATAAATATTTTGACTTTACAAACAGGTGAAGGATCCTCAGAGACTGCACCTAGCGCATCTCCTATTGAGAGAAGAAATGATGAGGATCAATTTAAGTTAAAATTATTTTATTTTATTAAATAAAGTGATACAGATTAAGAGTTAAATAAAGCAGTTCTTTAGTTCCTGTTCCACGTATCTAATTACTTTTTAAAATATAATAGTTAGTCATTCATTCCTTTAACATTCTTTTTCTAGTTTCCAGCGTTTTCTTAGTCTTTTACCTTAGGGTGTTTGTCATGTTCGGTGAGTGAATTGTGATATATTGTCTCTCTATAAATGCTATCTTTGGAACTGATACGAAAGAGAATGGGTTGAATATTGCGATAAACAATCAAGAGTTTTTATTCTGAGACAAGGAAAATTGGATACTAGGAAATATAATATATCAGAAATTAAAATGGTTAAAGATAGACATTCACCTTCATTTAAAAATGAAGGCAACAATAATTCTTATCAACTTATATCAATTATAGATCTTGATTATATTCCACCACAATCTTAAGCTCTTTTGACAAATTTCAAGTTACTCGGAAATGATCTTTAATATTCTCTTGATCAAGTGGCATTTCAAGATTAAAAGAACCGGTGGGTTGAAAGTAAGAATATATGCGATTGATCTCCCTCGGGAAGTACCATACGTTCTCCCAACATTGAGAGATAGTTTGGAACTCCACCTTCCAATTCATAACATTTTGTCTACGTTTGCAGCGGATCGATTCACCGACAACACGTTCTCAAGAGTCGGACCTTGGCATCATCAAGGTAAGAAATTAAAGTGACTCAAAATCAAGGAACAGGCATGTGCCAGAATGTCTGCTGCTGATGGTTGACAACTACTTGCTTGATTACCTTTCAAGCTAACTATCTCGGTGAGAAATTTATAGGGAGTAGGAGGCTCTTGTGTTTTGAAATTGCTACACTTCTAATTTTCTGTATTTGTCCATTTTTCAGTCGAGCGATTTCGTGTTGTTAGTGTACAATCCAGCAGTACCGCAGGTCGACGTTGTTTTCTTCCATGGCCTTCAACATGAGCATCCTGGTGGGCTAGATGTGCACCTTTCGACTTGGACGTGCAAACATGACTCGAAGACAATCTGGCCCCAACGTTGGCTTGAAGAGCAGAGTGCACGAGTCTTCTTCATCAAATATGATGCAAGTTTACAGAGAACGGATTCGACGGGGAGAATGAATAGCTGAAAATCTGTTGATAGAACTCCTCTGGGTATTACCCAAAGGACAAGAGTCGTCGAACAGTTTTCGACCCATTATCTTTGTCGGACATAGTTTTGGGGGTCTTGTTATTAAGCAGTTATGCATTCAGGCGGCAGAGCGGAAGCTTTTTGCATCTACAGACAGATTTGAACAGAAATTGCTAAGAAGCATTAAAGGGATTCTGTTCTGTGGAACTCCCCATTCAGGGTCGGAAATGTTTGCTGGCATGGCAAAACAGATCATGAGCAGGAGTCCTTTGTTGCAATTGGTGGAGTTGTTGAGCACCGAGGGGGCCAGGCAACGCGAGAAATTCCGCGTTATCGCGAGTGAAGCAAAGTGGAACATTTTCAGTATTGGAGAAGCTTTTCCTACAGAAATGAAAACCAGCGGATTCCATATGGTATATTATAATCTACAGAAAGTAAAATCTGATTTAATGAACGAATTTTATGTTTCTAATAAGAATAAACTCCCTACTAATTACCAAATAAGAAATGTGTTTTTAATGATCCAGTTCTCGCAGGTTGTCTCGCTTGAGAGTACTATCTCCTGCATAGTGGTTTAGTCTAAGACAGACAATGCGAGGTCTATCTTAAGTATTCATGTTTAAATCTTGCATGTGTAGGTCGCAGGTGGAATCTCAAGCCAGATGATTGTAGAAGAAGCATCTGCACGGTTCGGACCAAATCACATCACGGTGGCTGCAGATCATTTGTCATTGTGCAAACCAAAGAGCAAACATTCGAACATGTTCCTGTATTTAGGCAAGATGATCGACCTTGCTAAGGTGCAGCAACAACAGGTATTGGACTTCGTTCATATCTGTTGTGATCTGAATGATATCAGAAAACACGACCTGTGTGCAGAATTTTTAAATTCCACTTCCCTCTTAACTTTTGTTGCAGGTGCAAGAAACAGCAGCCCGCGGTGCAACTATGCAATCCCATGCGAGGCGGAGGCCGCAAGCAGTCTCAAGGAACCCAGTGGGTACCGAGTTGCTTCTGGGAACCGTTACGGCAGAAATTGAGCAGGGGCGTTCGTTTATTGGGTTTTGTGGGATGGGAGGAGTTGGAAAGACCACCCTTGCAAAGTTGCTCTACAATAAGATCAATGACCGGTTTGAATACGCTTGCTTCGTGGAAACAGTGAAGGGAATTCCAGGGGACAAGAAAAAGGTGAAGGAGGAAGTCTGGAAACACGTAAATCTCTATCCTGGAGGTGATTACAACGAAAGCAGATGGTATGAGATACTGGGGAAGAAACTCCTTGTCATCTTTGATGATGTCGAGAAAAGAGAAGATGTAGAGTTGTTGGAGGAAATAGCTCAAGAGAATAACGCTGAGGGAAGTTGTTTTGTAGTCACAAGTCGAGATGAAGGGCTTTTCAATCTATTCGGCGACCCGATACATGTCTGTCGAGTACCATTTTTGCGAAGTGAACATGCAAGACAGTTGTTCATTACACATGCGTTTCCAGGCAAGAATGAACCTCCAAATAAGTGGAAGGAGATAGTAGAAGAAATTGTGGGAAGATGTGATGGATTGCCCCTGACCCTAGGAGTGATAGGAAGTTTAGTGAGAGGGAAAACAGAAAAACGGTTATGGGAAGAAATTTCCAAAGCTCTACAAGCAGTAGACTTAAGAAGCCGTTTGAGTGATCTGGAGAAGAATGTGTGGGGTAAGCTAAGGGTGAGTATCGACAATCTTGGAACAGAGGAGTTGGAAATGTTTCTTGATACGGCGACCATATTTACAAGGCCCGGTGGCTTTAAATATTTTGGCATGCGTCACGATTCGTCCTCGGGCAGTTGGTTTAGCTCTGAAGATGTGATGACGGCGTGGTCATCCATGTACGGCTCTGCATACTACAAGTGGCAAGTCTTGATAAACAGATCTCTTGTATACAGTGGAAAGACGGATAACTGGGACGGTGAGTTTGAGCCTCGAATGCACGAGCATCTTCGAAATTTGGGCATCAGAATTGCACTGGAGAAAGGAAGAATCCTTGAGCGCAATCCACTGGATGGTAACTATAAGGTATTTCCTGTTTTCTTTACAAACTCTTCTTTTCCTTCAGCAATTCATTTTTCCCAACTAAATGAGATATATTTACCAGTTATGTTTCCTAAATCTGAATTCATTTGTAAATCTAAACTGGAAGGGAGTCCGAAACACAGTTGTTGAGGTGAACATCATCGGGAACTTGTAGCCATTGTACTGGTTGTAATTTTGGGAGTCATACATCCATTTTCTTCCAACAAGGAGAAAATTTGAAGCGGTGGTGCTAAAACAGGTCGGTCTTTTATAAGTCCTTGATAGTTAGGCATGAAGACCTGGAGTTGTTTTATACACATCACGATGGACGGATGCACATGAACTATGGCAATTTTAGTTTTACATTTCATTTTGATAATTTTAGTTTCTATTTCATTTTTGAAGGGAGCTCAAGGGCCGGAGAAAGTGATTTTCCACCAAGTAGTTGTGGAAAATGAATACATAGACTACAATGAAAATTGCTGTGACGAGGAAAGACCTTGTAAAATGCGGGTAGCATCGAGCATTATGTCACGACTTGAAGGACTTCGCTACTTGGTATTTCGATATCACAGTCTCCACCAGCCGTGCAAAAGTTGTGCAGAGCGGCCTCTTCAGTTGCCACCCAAAATTACCATGCTCAGTTGGGTTTCTGCCCAGACCATTTTTGTGCATTCGACCTTGAAAGAGTTGGTTGTTTTGCACGTAACGTCGTCTCATGTGCCCAGATTGAGGCAATCAAATCCTGCGCGAACAAGTTCTCGGGGATTACAAAATTCTGATAGTAATACAATTCCTCTACCGGAGGAATCTTCGACAACCGTCCCGGATGAAGGAGATTTTGTCAACTTGTGGCAACTGGATCGGTCTCTTGCTACTCCAGACTTACTGCTGGAGTCCTGTGGGCAACTTGTTCACCTGTGGTTTTACAATGTGCCTCACCAGTTACTTCCTTATCCATGGGGGAACTTAGCCAACTTGGAATGGCTAGGCTTATCTCTCTGTGCGAAACTGCAGTCATTGCTGGAATCATTTGGGCTACTTCTTGGCTTGAAGGGATTGGAGATGCGAGGGTGTTCAGAGTTGCACGCCCTTCCTAGCAGTTTTGGAAAGTTAGCCAACTTGGAACGGCTAAACTTAGCTCTTTGCACAAAACTGCAGTCATTGCCGGAATCATGTGGAGGACTTTTTGGCCTGAAGGGATTGGAGATGCCAGGGTGTTCAGAGTTGCAGGCCCTTCCCAGCAGTTTTGGAAAGTTAGCCAACTTGGAACAGCTAGACTTATCTCTCTGCGCAAAACTGCAGTCATTGTCGGAATCATTGGGGGACTTCTTGGCTTGAAGGGATTGGAGATGCGAGGGTGTTCAGAGTTGTGGGCCCTTCCCAGCAGTTTTGGAAAGTTAGTCAACTTGGAACTGCTCGACTTATCTCTCTGCGCAAAACTGCAGTCATTGCCGGAATCATCCAGGGGACTTCTTAGCCTGAACGGAGTGCGGATGCGAGAGTGTTCAGAGTTGCAGGCCCTTCCTAGCAGTTTTGGAAAGTTAGCCAACTTGGAACAGCTAGACTTATCTCTCTGTGCAAAACTGCAGTCATTGCCGGAATCATGCAGGGGACTTCTTGGCCTGAAGGAATTGGAGATGCGAGGGTGTTCAGAGTTGCAGGCCCTTCCCGACAGTTTTGGAAAGTTAGCCAACTTGGAGCGGCTAGACTTATCTTGGTGCGCGAAACTGCAATCATTGCTAGAATCATTCGGGGGACTTCTTGGCCTGAAGGAATTGGAGATGCGAGGGTGTTCAGAGTTGCAGGCCCTTCCCAGCAGTTTTGGAAAGTTAGCTAACTTGGGACGGCTAGACTTATCTCTCTGCGCGAAACTGCAGTCATTGCCGGAATCGTTTGTGGGACTTCTTGGCCTGAAGGAATTGGAGATGCCTGGGTGTTCAGAGTTGCAGGCCCTTCCCATCAGTTTTGGAAACTTAGCCAACTTGGAACAGCTAGACTTATCTCTCTGCGTGAATCTTGAGTCATTGCCAGAATCATTTGGGGGACTTCTTGGCCTGAAGGAATTGGAGATGCCAGTGTGTTCAGAGTTGCAGCCCTTCCCAGCAGTTTTGGAAACTTAGCCAACTTGGAACGGCTAGACTTACTTTGGTGCACAAAACTGCAGTCATTGCCTCAATCATTCGGGGGACTTTTTGGCCTGAAGGGATTGGAGATGCAGCAGTGTTCAAAGTTGCAGGCCCTTCCCAACAGTTTTGGAAATTTAGCCAACTTGGAACGGCTAGACTTATCTCAGTGCGCAAAACTGCAGTCACTGCCTGAATCATTCGTGGAACTTCTTGGCCTGAAGAAATTGGAGATGAGAGGGTGTTCAGAGTTGCAGGCCCTTCCCAGCAGTTTTGGAAAGTTAACCAACTTGGAACAGCTAGATTTACCTTGGTGCACGAAACTGCAGTCATTGCCAGAATCATTCGGGGGACTCCTTGGCCTGAATGAATTGCAGATGCCAGACTGTTCAGAGTTGCAGGCCCTTCCCAGCAGTTTTGGAAGGTTAGCCAAGTTGGAACGGCTACACTTACCTTGGTGCAAGAAACTGCAGTCATTGCCGGAATCATTTGGGGAACTTGTTGGCCTGAAGGAATTGCGGATGCCAGGGTGTTCAAAGTTGCAGGCCCTTCCTAGCAGTTTTGGAGAGTTAGCCAACTTGGAATGGCTAGACTTATCTCTCTGCACTGAACTGCAGTCATTGCCGGAATCATTTGGGGGCCTTCTTGGCTTGAAAGAATTGCGGATGCCAGGGTGTTCAGAGTTGCAGGCCCTTCCCAGCAGTTTTGGAGAGTTAGCCAACTTGGAACGGCTACACTTATCTCTCTGCGTGAAACTGCAGTCATTGCCAGAATCATTTGTGGGACTTCTTGGCCTGAAGGAATTGCGGATGGCAGAGTGTTCAGAGTTGCAAGCCCTTCCCAGCAGTTTTGGAGACTTAGCCAACTTGGAACGGCTACACTTATCTCTCTGCGTGAAACTGCAGTCATTGCCAGAATCATTTGTGGGACTTCTTGGCCTGAAGGAATTGCGGATGGCAGAGTGTTCAGAGTTGCAGGCCCTTCCCAGCAGTTTTGGAAAGTTAGCCAACTTGGAATGGCTAGATTTACCTCGGTGCGTGAAACTGCATTCATTGCCGGAATCAATCGGGGGACTTATTGGCTTGAAGGAATTGCGGATGCCAGGGTGTTCAGAGATGCAGGCCCTTCCCAGCAGTTTTGGAAAGTTAGCCAACTTGGAACGGCTAGACTTATCTTGGTGCAAGAAACTACAGTCATTGCCGGAATCATTCGGGGGACTTCTTGGCCTGAAGGAATTGGAGATGCAAGGGTGTTCAGAGTTGCAGGCACTTGCCAGCAGTTTTGGAAAGTTAGCCAACTTGGAACTGCAGGTTGCATAGCCAGAATCATTGTTTGAATCATTGGAGGACTTCTTGGCCTGAAGGAATTGCAGATGCGAGAGTGTGTTTAGAGTTGCAGGCCCTTCCCAGCAGCTAGACTTATCTTGGTGCAAGAAACTAGTCATAGCCGGAATCATTGTCGGACTTCTTGGCCTGAAGGAATTGCAGATGCCAGGGTGTTCAGGGTCGTAGGCCCTTCCTATCAGCTAGACTTATCTCACTGCCAGAAACTGCAGTCTGTGCCGGAATCATTTGGACGACTTCTTGGCTTGCAGGCCCTTCCCAGCATATTGCCAAATTGTTTGTAGTAGGATACAGTTGGTTCAAACGATTCACTGTGCACTTTTTCTACAGGATTTGAACCTGTGACCTTCAGGTGAGAAAGTTGTTACTCTATCCAACTGTCCTACGACTATTTCTTTGTAACATCTGCATAATTGATGGAAGTTGAAGGTTTCAGAATGGATCGTAAACTTGCATTGTCATTCCCCTACACTACAACGGGATTCGTTCCTGGGATCGATAGAGAATAATATAGAAATCAAAATAGCCTTGAAAGAAAATTTGAGTTGATTAATAAGCTCAACACTGAGAAGCCTTGTATGAGATGCAGCGCTCACTATTGAAAATCATAATATGTTTATTGTTTCTAAACCCTGTAGACGAAGATTGATCATTGCAATGCTGTGTAATTCACAACCTGACGTACATATTATCTAAAAGTGAAAATGCTGGGTACCTTACGAGGTTGTGCATGGTGACCTGCAGTTGAGTCTCCTCGGAATAACATAATTTTGGCAGAATAGGGCGACTACTACCTTTAGTATCGTCTGTAACGCATGCTATTTTGAAATCTGATGGCTCTGCTGGTACTCCTATCGAGATGAATAGTATGCTGAATGTGTTCGCAGCAAAGGTAATGTGTCTGAGGTGCGCACCATACGCATGTAACAATCAGACTATGAATAAAGCTGGAATTCATCAACTTGTCGGGGTTGTGGAATATTGAACGGTGCTTTGGCCTAAGTATTGGAAACTAAACCAAAAAAACATATATGAGTTGAAACTAACACCAGATGAATATTAGAAGCCAAGACCCGGAACCATTTGAGTTTAATGTTGAGACTTAGTCGATATGGAACAATCTGAATTTAACGTTGCCTACTTTGCCTAAAATTCTTATGAAATTGAAAATTGGTTGTCTCTACTTTCAACACATTTTTACAATAATGAACAGCAGTTGATCCAGTTCGGGATTACAAATTAGGGATTGACCATATTTTACACATAAAATTAAAGGAACATATTATAACAAAATTGGAAATGAATTATTATAGAAAAATGTGAAATAAATATAAAATTTTCGTTTATAAATAAAGTAATAATTATATTAAATATTCCTCCTTGACTTGGTTTTGTGTATATATTACAAGGTTGTGTCCCGTTCGTGGACAAAGACTACACTTGTTTATCGTGCCTTGTAATTGGATTGATTTCAAATGTGACTGGTCACCAAACTTCCAAACACAAGAAATGTCTTCCAATCTACTTTCCTCAACCCGAAGGCATCCAGGGAACTTTGTAGACAGGCAGGCACAACCGTGCAACATGCCCACAAAACCAAGTTATTAATATGGTTATTTTTGTACTATTTTTTTTAAGATTTATATGTTTATTTAACATTTAACATATAAAAGAAATAAAACAATGTGTAACAATCGAACGAAAGACTCCTGAAATTTCATGGATGTCTCATCATACACTTGTAAGGGAACACATCATCAAAGATCAACGCGGCCCGGGAGGAGATTGAAGTCAACACTTATTAAAACTTTTATCAGATCCATCTCCATCAGTGGCGAATGAAAATGAAGAGCTCTTTCGGACCTGCGAACTTGATCTGTACTGTTGTATAGTATACAAACCTGCCGTACACTAGTTTAAGTTCAAAGTCGAACGTTTAATCCAAGGTTTTGGAGTGGTGTCAGCGATGTCCATTCCGACGAACTTTGCCATCAGAGATAATGTCCGTTGTGACGGAGGAAGGTTATCGACACCATGTAACAACCTATGATTTGATTTGATAAACTTATTAAGACTTTGGTGTCAAGAACTGTATATTTTATGGCCGATGTTGGAAACTAAACATGCGCATGAGCTACAACAAGACTACTTTTACAAGCCAGCAGCCAACTGCAATTGCAAAGCTTGTCTACACTTCTAAGTTCCTAACCGGACGAAATTAAACTGACTTTCGAAGCAGCGGATTATCCATCGGCGCGAAAAGGCATACGTCTCTGATAAGGAGGTGAATGGTGGCATCTTTTTTGAGTCTCAACTCAAAACAGTGCCACTAGAATGGGTCTCCTGTCTTAAAGGAAGAGCTACAATTCTCCGCAGCACATTCCAACTCTTGAAGCACACCACCTGATCCAACTTAGTAAGTATAACGTCACTCGTATCAATGTGTGTTTTCTTCTAAGGTTGCTCGTGTCAACTCTGATCACTCGAGAGAAAACTCAGCTATGGAGCCCACACCTGATTCAAGTTTCACAACTAAAGTCTTAGATAACACGAAACTAACACGAAACTAAAACTACGGGTCATCCATACTTGAGGTGGTACGATCTTACCTTTCCCCACATAGAGACGCTTCCCACTCAGAATGCGCTTTTGGATTGAAGAAGAACTCACTGGTGCCCTGGATATGAAACACCCAATTCAGAATGGACCACGTGTTGCTAAAGGAGAAGTTCAACAGCTAGAGAAGTTCAGCACCGCAACCTGAAAAACTTACAGTGTGCATTATGACACGGAGGCCAGTTCCTGGCAATTTCACTCAACAACTCATGACGGAAAAAATAGCACTTGGTATTAGGATGTTACACGACCCAGGCCGGATGTTGTCACGGCCCTCGTCAATAGTGGGGCCAGCAGGCTCCGCACGATAGAATGAGCATTCATCCATGACCCCTTGACTCACTAGGCTCCGCTCAAGCACATCACCACATCAACTCCTGCATCAGAGCAGCACACAACAACGTCCTCAGCTCGTCTCTACTCAGTTCTCTTCAATCATATGCCCGCTGTTTTATTTGTTTCGCAGTCTCTTTGAGTGAAAAGACACAGTAAGAAGCGTTTCTTAAGTACGCTAGTCATGCTCGGTATATTGTTCCCGACAAGGATAGGATAGTCGGTAAGGTTATGATCAAACTTTCTGCAAGCATGTTTTAAATGCAGTACAAGATATACTGGTAGGATAGGAAAATAGACTGCTTCCTAGAACTAACCGTCATGTAGTTGACAGATTTGGAAGCGATATCTAACGCAAGTTTCACTGTAATATCCTGCGCAAAGTCGAAGATAATCAGACTTTGTTGCGAGACAGGTCATGAACATCATAGGAAACAGAGATGCTCACTACGAGTACGTCGTAACGTGGGCCCGTATTCGACAATTATATTGAGTCATGATCATTGAATGGAAACACCGAAAGCTAGTTTACAGCCTACAAATCATACACATTCATCTAAACAGACCAGAAAGAGAACGCAGCAGGAAAACAGGGTCTTCATACTCCGAATTTGGTAGAGAAGACCAAATATTCCTTCTGTGACTGGCGAGCATCTGTGTACACTAAGAAAGAAGGCCGATCAAACAACTTCATGGATTTCATTTTGATTTCAGCACTGTTAGAATTGATGCCCTCTTTCAGTGGGATCCCTTGGTTTCCAACTGCTCACACATTTGGTAAAAATATATTTGGTATAAACTCATTTATTGCCAACTTTGAGTCTCATTCTGGACTCTTCAACTCCTGGCCAGGTTCGCGTTTTTCTAATATTGGTACACAGAATTGTCATTTCATTTTGAACAGTTGTGGTTCAGCCAGTCCCCTAGTAAGGAAACCCCCGGAGGAAATACCCGCAACCGAATGTGTGTACCATGTTTGGGAACCCGAATCTAAAATTTTAAACGTGATGTCTCGCATTTGAGCGAAACCTTAGAGGAAATCCTCTGGAGATTTTCGAAAATGAAAGCATCAAATCAATCAATTAATCAATCCATGACGCAAAGAACTGGAAATAGAGCTGTCTATTCTCACCTGTGAAACTTTTGATCGCATTGCGCGTGGACGACACCCCGATAATTACATCAAATAATAAAATTATACATCAATATACCTACGATAATAAAAATATATGAACACTGATTCATTAAAAACAATAAGAATAAAATGGAATGATCTTGAGTGATAAACTTAAGGAAGAACCCTAGAAGCATATGACCCATATCCTGAGAAGCAAAAATACTTCTCAATTATTACAATGAAACACTCAAAGTAAATATATATCTAGAGCGGTACAAATTATCAAGCGATTAAAATTTTGCCAATTGTACATTGGAATTTCACTTGGCAAACCTTATCAAAGGTGTAAGAAGAAGGGCTAAACAATGTGAATCAATATGTTAAGTATTTTTCTCAATCTAGACTTGAATTGAACAGAATCCTCTTCCGCTAAATTTTCCACTACTTTTCAGAAAAATGGCTAAATTATTTTCTTGTTTTGTACTTGAATAATGAAGAATTTTGTAAACGAGAAACGAAACGCAAAGGAATTTAATGTGGCTTTCTCGTAGCACCTGCCCATAATCTTTGAACCGGATGTATCTAATGAAAATGGAAGGTAAAGAAGAATTAGCGTCAAATATAAAATACTAATACCACACTACGAAATGTCTTCAATGATTTGAATACAACTAAAAATAATCAATTACTGATGCTTAATATTCATGAGAATATTCATTCCTCCTAAATCAACCATTAGATATATTGGGGGATTCATTTCAAAGAAAGAGGTCATGTGGAAATGAAAACACTTGAAGTTACATGATCTACATTTTAATCATTTTAATCATGCTAGTGACGTTCACATCAAGACGGCTGGTGTGAACTTGGAAGTATCCATTGATGCTAGGCTGGTGTGAACTTGGAAGTATCCATTGATGCTAGGCTGGTGTGAACTTGGAAGTATCCATTGATGCTATGTAACGTCACCATGGGATACAATTGATTAATGTGGATTATACAAGCCTAAATCTATAATTTATCTAGAGAAGGAATAAAAGCAAAGCAAAATGTGGTAAAATAAGATATGTACACATGTTTATATTGTCTTGAGCATGTAACAAAATAAAAGGAAGTGACCAACACTCTATAACTTGTAGACAATTTTTTAAAGTTGTGTTGTGAGTTGGACTGTCTCTCACCGAGGACTAATCTCCAAAAGCTATTATGGTAATGTACTGTGGACTAAGAAGGAAACCTTAACTCCATCATACTACTCCAAAGCTTTCACTCCAAGATTCAAATTATTGCTCACTAGAGAATTCAATGAGAGAGATAATTCCAAATGAAAAAATGATGAATATTTTCTTGCACCTAGGTTATATATTTTTGAAATAATTACATACTAAATTTATTAATTATTAATTATTATAATAATTCAAATTACTAAGCTAAAAGTCAAATAAAGTCAAATGTCTAAAACAATATTCAATATTTATGAGAATATTCCACTAAGCATATGGTCTTATCTTGACCCAACCGTCAAAATAAGGATTCTTTCACATTTTCTATCTTTGGATAATAAAAGAATCTGAAGCAAAAAAGTTTTGGATCCAAGAGTTAGAAACTCTTTCCTCAAAGCTAAACATCCAAGAATAATACCAAATCAATACATTAAAATCCAAGATAATGATACTCATCTTTTTTACTCTTTGAAAATTTAAATCTTTTATATTTTAGCTATGATTAACTTTAGCTATCATGATTAATATAAAACCATATTTTATCTCTACATAAATAATATCTCTCAAATATTCATAATATGTCTAGCTATTGGTATTACAAACCTCTCCCCTTTTAAGACGGAACATTCTCGTTGTGAAGCGGTTTTTCAAAAGATTGCATTAACACCGGTGCATGTTTCAAGTTGGTTGTTGGTTTCCATGTTGCCTCATACATTGGGCACCCTTTCGAATGTACAAGATATTCCATATGCAGATGGCAAGAACCACAGATGCATTTTTGGAGAATGCTTTTGTCTTCATATTCCTCCGTGCCATCAATGAGTGTTGAACAAGGTCTAACTTCTTGTATTGAAAAAAGTGGGGTGGTCTAAGTGCATATCTATGTAGTGAGGAAACATGGAACATTGGATGGATCTTCATGTGTGATGGTAGCTTGAGGTGATATGCCACCACTATGTTGATTTGATGAAGGATGAGAAAAGGCCCAATAAAATGAGGTCTAAGCTTCCAAGGTCCAACTAAAGTGAGGTTGGTTGTGGAAAACCAGACTTAATCTCTAACAATGAATTCCATATGTTGGCAATGTGCATATACATATTTTTTTGTTGATTTTGGGCAATCTATAACCTATGCTTGGCATTCTCCACAAACTGTTAGATTTTAGAAACAAAAGTGTTGCCAATATCAACCTTGGTAGCCATAGGAGGACCTTCATCAAGCTCAAAGGAGTGAAAAGATGCTCTCCATATATGAGGAATAATGGTGTAACTTGTGTGGATGCATTCATTGAATTGTTGTATGCAAACTCTACCAATGGAAGTAAGGTATCCCACCTCTATTGCTCATCTAAGGTGGTAAAGCCCCAGAGCATGTCCTCAATAGTGTTATTAGCTTGCTCTATTTGTCCATCTATTTGTCAAATGGTAAGTTGTGGACATGGTCAATTTAGTTTTGAAAACACCAAAGAGTGTTCTTTAAAATAAACTAGTGAATTGAGTGTTTCTATCGGTGATGAGTACTCAAGACATGCCATGATGAGAAAATACTATAGTTAAGTAGAATTGAGCTAATTATGGAGCAATCACATCCTTGGTGGTAGGATGCACATGGATCAGTTTGATGAGTTGATTGACAAAGACTACAATGCATTCAAACCTTGAGGTGGTCTTGGGCAATTCAAAAACCAAATCCATGCTTACTTATCCCCAACATTGCATAAGAGTAGTGAAGGGTTGAATGACTCCTACATGAGCTTGATTAGAAGCTTGATTTTTTTGATAGAGTAGGTAGCTTTGAACATACTCCATCATATTGTTGCTCATCTTGGGCCAATATTAATGAAGTTTAATCGCATCTAAGGTCTTGTCCACTCCAAAATGACCTGCAATGGAAAAATCATAACATTTTGCTAGGATGATGGTTCTTATATCTATGGCATCTGGGATTCTTAAATTACCATCATGAAAGGTGAGTCCTTGGGTACTATGACACCTTTGGTTGATTGAGAATCTACAATCTATATGTTAAATTTCATAATAATAAGAATCCTTGGCCAAAATTCTAGATTCATCTTGATCTCTACCACAAGATTTTTTGCCATAGGCATTTGGGTGAATGCATCTGCAAGTTGCTTCTTGCTTTCCACATAGATGATTGTCATGTTTAACCGTTGTCTCCCTCTACCCACCAAACCTATTAACAAGATAGATCTTTCCATATCTTGAGGTAGATTAGAAGCTTGTGGTCTATCTTTGCTACAAATGCCTTTTGCCAAGATAGTGCTTCCAATGCTTGGTTGTAAGGACAATTGTCAACTCTTCTTGTTTGGTGGTGTGATAGTTGCATTCTATTGGTAATAGCTCTCAAGATAATATGCAACTAGGTGCCATCTGTCATGTTATTTTGTTATAGGATTGCTCTTATTGCCATGCCTAATGCATCTATAGATAACCTAATTAGACATTTTGGGTCATACTATTTCAAGATTGGTGCATGTAGTAATGCATCTTTCCATTCTTGAAAAGCCAATTTTTGTGCAATTCCCCATATTCATTTCTTTCCCTTGACAAATAGTGTTGTTAGAGGTTGTGAAACCTTAGAGAGGTCCTTGAAAAATCAACAATAGAACCCTATCAATCCTAAGAAACTCTTGTGTTGCTTTTGATCTTCTAGAGCACCCCATTTCTAAATGAAATCTATTTATTTGTTAACACTTGGATACCTTCTACACTTACTCTATGCCCCAAGTAGTCTACTTTAAACTTGTTAAACTCACACTTTGAGATTTTGACATACAATTGATTTCTTCATAGAATTTAGAGGACTTCTCATAGATGTTGCTTGAGCTCCCATCATCATCTTGTTGTAGACTAAGATGTCATCCAAGAAAATGATAGCAAATTTATCCAAGTATTGATAAAGTATGTCATTCAAAAAACTCATGAAAGTGGTTGGTGCTTTGGAAAGGCTAAACTACATCACTAGGTACTCAAAGTGACCATACCTTGTTCAAAGTCAGTTTTGTGTAGTCTTCATTTGCAATCTTGATTTGGTTATAATTGCTCCGCAAATCAAGTGTAGTGAAGTGTTTTCCCCCATTGATTTGAATGAATAGGTCCTCCATGCAAATCAAGAGATATTTGTTCTTCACCATTTGTTGATTTAGGCCCCAATAGTCAATGCACATGCACATTGTACCATCCTTCTTCTTCACAAACAAGATAGAAGACATGTATGGTTATACATTGGGTTGAATAGACCCTTTTTGTAGCATCTCCTCAATTTGAGCCTTACATTCTTCCAATTCATGAGGTGATAGTTGATATGGGGCCTTACAAGGAGGTATCATCCCTCAAAGTAGGTCAATTTTATGATCTACTATCCTTTTTGGTGGTAGTCTTGAGGGTAAATCATCCAAAAAGACACCTTGAAACTCATTTACCACATCTTTCAAATTCTTAGGAATTTCTCCATCAAGTTTTGCAATCTGGCCTTCTCTTATATAGACACATGAAACATCTATTTGTCTTATCAATAGTTGTTGTCCCTATGATATAGAGAGGTAGTTCTTGCCTTTGTGATCTTTCTTTAACCCCAATGATTTTTCATTGGCTAGTTCTCACTCCTTTGTTTCTCCAATCAACCGTGGGGTTGTAGTGCTACATCCATAACATGCCTAAAATCACATCATAACGGGCTAATTGTATCATTCACCACTCAATATCTTCTTGATACTTTCATATAAAGAGTGTTACCTTTCTAGGTGTATTATACTCCCACGGTGTATTATACTCCCACCTGACTTCTTTCAGGATCCCATATACAAGAGGAAAAGTGCACAAAGGTTGAGGAAGACAAACACATCAGTTGTGTGTTTGTCTTCCTCCACCTTTGTGCACTTTTCCTCTTCCTCCCCTTGCTTTTACTCTTCTCCATTGAGCCAATAAGGCCATGAGATACATTTATTGATGATCTTTGTTTTCCAATGTGATTTCAGCATCCTCTTCTTCAATTTGTCTCTCCATGTTGTTCAAAGGTTGCCTATATGGAGGCTGAGGGCCTGTAGGAAGTAAAGCTCAAGAATTGATAGCTATGTGCACAACTTGGCTACATTTGTAACAATGTTGTGGTTTTGCTCAAGTCTCTTCTCCTCATGGGACTCCGCCTCTCCTTTCTTTGACTTGTCTCTATTCTCCTTGGAGCGGTTGTCTTGGAACTGAATGTTGCCCAATCCCATAGGAATTAGTCCACCAAAATGGGGTATCTTAGCTTGATAGTGTTGCATTGGGACTACCTCTTCATCTCCTCCAAGTGTCCCTACTATTCTATGAGCACATGCAATGCCTTCCAAAATAGTGTGAGGATTTTGTACTATTACTTCTTGGCAAATTTGCTCTTTTAACCCCCATTTTAAATTTTCAAAAGCCTTTAGACTCATATCACAACCTAAAAATCAAGAAATGTCTCTATGTACTCTTGTATGTTGTTCTTTTGTTTACCCTAGAGTCAGGTTCATGCCATCTGCACAAAATCCACATATTGGAAGTTCTTCATTAGCCCTTCTTGCATTGCCATCCAAGTGACCTCTCTTCTTTCTACCAAAAATAGTCATTCCCAAGCATTGTACCATCTAAGTGCTTTATCAATCAAGTACCCACATGTAAATGCCTACAAGATGATCAATGATCCCAATTGTGAATAATCAAAAGTATCAATTTATTCTTGGAATCTTATTTTCTACTACTCCCATGGAATGATATCACTTATAAAGGTCAATGTTGCATGTCCTCTTCATTTGTAATAATAATGTGGCTTCATTGTTGACCGATGTTAGTGTCGGTCATCGGCATGAGTGACTCTCCAAGGGCTTCGGCCGCTAGTATTGGGTTTTGGGATGGTTCACTTTCTTGCATTACCTGATCATTCTTGAAGGCAGATACTTGACTTTGCAATGCCTCTGTTGTCTTCTTGATCTACGAAAACTCATTTAACATCCCTACATTCCTTGCATCAAATCTTGCAACTACGGCTCCATGATTTGTACACATGGCAAACACTCAATAGCTACTTCCTACTTCACTACAGGGTTAATATGTTCACTTGGGAGGGAGCATGGACTATTGGAACTACCATAGGAACCTTAGATATTGTTTATAATATCATTTGTTGATAATATCACTCATCAAAATTACGGACTAAAAAATCCTCTACATATCACTTTTAGTCTAACCATATAATAGATTTCTACTTGCATGTTGAAAGAGAGAGGGTTTGGTATATTAAGATCCATTGCTTCATAATGGAATGTAGATTGTCAAATCTCACTCTCTATTGCAATCACCATGGGTAGAATCAACGGGTTTGATGAATTCATCACCATATCCATGAACTCTACTTCAAAATGATAAATGAGATATACTCTCACTTGCTTACACTAGATGTACATATTTTTGATGTGGAATGAATTCAAGAACAGAATATGAAATGCATGAAATTATCTTCTAGGAGTCTCCATCACATCCTCTCTCTAAAACACCCCCAATTTACAATTATATTATGTTTTCTCCCCTCCAAATTATTCAATCTCAATAACTCGTGTTCCTCTAAGAGGATGATCCATTCTCTTGGATTGAAACACCTACTTACTCACTCACTCCCTACGTGCTTCCTTCTATCATCCTAGGTCTGCAGTCACTCAGTATCAATGTCACTCTATTCTGCCACTTTTGAAGTCACACACCATAATCTCGAATAAAATCTCCCCCCTTACTTAGGTGCCGGTCGAGTTGAAAAACAATCCCACCTTTATCGACACTTAGATTTTCAACCGTCCAAAGCAAAGCTACTTCTCTCAATCAGAGATACTTTTGTATACCATTGAGTCGACCAGTGTCTCCCTCACCTACGTTGTCAATATTTCTCAGCTCCAAAGCCCAGGCTTAATCACTCTCAAATCCCGGTTCTGGGCTAAAACGTTTGCGTTATTTCCTAATCGACTGTAATCACTTACCCTACACCCAAGTCAAATATAATTCACTCTAAATCTCCTCCACCTCTGCACGCCTGCTAAAGCCCATACATCTGCTGCTCCATACTCAAAGCCCCGCCATTGCCAAACGACCGAGACCTGGTACTGTCAAATTTTTTGATTAACATGGGTCTCATTAAGTTAAAATCCCAAAGTTGAAGTACCGTTAATCTATCTCAAGCATTTCCAGTGCAATCTTCTTTTCGTAGACTATATTCGAAGCATCATGTACGTTTAGATCTGTAGTGGCTGCTCGTGTAGTTGACTTTGCCAGGTTCATTGGACTTTCTCGAACGCGGGTCACTTTCCTTCATGATTTCGCCAGGAGAAAAAAAATAAATCATTGATCACTTAATAGGGTGGTTTTGAATTGAGAATATTGGTATCGCTATGGAACTGGAACGTTCTTGCCAAGTTCAGAGAAAATATCTATACAATCTGTAAAAATTCGATGAAATAATGTTCAATAGTTCTGTAAAGATTGATGGTAAATTCCTCAATTCTGTAAAGATCAACAATACCCTAACGCTGGACGTGGACCCAAGTGTGAATTCTTGTCTTAGTGACCCAATTGGCATTCGTTTTACTGGGCAACATAATTGACCTTTTGAACTTCGTAATGTATTTATGTACAAGTCTCAATTACTCAACTATGTTTTAAACCCAATTTCTTGGAAAAAGTTCCCAAGATCTCAAATTCCAAGCTCGAATTTTATCCCCTGAATTGCGAGAACCCTCCGAATTCTGGGCTAGGAGTTCAGACAACCGAACTCAAAGAACCCTCGCAGAACTCCAAACGATGTATTTCCTTATCCAACCTCAGGGGCCATGAGACCAATGCAATTGTAAAATAACATAGCATATATATATATATATATAGAGGTTAGAGACAATAGATTTGGGAATTTAAATCATTTTGAAGTCAAAAGCAAAAGAGATTCATTTAAGGAATACGAAGATCCCTCGCTATGTAAATTGGAAAATATAAATACAGGTGTATAAATAATGTATTTATTCAATAATTTATTTTGTCCATATCTTACGAAGTCGCTAAAGTCCTTAGAGCTAGAAGTGCATCCACTAACCTTCCCATGGTGATTTGAATACTATTCTCGTGCGAATTGTGACTTTAACGATACCAGTTCTTACCTTCTCTCCATTTCATTCTTTGTACGTAGCGCTAGGGTTGTTAGTAGAAGTCGCACTCACAGCTTAAGCGTCGAAAATAATTTCAAACTTATGAACAAAGCACTTGTGGCAAGGATAGAAAATATTTGCGTGTGGCTTTAAAATTATTGGCAATAATATTGCATGATTCCAAATTTTTTTCCTTAAACGGTTGAATATTTCGAATGAATATTTACTAAAACATCTCAAATAAATAATCATCAGGATTGCAAGCTTCCATACATATAGTCGCCGACGATTCAAAAATTTTCCAACACACTTAAGGGGTGATAATTCAACGTCTATTTATTAGGCCATAAACAAGATAAAAGAGCATCATCATCTGATTCGACTCCACTCGTTGCGCTTATAAGTTCACTTTCTATATCATTTTACAATACACTACGATTTGATTTGATTTTCATAACTCTTATATTTTAGATACAATAGAATATTTTTGATCTATTATAATTTTTTTACATCGATACTTTGGACGGGAAGTACTATTTTGTATCATTCTTTTGCTATTTGTACCACATTTGATTCTATATTTTGACATTCAAATTCATTTGCATATTTTTGGTAAAAATTATATATATAGTGAAAATAATATTTCCCTAAACTTAACCCTTTGATATCATATTTTTGTTCAATTCGTTTTACAGAGTCTTTCCGTCCTCCTTTTATCCTCTGCAATGCTTCCATACCATTATGGAATGGTTATCTCTAAAATGTTGCCCAACCGGTCTCGACCACATGGCTTCATAAACCAGCGTAACTAATGACTTCTTTCTTACTCCCAAGGGCTACCATAATACGTGTCACCGGTGAATCTCGCTAGTTGCACGTAATTGCACGTTGCTACAATCTCGACAACTTATACCACGATGGTACTTACATGCATGAGAACTTTCATGAAGGAAGTCACAGAGGAAGTACAGATACCCGGTAACGACAAGGATAAGAAAGGAAGCCCGTGAAGCCGTACAAATAAGAAACTTTAACTCTCTAAGTTGCGAAAGGGTAAATTTTTTTGATATCGAAACTATTGGAACTAACTTATTTTAGCTCTTTTGTTTCTTCCTTGTATGGCTTGATGGGGTCTACGTGGTCGCTTTTTAACTTTCTTAAGTGACAAAGGAGGACAAGTACCGGGTAACCACAAGGATAAGAAAGGAAGCCCTTGAAACTATTGGAAATGGATAGATATATTACTTTCTTGTGGTCAAAGTGAACTACCCAAGACTCAAGCTTGGATTAGTACCAAGCAAAGTCGAAACTCCCTCCTCTTTGTAAATGCTCGTGGCTAGATCAATCAGCCTGGACTGACATAGGAGCGGAGATCATTATCAAACTCTGGATTCTGTTGTCGAAATTAGTTGCCGCGTTCATCAGTGACTGGACTGGCCGGACTTTCTCTGCGCGCTAAGTCGAAGTAGAAGGACCTTTTGCCGACGATGCGCATGCTTTTCCGAAGCTTTGCCATGTATTCGTCATATTTGAACGGCCTGTATAGTGATGGGTGTTCTTCATCGATAAGTTTGGATGGAACCTTAAAGATCTTAGATGGCCCTTACTGCATTGAGTGTATGGTTGATATTCGATCTATTCCCCCGGTTATGAGAACACGGTTCTCTAAGCTTTAAAATTTTACGTTGCTCAGAGCGTCCCAAAATTACACGAAGAATTGGTGTAAATGTCAAGACACCTGCCGGACGATCTCTGCTGGTGCCTTCTTCACTCTAGGCGACATTAGATGGAGTATGGGATTCGCCGTACTTGTCGGACTGCAAACTGAAGCAAAGAGAAAATGGTGATTCGTGTTTGTAATGGAGAAGATCGAAAATGCCAGACAAGAAGTACTGCGAAGGATTTGTCCAATGCAAGCCATGGAATGTCTCGTTACGCCAACGAGAAGAAGTTGGCGTATCTCAACAGTATCGCCAACGTTGATCACAACTGTTCCCCGGCTCGCGACTAGAGGAACGTCAACAGGAACTCCTGAAAAGTTGACTTCTACAGACCAAGATACAGTGCAAGAGCTCCAAGTACTTCGATCCCGATACCTCTCAGCTTAGCCCAGAATTTCTCCAGCGGAACCATCAAACAAACAGAGTGAGAAGGAGACAATTCTGCAAATAGGGACGTCTGATTACGCACCTGTCTATCATATGAAACTTTGTCGTGTAAGTTTCCGTGCTGCGCTCGAGTGAGATGGGGAAATATTACTACTGATAATACTAAAACGCGACAGAATTCTGTGAGATGATCAGGATCAAGTTACCAGTACCTGAAAAGCGTGCATCTACATACCGGCATGTTGCAGTCTTCATGTTTGTGTCCATGTGGAACTTCAATGTGTGAATTTGTGGCACTTGATGTCTGATTTATAGGTGAAGGGCTGTTCGCTGTGTGCTGCATATCCCACCACCCAGACACATAAAACTTTCCCCCGATAGAGCAAACAGAACTCATTTCCGGTTTCCAACATCGAACTTCAGCCCGAACCTTAGTTTGTGCATGACCTAAACCGAAACCTGATTTTGAAATGAACAGGTGTGCGAGTCGACAATGCAGACTTCGGTGACAGTGTCATCTTAGTCTCGTTTACTTATTACTACTCGAATTAAGATTGTGATTCTGTTATTGATGTCAAAAACCATCAAAACACCACTCAGTTACCGGTTGATCTGTGTTACTGTTATGGTGTTGCCCACCGTACACTCGTGTGTTTATTAAGTTGTTACTATTGTGCATTTGATCCAGGTTACTCCTTGATCATCCTAGTTGTTGTCAAAACCTGTGAATGGTCGGCGAAGTACACACGTTGCCTAGTGAACGTCAGTTTCGTATTGGTGGAGCTCTTCCCTGGAGATAAAATTGTAAGAAAAGATGTAAGTGAAGAGACTATCCAAATTGGAGCTTATTCACGTCCAGATCGTCTGTCTCTCTGTTTTACCGCGTTTGGATATTAAGACTTCGATTACGGTGACAACTATCCCACCAATTCCCCACCCGGTTTTAAATCACAAGAAGATTACTTTCACACTTATTCTAGAGACAACAGAACCTAGGGCGGGTGCTTGTCGCCTTACGTCACTATTCATAGATTAGATATTGGACGGAAAGCACGATCCAACAGTAAGTGATATGCTGGGTTAAAAAAAAGGTACATATAAGAAGGCTGTCAGTCAAGACTTGTATACTTATTTCTCAGTAATTGGTCGCCGGACTAGTATCATACATCCACAAATGCGAAGGGAAGTCCTGAATTCATTTCTCCTGGCTGTTGGTAAAGTATTTAAAAAGCACCAACAGGGGTAGACGTCCACCTAGAAGTTTTCCTTTTATGTAAGAGTTATTTCATATGAAAAGGAACAGGATCATGGGCAGCTCATTGACTATGTCAGAAGTTTGCATCTCTCCAGCACGTTGGTTCGTTCGCAAAGTCAATAACCTCCTTCAACTAAACAAATAAGGCTTCTTTATGTTGAAGTTATCTACACCGTCATTGACACCTAAGGAAATGCGCTGGGGATGTAACCCTCAGCTTGGCACTCATTAGCCGAGTAGAATATTAAAACATGGTTTAACTTACCAGTAACTGTTTTTTCTTGTTCTTAATCAAAGCAGACAGATACTGGCTGAAGCCAGTTTTAATGTAAGAACTCTAGAGTTGGAGACTTCTACCCTAGATTCTTACAGAATTAGATTCTGAGATATCAATACCAGGAACGCGCGACTACTGTGCAATCCCCCTCCCCTGCACCTTTTAACGAAGTCATTGTTGGCATAGCGTGATCCACACTTCTTGTTGGGATCTAGCGTTCCAAGCTTGGAGGGGTGTTCCTTCTCGAGTGGAGTCATCGAGAGGAGAGAGCTACTGAACTGTTCTACTGTCTGAAGTTGACAGGTCAATCATCTGCTTTCCCCCATTTTGTTAGCCTCGTTGTGGATATCGGCAGGAATTGTCAGTTCATCCTTCGAACTCGTAGTAAGGAAGGGCGAGGGACATGATCCTCATCGATCTAAATTATTCGTGAGAAAGGAGACAGAAGCAGAAGGCCGCAGCATCTGAGGCAGACAGATGGTGTAACCCCATACTTTCTAGCTAACCTAGGGATGAATAGCAGCGATCAGTGAGAAGTTGACATCGTTAGCTACGAAGCTGGAAGAGGAGACAATCCAGTGATCCTGGGGACTGAGTTTTCTTCTACTGCTGTATGAGACAGGTAACTTATTCAACATACAGTTCATGCACTCCAAAAGCTTCCTTAGAAGACTCTAAGTTGAGATCTAGGGTTCGTGATTGATACGCTTGTGACATAATTGATTGTTCTGAGTTGTGTGCAATTCAATCTGATATCTAAAATTCTCAGGCTTTCCTTCCTTGGCTTCCGTTTCACACTATCCCCATACGTTTAAAATTTGTTCGCCTCATGTCCCGTAGTATTTGGGGTGGTTTCCCATGCGAAGGTTCGATATATCGGTGCAGGAAACAGAATCGTTTGATCTTTCTTTTTCATGTAAATTTCTTTAAAGTTTGGTCAGCCTATGTTACCGGCACACCAAAGCCTAGTGCATAGACTCGGTTCTTTTCCTCGTCGACTTTCTCCCAATCTCCCCGGTGGTCGCTGCACTCTGCTATATCCACCTGTAGTATCCCCTGCGCACTGAGTTTGGAACGGACCTTCAAGGGTAAAAGTTTCCTTAAGAGAGGACCTTGGAGTCCCCTCCTTAGGAAAACCAACCGACTCCGTAGAGTATTGATCTTCTCTCGACCTTATTACAATATAGACCCAGCAATTGCCTTGGCACTCGTGAGCTTTCGAACATAAACTCGGTTGGAGAGGTGGCAATCGCCCAGCTACTTCGGCATTTAGGGCACTATCCTTCTAGCGTTTAGTGTTGAAGGACTCATGCGGCTACAGAACATGGCAGACATGATGGAATATCCAGTCCTGTCACTCTTCGCTCTAGTCCCACTGTCATCCATTTACACTACGCATTTTCATGCTTTTGCTTAGCTTCCGATCGTATCTTCCTACTTGCCCGATCGTTTTCTCTACTTTTAGTTCCAAATGTATCCCCTGTTTTTACCTGAAAAGGCTTCCTTTCATACATGCAAACCATCGCACGGGCATTTACTGTGCATTGGTATGCATCATATATGAAATCATGCTGCCCATGGAATGGATCAATTTTCGCTTCTGCTTTGTATCGATTTCGCTTCTGTTCCGCTCTGTATTTACCTGCTTAGATTCGGTGGATTTCAGTATGCATCTGTTCATGTTCATGCAAGCATTTCATTCCATATGCATCTTTCGGTTCGTATTGGGTGGGTCGCAGGTTTGATGAACGGTTTTTGTTCCCAATACAAATATAGATCAATCAGAAACTCAATGGAAATCAGCCCTTCGCAACAATATGACGTCAACCATCACATGGCTAGCCTAATTTATTGAAGCCTTGCGGAAACCTCTCCCAAGCTACAAAGTTTTCCATGCGATAAACTTCAGTTCTTGTGCAGACTCAGTTAGTGCGTTTTGGAAAGTTGTATCGCCATAGACTACTTATAGTTTACCTGATTAAGATGTTCCGGAGTAGTTCCCGATGATAAAATCGTTGTCAATTCGAAAACTCTCGAATTAATGAGTTTAATTTTCTGGAATTCCAGTGTCACAATGGACATACCGTCAACCAGTTCTCGGCCACGAGATTTTCTATCATCCCTCCGAGAAAACAGCGAGGTATGTAAATGCAACTCTGAGATTTTCTATCATCCATCCGAGAAATTAAATGCAATTCTGAGTTAGATCATATGTTAGAGTTTTGTAAATTTTTAATTTAAAGTAATATGATTTTAGTGTAGAAACTTTAAAACTAAAATATTTCATTAATTTAAATTCTTTTGATTAAGGTGCTCTTATTAAAGCTCTACTTTATGGACGGTAGAGGACTTGGAAACGGGTGTATCACAATTATCGAATGTAATTTCCGGCCCAGGCAGGGGCAGTGAAATTGGATTGCGTCGCGTTTAAGAACTCTAAGAACTCGCGTCTAAGAATTGGATTGCGTCGCGTTTAAGAATGTCTAAGAACTCCAAAATTTGCGGCAGCTCGCACTACTACACGGACTTGGTTCGTGGAGTGCTTCCGTATTTTCAAACTTGATGTTAGCCAAGAAATGGTCTCAATCTTAGCCACCATTAAAACTCTTTTGATATACCTTGGAGTCAGTAACAAACTGCCGCTTCTTTCGTAAAGAAGTCTCCTGTCTGAAAGTGCTTACGCACTTTCAGACCCATAGGGAAAGGCACTACGTGCGAAGACCAGAGGGAAAGGGTGCGTAGGGGGGAAATATATTTTTAATGGTTGGGTGACCTCCCTCCGAACCGTACGTGCAAGATTTTCTAGCATACGGGCTCTCCGAGATCAGTTCTATAGGCGATGCACAAACAGTAGGTAAATGAATGAAATAAATATTTTGACTTTACAAACAGGTGAAGGATCCTCAGAGACTGCACCTAGCGCATCTCCTATTGAGAGAAGAAATGATGAGGATCAATTTAAGTTAAAATTATTTTATTTTATTAAATAAAGTGATACAGATTAAGAGTTAAATAAAGCAGTTCTTTAGTTCCTGTTCCACGTATCTAATTACTTTTTAAAATATAATAGTTAGTCATTCATTCCTTTAACATTTTTTTTCTAGTTTTCAGCGTTTTCTTAGTCTTTTACCTTAGGGTGTTTGTCATGATGTTTGTCATGATGTTTGTCATGTTCGGTGAGTGAATTGTGATATATTGTCTCTCTATAAATGCTATCTTTGGAACTGATACGAAAGAGAATGGGTTGAATATTGCGATAAACAATCAAGAGTTTTTATTCTGAGACAAGGAAAATTGGATACTAGGAAATATAATATATCAGAAATTAAAATGGTTAAAGATAGACATTCACCTTCATTTAAAAATGAAGGCAACAATAATTCTTATCAACTTATATCAATTATAGATCTTGATTATATTCCACCACAATCTTAAGCTCTTTTGACAAATTTCAAGTTACTCGGAAATGATCTTTAATATTCTCTTGATCAAGTGGCATTTCAAGATTAAAAGAACCGGTGGGTTGAAAGTAAGAATATATGCGATTGATCTCCCTCGGGAAGTACCATACGTTCTCCCAACATTGAGAGATAGTTTGGAACTCCACCTTCCAATTCATAACATTTTGTCTACGTTTGCAGCGGTTCGATTCACCGACAACACGTTCTCAAGAGTCGGACCTTGGTATCATCAAGGTAAGAAATTAAAGTGACTCAAAATCAAGGAACAGGCATGTGCCAGAATGTCTGCTGCTGATGGTTGACAACTACTTGCTTGATTACCTTTCAAGCTAACTATCTCGGTGAGAAATTTATAGGGAGTAGGAGGGTGAGAAATTTATAGGGAGTAGGAGGCTCTTGTGTTTTGAAATTGCTACACTTCTAATTTTCTGTATTTGTCCATTTTTCAGTCGAGCGATTCCGTGTTGTTAGTGTACAATCCAGCAGTACCGCAGGTCGACGTTGTTTTCTTCCATGGCCTTCAACATGAGCATCCTGGTGGGCTAGATGTGCACCTTTCGACTTGGACGTGCAAACATGACTCGAAGACAATCTGGCCCCAACGTTGGCTTGAAGAGCAGAGTGCACGAGTCTTCGTCATCAAATATGATGCAAGTTTACAGAGAACGGATTCGACGGGGAGAATGGATATAACGATGATAGCTGAAAATCTGTTGATAGAACTCCTCTGGGTATTACCCAAAGGACAAGAGTCGTCGAACAGTTTCCGACCCATTATCTTTGTCGGACATAGTTTTGGGGGTCTTGTTATTAAGCAGTTATGCATTCAGGCGGCAGAGCGGAAGCTTTTTGCATCTACAGACAGATTTGAACAGAAATTGCTAAGAAGCATTAAAGGGATTCTGTTCTGTGGAACTCCCCATTCAGGGTCGGAAATGTTTGCTGGCATGGCAAAACAGATCATGAGCAGGAGTCCTTTGTTGCAATTGGTGGAGTTGTTGAGCACCGAGGGGGCCAGGCAACACGAGAAATTCCGCGTTATCGCGAGTGAAGCAAAGTGGAACATTTTCAGTATTGGAGAAGCTTTTCCAACAGAAATGAAAACCAGCGGATTCCATATGGTATATTATAATCTACAGAAAGTAAAATCTGATTTAATGAACGAATTTTATGTTTCTAATAAGAATAAACTCCCTACTAATTACCAAATAAGAAATGTGTTTTTAATGATCCAGTTCTCGCAGGTTGTCTCGCTTGAGAGTACTATCTCCTGCATAGTGGTTTAGTCTAAGACAGACAATGCGAGGTCTATCTTAAGTATTCATGTTTAAATCTTGCATGTGTAGGTCGCAGGTGGAATCTCAAGCCAGATGATTGTAAAAGAAGCATCTGCACGGTTCGGACCAAATCACATCACGGTGGCTGCAGATCATTTGTCATTGTGCAAACCAGAGAGCAAACATTCGAACATGTTCCTGCAATTAGTCGAGATGATCGACCTTGCTAAGGTGCAGCAACAACAGGTATTGGACTTCGTTCATATCTGTTGTGATCTGAATGATATCAGAAAACACGACCTGTGTGCAGAATTTTTAAATTCCACTTCCCTCTTAACTTTTGTTGCAGGTGCAAGAAACAGCAGCCCGCGGTGCAACTATGCAATCCCATGCGAGGCGGAGGCCGCAAGCAGTCTCAAGGAACCCAGTGGGTACCGAGTTGCTTCTGGGAACCGTTACGGCAGAAATTGAGCAGGGGCGTTCGTTTATTGGGTTTTGTGGGATGGGAGGAGTTGGAAAGACCACCCTTGCAAAGTTGCTCTACAATAAGATCAATGACCGGTTTGAATACGCTTGCTTCGTGGAAACAGTGAAGGGAATTCCAGGGGACAAGAAAAAGGTGAAGGAGGAAGTCTGGAAACACGTAAATCCCTATCCTGGAGGTGATTACAACGAAAGCAAATGGGATGAGATACTGGGGAAGAAACTCCTTGTCATCTTTGATGATGTCGAGAAAAGAGAAGATGTAGAGTTGTTGGAGGAAATAGCTCAAGAGAATAACGCTGAGGGAAGTTGTTTTGTAGTCACAAGTCGAGATGAAGGGCTTTTCAATCTATTCGGCGACTCGATACATGTCTGTCGAGTACCATTTTTGCGAAGTGAACATGCAAGACAGTTGTTCATTACACATGCGTTTCCAGGCAAGAATGAACCTCCAAATAAGTGGAAGGAGATAGTAGAAGAAATTGTGGGGAGATGTGATGGATTGCCCCTGACCCTAGGAGTGATAGGAAGTTTAGTGAGAGGGAAAACAGAAAAACGGTTATGGGAAGAAATTTCCAAAGCTCTACAAGCAGTAGACTTAAGAAGCCGTTTGAGTGATCTGGAGAATGATGTGTGGGATAAGCTAAGGGTGAGTATCGACAATCTTGGAACAGAGGAGTTGGAAATGTTTCTTGATACGGCGACCATATTTACAAGGCCCGGTGGCTTTAAATGTTTTGGCATGCGTCACGATTCATCCTCGGGCAGTTGGTTTAGCTCTGAAGATGTGATGACGGCGTGGTCATCCATGTACGGCTCTGCATACTACAAGTGGCAAGTCTTGATAAACAGATCTCTTGTATACAGTGGAAAGACGGATAACTGGGACGGTGAGTTTGAGCCTCGAATGCACGAGCATCTTCGAAATTTGGGCATCAGAATTGCACTGGAGAAAGGAAGAATCCTTGGGCGCAATCCAGTGGATGGTAACTATAAGGTATTTCCTGTTTTCTTTACAAACTCTTCTTTTCATTCAGCAATTCATTTTTCCCAACTAAATGAGATATATTTACCAGTTATGTTTCCTAAATCTGAATTCATTTGTAAATCTAAACTGGAAGGGAGTCCGAAACACAGTTGTTGAGGTGAACATCATCGGGAACTTGTAGCCATTGTACTGGTTGTAATTTTGGGAGTCATACATCCATTTTCTTCCAACAAGGAGAAAATTTGAAGCGGTGGTGCTAAAACAGGTCGGTCTTTTATAAGTGCTTGATAGTTAGGCATGAAGACCTGGAGTTGTTTTATACACATCACGATGGACGGATGCACATGAACTATGGCAATTTTAGTTTTACATTTCATTTTGATAATTTTAGTTTCTATTTCATTTTTGAAGGGAGCTCAAGGGCCGGAGAAAGTGATTTTCCACCAAGTAGTTGTGGAAAATGAATACATAGACTACAATGAAAATTGCTGTGACGAGGAAAGACCTTGTAAAATGCGGGTAGCATCGAGCATTATGTCACGACTTGAAGGACTTCGCTACTTGGTATTTCGATATCACAGTCTCCACCAGCCGTGCAAAAGTTGTGCAGAGCGGCCTCTTCAGTTGCCACCCAAAATTACCATGCTCATTTGGGTTTCTGCCCAGACCATTTTTGTGCATTCGACCTTGAAAGAGTTGGTTGTTTTGCACGTAACGTCGTCTCATGTGCCCAGATTGAGGCAATCAAATCCTGCGCGAACAAGTTCTCGGGGATTGCAAAATTCTGATAGTAATACAATTCCTATACCGGAGGAATCTTCGACAACCGTCCCGGGTGAAGGAGATTTTGTCAACTTGCAGCAACTGGATCGGTCTCTTGCTACTCCAGACTCACTGCTGGAGCACTGTCGGCAACTTGTTTTACAATGGTTTTACAATGTGCCTCACCAGTCACTTCCGTATGCATGGGGGAACTTAGCCAACTTGGAACGGCTACACTTACTTGGGTGCGCGAAACTGCAGACATTGCCGGAATCAATGGGGGGACTTCTTGGCCTGAAGGCATTGGAGATGCGAGAGTGTTCAGAATTGCAGGCCCTTCCCAACAGTTTTGGAAAGTTAGCCAACTTGGAACGGCTACGGTTACTTGGGTGCACGAAACTGCAGACATTGCCGGAATCAATGGGGGGACTTCTTGGCCTGAAGGCATTGGAGATGCGAGAGTGTTCAGAATTGCAGGCCCTTCCCAACAGTTTTGGAAAGTTAGCCAACTTGGAACAGCTATGGTTACTTGGGTGCACGAAACTGCAGACATTGCCGGAATCAATGGGGGGACTTCTTGGCCTGAAGGCATTGGAGATGCGAGAGTGTTCAGAATTGCAGGCCCTTCCCCACAGTTTTGGAAAGTTAGCCAACTTGGAACGGCTACAGTTATTTGGGTGTGCGAAACTGCAGACATTGCCGGAATCAATGGGGGGACTTCTCGGCCTGAAGGCATTGGAGTTGCAGGCCCTTCCCTGCAGTCTTGCAAATACAATCAGGCTTGATAGTGTATACTTATATTCGCACAGACATCTCAGGCATCGATACTTACACAACTCGCATTGGACACCGTTAATTGGGTGCACGAAACTGCAGTCAGTGCCTGAATCAATGGGGGGACTTCTTGGCCTGAAGGCATTGGAGATGCGAGGGTGTTCAGAGTTGCAGGCCTTTCCCAGCAGTCTTGGAAAGTTAATCAACTTGGAACGGCTAGACTTAATTGGGTGCGCACAACTGCAGTCATTGCCTGAATCAATGGGCGGACTTCTTGGCCTGAAGGCATTGGAGATGCAAGGGTGTTCAGAGTTGCAGGCCCTTCCCAGTAGTCTTGGAAAGTTAGTCAACTTGGAACGGCTAGACTTAAATGGGTGTGCGCAACTGCAGTCATTGCCGGAATCAATGGGGGGACTTCTTGGCCTGAAGGCATTGGAGATGGAAGGGTGTTCAGAGTTGCAGGCCCTTCCCACCAGTCTTGGAAAGTTAGTCAACTTGGAACGGCTAGACTTACATGGGTGCACTAAACTGCAGTCATTGCCAGAATCAATGGGTGGACTTCTTGGCCTGAAGTCATTGAAGATGCAAGGGTGTTCAGAGTTGCAGGCTCTTCCCAGCAGTCTTGAAAAGTTAGTCAACTTGGAACGGCTAGACTTAAATGAGTGCGCGCAACTGCAGTCATTGCCGGAATCAATGGGGGGACTTCTTGGCCTGAAGGCATTGGAGATGCTTAGGTGTTCAGAGTTGCAGGCCCTTCCCAGCAGTCTTGGAGAGTTAGTCAACTTGGAATGGCTATACTTATCTGGATGCACGAAACTGCAGTCGGTGCCGGAATCAATGGGGGGACTTCTTGGCCTGAAAGCATTGGAGATGCAAGAGTGTTCAGAGTTGCAGGCCCTTCCCAGCAGTCTTGGAAAGTTAGTCAACTTGGAACTGCTAGACTTATATGGGTGCACGAAACTGCAGTCGTTGCCGGAATCAATGGGGGGACTTCTTGGCCTGAAAGCATTGGAGATGCAAGAGTGTTCAGAGTTGCAGGCCCTTCCCAGCAGTCTTGGAAAGTTAGTCAACTTGGAACGGCTAGACTTATATGGGTGCACGAAACTGCAGTCGTTGCCGGAATCAATCTGGGGACATTTTGGCCTGGACTGAAGGGGACTTCTTGGACTGAAGGTGTTCAGAGTTGCAGGCCCTTCCCAGCAGTCTTGGAAAGTTAGCCACCTTGGAACTTCCCAGCAGTCTTGTAAAGTTAGCAAACTTGGAACTGCTAGACTTATATGGGTGCAAGAAATTGCAATGGGGGAAAACTCGGGTGTTCAGAGTTGCAGGCCCTTCCGGGCAGTCTTAGAAAGTTAGCCAACTTGGAATCAATGGGAGGACAATTTGGGTGTTCAGAGTGACAGGCCCTTCCCAGCAGTCTTGGAAAGTAAGCCAACTTGGAATCAATGGGAGTACAACTCGGGTGTTCAGAGTTGCAGGCCCTTCCCAGCAGTCTTGGAAAGTTAGCCAACTTGGAATGGCTAGACTTATATGGGTGCGAGAAATTGCAATTGTTGCCGGAATCAATGGGGGACAACCCGGATGTTCAGAGTTGCAGGCCCTTCCCAGCAATCTTGGAAAGTTAGCCAACTTGGAACGGCTAGACTTATATGGGTGCGAGAAATTGCAATTGTTGCCGGAATCAATGGGGGACAACTTGGGTGTTCAGAGTTGCAGGCCCTTCCCGGCAGTCTTGGAAAGTTAGCTAACTTGGAATCAATGGGAGTACAACTTGGGTGTTCAGAGTGGCAGGCCCTTCCCAACAGTTTTGGAAAGTTAGCCATCTTGGAACGGCTAGACTTATATGGAAGCGAGAAATTGCAATTAGCCAACTTGGAATCAATGGGAGGACAACTTGGGTGTTCAGAGTTGCAGGCCCTTCCCAACAGTCTTGGAAAGTTAACCATCTTGGAACGGGCTAGACTTATATGGGAGCGAGAAATTGCAATTGTTGCCGGAATCAATGGGGACAACTTATATGGAAGCGAGAAATTGCAATTAGCCAACTTGGAATCAATGGGAGGACAACTTGGGTGTTTAGAGTTGCAGGCCCTTCCCAACAGTCTTGGAAAGTTAACCATCTTGGAACGGCTAGACTTATATGGGAGCGAGAAATTGCAATTGTTGCCGGAATCAATGGGGGACAACTCGGAACGGGAGCGAGAAATTGCAATTGTTGCCGGAATCAATGGGGGGACTTCTTGGCCTGAAGGCATTGGAGATGCAAAGGTGTTCAGAGGTTGCAGGCCCTTCCCACTAGTCTTGGAAAGTTAGTTAGTCAGTTAGTGCCGGAATCAACGGGGGACAACTTGGAACGGCTAGACTTAATATGGGTGTACGTGAATCTAGAAATTGCAATTGTTGCCGGAATCAATGGGGACAACTTATATGGAAGCGAGAAATTGCAATCGTTGCCGGAATCAATGGGGACAACTTATATGGAAGCGAGAAATTGCAATCGTTGCCGGAATCAATGGGGGGACTTCTTGGCCTGAAGGCATTGGAGATGCAAAGGTGTTCAGAGGTTGCAGGCCCTTCCCACTAGTCTTGGAAAGTTAGTTAGTCAGTTAGTGCCGGAATCAACGGTGGGGGACAACTCAGAACGGGAGCGAGAAATTGCAATTGTTGCCGGAATCAATGGGGGACAACTCGGAACGGGAGCGAGAAATTGCAATTGTTGCCGGAATCAATGGGGGGACTTCTTGGCCTGAAGGCATTGGAGATGCAAAGGTGTTCAGAGGTTGCAAGCCCTTCCCACTAGTCTTGGAAAGTTAATTAGTCAGTTAGTGCCAGCCTCAACCGGACTTATTGGCCC
The DNA here is from genome assembly GCA_948567375.1 of Lunularia cruciata. Classification (NCBI taxonomy): domain Eukaryota; kingdom Viridiplantae; phylum Streptophyta; class Marchantiopsida; order Lunulariales; family Lunulariaceae; genus Lunularia; species Lunularia cruciata. The sequence continues at coordinate 64,232,243 of OX419758.1, forward strand.
CCCTAAATCTTGGGAAATGCCCTTCCTATGGAGCTAGGACTTCTCTCACTGCCAGAAACTGTAGTGAGTGTCGGAGTCATGCGGACCTACTTCTTGGCTTGCAGGCCCTTCCCAGCGTATAGCCAAACTGTTTGTAACAAGCTTACCGTAGGTATATACTACTCATTGTGCATTTGTCCCACAGGATTCGAACGTGCGACCTTCCCCTTCAAATTCCCCTTGTTGCACTATCCAAGTTTCCTACGATTGCTTCTTTGAAACAGTTGCGTAATAGGTGGCACTTGAAAGTTTCCAGAATGGATCGTAAACTTGCATAGTCATTCCCCTGCACTACAACAGGATTCGTTCCTAGGATCGATAGAGAATAATATAGAAATCAAAATAGCCTTGAAAGAAAATTTGAGTTGATTAATAAGCTCCAATTGGGAAGCCTTGTATGCGCTGCAGCGCTCAAGAGACTCACTACTGAAAATCATTAGTATGTTTATGGTTCTTAAACCCTGTAGACGAGGATTGATCATTGCAATGCTGTGTAATTCATAACCTGACGTACATATTAACTAAAAGCGAAAATGCTGGGTACTCTTACGAGGTTGTGCATGGTGACCTGCAGTTGAGTTTACTCGGAATAACCTAATGGTAGTATCGTCTGTAAATCATGCTATTTTGAAATTTGATGGCTGCGCAGGTACGCCTATCGAAATGAATAGTATGCTCAATGTGTTCGCAGCAAATGTAATGTTAATTGTGTCTGAGGTGCGCACCATACGCATGTAACAATCAGATTATGAATAGAGTTGGAATTCATCAATAGGACTAGAATGACATGAGGAAGGTTATTGACACCATGTAACTTCCTCAATAGGGATTGACCATATTTTATAGATAAAATTTAAGGAACACATTATAATAAAATTGGAAGTGAATTATTATAGAAAAATGTTAAATAAACACAAGACTTTCATTAATTTATATTAAATATTCCACCGTGGCTTGGTTTTGCGTATATATTATAAGGTTGTGTTCCATTTGTGGACAAAGACTACACTTGTTTATTGTGCCTTGTAGGTGGATTGATTTCAAATGTGACTGGTCACCAAACTTCCAAACACAGGAAATGTCTTGCACAGTACTTTCCTCCACCTGAAGGCGAACTTTGGAGACAGACAGGACCCAACCGTGCAACATACACACAAAACCAAGTTATTAATATTCTTATACTTTTTTTTAAAGATTTATATGTTTATTTAACATTTCTCTAATTGCAAAAGAAATAAAAAATGTGTAACAATCGACGAAAGACTCTTGAAATTTCATGGATATCTGATCATACACCTGTGAACTTGTAAGGGAACTCATTATCAAAAATCAACACAGCCCGGGAGGAAATCGAAGTCAACCCTAACGAAAGCTGTTATCAGATCCATCTCGAGCAGTGGCGAATGAAAATGAAGAGCTCTTTAAGAACTGCGAACTTGATCTGTACTGTTGTATAGTACACAAACCTGCCCGTACACCTGTTTAAGTTCAAAGTTGAAGGTTCAATCCAAGGTTTTGGCATGGTGTCATAGCGATGTCCATTCCGACGAACTTTGCCATCAGAGACACTGCTCGTTGTGACGGAGGAAGGTTATCGACACCATGTAACAACCTATGATTAGATTTGATAAAGTTATTAAGACTTTGGTGTTAAGAACGGTATGTTTTATGGCCGATGTTGGAAACTAAACATGCGCATGAGCTACAACGAGACTACTTTTACAAGCCAGCAGCCAACTGCAATTGCAGAGCTTGTCTACAGTTCTAAGTTCCTAACCGGACGAAATTATACCGACTTTTGAAGCAGCGGATTATCTAACGGCGCGAAAAAGCATTCATCTCTGATAAGGAGGTCAATGGTGCCATCTTTTTTGAGTCTCAACTCAACATTCAGAAACAAATTTAATTTTAACGTCTTCTATGACATACAAAACAAAAGTAACCATCGATTTTCACGTTTCTTTCCCAAAAGAAAACATTTTGGCAATGAGTAGTACTTTTCAAACATCAAGCATGTTGTTCTTAATAAGGGGCACAAGCACCTTTCCTCTTTGTATCTCAAGAACAGATAGTAAACGAGAGGAAACATGATAATCCAGCTGTTTGACAAGTTCGAAGAGTATGTACAAATGAACAGGAAAACATCCGATATAATACATATGTTCAGTCGAAACTTGATTTCCTGTGTATAAGCAAGTTGTGCGATTCCTGAGTTCGTTCAGATTCTATTCTCCACTGACGATTTTGCCGATTAGAGCTTGAAGTGTGTGGATCCTTTTCTTACTAAGGGCGTAAGAAGACAGGCAAGCTAGATTCTGCAGGATAGTTACATCTGAACATGATTTCCTGTGACTAAGCAAGGTGTCCGATTCGTGAGTTTGTTCAGATTTTAACTCCACGGACGATCTTGCAAACTAGAGCTTTAAGTGTGGGTCTTTTTCTTACTAGGATCGGAGGAAGACAGGATTCTGCACGATAGTTACATCTTGCCAGTAATGGGCAGGTCAAGGTTGCCTAAAATCTACTGTAACGCTCCTTGTATCATGTTCTTGCACAATTCAGAAGGGCACTGAAGTCTCTAATCTGACCTTATAAATTACTTGGTTAAGAAGCATTCGCAGAACAGTGCCACTAGAATGGGTCTCCTGTCTTGAAGGAAGAGCTACATTTCTCCGCAGTACATCCAACTCTTGAAGCCCACCACCTGATCCAACTCAGTAAGTATAACGTCACTCGTATCGATGTGTGTTTTCATCTAAGGTTGATCGTGTCATCTCTGATCAATCGAGAGAAAACTCAGCTATGGAGTCCACACCTGATTCAAGTTTCACAACTAAAGTCTTAGATAACACGAAACTAAAACTCCGGGTCATCCATACTTGAGGTGGTACGATCTTACCTTTCCCCACATAGAGAAGCTTCCGTCCCACCCAGAATGCGCTTTTGGATTGAAGAAGAACTCACTGGTGCCCTGGATATGAAACACCCAATTCAGAATTGACCACCTTTTGCTAAAGGAGAAGTTCAACAGCTAGAGAAGTTGAGCACCGCAACCTGAAAGACTTACAGTGTGCATTATGACACGGAGTGCAGTTCCTGGCAATTTCACTCAACAACTCACAACAATACGGAAAAAATAGCACTGGGTATTAGGATGTAACACGACCCAGGCCGGATGTTGTCACGGCCCTCGTCAATAGTGGGGCCAGCAGGTTCCGCACGATAGAATGAGCATTCATCCATGAGCCCTTGACTCACTAGGCTCCGCTCAAGCACATCACCACATCAACTCCTGCATCAGAGCAGCACACAACCCGTCCTCAGCTCGTCTCTACTCAGTTCTCTTCAATCATATGCCCGCTGTTTTAGTTGTTTTGCAGTCTCTTTGAGTGAAAAGATACAGTAAGAAGCGTTTCTTAAATTCGCTAGTCATGCTCGGTATACTGTTCCCGACAAGGATAGTCGGTAGGATTATGATTTTAAATTTTCTGCAAGCATGTTTTAAATGCAGTCCAAGATATACTGGTAGGATAGGAAAATATACTCTTTCCCAGAACTAACCTTCATCTAGTTGACAGATTTGGAAGCGATATCTCCCGCAAGTTTCACTGTAATATCCTGCGCAAACTCGAAGATAATCAAACTTTGTTGCGAGACAGATCATGAACATCATAGAAAACAGAGATGCCACTACGAGTAAGGAGTACGTCGTAACGAAGGCCCGTATTCGACAATTATATTGAGTCATGATCATTGGATGGAAACACCGAAAGCTAGTTTACGGCCTACAAATCATACGCCTTCATCGAAAGAAACCAGGAAGAGAGCGCAGCAGGAAAACAGGTCTTCATACTCCGAATTTGGTAGAGAAGATCAAATATTCCTTCTGTGACTGGCGAGCATCTGCGTACACCAAGAAAGAAGGCCGATCAAACGACTTCATGGATTGCATTCTGATATCAGCACTGTTAGAATTCATGCCCTCTTTCAGTGGGATACCTTGGTTTCCAACTGCTCATACATTTGGTAAAAGTATATTTGGTATAAACTCATTTAATGCCAACTTTGAGTCTCATTCTGGACTCTTCAACTCCTGGCCAGGTTCGCGTTTTTCTCATATTGGTACACAGAATTGTCATTTCATTTCGAACAGTTGTAGTTCAGCCAGTCCCCTACGAAGGAAACCCACGGAGAAAACAGCCGCAACCGAATGTTTGCAAAATTGGAAGTAAGTACCATCGTTTGGGAACCCGGATCTAAAATTTTAAACATGACCTCTCGAATTTGAGCGAAACCTTAGAGGAAATCCTCTGCAGGTTTTCGAAAATGAAAGCATCGGATCAATCAATTAATCAATCCATGACGCAAGAACTGGAAATAGAGCTGTCTATTCTCACCTGTGCACTCCGTTTGGACGGCATCCCCGAATAATCTACAAATGCATCCTCGCGTGATCCGGTGTCAGCAACGCAATCTATGATAATCCACGCGAACATCAGAGTCGGAGTAAACCCCAATCGTCTTCCTCCCCCCGATTTCTCCATCTTCAAGAAGACTTCTTCTCCGCTCTCCACAGCAGCTCTGCTCCTGATGAAGCACATCAATCGAAACCACCAGTGCTGCGTTGCATCAGTGGTTTTGCTGAAACTGCTATTGCCTTGTAAACCGCCAGGGAAGGAAGGATACGGTGCCATCTTCCAGAGTTTTGCTCCAAAACATAGTTTTGCGGACTTCTAAAATAAGTCTCGAATTACTATATAATGATTTATTTTAATACTGAAATTACATAAAATAATCTATAATAATAATCAAAATATTGTAATCCGTCGTCCCCAAGACCAGAGAAAGTGCGTGAACAATGACCTGAGCGACAAGAAAGTACACTCATGTTCATACTGGAGGAAGCAACAGGTACTTGCATACCATATGTATTTGTATTGTCCCCACGTTTCCGAAAATTGTATGAAATTGTATGAAGAATGTGACCAATGAAAATTACTTTTCATAAGAAAGTATTTGATCATTGTGAAATTTATGAGTTTTTAATTATTAAAAATTAAAAATTTTCAAGTTATTTCTCTCGTCAGCGGGACAAGTAACTTGGTATTCAAGATATCTACTTTGTCTTTACAGAGGATAAAAAAGAAAAGGGAAGACTTAGAGGATAAGGTTACATTGACTCGAGAGAACAATACTGTTAACAAGGTCATACATACAATAATGAACTGATCTTATGAACTCGGATTCATTAAGGACATTAAGAATAAATGGAGTGGTCTTGAGTGATAAACTTCACGAAGAACCCAAGAAGGATGTGCCCCATATCCTGAGAAGCAAAATTACTACTCAATTATTACAATGAAACACTAAGTAAATATATACCTAGAGCGGTACAGATTATCAAGTGATTAAGATTTTGACGGTTGGACATTGGAATTTTAGTTGGCAAAACTTATCAAAGGTGTAAGAAGAAGCGCTAAACAATATGGATCAATATGTTAAGTATTCTTCTCAATCTGGACTTGAATAGAACAGTACCCTCTTCCGCTAAATTTTCCACTACTTTTCAGAAAAAAGATAAATTACTTCATTGTTTGTACTTTTAATGATGAGAATGATGAGAACTTTTGGAAACGAGAAACAATCGCAAAGAAAATTTAAATGTGACTTTCTCGTAGCACCTGCCCATAATCTTTTAAGCGATCGATGTGCTTACTATCTGATGAAAATGGGTGAAAAGAATTAGTGTCAAATATAAAATATTAATACCAGATTACTATATGTCTTCAATGATTTTGGTAAAATAATCAAATTATTGATGCTGAATATTCATGTTTCCTTCTAAATCAACCGTTAGAGATATTCTGGGATTTATTTCAAAAAAAGAGGTCATGTGGAAACGAGAACACTCAAAGGTTATATGATCTAAACTTTAGTAATACAAATGACGTCCACACCAAGACGGATGGTGTGAAGGAGGAGGTATCCGCTGATGCTATGTAATGTCACCACGGGATACAGTTGATTAATTGTATTATACTAGCCAAAATCTATAATATATCTAAAGAAGGAAAATATATTAAATGTTGTAAAATAAGATGTGTACACATGTTTATATTATTTTGAGCATGCAAAAAAATATAATTTAGGGTAATATAGATTGATGAAATTTGAAATATAGAGGTGTCTGTTGACTTAATCTGAATTCATCATTAATTATAGCATATAAATGGAGGTGACCAACGCTTCTCAACTTGTAAATAATTTCTTGAAGCTATGCATAATATACATTCCTATGATTTAAGGATAATATTACAATTCTCATATCAAATATTCTAATTTTTAGTATACCAAACATATTTTATATAAAATACTAATTTCTAACTCCTAAATTTTTGTTCAAAATCTCTATAATATATCTCCTAGCTAATAAGCTATACTAATTATATGTGAACATTGATTACCTAGACAGAGTACCCAAAATCTCAACCATCAATTTCAAGTGTGAATCCCTCCTGCGATATCTGGCAAGGTTGTCATTGCATTGGAAGGAACTCTTGATTCATAGTAGTAGGGTTCAGGCCTTCTTCTATGAAGGAAGGACGTAATGATTCCCCAACAGTTTCAAGTTTTGATTTGAAAGTTGGAAAGAAAAGGAGAGCATTAGGCAAACAGAAAGGATGGGACTACCTTATCAAGCAGTACAAAGGAGAGACAAACGGGGCTAGGCCTGTTAGTGATGATATGAGAAATCTTCCCTATTGCACCTAAGATATTCGAGTTATGCAAATTGTAAGGTCTACAAACTAATGGAGCATCCAAAGAAGTATCACCTAGTGTGATTTCCTGACTCAAAAGAGATGTTTGAGTTGAATACTTCATTCTTGAAAGAAGTGTCCATTATTTTTGTGGGTTGCAATCCATGTATACAATTTCCTAACTATTGACTGAAGAAGATCAATGGTTGAGGATGCATACAATCTCCTAACTACTCCTATTCCACTTAAGGCTAATTCTACCTACTGATCTTATCACAAGCATAATTAAGAAGTGATTGTGCAACCTCTGCCAACCACAACTACTCCTTGTTTACTTTACAAGTAATTACACTCCCACAATCATCAGTTAAAAAACTGCTCCTAAGTCCAAAAGTATTTATGGACAAAGATATACATCAAGAAGAAGGTAGAGTTCAAGGCTAAGGATGTGTTATATACCTAACTAAATTTCTGCTTATTTCCTTCAGCTAACAATTATCTTCTTCATAAAATCTACTATGAAGAGCTACCTTTGCCTTTCTGAATCTTAATCAACAATTCCATATGTTCTTGATACCCCATGATTTCCAACATTAGTGCTATTGTGGAATCTTCTAATTTCTTTAAAGTGTGTTCCATTAACACGTCTGCTAATTGTTCCAATTGCTTGCCTAAGTAAATCTTCACGGTAAGGGCATGCACTTGGGATCAGAAATCCCAAAATTTTAACTTCTCTAGGGAGACTTCTACTACCTCCTTCACAATCTCTTCTTGATGGTCCCATGCCATCTCCATCTTTGCCAAAATAGTGATCTTCTTCAAATTGAACTAGTTCCTTTAACTCAACCACAACTCCTTTCAAAATGCTTGCCTTCTCCGTCTCTCATTTATCCTCCTTCTACAAGGTCTTCACAAGTTTCTTTACTTGAGTGTCAACTACTTGTAGCTCTTGCTGAAGGCAAACTTTTGCTCCCAAGAGAGACATCCCTACTTTCTCTACTTCTCCTTTAGGCACATGGATCTTTTCCTATTGGGATTTCATTGATTCGTCTAGCTTGAGTAATTGATGTGTTTCTTCCTCTTGTAAGTCAGATGTCTTCTTCCTTAAGGCCAATTCTTTCTCAATCTCCTTCAAAGCTTCACTTTCTTCTCTAAGTATTGCCACCTCCTACACCAAGTCGTTACTTTGTTTCCCTGTTTTTAAATGTTGAGCACACACTTCTTGCAATTCTTCCCTTGCTTTCATCTTTCTTTGGTTACTCCTTGCATGAGTTGGTGCAGATGTTGGATGAGGGTTACATAGTTGGTGATCCTTCTATTAGACTCTACATAGATGGATAAAAGTTGTTTCATTAATTTGAGAGCCAAGCCCACCTTGTACACTATTAGCTAGGAAAGTCTCACTACTATAATATGCATAATGTAGCAATATGGAGTTGACAAATGAGTTAGTTGAGATTGATGAAGTCACAAATAGGCCAAATTAGCCAAGAATTATAAGAATTTTATTGAAGCATCTAGGAAGCTACTTGGTACCTTCCAAGTATAAGGTAATTTGTATGCCAAGTGGTGACTTCTAGGAAGAAGTTTCTAGGGAAGTTTCTCGACTAGCTTAGTTTGCACACTAGTAGATGGCTTCTAGGAGGAAGCTTCTTGACTAGCATAGCTGGCATGCCAAGTAGACAACTTATAGAAGGTAGCTTCTCAAGAAACTTCCCAATTAGCTTAGATTTCACTCTAAGAAGGGAGCTTTTGGGAAGCTTCTCAAGAGCCTTGTATGTTCTCTATAAATACCAAAGCCAAGGCTCATGCTAGAAATTCAAAGTTTCCCTCATTCAATAGTTCAATGTGATCTTCCATTCTTCTATTTCTCTCCTTGGTCTTTATATTGGTATCAAAGCAGGGGATGGATGGAATTTATGGACCACCAAATCCATTTTCCCAAAACCATTGGGACTTTTGTGTCCATGTACTACCCAAGCTTCATTTCACATAGTTCATCATCTCATGCTTTTGACAAAATGTAAAATGCAATCATTTTGTACGATGAACCCTTGATATTTTTGATTGTAACTTACAAAGAACGATGGACTTGTTGCATCTACATGTTAACTTAGATAAATTATAGATATTTTAATAGAATAGTAACCATGGCCACAATGCCCAAAGTTATCATTGCTATATAGTAACAAATCTTGCTTGATTTGTAGCCATATGATCTAGATTTGAAATTTGGTTTGGTAACATCTAGAATGATATTATATATGATGGTCAGAATAGATCAGATAGAAGTATCACCAAAAGAGTACTTCTACTAATAGGGCAAAAACCAAAATAGACTTGAAAACCTTAGAACCAATAGCTAGACATATGATTTAACGGTGAGAATTAGTTTGGTAATATCTAGAAGGATGTTACACATGATGGAATAAACAGATCAGAAAGAAGTATCACCAAAAGGGGACTTCTACTTATAGAGTAGGAACCAAAATATGCTTGAAATCTTTGAGGGCAATTTTGAAGGCCTAAACGGATGAATTAGGCTTCAAAATGTGTAGATACTCCCCACAATGGAGGGAAGGTTGGCCCTCCCTCCCCCTGGTTTGTCTCATTGATAACTTTCCAATGGTACCTTACCACGTGATTTTAAGATTCCTACAAGAAGATTCCCTAAATGATTCCCTCCAATCAAAGCTTGTTTGACCAACCAAATAGGACCTAGACCAACGTGTCACCCATCCAAGTAAGTAATCCAAGGGTAGAGCTTTTTGACATATCACCTATCTATGTGCCTAATCCTAGGGTGGAGCTTCCTTGGAGGAGATCCCCTTTGTCTATATAATAAAGAGAATGTAACAATATGGAGTTTAGCGACAAAGTCAGTTAGGCTCACGAAGTAGCACATAAGACAAATTAGCCTAGAATATTCCGGAAGTATCTAGGAAGCTTCTTCGGAAGCTTCTTCGGAAGCTTAGCTTGCACCTTAAGTAAGTAGCTTCTAGAAGGAAGCTTCTAGAAGCTTCCAACTAGCTTAGCTTGCATGCCAAGTAGGCGGCTTCTAGAAGGAAGCCTCTTGAGAAGCTTCCTAGTTAACTTGGCTTGCACTCTAAGAAAGCAACTTGAGGAAGCTTCTTGAGAAGCTTCTCAAGGGCCTTGTATGCTACCTATAAATACCAAAGCCAAAGCTCATGCTAGGCATTCGGAGTTTTCCCTCATTCAAGTGTCCCAATGTGAGTTTCCATTCTCCTATTTCTCTTCTCGGTTTTGGTCTTTTACATTGGTATCAGAGCAGGAATGGGATGGATGGAATTTATGGACCACCAAATCCACTTCCGCCAAACCATAAGGGCTTTCATGTCCAGATATTACCAAAGCATCATTTCACACAATTCATCACCTCACGCTTTGGGCAAGATTTTCTACATATGATCACCGTGTTAGAGGAACCCTTGATACTTCCAGTTGTAACTTATGGAGAATGGTGGACGTGTTGTATCTATGTGTTAATCAACTAGATAAATTGAGAGTAGTGGAATAGAGTAGTAGTGATGGCGGCAATACCGGATGTTATCCTTGCAATGCAACAACAAATCGAGCATCTTACTCGATTGTTGGATGAAGGAGACCAGCAACGACAAGAACAGATAGACAGAGCGCCAATTCGAGATGGAGAAGATCGCATTTGATTTCCGAAACCCAAGGTGTTTGAAGGCAAGAATCTTCTAGGCACAGTGGAGAATTTTTTGTTTGACTGTGAACGTTACTTTGAAGCCACCAATCTTCAAGACGAGCGGAAACAAATTCTCTTGGCTTCTAGCCAATTGGATGGCGTGGCAAAACTTTGGTGGCGATTCCGAGTAGAAAGAGCTGAACGACAAATTGTTACACCGATTTTGACATGGGTAGAATTCAAGGATGCAATACTTGGTTGATTTCAGACTATAAATGCCACCCGAGCTGCATGAGATAAACTGGCGGAGTTGAGGCAAATTGGCTCAGTGAGAAGCTACATCACACAATTTCAGAATATCATCATGCAAATTCCAGATATCCAAGAAGGTGAAGTTCTGGATCGATTTGTGCGAGGATTGAAGTCACGAACCAGATTGGAGGTGACCATGCGAGAGCCACAAAACATAGAAGAAGCCATGCAATTGGCTGAGCGTTTTGATTCCTTAGTTGCAACAACTTGGTCTCGACCTTGACCTACACAAAACCTACCAGTACCACGAGTGGAAGAACCGGTACCAATGGAGATTGATGCTATCCAACGAAGACCACTTGGCACAACAGATAGAGAAAGATTACGAAAAAATGGAGATTATTTTTATTGTTGCCAGTTGGGGCATCGCATTGCTGAATGTCCACTCAAGAATGGACGACCTCGACAAGTTGCCCAAGTGGAGGTTGTGGAGCGGAATGATCCGAGAAACAAGGAATCCTAGTAGGAGATTTTGAGCCGCCTACTAGGAGCTTGATTAGTTCCAATGGGATTGAAGGCTCGACCTATGCAAGTTTGCTTCACTTGCAAGGTATGATATCTAATCGGAGTTGTAGAATTTTGGTTGATTTTGGAAGTTCAGAGAATTGCATGTCTATGCAAGTAGGAAAGGAATTGGGTATTCCTATCAAGCCAATGATTGGAAGTAGTTTGATGATGGCGGATGGTAGAAAGGGTTCTGCATTCTGCACCTTGCATCCTATTACATTCAAGATTGGGAAGGAGTATTTGGAGTGTATGAGGTTTGTAGTGGCACCTCTACACTATGATATCATTCTAGGTCTACCTTGGCTTGAATGTCATAAGGTTCAATTTGATTGGACCCGACACCAAATTCAAGTACAACACCAAGGTAGGAATTTCCGATTAGGTTGTCTGGCACCTCTGAGTAAGACACCTAAGAATAGTCAATCCCAAGATGGGAAGTTTGTCGAGAAGGTAGCCATAGAGCGAATCTGGAAAGGAGATGAGTCCCAAGATGAGAAGTTTGCCAAGAAGGCAACCATGGAGCAAGCTTGGACGAGAGATGAGTCCCTAGAAGGGAAGTTTGTTAATGAAGCAGCCATAGAGCAAGCTTTGGAGGAAGATAAGTATGTATTCACGGTGTGGATCAAGCCGATTGCACAAGAACAATCTGAGGAGGGCCAAGTGTCGCATCAAGCAATGGTTGATTGGATAGTTCAGGAGTTTGCATATGTGTTTCCGGATGATCTACCAAAGGGATTACCCTCCGATCGAGGTATGCCCTTCAAGATCGAGTTATTGCCAAGGAGTACTCCAATAAGTAGACCAATCTATCGGCTCTCACCAAAGGAGTTGGAAGAGTTGCGAACAACACTTACAGAGTTGTTGGAGAAGGATTTCATACGACATAGTACCTCTCCTTGGGGAGCACCGGTACTATTTGTTCCAAAGAAGGATGGAGGAATTTGTTTCTGTATTGATTACCGTGGGCTCAATAAACAAACCATGAAGAATGTATATCCCTTGACTTGGATCGATGACCTGCTTGATCAACTAAGTGGAGCACGCTACTTTTCCAAGTTGGATCTTTGTAGCGGCTATTGGCAAATTCCTATTGAAGGCAAGGACGTGCAAAAGACTGCTTTTTGCACAAGGTATGGACATTTTGAGTGGAGAGTTTTACCTTTCAGACTCACTAATGCTCCAGCAGTCTTCATGGATCAGATGCATCGGGTGTTGGAGGGACTATTGGATTGGTCCGTGGTGGTGTTCTTAGATGATATCTTAATCTATAGTAGGATAGAGACATAACATATGAATCATGTGCGAGAAGTCCTAAGACGACTACAACAGTGGAAATTTTACTGCAAGAAGTCAAAGTGTGCTTTTTGGCAGAAGGAGGTTACCTTCTTGGGTCATAAGATCTCATCAGAGGGGATCAAGATGGAGGAAGAGAAGATCAAGGCCATTACTGATTGGCCTACCCCAAAGGATGCTATAGAAGTATGAGCATTCAATGGATTGGCCAGTTTTTACCGACGGTTCATCCACTATTATGCTCACGTGGCTGCACCATTGACTGACCTCTTGGGAAAGAACTTGAGCTTCCAATGGACCACTAAGCATGAAGAAGCATTCCAGAAGTTAAAGCATATGGTGTCTTCAAGACCCATTCTTCAACCATATGATCCTCAACTACCTTGTGTGGTTGATTTTGATGCTTCTAACTTTGCAATTGGAGCTGTGTTGCAACAAGAATTTCCATATGGACTACATCCTATTGCCTTTGTGTCTCTCCGACTAAATACAGTTGAAAGAAATTACTCTGCTCGAGATCGGGAACAACTTGCAATGGTATATGCCACCAAGGTATGGAGGCATTATCTCTTGGGGAAACAAGTGATCATGCAAACTGATCACAAACCATTGTTGCAGACCTTACACCTAGAGCACATGAAGAGTCGACATCATCAATGGGAAGAGCAACTCCAATTGTTTGACATCAAACTTGAGTACAAACCAGGTCAATTTTATGTCATCCCTGATGCTCTATCACGACGACCTGATTTGAAGTCTCTTCCTCTCATCACGGTAGCAATTACGACGGTGTCAATTGATCCCAAGATTCATAACGAGTTTTGGTTAGCTCTATAGCAAGATCCTTTCTTCCAAATGGTACATGGTCGGCTAATAACAGGTGACAAGGAGTACAACACCTTCTCCTTCAAGGAAGGCCTTCTATTCCATGGGGACCGGATCTATGTTCCAGCCAAAGGTGATCTTCTACTTGTGCGTCTTCAAGACGCCCATGATTTACCCATCGCTGGTCACATGGGTGTGGACAAGACCTTGGGTACCCTCCAACATCAATGGTGGTGGCCCAACATGACACGGGATGTTTGAGAATGTCTCCGATCGTGTGAGAGCTGCCAACATAACAAGGCCAACAACCAGAAGCCGGGTGGACTCCTTCAACCGCTTGCCGTTCCATCAACTCGTTGGGAGCATGTGAGCTTGGATCTCATCATATCCTTGCCAAAGACAAAATAAGGACATACCGCCATCGTGGTGTTTGTGGATAAGCTTAGTAAGCAAATCCACTTGGCACCAACCTATGATACCGTGGATGCTCCAACCTTAGTGCAAATCTACTTCGGCAATGTCTTCAAGCATCATGGAATGCCATATGTACTCATCTTCGACCGTGATCCTCGCTTTACCGGGAAGTTTTGGCAAGCACTCTCTCAGATACTCGGCACCAAGCTTGCCTTGTCCACAGCCTATCATCCTCAAACTGATGGACAAACTGAACGTGCAAATCGTACATTGGAGGATATGTTGCATGCCTTTGTCAATGTCCACCATACCAATTGGGATGAATGTCTTGCCACTGCCAAATTTGCCTACAACAATTCCAAACAAGCAAGTACCAGATTCTCTCCTTTCTTTCTCAATTTTGGCCAAGATCCGCTTGTTCCAGATTCTCTTCTTGTTCCCCCTCCATCTCAGGTTCCTCATACTTCCACATTCTTGACCACTATATCCGAATCTCTCCAACAAGCCAAGTCTCACCTCCTTGTTGCTCAAAATCGCCAAAAACAATATGCAGACTACCATCGTCAAGATCTCACCTTTGAAGTCGGTGATAAAGTCATGCTATCCTCTAGTAACCTCCCTCTCCTACTTGATACCCAAGTTTGTAAACTTGCCCATAATTGGATAGGACCCTTTGATATCACCCAAATTGTCTCTCCTGTTGCTTATCGTCTTGCCTTGCCTTGTCACATGCGTATCCATCCTGTCTTTCATGTTTCCAAGTTGAAACCCTTTGTTCCTAACCCCTCTTCCTTTTCCTCTCGAGTCCAACCTCAGCCTCTTCCTATCCCTATCAATGATCATGAGGAGTACAAAGTTGATCGTATCCTTGCACGTTGCCACATTCAACAAGGCCGTCGCCAATATACGGAGTACAAGGTCCTTTGGAAAGGGTATCCCCTTCATGATGCCACCTGGAAACCTCTTTCTCACCTCCACAATGCACAGACGGCCATCCAGGAATTCGAAGCTTCACTGGCGACGAGGACGTCACCAACTAGCGGTGGGGGAATATGTAACAATATGGAGTTTAGCGATGAAGTCAGTCAAGCTCACAAAGTAGCACATAAGACAAATTAGCCTAGAATATTCCGGAAGTATCTATGAAGCTTCTTCGGAAGCTTCCCGGTTAGCTTAGCTTGCACCTTAAGTAAGTAGCTTCTAGAAGGAAGTTTCTAGAAGCTTCCAACTAGCTTAGCTTGCACGCCAAGTAGGTGGCTTCTAGAAGGAAGCTTCTTGAGAAGTTTCCTAGTTAACTTGGCTTGCACTCTAAGAAAGCGACTTGAGAAAGCTTCTTGAGAAGCTTCTCAAGGGCCTTGTATGCTACCTATAAATACCAAAGCCAAAGCTCATGCTAGGCATTCGGAGTTTTCGCTCGTTCAAGTGTCCCAATGTGAGTTTCCATTCTCCTATTTCTCTCCTCGGTTTTGGTCTTTTACAGAGAAGGTGCTCCTTTGGGGCATCAAATGTTTGAGTGTAAAATCTATGTTTTTCTCTCTTCTCTTGTCCTTGGAGTATTACAGCACCTTATTGATTTTTGGATGAATGAGACCATCAACAACAAGAGTGCATAAAGAGAACACTATTTTGAGAAGGAGAAGAGCAAATCTGATTTCCAAAACACAAGGTATTTGATAGTAAGAATCTCTTGAGCATAGTAGAGAATTTTGTATTTGATTGTGAATGTTATTTTGAAGCTACAAATCTTCAAGATGAATGGAGATAGCTTCTCTTGGCTTCAGGCTAATTGGATGGGGTGGCAAAACTATGGTGGCAATTCTGAATGGAGCAAATTGAATGGTAGATTGTTGCACCAATCTTGATATAAGGTGAATTCAAGAATGCAATACTTTGGTCAATTCCAAGCTATAAATGCCACATGACATGTACAAGATAGGTTGGTGGAGTTGAAGTAGATTGGCTCTATAAGGAGCTACATCATGCAATTCCAAAACACCATCATGTAGATTCTAGATATACAAGAAGATGAAGCTTTGGATTGATTTGTGAGGGGCTTGAAGTCATGAACTAAATTGGAGGTGACCATGCAAGAGCCACAACACATAGAGGAAGCCATGTAGTTGGCTAAGAACTTTGATTCCTTGGTTGCAACTTGGTCTCAACCTTGACCTACATAGAACCTACCAATACACTACACGTTGGTGAAAGAGCTAGAACCAATGGAGATTGATATTGTCCAATAGAGATCACTTGGTATTGAGGATAGAGAAAGATTACGATTAAACGGGGGTTGTCTTTATTGTCGCCAAGTTGGACATCACATTACTAAATGTCCACTTAAGAATGGGTGATCCCAACAAATCACCTAGATGGAGTCTATGGAGTAGATTGATTAAGGAAACAAGGAATCTCAATAGGAGATTTTGAACCACTTATTGAGAACTTGATTAGTTCCAATAGGATTGAAGGTTCGACCTATGCAAGTTTACTTCACTTGTAAGGTATGATATCTGATTATGATTGTAGAATTTTGGTGGATTTTGGAAGTTCAAAGAATTGCATGTTCATGCAATCAGCAAGTGAATTAACTATTCATATCAAGCTAGTGACTAGAAGTAGATTGATGATGGTGGATGGTAGAAAGGGTTTTGCATTATGTACCTTGCATCCTATTACATTCAAGTTTTGGAAAGAGTATGTGGAGTGTATGAGGTTTGTAGTGGCATCTCTACACTATGATATCATTTTGGGTTTTCCTTGGCTTGAATGTCATAAGGCAATTTGATTGGACCCAATGATAAATTCAGGTACAACACAAGGTAGGGAATTCAAATTAGGTTGTCTGCCACCCTTGAGTAAGACACCTAAGAATAATCACTCCCAAGATAAGAAGATTGTCAAGAAAATAGCCATAAGGTAAGCCTTGAAGGAAGTCCTGTGAGCCGGCCTGTCTCTTACTCAGGATGAACCTCTGATGGCTATTATGGTAGCTTACCATAGACTAAGAAGGCAAGGAACCCCAACTCCATCATACTCCTTCAAGGCTAACACTCCAAGACTCAAGACATTGCTCACTAGAGAACTCAATGAGAGAGAGATAATTGCAAATGAAAGGATGATGAGTACCTCCTCACCCCTTGTTTATATACTTGTAAAATAGTTATGTACCAAAGTTACTAATTATCGTAGTAACTCAAGTTACTAGACTAAAAGTCAAGTAAAGTCAAAAAGTAGAAAGAAATATCCATTCACATGGGCATATTCTCCGAAGCATGTGGTCTTCTCTTGACCCAACCACTAAGTCAAGGATTCCCTCACATGGGCTATCCTTGGACTAAAGAAGAATCCAAAACAAAAAGGCTTGTAGGCCCAAGAGTTCTCAACTCTTTTCTCAAAGCCAAACACCTAGGAATAATACCAAGTCAACACAGTAAAATCCAAAATAGTGGTGTTCATCTTTTCTACTTCCTTTAAAGTAAGGTCCCCTCTATCTTAGCTATGACTAACTTTAGCTAACCATGACTAATATAGAACCATCCTTTATCTCTATATAAATAATATCTCTTAAATACTTGTAATACCAAGCTAAATATCACAATACCACACACATGCACAAATGGGTGTTACAATCCAAAGATGGGAAGTTTGTCAATAAAGTAACCATAGAGCAAGCTTTGCATGAAGATAAGTTTGTTTTTGTAGTGTGGATCAAGCCAATTGCACATGGAGAATTTGAGGAGTGCCAAAAGTTTCATCAAGCAATGGTTGATTAAATAGCTCAAGATTTTTTAATGTATTTTTGGATGATCTACCAAAGGAATTACCCTTTGAGCATGGTATGCCCTTCAAAATTAAGTTGTTTCCTAGAAGTACTCCATTGAGTAGACCCATCTATCTGCTCTCACCAAAGGAGTTGGATGAATTTCAAACACCATTGGTTGAATTGTTGGAGAAAGATTTCATACAACATAGTACATCTCCTTGGGGAGCATTGGTACTATTTATTCCAAAGAAGGATGGAGGACGTTGCTTTTGTATTGATTTTTGTGATCTCAATGAAACAAAAAATGAAGAATGCATATCCTTTGCCTCAAATTAGTGACTTGCTTGATGCCTTGCATGATCAATTGAGTGGAGCACAATACTCTCCAATTGGATTTCCAAATTTGCTATTGGCAAATTCTCATTGATAGAGAGGATGTACAAAAGACTACCTTTTGCACAAGGTATGGGCATTTTGAGTGAAGAGTTCAACCTTGTAGGTTGACTAATGCTCCAAAAATCTTCATGGATAAGATGTATTGGGTGTTGGATGGGCTATTGGATTGATACATGGTGATATTTTGATCTATAGCAAGATTGTGGCTGAACATGCAAATCATGTGTGAGAAGTCCTAAGACAACTATGACAATGGAAGTTCTATTGCAAGAAATCAAAGTGTACCTTTTGGCAAAAGGAAGTTACCTTGTTGGGTCACAAGATCTCATGGAAGGAGATCAAGATGGAAGAAGAGAAAATCAAGGCCATTATTGATTGGCCTACTCCAAAGAATGCCATAGAAGTACAAGCATTTAATAGATTTGCAAGTTTTTACTGACAATTCATCCACTATTATGCTCATGTGGCCACATCTTTGACCAACCTCTTGGGGAAGAACTCAAGCTTCAATGGACTACCAAGCACAAGAAGCATTCCAAAAGCTGAAACATATAGTGTCTTCAAGACCCACTCTTCAAACCATGTGATCCTCAACAACCTTGTGTGGTCAATTTTGACGCTTCTAACTTTGCTATTGGAGTTATGTTCCAACAAGAATATCTAGATGGGTTACATCCTATTGCCTTTGTGTCTCACTAAGTGAACACCACAAAAAGGAATTACTTTGTTTGAGATAGAGAACAACTAGTAATGGTATATGCCACCAAGGTATGGAGGCATTATTTGTTGGAGAAACAAGTAGTCATGCAAACTAATGACAAACGATTGTTGCAAACATTACATTTGGAGTACATGAAGAATCAACATCATCAATGGGAGGAAAAACTACAATTTTTTGACATTAAATTTGAGTACAAACCTAATAAGTTCCATGTCATCCCTAATGCCTTATCATGCTATCATTGGGAAAATAGCCCATGCGTACCCTTGATGCTATTTCGTGTGGAATTTTTTTCCTCTTCTTCTTGTTGCAAGGAACTTGGATTTTTTATGTCAATGTGTTTCGGGAGTCATTTTATGCTATCTTGTCCCGGAAATATTTTCTATATTATTGTAAAGGCCGGAAGAAGTTTTCTGCTGCTATAAGCACAAGAGTTTGTTTAATTTTGCTTGAGTCAGGAGTTTCTTTGTGTTATACAAACTCACGCTTAAATTTGTGTTACACGAGTTCATGACTTTGTTTGTGCTACTGGGCCTTAGGATTATATTTCATTAGTGCAAAGTGAAAGACCATTTTTTAGCTTTGAGGGAGTGCCTTGAAGAAGAGAAAGGAGAAGTGTGGCTTGGGGATAAGGGAGAAGGCAGAGTCAAGAGAGTAATTTCTTGAAAGTAGGCCTTGAGAGGAGTGTAGGAGAGAAGGAAGGTTTCTGGAAGGAAAGGGCAAGACTGTTGAGGAGTTGAAGGGACAAAAAAAATTCCCACAGAAAGAGCTAGGAACAAGGTGAGAGAAATACTTGAGTCTTTTGTTTTTGGCAAGACATAAGAGAGGGAGGGTTTTTTGAAAGAAGAGCTTGGAGAAGAGGACTGGAAAGAGGGAGAGGAATAAAAAAGGTAGGGCTTGAGAGTGCAAGGTAGGAGGGGTTTTTTTCACAAAGGAGAACGAAGGACTGTGTAGGAGAGGAAGGGCTAGGATAGAAGGAGATTTTGGCAAGAATGTAAGGCTTGATAGTGCAAGGCAGAGAGGGGGAAGAGTTTCCTTGAAAGACCGTGCAAATGTGCAGGAGTTGGGAGCTTGGACAGAGAATGAGATTTTGAATGAGGGCTTGAGAGATAAATGCAGGGAGGAGAGAGGGCTTTTTCATGAAGGTGAATGTAAGGATTGAACAGAGAATAAGAGAGAGAATTTTCTCAAAGGACAGTGCAAATGTGCAGGAGCTCAGAACTTGGACAGAGAATGAAATTTTGATAGGAAAGATTTCAGGAGAAAATGCATTGAGAGAGAAATCTTGATGGAGAAGACAGAGCTGTAGGGTTTAAGGGAAAGCTTTGAGAAAAGATGTTTTGTTGATAAATGCAGGCACAAAGGACTTTGGGAGAAAATGCATTGAGAGAGAAATCTTGCTAGAGAAGACAGAGCTGTAGGGTTTAAGGGAAGCTTCAAGAGAAGATTTTTTGTTGATGGATGCAGACAAGAAAGATTTTGAGAGAAAATGCTTTGAGAGAGAAATTTTGCTATAGAGGAGCAAACAAGAAGGAGTCCAAGAGTGAATGCTTTGAGAGAGAAATCTTGATGGAGAGGAGATGATAGAGTAGTAGAGCTTTGAAGAATGCTTTGAGAGATCAGAGAGGAGCTTTGGTAGTGAATGGACACTTAGGGATTTGGGGAGAGGCTTTGAAAGGAAGCAAGAGGACTCTTTGACATTGAATGGACAGGAAGTAGGGCTTTGGAAAATGCTTTGAGAGGTCAAAGAGGATGTTGTGCGTATATATATTGCTACACAATATACATCACTGTCAACATCATACACTATAGAA
Source organism: Lunularia cruciata (assembly GCA_948567375.1). Taxonomy (NCBI): domain Eukaryota; kingdom Viridiplantae; phylum Streptophyta; class Marchantiopsida; order Lunulariales; family Lunulariaceae; genus Lunularia; species Lunularia cruciata. Next base: position 64,252,755 of record OX419758.1, read on the forward strand.
GCACAACTCACACACAAGTCATACAAGACTCTAAAGTGCCACAATAATCAGATTGTTCACCACTCTCAACGTAACTCAACTCAGATCAGTACTTGATCTGTCACTATAAACTGCCAATAACAAGGCACTAATTACAGTCAAGCCACATCCACTCAAGCATAGAGAATCCAGGTGACGTTCATCGGCCTCTGTCCACCATAGTCAAGAACTCGAAGGCTCAACATCAAGAAGTGAGCTCTCTAGAGCTGCACTTTGAAAGTATACCCCTTGGACTCAAGCTAGGTCTGAACCCTAATGGTCCCACTGACGGCACACTTGACGGTACAAATGGTGCAAAGTGATGGTGGGCCCTACTGTGAAGTCAGTACCCCAAACACAAAATCTGACTATCGGAAAGTAGTCTTTGAGGAATTGCTGAAATAACTCTAACTACTATCATTGCAACTCTAGTGTCCGAGCAATCTAGATGCAACACTACAAATGGCGTGATAGTTGTCGTGCATATATACATCACTACACAGCATACATCGCTATCAACATCATACACTATAGAAGCACAACTCACACACAAGTCATACATAGACTCTAAAGTGCCACAATTGCCCCCCTAGCTGGTGGTTAGGTCCCTCTAACTCCAGATAGCCATCTACTCTAACTATATGGTATACCCTCTAATGGGCAAAGATCAAGAGGTCGGGTGCTATGGAGCCCCATCGTTAGTCACTTGTCTGCAATCTATACTATATAAAGAATGAACTAGGTATAGGTCAAGTATATCTAGGATATAACCACTGTCCTTGAGGAACCACCGTGAGGAGAGAAGTCATACATGCCATATGCCATCCTCTTGAACAGCTATCATACACTAACATAGTAGTAGCTCCACCAGAAGAGCCACATAACATACACCTCAAGCTTGCACGTACAAGTGCCAAGCTTGGGTCCATAGTACCATCAATGTTTGGGAGGTGGCATGGCGCACAATTGCGCACATGATCCTTCCAAACAACACCATCACGTCCTTCCAATACAAGGACTCTAGATGGCAAAACCTCACGCACTCTCAAGATAGTGCGGCCTGTCAAAACATCAAGTGTCGACGGTGCTGTCTGCTGTAGATATACATAGTCTCCTGGGTGAAATTGATGAATCAATGGTCTATAACCTCCTCCTCAAATGGTAGCATAGCATAAAGTATCTCTATGCTGAGCAATCGCTAGTTCTCAAAGGCCATCGGCATCACTCTCCAAAAGATCTCTGCCCGTTGAGAACATGCACTCATCCATACATCAAGGTCATCCAAGTCCAAGACTACAATAGCATCTTGACAAATGGCTGTAGGTAAATCTAGATCTCGTCCATAGAGTAGAAAGTACGGAGAGAAGGATGCTAAGGAGGCTTGCCGGCTAAACCGATAGCCCATGGCCAACCAAGGTAATTGAAGATCCCAATCTCCCAAGTAGCCTCTCTGCAAACCATACTTTTGCAATCCTCTCTTCATTGTCTGAACCACTCTCTCTGCTAAGCCATCTGCCTCAGGGTGATCTCGGGATGTAGTACAATGATCAATCAAAGCCTTTTCACACAAGACCTGAAACTCTCCCAAGAACTCTGTACCCTAATCAGTCAAAACCTCAGTTGGTGCACCAAAATGACTAAGAACTTGATCTAGGAACGAGTAAGCTATCCCTTCACTAGACTTGTTAGGAAGTGCCACCAACTCAATCCACTTGGAGAAGTGCTCCACCATCACCAAAACATACCGATGATGTCTCATAGTCAGCAATAAAGGTCTAGCAAAGTCCAAACTCTAACGGTAACCCAATCCCATGATAGGTAGTGGGTGTAACTATGGCATAGGAGTATTGAATGATGCTCTAACTCGGTCACAAACCACACATATGGCACCAAATTGTTGTACCTCGGTCTGCATACCGCGCCACCAATAATGACTCTAGAATAAGCTATATGTACACTTTACTCCAAAATGTCCTAGCTCCTAATGAGCATGACGGACCAACTGTGGTCTCTGTGCTGGAAGTGGTACTACTTGCACTCTACCATCCTCCCATACACGCAAAAGGTGTCTGCCCTCCAATCTAGACCATCTGGCTTGCTGAAGAACACGGTCTCTCTTCTTGGCCCTAACTATGCCACCCACAACACCAATGTGAAGATAGTCCATCAGTAAGACATCATCATAAATGTCTCGCTGAACTGTACCAATATCTTCACTCTCTAGATTTGTGACCTCAATAACTCCTCCTGTATGCACTGAGAGAGATACCACCAAAGCCTCTAAAAATTTACACAAAAGGCCGATGCATGCCAACTTGGCACCATCTCTTCATCTGTCTCACCATGCCAACGTGCTCCGGTCTGATCCTGCTGGCTCAAACATGGCTACTCAACCCATCTGCACCACGATTCACCACTCTCGGTCTATGAACAACCATGAAATCATACTCCTACAAAATCAGAGCCCATTGTGCAAGCTTCCCTGAAAGCTTGTCGGACTCCACCAACCACTTCAGTGGCTGATGATCAATGATGAGAGTGAAGGGGTTACCAAATAGGTAACACTGGAAATGTGCTACTACCCAAATTGCTGCCAAGTACTCTCCCTCATATGAACTATACATTACCTCTGTTGAATTGTTGGAGCGACTAGCATAGGCCACCACAAACTCCTTCCCCTCATCATCATGCAGGGTGAGCACCGCTCCAAGCCCCAACATACTCCAATCAGTATGAACCTGAAATGGTCATCCTCTGATCGGTTTCCTCAAAATAGGAGCAAATGTCAACCTCTCCTTGAGCTCTACAAAAGCTCTCTCTTGCTTATCTCTCCAACACCACTCTTGTATAAGCTTGGTCAGCTTTGTCAAGGCCTTGGCAATGGCACTAAATCCTCTAACATAGCGGCGATAGAAGTTTGCCAACCCAAGGAATGCTTGCACTCTGCTCACATCCGTAGGCTGAGGAATACGTGCAATAGCCTCCACCTTGGTCTGTTGAATACCAAGTCCTTCGGGGTAGATAGTGTGACCCAAATTCTCAACTTGCTCATGGAAGAACCTACACTTCCCAGGATGTAATTTGAGTCCATGAGATCTCAATCTCTCAAACACCTCCAACAATTGTCTCTCATGCTCCTCCACAGTAGTGCTATAAACCAAAATGTCATCAATATAGCACCGAGCAAAATCCAATCTAGCTAGGATCCTATCCATGACCCTCTAGAACTCAGTAGGAGCATTCTTTAACCCAAACAGTAAGAACCTCCTCTGATATAACACATCCTTGTTGTGAGGATCAATAGCCCAAAATGCTATCTTGGACTTATCCTCCTCCCTGATTGGCAACTGATGATATCTTGCTCAAAGCTCCAAAGTATTGAAGACCTTTGCATGCCCAATCGCATCAAAAATCTCCTTTGGTGTAGGCATGGCATACTAATCAGCCCTGGTCTATTGTTGATAGGATGGTAATCTCCACACATCTGCTTATTTGTATAGTTGCCATGCATATCCTTCTTGGTTGGCATCATTGTTGTTGATGCATACTTCCATGTGAAATCTCCACCAAACCAACCTCAAAAAGGTCGCTACTCCGGCTCTGAATCAATGTCCTCTCCATCTCACTATATCAATAAGGACGTCAGAAAATTGGTGTATTACTAGTCAACTCAATCCATATACCAAGTCCTTTTAGAGCACCCAAATCCTTCATACTGAAGACAAAACAACTCGTGTGACTCCTCAAGAACCTCTAAACCCTATGTCTTTCCTCTCCAGTAAGCTTGGGTCCAAGATTTGGCTCCCAAGTATCCTCTGTAACTGTAGTAGGAGTGGAAGATATACTGATTGGCTGCTACACTGGGCCCTTGGGAGAAATAGTGTCATGCTCCCGACCACTAGAGGTCCCAACCTTTGTGTGAAAAACTCCCTCCACTCTGGCTGCAAGCTCTACATGTCCTCTAGCTGCATCCCAAGTGGACCAAGGGTGTAATCCAAGTAGCCCATGCTCACATGGATGGACTCCAAGTAGACCACTCTCCCTAGTAGCTATTTGATGTGTCCCAAGAATACCATGTCCACTTGGTCCATTGCTCCCAGTATGTGCCTGAATCGTCTTGATAGGCACAGGGCTCACAAGTGTCCGAGTGGTGATGCCTATCAAGCGCATCCTACGCTACTCTACCAAGCCAAGGCTCACAATCCAAGTCACACAGTTCAGGTCCATAGCCTGACCTAACACCTAATGCATGGATGCCTCTAACACTACTAGAACAGCGGTAATATCGGTGTGAAAACCCATCACCCACTCTCTCTCATCAGCGTTGGGCTCCACCAACTACTATAACTGTGAGTCCCAAACAAGTCCAGATCCTCCCTCTCAAAAAGCATGAGAGCTTGGGAAACTCATGAGTGTGGGAAATGTGGCTCTAGGCTGTCCAATTAGGTTCACCACTGCCATAGGTGACCTATCAGCCACTACCACTGTCTAAGACTGACACCCAACATCCAAGATGTCATCAACATGGATGTGATCAAATCGTTGAATCCCATCATAAGCATGTTGTAGAACCTCTCTGGGTAAGAGGTTCGTCCACCAAAGACAAGGACGATGAGCCCGTGATCCCACTCTGGCTACATCTAACAAAACAGCAGGTCCCATCCAAGAATGGACCTGATGTGTACTTGCCACCACTCTGGTGCAAGAATCACCCATCAAAGGAATGTTCTCCAAAAGATAAGCTGGAGAAACGGACTTATGAACCTGGAGATGTTGTAGTATCCATAACATCTTCCAAAACACACCAAAACGAGGATCCTAAAGACCCAAACCTCTACCAACACATGTTTGTCCCTGACATGGCCATCCAGAAATCACCAAGTGAATAGGCCCATGTCTCTCTAGATCATGCACCCCCAGTAAGGAAATGTCTGCTTGTAGGGCCTTTTGGTAACCTCTGATTGCTGACATTGGTAATAACTCTGGATACCAATAGGCCAAGTGTGACACATGATGTAGAGAGACTCGCCTAGCAGTCTCATCTCTCTCTACATACAAGTACCTCTGTACTTGGATACCCGCCTGTAACACCGCAGCTAGTCTAGTGCTGATCCCACCAAACAAATCCAATAGGCACATCCCCTCTATAGGATACTTCCAAGCAATGAGTGTGGTATCCAGAGGTGTCAAAGCAATCACCTCTGGAGGCTCATCCTCATACTCATCTCCTAATGGTACAAAGGCTCCACTCCAAGTCTGTTGCACCAATTGATCTACATGTTGCTGCAATGCCTCTGAACTCCACAATGGAACATCCAAGGTGGATGGAACAATCCCACTCGTACTTCAAAGCCAAGTGATCTGCTCTGGTACTGGAGTATCTTCTTCATGGGCGTTCCCATCCAACAAGTCACCAGGCCATGTAACTACATTAGTGAAAGCTAATACTGATGTTGCCATGGTCTCGGACTGTAGTGAGCCAAGACTACCACTACTGAAGCGTACTGGTATGTGACATACCCATCCCTTGCCAGATTGCCAACCAATTCTATAAGAGGCTATCTCCTGCCAATAGTCAATACTGAAACCCATGGGGTATAACTAGCACATCATATGACTCAACTATTGTCGCAATAGCTTGAGCTCTCACCATTGAGCTATCAATTGGATGACCAGGCTGAACTTGGACAACAAGCTCCCCACGTGTGATGTATTGTGTCGAACCACCACCTAGAGCTGTCGGGATCTGAAATGGACACCTCTCCACATCGGTCTTTCGTGACTCCAGACCGACAATTGCAACCTTCTCCAACATAAAGAGCTACGCACCAGAGTCTAACAAGACTCTCTATGGTGTATAGACCTTCCCTAAAGGTCCCACTAAATGGAAAATCCCTCTCTAGTTATCCAATATGACAACATTAGGTGTAAACCACGCTCTCTCAAAGGCCGGTCTAGCTTGCAACTCCTCCAGTCTAGCCGCTACTACCTGCCACAAACCACTGGTTGTTGAACGGATCCCATGTTCCTCAACCAAGTTAGCTCTACTACCAACCACCTCTGCTCTAGTAGTAGGAACCGCACCATACCTACTCTCACACAACGTGGCAGCCAACCAAAATACTGGGGCTGGGTCAACTCCCAATGTAAACATATCACTGGCCAAAAACAAAGGACGCCGCATAATCAGCTGAGCCACCCCCAATATCATGCTAGACTCAGTCTGTGTAATAGTAGGTGGTTGACTAGCAGGTAGTCCATCATGCACTCCATCACCACCTACCACACCTGCACCGGGACCTCTAGGAACCATGGATGTCGTCTTGAATGCCTCAGATAACGTGAAAGATTGGGGAAGTTTGACCTGTCTCCCAACCTCTCCTCTCTCTGGGTCCAACTCCACTGATGCTCCTTTAGGCTCTGGAGCACGTATTGCACTCCTAGTCACTACTACAGATGCATCCACTTGTGCTGCTGCACATGAAATCCAAAGCATCTTTGTCACTAGCATATGAGGTAGAAGCCTCAGCACCCGAATCTGATCTCCTCTGAGCAATAGCCATTCTAGCCAATCTTTGCTCCAACTGCTCAATCCAAGTAGCCATAGTTGTATTAGAAGTAAGGGCGGGTACTGCACCCCTACTAGGTGTAGATCCTCTACCACCACGTCCTCCATGAACTAGAGCTCCTCTACTACCTGCCATAGCAGCTCTACCACTCTATAACTCCGGGTGTAGGTCAAAACACTAGTCACTGGTGTGACCAAATCTGTGGTAGTGCTCACACTGCCTTTGTGCTGGCTGTGATGCACCAGAGGTATCAGGTCCGCTGCCTTGAGTACACTCTCTCCTATGGTGAGGTCCACCACAAGTCCAACAAGCAACACTACCACTCATTGGTTGTTGTTGAACCGCAAATGAAAATAAGGGTCTAACTCTACTAGGCCCTCCACTTGCTCCATAGGATCTAGGCTGTCCACCTTGTCCTCAAAAACCAACTGGACATGGTGCACTTTGCTGCACTTTAGAAGAAGTCACAGCCGTGGATGAGGTCTCCCTACCAAATCCAGATGTCACTACTCTCTCATCCACCATGTTGAGCTCAATACGCTCAACCAAACCAAAGACTATTGCCAAAGTGGGCAAAGTAGCCTACAACAACATAGCATCACAAACTCTATGTCGCGACTCCTTGTCTAGTATCCCATACCAAAATTGGACTGCCTGGGCCTCAATAACTCCCTGAGTGAAACTGATCAGCCGCCTCATGCGAGTGTATGCCTCGTGTAGGCTCTCCCCAGCCTTTTGCTAGAACTTCTGCAAGCTCCTTAGCTTGTCAGTCCGCACTCCTTGGTAATTCTACCTCAAACACAAGAAGAACTCCACCATGAGGTTAAACCCTGATACCACACCACCTCCTGCAACGGTACCTCCACTTGTAGTAGCACTTTCTCCAGCTAGTGCACCACCACTAGCTCCATCAACACTACTCAAGCTAGAACTCATAGGTACAGCCAATCTACTCCTGGCCACCGAACTTGAAGTGATAGAGACGTAGTTTGGAGACCAATATTTTCTCCATAACTCAATCTCCTCCAAATGAGCTCTCTTGAACTCATGGTAGTCATCCATCAACGGACCCTCTAGATGTTGAAACAACCCCTTCCATGCCATGAAGGGTGTGAACAAAGTCGGGTTCCACATCTACTGTAGATCACACAAACTATCAAACTCTTGGATGAAGTCATCCAACTCAATGGTACCCATTGTACCAGAGTAACACCTAGGGCCTTTGGAGGCCCTATAAATCTTGTCCATGTCCCACAACAATGGTACAGACACACCAAGTGCACTCTCAACTGAATCAACTATTGTGTCAAACTCCAATTGAGAGTCAATCTCCTCCCTAATTGGGACCTAAGATATAGGCTGATATTGAGTACCACTTCAAGTAAACCCACTGTGTATTGCAGGGCTATCTCCTTTGGAATCCCCAAAGAACTCCGTCGTGACAAAGCAACCGCAACAGCAAACTAGAACCACCAACTGCAACTACAAGTTGCAACCGCAAGTACCCCACCAAGTGCCAACACCACCACATGCCAACACCACAAAGTGCCAATACCAACTAAGCACCACCCACTAATGTAACTCTAGCCGAGATAACTACACTAGGGGAAAGGGCAACTTGTAACCTACCATCATAACACGCACTCTCACAATCTGCAGGTCATCACTTTCTGCCTCACCAGAGAGAAACAAAGGTAGTTTGACTGGTAATCACTCCAGCCTCATTACCAAGAGCACACCAGAGTACCAATGCTCAAAAGTCAAGGCACCTCACACAAACGTGGCGCACAAATAGGAAGCAGAGAATGGAGGGGGCCCAATCACAAGAAATCTAAACGAAAACCCTCCATCTCATAACACAACACGGGACTGACTCTGCCACCATTTGGCATTTGACATAAGAGAAGTTTGTATCTAAGTCCTAAGCTACCAAGATCACCAAGAATGGGATCAAACTACCTCTCCTAGCCAAAGCTACATGTGTATAGATAACAGTAGCACAATCACTAGGACAACAAGTGAGGGTAGATCAATTGGCTAGGGCACCAGTCTAGGAACAAGAGATCTAAGGGTCATACCTTGTTGCGCACAATCTAGCATGATGGGCAGATTTTGCCAACCAATGACCAAGATCTACTCTAAATTAGCTAGCCTCACGCTAGCAAGCTTGCTTGCTGGCCCTTCTAGGCCTTTGTAGCCTCTCATAGCCCACAACCCTATGCCTTGAAGCCTCTAAACGCCAAAATTCAGCCAAATGAGGCCTTTCTTCTTGCCCCTTTGAACCTCCTCCAAAATTTGGCTGACCGCCAAATCCCTCGTTAACTTTCCACTCAAGCCAAATTGAAAATACAGGTTTCTCTAAATCACAAATTCATGAGAAAAGCTTCCCAACTCCACCTTCAATTTGACTTTCTGAGCCCAACTTGCAGCAAATTGGTCTTGCCTTCACTTCTTGAGCTCAAAATCACAACCACCACTCAAAATTTGCTCCTTCTTTGCTCAAAATTTGGCCAGCGCTTCCGCACATTGTCTGCCTTATTGCCAAATTTGCATCAATTGAACGAGCTTTTGCACACTTGGGAAACACTAAACTTGAATTGAGCTACCAACAATCCACCGAGCTTGGAGATACCACCAACACTCAAAGTTCATGCATCCAGTTTCCCCTAACTTCACTTCTCTGATGTAATCAGACTGTTCACCACTCTCAACTCAACTCAACTCAACTCAGATCTGTACTTGATCTATCACTCTATAAATTGTCAACAACTAGGCACTGATTACAATCAAGTCACACCCACTCAAACATAGAGAATCCAGGTGACGCTTGCCGGCCTTTGTCCACCATAGCCAAGAACTCAAAGGCTCAACATCAGGGAAGTGAGCTCTCTAGAGCTGCACTTTGAAAGTATACCCCCTAGACTCAAGCTAGGTCTGAACCCTAACGGTCCCACTGATGGCATACTTGATGGTGCAAATGGTGCAAAGTGATGGTAGGCCCTACCGTGAAGTTAGTACCCCAAACATAAAATCTGACCGTCGAAAAGTAGTCTCTAAGGAATTGCTGAAATAACTCTAACTACTATCATTGCAACTCCAGTGTCCGAGCAATCTAGATGCGACACTACAAATGGCTTGACAAGGAGCTCTTGACAATGAATTGGCATTAGAGCTTTGAGGAATGCTTTGAGAGATCAGAGAGGAGCTTTGGCAGTGAATGGACACTTAGGGATTTGGGGAGAGGCTTCGAATGGAAGCAAGAGGACTCTTTGATATTGAATGGATAGGAATTAGGGATTTGGAGAATGCTTTGAGAGGTCAAAGAGGAGCTCTTGACAATGAATTGACATTAGAGCTTTGGAGAATACTTTGAGAGATTAGAGAGGAGCTCTTGACAATCAATTGACATTAGATCTTTGGAGAGTGCTTCAAGAAATCAGAGAGGAGTATTGATAGTGAATGGAGACTGAAAGGAGAAATCAGAGAGGAGTCTTGATAGTGAATGGAGACTAAAAGGAGAAATCAGAGAGGAGTCTTGATAGTGAATGGAGACTAAAGGGTGAATAGAGAGGAGTCTTGATAGTGAATGGAGATGCTTTGAATGAACAAGCTGAAGGACTCTTCTTTGGCAAATGGACAGGACACTAGGCTTTGAAGGATGCTTTGGGAGTTCAAAAAGAGAAGTCTTGACAATGAAGTGCCACAAGAGGGTTTGGAAGAAGCTTTGATTGGTCAAGAAGGAGGTCCTTGGCTGAAACAAGGCCAGAGAGGATTTAAGGAAAAAAGGTGAAGGTTTTGACAAAGGCTGTAGAGTAGAGAAATCTCATAAGGGAGGCAGTTGGCTATGTGGAAGTAGAAGGAGAGAAGAATTCCTTGTTTTCTTGACAAGCTAAAGGATTATGGTGGAGAACTTTGAAGGTGAGAGATATTGCTTGTATGAGCAAAGAGAAGGAAGACAGATGATACATCGAATAAGAAAGTGAGATCCACACAAGAGAACCTTCAAGGGGAGAGTCTAAGCAAAAGGAAAAGAGAAATGCTTGGTTGTGCCAGTAGAGAAGACCAACAAGTCTTCTAGAGTGATCTTGTCTTGACTATGACAAGGCATAGAAGAGAAGAGGTTGAGAAGGTTGGTTGTCTGTGATTGGACAAGGATGGAAAGTATTTCTGGAATGAGTTGATTGGACTGCTGATGAGTTAGGCATGGTCACTGCATAGGAAAGAGTTATTTGCCTTCATCCAACTTATAACTGCATGATTGGTTAAAATGAGGATTTCTGAACAAATGTGTGCACTCTGAATTATGAATATTGTCAAAGGAAGGATTCCATTTTAGGAGCTCTTGGTCCAATCTATGTGATTGGCATCGTTCAGTGATCTGGATGCCCGGGTTTGATCACGATTAGTTTGCTTGTGACTATTCTATAAGTCTCATCAGAACCTATCTTAAGAATCCATATGATCCAAAACCACAAACCCAAGCATAAAAGAGAACTGGAAACAAGACTATATAGGAGTAGAGCCACAAGGCCAAACACAACTGAACACAATAGTTCTGCAATGATCAGCATTAATCTGCGAGATCCAACATACAAAACCCAAGAGAAGCATACCCTTGGGAGCGATTAGAAAAACCTGCCCTATCAAGGATGAGATTGCCGGAGTAAGAAAGAGAGTGTCAGACTACAAGAAGTCTCAAGTCATCGACAACAAGAGCAATCTAAGCACAAGCTGCCAGGTGCCCGATGCACTCTCAAGACCAAAAAAACCTTGTGACAATGCCAACCTGATTTGAAGTCTCTTCCTCTCATCACAATAGCAATTATGATAGTGTTAGTCAACTCTAAGGTCCAAATTGAGTTCAAGATAGCTTTACAACAAGATCCTTTCTTTCAGATGGTACAAGGTCATCTTGCAACATGTGACAAGGAGTACAACACCTTCTCCTTCAAGGCTTTGTGTGCCAACCAAGGGTGATCTCCAACTTGTGCTCCTTCAGAAAGCCCGTGACTTGCATATCACTAGCCACATGGGTATGGATAAGACCTTGGGTAGCCTCCAATGCCAATGGTGGTGGCCCAACATGGCACAAGATGTTTGAGAATTTATCCAATCTTATGAGCACTACTAGTGTAACAAGGCCAACAACCAAAAATTGAGTGGACTCTTTCAACCACTCCCCATTCTATCTGCCTAGTGGGAACACGTGAGCTTAGATCTCATCACATCCTTATCCAAGACAAAGCAAGGTCACACAAAATTCATGGTGTTTGTAGATAAGCTTGAAAAGAAAATTCATTTGGCATAAATCTTTGATATTATGGATGCTCCCACATTGGCACATATCTACTTTGACAATGTCCTCAAGCATCATGGGATATCGTGTACTCATCTTTGACCATAATCCTCAATTCATTGACAAATTTTGGCAAGCACTCTTTGCAATACTTCACATTAAACTTGCATTGTCTATGGCCTATCATCCACAAACTGATGACCAAACTGAACGTGCAAATTGCACCTTGGAGGATATGCTTTGTGCCTTCTTCAAAGTTCACTATACCAATTGGGATGAATTTCTTGTAGTGGTGAGTCTACATACAATAATTCCAAACAAGTAAGCACCAACTTCTTTCCTTTCTTCATTAATTTTGGCCAAGATCCACCTGTTCTAGATTCTCTTCTTGCTCCTCCTACATCTCATTTCCCTCATACTACCACCTTCTTGACCACCATATCCCAATCTCTCCAATAAGCCAAATCACATCTCCTTGTTTCTCAAAATCCTTAAAATCAATATGCAAACCACCATCATTGTGATCTCATCTTTCAAGTCGATGATAAGGTCATGCTCATGTCTAGTAACCTATCCCTCCCACTTGATACCCATGTTTGTAAACTTTCTTCTAATTGGATACGAATCTTTGATGTCAGCCAAATCATTTCTCTTGTTGCTTACCAACTTGCCTTACCTTGTCACATGTGCATCCATCCTATCTTTCATATTTCCAAGTTAAAACCCTTTTTTCCTAACCCATCTTCTTTTTCCTCTCGATTCCAACATCCTCCTCTTCTTGCTCCTATCAATGATCATGAAGAGTATGAAGTTGATCGTATCCTTGCACATTGCCACATTCAACGAGACCGTTGACACCATACAGAGTACAAGGTCCTTTGGAAAGAGTATCCCCTTCATGATACCACTTGGGAGCTTCTTTCTTATCTCCAAAATGCTCACACAGCCATCTAAGAGTTTGAAGCTTTGATAGCAACAAGGATGTCACCAACTAGCGGTCAGGGAATGTGTAACAGTATGGAGTTTAGCAACAAAGTTAGTCAAGGCTAACAAAGTAGCAAATAAGCCAAATTAGCTTAGAATATTCTAGAAGTATCTAAGAAGCTTCTTGGGAAGCTTCTCTAACTAGCTTAGCTTGCATCCCAAGTAGGTTGCTCTAGAAGGAAGCTTACATGCCAAGTAGGTGGTTTCTAGAAGAAAGTTTCTTAAGAAGCTTCCCAATTAACCTTGCTTGCACTCCAAGAAAGTGGTAGGGAAGCTTCTTTAGAAGCTTCTCAAGAGCCTTGTATGCTCTCTATAAATACCAAAGCCAAAGTTCATGCTAGGCATTTGGAGTTTTCTCTCATTCAAGTGTCCCAATGTGATCTTCTATTCTCTTATTTCTCTCCTTGGTCTTGGTCTTTTACAGTCTAGCTATTAGTATTGCACCATTGACCAATATCTTGGAGAAGACCTCAAGCTTTCAATGGACCACCAAGCACAAAGATGCATTCTAGAAGCTGAAAACATATGGTGTCTTCAAGACTCATTCTTCAACCGTATGATCCTAAACTATCTTGTGTGGTTGATTTCAATGCTTTGTTGAAGTAAGAATTTCCATATGCATTACATCTCATTGCTTTTGTGTCTTGTTGACTAAAATCCATAGAAATGAATTACTCCTTGAGATCAAGAATAACTAGAAATGGTATATGCCACCAAGGTATAGAGACATTATCTATAAGGAAGCAAGTGATCATGCAAACCAATCATAAACCTTGTTCTAGACATTACATTTGAAGCATATCAAGAGTTGACATCATCATTGGGAAGAAAAAACTATGGTTGTTTGACATCAAACTTGAATACAACCCCAATAGGTTCCATGTTATCCTTAATGCCCTATCATGACCACTTGATTTGAAGACTCTTCCTCTCATCACAATGGCAATGACAATAATGTCAATTGATTCAAAAGTCCAAATTGAGTTTAGGACCACTTTACAACAAGACCTCTTCTTTTAGATAGTACAAGGTCATCTTATAGCATACGATAAGAAATACAACACCTTATCCTTCAAGGATGAGAAACTCTTTCTACAACACCTTATTATATGAGAACAAGATCTATATTCTAATCAAGGATGATCTACAACTTGTGTGCCTTCAAGAGGCCCATGAATTCAAAATCATTGGTCATATGGTTGTGGACAAGACCTTAGGTACACTACAACACCAATGGTGGTGACACAACATGGCACAAGAGTTTCAAGATTTTTTTGATCTTGTGAAAGCCACCAATGCAACAAGGCTAGTAACCAAAAACCAAGTGGAATCCTTCAACTACTTCGCATCCCATCTACTCAATGGGAACACATGAGCTTGGATCTCATCATATCCTTGCCCAAGACAAAATAAGTCACACTACAATTGTGGTTTTTGTTGATCAGCTTTGTAAGCAAATCCATTTGGTACCAAACTTTGACATAGTGGATGCCTCAACATTAGCCTAGATCTACTTCAACAATATCTTCAAGTATAATGGGATTCCTTGTGTATCATTTCTGACCGTGATCCTCAATTCAGTGGAAAATTTGGCAAGCACTCTTCCAACTTCTCAGCACTAAGCTTGCTTTATCCATGGCCTATCATCCTCAAATTGATAGACAAACCAAACATGCAAATTGCACCTTCAAGGATAGGTTTTGTGCCTTTGTTAATGTTCACCATACCAATTGGGATAAATGTTTTCCATATGTTTATTTAGCCTACTATACTCCAAGCAGGCAAGCACCATATATTCTCCCTTCTTCTTTAATTTCAGCTAAGACCTACTTGTTCTAGGTTCTCTTCTTGCTCCTGCTCCATCTCATGTCCCTCATACTTCCACCTTCTTGACCACAATATTCCAATCCCTATAACAAGCCAAATTTCATTTCCTTATTGCTCAAAATTGTCAAAAATAGTATGTGAGCCAACATCATCATGATCATACCTTTCAGCTTGGTGATAAGGTCATGCTTTCTTCTAGTGACCTACCCCTCCTACTTGATACCCAAGTTCATGAACTTGCCCCTAATTAGATAGGCCTATTTGATATCACCCGGACCATTTTTCTTGTTGCTTATAGACTTGCCTTGCCATATGCAAATACTCCTTGTCTTTCATGTTTCCAAATTCAAATCCTTTTTTTCTAATCCATCTTCCTTTCCTCTCATGTCCAACCTCCTCCTCCTCCAATCCTTATCAATGATCATGAGGAGTGTGAAGTTGATTGTATCCTTGCATGTCATGACATTCAACATGACCGCCAACAACATACCGAGTACAAAGTCCTTTGGAAAGGACTTTGATATCTCCTCAATGATGCAACTTGGGAGCCTCTTCTTATCTCCACAATGCACAAACAACCATCCAAGAGTTTGAAGTTTCCACAATGATGAGGACATCACCAACTAGTGATGTGGAATATGTAAAAGTATGAAATTTACAAACAATTTAATCAAGACTAACAAAGTAGCAAATTAATCAAGAATTATAAGAATATTCAAGAAGCATCTAGGAAGCTACTTGGTACCTTCTAAGTATTGGCTAATGTGTATGCTAAATGGAGACTTCTAGGGGGAAGCTTCTTGGAAAGCTTCCTACCTAGCTTAGCTTGCATGCTAAGTAGGTAGCCTCTTGGGAAGTTTCTTGACTAACTTAGCTTGCAAGCCAAGTAGGTAGCTTCTAAAAGGTATCTTCTAAAGAAGCTTCCCAATTTAGCTCAACTTTCATTCTAAGAAGATGACTTTTAGCAAGCTTCTTAAGAAGCTTCTCAAGAGCCTTATATGTTCCTTATAAATAACAAAGCCCATGCTCATGGTAGGCATTTGGAGTTTTCCCTTATTTGGGAGTCCCAATGTGATCTTCCATTCTCTTTTTTCTCTCCTTGGTCTTTTGCATGTAAGGTGGTAATGCATGGGGAAGAGTGGCCATTCTACCTTCTTTATCAATCTCATGTCAATATAAAAGTGCAAGATGAATGAAGAGAGAAAATTGTTTCCTTTATGTGTTTATAATTGCTTTGCCAATTCTTGAGTATGGTGATAAAATATCTTTGTCTAGTCCACAAATCTACCTTCATGTAAAATTAGAATAAGGTGGCTTGCACATTTTTTTATTTAAGTTGTCTTCATTAATTTGAAGAACTCATAATCAAGGTCACCATGGTATGCCTGGTAGGATCATCATACCCATTCAACTTCCAACCATTTCCTATCTTGATGTACCTAATGATGCTTTGAATTTCCTTGTTATCTCCTCCATTGGCCGGGGCTACTCTTGGTTGAGGTATATTGCTCCAAGCACAGCCAAACCCAAGAACCTTTTGCCAATGCTCCTCCATCCAAGCAAGCACGTTACAATAGGTCGGTGAAGTATGGATTCTTCTTCTCTTTAATCTTCAACACCATTGGAGATAAGTAATATCCTAAATCCATAACAAGAATTTCACATGCTTGGAATTTAGGTTCTCAAAGTAGCAATAATGTGCCCATTTCTCCACTCTCAAAGAATGTAATAATTGCAGTTGGAGCCTTCTCCTTCTTTGGAGAAATCTTGTTACCTAACTATTCAAGTTCCAATTCACTCAGTTGCCTTTGCACTCTCTTGCTCCCAATCACCCACTCATAATCTCTTGTGCTCAACCTAAAATTTAAGACTCTATTCAACAAGATCACTTAATGCATCTCAATGAATTTCCTTGTGAATCTTGGAGATGATACAAATTGAATTGATTGAAACTTACCTTCTCCAAAGATGAGATGTTTATACTCTTTCAATTGGCCCATTTTGGATTTTCAGTGGTTGTTAGTGGTGACACATTAATTTTTCTTACATGTGTAAAGCGGCACAAAGACTAATGGTGACCAAAACAATTTCTTCCTCCTACATGGTAGCAATTGCTCACAAGAAGTCAAACCATTGAAGATTGATGGCCAAATGTTGATATGGAAACCTATACCCATGATCATGATAGTGTGCATGGTATTGTGGTTAGGACCATCCTACTTTAATGATATCTTCTCTTAATATTGATTTCATGTTTAGTGTATTTCCTTGGGCAATTAGGGTACAAGCCTTAAGTCCTATTTACTAATATCATTCTTATCTGGGTACTTAACTAATTGCAAGAAAATCTACATAAGGAGACACAAAGTGGGCTACCACATGCTCCTCCCTTATATGTGAGCATCCTCATAAACTAGGATCAAGCTCCCATTTAAGGTTAAGGTTAATCATAATACCTATGGAATTGCCAACCATTCACACAAGTGGCAAACAAGTTACTTTCTAGATCCATCAATCGTAAGGATCTATTATAAAAAATGGTTTGGTCTTGTATGGACCTAATAGGGTCTATACAAGAAAGATGCCACATCCTTGGAAATTATTTATTCCTTTTATCATATAATAGAACCATATCATCTACAAATATCTATATTGGGTGTATCTGCATGTCATGGTACTCCTATTTTCATTGTTGATTGCTCTTTGTGGTTTCATAGGAGCCTTCTCATTTCTCATCCAAGAACATCAGCTGATGTAGTCAAAGCTCTTGGTTATCTTCTGGCAACATTCTATCTTCAACAAGAATTTGGTAGGCATGGACATCAATTTCCACCGTTAGGATCAAATGTAACCCATATGTGAGAAAGGAAGGAATATACTTTGTGGTGATCATTTTGGTGGTTTGACAGACCCACAGTGTTTTTTGTAGTTTGGTGCCCCAATCAAATCCATATTGATCATGACTTTGTTTAGGATTTTACATAGCAATCCATTTGCCATCTTGATCAATCCATTGGCCATAGGATTGTAGGGGGTAGCTCTCCTATGTTTGATTTGAAATTTTTTAGTTAATGATTTGATCAAATTGTTGAGGAAATATACCCACAATTGCTAACCAATTCTAGGAGGAAGTTGTACCAGGTAATGATATTGAGAAAGGAAATTCTACAACCATGGCAGCATCATTCTTCTTAGTAGCCTCGGCTTCCACCATTTTTGTTGCATAGTTGATACATACCAAGGCTTTGAGTGCAATCCTTGTAGCAAGCAAGATTGGTCCTACAAGATGAATCCTCTACTTTTCAAATAGTGCCAATAGTAGAATGTGTCAAAGGGGCCATTGAATAGAGGATGCAAGGTTTCTTGTTCTTTGGCATGCATCACACTTCTTGATGTAGGAATATGTATGATGTATGCAATGACTTTCTTACTCCTCCCACTTCATGTGCTTTAGGATATTGCCTAAGCTCCTCATCCATTCCCAACTTGAACAAGATATTCCCCTTTATGTGGTAGGTCCTATCTTATGTAGAAAATCCACATGTTGCTCCAGATTTAAGCCATCAAGACATTGCAATGTACAAAGATATTTGTACTCTATGGCATACCATGTACTCTAAGTGGCTCAAATATGAAAAAAAATTTGATCAAACAATTTTCATTAAAAGATCTGCAAATTGTTTCTCCATTTTGGGTCAAGACAAGAAATATGCATCCTCATATTGGGCTCCTTATGGTAATCCCCTTTGCATCTCCTTACATAGATTTCCTTCTTTTTTCTCTTTTTTTTGTAATTAGTCAAGTGCCCAGATAAGAATAATGTTAGTAAATAGTACTTAGGGCTTGTACTCCAATTGCTTAGAAAAATACACTAAACATGCAGTCAAGAAATAGGACTTAGGGCTTGTACCCCAATTGCTTAGAAAAATACACTAAACATGCAGTCAGTACTAGGAAGACATCATTAGTGTGGGACAATCTTGATACCTACAAAGGAGATGATGGTCCCAAGACTATGATAATGATGAGGGTCTTGAGACCACAATACTATGAAGATTATCATAGTCATGGGTATGGGTTGCCATGTCAGCATTTGGCCATCAATCTTCAATAGTTTGACTTCCTATTAGTAATTGTTGCCATGTAGGATGAAGAACCGGTTTTGGTTGCCATCAGTCCTTGTACCACTTCACACATGTGGGTACAATGATATTTCACCATTGATGACTGCTAAAAATCCAAAATGGGCCAATTGAAAGAGTAAAAACCTCTTGTCTCAAGAGAATGTAAGTTTCAATCAATTGAATTTGCACTTCCTCCAAGGTTCACAAAGCAATTCATTGAGACATGCTAGGTGATCTTGTTGAGTCTTAAGTCTTGAGGTTTAGAACAAAAGAATGTGGGAGTGGCTAATAGAGAGCAAGACAATGCAAAGGCAATTGAGTGAATCAGGAATTAAAGTGTTGGGTAATGAGATATCTCCAAAGAAGAAGAATGTTCTAGCCAAAATTGCCTTACATTCTTCAAGAGTGGAGAAATGGGCCCATTTCTACTCCACAAAGTACCTAAATTCCAAGCATTTGTGATTTTTGGGATGGATTTGGAATTTTACTTATCTCTCAATGGTGTTGGAGATTAAAGAGAAGAATAATTCTAACTTCATCAACCTACATGGCAACATATTTGCTTGGATGAGGGAGGATTGCCAAAAGGTTCTTAGGTTAGACTCTACGCCTAGAGCAATGTACCTCAACCAAGAGTGGTCCCAACCAATAGAGGAGATGATGAGGAAATTTGAAGCCTTGTTTAGGTACACCAAGATGAGGAATGGGTGGAAGGTGAAAAGGCATAACAATTTGTGATACCAAGAGTTAGCCATATGATGTCGATGTGAAATTTGGTTTGGTAGCATCTAGAATGATGTTATACAAGATGGACTAAATAGATCAGATAGGTGTATCACCAAAAGAATATTTCTACTATTAGGGCAGAAAATAAACATGGAAACCTTAGAACAAATACTTAGACATATGATTTACAGGTGAGAATTGGTTTGTTAATAGTTGGAAGGATGTTATGCGTGATGGACTAAATAGATCAGAAAGAGGTATCACCAAAAGGGGACTTCTACTAATAGAGTAGGAACCGAAATATGCATGAAAATCTTTGGAGGCAATTTTAGAGGCCTAAACAAATGAATTAGGCCTCAAAAATGTGCATATGGACCGCCTTGACAAGGAGAGGCTAGCCTTCCTCCCCCAGCTCTGTCTCATCAAGAGATTTCCAATGGTACCTCACCCACATGATTTTGAGATTCCTATAAGAAGATTCTTGAAAAGATTCCCTCTAACCAAAGCTTGTTTGACCAACCAGATAGGAGCTTGACCAACATGTCACCCATCCAAGTAAGTAATCCAAGGGTGGAGCTTGCTGACATGTCACCTATCTATGTGCCTAATCCTATGGTGGAGCTTCCTTGGAGGAGATCCTCTTTGTCTATATAATAAAGAGAAGGTGTTCCTTTGGGGCATCGGATGATTGAGTGTGAAATCTGTGTTTTCTTTCTTCTCTTGTCCTTGGAGTATTACAATGGTATCAGAGCGAGTGGTTTAGTCCAAGAGAGTGGATCACTCCTCTTGGAAGAGCACAAACTACAAAAACCAAGTAATTTGAGGTGGAGAACATAGAGTAATTGCTAGACTTGGGAAGGGCTTTAGAGAGCGGATGGGATGGATGCACCAAGAGGACAATTTCTCATACCTAGCTTCCCATTCTTGAATCCATTCCACATCAAGGTTATGTATATCCAACATGAGCAAATGAGAGTATCGCTGGTTTATCACTTTGGAGCAGAATTCATGGATAGAGTGATGAACTCACAAAACCCGATGATTCTACCTGTTGTGATATACGACAAAGTAGGATTTGATAATCTACATTCTATTATGATGTTATGGATGTGAATGTCTCAAATCATCTCCCTTCAATGCTCAAGTAGAAATTCATTATGTAATGAGACCAAAAGTGATGTTAAGGGATTTCATGGTTAGAAATTTTGGTGAGGAGTACTATCAATGGCTTCTAAGGTCCCAATGGTAGTCCTAATAGTTCATGCGCCTTCCAAAGTGATCATATTAACTCTCTATTGAATAGACAGTAGCGATTGAGTGTTGGAGGAACCATGGATCCGTAGTTGTAGGAGATGGTGCAAGGAATGCATGGGATGTTGAACAAATTTCAAGAGATTAAGATGACTATGGAGGTATTACAAAGTCAAGTACAAATCCTTAGGAATGATCAAGCAATGCAAGAAGAAGAGCCATCTCAAAACCCAGTACCTACAACAAAAGTACTTGGAGAGGCATTGTGCCTATGAATTTGGTCAACGATGAAGCCACATTGCTGCTCCGGATGAAGAAGACTTGCAACATCAAGCCTTACAAGGGGCAGCATATGATGGGAGTAGTGGAAAATTGGATCTCAAGAATGAATCAATATTTTTGATTGTTCTCAATAGAGATCACTAAGCATGATGCAACCATGTTTACATATGGGTACTTGACCGATAAAGCACTCACATGGTCCGATGCTTAGGAATGATCCATGTTGGCAGAGAGAAGGGAGATCACGTGGACAACAATTCAAGAAGGATTACTAAAGAATTTCCAATTGATGGATTTTGTGCAGATGGCCCCAATCCGACTATGGGAATTGAGACAGAAGGAGAATATACAAGAGTATGTGGAGACATTTCTGGATCTACAAGCCGCAATAACCGACATGAGTCCAGTAGAGGCTCTCAACAATTTCAAATAAGGGTTTAAGGAGTGGATTTGCCAAGAAGTCATGGTGCAAAATCCTTGCATTGTATTTAAAGCTATTGCTTGTATGCAGAGAATAGCAAGAGCATTGGGTGGAGGTGAAAGAGTAGTTCCACCTCAACATTATCAAGCAAATATGCCACACATGGGTGGACCAATATCGATGGAATTGGGTAATCTTTGGTTTTGAGACTGAGGAGCACGACCGCTTCAAGGAGAGCGTGGATGGGTAGAAGAATGGAGTGATGGAGTCCCCACAAGGAAAAGGAACTTGAGGAGAACAATACCATTATTACAATTGTGGTTGTATTGGGCACAAATCTACCAATTATCATGCTTGTCTCCTTGGAGGCCCTTGGTCTTCATATAGGTGATCTTTGAACAACATGGATAGATGCAATGAAGAGGAGGAGGTGGACATCACTTCAGAAAACAAAGATCACCAATAAATGCACCTTGTGACCTTATTGGCTCTATAAGAAAGTAAAGAAGCAAGGGAAGGAAGAAGACAAGCACGCAAAGGTCCCGAAAGGCAACCTCACAATTGATTGTCATGAATGGAGTCCTATATGATAATAAAGTGAGAGTATTAATAGATCCGGGAGCAACAGAGAATTTCTTGTCTTGCTCTGTTGGAATAAGATTGAGAATGGATCTAGAGAGAGATGAGAGCAAAGAAGTAGCATTACCTAATGGGCAAACAAAGAGGATTGAATCATTACCTAGACGGGGAACACTCTCGGTAGGAGAATATCAAGAAGCAATTGAGTGGCAAGTGATACAATTAGCTCGTTATGATGCAATCGTAGGCATGCCATGGATGGAGCATTACAACCCTATGGTAGATTGGAGGAAGAAAATAATGAGAACCTACCAATGGTTGATTATTAGGGTTAAAGAAAAGTCACATAGGCAAGAATTGCCTCTCTATGTCATAGGGACGGCAACTATCTACTAGATCAATAGATGTTTCATGGGTCTAATAAGAGATGTCCAGAGTGCACAACTTGATAGAAAAATTCCTAACAAATTGAAGGATGTGGTGGATGAGTTTCAAGATGTCTTTCCTCATGATCTACCCTCAAGATTACCACCAAAAAGGAGAGTAGATCATAAAATTGAGATATTCTCGAGAAGAACACTTCCTTGTAAGGCCCCATATTGCCTATCACCTCATGAGCTAGAGGAGTGTAAGACTCAAATTGAGGAGATGCTACAAAAAGGGTTCATCTAACCCAATGTATCACTATATGGGGCTCTTGTCTTGTTTGTGAAGAAGATGGACGGTACAATGCGCATGTGCATTGACTATTGGGGTCTCAATCAACAAACAATGAAAAACAAATACCCCTTACTATAATACCAAGAGCTATCCATATGATCTTGATATGAAAATCAATTTGGTAACATTTGGAATCACATAATACATGATGGAAAGAATAGATCAGATAGAAGTATCACCAAAAGAGTACTTCTACTAATAGAGCAGAAATCAAAATAGACGTGGAAACCTTAGAACCAATAGCTAGATATATGAGAATAAGGTGAGAATTGGTTCAGCAACATTTGGAAAGATGTTACACATGATGGAATGAATAGATCAAAAAGAAGTATTGCCAAAAGGAGACTTCTACTAATAGAATAGAAACCAAAATATGCCTAAAATCTTTGAAGGTAATTCTGGATGCCTAAACGGATAAATTAGGCCTAAAAAATGTGCACGTGGTGCACCAGCAAAGGACAAGCTAGCCTTTAGGCTATCCAATGGTAGCTCACCCACATGATTCTAAGATTCCTACACAAAGATTCTCTAAAAGATTCCCTTTGATCAAAGCTTGTTTGACCAACTAGATAGGAGCAAGACCAACATGTCACCCATCCAAGTAAGCAATCCAAGGGTGGAGCTTGTTGACATATCACCTATCTATGTGCCTAATCCTATGGTGGAGCTTCCTTGGAGGAGATCCTCTTTGTCTATATAATAAAGAGAAGGTGCTCCTTTGGGGCATCAAATGATTGAATGTGAAGTCTGTATTTTCTCTCTCTTCTTGTCCTCGGAGTATTACACTTACCTCACATGGGTGACCTGTTTGATCAACTCCATGGAACAAGATACTTTACCAAATTGGACTTGCGGAGTGGCTACAATCAAATCCAAATTGCAAAAGAAGATGTGTACAAAACTACTTTTCAAACCAAGTATGGCCACTTTGGGTATCTTGTGATGCCTTTTGGCCTCACCAATGCACCTGCCACTTTCATGAGTCTAATGAATGACATATTTTGTCCATACTTAGATAAATCTATTATCATCTTCTTGGACAACATCTTAGTATACAATAACACGATGATGGACCACAAACAACATCTACAAGAAGTCTTCTAGATTTTAAGACAAAATTGATTGTACACCAAAATCTCAAAGTGCAAATTTGGCAAGTCTGAAGTAGACTACTTGGGGCATAGAGTAAGTGCAGAGGGAATTCAAGTATTGACAAATAAAATAGAGGTCATTCAAAAATGGAATGCCCCAGAAGATCAGACTCAACTCAAGAGCTTCTTGGGTTGATGGGATTCTATCATCAATTTGTCAAAGACTTCTACAAGGTTGCATAGCTTTTAACGGCACTACTTGGCAAGGGGAAGAAATGGATGTGGGGAATGGCACAATAGTTGGCCTTTCAAGAATTGAAAGCTGCCTTGCTACATGCATTGATCTTGAAGTAGTATGACCCAAAACATCCAATCAAGTTGGCTACAAATGCCTCAAGTGTAGCAATAGGAGCAGTCCTACAACAAGAGTGGCATGACGGATAGAATACAATTGCATATTTCTCTTGGAAGTTGTTACCGACAGAGCACAACTATCACACCACAGAACAAGAAGAGCTGGCCATTGGCCTTGCAACCAAGCATTGGAAGCACTATTTGGGCAAGAAGGCATTTGTAGTAGAGATGGACCACAAACCTCTAGTCTACCTAAAGACATAGAAAGATCTATCTTGTTGCTAGATTTGGTGGGCAGAGTGGCGACAATGCTGTAGCATGACAATCACTTACATGGAAGATAAGAAGCAACTTGTAGATGCATTCACTTGCATGCTGATGGAAAACAATTTGGTGGTAGAGGCTAAGATTAACCTTGAATTCTAGCCAAAGATTTTGGTTGCTACAAAAACTGATCCGCAAATTGTAGGAGCGCAATCATCCAAAGGCGTCATCAACACCCAAGGACTCACCTTTTGTGATGGAAGATTATGGATCGCAAATGTCCTAAAATTATGAACCACTATTCTAGTGGAATGTCATGATTCGGCTATTGCAGGTCATGTTGGAGTGGACAAGACCTTAGCAACAGTCCAATGCCATTACTATTTGCCCAAGATGAGCAATGATGTGATGGACTACATCCACAGTTTTCTACTCTATCAACAAAACAAAGCTTCTAATCAAGCTATTGCAGGGCTCCTTTAACCTCTCCCCACTCTTACACAATGTTGAGAACAAGTGAATATGGATCTCATTTGTGAATTACCCAAGACCACCTTAGGGTTTGACTCCATTGTGGTCTTTGTGGATTGGCTCAGAAAAAAATTTTATGTACGCCCTACCACCAAGGATGTGACCGCTCCACAACTAGCTCAATTATACTTAGATGTAGTCTTGTCTCACCATGGCTTATCTCAAGTACTCATCATCAGTAGAGGCACTCAATTCACTATTTTTTTTTGGCAAACATTATTTGGTTTCTTCAAAACCAAGTTTGCCATATCTATAGCTTACCACCTACAAATAGATGGACAAACAAAATGGGCTAATTGCACTATTCAAGACATGTTGCGTGGCTTCACCTTAGAAGAGCAAGAGAGGTGAGACACCCTACATCCATTGGTGAAATTTGCTAACAACAATTTGGTGAATGCATCACCCATGTCACTTTGTTCTTTTTCATTTATGGTGAGCATCCATTCACACCTTCTAGCTTGATGAAGATCCATCCGGTGGCTACCAAGGTTGATGTAGTCAACACATTTGTTTCTCAAATCCAACAAGGTGTGGAGAGCGCCAAGCACATATTGCAGATTGTGCAAAATTGACAAAAGCAATATGCTAGTGCACACCATAGGCACATAAAGTTCAATGTTGGGGATTAGGTGTGGCTATCTACAGCCAACCTCATATTAGTTGGCCCTCGTAAGCTTGGCCCTTGTTTTATTGAGCCTTTTATTATTCTTCATTGAGTCGGCATTGTGGCCTATCACCTCAAGCTACCACCACACATGAAGATCCATATAGTGTTCCATGTTTCTCTACTACACAAATATGATTCCCTATTGGGCCATTGTCATTCCACACAAGAATTTTGACCTTGTTTGACATTCATTGATGGCATAGAGGAATATGAAGTGAAGCATATCCTCCAAAAATGCATTTGTGATACGTGCCATCCGTAGGTGGACTATCAGGTATAGTGGAAAGGTTACTCTCTCTATGAGACAACCTGGGAGCCCGCTACCAATTTGACACATGCACCAATGTTGGTACAAGCATTTGAGCAACAGTTGCACAATGAGTACGTTGCATCTTAAAAAGAGAGAGGGTTGTAATACCATGAGCTAGCCATATGATCTCAATGTGAAATTTTGTTTGGTAATGTCTAGAATGATTATATAGGATGGAAAAAATAGATTAGATAGAAGTATCACCAAAAGAGCACTTCTACTATTAGGGCAGAAACCGAAATAGACATGAAAACCTTAGAACCAATAACTAGACATATGATTTAAAGGTGAGAATTGGTTCAATAACATCTAGAAGGATGTTACACATGATTAACTAAATAGATCAGAAAGAGGTATCACCAAAAGGGGACTTCTACTAATAGAGTAGGAAGTGAAATATGCCTTAAATCTTTGAAGGTAATTTTGGAAGCCTAAACAGATGAATTAGATCTTGAAAATGTTCAAATTTTTCTCCAAGAGAAAAACGGTCGGCCTTCCCTCCTCCTAGCTTTGTCTTGTCAAGAGCTTTCCAATGGTACCTCACCCACGTGATTCTAAGATTCCTACAAGAAGATTCTCTAAAAGATTCCCTTTGATTAAAGCTTGTTTGTCACACCATTTGTAGTTCCGCATCTAGCTGCTTGGACACTGGAGTTCCAGTGATAGTAGTTAGAGTTATTCTAGTAGTTTCTCAAGGACTACTTTCTGACAGTCTGATTTGGTGTTTGGGGTACTGACTTCACGGTAGGGCCCACCGTCACTTTGCACCGTTCGCACCGTCGAGTGTGCCGTCAGCGGGACCGTTAGGGTTCCAGTGCTAGCTCGAGTCCAGGGGGGATAGTTTTGAAGTGAGCCCCAGAGAGCTCACTTCTCTGATGTTGAGCCTTCGAGTTCCTGGCTATGGTGGACAGAGGCCGGCGAGCGTCACCTGGATTCTCTATGCTTGAGTGGGTGTGGCTTGACTGTAATCAGTGCCCAATTGTTGGCAGTTTATAGAGTGATAGATCAAGTACTGATCTGAGTTGAGTTGAGTTGAAAGTGTTAAGCAATCTGATTATTGTGGCACTTTAGAGTCTATGTATGACTTATGTGTGAGTTGTGCTTCTATAGTGTATGATGTTGACAGCAATGTATGTTGTGTAGCGATGTATATACGCACAACATGTTTGACCAACCAGATAGGAGAAAGACCAACATGTCACCATCCAAGTAAGTAATCCAAGGGTGTAGCTTGCTGACATATCACCTATATATGTGTCTAATCCTATGGTGGAGTTTCCTTGGAGGAGATCCTCTTAGTCTATATAATAAAGCAAAGGTGCTCCTTTGGGGCATCGGGTGATTGAGTGCAAAATCTGTTCTTTCTCTCTTCTCTTGTCCTTGGAGTATTACACAATCCTACCAAGTGTATCATGGTGACCTTGCTCATGAAGCTCTTCAAATCAATAACTACAATCAACAAGGACAACTTATGTCAACAATGGATAGACCACCTTCTTCTAGCAATTACATGAAGGAAGATCAATGGACTACAACACCCATTTATGCATGTGTGTGGTATTGTGATATTTAGCTTGGTATTACAAGTACTTGAGAGATATTATTTATATAGAGATAAAGGATGATTCTACACTAGTCGGGATTAGCTAAAGTTAGTCATAGCTAAGATAGAGGGGACCTTACTTTAGAGGAAGTAGAAAAGATGAGCACCACTATTTTTGATTTTAGTGTGTTGACTTGGTATTATTCTTAGGTGTTTGGCTTTAAGGAAAAAGTTGAGAACTCTTGGGCCCGCAAGCCATTTTGTTTTGGATTCTTCTTTAGTCCAAGGATAGCCCATGTGAAGGAATCATTGACTTAGTGATTCAAGATAAGATTCAAGATTCTTAGATAAGCTGGTTCAAGATAAGACCACATGCTTAGGGGAATATGCTCATGTGAATGGATATTCCTTTCTACTTTTTGACTTTACTCGACTTTTAGCCTAGTAACTTGAGTTACTCCAGTAATTAGTAACTTTGGTGCATAACTATTTCATAAGTATATAAACAAGGGATGAGGAAGTACTCATCATCCTTTCATTTGCAACTATCTCTCTCTCATTGTGTTCTCTAGTGAGCAATGTCTTGAGTCTTGGAGTGTTAGCCTTGGAGTTTTAGCCTTGGAGGAGTATGATGGAGTTGGGGTTCCTTGCCTTCTTAGTCCATGGTGCGCTACTATAATAGCCATCAGAGGTTCATCCTGAGTGAGAGACAGACCGGCTCACATTTTTGGTTCCGTTGTCGGGACCTCTCTAGGAGGCAAGATAATGTTCCGCATTCAATTCTACATTAGGCAGAAGGAGACTATGAGAGCTCACTTGGAGAGAACATTAGGAGAGGAGAGGGCTGAACTTATGTTAGAGAACCAAGATCCATTTGTATACCCTGTAGTTCATTATGATGTCTTTGAAGTGATTTTGTACATCTTGTACACATGAGAGGATTTGGAGAGATTGTGTGAGGTGGATTGCAAATTTTGGGGATTAAGGTGATTTTAGGTAAAATATCAAGTTTGAGATCTAGATTTTAAATTTCTACACATAATAGCTTGGGTTATCTTTCAGTTAGCACATTTGAAATTATTGTGAGAGCTACTATGCGCACTGGGTTAGATTTTTTGAAAGTTGATAGGGTAAACTACTCCAACAACTGCACGCTCTCTAGAAAATTGTACATCGTCTGCCATTTCTTCAATTTTCAGTGAATTGTCCTGAAAATTTCCAAGAAAATTCACTGCATTGTATCCTACTTTTTGCCACAAAAACTGGAGATAGATCATTCTTGTGCATGGAGTGATGAGTTTTTGAAGTGAGGGGGGTGGTTTTCAGACCAAATCTGAAATATATGTGTTGAATAGAAAGGTGTCTAGGCCAAATGGCTTGATGAAATGATCTGAAATTTTGCAAGGAGGGACACCCTGGATTCTTGATCATGTGGGAAAAATTTAGGAGGACTGTCACATACAAGTTGAGAGGTCTGAGTGAAATTGTGAGGAAGGGTCAATTCTGCAGAGTGGAGATCTTATGCATGTGGAGTTTGAGAGCAACAAAAAGCATGTTTGAGTGTTTAGATTCATCTTGGGAACATGGAGGGTCACCAAGAGTGGAAGTTGAGACTATGTAAGGTTCCCTAAGGGTTTGAGGTGATTTTAGGGGTGGATTTCAGCAAAAGAGAGTTTATAATAGAATTTGAAGAGAGTGTTGAGAGGATCCAAAAATCTACACCACTTGGAGGAAAGAGTGAGTCTAAGTGCTTTCTATGTGGAGAGAAGGGACATAATGCAAGTTCATGTCCATTGACCTTTGAGAGCAAGAGATTGAGGGAAGGGAGAGGCTTACTTGACTTGGTTTTGCATATTGGACCTTCTTCACCAAGATTGGGAGGGAAAAGATCTAAGACCAAGGAATTATGTGAGGTTTGTGGAGTTGAAGGACTTCCAAAAGGACATGAGTGTAGTGGAGTAAAATCACTTTTGGAGACTTGGGTGAAGGATCTTAGAGAGAGTCTTAGTACAGCTACAGAAATACTACCACCTTCATCAGCTAGTTCTCGAGATTAGTGATGGAAATAATCTTTCAACTTATGGATAAACTATCCATGAGGGTTCGATTAATATGCACTCTAGGGTTTGATGTTGCTATAGAAATCTTGGAGTAACCTGAGCCTTTTGTGTTACCTTGGGTAGATTACTATAATACTCCGAGGACAAGAGAAGAGAGAAAACATAGATTTCACACTCAAACATTTGATGCCCAAGGGAGCACCTTCTCTTTATTATATAGATAAAGAGGATCTCCTCCAAGGAAGCTCCACCATAGGATTAGGGACACAGATAGGTGACATGTTAGCAAGCTCCACCCTTGGATTACTTACTTGGATGGGTGACATGATTGGTCTAGATCCTATCTGGTTGGTCAAACAAGCTTTGACCGGAGGGAATCTTTTAGGGAATCTTCCTATAGGAATCTAAAAATCCCGTGAGTAAGGTACCATTGGAAAGCTCTTGACAAGACAAAGCAAGGGAATTTGCTCATTTTCAAGGCCTAATTCATCTGTTTAGGCCTCCGAAATTGCCTTCAAAGATTTCAGGCATATTTCGGTTCCTACTCTATTAATAGAAGTCCTTTTTTGGTGATACCTCTTTCTGATCTATTTAGTCCATCATGTGTAACATCCTTCCAGATATTACCAAACTAATTCTCACCTTTAAATCATATGTCTAGCTATTGGTTCTAAGGTTCTCAAGTCTATTTTGGTTTTTGCCCTATTAGTAGAAGTACTCTTTTGGTGATACTTTTATCTTATCTATTTTGACCATCATGTATACATCATTCTAGATGTTACCAAACCAAATTTCTCATCTAAATCATATGGCTAGCTCTTGGTATTATAGACCTCCCTCCTTTTAAGAGGCAACGTCCTTGTTGTGCAATTGTTGCTCAAATGCTTGCACCAACACTGGTGCATGTGCCAAATTGGCAGCGGGCTCCCAGGTTGCTTCATAGAGGAGGTAACCTTTCCATTGGACTAGATAGTCCACCTGCAGGTGGTGAGTACCATGCATGCATTTTTGGAGAATCCGCTCCACTTCATATTCCTCTGTGCCATCAATGAGTGTCGGACAAGGTCTAATGTCTGGTGTGAAATGACCCTGGCCTGATCGGGGAGCATATTTGCATAGTAGGGAGACATGGAACACTGGATGAATCTTCATGTGTGGTGGTAGCTCAAGGTGATAGGCCACAGCGATGTCGTCCGGAAAATAGCCCACGTGTACCTTTGAGGCTTTTGGTGTGATAAATTTTCTTTTCTCTTTTATTTGTTGTAAGGAACAGGGATTTATGATAATATGTCTCGGGTGTGGTTTTGCTATCTTGTTTCGGGAGAAAGTGAGCAGACAGAGAAGTGTTGAGGGTTTTCAGAAAATGCCAAAAGATTTTGAGATGGAAGTTTGCAAAAGATTTTGAGAGGGAAGTTTGCAGAGGATTTTGAGAGAAGTACCAGAGATTTTTGGGAGAAGAGTGGAGTAGGGTTTTTTTGGACAGGAGGAAGGTGGGACAAAGATTTTTTCGAGTTGGACAGGAGTGCTTGAGAGTGCAAGGGAGAGAAATTCTTGAGAACTGAAGGGTTTGGACAGAGGAACAATCAGGAGAAGGAATTTTCGAGTTGGACAAGAGTGCTTGAGAGTGCAGGGGAGAGAAATTCTCAAGAACTGAAGGGTTTGGACAGAGGAACAATCAGGAGAAGGAATTTTTGAGTTCGACAGGAGTGCTTGAGAGTGCAGGGGAGAGAAATTCTTGAGAACTGAAGGGTTTGGACAGAGGAACAATCAGGAGAAGGAATTTTTGAGTTCGACAGGAGTGCTTGAGAGTGCAGGGAAGAGAAATTCTCGAGAACTGAAGGGTTTGGATAGAGGAACAATCAGAAGAGGAATTTCGAAATGTGAGAGTGCAGGGCTGTGCTTGGACCAGGAGAGGGATTTCGAAATGTAAGAGTGCAGTGATGTGCTTGGACCAGGAGAGGGATTTCAAAATGTGAGAGTGCAGGGCTGTGCTTGGACCAAGAGAGGAATTTTGAAATGTGAGAGTGCAGGGCTGTGCTTGGACCAGGACAGAAATTTTTGAAATGTGAAGGGAGTCTTGAAGGGCTGAAGGCTTTTGGAGATGCATGAGGGCTGTGTTTTGGACCAGGACAGAAATTTTCGAAATGTGAAGGGAGTCTTGAAGGGCTGAAGGCTTTTGGAGATGCATGAGGGCTGTGTTTTGGACCAGGACAGAAATTTTTGAAATGTGAAAGGAGTCTTGAAGGGCTGAAGGCTTTTGGAGATGCATGAGGGATGTGTTTTGGACCAGGACAGAAATTTTCGAAATGTGAAAGGAGTCTTGAAGGGCTAAAGGCTTTTGGAGATGCATGAGGGTTGTGTTTTGGACCAGGACAGAAATTTTTGAAATGTGAAGGGAGTCTTGAAGGGCTGAAGGCTTTTGGAGGTGCATGAAGACAATTTTTGCAGGACTGTGAAGGGGTTTGTGAAGGCTGCAGGCAGATAATTTTTGCAGCAATGTGAAGTGGTTTGGTGAGGCTGCAGGAAGACAATTTTCGCAGGATTGTGAAGGGTTTGGTGAGGGCTGCAGGAAGACAATTTTTGCAGGAATGTGAAGTGGTTTGGTGAGGGTGAAATTTTGAGTTGGACAATAGACCTGGCTGTACAGAAGCTGGAGAGTATGGGCAGAGGAAATTGAAAGGAAGGACATTGAGAGAAGGGCTGAAAAGGAGAAATTTAGAAGGAAGAGACCTGGCTGTACAGTAGCTGGACAGAGAAGTGAGAAGTGAAGGAAATTTCGAGAGATTTTGCACTGGGACAAAGGGAAAGGAGTTTGGGTTTCAGAAGTTTAGTCAAGAGAGAATGAGATGAACTTTGAGAGAATAGGATTGTACAAGACAAGGACTGTGCTTCGAAGGAAGAACTGTGACTGATCAGGAGACACCTAGGAGAAACTCTCGAGTTGTTGTGAAGGTTTGAGAGTGAACCAAGAGAGACAGACAGAGAGGAATTTTTGAGCTTTACAGTGAGGGCCAAGAGAGCTGGAGACAACATAGCAGTTCTCAAAGGTTGGGGAATGGCTGATGCTAGGCAGAAGATAGAGAGGCCATTTTCTCAAAGGTGATTTGGAGGTCTGATGCTGAAGTGACAGGCAAAGAGAAGAGGAGAGGCTTCGAATGCTGAGCGGTGAGTGACAGTTTGATAAAAGAGAAGGAGTTGAGAAGATTGTCTGCATGTGATTGGGCAAGTTTGGATGCTCATCTGGAATGACTTGGTTGCCCATGTGTTAAAGTAGGAATGGACACTCCATAGGGAAGAATTGTTTCTCTTGTTTGACTTACAGTTGTATGACTGGTTGAAGAGGATGATTCATGAACGGATAAATGTACTCTGAATTGTGGATGTTGTCAAGGGAAGGGCTGCATTTAGGAGCTCTTGGTCCAGTCTATATGATTACCCAGTTCAGTGATCAATACAGCCGGGTTTGACCACCATTAGTTGCTTGCGGTTATTTCATAAAGTCTCACCAGAGCCAATTTAGGAATCTGTCTGAGCCAAGAGCCAAACCCACAGACCCAAACATAAAAGAGAACTAGAAGCAATACTATATACGAATAGAGCTACAAGGCCAAACACAGTCAAACACAATTGAATGCTATAGAGCAACTTTAGGTTACAATATCCAACATACAAACCTTGGGAGAAACCTGCCCTAGGGACAATTAGAACAACCTGACCTATTGGGAAGAGCTGCCAGCCATACCAAACAAGGAAGAGAATGACAAACCTCAGGAAGACTTAAGTCATTTACAGCAATCGCAACTAAGCACTAGCAGCCAAGTGCCCGGTGCACTCTTGAGGACAAAACCCCGCGACATAAGTGGCAACCATGCTGGGGAATCTCAAGGGTTGTGCTTAGAGGTTGCGACTAGTTGGAGTTGGGGAAGGGAACAAGGACAGATCGGACTGATCTAAGTGGACAGTAGTGAGCTGTGCTGAGGTAGAGATGGGCCTAGAGGCTTCATCTTCAGCTATGATAAGGGAACAGGAGATCTCACTGATTGTCATGGCCACCATGAGAGCCATGAAGGATCAAGATGAAGAAAGAGACAAGGTGAGAGCGCAGTCTTCACAAGTCACGAAGTGTCTGCGCGCTGTGGTAGATCAGCAAGGGGAATTTGATGGTAAGGACGTGACCAAGTACCTGAAGGTCTACTGGAGAGAGGTTAAGCTTCATGATCTGGATGAGAACATTGCCATTGCTAGGTTTCCTACGTTGGCTGAGATCGAAATCAGGAGGGTGGTTGAGGGCTTGGTGTGAGGGGCGGAGACATGGGAGGAGTTCTCCCAGATGATGAAAGAGGAATTCTTGCTGCAGGATACAGATCGGGTCACCCAGGCCATGTTCTTGGATTGGGTGAAATAGGAGTAAAAACTTGGGCCCTCAAGATCTCCTAAGAGAGTTTAACAAGAGACTGGAGCATCTGTCAACTTGTGAAGCTAAGGCCATTAGACTACAGAGGTCTAACTACCTTCTGCGAGCTGCAGATAGTTGTTTGCGGGATGAGTTGGAGTATGCACTCAATTTGCTCCAACCTGATCGGTTGGGAGCGGTAGAGTGGGGAAAGATTGAGGAGGTGGTTGTCCGGGTAAGCCGCAGGCGGAGGCAAAGAGAGCTAGATGAAGAAGCAATAGCCAAAGCGCCTATTCGGAGTAACATGGTTGGGTCCAGGAGAGGGAAGGAGGGACAGCGAGTGAGTGAGATGCCCAAAGAAGGAGCAGTGGATGAGATCTCGTGACTGATGGAGGGGTTGAAATTCTGACCACCAAGGTCGACCAGTTGCAAAGTGGGAGTAGCACTACGAGGACGGATGGAGAGAGGAGGCAACCCTATGGGTGCATGTGGTGTGACAGTAAGAGTCATGCCAAAAGGGACTGCCAAGAACTATCAGAAGCAGTATGCAAACAGTGGGTGAAGTTTGTTGGAGAACCCGGGATGAAGAAGATAGCCTTCTATGATACTGGGGAGCCAATACCGTTGAACGGTAACAGGGGAGGGATGAAGGCTCTACTGGAAAGACACATGGGCAAGCGTGAAGTAAGTATGGCAGTCGCTGCATTTGAGCCTAGTGTTTATAGTGCAATGAGTGAAGTGAAACAATGTGCAGACCTAGGAGAAGTTGAGAAGAAGAGACTAGCAGAGCAGGTCCGGGGGAAATCAGGGTGGGATGTGCCGGTGGTAATAACTGCCATCACTACGGAAGTTGGTGCCACTTGGGATGCTATGGTGGAAGAGAAACGAAAATCGGATCAACGAGCAGATAGTGAAGGGCAGCCAAGGGAAAAGCAACAGCGAGTGGAACCGGAGAGGAGGCAGGTTAGAAGGAAAGAGGTGCAGTTCAGGGATGCGCAAGAGAGCAGGGATCAAAATTTGGGCGTTGGAGAAGAGTCACGAATGGACACAAAAGGGGTAGCAAACCAAAAGTTGGGAGAGAGATCTGTAACACCCATTTGTGCATGTGTGTGGTATTGTGATATTTAGCTTGGTATTACAAGTACTTAAGAGATATTATTTATATAGAGATAAAGGATGGTTCTATATTAGTCATGGTTAGCTAAAGTTAGTCATAGCTAAGATAGATGGGACCTTACTTTAGAGGAAGTAGAAAAGATGAGCACCACTATTTTGGATTTTAGTGTGTTGACTTGGTATTATTCCTAGGTGTTTGGCTTTGGGGAAAGAGTTGAGAACTCTTGGGCCCGCAAGCCTTTTTGTTTTGGATTCTTCTTTAGTCCAAGGATAGCCCATGTGAAGGAATCCTTGCTTTAGTGGTTGGGTCAAGATAAGGGGAATATGCCCATGTGAATGGATATTCCTTTCTACTTTTTGACTTTACTTGACTTTTAGTCTAGTAACTTGAGTTACTACGGTAATTAGTAACTTTGGTACGTAACTATTTCACAAGTATATAAACAAGGAGTGAGGAGGTACTCATCATCCTTTCATTTGCAACTATCTCTCTCTCATTGAGTTCTCTAGTGAGCAATGTCTTGAGTCTTGGAGTGTTAGCCTTGGAGGAGTATGATGGAGTTGGGGTTCCTTGCCTTCTTAGTCCATGGTGCGCTACCATAATAGCCATCAGAGGTTCATCCTGAGTGAGAGACAGGCCGGCTCACAGATCTCCTAGGAAGGGGCCGGGTTGGCTGTTGAGCCGGGACATAGAAATGGAACTGGATCCGCAAGAGATTGCCAAAAAGTTCTGGAAGCAAGAGGTGAGGGGTTTCTCAAACGAAGAGTTCTTTGGTAGCTTGAGGAAGGATGTGCAGGACCTTATCCTTGTCAAGGCAAAGAAGAAACAATTCTACAAGGAAGGACCGCACACATCCTTGCTGTACGAGGACGGGAGTGAGACTGAAGGAGAGGTGGGAACTTTTGGGCTTGAGCTTGAACAGGAAAAACCAGAGGATGAGACCCGAGAAGCACGTGTCTATGATGCTGCTCTTGAGGATGAGAAGTCATTTGTGCCCTTGTCAGAGGAGGTTCAAGACTCTTTTTGGGCGAGAAGTTGCAGCGAGTGCGAGATAGAGATGCAAGGAGTGAAAGCACCGGTGAGAGCGCTGATTGATTCAGGATCTCAGGTCAATCTTGTGTCAAAGGCGGTCTACAATGAAGGGCGATGGAAGGTGGACCGTGACATCGATTGGAAGGTAAACTCAGTGAATAGGACCAGAAATGCATTGTGGGGAGCTTGTCCAGATGTCAAAATCAAGATAGGGAATGTGGTAGAGCTTATTAATGTGTTTGTGCATGATACCTTGCCCTACCCGGTGATCCTAGGACAGCCCTTCATTACTCAGTTTAGAATGGAGAGCAAGGTTCTGAATGATGGGACTCATGTGGCAAAGGTTAGAAGTCAGAATGGGACCAGAATAGTGCAATTCCCTACTATGTTGCCGGGCAGCGACAGGAATAGGAGAGAGTTAAGGGATCCAGAAAAGCCTACTAGAAGGTGGGGTTTCCACTAGGCGTCTTGTCAGAGAAGGTGGGGGGACAAGGCGCCCTATGCTACATTCCACCGCAAGAGATCAGTGAGGAGGACTGTTTTGATAGGACCTATGTGGGAATCCAGAGTGGTAGAACTGTTTGCTTTGCACATGTAGGGAGTACCACGGGAATTTTGCAGAAGAGAATGAAAAGGAAAGAGAGAGTTCTGAAAACAGCAAGGGAAATGGATGATGGCGAGACTATCATTGGATTGTTGGAGGATTGGGGAGAAGGTAGGGCAGTCCAGAAGGTGATCAGGGCAATGGAGAAAGGAAAACACGTGATTGAAATAGGAAGGGAGCTTCATGAAACACTTTCAAAGTTGGTTCATGAAGTGAGATGTGACACTAAGTACAAAATAGTGGACAAAAAGGTCCGTCCTATTGCTGTCCCATTGCCGTTGGATGCTTCTGATTTGATGCGTAGGACCAGAGAGGAACCGAGATTGAGGCAGGAAAAGGATATTGGTCATTCGTTTACTAAAGAGACCTTGGATGAGCTTACGGTCGGAGGGGATGGATTGCTCACAGAAGTTGAGCGCCGTGCATTTAAGGAAATGATTGGGAAGTGTGGGAAGGCTTTTGCTTTCAATATCGAGGAGATTGGGTGTGTGAACCCGTAGGAAATCACACCGATGATAATTTTCATGGTTCCGCATGTACCGTGGGATCTGAGGCCAATACCAATGCCAAAGGCGCTTCTGCCCTAGCTGACAGAACTACTGAAGGAGAAAGTTCAGGCAAAGATTTTAGAACCTTCAGAAGCGCCATACTCAAATCGTTGGTTTACCGTCCGGAAGAAGAATGGTAAGGTGCGGTTCATACAGGATACGCAACCACCAAATAAGGTAACAATCCAGAATTCTGGTGTTGGACCGGCTGTGGATGAGTTTGCTGAGGAGTTTGCAGAGAGGGCAATCTATTCTATAGGAGATTTGTATTCAGGTTATGATCAGTTTCAGCTTGCTGAAGGGAGCCGGGACATAACCACGATGCGAACACCGTTGGGGCTGATGCGTATGTGCACTCTCCCAATGGGGGCTACTAACTCTGTGGCGCATATACAAAGCACTATGAATCGAATTCTGCAGTCTTTTATCCTTGAGAAGACCCGTCCATTCTTGGACAATATTCTTGTCAAGGGCTGTACAGAGAGTGAGAAAGATGAAACTTTGGTGGATGGAGGTATTAGGAGGTTGTCATAGATCATATTCAAGATGTGGAGGCAATACTGAGAAGGTTGATGGAAGTGGGGGTGACTCTCTCTGGAGAGAAGTCGGCATTTGGACTTGGAGAAATCCTTGTGGTGGGACACCTGTGTGGCTCGTATGGAAGGAAGCCAAATCCGGAAAAGGTGGACATATTAGGGAAGATCAAGGACTGTTCCTCAGTTCAGGAGGTAAGAAGGTTATTAGGGGCATGCATTTTCTACGGTATATGGATTCCGCACTTTGGTCATGTTGCAGAGCCGCTCTACCAGCTTTTGAGGAAAAGGATCAGGTTTGTTTGGAGACTGGAACATTCGGTTGCTATGGCAAAACTAAAGAAAGCGCTGCAGAACCCACCTGTGCTCCACCCGCTTGACTACCGCTGTGGACGACCAATTATAGTTACGGTTGACTCAAGTCCCTACGCTGCTGGTTGGGCTGTGGGCCAAGACGACGAGAATGGCAACAGATTTGCAGCAAGGTTTGGAGCAAGGATCTTCACGGAACGGCAACGGAGGTACCCTCAGATCAAACGGGAATTGTGGGGTGCCAAGATAGCACTAAGACAGGATAGAAATTGCCTAATAGGGACCTATGTCATCCTAGAGATAGATTGCTTGCCGGTGCTTGGAATGGTTGCAAACTGTGACACTCCAAACATTGCCATTTTGCGTTGGATAGCGTTCATTCGGATGTTTAATCCAGAGCTAAGGTACATAGCTGGGAAGGACAATCCGGTAGCTGATATGTTGTCTAGAGCATGTTATGAAGGAGCTGAAAATGACTGTATGGTGGATGTGCATGAGCTGGACTTGAACTTACCCTTTAGAGAAGAATTGTACAAGGATGATCTTCTGGCTGTTGGAAAGTATCTTAGTTCTCCAGAGAAGAACTCCAAATGGACCAGGGAGGAGTTTGAGAAGATTAGAAGGAGATCGGGAAAATTCTTGTTGAAGGATGGGTATCTCTGGCGAAGGCCCAAGGGCAGCTCTGGAGTTCCACTGAGAGTGTTGGGAGATGAGGAGACGAAGCAGAGAGTGCTACGGGAGTCGCATGACGCGGATGCTGCCGGACATCGTGGGGTTCAGGGTACATACAAGCGCATCCGGGGTTTGTACTGGTGGCCAGGTATTTATACAGAGGTACAACGGTATGTGGAAACCTGTGAAATCTGTCAGATCTACTCCAAGGTAAGGCACAGAGATGGGTTGAAACCTACTTATCCGCTGAATCTCCATTTTCAGTGGGTTTTGGACTTGGTTCATATGCCCTTAGGAGTCCGAGGAGCTAAATATCTAGTACTAGCTAGGGAAGACTTGTCTAATTATGTGGAAGGAAGAGCATTGTCATCTACACATACCCAACAGGTGTGTCGGTTTGTCTTAGAGGATATCATTGCCAGGCACGGATGTTTCTACCGGATGAGGGCAGATCGAGGTGAATTGGATGCAAGGGAAGCAGCTGACTTCTTTGCTAAGTTCAATATCAAGCTGAACCTGACTACTGCCTACAATCCGGAAGCCAATGGTAAGAGTGAACGAGGTCATCCGCCGATAGTGAATGCTTTGGTGAAGGCTTGCCAAGGTGAGACATACAGATGGCCTGATTTGCTGCCCTTAGCGCTTATGGCTGATAGGTTAACTTGCAGCTCGGTAACTGGGATGCCACCTGCTGAGTTAGTATCAGGGCACTTACCTATTATGCTTGTGGAAGAGGACATCATTAGTTGGAGAACTGTTCAGTGGGAGGATAATGTGTCCACAGAGGAATTGATAACGCGCAGGATCGAGCACTTTAACCTGACACCACAAACAATACAAGTGGCACCTGAGAAGGTGAAGGAAGCAAGGCTGAGGAACAAAGTATACTTTGACAAGACTCACTTACTGCGACCGATACCTATCAATGAAGGGGATTGGGTGCTGGTTTCTGATAACAGCCTAGACGTACAACATTCGACCCTCAAAAAGTTTGCCCGCCGTTGGCATGGCCCATTTGTTGTTACCAAAGTTCACGGGAATGCCACCTACAGTGTGCGAGAGCTGGATGGTACTGAACATCGTCTGCCATATGCAGGGAAAAGGGTTAAACTTTTCAAGAGGCGATCAGGAGCCGAGGAGGAAAGAGATATTGACTTCGGCTCTGGAGGTGATTTGGAAGATGCCACTAAAGAACGCTGATATTGATCACTCCGGACTTGCTGGTGCAGACCGGTGGCTGCACAAGATTGGTGGGGGTGGATGTCGTCGAGAAAATAGCCCACGTGTACCCTTGAGGCTTTTGGTGTGATAAATTTTTGTTTCTCTTTTATTTGTTGTAAGGAACAGGGATTTATGATAATATGTCTCGGGTGTGGTTTTGCTATCTTGTTTTGGGAGAAAGTGAGGAGACAGAGAAGGGCTGAGGGTTTTCAGAAAATGCCAAAAGATTTTGAGATGGAAGTTTGCAAAAGATTTCGAGAGGGAAGTTTGCAGAGGATTTCGAGAGAAGTAGCAGAGATTTTTGGGAGAAGAGGGGAGTAGGGTTTCTTCAGACAGGAGGAAGGTGGGACAAAGATCTTTTTGAGTTGGACAGGAGTGCTTGAGAGTGCAGGGGAGAGAAATTCTCAAGAACTGAAGGGTTTGGATAGAGGAACAATCAGGTGAAGGAATTTTTGAGTTTGACAGGAGTGCTTGAGAGTGCAGGGGAGAGAAATTCTCAAGAACTGAAGGGTTTGGACAGAGGAACAATCAGGAGAAGGAATTTTCGAGTTGGACAGGAGTGCTTGAGAGTGCAAGGGAGAGAAATTCTCGAGAACTGAAGGGTTTGGATAGAGGAACAATCAAGAGAAGGAATTTTTGAGTTGGACAAGAGGAAGGGTTTGGACAGAGGAACAATCAGGAGAAGGAATTTTCGAGTTGGACAGGAGTGCTTGAGAGTGCAAGCGAGAGAAATTCTCGAGAACTGAAGGGTTTGGACAGAGGAACAATCAGGAGAGGAATTTTGAAATGTGAGAGTGCAGGGCTATGCTTGGACCAGGAGAGGGATTTCAAAATGTGAGAGTGCAGGGCTGTGCTTGGACCAGGAGAGGAATTTTGAAATGTGAGAGTGCAGGGCTGTGCTTGGACCAAGACAAAAATTTTTGAAATGTGAAGGGAGTCTTGAAGGGCTAAAGGCTTTTGGAGATGCATGAGGGATGTGTTTTGGACCAGGACAGAAATTTTTGAAATGTGAAAGGAGTCTTGAAGGGCTGAAGGCTTTTGGAGATGCATGAGGGCTGTGTTTTGGACCAGGACAGAAATTTTTGAAATGTGAAGGGAGTCTTGAAGGGCTGAAGGCTTTTGGAGATGCATGAGGGCTGTGTTTTGGACCAAGACAGAAATTTTTGAAATGTGAAAGGAGTCTTGAAGGGCTGAAGGCTTTTGGAGATGCATGAGGGATGTGTTTTGGACCAGGACAGAAATTTTCGAAATGTGAAAGGAGTCTTGAAGGGCTGAAGGCTTTTGGAGATGCATGAGGGCTGTGTTTTGGACCAGGACAGAAATTTTCAAAATGTGAAGGGAGTCTTGAAGGGCTGAAGGCTTTTGGAGGTGCATGAAGACAATTTTTGCAGGATTGTGAAGTGGTCTGGTGAGGCTGCAGGAAGACAATTTTTGCAGGACTGTGAAGGGTTTTGTGAGGGCTGCAAGAAGACAATTTTTGCAGGAATGTGAAGTGGTTTGGTGAGGGTGAAATTTTGAGTTGGACAATAGACCTGGCTGTACAGAAGCTGGAGAGTATGGGCAGAGGAAATTGAAAGGAAGGACGTTGAGAGAAGGGCTGAAAAGGAGAAATTTCGAAGGAAGAGACCTGGCTGTACATAGCTGGACAGAGAATTGAGAAGTGAAGGAAATTTTGAGAGATTTTGCACTGGGACAAAGGGAAAGGAGTTTGGGTTTCAGAAGTTTAGTCAGGAGAGAATGAGATGAACTTTGAGAGAATAGGATTGTACAAGACAAGGACTGTGCTTCGAAGGAAGAACTGTGACTGATCAGGAGACACCCAGGAGAAATCTTGAGTTGTTGTGAAGGTTTGAGAGTGAACCAAGAGAGACAGACAGAGAGGAATTTTTGAGCTTTACAGTGAGGGCCAAGAGAGCTAGAGACAACATAGCAGTTCTCAAAGGTTGGGGAATGGCTGATGCTAGGCAGAAGATAGAGAGGCCATTTTCTCAAAGGTGATTTGGAGGTCTGATGCTGAAGTGATAGGCAAAGAGAAGAGAAGGAGAGGCTTTGAATGCTGAGCAGTGAGTGACAGTTTGATAAAAGAGAAGGAGTTGAGAAGATTCTCTGCATGTGATTGGGCGAGTTTGGATGCTCATCTGGAATGACTTGGTTGCCTAGGTGTTAAAGTAGGAATGGACACTCCATAGGGAAGAATTGTTTGTCTTGTTTGACTTACAGCTGTATGACTGGTTGAAGAGGATGATTCATGAACGGATAAATGTACTCTGAATTGTGGATGTTGTCAAGGGAAGGGCTGCATTTAGGAGCTCTTGGTCCAGTCTATATGATTACCCAGTTCAGTGATCAATACAGCCGGGTTTGACCACCATAAGTTGCTTGCGGTTATTTCATAAAGTCTCACCAGAGCCAATTTAGGAATCTGTCTGAGCCAAGAGCCAAACCCACAGACCCAAACATAAAAGAGAACTGGAAGCGATACTATATATGAATAGAGCTACAAGGCCAAACATAGTCAAACACAATTGAATGCTATAGAGCAACTTTAGGTTACAATATCCAACATACAAACCTTGGGAGAAACCTTCCTTGGGGACAATTAGAACAACCTGACCTATTTGGAAGAGCTGCCAGCCATACCGAACAAGGATGAGAATGACAAACCTCATGAAGACTTAAGTCATTTACACCAATCGCAACTAAGCACTGGCAGCCAAGTGCCCGGTGCACTCTTGAGGATAAAACCCCACGACAACGCTGATGAGACGAAGAATCGAGAAAGGCCCAATAAAATGAGGTCTGTGAGCTGGCTTGTCTCTCACTCAGGATGAACCTCTGATGGCTATTATGGTAGCGCACCATGGACTAAGAAGGCAAGGAACCCGAACTCCATCATACTCCTCCAAGACTAACACTCCAAGACTCAAGACATTGCTCACTAAAGAACTCAATGAGAGAGATAGTTGCAAATGAAAGGATGATGAGTACCTCCTCACCCCTTGTTTATATACTTGTGAAATAGTTACGTACCAAAGTTACTAATTACCATAGTAACTCAAGTTACTAGACTAAAAG
Organism: Lunularia cruciata; assembly: GCA_948567375.1. NCBI lineage: Eukaryota > Viridiplantae > Streptophyta > Marchantiopsida > Lunulariales > Lunulariaceae > Lunularia > Lunularia cruciata. Next base: position 64,295,882 of record OX419758.1, read on the forward strand.
TCAAGTAAAGTCAAAAAGTAGAAAGGAATATCCATTCACATGGGCATATTCCCCTAAGCATGTGGTCTTATCTTGACCCAACCACTAAGTCAAGGATTCCTTCACATGGGCTATCCTTGGACTAAAGAAGAATCCAAAACAAAAAGGCTTGCGGGCCCAAGAGTTCTCAACTCTTTCCTCAAAGCCAAACACCTAGGAATAATACCAAGTCAACACACTAAACTCCAAAATAGTGGTGCTCATCTTTTCTACTTCCTCTAAAGTAAGGTCCCATCTATCTTAGCTATGACTAACTTTAGCTAACCATGACTAATATAGAACCATCCTTTATCTCTATATAAATAATATCTCTTAAGTACTTGTAATACCAAGCTAAATATCACAATACCACACACATGCACAAATGGGTGTTACATTTACCCTCGGACTAAGTTTTCACTTTGTCCTCAAAGTGAAAGTCTCTTTACCTTCTATGGTACATCTTCAACTTATCATGGTTAATCCTATCAAAGTGTCTTCCTCCCAACTCCTTGAGATCATAGGTGTAATTTCCCCACACCTTCTCCACTATGAAAGGTCCAAAGTACTTAGGCAAAAACTTCTTTTGCACTCTCTTGAATCGAATGGAATCAAACAACATTACCCAATCACCTTCTTTGAAAGTCTCCACCTTCTTCTTGCCTTACCTCTTTTCATAGCTCTCCTTTTGTTTCCTTTGGGCTTGCTCCACTCGAACCATAGCAACTGCTCTTGCCTCTTCCAACTCCATGAGTTGATCCTTCCTTGACTTCTCTGCATCACCTCCTTGTGCTTTCTTCAATCTCCTATGAATGCTTTGGAAGGTAGGAAGATCAAAGTGAATAGGTAAGGTAGACTCAATACCATACACCAATTGAAATGGAGAATATCCGGTGGAAGTTTTCATGGTTGTTCTATACTCTCACAAAACTGCATGAATCCTTTTGTCCCAATGATGTTTAGCCCCCTCCATTTCTGCATCTTTGGCCAACATCATGCACAAGGTCTGATTGGTTCTCTCTGCCAAGCCATTGGAATTTGGCTTATAGGATGTAGTTACTCTATGTGTGATAGAGAAATGTCGTAGCATGGCTGTAGTAATGCTTCCTGTAAACTCTCCTCCTCTATCAGAAACCAACTCCAAAGGGCATCCAAACCTAGTGATAATGCGTTCATAAAGAAATCTACCCACTTCATCTTCATTCTTGTCTCTCAATGGTCTAGCCTCAACCCACTTAGTAAGGTAATCAGTAACTACCACAATGTACCGATTGTTCCTTGGGGTTCTATTGAGAGGACCTACAAAATCAATTCCCCACTTCTCAAAAGGTCCTAGCAATGGAATTGATCTAAGTGGTGGAGTGGATGTAGACTTTCTAGCAAAAGCTTGACAAACATGACAAGTTTTGCAATAATCAAGACAATCCTTGAAAATCCCTCTCCAATGGTAACCTGCATCTAGAATCTTGAAAGCAGTCACCTTTCCTGCAAAGTGTCCTCCATATACTAAACCTTCATGAAACTCCTTTATGAGTAGGATAGACTCTTCCTTACCCACTGCTCTTCAAAGTAGACCATCTGCTCCTTGGTGAAAAAGAATATCCTCCACCATTGTGTAAGGTCTAGATCTTGCTGCAAGGGCCTTCCTCTCCCTAGCATGCATCCCTTCTGGATAGTTACCTTTTGTCACAAAATCCACAATTTCCTTGTACTCCATTGGAACCTCTTGAGTGACTGAGATTGTCATGAGCTCCTCATCTGGGAAGGAATCATCCACTGGCTCATCTCCATCATGATCATATGCTCTAGATAATAAATCAGCATTGGCATGTTTCTTTCCTGGCCTATCTTCAATGGTGTAGTCATACTCAGACAAGAGTATCATCCACCTTGCTAGTCTCCCTTCAACATTAGGCTTGTTGAAGATGTACTTCAAAGCCTTGTGATCCGTGACAATGGTGGCTTTCCCTCCAATCAAGTAGTGTCTAAACTTCTTGAGACCAAAGATCACTACCAACCCTTCTCTCTCCGTGACAGAGTAGTTCTTCTCTGCTGAAACCATCTGCCTACTAGCATAAGCTATTGGATGATCATGCCCATCTTGGTCTAATTGACTAAGAGTGCATCCTATGGCTACATTAGAAGCATCAGTGTAGAGGATGAAAGGCTTACTCCAATCAGGTTTAGCAAGAATTGGAGCTACAACAAGGGATTGCTTGAGCTCCTCAAAAGCTTTGAGAGCCTCCTTGTCTTCCAAAATCACCATGTAATCTACACCCTTCTTCATGTAGATGGTCAATGCATAAGCCTTGTTGGAAAATGAGAAGATGAACCTCCTATAGTACCCAACCATTCCCAAGAATTGGCATAACTTTGTCAAGCTTGAAGGGAATGGAAGGTCTGAGATTTTCCTCACCTTCTCAGGATCAACTGCTATTCCATCCTTGGAGATGATGTGCCCCAAAAGTAGACTTTCTTCACATCCAAAAATGCACTTCTCTGGGTTGAGTGATGCATTTGCCTCATCCAAGCGTTGCAAGACTTTGATTAGGTGCTCAAAGTGCTCCTCCTTGCTCCCATAGACACAAAAGTCATCAACGAAATCTCTCACAAATTTCCCAATGAAAGGTTCATCAACCATTGGAATGTGGCTAGAGCATTGCAAAGCCCAAAAGACATGACCTTAAAAGTGTAAGTTCCCCAAGGTGTGGTGAACGTGGTGAGTTGTTGATGCTCTGGTGCAATCTTGATTTGGTTATATCCACTATAACCATCTCCAAAATTGTACCTCTCATGACTTGCAACCTCCTCCAAGATCTCATCAATGAATGGCAATGGGTAGTAGTCCTTCTTGGTAGCAGCATTGAGCTTCTTGTAATCTACACATACCCGAAGCTTGCCATTCTTTTTCTTCACAATGACAATTGGAGACACCCATTCTGAATTCTCCACCTCAAAGATAATCTAGCCTCCTTGAGCTTATCAATCTCCTCCTTCACAACCAAAGATATTGGTGGGCTAATGCAACGTTGCTTTTGGAGGATTGGTCTTGCATGTGACTCCACCTCTATCTTGTGCTCCTCCAAGGTGACTTCCTTCAAATCCTTGTAACTAAAAGCAAACACATGGATGAACTTGCGGAAAATCTCCTCAAATCTAACCTTCTCCTCCTTGGTAACATTTGGGCCATACTTGAGGGTAGCTAACCTTCTCTCTACCTCCTCAAGTGTCAATGGTGATTTGTCTGGGTCCTTCAAAACCTCTGGCTTAGGTGCAAAATCCATAGCACACAAGGGATACACATCTGAATCAGATTCAGATTCATCCTCCTCCGTGGAAGTCTCCTCTTCCATGCTTGTGTCCACACCTGAAGCTCCTTCTTCAGAATCTGATTCCCAATAATCAGAAGATGGGATATCTAAATGTGAAGTGTTGGTGGTGTTAGTCACACGAACAGTGACTCTATGGTTTGATGGCCCAATCCTCAAGTACCCTTTGTGCCATCGATCAGTTGTGCGTGCTGCTCTCAACCATGGCCTCCCAAGAAGTAAGTCATAGCTTGAATCCTTCAAGACTTGGAAAGTCATGAGATTTTGAATTCCCATAACTGAAACTACCACCTTATCCATCACCCCTACTGGTCGAACTTGTTGCTTTTTTGCCATGCTCACCACAAATGTTGAAGGTCTTGAGGGTATCATACTCAACTTCTTCATCAACCTTTCTGACATGGCATTCACTGCTGATCTTCCATCAACCAATGCATCCTTGATGTTGTGACCATTCACTCTCACATCAATCTTGGAGGCATATTCACAAGCCTCCCATGGTGCTGGCTTGGAATCCACCACCCCCATAGATACTGGAACTTTTTCCTTCTTCTTCTTCTTGCTCCTTGTAGAACTCAAACCACCTCTAAGCTCCTTTCTCAAGGTAGGGTTCAAAGCAATTAATTGGCCCACCGTGATGTTAGCCTTGTGACTACCAACATCCTCCAACACATTGTAGTTCCATTGTTGCTTTGAGATCAAGAAATCCTCCATCCCCAACTTCTTCCTTGGAGTCTTTGTTGTTGATGGTGTTGAGGTGCAAGTGCTCCTAGTAGACATAGGAGTATCCTTGCTTGAAGTAAATCCTTGAGAAGAGTGAACATCCCTGCAAAACGAGCTCTCTTCTTCTCTTGTGCCAAAAGCTCCAAATTAAGACCCTTGGAGTTTGAGCACTCTCCCTTCTCATACTTGCTCTCAACCACATCTATGGATGCTATCCCCTTACCTTTGTTTGGATTAGGAGCCACTTGGATTTCACTACCTCCCTCTTTCCCTCTATTGGCTCCCTCATAACCCCTTCCTCCATGGTAAGTGGAATTTGGGCAATTCCTTTGGATATGGCCTCTTCCTCCACAACCAAAACAATTTCTATCATTGAAATTGTTGGCTGGTTGGCCTCCTCTATATGGATAGTTTCCATAACTCCTAGGCCCTCTCCCTACATTCTGATCCACCTCTCTCTTCTCCCATAGTTGCACCACATTCATCTTGAGATCCGCAAGTTGTTTTGTGATGGTTTGGAGTGGATCTTTTGGTGGAGGTGCAAGAACTGGAGCAACTACTACTTGTGGTGCAACCCTTGTCACCAAAGTATCAGAAGTTCCACCATACTTGTAGCCTTGAGGAGGATGCACAACCTCCTTCACCACCAAATCACTCTCATCCCCTTCCAAACTCTCCTCCATACGAATTGCAATCTTGATAGCTTCAACCTTGGAAGAAGGTTTCTCATATCTCACCTTGCTTCTAATTTGTGGTCTCAATCCTCCCACAAAATTCTTGGTGAGCATGGCCCCTATGCCAATCATTGTAGTCTCCACATCATCCCCACCCTTCCTCAACACTATGCAAAATCTGGACTCCAACTTTTCCACTCTTTCCACATAGACTCTCACTTTCTCTCCTTCTCCTTGCTTGAGAAATGTAACCTCACTCATCAATCTCTCATAACTCTCATCAGGAAGAAAGTTCTCAATGAGTGCTGAAGTCAAAGTCTCCCAAGACTCCTCTTCCCCATCTCTCCTCTCTCTCTTTTGGTATTCAGACTCATATCATGTAAGTGTTGCATCCTCAAAGAAATCTGGTAATAATGATGCCCACTCATTCTTCCTCCTCTCATTGTTTCCTATGCAAGCTCTCTTGAAGACTCTCACAAAGACCTCCACATCTTCTCCATCCTTGCCAAAGAAAACCGGAAGTTTCCCATCTTAACTCCTCACTATCTTTCTTTTCTCTCAAATTTTTTTTTCTCTTTTCTTTTCTCTCACTCTATTACTAATAGAGTATATACATGACTAAAACCATCTGAGAATAATCCACTCTAGTGAAAACAAAAGGTTCAGGTTGCTCCAAGATTTCTATAGCAACATCAAATCCTAGAGTGCATATTAATCTAACTCTCATGGATAGTTTATCCATAAGTTGAAAGATTATCTCCATCACTAATCTTGAGAACTAGCTGATGAAGGTGGTAGTATTTCTGTAGTTGTTCTAAGACTCTCTCCAAGATCCTTCACCAAAGTTTCCAAAAGTGCTTTTACTCCACTACACTCATGTCCTTTTGGAAGCCCTTCAACTCCACAAACCTCACACAATTCCTTGGTCTTAGATCTTCTCCCTCCCAATCTTGGTGAAGAAGGTCCAACATGCAAACCCAAGTCAAGTAAGCCTCTCCTTTACCTCAATCTCTTGCTCTCAAAGGTCAATGGACATGAACTTGCCTTATGTCCCTTCTCTCCACATAGAAAGCACTTAGACTCACTCTTTCCTCCAAGTGGTGTAGGTTTTTGGATCCTCTCAATACTCTCTTCAAATTCTATTGTAAACTCTCTTTTCCTCAAATCAACCCCTACAATCACCTCAAACCCTTGGGGAACCTTGCATAATCTCAATTTCTACTCTTGATGACCCTCCATGTTCCCAAGATGAATCTAAACACTCAAACATGCTTTTTGTTGATCTCAAACTTCTCATGCATGAGATCTCCACTCTGCAGAATTGACCCTTCCTCACAATGTCACTCAAATCTCACAACCAATATGTCACAGTTCTCTGAAATTTTGCACACTTGATAACAACTCCAAGGCGTCCCTCCCTGCAAAATTTCAGATCTTTTCATTGAGCCATTTGGCCTAGACACCTTTCTATTCAGCACCCATATTTCAGATTTGGTCTGAAAACCACCCCCTTCACTTCAAAAACACATTTCTCTTTCCGCAAGAACGATATCTCATTAATTTTTGTGGCAGCAGGTAGGATACAATGCATTGAATTTTCTTGGAAATTTTTAGTACAATTCACTAAAAATTGAAGAAATGGCAGACCCTGTACAATTTTCCAGAGAGCATGCAGTTGCGGGAGCACTTTACCCTATCAACTTTCAAAAATTCTAGCCCAGTGCGCATAGAAGCTCTCACAATAATTTCAAGTGTGCTAACTGAAAGATAACCCAAGCTATCATGTGTAAAAATCTCAAGTCCAGATCTCAAACTTGAGATTTTGCCCAAAATCACCTTAATCCCCAAAATCTGCAATCCACCTCACACAATCTCTCCAATTCCTCTCATGTGTACAAGATGTACAAAATCACCTCAAAGACATCATAATGAACTACAGGGTATACAAATGGATCTTGGTTCTCTAACATAAGTTCAGCCCTCTCCTCTCCTAATGTTCTCTCCAAGTGAGCTCTCATAGCCTCCTTCTGCCTAATGTAGAATTGGACGCGGAACATTATCTTGCCTTCTAGAGAAGTCCCGGCAACGGAACCAAAAATGTGAGCCGGCCTGTCTCTCACTCAGGATGAACCTCTGATGGCTATTATGGTAGCGCACCATGGACTAAGAAGGCAAGGAACCCGAACTCCATCATACTCCTCCAAGGCTAACACTCCAAGACTCAAGACATTGCTCACTAAAGAACTCAATGAGAGAGATAGTTGCAAATGAAAGGATGATGAGTACCTCCTCACCCCTTGTTTATATACTTGTGAAATAGTTACGTACCAAAGTTACTAATTACCATAGTAACTCAAGTTACTAGACTAAAAGTCAAGTAAAGTCAAAAAGTAGAAAGGAATATCCATTCACATAGGCATATTCCCCTAAGCATGTGGTCTTATCTTGACCCAACCACTAAGTCAAGGATTCCTTCACATGGGCTATCCTTGGACTAAAGAAGAATCCAAAACAAAAAGGCTTGCGGGCCCAAGAGTTCTCAACTCTTTCCTCAAAGCCAAACACCTAGGAATAATACCAAGTCAACACACTAAAATCCAAAATAGTGGTGCTCATCTTTTCTACTTCCTCTAAAGTAAGGTCTCATCTATCTTAGCTATGACTAACTTTAGCTAACCATGACTAATATAGAACCATACTTTATCTCTATATAAATAATATCTCTTAAGTACTTGTAATACCAAGCTAAATATCACAATACCACACACATGCACAAATGGGTGTTACAGGTCTGAGCTTACGAGGTCCAACTAATGTGAGGTTGGTTGTCGATAGCCACACTTTATCCCCAACATTGAACTCCATGTGCCGATGATGTGCATCAGCATACTGCTTCTATTGATTTTGCGCAATCTGTAATTTGTGCTTGGCGCTCTCCACACCTTGTTGGATTCTAGAAACAAATGTGTTGACTGCATCGACCTTGGTAGCCACTGGTCGGATCCTCATCAAGCTAGAAGGTGTGAAGGGATGCTCACCATACATGAGGAAGAACAAAGTGACCTGGGTGGATGCATTCACTGAATTGTTGTAAGCGAATTCCACCAACGAGAGTAGGGTGTCCCACCTCTCTTGCTCTTCTAAGGTGAAGCTGCGTAACATGTCTTCAATTGTGCAATTAGCCCGCTCTATTTGGCCATTTGTTTGTGGGTGGTAAGTTGTGGATATGGTCAACTTGGTTTTGAAGAAACCAAAGAGTGTTCGCCAAAACAAACTGGTGAATTGGGTGCCTCTATCAGTGATGAGTACTCTAGACAAGCCATGGTGAGCAAAGACTGCATCTAAGTATAATTCAGCTAGTTGTGGAGCGGTCACCTCCTTGGTGGTAGGGCGTATATCAATCATTTTTCTGAGCCGGTCCACAAAGACCACAATGGAGTCAAACCCTGAGGTGGTCTTGGGTAATTCACAGACGAGATCCATACTCACTTGTTCCCAACATTGGGTAGGAGTGGGGAGAGGTTGAAGGAGCACTGTAGGAGCTTGATTAGAAGCTTTGTTCTATTGACAAAGTAGGCAGCTATGCACATAGTCCATCACGTCATTGCTCATCTTGGGCCAATAGTAATGGCGCTTGACTGCATCCAAGGTCTTGTTTACTCCGACATGAGCTGCAATGGCCGAATCATGACATTCAGCTAGAATGGTGGTGTGTAATTCTGGGACATTTGGGATCCATAATCTGCCATCCCAAAAGGTGAGTCCTTGGGTGCTGGTGACACCTTTGGATGATTGTGCTTCTACAATCTGTGGATCAGTTTTTGTAGCAACCAGAATCTCTTGCCAGAATTCAGGGTTAATCTTAACCTCTACCACCAAGTTGTTGGCCATTGGCATGCGTGTGAATGCATCTGCAAGTTGCTTCTTACCTTCCATGTAGGTGATTGTCATGTTGAAGCATTGTCGGCACTCTGCCCATCGAATTTGGCAACAAGATAGATCCTTCTGCGTCTCGAGGTAGACTAAAGGTTTGTGGTCTATCTCTACTACAAATGCCTTCTCGCCCAAGTAGTGCTTCCAATGTTTGGTTGCTAGAACAATGTCCAACTCTTCTCGTTTTGTGGTGTGGTAGTTGTGCTCTGCCGGTAACAACTTTCGAGAGAAATATGCAATTGGATGTCATCTATCATGCCACTCTTGTTGTAGGACTGCTCCTATTGCTACGCCTGATGCATCTATAGCTAACTTGATTGGACATCTTGGATCATACCACTTCAAGATTGGTGCATGTAGCAAGGTGGCCTTCAATTCTTGAAATGCCAACTCTTGTGCAGTTCCCCATGTCCACTTCTTCCCCTTGCCAAGTAGTACCGTTAAAGGTTGTGCAACCTTGGAGAAGTCTTTGACAAATCTACGATAGATTCCCATCAACCCCAAGAAGCTCTTAAGTTGAGTTTGATCTTTGGGGGCACTCCATTTTTGAATGACCTCTATTTTATCTATCAATACTTGAATGCCCTCTGCACTTACTCTATGCCCCAAGTAGTCTACTTCAGACTTGCCAAAATCACACTTTGAGATTTTGGCGTACAACTGATTTTGTCTTAGAATCTGGAGGACCTCTTGTAGATGTTGCTTGTGTTTTGTCATCGTGCTACTGTATACTAAGATATCATCCAAGAAGACGATAACAGACTTATCCAAGTATGGACAAAATATGTCATTCATTAGACTCATGAAAGTGACAGGTGCATTAGTGAGGCCAAAAGGCATCACAAGATACTCAAAGTGGCCATACCTGGTTCAAAAGGCAGTTTTATATACATCCTCCTCTACAATTTGGATTTGATTGTAACCGCTCCGCAAGTCCAATTTGGTGAAGTATCTCGCTCCATGGAGTTGATCAAACAAGTAATCCATGGGAGATAAGGGGTATTTGTTCTTCATGGTTTGCTGATTGAGACCCTGATAGTCAATGCACAAGCGCATTGTACCATCTTTCTTCTTCACAAACAAGACAGGGGCCCCATATGGTGATATGCTAGGTTGGATGAACCCTTTCTGCAGCATCTCCTCAATTTGAGTCTTACACTCCTCCAACTCATGAGGTGATAGGCGATATGAGGCCTTACAAGGAGGCGTCTTCCCCGGAAGTGTCTCAATTTTGTGATCTACTCGCCGCTTTGGTAGTAATCTTGAGGGTAGATCATTGGGAAAGACATCTTGAAACTCATCCACTACATCCTTCAATTTCTCAGGAATTTGTCCATTGTGTTGTGCACTCTGGACTTCTCTTATTAGACCCATAAAACATCTATTGGTCTTATAGATAGTTGCCGTCCCTACGACATGTAGAGGCAATTTCTGCCTGTGTGATTTTTCTTGAACCCCAATGATTGACCATTGGTGGGTTCTCACTACTTTCTTCCTCCAATTCACCATAGGGTTGTACTGCTCCATCCATGTCATGCCTAAAATTGCATCATAATGAGCTAACTATATCACTCACCACTCAATTGCTTCCCGATATTCTCCTACAGAGAGGGTTACCTGTCTAGGTAATGATTCACTCCTCTTAGTTTTCCTATTTGGTAACTCTACTTCTTCACTTCCATCTCTCCCTAGATCCATTCCCAATCTTATTGCAACAGAGCAAGACAAGAAATTCTCCGTTGCTCCCGGATCTATTAATACTCTCACTAGATTACCTTCTAGGATTCCATTCACGACAATCAATTGTAAGGTTGCCTTTCGGGATCTTTGTGCATTATTCTTCTTCCTTCCCTCGCTTCTTTGCTTCCTTATTGAGCCAGTAAGGCCACAAGGTACATTTGCTGGCGATCTTCATTTTCCGAAGTGATCTCCACCTCTTCCTCTTCAATGTGCCTCTCCATGTTGTTCAAAGATCACTTGTACGAAGGCCGAGGGCCTCTAGGGGAACAAGTGCAATACTTGGTATGTGCCCAATACGGCCACAATTGTAACAACGGCGTTGTTCTCCTTGAGTCCCTTCTCCTCATGGGACTCCATCTTTTTGTTCTTCTACCCGTCCTTGCTCCCTTTGAAGCGGTCGTGCTCCTCGATCCCAGAATCAAAGGTTGCCCAATTCCATCAGTACTGGTCCATCCATGTGTGGCATCTCTACCTGATAATGTTGAGGTGGAACTACTCCTTCACCTCCACCAATGCTCCTGCTATTCTTTGCGCACAAGCAATGGCTTCAAATACCGTGCGAGGGTTTTGCACCATGACTTCTTGCCGAATCCGCTCTTTTAATCCTCGTTTGAAATTGTCGAGAGCCTCTGTTGGACTCATGTTGGTAATTGCAACTTGTAGATCCAGAAATGCCTTTACATACTCTTGTACGCTATTCTTCTGTCTCAATCCTCATAGTCGGGTTCGAGCCATCTGCACAGAATCCACCAATTGGAAATTCTTTAGCAGTCCTTCTTGCATTGTTGTCCATGTGACCTCCCTTCTCTCTGCTAGCATGGATCGTTCCCAAGCATCATACCATGTGAGGGCTTTATCGGTCAAGTAACCACTTGCAAACACGCCTATAGCATGCTTTGTGATCTCTGTTGAGAACAATCGGAAATATCGATTCATTCTTAAGATCCAATTTTCCACTACTCCCATTGTATGCTGCCCCTTGTAAGGCTCGATGTTGTAGGTCTTCTTCATCCGGAGTAGCAATGTGGCTTCATCATTAATAGGGTTCGTAGGCACGGGTGCCTCTCCAAGTACTTCAGTTGCAGGTACTGGGTTTTGAGGCGGCTCTTCTTCTTGCATGGCTTGATCGTTCCTGAGGATCTGCACTTGACTTTGTAATGTCTCCATGGTCATCTTAATCTCTTGAAATTCATTCAACATTCCTTGCACCAGCTCTTGCAACTGCGGATTGTAATACTCCGAGGACAAGAGAAGAGAGAAAACACAGATTGCACACTCAAACATTCGATGCCCCAAGGGAGCGCCTTCTCTTTATTATATAGACAAAGAGGATCTCCTCCAAGGAAGCTCCACCATAGGATTAGGGACACAGATAGGTGACATGTCAGCAAGCTCCACCCTTGGATTACTTACTTGGATGGGTGACTTGTCTGGTCTAGGTCCTATCTAGTTGGTCAAACGAGCTTTGACCGGAGGGAATCTTTTAGGGAATCTTCCTGTAGGAATTCAAAATCACATGAGTAAGGTACCGTTGGAAAGCTCTCGATGAGACAAACCATGTGGGTGGGAAGGCCAGCCTTTCCTTCATTGGGGGGGAATCTGCACATTTTCGAGGCCTAATCATTCGTTTAGGCCTCCAAAATTGCCTTCAAAGATTTCAGGCATATGTCGGTTCCTACTCTATTAGTAGAAATCCTCTTTTGGTGATACCTCTGTTTAGTCCATCATGTGTAACATCCTTCCAGATGTTACCAAACCAATTCTCACCTTTAAATCATATGTCTAGCTATTGGTTCTAAGGTTCTCAAGTCTATTTTGGTTTCTGCCCTATTAGTAGAAGTACTCTTTTGGTGATACTTCTATCTGATCTATTTTGACCATCATGTATAACATCATTCTAGATGTTACCAAACCAAATTTCACATCTAGATCATATGGCTAACCCTTGGTATTACACGGATCCATGGTTCCTACAACACCCAATTGCTAACGTCTACTTCAATATAGAGTCAACATAATCACTCTAGAAGGCCTACAAACTATCAGAACTACCATTGGGACCTCAAAAGCTATCACTCGTTGATAATACTCCTCACCAAAATTCCTAACCACAAAATCTCTAAACATCACTTTCGGCCTCACTACATAACGGATTTCTACTTGAGTGTTGAAAGGGAGAGGATTTGGGACATTCATATCCATATTATCATAATAGAATGTAGATTGTCAAATCTCACTCTCTGTCATATATCACCACCGGTAGAATCACCGGGTTTGGTGAGTTCATCACTTTGTCCATGAATTCCGCACCAAAGTGATAAACTAGCGATACCCTCATCTACTCACATTGGATGTACATAACCTTGATGTGGAATGGGTTTGAGAATGGAAAGCTAGGTGCGGGAAATTGTCCTCCCAATGCATCCATCCCATCCGCTCTCTAAAGTTCTTCCTAAGTCTAGTGATTACTCTATGTTCTCCACCTCAAATTACTCAATTTCAGTAGTTTGTGCTATTCCAAGAGGGGTGATCCATTCTCTTGGACTAGAACACTCGCTCTGATACCATTGTAACACTCTGAGGACAAGAGAAGAGAGAAAACACAGATTTCACACTCAAACATTTGATACCCCAGGGGAGCACCTTCTCTTTATTATATAGACAAAGAGGATCTCCTCCAAGGAAGCTCCACCATAGGATTAGGGACACAGATAGGTGACATGTCAGCAAGCTCTACCCTTGGATTACTTAGTTGGATGGGTGACATGTCTGGTCCAGGTCCTATCGGAGGGAATCTTTTAGGGAATCTTCTTGTAGGAATCTCAAAATCACATGAGTAAGGTACCATTGGAAAGCTCTCAACAAGACAAAGTAGAGGACTTTGCTCATTTTCAAGGCCTAATTCATCCGTTTAGACCTCCGAAATTGCCTTCAAAGATTTCAGGCATATTTCAGTTCCTACTCTATTAGTAGAAGTCCCCTTTTGGTGATACCTCTTTCTGATCTGTTTAGTCCATCATGTGTAACATCCTTCCAGATGTTACCAAACCAATTCTCACCTTTAAATCATATGTTTAGCCATTGGTTCTAAGGTTCTCAAGTCTATTTTGGTTTCTGCCCTATAAGTAGAAGTACTCTTTTGGTGATACTTCTATCTTATTTATTTTGACCATCATGTATAACATCATTCTAGATGTTACCAAACCAAATTTCACATCTAGATCATATGGCTAGCTCTTGGTGTTACAATTAATCTCAAATGGTGTTAGTCATGTACATATTCTATTAGTTATAGAGTGAGAGAAAAGAAAAAAAAAATTGAGAGAAAGAAAGATAGTGAGAGGTTAAGAGGGGGAAACTTCCGGTTTTCTTTAGCAAGGATGGACAAGATGTGGAGGCCTTTATGAGAAACTTCAAGAGAGTTTGCATAGGAAACAATGAGAGGAGGAAGAATGAGTGGGCCTCATTATTACCAGATTTCTTTGAGGATGCAGCACTTACATGATATGAGTCTGAATACCAAAAGAGAGAGAGGATAGATGGGGAAGAGGAGTCTTGGGAGACTTTGACTTCAGCTTTCATTGAGAACTTTCTTCCTGAGGAGAGTAATGAGAGATTGATGAGTGAGGTTACATTTCTCAAGCAAGGAGATGGAGAGAAAGTGAGAGTTTATGTGGAAAGAGTGGAAAAGTTGGAGTCCAGATTTTGCATAGTGTTGAGGAAGGGTGGGGATGATGTGGAGACTACAATGATTGGCATAGGGGCCATGCTCACCAAGAATTTTGTGGGAGGGTTGAGACCACAAATTAGAAGCAAGGTGAGATATAAGAAACCTTCTTCCAAGGTTGAAGCTATCAAGATCGCAATTTGTATGGAGGAGAGTTTGGAAGGGGATGAGAGTGATTTGGTGGTGAAGGAGGTTGTGCATCCTCCTCAAGGCTACAAGTATGGTGGAACTTCTGATACTTTGGTGACAAGGGTTGCACCACAAGTAGTAGTTGCTCCAGTTCTTGCACCTCCACCAAAAGATCCACTCCAAACCATCACAGAACAACTTGCGGATCTCAAGATCAATGTGGTGCAACTATGGGAGAAAAGAGAGGTGGATCAGAATGTAGGGAGAGGGCCTAGAAGTTATGGAAACTATCCGTATAGAGGAGGTCAACCAGCCAACACTTTCAATGACAGAAATTGTTTTGGTTGTGGAGGAAGAGGCCATGTCCAAAGGAGTTGCCCAAATTCCACTTACCATGGAGGAAGGAGTTATGAGGGAGCCAATAGAGGGAAAGAGGGTGGTAGTGAAACCCAAGTGGTTCCTAATCCAAACAAAGGTAAGGGGATAGCATCCGTAGATGTGGTGGAGAGCAAGTATGAGAAGGGAGAGTGCTCAAACTCCAAGAGTCTTAATTTGGAGCTTTTGGCACAAGAGAAGAAGAGAGCTTGTTTTGCAGAGGATGTTCACTCTTCTCAAGGATTTACTCCAAGCAAGGATACTCCTATGTCTACTAGGAGCACTTGCACCTCAACACCATCAACTACAAAGGCTCCAAGGAAGAAGTTGGGGATGGAGGATTTCTTGATTTCAAAGCAACAATGAACTACAATGTATTGGAGGATGTTGATAGTCACAATGCTAACATCACAGTGGGCCAATTGATTGCTTTGAACCCTACCTTGAGAAAGGAGCTTAGAGGTGGTTTGAGTTCTACAAGGAGCAAGAAGAAGAAGAAGGCAAAAATTCCAGTATCAATGGGGGTGGTGGATGCCAAGCCAGCACCATGGGAGGCTTGTGAATATGCCTCCAAGATTGATGTGAGAGTGAATGGTCATAACATCAAGGATGCATTGGTTGATGGAGGATCAGCAGTAAATGCCATGTCAAAAAGGTTGATGAAGAAGTTGGGTATGATACCCTCAAGACCTTCAACATTTGTGGTGAGCATGGCAAACAAGCAACAAGTTCAACCAGTAGGGGTGATGGGTAAAGTGGTAGTTTCAGTTATGGGAGCTCAAAATCTCATCACTTTCCAAGTCTTGAAGGATTCAAGCTATGACTTACTTCTTGGGAGGCCATGGTTGAGAGCAGCACGCAGAACTGATCAATGGCACAAAGTGTACTTGAGGATTGGGCCATCAAACCATAGAGTCATAGTTCATGTGACTAACACCACCAACACTTCACATTCAGATACACCATCTTCTGATTATTGGGAATCAGATTCTAAAGCAGGAGCTTCAGGTGTGGACACAAGCATGGAAGAGAAGACTTTCACAGAGGAGGATGAATCTGAATCTGATTCAGATGTGTATCCTTTGTGTGCTATGGATTTTGCACCTAAGACAAAGGTTTTGAAGGACCCATATAAATCACCATTGACACTTGAGGAGGTAGAGAGAAGGTTAGCTACCCTCAAGTATGGCCCAAATGTTACCAAAGAGGAGAAGGTGAGATTTGAGGAGATTTTCTGCAAGTTCATCCATGTGTTTGCTTTTAGTTACAAGGATTTGAAGAAAGTCACCTTGGAGGAGCACAAGATAGAGGTGGAGTCACATGCAAGACCAATCTGCCAAAAGCAACATCGCATTAGCCCACCAATATCTTTGGTTGTGAAAGAGGAGATTGATAAGCTCAAAGAGGCCGGATTTATCTTTGAGGTGGAGAATTCAGAATGGGTGTCTCCAATTGTCATTGTGAAGAAAAAGAATGGCAAGCTTCGGGTATGTGTAGATTACAAGAAGCTCAATGCTGCTACCAAGAAGGACTACTGCCCATTGCCATTCATTGATGAGATCTTGGAGGAGGTTGCAGGTCATGAGAGGTACAGTTTTGGAGATGGTTATAGTGGATATAACCAAATCAAGATTGCACCAAAGCATCAACAACTCACCACATTCACCACACCTTGGGGAACTTACACTTTTAAGGTCATGCCTTTTGGGCTTTGCAATGCTCTAGCCACATTCCAATGGTTGATGAACCTTTCATTGGGAAATTTGTGAGAGACTTCATTGATGACTTTTGTGTCTATGGGAGCAAGGAGGAGCACATTGAACACCTAATAAGTCTTGCAACGCTTGGATGAGGCAAATGCATCACTCAACCCAAAGAAGTGCATTTTTGGATGTGAAGAAGGTCTACTTTTGGGGCACAACATCTCCAAGGATGGAATAGCAATTGATCTTGAGAAGGTGAGGAAAATCTCAAACCTTCCATTCCCTTCAAGCTTGACAAAGTTACGCCAATTCTTGGGGATGGTTGGGTACTATAGGAGGTTCATCTTCTCATTTCCAACAAGGCTTATGCATTGACCATCTACATGAAGAAGGGTATAGATTACATGGTGATTTTGGAAGACAAGGAGGCTCTCAAAGCTTTTGAGGAGCTCAAGCAATCCCTTGTTGTAGCTCCAATTCTTGCTAAACCTAATTGGAGTAAGCCTTTCATCCTCTACAATGATGCTTCTAATGTAGCTATAGGATGAACTCTTAGTCAATTAGGCCAAGATGGGCATGATCATCCAATAGCTTATGCTAGTAGGCATATGGTTTCAGAAGAGAAGAACTACTCTATCACGGAGAGAGAAGGATTGGCAGTGATCTTTGGTCTCAAGAAGTTTAGACACTACTTGATTGGAGGGAAAGCCACCATTGGCACAGATCACACGGCTTTGAAGTACATATTCAACAAGCCTAATGTTGAAAGGAGACTAGCAAGGTGGATGATACTCTTGTCTGAGTATGACTACACCATTGAGGATAGGCCATGAAAGAAACATGCAAATGCTGATTTGTTATCTAGGGCCTATGATCATGATGGAGATGAGCCAGTGGATGGTTCCTTCCCGGATGAGGAGCTCATGACAATCTCAGTCACTCAAGAGGTTCCAATGGAGTACAAGGAGATTGTGGATTTTGTGACAAGAGGTAACTATTTAGAAGGGATGCATGCTAGGGAGAAGAAGGCCCTAACAGCAAGAACTAGACCTTACAAAATGGTGGAGGATATTCTATTTCACCAAGGAGCTGATGGTCTACTTCAAGGAGCAGTGGGTAAGGAAGAGTCTATCTTACTCATAAAGGAGTTTCATGAAGGTTTAGTGTGTGTGGAGGACACTTTGCAGGAAAGGTGAATGCTTTCAAGATTCTAGATGCAGGTTACCATTGGAGAGGGATTTTCAAGGATTGTCTTGATTATTGCAAAACTTGTCATGTTTGTCAAGCTTTTGCTAGAAAATCTACTTCCACTCCACCACTTAGATCAATTCCATTGCTAGGACCTTTTGAGAAGTGGGGAATTGATTTTGTAGGTCCTCTCAATAGAACCCCAAGGAACAATTGGTACATTGTGGTAGTTACTGATTACCTTACTAAGTGGGTTGAGGCTAGACCATTGAGGAACAAGAATGAAGATGAAGTTGGGAGATTTCTTTATGAACTCATTATCACTAGGTTTGGGTGCCCTTTGGAGTTGGTTTCTGATAGAGGAGGAGAGTTTACAGGAAGCATCACTATAGCTATGCTACAACATTTCTCTATCACACATAGAGTAACTACATCTTATAAGCCAAATTCCAATGGCTTGGCAAAGAGAACAAATCAGACCTTGTGCATGATGTTGGCCAAAGATGCAGAAATGGAGGGGCTAAACATCATTGGGACAAGAGGATTCATGCAGTTTTGTGGGAGTATAGGATAACCATGAAGACTTCCACTAGATATTCTCCATTTCAATTGGTATATGGTATTGAGTCTACCTTACCTATTCACTTTGATCTTCCTACCTTCCAAAGCATTCACAAGAGATTGAAGAAAGCACAAGGGGGTGATGTAAAGAAGTCAAGGAAGGATCAATTCATGGAGTTGGAAGAGGCAAGAGCAGTTGCTATGGTTCAAGTGGAGCAAGCCCAAAGGAAGCAAAAGGAGAGCTATGACAAGAAGCAAGGCAAGAAGAAGGTGGAGCCTTTCAAAGAAGGTGATTGGGTAATGTTGTTTGATTCCATTTGATTCAAGAGAGTGCAAACAAAGTTTTTGCCTAAGTACTTTGGACCTTTCATAGTGGAGAAGGTGTGGAGCAATTACACCTATGATCTCAAGGATTTGGAAAGAAGACACTTTGATATGATTAACCATGATAAGTTGAAGATGTATCATAGAAGGTAGAGAGACCTTCACTTTGAGGACAAAGTGAAAACTTAATCTGGGGGTAAATGTAACACCCATTTATGCATATATGTGGTATTATGATATTTAGCTTGGTATTACAAGTACTTGAGAGATATTATTTATATAGAGATAAAGGATGATTCTACATTAATCATGATTAGCTAAAGGTAGTCATAGCTAAGATAGAGGGG
The DNA here is from genome assembly GCA_948567375.1 of Lunularia cruciata. Classification (NCBI taxonomy): domain Eukaryota; kingdom Viridiplantae; phylum Streptophyta; class Marchantiopsida; order Lunulariales; family Lunulariaceae; genus Lunularia; species Lunularia cruciata. The sequence continues at coordinate 64,314,653 of OX419758.1, forward strand.
ACCTTACTTTAGAGGAAGTAGAAAAGATGAGCACCACTATTTTGGATTTTAGTGTGTTGACTTGATATTATTCTTAGGTGTTTGGCTTTGAGGAAAGAGTTGAGAACTCTTGGGCCCGCAAGCCTTTTTGTTTTGAATTCTTCTTTAGTCCAAGGATAGCCCATGTGAAGGAATCCTTGACTTAGTGGTTGGTTCAAGATAAGACCACATGCTTAGAGGAAAATGCCCATGTGAATGGATATTTCTTTCTACTTTTTGACTTTACTTGACTTTTAGCCTAGTAACTTGAGTTACTCCAATAATAAGTAACTTTGGCGCGTAACTATTTCCCAAATATATAAACAAGGGATGAGGAGGTACTCATCATCCTTTCATTTGCAACTATCTCTCTCTCATTGAGTTCTCTAGTGAACAATGTCTTGAGTCTTGGAGTGTTAGCCTTGGAGGAGTATAATGGAGTTGGGGTTCCTTGCCTTCTTAGTCCATGGTGCGCTACCATAATAGCCATCAGAGGTTCATCCTAAGTGAAAGACAGGTTGTCTCACAGGACTAGGTGAACATGTTTTGTCATCATACCCAAGAATTGATAGAGCAATTGTAGACATACAAAGGAAAAATTTTCTCTCTCCATTCATCTTCCACTTTTTTATCAAGATGAGGCTTTTAAAGAAGGACGAATGACCACTCTTCCCAACACATTATTACCTTGCGTGATATCATCAAGCCCAACTAGAGCATGCAAAAGAGACCAAGAAGTACATATACACATTTCTCAAATATCAAAACACAAATAAATGGGTGCCAATTGACAAGGTTGCAAGAGCAAGCACAAGCAAATGGAAGGCAACCACAAACTCTTTACCAAAATAGACATTGGCTCAATTCCTTGGTCATGGACTCTTTGGATAAAGAAAATTTCTCAATCCAAGGGCAAATTGAGATTGAAAGGTAAAGGTAGGATTGATCATAACTCACAAGAAACTCTCCAAGTAGAAGAATCCCAAGTCATTGTGGAGAAAGAATTGTCACTATTGTGAAAGTACTAAACCAACCTACTACCAAAGAAGAGGAGAAGGTGATGGTGGATGAGAAGCAAAATATCTTGATATCCCAACTATAGGTAAAGAAAACCTCTCCTCTAACACCAAGATTGGAGACTTCAATTATCTTGCCTTTGGTAGTATAATGAGCGGTGATTCCACCCCAAGAACCTATGCTTGAGAATGTCCAAAAAACACCATCATTTTCACATGGAGGAGGTTCTTTAGTGAAGAAAATGATAAAGGTCCAAGGAAAAAATTGTCCTTAGATGCAACAATATGGAGTTTATTGACGAGTTAATCAAGGTTAACAAAGTAGTGAATAGGCCAAATGAACCCAGAATATTCTAGTAGTATCTAGGAAGCTACTTGGTACCTTCCAAGCATTGGGTAATGTGCATGCCAAGTGGTGATTTCTAGGAGGAAGCTTCCTAGCTAGCTTAGCTTGTACTCCAAGTAGATAGCTTCTATAAGGAAGTTTCTTGGGAAGCTTCCAACTAGTTTAGCTTGCACACCAAGTAAACTATTTCTAAAAGGAAGCTTCTTGATTAACTTGGCTTGCACTCCAAGAAGGCTGCTTTAGAAAGCTTCTTGAGAAGCTTCTCAAGAGCCTTGTATGTTCCTTATAAATACAAATGCCCAAGCTCATGCTAGGATTTTGGAATTTCCTTCATTGAAGTCCCAATATGATCTCCACTTGATCTTCCGTTCTCTTATTTCTCTCCTTGGTCTTGGTCGTTTATATTGGTATTCGAGCAAGAATGGGATGGGTGGAACTTATGAACCACTAAATTCATTTGCCAAAACCATTAGGATTTTTATGTATGTGTACTACCCAAGGATCATTTCATACAATTCATCACCTCATGCTTTGGGCAGAACTTTCTCAATCACCCTTGGTACTTTTGATTGTAACTTATGGAGAACGGAGGATGTGTTGCATTTGTGCATTAATTTAGAAAGATTGTAGGTATTTTGAAAGAGGAGTAGACATGGCACCAAGGCCCAGATTTTTCATTGCTATGCATAAAAAATTGATCACCTTACTTGATTGTCGATAGAACAAGATGGTCAATGATAAGAGTAGGTAGAGAGAGCACCATTTGAGAAGGAGAAATGCAAATCCAATTTCCAAAGCCTAAGGTATGCAAGGCAAGAATCTCCTAGGTGTAGTGAAGAATTTTATGTTTGATTGTGAATGTTATTTCAAAGCTACAAATCTCTAAGATGAATAGAAATAAATTTTCTTGGCTTCAACCCAATTGGATGGAGTGGCAAAGCTATGGTGGCAGTTCCAAGTGGAGCAAGCTAAAAGACAAATTGTTGCACCAATCGTGATATGGAGAGAATTCAAGAGTGAAATACTTGGTCAATTCCAAGCTATAAATACCACACAAGCAGCAAAAGATAGGTTGGAAAAGTTGAAGTAGATTAGCTTTGTAAGGAGCTTCATCATACAATTCCAAAACACTACTATTCAAATTCTAGATATAATAAATAGTGAAGCTTTACATCAATTTGTGAGAGGCTTGAAGTCACACACCAAATTGGAAAACTTGGAGGGAGCCATGCAATTGGTTGAGTGCTTTGATTCTCTAGTTGCAACAACTTGGTCTTGACCTTGACCTTCTCCAAACTTGCCCATAAGTGGTGGAGGAGCCAACATCAATAGAGATTGATGTTATCCAATGGAAACCACTTGACCTTAAAAAAGGGAAAGATTGCAACAAAAGAGTGGTTTTTTTTATTGTCACCAAATTGGGCACCATATTGTTGTATATGGAGGACCTCGAGAAATAGCCCAAATGGAGTTTGTGGAGCGTGATGGTCAAGAAAATGAGGAATCCCAATAAGAGAACTCAAGCTACCTATTGAGAACTTGATTAGTTCCAATAGGATTGAAGGTTCGGCCTATGTAAGTTTACTTCACTAGCAAGGTATGATATTTGATTGTGGGTGTAAGATTTTGGTTGATTTGGTTGATTAGATCTCTAGCCCTAATGTCGTTTTGATGGTACATTTGATGGTGCAAGGGACAATGGGTCCCAAAATGTAATCAATAGCCCTAATACAAAATATGGCCACCACTAAGTAGTATTGAGCAACTTCCAATATAACTTTTATTGCCATGACTATCACTCTAACATTTGAGGCAAACTAGTTTTGACCTTGCAATTTTTGTGACAATTATTGTATGTATATACATTGCTACACAGCATACATCACTATCAACATCATACACTATAGAAACACAACTCATACAAAAGTCATGCATAAATTCTAAAGTACCAAAATCATCCCTTTAGTTTTTGGTTAGGTCACTCTAACTCCACATAACCATCTTCTCCAATTATGTGATATACCTTATGGTATGCAAAGACCTCAAGAGTCCGAGTGCTATCAAGCTCCATTTGTTTGTCATATGTTTGCAATCTATATCACATAAACAATGAACTTGCTATAGGTCAAGTACATCAAAGATATATCCATTGTCCTTGAGGAACCACCACGAAGGGAGGAATCAAAAATATCATATGTCATCTTCTTGAACAATTATCACACACCAACATAATAGCAACTCCACTAGAAGAGCCACATAACATAGGCTTATGGTGTATGTTATATGGCTCCTCTAGTAAAGCTTCTACTATGTTAGTGTGATAGTTGTTTGAGAGGATAACATATGGGACTCCTTATGTGGTAAAACCCTAAACCCTAAACCCTAAACCCACCATAAGGCATATCATAAACTTAGAGTAGATGGCTATATAGAGTTGGAAGGACCTTACTGCCAACTAGGGAGGCAATTGTGGCACTTTAGAGTTCAGGTGTGACTTTCTATATGAACTGTGGTTTTATAGTGTATGATGTTGATAGTAAGGTATGTTGGGTAGTGATGTATGTATCTACACATGAAAATTATCATGATATTTGTAGCACCAAAGCTAGTTTGCTTGGATGTTGGAGGGTTAGTCTTTGTAGTCATAACTATATTAGTACTTGCTTGGAGACTACTTAGTAGCATCCAAATTTCATGTTTGAGCTATTAATCATATCATTAGAGCTACCATTTGCACCATCAAGTGGATCATTTGCATTATCAATTGTACCATCAATCAACCAATAAGGACTAGATTCTAGGCCGCTCTTAGGGAGTATACATTCAAAGTATAGTTCCAAAGAGTTACTTCTCTAATGTTGAGCATTTGAGCTCCTAACTATGGTGGATAGAGGCCAACAAGCATCACTTGGAGTCTCTTAGCTAGAGTAAGTGTGCTTGATTGTGCTATAAGACCATGTTGTTGGCAGTATATTGAGTTGAGACTTGAGTTTATGATCTGAGTTGAGTTTGTGACAATCTAGTTGTTGTGGCATTTTAGAATTCATGTGTGACTTTCTATATAAGTTGTGCTTCTATAGTATATGATGTTAATAGAAATGTATGTTGGGTAGTGCTATATATGTGCATGACATCTAGTGTATATGTATTCTCCCTCTATTTTGAATGTGGTGTCAAAGTTCTTGTAGTTTTTATGTTGCATGGCTCCAAAGGCACCCACAAAGGCTAGGATTCCCAATAAAATTCCTTTATTCATCAACTTGAATTAAGTAGAAATGTGAATCTATCCTTTGATATCAATGAAACTTACATTGAAATATACTAACATAGTAAATTGTACCTAAGGAAGGGGTATCACTCCAAATAAGTTATTCTTGGATACATCAAGGGACTCCACCACCCATAGTCTGGACATGTGAGAAGGTATGGAACCATTAAGAAGATCACACTCCATGAAGATTACCATGTTCCTTAGGTATAGTTCTTGTAAAATTGTTATTGTGTACATTGAAGGAAATCTTGATGGATAAAATGTATGTTAAGACAAGCTCGTGACCTGTTTTTGACAGGTCACGAGCATCCTTGCCAGGGGCATCCCCTCCACCATTGGAGTTTCTATTAATCGCATGCATAAAAGCATGCATATTTTATAAGTTTTTGAGAAGAATTCCATAGAATTTGTTGTTTGAAATGTATAACACCTAGGGAGAGGTTGATAGTAGGAATCAATAGGGAAATGAGCCAATTATGTTATTTGAGTGCACAGTAAGAACTTGTATCAAGCTGACTATGTTCCTAAAACTTGTTGGTAAGGAATTGTGGAAGAAGTTGTAGCTCAAATCTAGCATTAATAAGCTTTTGTAGTTACTCAATGAAGCAATTGTTGGTTAGAGTAATTGTTATCAATGAATGTACTCAATGTTTGAGGTTGGTTTGAGTTGCACTGATAAAGTTGTTGCTATCAAGTTTGAGTTGCACTAGGGATGAAAGGTTTGGAATGTTTGATGGTATGATTCCTTCTAATTCATAATGAGAAATATCCAAAACTTGCAAAGTACGTGAAATGAATCCCCCAATCTTGAAGAATAACTCTTGATAGTTGGTTATGGGAAAGCTCAAAACCATGAGATTCTTTACATCAAGTTGAATATTATGCCACCTGAAAGTAAATTCCACTCAAGATATAGATCTATTATAGACAAAAAAAAAATTCCCAAGTAGATGGTATCCTTCTAGTCAAGTTGTTGTTGAAGACCATAAGTTTTTGCAACTTTGAATAGTTTCCCAAAATGTAAGAATGTTGCATGTCAATGCATTACCATACAAGAAAATGTCTTCTAATTCCCCTAATTCTCCCAACTTAGCTTGTATGTGGTATGCCAATTTGTTAGTGGAGAGGTAGAGGGTTTGCAACTTTGTATAATTCCGCAAGGATGTAGGAATGTTGCTTATCAGTGCATTCTCATTTTAGGAAAGGTATTCCAACTCAGCTTGTATGTGGTCTGTTAATTCTTTTGTGGAGAGGTTGAGGATTTGAAACTTTGAATAATTCCTCAAAGATGCATGAATGTTGCATGTCAATGCATCCCTACACAAAGGAAGGAATTCCAATAGCCCCAATTCTCCCAACTTAGCTAGTATGTGACTGTGAATTTGTTTGTGGAGAGGTCAAGGATTTGCAACTTTTCATAATTTCCCAAGGATGCAAGAATGTTGCCTAGCAATGATTGCCATACAAAGGAAGGTATTCCAATTGCCTACTTCTCCCAACTCAATTGGTATGTGCTTGCCAATTTGTCTGCAGAGAGTTTGAAGCTTTGCAACTTTGAACAATTTCCCAAGGATTATAATACTTGAGGACAATAGAAGCCCCAAGATAAACACAAGAGAGAAAACACAAAGCTTCACACTCAATACTCTGATGCCCCAAAGGAGCATCGGAGTATGTACCTTGTCTTTATTATATAGCAAAAAGGATCCTCTCAAAGGAAGCTCCACCCTTGGATCAGATACATGGATTGGTGACATGTCAGCAAGCTCTACCCTTAGATTAGATGCCTGGATGGGTGACATGTTGTTCCTTGTCTTATCTGGTTTGTCAAATAGGTTTGACCAAATAGAATCTTTAGGGAATATTCCTATAGGAAGCTCAGAATTGCATGGATGAGGTACTGTTGGAAAGCTCTCAATTATATGAATAGTGGAGGGGGGAGAAGGTGAGGTTTTTTTTTCCAAAGGGAGGAAAACCTTTCCATTTTTAGGCCTAATTCATCTATTTAGGCCTTTGAAATTAGCTCTGAAGTTTTCAACTCCTACCCTATTATTGGAAATACTCTTTTGGTGACACCTCTATATGATCTACTTAGCCCATCATATATAACATCCTTCTAGATGTTACCAAACCTGTTTCCACCTCTAGATAATATCTCTAGCTATTGGTATTGCAAGGATGTAGGAATACTGATTATTAATGCATTCTCATTCAGGTGAAAAGTTTGCAATTGCCTCAATTCTCCCAACTTAGTTGGTATGTGGCTTACCAACTTGTTTTTGGGGAGATCAAGGGTTTGAAACTTTGCACAATTCTCCAAGGATGTAGGAATGTTGTGAGTCAATGCACTCCCATACAAGGAAAGGTATTTTTCAATTCTCTAATTCTTCCAACTCAGTTGGTACATGGCTTGCTAAATTATTTGTGGAGAGATCAAGGTTTGCAACTTTGAATAATATCCCATGGATGCAAGAATTTTTCTTGTCAATGCATTCCCAAATAGGAAAAGGTATTCCGACTCTTCCACTTCTCCCAACTCAACTAGTATGTGGCCTGCCATTTGTTTGTGGAGAGTTCAAGGCTTTGCAACTTTGAGAAATTTCCCAAGGATAAGAATGTTGCTTGTCAATGCATTCCCAAACAAGGAAAGGTATTCCAACTCCTTCACTTCTCCCAAATCAATTGGTATGATGCTTGAAATTTTGTTTGTGCTAAGGTCAAGGCTTTACAACTTTGCCAATTTCCCAAGGATGCAAGAATGTTGCTTGTCAATGCATTGCCATATAGGGAAAGATATTCCAACTCCACCAATTCTCCCAAGTCAAATTATATGTGGCTTGTAAATTTGTTTGTGGAGAGGTCAAGGGTTTGCAACTTTTCACAATTCCTTAAAGATACATGCATATTGCATGTCAATGCATTCCCATATAAGAAAATATATTCCAACCAATTCAACTCAACTCAACTCAACTCAATTGGTATGTGGCATGCTAACTTGTTCATGGATAGGTTGAGGCTTTTCAACTTTGCACATGTCCCTAAGGATGGTGGAATGTTGTATATAAAAGGTATTCCAACTTGCCTAATCCTTCAAACTCAATTGGTATGTGGCCTGCCAATTTTATGGTGAGACTGAGGGCTTGTAACTTGAACAATCTCCCCAAGATGTAGGAATGTTGCACATCAAAGCATTCTCATTCAAGTAAAGAGTTTGCAACTACAAAAGTTCTCCCAACTTAGATGATATGCTTCCCATCAACTTGTTTGTAGGAAAGCCCTATTGCATAAACTCTATCACATAAATTGGAGCGATACCCCATTGAGATAGGAATAGTACATGTAAAAAAACAATGCACAAATCAAGAGAATTTGTGTGTAATCCAAAACAATATGCTAAATCCAAGAATTTTGTGTGTAAGTCCATTTTAGGACGAGACCAAATTAGCAACTCACTAAATTCGTATGACTCTATTGGTATTTTTCTTGTCAAGTGTTTCTCATTAAGATCAAGTTTCTCTCTCATAGCTGAGTTTATTAAAGACTTGGGAATTTAACTTGAAATTGAGTTGTTGGACAAATTCAAATGTTGAAGAGAGGTAATATTGCACAATGAAGAGGGAAATTCACCACCAACTTGTATACTGCTATATAACCCCGACAACTTGGAAACCACCAAATATAAAGTTGTAATTTATACCCTCCCATAAACACAAATTGTTGTCATTAAATTTCAATTGGCCAATTCTTTACGTGGATTGTTAATGGAAGATTTGAACCCAATCATTATATGGACATCATATGGACTGATTAACTTACTTGCAATAGTTTGGTGCCAATTTGCAAAACTATGTTGGATAGCTATATCTAAGATAGCAATGAGATTTGATCCCATCTTTTCTCTAATTTTTGGTGTAGTACCAGCTATTTCAAGACTCATGCCACATGATATTATCTAGATCAAGGACTACTATGGTCCATACATAAAGAAACAAGATAGTCTTCATGTAAAGCAAGGCTTCTCCAATCACCATCCCCTCTACTTCATGTGCTTTGCGTAAGTAACTATAGTACACTATGATAACATCCATTCCTAATGATTCACTAAAGGGACTCAAGATTATTTTTGAACTCATCCATAGTGCTCCACCTTGATGTTATAGGTCTTTATGTTTGTGGAATTATCTTGCTTTTATATATATATATAAGTATATGAGAGCAGAAGCCGTTCTAGGGAAGGGTTATCCAAAACTCATGAAATGCAAATGATTGATAAGCAATATGTACATGATTCACAATGCTAGAGTAGTGTTAAATCCCTAAGGTAAAATGCATTGAATGTAACCTGCAGCAAAAGCATTATTGGACAAAAATTTAGAATAATAGATGGCCAACGGATTAGTAAACAACATGAAATTGAGAGCATCTATGCAAACGACTATGAAAAATAGGAAATGTTATGTAAGCTGCCCCAAGTAAGGAATGTGTGAACAAAAAAGTTTAAGAACGTGGGTTGGAGTCAGGTAGGAACATGGTAGACACAAGAAGTCGTACCAAGAAGCAATCAAAAAGGGAAGGAAAAACATGAGGGAGAGAATTAGCTGGGGAATGGAGGAGTGGAGCAATACAAGAGTTATGGGGATGATGTGGCTGCAAAAATGGGTCGAAGTGTAACAGGTAATGACAGCAAAGCGTAAGAGGACAAGATATAAAATATATCACAACAAGCACTATGGATGCTTGAGTCCTAAGACGCTATACATAAAAAAGAAGCAGAAGGCAGCCATATTAAACCTTCACAAAAACACATGCAATTTCATCAATGCCTCACGGGGTAGCTAAGCAATTGTCAAAGCTTGCTGAGCTTGCTTATATATAGTGGAATGAGAAGAGCTCAATCTCAAAAATCAAGAATTATTGGTCGATCCTATAAAAAATGTATAAGATTACCAATGCATTCTCATGGACAATTGTCATCAACTTTGAATTTAAGATCTACACACTGTTGTTATAGAGTCCATAATGTTTGAGATAGTGTAGGTTTATACATGTTGGTGCTTTATGTTCAAGGTTTTAATATCTAGGTGGGTATCATGAAGAAAGGCCAATTTATACATATATAGATATATCTTATCTCAAATTTTTTATACTGTTATTTTGTCCAATCTTCTCAAATTCCCTTACTCCAAAAAATAGCAAAATGTATACCACCCCATTGATAGCGGTTACATTATTTCTTTTTTACGTTAGAAATGACAACATATGTATGTATTTTGTTTATTTTCTGTTGAATACACTGTTTAATGAATGCTCTGTTTGTATTCTGAAGTCTGCAGACCACGCAGGCCGAGCACTTTTCAAACTACTGTCATTTAAACGATATTTCATTTTGGAGACCGATGATGGGTTGATATTTCACAAGTAAATGTGTAATTTGAAGGCAAATGGTTTTCTTGAGGACGAACAGATCATCCATTTCCGAGAAATTGACTTGGCAGTGTTTTCTTTTCGTACTTATGGCCATTCACTTAATAAAGCTCCAATATTCAGAGCTGACCTAACATGACCCAGTTTTGTAAATAGACTACGCTGTGCTTTTTTTTTTCCTAACTTATGATCATGTCACTTAAACGGTTTGTATATGAACAAACTCACTGCCAAACATGTACCACACAAAGGACCTCTTGTTTCTCTTCGGCCCTAGCTTAGTCTTTTAAATTTCGCGATGAGCTCCATGTTCAGTGAAAAGCCCTTCAAGTGGGTCCCAGTTAGATTAAGCTACGACTAAGCAACGACTCTATCAACTTCGCTTCAAATGCACCACAATAGTTATCTTGTAAGCAGAGATTACGAGCTTCGATATAGCTCTAGAAACTACTCCTGCGTTCTTTGTACCTTCTGCGTCAATTGCCACGCTAGCCAATATGGATGCCACCCCTTCAAGGTACCGAGAACTCTTCCTACCATCCACCAGTTGCAACAAGCCCTCTAGTCCTCCACGCGTTTCTAGCATCTGCCTTCGATTACCTTTGACCACCATTAAACGTTGCAAGACTAACACTAATCTCTCTTGAACTCCATGGGATACTCCCATCATCTTGCAAAATGAAATTCAGAAATTCTAGAAATTCAAACCAGGTGATTGTACTAAAAACTGATCTAGATAGCGACCTGATATAGTACGGCACAGCTTCCAGAATCTCATGTACCTTCTATTTCACAGTTTTGCTTTGTTAGATCTAGCAGTACCCTGCTCGTTTACAGAGTAGTATCTCCTGACGTACTTTGATTCTTTTGATGACTCTCGGTTCATTAGTTCTCAACAGGGGGTGTAAACAAATGCACGATGCCAGGAATTGACTATTTTTGCATAAGCCCGACAACATGATTGGTGCCAGACGTGATAAACTCGTCCAGAGCTCCAGTGACGGAGAAGCTATAAACCAAATATGACGCACTGGGGTATAACTAAAGCACTTCCGTCTTCAAAGTCGAATATCTTCATCTTCAAAACGGAATATCTTCAATCTTCGAAGCCGAATATCTTCATATTCAAAGTCAAAGCAGATTTTTCATATAGACTCTATTGGGGCCTAGTCCCATTTTACCTTTTTCGTCTCTCCCTTGTTAGGCTTTATAGGATCTTCCCATCCTTCGTGTGTTTTCTACGCGGTCGCCCTTGTTTATTCAAAGTCAAATCGGTTTTGCTGATATCATGAGGGATGTTGAAAAGAGTTATAGAGACCTGATCAGCTCAACGATTTCAATTGGAACAAAGAATTCAAATTAGGAGTCCGATGAATTCGCTCATCGTCAATTTACTCTGACAGTTGGTGGTGGGTATAACTGTTTCCCGTAGCTCGAACAGGTTCTACTGATCTCACGAGGGACGTTGAAAAGAGGTATGCATGATCAGTATCTGGACGCCCTGACACAAGGTGAAATTTTATGCTGAAAGAATGCTCAAAAAGACCTGCCAACATAAGAGTTCCAAAGATTAACAAGGTAAAAGCCGGAGGGAGGTGTACGCGTGAACTGTATGTAAACAGGAGAAGTGATCCTACCAACGGCAGAGGATACTTGCGACAATTAATAACTTACGCAACCCTCTTGATGAAATGTTGTCCTTCTTTGATATCAGTAAAAGACGATAAATAAATAAACCTCGCTGGTGCATGACTACTATCTATTTGTGGTTACTGCAAACCTTGCAAAGAGAGCAATGACCTTGAGAGGTTTTTCTAAACATTTAGATGTAGAGCACTATCTTAATTTAAGCATTGTCTGAGGAAATGTATATATTGTGAAGACCACTGTTTGGGTTCTTGTTAATTGGACTAACGTCGGGGTTGTTGCTCATCAGCTTTTTGGTTTGCAAGTACATGTGATCACAGTTGGTCAACTTTGTTGGGAAAGAAATTGAACGATTTGTGCATACATTCAAGGAAATAATCCGCTGAGTATGAACTTCCTCAACATCTGGCAGTGCTTTCTTGACAATCATACTCTGATGCAAGTACTTTCCAGAGATGGACCGTCTCAATATCTTTAATTCCCTTTGAAGTGGAATATCATCGACGGTAACTTGTCAGTATTTTCAGTTTGTCCTCTATCACTGTTTCAAACAGCATCAAATACAACCAGCAGCAATAACATACGATTAATACTCAGTGTACCCCGGAATCTAAAGAAACAATCTGCATACAAATCCTGTCCCTCCCTCCTCCTCTTTAGTGGGGATATGTCTTTCTCGTGAACCCAGCTTACGATCATTACCACCACAAATGAGAACAGTGCACTTCCGCTTTAGAACATCTTCTTTCCACTTCCTAAAGACGCTGCTCGTCCTTAGAGGACTTGAGAGGTATGTTTTGAGGGTTGTTTTAAGTTAGTATCTTTTTAGCTTCACCACGTGTAGCATTAAGCAACACTAGAAATATTCAAAGACGAATGATTGTAAATTTGATTCCAGCATTAACCGAAACAGATATTCAAAGACTAATAACTATAAATTTGATTCCAACGGACTGATCAAAAGATTGAGTTGCTAAAAGCGGGTGCATTTCTGACTAGAGATGTTTGATCATAATAATTAGCTATACTGTATCATTATTCAATGAAAGGTGAACACATAGATAGTTTATCAAATCGCGTGTTTCAGTTGAAATTAGTGGCAAACATTGGTGAATCAAGACATGTCTCCTCTGTACATAGTCACTTATTGTATAGCTATTTAATTGTTGAAGAGAATGGATATAGAAAATATTATCATCAATAAAAAATACTCTAAAATTCTAAGCATACTAAACTGCAGTTGTATGAAGTCCCAATATAATTCAAGGAGGGAATACCCGCATATCAAACAAAAATTAGAAGTAAGTATGCCTTGCAATTTCATCTTTATTACAACTCGTTCTCTCCCTTGTGATAAACTAAAATTCAAAATTGATGAGAATAAAAGGTTCATGCAAAAGGACGATCTATACAAAGAGTTTTACTTTCATGAGTTAAAACACTCTTAAGAGGTCGATATTCTTTCCAAATACAATTCATTTTTATTGTAGAATTTGACTTACATAACAAATGATTTTATGGCAGATTGGAAGACAGTATTGTTTTCACTCCTGAACAATATATTTTGAGAAGCAGCGACATATAAACTAAATTGATAATTCTGATAAAAAATCAATCTAGAAGTTAGTTTCTGTAGATGTAGAATCGTTTGCACTTTCCTCCATACTTACAATAATTTTAAATCGTATACTTTGACTTGTAAATGAATTGGATTTATTCTATTCTAACAACGTATCAAATGAAACTTTACAAAAGGTATATGCCGTAATGCAATTCAATTCTAAAGATATATTAAAAATAAACTCTAGAAGAAGTATAGATGTATGCACTATATCCTACATGAACAAAAGGTACCACCTAGATGACATGAAATGTAATGAAATGGTTCCTTTCTAAAATGAGAGATTCTAGAAAGGATTACTTTAAATATTAATTATTTGACAAAAGATTTTCATCATTCTTTATACAAAGAGCGGAGTAACAAGAGATCATTTTAAAATGGGATTATTGGGTGAAATTTATTCATAGCTTTCCAATCATTCTCCACCTAGTGATAAACTGAAATTCAATGTTACAGAATTTCCAAATTATTAACAAAAAAAAGTTTTGAGATTCAGCCTTTTAATTATCAAAACACCCACAGAAAACATAACGAGTGAGTGACAAGGGCTCCAAGATCTTACCAGATAGACTTTGTCAAGAATCGGAATAAGTAGTCTTCTCTAGTTATTATATTTCTGGGGTTAGAGAAATTTGAGATGCAAAATAAACAGAATTTAGACATCGCATAAAACATCCAACAAAACAGGTTGAAGTAGTCAAGTAGTACGGTGTAAAATGTTCTCACTCCACTCAGATGAGCCATTGACAGGAGTATGCGTCTGTCATGGCTCAACGGAGACCTTGACTCCCTGCCATGGCTACAAAGAAGCACTACACATGAAAAGTGAACAGGCAAATTCAATATGAGAAAAGGTATAGTTTCCACAATCTTAGACGACATCGTATTTAGATCTTGTTCTCTACCTATTTTGTTTTAATGAATGCAATAAAACATATCCGAGGCTGTCACCCAAAATAGCTGGCATTACGAGAGTCCCAACTGACTAAGAATGATTATGGAGTGCTGAGAATACAGACTAATATTTCAAACAAAAATGTCATTCTGGGTATGTGCAATCCTTCACTTCAGATTTGGAGATGAATCTCTTCTGGATAGGCAATATCTACTTCTTTCTAAGAAGGATGAATGTGATATCTCCACAACTGCCAGTCCAATACCCTATCAAGCTATCAAGCTATCACACTATCGTGGTGACTTACAAATCTGGAAACATAAAATCCAAAATTTAGCTCACAAAGAGGACAAGAAACACTAATTCAATCCTCCTAACCAAGAAAACTTTTGCAGTAGATACATCAAATGATGAGAAAAGAGATAGACCACCAATACATGAGTTGCTTTTTGTGCATATTATGTATATTTTGTATCATTGAGCAGGTGCACTGTGAGTGGGGACCTGATGATGGAAGTCATGCATATGACAATAAATTTGTTGTAGCTCAAAACATAGTACGCATGTCATTGAGCTCAATTCCTGTTCCCAGAGTTGTCTATATCCAATTGGAGTAAGACTTTGATGCAGATCAGGTGCCAATGTCAAGCTTCCTGAATATAATATAGTCTGCAGATTCCACCCTTGATAAACATGGAACTCCAGCTTTCCCCATTCTTGGCTCGTTATGGTCTTGCTGGCAGTTAGGATCTTGTGTGGGACTTTATACTTGCTATATACAAAGTGATGCATGGCAAGTTTGTTCTCTTAGTGCAGGATGACATTTTAGTACAATTGCCATTGATGCCTTTAATGTTTATGTTGTGAGACAAGCCACCTTGATACATAAGCCAACTTCAGTTTGATAGAATGTCAGCAGGTGATCAACTGGACACACATAAAAGATTTATAGCTCCTGCATGCCACGAGTTTATATGAATTTTATAATTGTAGTTAAAGAGCCACTGATCATAATAGCTTCACTTGCACTTGCTTTGCACTACGAGTAACCTTTGCACAAATGGAGACTGGACTACTTTCACTAATATAAATGCAAAGAGTGAAGTAGTGGAACAACTGCTGAACATGGATATCATGCCTAACTATTTGAACACGTTGTTAACACCAACAGGTTAGTGGATAGTCTTGGGAGATTCTGAAACTACTTTCTTATTTTAGAATAGCACATGGCTACTTACTGCCTTCGGCATGTGGCATCATGAACTAGACCAGTTTGGTTATCAAATAGTACTACCAGTTCAATCCAATCATTTTTGTGTGGCATTTTGACTCTCTTTACCTTGAAGGAGTGACACTCCTAGGCTTTCTTACCACCTCATAAGCACTGATCAATTACCTCACCTACTATATGCTACACCTCAGATAAACACAATTTCCTACATTACCACCAAAAAGAGAAAGAGAACAGAAAAAACATATTGTTCATCTAGTGAAATTTGTTGAATCTTCCTAGCTACGTTTCTTTCTAACCAATCACTCATGACTTTTAGCCATCTTTGATCCTTTCAACTGGACTATATTGCGAACTAATCTGCAAATTTGGGTCAGGAGATTAGTGGAAAATGTATCCTGGATAGAGTCTCTAGGAGATACCTCATCATTGAAACGGACATTGGATATTAAGTTGTTGTGATGCTAATTGTTGCTTGTGTTGTGCTTTTGCTTCTCACAATTGCATCAAATGGTAATCAACTTTTCAGCGGATTCATGACCTTGAACATTAGTCTGACTGCCAAGCTTTCCGTGTTTATGTTTGAGTTGTTGGGATTGCTCAGCTTGGAGTACTCTCTCCTGGTCATTGTTCTAGGGGGTAATTCATAAGCAAATTTTTTGTTAGTTCCTATGGCTTGAGGAGAGCAACCATTGAAGGCAATTTGATTTCTGGCAATAGAAGATGAATGGAAAAGTTGGATTGCAAAGTAGACGTGTCACTTTGTTCAGTTTTTGGGAGAGGAAGTTTATAGAGTATTATCCAAATGAGTATAAATAGGAATGGAAACAGCAATGCCTACTTGCACTCCCTGCCTTCTTTTACTAAGATTCTTATTTGTCTATAGTATGAAAAGTAAATAAGAAAATATTAAATATTAAAAAGTAAACATATTGTAGATGAGAGGTTTGTTTGTGGTGTGTTCGAATAGGTCTTGCAACAAACTACTATCTAAAGCGTTGAAACTGGGGTCTATGATGACTTAGGCTCACGTCATTGGGATACCAAGTACATCGGAGGTATGGCCCGGAGGTCGGCTGTACCTACCATTTTTGTCGCTTTATAAAAAGCTATATATCATATCATACTCCTAACGCTCGCTACACAATACAGTGACTCAGAGGGAATACTCCTAACGCTCGCTACACAATACAGTGACTCAGAGGGAAGCGTAGAAAGTTCTGAACTTGGAAGCGGTGGGCATCTTCTAGTGCAGTTCTTCTCCATGCCCTGAATAACAAAATAATGGTATACTAGTAGGACCTGTGTCTTACGGAAACATTGTATAACACTTTTCTAATGAAAATTGTTACTATTATCGTGTGATATTCTTATGAGCAATAAAAAAGAAATCAATAGAAAGTTTTCAATTTATGGAAAAGATCATCAATACAGTTCACTTTTTCTAGTGAAAATTATTATCTTTTGTCTTACTGGTATCGTGTGCTCATTCTTGTTAGTAGAAAAATTTCAATTTATGGAAAACGCCATCAATTAAATGCACGATCATCAAAATAAATACTTGTGCCCACCTCCATATTTAAGGAAAGTGCCATCAACTAAACTTATTGTCACCCAAAAGAATACACGTCCCATCTCCACGATTAAGTTAGATCGATTTTAATACGTTAAATAGAGGTCTAGATTTGACTCTAAAGTTTCAAAATATAAATGATCATATCACATTTTAGTGTAGAGGAGGGTCATAGAGTACGAATAGTATCACTTGTATATCAAAAATCACTTTTGAATATGATCACCACACGTTTACGTTCATAATAAACTAAGACACATTGAAATAAATTAATCTAAATTTATTCTAGAGTCATTATTGGTGAATGATATTTAAATTGATAAATATTCAATCCCATGGAATAGATAAACAAGTAGACCTAAAATTTACTCTAGAATTATTATTGGTGAGGGAATAGACAATGGATATTAATCCCATGGAATATTGTTAAACTAATAGACCTAAATTTTACTCGAAAGTCATCATTGGTGATGCGATAAACCGATGGATATTCAGTCCCATGGAATATTGTTAAGCAAAAAAATTTCGTCGTATAGGCATCAAAATCTGTTATCATTTGAGGATATCTATCTTTCGAAGGGCACAAAGAAGCTATTCAACTGAAACTTAGTCAATGAATTCATACTGCCATGTACATTTTGATGGACAAGAAAGTGACAGAAATTTACCCTTATGCCATGCTGCGAGCTACTCCCCGCGGTGCAGGAATTGGAGCTAGAAGCTGCCATGTACATATATATAGAACACAGAACTGGAAAAAGAAAAGTCTTAGACTGCCGACCTCAAGCTGTAGTTCATGTCAAGTTTGTAGAGTCCGGATACTGATGGATATGAACAAAGTGAAGATTCTCTGAGGACTTTCCAGTGGATCTGAAGCACTCCCGTTCCACAAGTGTTCATGGAACTCGAAGACCAGCATACGGCAAGATGTGTCGATTGGATTCCATTGTGGATGACTGCAACTGGCCACTCAAACTTGAGCTTGATTGGCAAGGTCATGAGACGAAGCGAGTAGCCGGCACTGTCACGTCTCACAATTGCAGTTGCAAATGACCAAATTTTCTTGCCGCGTTGCTCGTAGATGAGAGGTTAGTTTGTGGTTTGTTCGAATAGATCTGGATATAAACTACTGTCTAAAACGAGGCACTATTCAACGTTCAGGCTCACGTCACTGGGGGTCGAGTCCATCAGAGTATGGTCTGTAGGTCAGCACTACCTACCATTTTTGTTGCTTTCTAAAAAGCTGAATGTCATATTATACGCCTAACTCTTTCTACAAAATACTGTGACTCAGAGGGAAGCTTAGAAATTTCTGAATTCGGAAGCAGCGGAGCAGCTACTAGTACAGTGCTTCTCCTTGCCCTGAATAACATATTATGGTATATTGTTCATTTCAGTGCATTCATCAGTTTCAATTGTCTATTCCATAGACCATGACGATTTTTTGGGTTGGGTTCTCGAAAAGCCTGCTGTGAACGAGGGGATGTCACTACACAGATATGTATGCATGGGTAGGTCAGTATGGAAGAACCTGTGAGGATGACTTCACAATACTTTGGGGAGGTCATGAGTTGTTACGTGAATTTTAATCTATTTTCAGGCGGGGTTGAAAGGGTGCAGAGGACAAAGTCGTTTGATCTTTCTTTTTCGTGTAAATTTCTTTATAGTTTGGTCAGCCTGTGTTACCGGCACAACAAAGCCTGGTGGCATAGACTCGGTTCATTTCCCCGTCGACTTTCTCCCAATTTCCTCGGTGTCGCTGCACTCTGCTGTATCCACCTGTAGTATCCCCCTGCGTATTGAGTTTAGGACGGACCTTCAAGGGTAAAAATTTCCCAAAGAGAGGACCTTGGAATCCTCCTTAGGAAAACCAACCGACTCCGGAGAGTATTGATCTTTTCTCGACCTTTCTCGACCAATATAGACTAATCAGAAATTGCCTTGGCACTTGTGAGCTTTCGAAGAAGAAACTCGGTTGGAGAGGTACTGGCAGCCCAGCTACTTCGGCACTTCATGGGGCACTATCCTTCTAGCGTTTAGTGTTTAAGGACTTATGCGCCTATAGAACATGGCAGACAGGATAGAATATTCAGTCCTGACATTCTTCGCTCTAGTCCAACTGTCATCCACTTCCACTACGCATCTTCATGCTTTTGATTCACTTCCAAATGCATCTTCCTACTCGCCCGATCGTTTTCTCTACTTTTCGTCTCAGATGTATCCTCTGTTTTTGCCTGAAAAGGCTTCCTTTCATACATGGTGCATACCATTGCACGACATCTAATGTGCAAATGGTATGCATCATGTATGAAATCATGCTGCTCATGGAATGGATCAATTTTCGCTTCTGCTTTGTATCGATTTCGCTTATGTTCCGCTCTGTATTCACTTGCTTGGGTCAGTTGGACTTCAGTTTGCCTCTGTTCATGTTCAAGCCTGCATTTTGTTGCTTCCATATGCATGTTCGGTTCGTATGCGGTGGGTCCTGAGTGGGTTCTGAATCCCGCTTTTGATGAAGGGTTTCTACTCCCACTACAAATCTAAACCAATCAGAAACTCACATGGAAATCAGCCCTTAGCAACAATATGACGTCAACTATCACATGGCTAGTCAAATCTATTGAAGGCTTGCGGAATCCTCTCCCAGGCCACACCTGTTCCATGTGAAAATAATCCAGCTCTTGTCCAGACTCAGTTAGTGAGTTCTAACTAGTTGTATCGCTATATATTACTAATGCTTGACCTGAGAAAGATGTTCGGGGATAGCTCCCGACTTGTATTTGAAGATGATAAAATCGTTGCCAATTTGTAAACCGTCGAGTTGATTACTTTTATTTTCTGGAAGTGCAGTGTCACAATGGACATACCGTCAAGCAGTTCTAGCCCACGAGATTCTCTATCTTCCCGCCAAGAGAACACCAAGGTATGTAAGTGCAAACCTGAGTATGAGGAATAACTTCTATCGATTATAGATGTTGATTAGATTCCGCCACAATGATATAGCTCTTTTGGCATACTTCGAGATACTCTGTTATAGGCTTCAATATTCTCTTGGTCAAGTAGCATTTCAGGAATAAAACAACCGGTAGGTTGTCGTATGAATAGACACTATTGATCTCCCTTAGGGAAGTACCAGACGTTGTCCCACAGAGTTGTGAGAGTGTTTGAAACTAAACCTTCCAATTCATAACATTTTGTCCACGTTTGCAGCGGCTCCGGATCGATTCACCGACAACACATTCTCGAGAGTCCGACCTTGGTATCATGAAGGTAAAAACTTAAAGCGACTCAAAATCAAGGAACAGGCATGTGCCAGAATATCTGCTGATGGTTGATAACTACTTGCTTGATTACCTTTCAAGCTAACTATCTCGGTGAGAAATTTATAGGGAGTAGGAGGCTCTTGTATTTTGAAATTGCTACAATTCTAATTTTCTGTATTTGTCCAATTTTTCAGTTGAGCGATTCCGTGTTGTTAGTGTACAATCCAGCAGTACCGCAGGTCGACGTTGTTTTCTTCCATGGCCTTCAACATGAGCATCCTGGTGGGCTAGATGTGCACCTTTCGACTTGGACGTGCAAACATGACTCGAAGACAATCTGGCCCCAACGTTGGCTTGAAGAGCAGGGTGCACGAGTCTTCTTCATCAAATATGATGCAAGTTTACAGACGACTGATTCGGCGGGGAGAATGGATTTAACAATGATAGCTGAAAATCTGTTGACAGAACTCCGTTGGGTATTCCCCAGAGGACAAGAGTCGTCGAACAGTTTCCGACCCATTATCTTTGTCGGACATAGTTTTGGGGGTCTTGTTATTAAGCAGTGATGCATTCAGGCGGCAGAGCGGAAGCTTAGTGCATATAGAGACAGATTTGAACAGAAATTGCTAAGAAGCATTAAAGGGATTCTGTTCTGTGGAACTCCCCATTCAGGGTCGGAAATGCTTGCTGGCATGGCAAAACAGATCATGAGCAGGAGTCCTTTGTTGCCATTTGTGGAGTTGTTGAGCACCGAGGGGGCCAGGCAACGCGAGAAATTCCGCGAATTCGCGAGTGAAGCAAATTGGGAGATTTTCAGTATTGGAGAAGGTTGTGCTACAGAAATGAAAACCAGCGGATTCCATATGGTATGTTATAATCTACAGAAAGTAAAATCTGATTTAATGAACGAGGTTTGTGTTTCTCATAAGAATAAACGCCCTACTAATTACCAAATAAGAAATGTGTTTTTAATGATCCAGTTCTCGCAGCTTGTCTCGCTTGAGAGTACTATTTCCTGCATAGTGGTTTAGTCTAAGACAGACAATGCGAGGTCTATCTTAAGTATTCATGTTTAAATCTTGCATGTGTAGGTCGCAGGTGGAATCTCAAGCCAGATGATTGTAGAAGAAGCATCTGCACGGTTCGGACCAAATCACATCACGGTGGCTGCAGATCATTTGTCATTGTGCAAACCAGAGAGTAAACACTCGAACATGTTCCTGCAATTAGTCGAGCTGATCGACCTTGCTAAGGTGCAGCAACAACAGGTATTGGACTTCGTTCATATCTGTTGTGATGTGAATGATATCAGAAAGCACGACTGTGTGCACAGTTTTTAAATTCCACTTCCCTCTAACTTTTGTTGCAGGTGCAAGAAACACCTGCTCCACGTGCAAGTACGCAATGCCCTGCAAGGCGGAGGAAATCAGTCTCGACGAACCTAGTGGGTACAGAGTCGCTCTTGGAAACAGTTACTGCAGAAATTGAGAAGGGGAGTCCATTTATTGGGTTTTGTGGGATGGGAGGAGTCGGAAAGACCACCCTTGCAAAGTTGCTCTACGATAAGATCAATCCCCGGTTTGGATACGCTTGTTTCGTAGACAAAGTGAAGAAGATTTCAGGGGACAAGAGAAAGGTAAAGAAAGAAGTGTGGAAACATATCAGTCCCCATCCTGGAGGTGATTACAATGAAAGCAGGTGGGATGAGATGATAAAAAAGAAACTTCTTGTCATATTTGATGATGTCGGGAAAAGTGAAGATGTAGAGTTATTGAATGAAATAGCTACGGAGAATGATGCTCGAGGAAGTTGTTTTGTAGTCACAAGCCGAGATAAAGGGCTTTTCAATCTGTTCGGCGACCAGATATGTGTCTGTCGAGTACCAGTTTTGAGGAGTGAAGATGCAAGGCAGTTGTTCATTATACATGCGTTTCCAGGCAATAATGAACCTCCAAATGAGTTGAAGGAGATAGTAGACAAAATTGTGGGAAGATGTGATGGATTGCCCCTGACCCTAGAAGTGATAGGAAAGTCAGTGAGAGGGAAAACAGACAAACGGATATGGGAAGAAATTTCGAAAGCTCTACAAGCAGTAGACTTAAGAAGCCGTGTGAGGAGTCTGGAGGAGGATGTATGGGAGAAGCTAAAGGTGAGTGTCGACAATCTTGGAACAGAGGAGTTGGAAATGTTTCTTGATACGGCGACCATATTTACAACGCCCGGTGACTTTGAATGTTTTGGCATGCCTCACAATTCGTCCTGGGACAATTGGTTTAGTTCTGAAGATGTGATGGGGGCGTGGTCATCCATGTACGGCTCTGCACACAACAAGTGGCAAGTCTTGATAGACAGATCTCTTGTATACAGTGGGCAGATGGATGACTACTTGGGTAGGTTCGCGCCACGAATGCACGAGCATCTCCGAACTTTGGGCGTCAGAATTGCACTGGAGAAAGGTAGAATCATTGAGCGCAATCCACTGGATCGTAACTACAAGGTATTTCCTGTTTTCTTTACAAACTTCCTTTTCCTTCAGCAATTCATTTTTCCAGATAAATGAGATATTTACCAGATATGTTTCCTAAATCTGAATTCATTTGTAAATCTAAACTGGAAGGGAGTCCGAAACACAGTTGTTGAGGTGAACATCATCGGAAATTTGTAGCCATTGTACTGGTTGTAATTTTGGGAGTCATACATCCATTCTCCTCCAACAAGGAGAAGATTTGAAGCGGTGGTGCTAAAATAGGGTCCGTCTTGTATAAGTGCTTGATAGTTAGGCATGAAGACCTGGAGTTGCTTTATACACAGCACGATGGACGGATGCACTTGAACTATGGCAATTTAGTTTTACGTTTCATTTATGATAATTTTAGTTTTCTATTTCATTTTTGAAGGGAGCTCAAGGGCTGGAGAAAGTGATTTTCCACCAAGTAGTAGTGGAAAATGAATACATGGACTACAATGAAAATTGTTGTGACGAGGAAAGACCTTGTAAAATGCGGGTAGCATCGAGCATTATGTCACGACTTGAAGGACTTCGCTACTTGGTATTCCGATATCACAGTCTCCACCAGCCGTGCAAAAGGTGTGCAGAGCGGCCTCTTCAGTTGCCACCCAAAATTACCATGCTCAGTTGGGTTTCTGCCCAGACCATTTTTGTGCGTTCGACCTTGAAAGAGTTGGTTGTTTTGCACGTAACGTCCTCTCATGTGCCCAGATTGGGGCAATCAAATCCTGCGCGAACAAGTTCTCGGGGATTACAAAATTCTGATAATAATACAATTCCTCTAGCGGAGGAATCTTCGACAACCGTTCCGGATGAAGGGGATTTTGTCAACTCGCGGCAACTGGATCGGTCTGTTGCTAATCCAGACTCACTGCTGGAGTCCTGTGGGCAACTTCTTCACCTGCGGTTTGACAATGTGCCTCACCAGTCACTTCCGTATGCATGGGGGAACTTAGCCAACTTGGAGCGGCTAGACTTACCACGGTGCGCGAAACTGCAGTCATTGCCGGAATCAATCGGGGGACTTCTTGGCCTGAAGGAATTGCAAACTCCAGGCTGCTCTGAGTTGCAGGCTCTTCCCAACAATTTTGGAAAGTTAGCCAACTTGGAACTGATAGATTTATCTAATTGTGCGAAATTGCAATCACTCCCTGAATCATTGGGGGGACTTTTTGGCCTTAAGGAATTGCGGATGAAATGGTGTTCAGAATTGCAGGCCCTTCCGAAAGGTTTTGGAAAGTTAGCCAACTTGGAACAACTAGACTTACGTCGATGCGCGAAACTGCAATCATTGCCAGAATCAATCGGGGGACTTCTTGGCCTGAATGAATTGCTGATGCCTGGGTGTTCAGAGTTGTAGGTCCTTCCCTGCAGTTTTGGAAAGTTAGCAAACTTGGAACTGTTAGATTTCCGGTGGTGCACAAAATTGCCATCACTGCCGGAATCAATCGGGGGACTTCTTGGCTTGGAGGAATTGCAGATGCAATGGTGTTCAGAGTTGCAGGCCCTTCCCCGCAGTTTTGGAAAGTTAACCAACTTGGAGAGGCTAGATTTATCTCGCTGCACTAATCTGCAATCATTACCAGAATCAATAGGGTGACTTCTTAGCCTGAAGGAATTGCAAATGCAATGGTGTTCAAAGTTGGAGGCCCTTCCCAACAGTTTTGGAAAATTCACCAACTTGGAACGGTTGGACTTATCTCGGTGCTCAAATCTGCAAACATTACCCGAATCATTGGGGGGACTTGTTGGCCTTAAGGTATTGCAGATGCAATGGTGTTCGGAGCTGGAGGCCTTTCCCCTAAGTTTTGGAAAGTTAACCAACTTGGAACGGCTAGATTTACGTCGGTGCGCGAAACTGCAGTCATTGCCAGACTTATCTCAGTTTGAGAAATTGCAACCATTGCCGGAATCAGAGGGGGGACTTCTTGGCCTGAAGGAATTGTGGATGCTAGGGTGTTCAGAGTTGCAGTCCCACTTCCTAGCAATTTTGGAAGGTTAGCCAACTCATTGCCCGGAACCATTCTGGGGACTTCTTGGCCTGAAGGAATAGCGGATGCGAGAGAATGTTCAGAGTCGTGCAAGCGTTCCCAGGAGCTATACTTGTCTCGGTGCAAGAAACTACAATCATCCGGGGGACTTCTTGGCCTGAAGTAATTGCAAATGCCAGGGTGTTCAGGGTCGCATGCCCTTCCTACCTAGGAGCCAGACTTATCGCGCTGTCAGAAACTGCAGTCTATGCCGAAATCATTCAGAAACGCCTTGTTGGCCTGCAGGCCCTTCCCAGCATATTGCCAAGGAAGAAGGATTACCGATGGTATATACTATTCATTTTGAACATATTCTACAGGATTTGAACCTGTGACCTTCAAGTTGCTCGATCCAACGGTCCTATTATTTCTTTGTCATAACTGCATAATTGACGTAACTTGAACTTTACGATCCGGATGGATCGTAAACTTGCATAGTCATTCCCCTACACTACAACGGGATTTGTTCCTGAGATATATATATAGAGAGAGAAAATCAAAATAGCCTTGAAAGAAAATTTGAGTTGATTAATAAACTCCAACACTGAGACGCCTTGTATAAGATGCAGCGCTCAAGAGATTCACTAGTGAAAATCATTAGTATGTTTATGGTTCTTAAACCCTGTAGACGAAGATTGATCATTGCAATGCTGTGTAATTCATAACCTGACGTACATATTAACTAAAAGCGAAAATGCTAGGTACCTTTACGAGGTTGTGCATGGGGACCTGCAGTTGAGTCTTCTCGGAATAACATAATTTTCGCATAATAGGGGGACTGCTACCTTTAGTATCGTATGTAAAGCATGCTATTTTGAAATCTGATGGCTGCGCAGGTACGCCTATCGAGATGAATAGTATGCTGAATGTGTTCGCAGCAAAGGTAATGTTAATTGTGTCTGAGGTGCGCACCATACGCATGTAACAATCAGACGTTGAATAGAGTTGGAATTCATCAACTTGTCGGGGATGAGAAGGAAGCTTGAACGGTGCTTTGGCCTAAGTATTGGAAACTAAACCAAAAAAGCATATATGAGTTGCAACTAACACCAGATGAATATTAGAAGCCAAGACCCGGAAAGAGTTTAACGTTGAGACTTAGTTAATCTGGAACAACCTGAATTCAACGTTGTCTACTTTGCCTAAAATTCTTATGAAGTTGAAAATTGCTTGTCTCTACTTTCAACACACTTCTACAGTAATGAACAGCAGCTTATCCAGTACATGATTACAAATTAGGGATTGACCATATTTTACACATACAATTAAAGGAACATGTTAAAATAAACATTGCAAGTGAATTATTATAGAAAAATGTTATTAAAATCCAAAATTTTCAATAAAAAATCTAGTAATAATAATACTGAAATATTCCTCCTTGGCTTGGTTTTGTGTATATATTACAAGTATGAGTCCCGTTTGCGGACAAAGACTACACTTGTTTATGTGCCTTGTAGTTGGACTGATTACAAATGTCACTGGTTACCAAACTTCCAAACACAAGAAACTCCACTGTACTTTCCTCCATCCGAACGCATCCCGGGAACTTTGTAGACACACAGGACACAACCGTGAAATATGCCCCACAAAACCAAATTATTAATATAATTATTCTTGTACTGTTTTTTAAAGATTTATATGTTTATTTAACATTCCTCTAATTACAAAAGAAATAAAAAATGTATAACAATCGACGAAAGACTCCTGAAATTTCATGGATGTCTCATCATACACCTGTGAACTTGTAAGGGAACACATAATCAAAAATCAACACTCCCCGGGAGGAGATCGAAGTCAACACTAACGAAAACTTTTAACAGATCCATCTCAAGCAGTGGCGAATGAAAATGAAGAGCTCTTTAAGAACTGCGAACTTGATCTGTAC
Organism: Lunularia cruciata; assembly: GCA_948567375.1. Taxonomy (NCBI): domain Eukaryota; kingdom Viridiplantae; phylum Streptophyta; class Marchantiopsida; order Lunulariales; family Lunulariaceae; genus Lunularia; species Lunularia cruciata. Next base: position 64,341,382 of record OX419758.1, read on the forward strand.
TGTTGTATAGTACACAAACCTGCTGTACACCAGTTTAAGTTCAAAGTCGAAGGTTTAATCCACGGTTTTTGGCATGGTGTCTTAGCGATGTCCATTCCTACGAACTTTGCCATCAGAGACAATGTTCATTATGACGGAGGAAGGTTCTCCACACCATGTAACAACCTATGATTAGATTTGATAAATTTATTAAGACTTTGGTGTTAAGAACTTGTTAAAAACGATATGTTTTATGGCCGATGTTGGAAACTAAACATGCGCATGAGCTACAACAAGACTACTTTTACAAGCCAGCATCGAACTGCAATTGCAGAGCTTGTCTAAACTTCTAAGTTCCTAACCGGACGAAATTATACCGACTTTCGAAGCAGCGGATTATCTATCGGCACGAAAAAGAATCCGTCTCTGATAAGGAGGTGAATGGTGCCATCTTTTTTGAGTCTCAACTCAACATTCAGAAACAAATTTGATTTTAATGTCTGCTATGACATACAAAACAGAATTAACCATCGATTTTCACGTTTCTTTCCCAAAAGAAAACATTTTTGCAATGAGTAGTACTTTTCAAACATCAACCATGTTGTTCTTAATAAGAGGCACAAGCACCTTTCCTCTTTGTATCTCAAGAACAGATAGAAAACGAGAGGAAACATGATAATCCAGCTGTTTGACAAGTTTGAAGAGTATGTACAAATGAACAGGAAAACATCCGACATAATATTATATGCTCAGTCGAAACTTGATTTCCTGTGTATAAGCAAGTTGTGCGATTCCTGAATTCGTTCAGATTCTATTCTCCAATCACGATTTTGCCGATTAGAGCTTTAAGTGTGTGGATCCTTTTCTTACTAAGAGCGTAAGAAGCTAGATTCTGCAGGATAATTTCGTCTAAACATGATTTCATGTGACTAAGCAAGGTGTCTGATTCCTGATTTTGTTCAGATTTTGTTCTCCACGGACGATCTTGCAAACTAGAGCTTTAAGTGTGGGTCTTTTTCTTACTAGGATCGTAGGAAGACAGGATTCCGCACGATAGTTACGTCTTGCCAGTAATGGGCAGGTCTAGGTTGCTTCAAATCTACTGTAATGCTCCTTTTGTCATGTTGTTGCATAATTCAGGAGGGCACCGAAGTCTCTAATCTGACCTTATAAATTACTTGGTTAAGAAGCATTCGCAGAACAGTGCCACTAGAATGGGTCTCCTGTCTTGAAGGAAGAGCTACAATTCTCCGCAGCACATTGCAGCTCTTGAAGCCCAGCACCTGATCCAACTCTGTAAGTATAACGTCACTCAGATCAATGTGTGTTTTCTTCTAAGGTTGATCGTGTCAACTCTGATCACTCGAGATAAAACTCAGCTATGGAGTCCACACATGATTCAAGTTTCACAACTAAAGTCTTAGATCACACGAAACTAAAACTACGGGTCATCCATACTTGAGGTGGTACGATCTTACCTTTCCCCACATAGAGAAGCTTCCGTCCCACCCAGAATGCGCTTTTGGACTGAAGAAGAACTCACTGGCACCCTGGATATGAAACACCCAACTCAGAATTGACCACCTGTTGCTAAAGGAGAAGTTCAACAGCTAGGGAAGTTGAGCACCCCAACCTTAAAAACTTACAGTGTGCACTATGACACGGAGGACAGTTCCTGGCAATTTCACTCAACAACTCATGACGGAAAAAATAGCACTGGGTATTAGGATGTTACACGACCCGCCGGATTTTGTCACAGCTCTCGTCAGTGGTGGGGCCAGCAGGCACCGCACGGTAGAATGAGCATCCATCCATGAGCCCTTGACTCACTAGGCTCCGCTCAAGCACATCACCACATCAACTCCTGCATCAGAGCAGCACACAACAACGTCCTCAGCCCGTCTCTACTCGGTTCTCTTCAATCACATGCCCGCTTTTTTAGTTCTTTTTCAGTCCCTTGTAAGAAGCTTTTCTTAAATTCGCTAGTCATGCTCGGTATATTGTTCCCGACAAGGATAGTCGGTAGGATTATGATTTCAATATTCTGCAAGCATGTTTTAAATGCAGTTCAAGATATACTGGTAGGATAGGAAAATAGACTCCTTCCCAGAACTAACCTTCATGTAGTTGACAGATTTGAAGCGATATCTCCAGCAAGTTTCACTGTAATATCCTGCGCAAAGTCGAAGATAATCAAACTTTGTTGTGAGACAGGTCATGAACATAGTAGAAAACAGAGACGCCCACTACGAGTAAGGAGTACGTCGTAACGACGGCCCGTATTCGACAATTATATTGAGTCATGATCATTGAATGGAAACACCGAAAGCTAGTTTACAGCCTACAAATCATACGCCTTCATCTAAAGAAACCAGGAAGAGAGCGCAGCAGGAAAACAGGTCTTCATACTCCGAATTTGGTAGAGAAGACCAAATATTCCTTCTGTGACTGGCGAGCATCTGCGTACACCAAGAAAGAAGGCCGATCAAACGACTTCATGGATTGCACTTTGATATCAGCATTGTTAGAATTCATGCCCTCTTCCAGTGGGATACCCTTGGTTTCCAACTGCTCATAATTTGGTAAAAGTATATTTGGTATAAACTCATTTAATGCCAACTTTGAGTCTCATTCTGGACTCTTCAACTCCTGGCCAGGTTCGCGTTTTCCTAATATTGGTACACAGAATTGTCATTTTATTTCGAACAGTTGTGGTTCAGCCAGTCCCGTAGGAAGGAAACCCCCCCGGAGAAAACAGCCGCAACCGCATGTATGCTAAATTGGAAGTAAGTACCATCGTTTGGGAACCCGGATCTAAAAATGTTAAACATGACCTCTCGAATTTGAGTTGAAACCTTAGAGGAAATCGTCTGCAGATTTTCGAAAATGAAAGCATCGGATCAATCAATTAATCAATCCATGACGCAAAGAACTGGAAATAGAGCTGTCTATTCTCACCTGTGAAACGTTTGATCGCACTCCGTTTGGACGACATCCCGAATAATCTTCAAATGCATTTTCGTGTGATCCGGCGTCAGCAACGCAATCTATGATAATCCACGCAAACATCAGAGTCAGAGTAAACCCCAATCGTCTTCCTCCCCGCGATTTCTCCATCTTCAACAAGAGTTCTTCTCCGCTCTCCACAGCAGCTCTGCTCCCGATGAGGCACATCGATCAAAACCACCAGTGCTGCGTTGCATCAGTGGTTTTGCTGAAACAGCTATTGCCTTGTAAACCGCCAGGGAAGGAAGGATACAGTGCAATCTTCATGAGTTTGTTCAAAAAGATAATTTTGCTCCTATAAAATACGTTCTCGAATTACTATAATAGTGATTATAATAGAATTTACTAATATTATTGGAATTATGCATAATAATAGTGAAATTATATAATACTAATATAAATATTGTAGTCCATCATCCCCAAGATATATCCCCGAGTGGTATCTCCGGCCAAACGTCGGGCAACCCAAGACCAGAGAAAATGCATGAACAAAGTACACTAATGTTCATACTGTGGAAGAAGCAACAGGTATTTGCATGCAATATGTATAGATCTCACCTGAATCGCCCCATCTATCCTCTTTCAAATTGAAATAAAAGGAATGCACCATGCTAAGGTGCCTTAAATGATTAACATCTTCAGGTCAGACGCTGATGAGCACATTGAACTATTTATGTGGCTGAAAATCTTCACAGCCTTTGTATTATTCTCACGTTTCTAAAAATTTTATGGATGAAGAATATGATAAATGAAAAAATTTCTTAAGTATTTGATCATCGTGAAATTTATGATTTTTTAATTATTAAAAAATTCAAAAATTCAAATTATTTTTTCACATGGTATACTCTTACATCAACGGGACAAGTAACTTGGTAATCAAGATACCTACTTTGTCTTTACGGAAGATAAAAAAGCAACGGGAAGTTTTAAAGGATTAAAGGTTAAATTGACTCGAGAGAACAATACTGTTAACAAGGTTATACATCAATATATATACAATAATGATCTGATCTTATGAACTCGGATTCATTAAGGACGGTAAGAATAAAGTGAGTGGGCTTGAGTGTAAACTTCAGGAAGAACCCGAGAAGGTTGTGCCCCATATCCTGAGAAGCAAAAATACTACTCAATTATTACAATGAAACAATCAAAGTAAATATATATCTAGAGCGATACAGATTACCAAGTGATTAAGATTTGACGGTTGTACATTGGAATTTTAGTTGGCTAAACTTATCAAAGGTGTAAGAAGAAGCACTAAACAATGTGGATCAATATGTTAAGTATTCTTCTCAATCTGGACTTGAATTGAACAGTATCCTCCTCTTCAGTTAAATTTTCCACTACTTTTCAGAAAAATGGCTAAATTACTTCATCGCTATGTAATTTGAATAATGAGAATGATGAGAACTTCTGTAAACGAGAAACAAAACGCAAAGAAATTTTAAATATGGCTTTCTCGTAGCACCTGCCAATAATCTTTTCACCGATCGATGTGCTTAATATTTGATGAAAATGGAAGGTGAAGAAGAATTAGTTTCAAATATAAAATATTAATACCAGATTAGGATATGTCTTCAATGATTATGGTAAAATAATCAACATATTGATGCTGAATATTCATGTTTCCTTCTAAATCAACCGTTAGAAAGATACACGGGATACAGTTGATTAACGTGGATTATATTAGCCAAAATCTATAATATATCTAAAGAAGGAAAAAATACAAAATTTTGTAAAATAAGATGTGTACACATTTTTATATTATTTTGAGCACGTAAAAAATTAAAATTTAAGGTAAACTAGATTGATGAAATTTTACATATAGAGGTCTATGTTGACTGAATTTCATCATTAATTACACCATATAAATGGAAGTTACCAACGCTTCCTAACTTGTAAATAATTTCTGGAAGTTGTGCATACTATACATTCCCATGATTTAAGGATATATTACGTTTTGATATCATTTTAGAAATTTCTTAATTTTTAGTATACCAAACATATTTTATATAAAGTACTAATTTCTCATTTCTAACTCCTAAATTATTTTTCAAAATCTCTATAATATGTCTCCTAGCTAATAAGCTATATTAATTATATGTCGACACATTACCCAAACAAGTACCCAAAATCTCAAATATTAAATTCAAGTTCAAGTGTGGATCCCCCGCACTTATGAACTGCGATATTTGGCAAGGTTGTCACGGCATTGGAAGAAACACTTGATTCACAATAGTAGGGTTCGGGTCTTCTTCTATGAAGGAAGGATATAGTGATTCCCTAACAATTTCAAATTTTGATTTGAAAATTAGAAAGAAAAGGCGACCACCTAGCAAGCACAAAGGATGGAATAACTTATCAAGCCGTACAAGGGAGAGACAAAAGAGGTAAAATGGGGCTAGGCCTCAATAGTAACTATAGGAGAAATCTGCCCTTATGCACCTAAGATATCCAAGCTATGCAAGTTGTAAGGTCTACAAACTAACGGACATCCAAAGAAGCATCACCTAGTGTGATTGCTTGACTCAGAAGTGATGTTTGAGATAAATACTTCATTCATGAAAGAAGTGGACATCATTTTTGTGGGTTGCAATCCATATGTACAATTTCTTAACTATTAACTAAAGAAGATCAATGGTTGAGGATGCAAACAATCTTCTAATCTTCTACTCTCTAATCTTCTAATCTTCTAATCTACTCCTATTCCACTTAATGCTAATACTACCTACTGATTTAATCCCAAGCACAACTAAGAAGTGATTATGCAATCTATGCCAACCCTTAAACTCCTTGTTGTTTACTTTACAAGTAATTACACTCCGACAATCATTGGCTATAAAACTGGTACTAAGTCAAAAAGTATTTGTGGACAAAGATATACATTGGGAGGAAGGTAGAGTTCAAGGCTAAGGATGTGTTGTATACTTAACTAAATTCTGTTTATTTCCCTTGAGCTATCAATTATCTTCTTCCTAAAATCTATTATGAAGAGCTATCTTTGCCTTTCTGAGTCTTAATCAACAATCCCACTCTTTCTTGATACCCTATGATTTCCAACATTAGCACTTTTGTGGCATCTTCAAATTTCTTTGAAATGTGTTCCATTAACCCATCTAGTAACTCTTGCAATGGCTTGCCATAGTAGATCTTCATGGTAAGAGCATGCACTTGGGATCAAAAATCCCAAACTTTCAACTTCTCTAAGGGGACTTCTACTACCTCCTTCACAATCTCTTCTAGATGGTCCCGTGTCATCTCCATCTTTGCCAAAATAGTGGTCTTCTCCATATTGAATTGGTTCTTTTAACTCAACCACAGTTTCTTTCAAAATTTCTGCCTTCTCCTTCTCACATTTATCCTCCTCCTTTTGCAAGGTCTTCACAAGTTTCTTTACTTGGGTGCCAACTACTTGCAGCTCTTGCTGACGGCCAACTTTTGCTCCCATAAGGACATCCCTACTTTTTCCACTTCTCCTTTAAGCACATCAATATTTTCCTATTGGGCTTTTATCCGTTCTTCTAGCTTGAGTCATTGGTGTGTTTCTTCCTCTTGTAAGTCAGATGTCTTCTTCCTTAAGGCTAGTTCTTCCTCAATCTCCTTCTTCAAAGCTTGACTTTCTTCTCTAAGTTTTACCACCTCTTGCACCAAGTTGTTACTTTGTTTCCCTGTCTCTAAATGTTGAACACAAACTTCTTGCAATTCTCCCCTTGCTTTCATCTTTTCTTTGGTTACTCCTTGCATGAGTTGGTGTAGATGTTAGATGAGTATCACATAGTTGGTGATCCCTTTATTAGACTCTACATAGATGGAGAAAAGTTGTTCCATTAATTTAAGAGCCAGGCTCACCTTATACACTATTAGCTAGAAAGGCACACTATTACAGTATGCCTAATGTAACAATATGGAGTTTACAAATGAGTTAATCGAGACTAATGAAGTTGCAAATAGGCCAAATTAGCAAAGAATTATAAAATTTTGTTAGAAGCGTCTAGGAAGCTACTTGATACCTTCCAAGTATCGGGTAATGTGGATGCCAAGTGGTGACTTCTATGAATAAGTTTCTTGGGAAGCTTCCTTACTAGCTTAATTTTCATACCAAGAGGTGGCTTTTAGAAGGAAGCTTCTTGGAAAGCTTCTTAACTAATATAGCTTGCATGCCAAGTAGATAGCTTCTAGAAGGAAGTTCCTTGAGAAACTTCCCAATTAGCTTAGCTTGCACTCTAAAAAGGCGGTTTTTAAGAAGCTTCTTGAGAAGCTTCTCAAGAGCCTTGTATGTTCCCTATAAATACCACAGCCCAAACTCATGCTAGGCATTCAGAGTTTCCCTCATTCAATAATCCCAATGTGATCTTCCATTCTTTTATCTCTCTTCTTGATCTTTTATATTGGTATCAAAGTAGGAATGGGAAGGATGGAATTTATGGACCACCAAATCCATTTCACAAAAACCATTGGGATTTTTGTGTCCATGTACTACCCAAGCATCATTTCACATAGTTCATCATCTCATGCTTCTAATAAAATGCAAAGTGCAATCATCTTGTCCAATGAACCCTTGATACTTCCAATTGTAATTTATGGAGAATGATGAACGTGTTGCATTTACATGTTAACTTAGATAATTATAGATAGTGTAATAGAATAGTAGCCATGGCGGCATTGCCCAAAGTTATCATTGCTATATAGAAAAAAATCAAGCACCTTACTCAACACCTTACACCATCAAGGATAAGAGCATACAAAGAGAGCACCATTTCTTGAAGGACAAGAGCAAAATCAATTCTCAAAGCCCAAAGTATTTGAATGCAAGAATCTCCCAAGCATAATGGAGAACTTTGTGTTTGATTGTGAACATTATTTTGAAGCTACAAATCTTCAAGATGAACAAAGATAGATTCTCTGGGCTTCAAGCCAACTAGATAGATGTAATACTCTGAGGACAAGAGAACCCTAAGAGAGAAAAAATAAATTTCACACTCAATCTTCCGATGCCCCAAAGGAGCACCTTCTCTTTATTATATAGCCAAGGAGGATCTCCTCCAAGGAAGCTTCATCATAAGATTAGGTACATGGATAGGTGACCTATCAGCAAGCTCCACCCTTTAGATTACTTGTTTCGATCTGACATGTCGGTCTTGGTCCCACCTGGTTGGTCAAATAGGCTTTGACCAAAGGGAATCTTTTAGTGAATCTTCCTATAGGAATCTCATAATCACATGGGTGAGGTACCGTTGGAAAAATCTTGGTGAGACAAACCAAGGTTGATCAAAGGCTACCCTTTCATTTATCAAAGGAGAGGGGGGAATCTGCATATTTTCAAGGCCTAATTCATCCATTTAGGCCTCCAAAATTGCCTCTAAAGTTTTCAGGCCTACTTTGGCTTCTAATCTATTAGTAGAAGTGCTCTTTTGGTGACACTTCTATCTGATCTACTTTCCCCATCATATGTAACATTTTTCTAGATGTCACCACCCCAAGTTTCACCTCTAGATCATATGCTTAGCTATTGATTCTATAGTTTCCAAGCATGTTTGGTTTTTGGTCTATTAGTAGAAATACTCTTTTGATGTTACCTCTATCTGATCTACTTAAACCATCATGTATAACATCCTCCCAAATGTTACTAAACCAAATTTCATCTTTAGATCATCTGCCTAGCTATTGGTATTACAATAGAGTGGAAAAACTATCGAGGCAATTCTGAGTGGAGCAAGCTGAATGGTAGTTTGTTGCACCAATCTTGAGGTGGAAAGAATTCAAGAGTGCAATAATTGAAAGATTATAGCTATAAATATTATGCAAGATAGATTGGTTGAATTTAAGTAGATTTAAATATGAATTGAGTGATGTATCAGTCAATTCCATAACACCATAATGTAAATTCCAGATATATTAGAAGGTGAAGCTTTGGATCAATCTGTGAGGTTCTTGAAGTCACTCACCAAATTGGAAGTGACCGTGCAAGAGCCCTAACACTTGAAAGAAGCCATTAGTTGGCTAAGTACTTTGATTCCTTGGTTATGACAACTTGGTCTCAACCTTGACCTTCACTGAACCTACCAACACACTACATATGGGTGGAAAAGCCAATATTGATGGAGATTGATACCATCCAATAGAGACCACTTGGAACTACAAATAGATAAAGATTACAAACAATGGTGGTTATTTTTATTATTGCCAAATTGAATATTGCATTGCTGAATGTCCACTCAAGAATGGACAACCTTGACAAATTGCCCAAATGGAGTTAGTGGAGTGTGATGATCAAGGAAATAAAGAATCCCAATAGGAGAATTTGAGCCATCTATTGAGAACTTGATTAGTTCCAATGGGATTGAATTCTTGATCTATGCAAGTTTGCTTCACTTACAAGGTATAATATCTGATAGTGATTGTAAGATTTTGGTTAATTCTAAGAGATTTAGAGAATTGCATGTCAATGCAATTAATAAAAGAATTAGGTATTCCTATCAAGCCAATAATTGGAAGTAGATTGATGATAGTCAATGGTAGAAAGAGTTATGCATTCCATACCTCACATTTTTTTATATTCAAGATGGGGAATGAGTATTTTGAGTGTGTGAGATTTGCAAGCAATCTAGGTGTGATGCTACAAATGGCATGACAAGTATCTTCTAAAGTAGGAAATTTGAGAACTTTCATGAGATCTTTACTCTTCTAGCTAAATTGAATATTCATGGTATTTTCTCTAGCCAATTGAAAATACATCAAATGGATGTAAATAAGATCTTTTTACATGGATTGGTTGAGTAAGGAGCGTCTTGAAGATTATCTTGTAAGGAAAGAGCATGAAAACTAGCATGAAAACAAGCATGAAAACTAAAAAATTAGCATGAAAACCAAAAACTTTATGGTTTAAAGCAAGAGCTCATAGGGCTTGGCATACCAAGATCAATACTCCTTTGTTATAAGTTGGTGTTACACATATTATTTAAAATCCAAATTCAATATGAAGGTAGAAGCAAGAGGATTGATATTGTGTATTGTTTATATGGATAATACTATTATAAGTGGAATCAAGGATATTGTGTAGAGTAGGATTTCTTTGGAACTCAAAACTTGAGATGAAAGACTTTCAAGAAATTCATTGTTACCTTGATATTGAAATTGGAAGAGGCAAGGAGTCTGAATGTTCATGCAACCAAAGAAGACTATGGATATTCTTGAAAGGTCTAATCTGAAAGGAGTGTAATCTATTTTTTATACTTGAGATCTATGGATGAAATCTTAATGTTGATGACCACGCTTATGAAAAGAAGATCCATGTTGCATTATCCATAAAGCTAGTAGAGATTTATATTCTTAGTATTACAAGATTTTACAATGTTTCAAGTAGTGAATGTTTTTGCAGTAGCTTAATAGATTTCATTGGGATTTCATTAGGTAAAAGGATTTTATGACACCTCAAAAGTACAATAAATTCTGGGAGGAAAAATACAAGAGCAACCCATTACAGCAAAAGGTTAAATTAGTAGGATTTATCAACTCAAACTGCGAAAGATAGAAACCCAATAAGGTCTATGTTAGGATATGTGTTCAGTCTAGGGAGTGATTGAGCCTCAGGGTAGGCAAAAAAAAAAATTTCTATTGTGACTCTACCATATGCACAGGCTAGATATAAAAGTTTCGTTTATCCTAAGGAAGGTGATTGCAATCACCTTCTTTGTTTTCGTGATCGAAACGGTACTCAAAGTGATACTGAACTTTTATATGTTTGTCTTTACATAGAATACAAGAATCTTAGCTAAGGTGATAACATAAAATTATCAATGAAGATCTTTGTTGGAATATATTAGAAGGATATTTGCAATCAAGAAAACAAAGACTTCTTTTCAGGTATCGACCGCCATCACCTTTCAGTCCCATATCGATAAAAAAAATCAGAGACTTCTTTTCACTTAGCGACCGCATTCCTTGACCAAGGACTTTCTCTGCCTCTCGTTTCGGAAACGAAACTGATGAAGACAAGAGGGGTTGGTTGCGAGTTCTAGCTACCATGCTGTCATCTGAAACGAACTTTCGTGAGAAGACGATTCATTTGTTTCAATTCTCAACTTCTAATCAAAACTCGATCGATACAAACTGTCTTTTTCCCACTTGAACCTTTCAGAGAGAACAGAAAAAGGCGACCGCGTAGGAAAAATGAAGGATGGGAAGACCCATCAAGCGAAAAAAGGCGACCGCGTAGGAAAAAAGAGACAAGCCGTACAAGGGAGAGACAAAAAAAGGTAACATGGGGCTAAGCCCAAATGTTGAACCTTTCTGATCAAGACTTTCTCAGGAAAGATTGTCTTGTTTCCATGCGAACCTTAGTACATCAAGCAGTACCCATGTTCGAAACAGCTGCCAAAACAGCGCAATGGCCATCTCCCCACATGTCATAGGCGTAGTTTCTGCCAGATATACATGTGACAAACGAATCAGAATGGATTCAACGGTGATTCCGAGACAAACTTGTCTTTGCTTTCGGAGTACATTGAAATACAACTTTAGAATTCAGAGTTTGCTAACCTCCCGGCACCTTTTGTATTCTCTCACTAGGACGGTAGATGATCAAGTCAAGACAAGCAGTAGATTTGTATGACGCAGCCATATCATGATACAACTTTTAGTTGGGTCTGGAATTCAACGACTACAGGAGAACATTCCTTGACAGAAATCGCGTTCAAAGCGACACACAAGATGGACCACGTGAACAGAATGGGATAGATTCGAATATGCTTAATCACACGCCCACTCGTTTGTTTGTATGGATGTAGTAGCACTCACTGCCACTTCCATGACTTGTTGTTATATATTTTCAGTGTGGAGTGCCGTGCATTTCAACATCACTTTTTACCATAAGGAAAGTATGTTTTAAGAAGTTCGAAGTTGTGAATTGTTGTTGAAGTCACTTAGTTTTCTGCACCCTAACGCTTTGATTTTGCAGGCAAGGACGGTGACGCCATGGAAGAGTTCCTTCACCCAAGGAACCCTCCATCAACCCTTGGGAAGTTGAGGCACTAAGACTTGATAGAAAGATTCAATTTGACTTTTCATTTCTGGAATTGGGAATATATCTCAAAACCTAGGGTACAAAAATGAAAAAGGATGAAATGACTATAACAAAACCAACTTAGAGCAAATCCAAGGGGAAAGATGCTGGACCCAAGGATGGTACCACCATGGAAACAAATTTTAGGCCCGGATTGATGCCTCCTTCGTTAGTAATAAAAAATTCATTAATAATATTTATTCAGATTCTCTTTTTCTAAGAATGATCTTAAAATTTCTATGGTACGTCACAATTTGCTTTTTTCTATGTTTGTAAGACATAGAAATTAAGCATTTTACACTCATTAGATATATGCAGAATATATAAGAAAAGGTTGTAAATGCTAGTATATTTAAGTATTTTGATGCACCCAAAGTTTCCGGGCACTACCGGTAGGACCGGTTCTTTGGGATGATGCCCGTATCTGCTACCATGGACGTTCAGACGGGGAGTGACGCCAGGACACGCGTCGGGAGGGGAGACTACGCGCGACGGAGTATGTGGTCAGTCCGAGTCAGTGCTACGACGCTGGTGGCATCCGATGCAGAATCATCTCCAGCCTCATGATTATCGTGAATTACGATCGCGCAATTCTGATGTGTTTCTCGAGAAATTCTACGTCGTCATGCCCTCATCGAACGCAATTGCCTTCGGTCTTCAGTTCCTAAGATCTGTCATTGATTCTTTGGACCATCTGTCAATTGACCTGTATCGATTGGTGGATTGCCCGTGCTTGAGTTGAGAAAGTCTTCAGGCAGTCGATTGCTTTTTGTATGGGCGCGGAATTGCTTGATAATTTGAGGACGGTATCGGGTAATTGAAGACTTTGAGCTTTGAGTCTCCGTCTTCGAGGGTTAGGGGAGAAAGAAAGTGGGAGAGCGATGGATGGGGACCTTGGAGTTAGAGATATGGAACTAGGATTGGTGAAGCTGTTGGCAGCAGCTGGTTCGGTATCATGCTGGGAGTACGCTGCGCTGCTGTGCATTATCACCGGAATTTTGCTTTATCATATGCTGGAATTTCATTTCGTGGGAGATTTTCTTGGCGGATGGAGAGGCGATGTTGTACACATTGTACACAGTCCTAGGTCATCAGTCACTGCCCATCTGCTTTCCAAATGTGAAATTCTCCAAAAAAGGTGAATTTTCGTTTACGTTTGGAGTCTAGTTGAAACTCTTACATGGTGGCAAGTCATGCTACTTGGCTCCTGTATACAATTTCAAGCTGATTAGAAACACATGCGTAGCTAAATGTCCAACATAGGAAGGATGTACCTATTACTCGTTATGCTAACGGCTTGACTCAAGTGAGCCTCCAGCAGTTTCATAGCAGGTTAATTATGTGACTTATGCCCTTACTTCCTCTTTCCAGATTCGTCTCGGTCCAGATGTTTCAAATGCGACACATATGTAGCCCTGGGATGTTGAAGGTCTCTTTACAGGTTTTAGTATAGAGAACACTGTAGATCAATCAAGCTGATAAGCGCCTGGATTGTATGGGATTTCCTCTGATCCCAGGTATTGGCCAACGCCCTGGCTTGCCAGCCCACACCTGCAGACACTCTTCCTTCATTTCTTCGGAAGGTCCCCAAGGATTGCGTATCAAAGGTACATATTTCTTGTCCCAATAGTTTGCTCTGATGAAATATGTAAATGGCCCTATAAGCAGAGAAACCTATTTCCTATTCCATGAAGAGGCAACGCAGCTACGGTTGTCTTAAGGAGTGTGTTTTGCTTATTTACAATGTTGAAGTAGCCGAGTGTCAATCTGTATGTAACGATGCACGAAGCGATTGATGGCACATGACAGATGTTGTCATGGAGATCGCGATAGATTTTTGGACAATATCAGAAATGTTGGTCGAAATTGCTGTTATTTGGCCAGAAATCTGGAGCGTGCTCCTTTTAGAGAGGGGTGTCAAAATCATCATAAATTTTGTCAAAGATGAGCCTTGCGAGGACATATCAAGCTTTAGTTGCTTCTGTTGAATTCCAACTATGTCAATATACAGATGTTACTACGAAATTGCATCTATACATATGGAGTCCATTGGTCATACGGCGTAGTTCAAATTTTTGGTTGTGCATTAACCTTTCTAACTAAGCTGTTGAAATGAAGTTCTATTATACTTTTGTTAATACAGAGAAGTTGCAATAATGAGATGTTAAACTGACAGACAATCATGTGTGTTGCTGCTAGGCAATTGTATATCACAACAGACGGTGGTACTATAGCTCTTGACTGGGTTCATCCACGCGCATGTAAGTTTCCCCCTTCTCCTAATTATTATCAACAATTTCCTTATGTGCATCTTTTCCGCCCGTTGACTAACTCTGCTATGAAACTTAGCATGGAAGTTGAAATTGCCGAAGTTTCTTGCATTCTTTGTGCCGCGTGTTAGTCTTGTTTAAATCTTCTCTTCCGATTCCTTACTCAGTGAGAGTGCACGATTGATCTCACCACTTACTACAAATATGTATGCTTCAAGTATAGTCGTCTCCTCTTGTTACTTGTCTTACGTCTGACACGGTTCGGAACGAGGTTGTGGCAGCTACTGAGAGTGAAAGTGGTGAAGACGGGGGGCAGGGCCCAACCTCTGATGAAACTCCCACCGTTATTATAGTTCCCGGTCTTACAAGTGACTCCACGAATCACGTACAGCTCACGCTCTCTTCTCAGTATGCTTTCCTCGCTGTTAGTAACGCTTCGAGAAGTTCTATGCGATGGATGTACCATGTAATTGTCTTCTCTGTTCCAACTACCATTATCGCTCGCACAGCTCATACGAGTAAAGTTCACATCGTTTGTGTCAAGCAGTACATCAAGCATCTTGTTGGAAGCCTTTCTGACAGTGGATGGCGAGTTTTAGTAATCAATCATAGAGGCCTTGGCGGGATTTCTATAACTGTAAGTTGCTCCAACCAAGATATACACCCTAGGTCCACGGAGAACTTTGCATTCCCCTTGCACCCAAATGGTGAGCTGTGTGTTTGGAGCCACCCTCATTTCCAGCTGCTACTATCGTCTGACCAGAGTAGCTGTTGATTACGTATATGCTGATATGGTTCGGTTATGATAGGGGTTCATTATACTTCTCGAATTCAGAATCATTTAGTTGAAGGTTCTTTATGATAGAGAATGTCGTACACAGTCAAATGATGTAATTTGATCATCTTATCAGCGGAATAAGGTATGACTCATGCAAACTGTACAACCGTCCTCCTGGGTTTGCTCTCGAATTTTAGAGGAATTTAAAATGGGTGGAGCATACCTTTACATCAAACTATACCATACACTAGCATGATGCTATGTATCGGGTTTATCCCTAGCGGGTGTGGATTCGCCGTTCTACGAACGGCTTCTGCTTTGATTTCACTTACACCACAGTATCATTCTAGTATATGATATATACGAAAGAATAGTGTTTTACGCCACCAACAGCACTAGTTAGAGAGTATTTTCTACTACATACTAATTCGACTGTCTAACTCCAAGAATTTTGCAGTCAGACCAGTTCTATAATGCAGGATGGACAGAGGACCTGCGAACTCTTCTCTTGTACGTACAAGAAAAATATCCGAAGTCCCCTCTTCTTGCTGTTGGAACAAGTATCGGTGCAAATATCTTGGTATAAGCCGTACTTGAAAACTTCGCCTATGTACCTGTCCAGTCTTGACGGCACTTGTTCTCTGAGTGTCTGGTTTTACAGAAGTCATGCTTGCTTTCCGGAATTTCGAAGGCAGATAGCTGACATAAACACCTCCGAATAAACCATAGGGGACCGTATACACAGACTACATGAAATTGTGACTTTCTCTTCTCACATATTTCGAGGTAGTGCTTATGTCATCTAGTCTATGGACTGGCTGCCCTTGTGGAACCTCAGGCAATACACTTCTTTGCATGTCTTGATATTTTATGGACTTATCAATCCGTCACTCTAACTAGGATTTAATATTTGCATCGGTTGCAGGTAAAGTACCTTGGAGAAGAAGGGACGAAAACACCGGTGGGTGCTGCAGTGGCTATCTGTTGTCCTTGGGATCTTATGGTAAGAGCTTCACTAGCCCATCTGTTTCAAAGAAACTCTACTCTACGTTGTTTTTCAGCGCTATTAAGTCAATAGTATGCTTATGGAGAGAAGTATGTGTAAGTTTGGATTACCTTGCCAGTGACGTGTGCATATTCCTCAGCTCTGTGACAGATTTATTTCGAGGAACTGGGTACAGGCGATTTACAACAAAGTTTTAGCAAGTGGGCTTTGTGACTACGCTCGGTTGTAAGTCCTGTCGCACTCAAGTCCCAATCACGTGGAATCTATTTACATATTCTAAACTCTATTTATAGATTCTGGTCATCTGATACGTAATCTGCTTTTGCAGACATGAAAATGCATTTACGCGGATGATGAACTGGGACCTTCTTAGCACGGTGAGTATAAAGCAGATGTGAGGTTCTGTCCATAATTAATTCACTGTGGATCAAGTTTTCCTTCAGCCTCCGGGGACTGTAAATGGTTGAACATACTGTAACAGAACTTACATCAAACTCCGACACGTTCATCCACATTCCTCAAACAAACATCGTCGCTCTGTTGTCCTCTTACTATGGTTTTATTATAGCCTCAACAAAGTCGAAATTTGATTCTGGATAAATATTACCTGTTATACACCTTTGTATCCATCCGTCAGGTTTAGTTAGTCCTTTGTGAATGTACAGGCCTGAATCTTCTCCTCAACTAACAATTCCGTTCTTCTGTCTTTCTTCAGTCAAGGTCCGTACGAGATTTTGATGATAACTGCACAAGACTTGTGGGCAAGTATGAGGTATAGTACCTCTCAACTCCAATGTTACATTATTACTTGTCTCTTGCCTTTCAAGCTTCATAACTTCGTGTAGTTACTGTGGCTTCCTCTAGTAATAACCAGTCATTTAACAACATCACTCTGTCAACCACCAGGTGACGGCAAGAGAATTTACGCTTTCTTCTACTGTACATGTGGTATACTATATTTATCCTTGACAATTGTCTATCGCTTTAGTGGTGCATATGCATGCCTGTGATTAATATGATGTATGTCGTTGTCGTCGTACTCGATGGGTGGTCCCAGACCGTAGATAAGTACTATCGTCGGTGCGGCAGTGCCCAGTTTCTGGAAGGTGTTGCGGTTCCGCTTCTGTGCGTCAGTGCTGAAGACGACCCTATATGCACAAAAGAAGCCATACCTTATGACGAATGCAGGTACGTTTCTGCGCCTTGTTGTTTATGCCTACCATTTATTCTTCAACCTGATTTGCTTCAAAGTCATTCACTCTTGTGCAATCTGGGTTTCCTCCTATTTTTTATTGAATCACGTGTGTTGATCGAACTTCTTTATATGTGCAGGATAAACCCGAACATTATTCTTGCCGTAACAAAACACGGGGGTCACCTTGGGTATTTCGAGGGTCTCCCCGCTAAAACCATTTGGTATAGTTCCCTGCATCACTTCTTGACAGTTGGTCACTGTTGTGGTTTCTACAGTATCGCTTATATATTAGTTTCCTGAATTTGGTGGAAGTAGCTGAGCATTATCTACAGTTGGTAAAAGTCAGAAAACGGAGCATGTAGTCAGCCTCTTCGTCTTACTTATGAAGGGTAGCTGAAGAAAGAGGTCTGCTGAGTTTTAAGTATCTGGGTTGTCATACTATGGAAGGCCCAAACGAACTCACTGGTTCAACCCTACCTGCTGTGATGGTTTACATGTTTCATATATGTTGGCATCCAATCATTTGTGTGTATACAGGTACGTCCGTGCAGCAACTGAATTTTCAAGGGTGATTCTCTCCAGCTCTTTTATGCATCGACAAAACGAAGTAAGGACGATTTATTCCTTTCGTACAGTCCAATTTCATGAGAATCTCAATTTCAACTTTCTGTTTCTCCTCTTCCTGGAGAAACTCTTGATTTGTTGTTCTGTAGTAGTACTCCGCTATTGTTTGAAGATCAAGTCCTGGACTAAGAATTGATTGTGATCCTCTCAGCTCTTCACCACTTATCATTTCGGAGGTTCTGACATTCCATCTAACGCCACTCTTCTTCATCACGGAATTTCTTTTTCCTATTCATCTCTTTTGAAGCAACCCTCACTCTTCAAAATATTTCAAGGTTTCAACGTTTGAGTCTTGGATCATTCTAAAAGTCCGATGGTTTAGATCCGTCGAGGCAAGGGGTAGAAGTAGAGCCCAGGCGTTGGTTTGAGTTTCGAAAAGTGCTCACCATGTGAAAAACTTGTTCTGTAAACTTTTAGGTGGATACGTCCACAGACCCAAAGAACGCGTCGGCCATTGATCAAGGACCTTTCTTGGCTTTGGGCGAGAATTCCACTGTGGCTCCCAAGACTACTGGGCACGATGGGGAAGATCCGACTGCCCTTCATGAAAGACCAGCAGAAACTTCTGAGTTAAGGTCGGGAGCGCTCAAGGTGGTAGGCTCCACAATCCATGAAGGGCCTCAACTGAGCAGAGACAAATCTGATAGGCTTGCATCAAGTTACTGTGAGAAAGATGAGAATTATATAATCGTAAGTGATGATTTTGGAGGACCTATTTACAAGACCGTTGAAGGAAGTTGTGAGACTACACACACAAGCAGTGTGGATAGAGAAGCAAAAATAAATGGAGGACAAACAACGGTCAAATTACAATTCCGAAGTTTCTCAGAATTGCTTGCAGTGCAATCTGTACTGTCGCAACTCCTAGAGCAGGTGCCTCAATCAGTGCCCTCGCTTTGGATTTTGCCGAATTTTGCTCTGGTGTTAGTCGTCTGCTTACAAACTAAGCTTCGTTCATTGGTTCATCCTTAATTTGTTGGATATTTCAAACCGCGTGGGCTTCTCTCATCCATTTCTTGCGGCCCTGGCTCACGAAAGAAGACAGCGGCAGATATTTTGCTCACATGTTTTTCTGATTGCTTTTCGCATTGCAGTTACGGCTGCAATCCTCCGTTGCTGAGGGATCTGGTCAAGGAGCAGCTTCATCGAAATTGGAACTTCCTAAACAAAGGACAACCTCTGCATCGTCGCCACCTGTAAGCCCATCTGTGTCGCCTGGTCGTGGGGGCAGCACCAAGGAGCTGTTGAGCAAGGATAAGTCAGCCGCAAAGGCGATACTTCATAAATACAACAAGAAAATTTTATCTCGTGGGAAAGAGGGAAACTCGTCGTTGGAATCCAATCCCATCAAGAAGGACTTGGCAAGTCTGGCATCACAAAATAGAAGAAACTTATGGATCCTGACTTATATAGCGCTTATCACATCATTTCCTTTCCTGGGGTCAGCCTTGTTAGTTCGTACTCGGGGAAAGGTTCTGCAAGCTGTGTCCCGGCAGTGGCTGAAGTACAAAGCGGCGTGAGTTTCTGACACAAGTCGATCTTCATTTTTTGTCTAATTCTAATGTACAGTGTGTCCAGACAGCTCTCCAAAGTAAGTGTATATGACATTGATAAAACGATTAATAGCTGAACCAAAATGACGCATGGAGTATTTAACTGATGTAGATTTGACACTTGTGAATCAAGTAAAGATCGTTTGGCCGACGATGAACATAATCCCTGAGTCTTCACAGTCGACACTAGAATATGTTGATTATATATTTAGTTAACTCTACATCTTAGCCATCCGGATCTTTCAACAGTGTAGGGGGCCTATATCACACTTCAATCAGGCAATGGATTGATGTATTTGAACTTATCAGCTTTATTTCCCGTGCAATTTTAGTACATACCAATATAATCTGTTGTGGAAATTGGATAGATGAACGTCAAGGGGACGAAAGAATTGTTCACTTTTAATGGCCACATTTGCACTATGTACTCTATGAGTTTTGTCATTTAGTTTGTAACTTTAATAATAGGCGATAAAGAGCAGAAAATTAGATAGTACTATGATTATTGAGAGAGATGTGTTCTTTAGAAGTGGCAAATAAGGAAGTTCCTATCTTGAATATGAACGAACTGCCTACAATTTCAAGGGCAAAACCACGTTGTACGCTATTGTGTTTTAGTATGACAATGTCAACTACACAATGTGAGAGCTTTCAGGTGCACAGAGAATTTAGACACGCGAAAGAGGAAGCACAGAAAAAACAACTATTTCATCATAGTCATGAAATTTGCCATATAATCAGAGAAGAAGATGGAAAGCCTGGCGTTTGGCCCATTTTTCCCAGGCCAACCCTCTTTCTCATGGAACATGCGAAATCGCGTATCATTTCTGCGAGCAACAATAAAGAAACAAAACTTTGAGCCACTGTTCTATCAGGTAACAAGAATGATCCACACTGTAAGAAAGCCTGGACGCGCAACGTATCGAGAAGGAGTGATTTTCAATATTTACGATCGGTTGCACGTATACGCATGACATAATCAGACCTGACTTTCATGACTTTCTGTCTAGATGGCTTCTTCCTTAGGGTAAAGACATCGAAGAACCTGTCTAAAATCAACTGCGCTCTTGTATAAGATCACCGCCTGTAGTGACAAGCTTAGTTCCTCTTCCTGACCTAATGTATCAAACTGTGTCTAAGTAAGAATATTGTAATTCCGAGAGAATGTGCCCATACCCTACTTTACGGCAGCCCAGCATTTTTATCATGTGCAAAACCAGATTTGGATACCGAACCTTCATCCTTCCACTGCGAAAAAGGACCTGTTCCGATGATCCATGTTGAAATACATTGCAGAATTATGAGTCCTAGATAGGGAAGATAGAGGAGATGTTCGGGAAAACGACACCCGCCGGGTGTGCCATGATTCGTCGACCTTTGGAGTGGTTGCAGATCCACACAATGGCTCCGACAGGCCACTCAATAACGGCAGCCAATGCGAAGGCAACGAAACCAATAGTAGGTCCGACGATTCTACACCGGCATGGGTTAGCTGAACCACACTCGACGCAGCAGGGAATGTACGGCATCTTGGCTTCAATAGCAATATCAATCAACAGCAAGATCCTATGATTCAAGCGTTCGTCGCAATAACAGGCTTCTAGTTCGCTCCTCAGCTGATCAATTTTCCCGCTCGACTCTTCCCTACTAACATGCAGGGCAATCCAAGTAGCTCTGAATGCAATCAATCGATGCACTTGAAGTACTAACAGCAAAGTGTTACCCGTTCGATTGCAATTGGATTTACCCCTCGCGCTCTCTTCTGTTCCAAGCCTCAAATCTCTTCGTACTCCAAATCTGCTGGCCAAATTTGCTGACCAAACCTCAACTGCTGTTGTAGTCTACAGACTATAATCGGTTCGTGATCTCGAATCAACCATCCCTCGGAAACTGTTCCAGGCCTGAATGAAGTTTGTTGATTCCACAAATCTTTACCGAGCTGAGAGGAGAATACATACACGTCAACGCAACCAGGGGACCAGTGTAGGCCATCGAAGAATTGAAAATGAATTCGTATAGTCTGTTCTCACCTTTTGCGCCGCTTTTCTAACGTCTGGCATCGGTGTCTGCTCGACTGGTTTGCTGATTGAGCTGAGGCAGCGGAGAAAGGCTATACTCTTCAGCAATCATTCAGACCTGTGCAAAGGAGGAGCGTGCCAAGTGTCTAACTTGCCTGCGTGTTAGTTGATTCCTGGGAATGACAGCTTCACCTGCTTCATGACGTAGCCACGTTGGCGACGCCTATTGGCGACACGAGTGGCTGACTTCAAATGGACGCCACGTCACTGGAAACAGCTCCACTGTGGCCAGTACAGTCCTCTCCAGGCGAACTTGGTGTGGAGCCTTGAGATGTTATTCCGGAATCTACGCGGTCACCTTTTCCTGTATTCGGGAATCCAAAACCTGGTACCATATATAGGCATATTGAAATAGGGAGTAAAAGGCGACCAAGTTGAACACATGGAGGATCGGGAAACCATATTTAATTTTAAATGAGTTTTCTTAACTATAATGTATCGTCGCGCTAACAGAAAGGAGAAATGGATGACAATCGAGCTCATATAAAAATAAACTGTCCAAATTATATCCAGTATCCCATTTGAAAGGTATCTAGAAGTTCAGAAAACATTAACTCTGTGATGAAGAATCGAGACATGAATATAAATCTCTTAAAATGCATATATATAGGGTGATTTGAGTATAACTAACCAGTTTTAGTAAATGTAAAATATAAGAAGTAATAACAAGCCATCAGAATATGTTTAAAAAAACTTTACTTTTTTCACGGGTTATTTCCTCCAAAGATTGATAAATTTAACTTGACTCTTGACAGCATATTGGTGTTACTTTGCTCTAGCTTACGTTTATATAGTACCAAGATGTGAATATATAAAGTTGCAGAATATATTGTCTATAGTAGGTTTTCACAAAATTTAAAATGTTGAATTAACTCACAGATGCATATAAATTTTACAAACATATTCATGGAAACATATGTCCAACTAATATCAGCAAACCTTGGAACACAGTAAAGGGAAACGGCTAGAATCAGAGCAGGTGGGAAAATTCCAGTGAAGGAGATATGAACGTATCTGCAAATTCCATTCAATCCATCGCCTGAAAGTGTATAACAGAAGAGCCCACTCACACTCTTATACGCCAAAAACCATTCTAACTGGAGAGCTGCCATACCGGATGAACGTACACGCGTCGGGTAAACAGCCTCTTGTCTTCCCGTGTCAACACGTGGATATACACGTGTTCTTCTTTGAGGTCATCTGGCAGACCTTTTGGACGAATGAGGAGGCCACGTTCGGGCATAAACCTCCGCGTATATATTTCCTGTGGCGGCATAAATCAGTCTAAGGTCTTCCCATAGAGCAACATATCTGACAACGCAAGCGAATCTGGTCTTTGTAAGTACCACGAACAAATTGAGGAGGGATTCTCAGTTCTGAAGCTCTGGAAATCGAGCTCCGGCGTCAATTACTGTGCGGAGATAGAGCACAGAGGAGATTGTTTTTCGTTGCGACGAGAGAGTTGAAAGATCAGATCTGTTTGTTGTTGTTGTCCATCTGCGAAAGGAAGTCAGCTAAAATGCCTTACATTCCATGCTGCGTTCAGTGTCACACCCGGCAAAATCCGTGCCACTGCAAGGTCGTAGGTCCGACCCTGGGATTCGTGGGATTTGCTCTCTTCGCTTTGGTTGAATGGCCCGTCGGTGCATTAGTCTGGTGCTTTAGACATCATAAGGGACGCAGAATCATGAGACATCCAGCAAATGTTGTGTATCCGAGAATCTCCGCGTCCATTCCGATCTGAGAAGTGAGCCAGAATATGGTGTACCCTTTGTCTTGAAGATGGCGTATAAGCAGCAGCTTCAATTCGGCAATGCAATAAAATGCCGCCATCAGTGGGTTTGGACGCCAGCCAATGGAGGCATGTACATTTGTTAAAATCATTTCGGGTTTCTGCGGTCAAATCACGCACTTCATTCAACGTCGGTTCCTACCACGAGTATCCTGTTACTTCTTATGGATTCCGCCGTCAAAACTTTGACATGGGTTCCGAGAAAGGGAGCTTGTATGTAGGCAACCCACTTAGGAGCCCAAGACTTGGGAGGGGAGTGAGTTCACTTACCCTTAAATGCAGGGGCTTAGGGAAAAGTACGGCTGTTATATTGTTTCCTTGTTAGCAGTCGATAGCATTTTTTGTATATACAAACGATTTATCTTGTTATCAATGAGAAATTCTTCACTGTGCAGCCGTGTGCGTGTGTGTTCTATGTGTGTTGACATTTTACTTGCTATTCCTCTAGGAGTCGTGCCTGTCACAATTGTGTATGAATATGCTGCCCCAAAATTGCGAAGTATATAGGAGCTCGCAGGAACAACGACATAGAGATCATGACGTATACAACTTGAAACATACTCAACAATATTATTAATATACTCATGTTTCTCCATCTCATATTAAACCCTACATTGAAATGCCATGAATTGTTACGTGAAGCATCCGGATTGACAAAAGCCGATAGAAGAACAGAATCTATTCTGGAAATGTTGATTTTCTTTGGTTCATATCTCACGTAAAGTTAGCATACGATTCAACGAATGCGAGACGAGAATAAACCCAGACGCAATGAACAAGATGGAAAAAAATTGCAAAACATGCGCCCGGGCCGATGCTGGAATCGCTGCGCTAATATAACTTATCAAATAAGTCTATAATCTATAATAGTTCAATTTCCTAAGTCGAAAGTTGGGTATCCAGCAAGTCCACATAGTTGTTGATCCCATTCAGTTATGCAAATACAAGAAGACTATGATAGGCTTTCAATTCAAACGTTAAATAAAGAGCCACATATTTGTACAGTCAGTCATTCAGAAACACCCAATATCCAACAAAGTTCCAGGTCTAGAAACCGATGCTCAATTGCTCCCTAAAGCAAATTTAAATAAAACGAACTGTCGTGAAATATTTTATGATCTGCCAAAACCTGTTTTAGTCAGTCGAATTAGGGAATATTCATGATCTGCCAGGTGTGGTTTTAGAATCTAGGAAAGTTCTCCATTCTCGGTAAAGGAATTGTCATTTTATAAAAATGAAGCTCCTAAGTTGAACCTTAAAAATGGGAACCAATCAAGTATGGATTAGACGCCTGTGCTAAAGCTGAATGACTAGCAGAAACGACTGTTCCAAAATTCGTAATAACAAATTGAAGGAATAACGTGTCAATGTTAAAACTCGTTTATCTCTCATGATAAAACTTAGTACGTCTCTAAACCCTGCTTAGAACCACACCATCACCAATGCCCGACGGCTTCCTCATGCAGGACTACTTTACCCTAAACTAAACCAACTGAACTGCTGATATTTTAAGCATCATTATCGAACTTCTACAAAACTTCAACCTGAATGAACTAAACCAAAGGTGCTGCTCTTACTTTATCCACTAAATGATGCCAATGACGATGATATTTATTTATTTATTTATTTAACTTTTCAAAAGTTGAAGGCTCTTCTTGATCACACAATCTACTCTAAATACGTGGAATGCCTCCGTTCGCCTCGAGTTCGCAATTATCCAAGAGAAAACAAACAAACAGTGTAACTGCATCTACTCATATTTTACCCTTATGTAGATAAGCGCAATTTTGGTTAGGCATTCCATCTACTGAGATTAAACTTTTCAATTCAAATAGATACTATCATAAGTTAAAAGATATTGTGTGGATACAATTTGTCAAAGATATTGACTCATGAAAAGCTGTCTGCAGTGACAGTGGTTTCTCTAAGGGTCCATTGCACTTATTGAAGAGTTCAATTGATGATGATGCAAGGGCGGGCAAGTGCATCAATAATGATGCACTTGCCCTTGTGTTTTTCCTTTTCCCTCAAAGGATTGATTGTACTTGTCCTGAGCCGCACCTAGACAACTTGCAGTATCGAGTGCATAGCAGTATCAAATCATGTTCTTAAAAATTGTTCTAGTTACTTCTTTTATTCAAGCATGATTATCTTGTTTAAATATCTTCATAAATCTTAATGCACTCTGCAGAGCAATAATCAGTTTCGTGTTCGCCCACAACAAGGTCAGGACATACTTTGAAACAATAGCTTTAGAGGAATAAATCGAGACGGTGATGTGGAGGCTTAACAGTATAATCCACATATAACCATTTTATACAAGGAAATTTACGCAAACGGGAAATTACAAAAGTACCCGAGTTAAACTTTTAATTTTAAAATACTCTTTCTTTGGTTCGTTAAGGGAAGGCCGGTCCCGGGCCCGGAAGTTGGATTTCTGAGTCCTTAGCTCTTAGTCCTTACACGAGCACAAGCACGAACGTCGAGCTGGAAAACTCGTCGCGCCTGGAGAAGGATAAGCAGTGGAAAAGAGATGACTGTCGAACGAGTCAATCACGAGTCACGAGGGCATTTTGCTATTCACTACCGGATCAGCAAGAAACAAAAGTCTTTACGAAATGAATTGGCGTACGGAGAAGAACCACTGAGATACACGAAAGGAGCTTTCTTGCTTGCGAAACCCTCTGAATAAAGTAGAATCACAGATACAGAGACCATTGTGAAATTGATCTCGAATTGAAGCATTTTTGGTTCATATCCTTTAGTGAACCGGAAAATGTGGGAGCCGAAAATTCCTCTCCCTCCAAATATAATTTTAGTGATGGCTTGTGGGAACCGGACCAAGGCTCGACCATCAACCAAAGGTATTTTTGTAATTAAAAGTTTGTCAAAGGTATTTTAGTCATTTCTAAACTTGTTTCGGATATTTATGTGAATTTCTCCTTATACAATAATAGTAATTATGGACACTTTATTGAGAGCAAAGAATATGGCATCTAAATGGGATCTAGTAAGTTCCAAACCATCGTAGGAACTATATCTACATGATTTAATTTCTTTATACTTTTAGGATCTGTTGTTGTTTTCCTTTTTTCTTCATTTTATCATTTTGGTTTATCAGAAACATACGAAACATGCTAATACTATCATCAAGGTTGCTTCAATGGTCTTCTTCGGCAATATCTTTAGAGTCTACATGATCTTTGTGCATATGTTCCTGTCCAATTACTAACAGCATCGTAAACTTTATAGCTAATTTTTGCAATTTATTAAGATATACAATCCATACATACATAAGCTGTATGTTGATGGGGTCTTCCCGTCCTTCTTGTTCTATTTGGTCGCCTTTTCTCATAAGCCGTTAGTTCATATCATTCACTTACTGACATAAACTTGTGGCCATGGAAACGAAAGATTTTTTATCCCTATATTGAGTGAGCATTATTGGGCGGCAGACTTGAAGAAAAACTCATATCATACAGAAGTTCACGTAGTTATCCACAATTATTATAGCGAAGGATTTACTTAGTTATTTTAGGTAACACATACGAAGATGTTAATATTTTAATTAAGCCAAGGTTCCAATGGCCACTGCAGTAGAATGTCATGGTTATCGTACGTCGGTCTTTTAGTCTAACTAATTTAGATGTAGTTTATCCTCAATCCTCAACATTTTAAATAGGGAGAGCCAATAGAAGATAAATGATGGGTGTATATGACAATAGACGTTTATCACGATGATTTTCATCTGTAACTAAATCTATGTTTCTAGATCAAATCCGATGAAGCAACAAATGTATAAACGACTATCGGCTAAAAAGTAACTCTATTTATCTTTTGATTATCTGTACTTTAAATTAGACACAAGGTACTTATAATTTGTAAAACCGGTTGCTTTATCCATATGGTTCATACGCATTCAATAGCATTCAAGAAGATGCAATACTTGTGAGCTCAATCCCCTTGTAATTTTTTTGATTGTTATTAGTTTTAAGGGAAATGGTACCCAAAATTGACGCATCCGTCACCTCTTTGAAACTTTCTCTTTTATTCATTTTAATTATTGTGTGACTCAACAACATTTTTACTTATAAGTCAATGAGTACCCATCAACTGACATTTATTTGATGAGATGTCAACCTTCTCATCCAGGTCCCTTGCAATTTCGAACAATGGATTCTCAACATACATTAAAACCTCCGGACTTTGGAGCATGATATACACGTTTCTAACATTTTTTTCTCCAAGATACATCAAATAAAATTTAGGCAAATATGCTTACTCATTTCCCCACCCAGTTATTTTGACAGATTCATCAGATAAACTTTCGGCAAATATGCTTACTTATTTCCTAACTCGGCTATTTTGACAACTTGCTTTAGCCAAATCTTACTTGGGATCTTTGCATGTCTCTTTGTGGACATCAGTTTTGCATTGTTCTTTACAAAAGCTTGTGCATAGTTGCGGTCACGGTCGCAGCGCAGTTAACTGCAAGCAAAAGTCCTATGGTTGCTATAGATGACGGATATGTTTTGAACACCGGATGGTAAGTTATAATCATATGAGAAAGATGGACTTTAGTTGTCACAAGCATTTGAAATTTTGAACAAAGCGATTTTACAATCATTATGCAGAACTTAAGATAGATCATAGAGAATTGAAGACATTGCGTTATGTATAAATATGTAAATGAGAATATTATCATACGGTCTGGACTTTCTACCTATTTGTACAGACTAGACTGTACTCATATATATTTACTTTAGAAATATTTTGGATGTGTCATGAAGCATGTTAACAAAGTTGTCCAAAACTACCCAAAAAAAATTCTCATAAAAATAAAGAGTAAATAAAATAAACTTTGTTACTCACAAAGAGAAGTTGAGGTACTCTCCCGAAAAGCAACCCTTGGTAAAGATTTTTTTCTCAACTAGTGATACAAATTTTTGTCACAACAAAAACTCCATATGGTTTTATCAAGAATATATTTCCAAATATTCTGTTTGTACATTTCCAAATTCTATTTCACAACAAAATTCCATGTGGTTTTATCAAGAATATGTTTCCAAATACTCTGTTTGTACAGATCTGGATTTTATTTCATGAGATTTTAAAAGATTTTGAAATAGAGTAGGAGCAACGAGTGGGTGAGAAATGAGATAAACTATATTATAAAATTTTGGAGAGCTCACCTACATACACATGAGTAAATAGTGTATTTTTCAATTTGGATTCCATTGCTAGCTAGATTGAAAGCTATGGAGAATCAAATAGAAAGTTCTGATTACCTTTAGGTTTTCTAGGGTTTAGAGTGATTACATCATAACGTGATTACATCACATTGAGATTGAATAATCAGGAATTTTCATTCTTAATCTCTTTATATTCATGCTTGAGTTCCATGGGAACTTAGTTAAAAAAAAATTGACATGGGAATTGAAAGTTATGAGAGTTTATAGTTTTTGGGTTTGGAGAGATAACATTTACTCAAGGGGTTGTGGTTTTGCAAGTATGGTGAGATATGGAGAGGAGCATTGTGTGTTAAGATCGGTATTCTTGTGCTAGCCATGACTACACTTCCCCATGCGGGGTTTCTTATAGTAGTTCAAGATACACCATGCCCAATGTGTCACAAATGGTTTACCTTGCAAGGAGTAAAGACTCATGTGAGAAGGATGCACAAGTATTATGATTGGACCACTTGGGATGCTCACGTGAGACGAGCGACCACATTGACTACACTAGCAGTCAAGATTATGCATGCTTCTTCTATCCCTTTGTTGATTGTTCCAAGGATACCGATTGAGTCATGGGAGTGGTTAGCATCTTAGGTAAGTTGTACCTTGGAGTTATTTGAGACTAGTTTTCTATGTTCTATTCCATAAGCTACCTTGTACATTCCATGATGAAGCTAGATAGGCTTTTTGCCTACTGCTTGATTTTTTGGCATGTGATTCCTTGGACAAGTTAGCATGGTTCTTATTCATCTTACTCTCTTGCCTTCATTATGCTAGAGGAGGAAGTGCGGGGTATAGAGTAGTAGTTGCTAAATTTTGTCAATTCTTAGTAGGGGATTGGATGCCCTACAAGAGGAGTCTATTAGGCTGCATGTTTTAAACAATAGGTTTTGCCATAGGATACCATAGAGTCCTCTCAATTATGATGGTGTAGGACATTGGGTTAGGTGTGAGAGTTTAGTAGAGCAACATGAGCGCTACATCCTTTGTCTATGGCTAGTCCCATTGATTAGACTATCTCTTCCTTATGCTCACTACATCCTATGGTAGGAGCAAGAGTACCATTAGAGGTCTTAGATGATCAATATGAGTAGCTTTTATGTCATGATAGGTCAATTTTTGCATAAGCATTATGCATTGCCACTCGCCTCTCCTCAAGAGGCTTGTCAAAGGATGGTATATGAGCATCTTAGATTTTTTTTTCAAGCAAATGATCCTTCTAATCAATTTATAGAGTAGTTTCAAGTGGTTGTAGTAGTAGCAAGGGGAGATATTCCTATGTCAATCAGTCAGGTGCTACGTGCTAGTAGATTTCTCATGATGGAGAAGGACATGGGGAGCATTAGACAAATTGCTATTGGAGAGATCTTTTTGTGCTTGGTTAGCCATACCCTTGTTCTTTAGCATCAATCGTACTTTTGAGAGTACCTCAATTGCAATACCATTAGCTAGACATATTATCTAAAGGTGGAAATTGGATTGGTAATATTTGGAAGGATGTTATATATGATTATATAGAAGTGTCACCAAAACAGTATTTCCACTAATAAGGCAAAGGTTAAAACACCTTGAAAACTTTAAAGCTAATTTCAAAGGCATAAACTGATTAATTAGGCCTTTCAAATAGGCAAAAGGATTTCCTCTTGTTTGTCCCATCAAGAACTTTCAAAAGGTACCTCACTCATGTGATCTTGAGCTTCTTTCAAAAAAAATTCCCAAAGATTCCCTTTGGTCAAACTTGTTTGACCAACTAGATAGAACAAGGATCAACATGCCACCAATCCATGCAACTATCTTAAGGTGGAGCTTGCTGATATATCACCAATCCATATATCTAATCCAAGGGTGGAGCTCACTTTGAGTGGATCTTCTTTGATATGAAATAAATAAAATTTGCTCCTTTGGGGCATCAAAGTATTGAGGGATGAAGCCTTATGTTTCTCATGTGTTTCTTCTCTTATGTTTCTCTTGGGGGTTCTCTTATCCTTGTAACATTACATCAATCCATGTCAGTTTGGAGTAACTACACTCTCAAGGTTGTGAAGCTACATCTCTAGGCATCAAGACAATCCTAGATATCTATAATGATATGGAGTTTACCTATAACAATATGGAGTTTAGCAACAAAGTTAGTCAAAGTTAACAAAGTAGTGAGCCAAATTAGCTTAAAATATACTAGAAATATCTAGGAAGCTACTTGGTGCTCTCCCAAGTATTGGGTAACATGCATGCCAAGTGGCAATTTCTAGGAGGAAGCTTCTTACAAAGCTTCCCAGCTAGCTTAACTTGCACCCAAAGTAGATAGCTTCTAGAAGGAAGTTTCTGGAAGTTTCTAGAAGCTTAGCTAGTAAGCCAAATAAACAACTTCTAGAAGGAAGCTTCTCGGTTAAATTGGCTTGCACTCTAAGAAAGGGCTCAAGGAAACTTCTTGAGAAGCTTCTAAAGAGCCTTGTATACTTTTTATAAATACCAAAGCCAAAGCTCATGCTAGGCATTTGAAGTTTCCCATACTCAAGTGTCTCAATGTGATCATCCATTCTCCTATTTCTCTCCTCAATCTCAATCTTGTACATTACTGATGAGTTAGTCAAGACTAACAAAGTAGAAAATAGACCAAATTAGCTTAGAATATTCTAGAAGCATCTAGGAAGCTACTTGGTACCTTTTAAGTATTGGGTAACGGGTATGTCAAGTGGTGACTTAGAAGAGGAAGCTTCTTAGGAAGCTTAATGGCTAGCTTAGCTTGCATGCCAAGTAGGTGGCTTCTAAAAGAAAGCTTCTTGGGAAGTTTCTTGCCTAGCTTAGCTTGCACACCAAGTAGGTGGCTTTTAGAAGAAGCTTCTTGAGACGCTTTTCTATTAGCTTGACTTGCACTCTAAGAAAGTGATTTTGAGAAAGCTTCTTGAGAAGCTTCTCAAGAGCCTTGTATGCTTCTTGATAAACACCAAAGCCCAAGCTCATGCTAGGTATTTGGAGTTTCACTCATTCAAGAGTGTCAATGTGATCTTTCACTTTCCATTCCCCTATTTCTCTCCTTGGTCTTTTATTTTGGTATCAAAGTATGATTGGGATGGATGGAATCTATGGATCACCAAATCCATTTTTTCCAAACCATTGAGATTTTTGTATCCATGTACTACTCAAGTATCATTTCACATAGTTCATTGTCTTATGCTTTGTGCAATTTTTTTTGAATGTGATCACCTTGTTTGATGAACCCTTCGTACTTCAAATTGTAACTTATGGAGAATGGATGATGTGTTGTATCTACATGTTAACATAGATAAATTGTAGGTATTTTGATATAGTAATAGCCATGGTAGCAATGCCCAAAGTTATCATTGCTATGCAATAACAAATCAAGCACCTTACATGATTACTGGAAAAACATGGACCATCAAGCATGGAAAAATAAGACCATCAATGACAAGATCACATAGAGAAAGCACCAATTCAAGAAGGAGAAAAGCAAATCCAATTTTTAAAGCACTCAGGTATTTGAAGGCAAGAATATCTTGAGCACTTTGATTGTGAATGCTATTTTGAAGCTACAAATCTTCAAAATGATCTGAAACAGATTCTCTTGGCTTTCAACCAATTGGATGGAGTAGCAAAGCTATGATGTCAATTCCGAGTAGAGCAAGCTGAATGGCAATTTTTTGCACTAATCTTGACATGGGGAGAATGCAAGAGTGCAAAATTTGGTTAATTCTAAGCTATAAATACCACACAAGCTACACGAGATAAGTTGACAAAGTTGAAGTGGATTTGCTCTTTGAAAAGCTACGTAATGTAATTCTAGAACACCATTATGAAAATTCTAGATATACTAGAAAGTGAAGCTTTGGATCAATTTGTGAGGGACTTGAAGTCACAAACCAAGTTGGAGGTGATTATACAAGAGCCAAAATAGTTGGAGGAAGCCATGCAATTTGCTGAGCACTTTGATTCCTTGGTTGTAACAACTTGGTCTTGACTTTGACCTCCACAAAAACTACCAATACACTACACACGAGTGGAGGAGAGGATACCAATGGAGATTGATGCTGTCTAATGGAGCTATCATGCATATATACATCACTACACAACATACATTGTTGTCAACATCATATACTATAGAAACACAACTCACACATAAGTCATACATGAACTCTAAAGTGCCACAATGTAATCAATTCTTCATCAACTCAAATCAACTCAAATCAACTCAAATCAGATCAATACTTAATCATTCACTCAACAACTTGCCAATAATTGGGCATTGATTACAATCAAGCCACACCCACTCTAGCTAAGAGACTCTAGATGACACTTTCTATCCACCATTACCAAGAACTCAAAGGCTCAACATCAAAGAAGTGAGCTTTATGGGGCTATAGTTCCAAGGTATACCTTTGATTTTGGCTTAGATCTCCACCCCTACTGGTCCCATTGATGGCACACTTGTTAGTAGGCCCCACCATGTAGTCAATACTTCAATTATGAAATTTGACCGCAACAAGTAGTTTATGAGTAATTGGCAAAATACCTCTAACTACCAACACTACTACTCTAACGTATGACCAATCTAGCTTCAACACCACAATTGTCGTGATAGAGACCACTTGGCACTACAGATAGAGAAAGATTGCAACTAAATGATGGTTGCTTTTATTGTCGCCAAATTGGAAATTGCATTGCTTAATTCACACTCAAGAATGAATGACCTCGACAAATTGCCCAAATGGAGTTTGTGGAGCAAAATGATCAAGGAAACAAGGAATCCAAATAGGAGATTTTGAGTCACCTATTGGGAACTTGATCAATTCCAATGCAATTAAAGGCTTGATCTTTGCAAGTTTACTTCACTTGCAAAGTATGATACCTGATTGTGGTTGTAGGATTTTGTTGGATTTTGGAAATTCAAAGAATTGCATGTCTATGCAATTAGCAAAGGTATTAAGTGTTCATATCAAGTCACTAATTAGAGGTAGATTGATGATGGCAGATGGTAGAAAGGGTTTTGCATTTTGTATCTCACATCCTATTATAGGTTGAGAAGGAGTATGTGGAGTGTATGAGATTTGTAGTGGCACCTCTACACTATGATGTCATTCTAGATTTGCCTTGGTTTGAATATCATAAGGTTCAATTTGATTGGACCTGATGACAAATTTATCATGCATACACATATATAACATTGCTATACAATATACATTGCTATAAACATCATACACCATAGAAGCACAACTCACACATAAGTCATACATAGATTCTAAAGTGCCACAATAATCAGATTGTTTACCACTCTCAACTCAACTCAACTCAGATCAGTACTTGATTTGTCCCTCTATAGATTGCTAACAATTGAGCACTAATTACAGTCAAGCCATACCCACTCAAGCATAGAGAATCCAGGTGACGCTTGCCAGCCTTTGTCCACCATAGCCAAGAACTCGAAGGCTCAACATCAAAGAAGTGAGCTCTATGGAGCTACACTTTGAAAGTATACCCCTTGGACTTGAGCTAGGTCTAAAACCCTAATGGTCCCGCTGACATCACACTTGACGGTGAAAATGGTGCAAAGTGACGGGCCACACCGTGAAGTCAGTACCTTGAACACAAAATCTAACCATCGGAGAGTAGTCTCTGAGAAACTATTGAAATAACTCTAACTACTATCATTGGAACTCCAGTGTCCAAGCAATCTAGATGCTACACTACAAATGGCGTGACAATATTGTGTGTATTTACATTAATACACAACATACATTGTTGTCAACATCATACACTATAGAAGCACAACTCACACATAGACTCTAAAGTGCCACAATTGCTCCCCTAGTTGGCGGTTAGGTCTCTCTTACTCCATATAGCCATCTACTCTAAGTATATGGTATACCCTATGATGGGCAAAGATTAGGAGGTCGGGTGCTATGGAGCCCCATTGTTAGTCGCTTGTTTGCAATTTATACTATATAAAGAATGAATTAGCTATATGTCAAGTACATCTAGAACATAACCACTATCCTTGAGGAACCACCATGAGGGGAAGAGTCATACATGCCATATGCCATCCTCTCAAATAGCTATCACACACTAACATAGCAATAGCTCCACCAGAAGAGCCACATAACATACACCTCAAGCCTGCACGTACAAATGCCAAGCTTGGGTCCATAGTACCATCAATGTTTGGGAGATGGCATGGCGCACAATTGCGCACATGATCCTTCCAAACAACACCATCACATCCTTCTAACACAAGGACTCCAGATGACAAAACCTCACACACTCTCAAGATAGTGCGGCTTGTCAAAACATCAAGTGTCATTGGTGCTGTCTATTGTAGATATACATAGTCTCTTGGATGAAATTGATGGATCAAGGGTCTATAACCTCCTCCTCAAATGGTAGCATAGCGTAAAGTATTTGTATGCTAAGCAATCATCAAGTTCTTAAAGGCCATTGGCATCACTCTCCAAAAGATTGCTACCCACTAAGAACATGCGCTCATCCATACATCTGGGTCATCCAAGTCCGAAACTACAATAGCATCTTGACGAATGGCTGTAGGTAAATCTAGATCTTGTCCATAGAGTAGGAAGTAAGGAGAGAAGGATGCTAAGGAGGCTTGCCGGCTGAACCGATAACCCATGGCCAACCAAGGTAATTGGAGATCCCAATCTCCCAAGTGGCCTCTCTGCAAACCATACTTTTGCAATCCTCTCTTCATTGTTTGAACCATTCTCTCTGCTAAGCCATCTACCTTAAGGTGATCTCAGGATGTAGTATGATGATCAATCAAAGCCTTGTCACACAAAACCTGAAACTCCCCCAAGAACTCTATACCCTGATCAGTCAAAACCTCAGCTAGTGCACCAAAATGACTAAGAACTCAATCCAAGAACGAGTAAACTATCCCTTCACTAGACTTGTTAGGAAGTGCCACCAACTCAATCCACTTGGAGAAGTGCTTCACCATCGCCAAAACATACCAATGATGTCTCACAGTCAGCGGTCAAGGTCCAACAAAGTCCAAACTCCAATGGTAACCCAATCCTATGATAGGCAATGGGTGTAACTGTGGTGTAGGAGCATTGAATGATGCTCTAACTTGGTCACAAACCACACATCTGGCAACAAACTACTATCCCTTGGTCTGCATACCGCGCCACCAATAATGACTCTAGAGTAAGCTATATGTATGTTTTACTCTAAAATGTCCTAGCTCCTCATGAGCATGACGGACCAACTGTGGTCTCTAATATGGAAGTGGTACTACTTGCATTCTACCATCTTCTCATACATGCAAAAAGGTTTCTACCTTCCAATCTGAACCGCTTGGCTCACTAAAGAACACGGTCTCTCTCCTTGGCCTTAACTATGCCATCCATAACACCAGTGCAAAGATAGTCCATCATTAAGACATCATCATGAATATCTCGTTGAACTATACCAATATCTTCACTCTCTGGATCTATGACCTCAGATAATAACTCCTCCCGTACGCGTTGAGAGAGATACCACCAGAGCCTCAGAAAATATACATAGAAAGGTAAATGCATGCCAACTTAACACCATCTCCTCATTTGTCACCATGCCAACGTGCTCAGGTCTGATCGTGCTGGCTGGGACATAGGTTTCTACTCAACCCATCTGCATTTCAATTCACCTCTCTAGGTTTTTGAACAACCGTGAAATCATACTCTTGTAAAATCAAAGCCCATCGTGCAAGCTTCCTTGAAAGCTTGTCGAACTCCATCAACCACTTTATTGGCTAATGATCAGTGATGAAACTGAAGGGGTTACCAAATAGGTAACATCTGAAATATGCTATTGCCCAAACTACTACCAAGCACTCTCTCTCATATGAACTATACTTCACCTCCGCTGAATTGTTGGAGCGACTAGCATAGGCCACCACAAACTCCTTCCCCTCATCATCATGTTGGGTAAGCATCGCTCCAAGCCCCAACATACTCCAATCAGTATGAACCTAAAATGGTCGTCCTCTGATCGGTCTCCTTAAAATAGGAGCAGATGTCAACCTCTCCTTGAGCTCTACAAAAGCTCTCTCTTGCTCATCTCCCCAACACCACTCTTGTGTAAGCTTGGTTAGCTTCATCAAGGCCTTGCCAATGGCACTAAATCCTCTAACATAGCAGCGATAAAATTTTGCCAACTTAAGGAATGATCGCACTTTGCTCACATCCGTAGGCCAAGGAATACATGCAATAGCCTCCACCTTGGTCTGCTGAACACCAAGTCCTCCGGGGTAGATAGTGTGACCCAAATATTCAACCTGCTCATGGAAGAACCTACACTTCCCAAGATGTAATTTGAGTCCATGAGATCTCAACCTCTCAAACACCTCCAACAATTGTCTCTCATGCTCCTCCACAATAGTGCTATAGATCAAAATGTCATCAATATAGCACCAAGCAAAATCTAATCCAGCTAAGATCCTATCTATGACCATTTGGAACTCAATAAGAGCGTCCTTTGACCCAAATGGTAAGAACTTCCACTGATATAACACATGTCCTTCTTATTGTGAGGATCAATAGCCCAAAATGTTGTCTTGGATTTCTCCTCCTCCCTAATCTACAACTGATATATCCCGCTCAAAGATCCAAAGTACTGAAGAACTTTGCATGCTGAATCACATCAAAAATCTCATCCGTTGTAGGCATGGCATATCAATCAGCCCTAGTCTATTGGTTGATAGGATAGTAATCTCCACACATCTGCCTATTTGTATAGTTTCCATGCAGATCCTTCTTGGCTGGCATCACTATCGCTGATGCATACTCTCCATGTGAAATCTCCACCAAACCAGCCTCAAAAAGATCACTACTCTGGCTCTAAATCAATATCCTCTCCATGTCACTATAGCAATAAGGACGTCAGAAAACTGGTGTATCGCTAATCAGCTCAATCCGTATACCAAGTCCCTTAAGAGCACCCAAATCCTTCATACTAAAGGCAAAACAACTTGTGTGACTCCTCAAGAACCTCCAAACCCTCCGTCTTTCCTCTCTTGTAAGCTTGGGTCCAAGATTTAGCTCCCAAGTATCCTCTATAATTGTCGTAAGAGTGGAAGATGTATTGACTGGCTACTACACTAGGCCCTTGGGAGCAATAGTGTCATGCCCTTGACCACTAGAGATCCCAACCTCTGTGTGAAAAACTCCCTCCACTCTGGCTGCAAGCTCCACATGTCATCTAGATGCATCCCAAGTGGACCAAGAGTGTAATCCAAGTAGCCTACGCTCACCTAGATGGACTTCAAGTAGACCACTCTCCCTTGTAGCTACTGGTTGTGTACCAAGAATACCATGTCTACTCGGTCCATTGCCCCCAGCATGTGTCTAAATCATCTTGATAGGCACAAGTATCCAAGTGGTGATGCCTATCAAGCGCATCCTACGCTGCTCTGCCAAGCCAAGGCTCATAATCCAGGTCAAACAGTTAAGATCCATAGCTTGAACTAACACATGACACCTGGATGCCTCTGACACTACTGGAACAATGGTAAGACCCGGTGCAAAAACCCATTGCCCACTCTCTTTCATCAGCATTGAGCTCCACAAACTGTTGTAATTGTGAGTCCCAAATAAGTCTAGGTCCTCCCTCTCAAAAAGCATGAGAGCTTAGGAAACTCATGAGTGTGGGAAATGTGGCTCTAGGCTATTGTAATACCAAGGGTTAGCCATATGATCTAGATGTGAAATTTGGTTTGGTAACATCTAGAATGATGTTATACATGATGGTCAAAATTGATCAGATAGAAGTATCACCAAAAGAGTACTTCTACTAATAGGGCAAAAACCAAAATAGACTTGAGAACCTTAGAACCAATAACTAGACATATGATTTAAAGGTGAGAATTGGTTTGGTAACATCTGGAAGGATGTTACACATGATGGACTAAACAGATCAAAAAGAGGTATCACCAAAAGGGGACTTCTACTAATAGAGTAGGAACCGAAATATGCCTGAAATCTTTGAAGGCAATTTTGGAAGCCTAAACGGATGAATTAGGCCTCAAAAATGTGCAAATTCCCCCCCCCCCCACCAAAGGAAAGGCTGGCCTTCCCTCCCCCTTGCTTTGTCTCGTCGAGAGCTTTCCAACGGTACCTTACGTGATTCTTAGATTCCTACAAGAAGATTCCCTAAAAGATTCCCTCCAGTCAAAGCTTGTTTGACCAACCAGATAGGACCTAGACTAGACAGGTCACCCATCCAAGTAAGTAATCCTATGGTGGAGCTTCCTTGGAGGAGATCCTCTTTGTCTATATAATAAAGAGAAGGTGCTCCCTTGGGGCATTGAAGTTTGAATGTGCAATCTGTGTTTTCTCTCTTCTCTTGTCCTCGGAGTATTACAATGGTATCAGAGCAAGTGTTCTAGTCCAAGAGAGTGGATCACCCCTCTTGGAATAGCACAAACTACTGAAACTGAGTAATGTGAGATGGAGAACATAGAGTAATCGCTAGATTCAAGAAAGACTTTAGAGAGCAGAGGAGATGGATGCACCGGGGGGACAATTTCCCGCACCTAGCTTTCCATTCTCAAACCCATTCCACATCAAGGTTATGTACATCCAACGTGAGCAGATGAGGGTATCGCTAGTTTATCACTTTGGTGCGGAATTCATGGACAGAGTGATGAACTCACCAAACCCGGTGATTCTACCTGTGGTGATATATGACAGAGAGTGAGATTTGACGATCTACATTCTATTATAATAAAATGGATATGAATGTCCCAAATCCTCTCCCTTTCAACACTCAAGTAGAAATCCATTATGTAGTGAGGCCGAAAGTGATGTTTAGAGATTTTGTGGTTAGGAATTTTGGTGAGGAGTATTATCAACGAGTGATAGCTTCTGAGGTCCCAATGGTAGTTCCGATAGTTCGTGCACCTTCCAAAGTGATTATATTGACTCTGTATTGAAGAAGACATTAGCAATTGGATGTTGCAGGAACCATGGATCCGCAGTTGCAAGAGCTGGTGCAAGGAATGCAAGGGATGTTGAATGAATTTTGAGAGATTAAGATGACCATGGAGACATTACAAAGTCAAGTGCAGATCCTGAGGAACAATCAAGCCATGCAAGAAGAAGAGCCACCTCAAAACCCTGTACCTACAACTGAAGTGCTTGGAGAGGCACCCGTGCCTACGAACCCTATCAACGGTGAAGCCACATTGCTACTCCGGATGAAGAAGACCTGCAACATCAAGCCTTACAAGGGGTAGCGTACGATGGGAGTAGTGGAAAATTGGATCTCGAGAATGAATCGATATTTCCGATTGTTCTCAACAGAGATCACTGAGCATGTTGCAGGCGTGTTTGCATGTGGGTACTTGACGGATAAAGCCCTCACATGGTATGATGCTTGGGAACGATCCATGCTGGCAGAGAGAAGGGAGGTCACATGGACAGCAATGCAAGAAGGATTGCTGAAGAATTTCCAATCGGTGGATTCTGTGCAGATGGCTCGAACCCGACTATGGGGATTGAGATAGAAGAATAGCGTACAAGAGTATGTGGAGGCATTTTTAGATCTACAAGTTGCAATTACCGACATGAGTCCAACAGAGGCTCTCGACAATTTCAAACGAGGGTTGAAAGAGTGGATTTGCCAAGAAGTCATGGTGCAAAACCCTCGCACGGTATTTGAAGCCATTGCTTGTGTGCAGAGAATAGCAGGAGCATTA
The DNA here is from genome assembly GCA_948567375.1 of Lunularia cruciata. Classification (NCBI taxonomy): domain Eukaryota; kingdom Viridiplantae; phylum Streptophyta; class Marchantiopsida; order Lunulariales; family Lunulariaceae; genus Lunularia; species Lunularia cruciata. The sequence continues at coordinate 64,381,665 of OX419758.1, forward strand.
GGTGGAGGTGAAGGAGTAGTTCCACCTCAACATTATCACGCAGAAATGCCACACATGGGTGGACCAGTACCAATGGAATTGGGCAACCTTCGATTCCAGGATCAAGGAGCACAACCACTTCAAGGAGAGAGGGGACGGGTAGAAGAACAAAGAGATGGAGTCCCACAAGGAGAAGGGACTCGAGGAGAACAATGCTGTTGTTACAATTGTGGCCGTATTGGGCACATATCTACCAATTGTCGCACTCATTTCCCTAGAGGCCCTCGACCTTCGTACAGGCGAGCTTTGAACAACATGGAGAGGCACATTGAAGAGGAGGAGGTGGAAACCACTTCGGAAAACAAAGATCACCAGTAAATGTACCTTGTGGCCTTACTGGCTCAATAAGGAAGCAGAGAAGCGAGGGAAGGAAGAAGAATAATGCGCAAAGAGCCCGAAAGGCAACCTCTCAACTTATTGTTGTGAATGGAATCCTAGAAGGTAATCAAGTGAGAGTATTAATAGATCCAGGAGCAATAGAGAATTTCTTGTCTTGCTCTGTCGCAATAAGATTGGGAATGGATCTAGAGAGAGATGGAAGTGAAGAAGTAGAGTTACCAAATGGGCAAACAGAGAGGATTGAATCATTACCTAGACGGGTAACCCTCTCTGTAGGAGAATATCAGGAAGCAATTGAGTGGCGAGTGATATAGTTAGCCCGTTATGATGCAATTTTAGGTATGCCATGGATGGAGCAGTACAACCCAATGGTGGATTGGAGGAAGAAAATAGTGAGAACCCACCAATGATCAATCATTGGGGTTAAAGAAAAATCACACAGGCAGAAACTACCTCTATATGTTGTAGGGACAACAACTGTCTATAAGACCGATAGATGTTTTATGGGTCTAATAAGAGAAGTCTAGAGTGCACAACTCGTTGGACAAATTCCAGAGAAATTGAAGGATGTGGTGGATGAGTTTCAAGATGTCTTTCCCGATGATCTACCCTTAGGATTACCACCTAAAAGGCAAGTAGATCACAAAATAGAGACACTCCCGAGGAAGACACCTCCTTGTAAGGCCCCATATTGCCTATCACCTCATGAGTTGGAGGAGTGTAAGACTCAAATTGAGGAGATGCTACAGAAAGGGTTCATCCAACCTAGCATATCACCATATGGGGCCTCTGTCTTGTTTGTGAAGAAGAAGGATGGTACAATGCACATGTGCATTGACTATCAGGGTCTCAATCAGCAAACAATGAAGAACAAATACCCATTACCTCGCATGGATGACTTGTTTGATCAACTCCATGGAGCGAGATACTTCACCAAACTGGACTTGCAGAGCGGTTACAATCAAATCTGAATTGTAGAGGAGGATGTGTACAAAATTGTCTTTCGAACCAGGTATGGCCACTTTGAGTATCTTGTGATGCCTTTTGGCCTCACCAATGCGCCTGCCACTTTCATGAGTCTAATGAATGACATATTTTGTCCATACTTGGATAAGTCTGTTATCGTCTTCTTGGATGATATCTTAGTATATAGTAGCACAATGACAGAACACAAACAACATCTACGAGAGGTCCTCCAGATTCTAAGACAGAATCAATTATACGCCAAAATCTCAAAGTGTGAGTTTGGCAAGTCTAAAGTAGACTACTTAGGGCATAAAGTAAGTGCAGAGGGCATTCAAGTATTGATAGATAAAATAGAGGTCATTCAAAAATGGAGTGCCCCAGAAGATCAGACTCAACTTAAGAGCTTCTTGGGGTTGACCGAATTCTATCGTAGATTTGTCAAGGACTTCTCCAAGGTTGCACAACCTTTAACGGCACTACTTGGCAAGGGGAAGAAGTGGACATGGGGAACTGCACAAGAGTTGGCCTTTCAAGAATTGAAGGCCGCCTTGCTACACCAATCTTGAAGTGGTATGACCCAAAACGTCCAATCAAGTTAGCTATAGATGCATCAGGCGTAGCCATAGGAGCAATCCTACAACATGAGTGGCATGATGGATGGCATCCAATTGCATATTTCTCTCGAAAGTTGTTACCGGCAGAGCGTAACTACCACACCACAGAACGAGAAGAGCTGGCCATCGTTCTAGCAACTAAGCATTGGAAGCACTACTTGGGCGAGAAGGCATTTGTAGTAGAGACAGACCACAAACCTCTAGTCTACCTCGAGACGCAAAAGGATCTATCTCGTCGCCAAATTCGGTGGGCAGAGTGGCGACAACGCTTCAACATGACAATCACCTATGTGGAAGGTAAGAAGCAACTTGCAGATGCATTCACCCGCATGCCAATGGCCAACAACTTGGTGGCAGAGGTTAAGATTAACCCTGAATTCTGGCAAGAGATTCTAGCTGCTACAAAAACTGATCCACAGATTGTCAAAGCACAATCGTCCAAAGGCGTCACCAGCACCCAAGGACTCACCTTTCGGGATGGCAGATTATGGATCCCAAATGTCCCAAAATTATGCATCACCATTCTAGCAGAATGTCATGATTCGACCATTGCAGCTCATGGCGGAGTGGACAAGACCTTGGATGCAATCAAGCGCCATTACGATTGGCCCAAGATGAGCAACGATATGATGGACTATGTGCATAGCTGCCTACTTTGTCAACAGAACAAAGCTTCTAATCAAGCTCTTGCAGAGCTCCTTCAACCTCTCCCCACTCCTACCCAACGTTGGGAACAAGTGAGTATGGATCTAGTCTGTGAATTACCCAAGACCACCTCAGGGTTTGACTCCATTGTGGTCTTTGTGGACCGGCTCAGCAAAATGATTCATGTACTGTGAGCCGGCCTGTCTCTCACTCAGGATGAACCTCTAATGGCTATTATGGTAGCGCACCATGGACTAAGAAGGCAAGGAACCCCAACTCCATCATACTCCTCCAAGGCTAACACTCCAAGACTCAAGACATTGCTCACTAGAGAACTCAATGAGAGAGAGATAGTTGCAAATGAAAGGATGATGAGTACCTCCTCACCCCTTGTTTATATAGTGGTGAAATAGTTACGTACCAAAGTTACTAATTACCGTAGTAACTCAAGTTACTAGACTAAAAGTCAAGTAAAGTCAAAAAGCAGAAAGGAATATCCATTCACATGGGCATATTCCCCTAAGCATGTGATCTTATCTTGACCCAACCACTAAGTCAAGGATTCCTTCACATGGGCTATCCTTGGAATAAAGAAGAATCCAAAAGAAAAAGGTTTGCGGGCCCAAGAGTTCTCAACTCTTTCCTCAAAGCCAAACACCTAGGAATAATGCCAAGTCAACACACTAAAATCCAAAATAGTGGTGCTCATCTTTTCTACTTCCTCTAAAGTAAGGTCCACTCTATCTTAGCTATGACTAACTTTAGCTAACCATGACTAATATAGAACCATCCTTTATCTCTATAAATAATATCTCTTAAGTACTTGTAATACCAAGCTAAATATCACAATACCACACACATGCAAATGGGTGTTACAGTACGCCCTACCACCAAGGAGGTGACCGCTCCACAACTAGCTCAACTATACTTAGATGTAGTCTTTGCTCACCATGGCTTGTCTAGAGTACTCATCACCGAAAGAGGTACCCAATTCACCAGTTTGTTTTGGCAAACACTCTTTGGTTCTTCAAAACCAAGTTGGCCATATCTACAGCTTACCACCTACAAACAGATGGCCAAACAGAGCGGGCGAATTGCACAATTGAAGACATGTTACGCGGCTTCACCTTAGAAGAGCAAGAGAGGTGGGACACCCTATTATCGTTGGTGGAATTCGCTTACAACAATTTAGTGAATGCGTCCACTCAGGTCACTCTGTTCTTCCTCATGTATGGTGAGCATCCCTTCACACCTTCTAGCTTGATGAAGATCCGTCCAGTGACTACCAAGGTTGATGCAGTCAACACATTTGTTTCTAGAATCCAACAAGGTGTGGAGAGCGCTAAGCACAAGTTACAGATTATGCAAAATCGACAAAAGCAGTATGCTGATGCACACCGGAGGCACATGGAGTTCAATGTTGGGGATCAAGTGTGGCTATCAACAACCAACCTCACATTAGTTGGATCTTGTAAGCTCAGACCTCATTTTATTGGGCCTTTCTCAATTCTTCGTCGCATCGGCGCTGTGGCCTATCACCTTGAGCTACCACCACACATGAAGATCCATCCAGTGTTCCATGTCTCCCTACTATGCAGATATGCTCCCCGATCAGGCCCAGGTCCTTCCACACAAGGACCAAGGACCTTGTCCGACACTCATTGATGGCACAGAGGAATATGAAGTGGAGCGGATTCTCCAAAAGCGCATGCGTGGTACTCGCCATCCGTGGGTGGAATATCCAGTACAATGGAAAGGTTACCCCCTCTGTGAAGCAACCTGGGAACCCGTTGCCAATTTGGCACATGCACCGGTGTTGGTGCAAGCATTTGAGCAACAATTGCACAACGAGGACGTTGCGTCTTAAAAGGAGGGAGGTCTGTAATACCAAGGGTTAGCCATATGATCTAGATGTGAAATTTGGTTTGGTAACATCTAGAATGATGTTATACATGATGATCAAAATAGATCAGATAGAAGTATCACCAAAAGAGTACTTCTATTAATAGGGCAAAAACCAAAATAGACTTGAGAACCTTAGAACCAATAACTAGACATATGATTTAAAGGTGAGAATTGGTTTGGTAACATCTGGAAGGATGTTACACATGATGGACTAAACAGATCCAAAAGAGGTATCACCAAAAGGGGACTTCTACTAATAGAGTAGGAACCGAAATATGCCTGAAATCTTTGAAGGCAATTTTGGAAGCCTAAACGGATGAATTAGGCCTCGAAAATGTGCAGAATTTCCCCCACCAAAGGAAGGCTAGCCTTCCCTCCCCCTTGCTTTGTCTCGTCAAGAACTTTCCAATGGTACCTTACTCATGTGATCCTGAGATTCCTACAGGAAGATTCCCTAAAAGATTCCCTCCAGTCAAAGCTTGTTTGACCAACCAGAAAGGACCTAGACTAGACAGGTCACCCATCCAAGTAAGTAATCCTATGGTGGAGCTTCCTTGGAGGAGATCCTCTTTATCTATATAATAAAGAGAAGGTGCTCCCTTGGGGCATCGAATGTTTGAGTGTGCAATCTGTGTTTTCTTTCTTCTCTTGTCCTCGGAGTATTACAGCTGTCCAACTAGGTTCACCATTGCCATGGATGACCTATCAACCACTACCATTGTTTGAGAGTGACGCCCAACATCCAAGATGTCATCGATGAGGATGTGGTCAAGTCGTTGAATCCCATCATAAGCATGATGTAAAACCTCTCTAGGTAAGAGGTTTGTCTACCAAAGATGAAGACGATGAGCCCGTGATCCCACTCTTGCTGCATCTAACAATACAATCGGTCCCATCCAAGAATGGACCTGATGTGTACTTGCCATCACTCTGGTGTGAGAATCACCCATCAAAGGCATGTTCTCCAAAAGGTAAGCTTGAGAAACAGATTGATGAACCTAGAGATGTCATAGTATCTGTAACAACTCCCAAAATACACCAAAATGAGGATCCTAAAGATCCAAACTGTGGCCCATGCGTGTATATCCCTAACATGGCCATCCAAAAATCACCAAGTGAATAGGCCCATGTATTTCTAGATCATGCGCCCCTAGTAAGGAAATGTCTGCTGGTAGGACCTTCTGGTAACCCTTGATTGCTGACATCGATAATAACTCCGGATATCGATAGGCCAAGTGTGGCACATGATGTAGAGAGACTTGCCTAGCAGTCTCATCTCTCTTTACATACAAGTACCTTTGTGCTCGTATACCCACTTGTAATAACGTAGCTAGTCCCGTGCTAATCCAACCAAACAACTCCAATAGACATATCCTCTCTACTGGATACTGCCAAGCAATGAGTGTGGTATCCAAAGGTGTCAAAGCAATCGACTCTACATGCTCATCCTCAATGGTACAAAGGCTCCACACCAAGCCTATTGCACCAACTAATCTGCATGCTACAACAATGCCTCCTCAAAACTCCACAATGGAACAATCCCACTTGTACTCCAAGTCCAAGTGATCTCCTATGGTACTAGAGTATCCTCTGCATGGGCGTTCCCCCCCCCCCCCCCCCCAACAAATCACCAGGCCAAGTAATTGCACCATTGAAAGCTAAAACTGATGTTCCCATCGTCCCAAGTTGTAGTAAGCCAAGACTACCACTACTAAAGCATATCGGTAGGCAACATACCCGTCCCTCACCAAACTGCCAACTAGGTCTATAGGAGACTATCTCCTCCCAATAGTCAATGCTGAAACCCATGGGGTATAACACTACTCCCCCAACTAGCACATCATATGACTCAACTATTGTCGCAATAGCCTAAGCTCTCACCACCGAGCTATCAATCGGATGACTAGGCTGAATCTGGACAACAAGCTCCCCACGTGTGATGTACTATGTTGAACCACCACCTAGAGATGTCTGGATCTGAAATGGACACCTCTCCACATCGGTCTTTTATAACTCCAAATCGACCACTACAGCCTTTCCCAACATAAGGGGCTACGCACCAGAGTCTAACAAGACTCTTTGTGGTGTATAGACATTCCCTGAAGGTCCTACCAAATGGAAAATCCTCCTCTGGTTATCCAATAGGACAACACCAAGTGTGAACCACGCTCTCTCAAAGGCCGGTCTAGTTGGCAACTTCTCCAGTCTAGCTGCTACTGCCTGCCATAAACCAATAGTCGCTGAACGGATCCCATGCTCTTCAACCAAGTTAGCTCCACTACCAACCACCTCTACTCTAGTAGTAGGAAATGCATCATCCCTACTCTCACAAATCGTGGTAGCCAACCAGAACACTAGGGTTGGGTCAACTCCCAATCTAAACATGTCACTGGCTAAAAACAAAGGATGCCACATAATCAGTAGAGCCGCCCCCAACATCATGCTAGACTCAATTTGTGTAGTAGCAGGTGGCTGACTAGCAAGTAGTCCATCATGCAATCCATCACCACCTACCACACCTACACTAGGATGTCTAGGAGCCATGGATGTTGTCTGCAATGCCTCGGATAGCATGAAAGATTGGGGAAGTCTGACCTGTCTCCATACCTCTCCTCTCTGTAGGTCCAACTCCATTGATGCTCCTCTGGGCTTTGGAGCACATACTGCACTCCTAGTAACTACTATAGATGCATCCACCTATGTTGCTCCGCACATGAAATCCAAAGTATCTCTATCACCAACATATAAGGTGGAAGCCTCAGCACCCGAATCTAATCTCCTCTGAGCAATAGCCATACTAGCTAATCTCTGCTCCAACTGCTCAATCCGAGTAGCCATAGTTATATCAAAAGTAAGGGTAGGTATTGCACTCCTACTAGGTGTAGATCCTCTACCACCACCTTTACCACCTTGTCCTCCATGAACTTGAGCTCCTCTACTACCTGCCATAACAACGCTACCACTTTGTAACTCCAGGTGTAGGTCAAAACATCGGTCACTAATGTGACCAAATCTATGGCAATGCTCATACTGCCTCTGTGTTGGCTGTGATGCACTAGAGGTATCCGGTCCACTGCCTTGAGTACACTCTCTCCTATGGTGAGGTCCACCACAAGTCCAACAAACAACACTACCACTCATTGGCTGCTACTGACCCAAAAATGAAGGTAAGGGTCTAGCTCCACTAGGCCCTCCACTCGCTCCATAGGATCTAGGTTGTCTACCCTATCCTTGAAAACCAACTGGGCATGGTGCACTCTACTGCACTCTAGAAGAAGTCACAGCCGTGGATGAGGTCTCCCTACCAAATCCAGATGTCACCACTCTCTCCTCCACCATGTTGAGCTCAATACGCTCAGCCAAACCAAAGACCATAGGCAAAGTAGGCAAAGTAGCCTATAACAAAGTAGCATCACAAACTCTATGTCGCAACTCCATTTCCAAATCCCATACCAAAATTGGACTACCTAGGCCTTAGTAGCTCCTTGAGTGAAACTGATCAGCCACCTCATGTGAGTGTATGCCTTGCGTAGGCTCTCTCTAGCCTTCCGTTGGAACTCCTACAAGCTCCTTAGCTTGTTAGTTTGCACTCCTTGGTAGTTCTACGTCAAACACTGGAAGAACTCTACCATGGGGTTAAACCCCGATACCACACCACCTCTTGTAGTGGCACCTCCACTCGTGGTAACACTATCTCCAGCTAGTGCACCTTCACTAGCTCCACCAACACTACTCAAGCTAGAACTCGTAGGTACAGCCGATCTACTCTTGGCCACCGAGCCTAAAGTGATAGAGACATAGTTTGGAGACCAATACTATCTCCATAACTCAATCTCCTCCAAATGAGCTCTCCTGAACTCATGATAGTCATCCATTGGCGGACCCTCCAAATGTTGAAACAACCTCTTCCATGCCATGAAGGGTGTGAACAAAGTCGGGTTTTGCATTTGCTACAGATCACACCAAGTATCAAACTCTTGGATGAAGTCATCCAACTCAATGGTACCCATTGTACTAGAGTAATGCCTAGGGCCTTTGGAGGCCCCATAAATCTTGTCCATGTCCCACAACAATGGTGCAGACACACCAAGTGCACTCTCAATTGAATCAGCTCCTATGTCAAACTCCAACTCAAAGTCAATCTCCTCCCTCACTAGGACCTGAGATATAGGCTGATACTGAGCGCCACTCTGAGTAAACCCATTGCGTATTGTAGGGCTAACTCCTCTAGAATCCTCGACAAACTCCATCGTGATAAAGTAACCGTAACTACAACCGCAAACCGGGACCACAAACTGCAACCGCAAGTCACAACCGCAAGTACCCTACCAAGTGCTAACACCACCAAGTGCCAATACCAACTAAGCACCACCCACTAATGTAACTCTAACGGAGATAACTACACTAGGGGATATAGCAACATGTAACTTGCCATCACAACATGCACTCTCATGGTTTGAAGGTCATCACTTCTTGCCTCACTGGAGAGAAACAAAGGTAGTCTTATTGGCCATCACTCTAGCCTCACTACCAAGAGCACACCAGAGCACCAACGCTAAAAAATTAGGGCACCTCACACAAACATGGTACACAAATAGGAAGTAGAGAATGGAAGGGGTCCAATCACAAAAAATCTAAACAAAAACCCTCCATCTCCTAAAACAACATGGGATTGACTCTGCTATCACTTGGCATTTGACATAAGAGAAGTTCGTATCTTAGTCCTAAGCTACCAGGATCATTAATAATAGGATCAAACTGCCTCTTCTAGCCAAAGCTACAAGTGTATAGATAACAATGGCATAATCACTAGGACAACAAGTGAAGGTGTACCAGTTGGCTAGGGCACCAGTCTAGGAACAAGAGATCTAGGGGTCAAACCTTGTTGCGCACAATCTGGTAGGATGGGCAGATTTTGCCAACCAATGACTAAGATCTACTTTAAACTAGCCAGCCTCACGCCAACAAGTTGGCTTTTTGGCCCTTCTAGGCCTTTGTAGCCGCTCATAGCCCATAGCCCATAGCCTATGCCTCAAAGCCTCTAAACGCCAAAGGAGACATTTCTTCTTGCCACTTCCAACCTCTTCCAAAATTTGGCAAAACTCTTCCAAACTTGCAAAATTCCTCTAACTTGGTGAAAGTCTTCCAAATCTGGCCAAAATTTGATGTAAAATCCAACCAAAATCTGATGTAAAATTTGACATGAACCCTAAATTTGGCTGACCACCAAATCCCCTACTAACTCTTCACTCGAGCCAAATTGAAAACATGGGTTTCTCCAAATAACAAATTCCCAAGAATAGGTTCCTAACTCAACCTTTAATTTTACTTTGTGAGCCCAACTTGCAACAAATTTGTCTTGCCTTCACCTATTGAGCTCAAAATCACAACCAATGCTTGAAATTTTCTCCTTCTTTGCTCAAAAATTGGCCAGCACTTTCGCACACCATCTGCCTTATTGCCAAATCTACATCAATTGAAGAAGCTTTTACACACTAGGGAGAAACAAACTTGAATCGAGCTACCAATGATCCACCAAGCTTGGAGATACCACAAATATTCAAAGTTCCTACACCCGATTTCCCCCTAACTTCACTTCTTTGATGTTATCAAATTGTTTACCACTCTCAACTCAACTCAGATCAGTACTTGATTTGTCCCTCTATAAATTGCCAATAATTGGGCACTGATTACAGTCAAGCCACACCCACTCCAGCATAGAGAATCTAGGTGACATTTGCCAGCCTCTGTCTGCCATAGCCAAGAACTCAAAAGCTCAACATTAGAGAAGTGAGCTCTCTAGAGCTGCACTTTGAAATTATACCCCCTGGACTCAAGCTAGGTTTGAAACCTAGCGGTCCCACTAACTGCACACTTGACGGTGCAAGCAGTGCAAAGTGATGGTGGGCCCCACCGTGAAGTCAATACCCCAAACATGAAATTTGACTGTCGGAAAGTAGTCTTTGAGAAACTGTTGAAATAACTCTAATTACTATCACTAGAACTCTAGTGTCTGAGCAATCTAGATGCAACACTACAAATGACATGACAAATTCAAGTACAACACCAAGGTATGAATTACCAATTAGGTTATATCTTGCACCTTTGAGTAAGACATCTAAGATTAGTCAGTCCCAAGATGTGAAGTTTGTCAATAAAGTAACCATAGAGCAAGCTTTGGATAAACTTATTGAAGATAAACTTATTTTTGCGGTTGCACATGGAAAAATTGATGAGGGCCAGAAGCCTCATCAAACAATGGTTGATCAAATAGTTCAAGAGTTTGCAAATATGTTTCCAAGTGATTTTCCAAAGAGGTTACCCTCCAATCGTATTACACCCTTCAAGATTGAGTTATTGCCATGAATTACTCTAATGAGCAGACCAATCTATTGGATCTCACCAAAGGAGTTGGACGAGCTCCAAACAACATTGAGAAAGCTATTGGAGAAGGATTTCATATACATAGTAAATCTCCTTGGGTAGCACCAATATTATTTATGCCAAAGAAGGATGGAGGACATCACTTTTGTATTGATTATTGTGGCCTTAACAAACAAATAGTGAAGAATGCTTATCCCTTGCCTTGAATTGATTATTTGTTATAATACCAATAGCTAGACATATTATCTAAAAGTAAAGATTTGCTTGATAACATCTAGAAGGATGTTATATATGATGGAATAAGTAGATCAGATAGAGATATCACCAAAAGAGTACTTCTACTAATAGAGCAAAAGCCAAAAATAACCAAAAAACTTTAGAGCCAATTTTGGAGGCCTAAACAGATGAATTAGGCCTCAAAAATGGATGTAGCCTTCACTCCTTAAGAAAAAGAGGCTTGTATTCTCCCCCCACTATTTTTCTCATCAAGAGCTTTCTAATGGGACCTCACCCATGTGATGTTGACCTTCCTACAAGAAGATTCCCTAAAGATTCACTTTGGTCAAATGTGTTTGACCAACTAGATAGGACAAGGATCAATATGTCACCCACCCAAGTAACTAATGTAATGGTGGTGCTTGTATACATGTCACCCATTGTAACAACATGGGTTTTAGTGACAAAGTTAGTTATGGCTAATGAAGTAGCAAATAGGACAAATTAGCCTAAAATATTCCAAAAGCATTTAGGAAGCTTCCCAACTAGCTTAGCTTGCACGCCAAGTAAGCAACTTCTAGAAGGAAGCCTCTTGAGAAGCTTCTCAAGGCCTTGTATACTCCCTATAAATACCAAGCCAAAGCTCATGCTAGTCATTCAGAGTTTCTCACACTCAAGTGTCCTAATGTGATCTTCCATTCTCCTATTGCTCTGCTCAATCTCGGTCTTTTACACCCATCCATGTATTTGATCCAAGGGTGGAGTTCCCTTTGAGAGGTTCCTCCTTTTGACTATATAATAAAGTCAAGGTGCTCCTTTGGAGCATTGGAATATTGAGTGTGAAGCTTTGTCTTTCTTCCCTTGTGTTTCTCTCAAGGTCTCTTATCATTGGAAGTTTACACTTGCTTGATCAATTGAGTGGAGCACAATAATTTTTCAAGTTGGATCTCGACTATCGGCAAATTCCCATCAACAAAGAAGATGTGCAAAAGATTGCCTTTTGCACAAGGTATAGGTATTTTGAGTGGAGAGCTCTGCCTTTTGGGCTCACTAATGCTCAAGCAGTCTTCATAGATCAGATGCATTGGGTGTTTGATGGGCTATTAGATTGATACATGGTGGTGTTCTTGGATGATATTTTAATTGATAGTAGGACAAAGGTAGAACACACAAATCACATGTGAGAAGTCCTATGATGACTACATTAATGGAAGTTATATTGCAAGAAGTCAAAGTGTGCCTTTTGGTAGAAAGAAGTTACCTTCTTGGGTCACAAGATCTCATTGGAGGGGGATCAAGATGGAAGAGGAGAAAATCAAGGCCATTATTAATTGGCTTACTTTGAAAGATTCTATAGAAATATGGGCATTTAATGGATTGGTAAGTTTTTACTAACAATTCATCCACAACTATGCTCATGTGACTGCACCATTGACTAACCTCTTGGGGAAGAACTTGAGGTTTCAATGGACCACCAAGCACAAAGAAGCATTCTAGAAGCTAAACATATGATTTCTTCAAGACCCATTCTTCAACCATATGACACTCCACTACCTTGTGTGGTTGATTTTGATATTTCTAACTTTGCAATTGGAGTTGTGTTGCATCAAGAATTCCTAGATGTGTTACATCCCATTGCCTTTGTGTCTCACCAACTAAACACTATAGAAAGGAGTTACTTTGCTTGAAACTAGGAACAAGTAACAATGGTATATGCCACCAAGGTATGGAGGCATTATCTCTTTGAGAAACAAATGATCATGTGAATTGATCATAAACCCTTGTTGCATACATTACATTTGGAACAAATGAAGAGTCAATATCATCAATGGGAGGAACAACTACAACTTTTTGACCTCACACTTGAGTACAAACCCAATAGGTTCTATGTCATCCACAATGCCTTATCACAACGACTTGATTTGAAGTCTCTTCCTCTCATCACAATGGAAATTACAACACTATCAATTGACTAAAAGGTCCAAATTAAGTTTAGGATTGCTTTACAACAAGATCCCTTCTTCAAATGGTACAAGGTTGTCTTGCTACACATGACAATGAATACAATGCCTTCTCTTTTAAAGAAGGCCTTCTATTTTGGGAGAACCGGATCTATGTTCCAGCCAAGGGCGATCTATGATTTGTGCATCTTCAAGAAGCCCATGATTTACCAATCGCTGGTCACATGGGTATAGACAAGACCTTGGATACCCTACAATGTCAATGGTGATGGCCCAAGATGGCACAAATGTCCTAGAGTTTGTTCAATCAATCTTGTGAGAGCTGCCAATACAACAAAGCTAGCAACTAGAAACCAAGTGGACTCCTTCAACCGCTTCCCATCCCATATGCTTGATGGGAATATGTGAGCTTAGATCTCATCACATCCTTGCCCAAGACAACACAAGGTCACACAACAATCATGGTATTTGTGGATAAGCTTAGTAAGAAAATTCATTTGACATCAACCTTTGATACATTGGATGCTCCAACATTGGTTTGGATCTACTTTGACAATATCTTCAACCGTGATCCTCATTTCATCGGAAAATTTTTGCAAGTACTCTCCTAGATACTTGGCACCAAGCTTGCTTTGTCCACGGCCTATCATCCTCAAATTGATGGACAAACCAAATATACAAATTGCACTTTGTAGGATATGCTTTGTGCTTGTGTCAACATTAATCATACCAATTGGGATGTGTATCTTGTAGCTAATGGAATTGCCTATAATAATTTCAAATAGATAAGCATCAAATTCTCTCCTTTCCTCCTTAATTTTGGTCAAGATCCACTTGTTCTAGATTCCCTTCTTGCTCCTCTTCCATCTCATGTCCCTCATATTTCCATCTTTTTGATCCCATATCTCAATCCCTACAACAAGCCAAATCTCATCTCCTTGTTGCTCAAAATTGTCAAAAACAACATGCAAACCAACATAATTCTGATCTCATTTTTCAAGTTGGTGATAAGGTCATGCTTTCTTCTAGTGACCTACCTCTTCCACTTGATACCCAAGTCTATAAACTTGCTCTTAATTGGATATTTCTATTTGATATCACTCAAATCATTTCTCTTATTGCTTATCGACTTGCATTGCCTTCTCATATGCAAGTCCAACTTGTCTTTCACATTAGAAACCCTTTGTTTCTAATCCATCTTCCTTTTCCTCTTGTGTCCAACTCCCTCCTCCTCATGTGCTTATCAACAATCATGAGGAGTATGAAGTTGATTGTATCCTTGCACATTTGATGTAATTGCCAATAACATATTGAGTACACGGTCTTTTGGAAAGGGTATCCCCTTCATGATACCACTTGGGAGCCTCTTTCTCATCTCCAGAATGCACAAATAGCCATCCAAGAGTTTGAAGCTTCAATGGTAATAAGGATGTCACCAACTAGCAGTGGGAGAATATGTAATAATATAGAGATTAACGACTAGTCAGTTAAGACTAATGAAGTAGCAAATATGCCAAATTAGCCTAGAATATTCTAGAAGCATCTAAGAAACTACTTGGTATCTTCCAAGTATTGGCTAACGTGTATGCCAAGTGATGGCTTATAGGAGAAGCTTCTTGGGAAGCTTAGCTTGCATGCCAAGTAGGTGGCTTCTAGAAGAAAGCTTCTTGGGAAGCTTCCTAGCTAGTTTAGCTTGCATGCCAAGTAGGCAGTTTTGAGAAAGAAACTTCTTGAGAAACTTCTTGGTTAGCTTGATTTGCACTCTAAGAGAGCAACTTTGAGGAAGCTTCTCAAGAGCATTGTATGCTTTCCTATAAAAACTAAAGCCCAAGCTCATTCTAGGTATTTGGAGTCTCTCTTATTCAAGAGTCCCAATAAGATCTTTCACTTTCCATTCTCTTATTTCTCTCCTTGTTCGTTTACAATATCCATCGAGTGTGGGTAGCCCTATAGGTGGATGTTGAGAACACTTTTAATAACATCTCTTGAGCATCCATCTTTAGAGAGCTCTGGGAGGCTAGTAGATCCTTGGTGAGTCTCATGCCATTTGTTCAATCATTCTATGGCTCTCTTGTTTCTCTTTATTACTAGTATGGTTGGTCATAGGAAGGAGTCATTGTCTTGGATTCAATATGTTGCTGCACAATAAGGAGATCCTTTAGGGGACCTTTGTTTGCCATGGCTTACATCAAAGCTCTCAGATCTACTCTTTAGCTCTTTTAGGTTGTGTATTTTGTTTCTTGGTAGATGATATATACATTGTAGGCCCCATAAATCATATCAGGCAGGCCTTTGATCATTTGACTATTGAGCTATATCTTGCATGCTTGAGAGTGAAGATGTCAAAGTGCATAGCATATTCCTTTTCAAGTATCTCTTCCCACCTAGAGCTTCCAAAGGGGTGTGTGACGTCTATAAAATGGACTACATGTTCTTGAAATGCTAATAAGATTTGAGGATTTTGTCACATGCTTCTTAGATGTTGTCCTTGTAGAGGATATTCTATGTATGGATGACTTTCTTCTACTACAAGATCACCATGTGACATTTGGTATACCTTTTCTAGTATTGTATGTTGACCAACTTACCTTCTCTACATGGTTCATCCTTCCTTGACTTTCTTATCACGTTTTGAGAGCCTTTGATGAGAGGATTATGGAAGTTCACTAATATCATTGGACCAAGGATATTTGAGTGTGTGATGGGAGATTTGGCACATAAATAGACATCTCTACCAATCTTGTATAGAGAGGTAGGCCTATTATTGATGGAGGAGATGGAACCTATAGCATGGATAGTTTGGCTCTCTCAGCACTCCTACTTTCCTCTTGTTTGGTGGTTGTTGATAAGTGTAATATGATTGGCTAGATATATTATCTAGAGGTGGAAATTTGCTTGATAATATGTAGAAGGATGTTATATATGATGGTCTAAGTAGATTAGATAAAAGTGTCAGCAAAAGAGTATATCCACTAATAGGGCAAAGGTCAAAAACACCCAAAAAACTTGAGTCAATTTTGGAGACCTAAACAAATGAATTAGGCCAAAAAATTGATAGATTCACCTCTTTGACCATAAGTGTTGCCTCCTCTTCCCTTTTTATCTCATCAAGAGCTTCCTAATGGTACCTCACCCATACTAGTCCAAGCTTTTTACAACAAGATTTCCCAAAGTTTCTTTTTGATTAAACTTGTTTGAGATAGGACAAGGATTGATATGTCACCTATCCATACAACTAGTCTAAGGGTGGAGCTTGTTGACATATCACCAATCCATATATTTGATCCAGGGTAGAGCTCCCTCTAAGGGAACCCTCTTTGCTATATAATAAATACAAGGTGCTCCTTTGGGGCATGAGTATTGAGAGTTGAAGAGTTGTGTTTCTGTTGGGAGGTTCTTGTGTTATAATACCATTAGCTAGATATATTATCTAATAACGGTGAAATTTGGCCTGGTAATATCTGGAAAGATATTATATATGATGTACTAAGTAGGTTAGAGAGAGTTGTCACCAAAATAGTACTTCGTCTAATAGGGTAAGAGTCAAAAACACCATGAAAACTTCAAAGCTAATTTTGGAGGTCTAAACGGATGAATTAGGCCTTGAAATGGAGAAATTCACCCTCTTTGACTGAATAGGGTATACTTCTTCTCCCCCCACCCAGATTATTTCATCTCATTGAGAGCTTCCCAACAATATTTCACCCATGTGATTCTGAGCTTCTTACAAGAAGATTCTCTAAAGATTCCCTTTGGTCAAACTTGTTTGACCAACCAGATAAGGCAAGAATTGACATGTCACCCATCCATACAACTAATCTAAAGGTGGAGCTCACTAACATATCACCAATCCATATATCTGATCCAAGGGTAGAGCTTCCTTTGAGTGAATCCTCTTTGTTGTACAATAAAGATAAGGTGCTTCTTGGGGGCATTGGAGTATTGAGTGTGAAGCTTTGTATTTCTTCTCTTGTGTTTCTCTTGAAGGTTCTCTTGTCCTCAAAATATTACAATGGTATTAGAGCTTGGATTTCAATCCAAGAGAGTGGATCACCCCTCTTGGAGGAACATGGGTGATTGAGATTGAGTAATTTCAAGAAGAGGAACCGTAATGCAATCTATAGATTAGGAGTGTTTTAGAGAGAGGATGAGATGGAGACACATGGAGGACAATTTCCTACACATTGCATTATGTTTTTGTATCCATTCCATACCAATATTATGTATATACAACGTGAGCAAGTGAAGGTATATCTTGTTTACCATTTCCTAGAAGAGTTCATGAATATAATGATGAATTCACCAAACTTGGTGATTCTACCTATGATGATATATGCTAGAAAATGAGATTTGACAATCTATATTCTATTATGATACAATAGATCTGAATATACTTAGTCATCTCTCTTTGAACACTCAAGTACAAATTAATTATGTGGTTAGACCAATAGTGATGTTTAGAGATTTTGTAGTCTACAATTTTGGTGAAGAATATTATCAATGAATGGCAACCTCTAAAATCCCAATGGTAGTCCTAATAGTCTGTACTTCCTCTTGCGTGATCATACTAACCCTCTATTGAGAATTTGCCATGTGTAAGAATCATGGATTTGTAGTTGCAAGATTTGATGCAAGGAATGCAAGGGATGCAAAACAAGTTTTGGGAGATCAAGATGACCATGGAGGAATTGCAAAGTCAAGTGTGTACCTTCATGAACAATTAGATAATGCAAGAAGGAAAACCGTCCCAAAACCCAATACTAGGGGCTCAAGTACCTAAAGAGTCACTCATGCCAATGACATCCCAATCAATAATGAAGCCATATTTGTTATTATGGATGAAGAAGACTTGCAACATCAAGCCTTATAAGGGATAACATTTCATGGGAGTAGTGGAAAATTGGATGTCAAGAATGAATTAATACTTTTGATCATTCATAAGATCATCATTACGTATGCATGTTTGCATGTGAGTACTTGACCAATAAAGCCCTCACATGGTATGACACTTGGGAACAATCAATGTTGGCAAAAGGAAGAGAGGTCACTTGGACGGCAATGCAAGAAGAGCTACTAAAGAATTTTCAATTTGTGGATTCCATGCAGATGGCCCAAACCCAACAATGGAGGTTGAAGCAAAAGAATAACATATAGGAGTATGTGGAGGCATTGCTCAATCTATAGGTTGCAATAATCAATATGAGTCTAGCGGAAGCTCTGGACAATTTCAAATGAAGGTTAAAAGAGTAAATTTTCCAAGAAGTAATGGTACAAAACCCTTGCATTATTTTTTAAGCCATTACTAATGCTCAAAGAATAGCAAGGATGCTTGGAGGAGGTGAAAGGGTAGTCCTTCAAAATTATTGGGCTAAAACACCACACTTTGGTGCACCAATTCCTATCAAATTAGGCAACATTTGGTTTTGAGATCAAGGAGCACAACCATTCCAAGGAGAAGGGAGACGGGTCAAAGTAAGGAAAGATGAAGTCCCACAAGGAGAAGGGACTTGAGTAGAACAACTTGAGTAGAATATTGTTGTTACAATTTTTGTCAAGTTAGGCACATATCCATCAATTGTTGTGCTTGTCTTCTTAGAGGACCCTTGGCCTCCATACAAGCAATCTTTGAACAACATGGAGAGACAAAGTAAAGGGAAGGAAGTAAGAATTACATTGGAAAACAAAGATCACCAGTTAGTGTATCTTGTGGCCTTACTAGCTCAATAAAGAAGAGAAAAAGTGGTTGGGAGGGAGGGAGAAGAGGACGAGTGTGTAAAGGTTGAGGAAGACAATAACACAATTAATTGTCATGAATGGAGTCTTGGAAGGCAATTAGGTGAAAGTATTGATAGACCCTAGAGCAATAGAATGTCTTGCTTTGTTACAATAAGGTTAAGGATGGATCTAGAGAAGGAGGAGAATGAAAAATTAGAGTTACTTAATGGTCAAACAAAGAGGATTGAGTTGTTACCTAGAAAGGTTACACTATTTATAGGAGAGTATTAGGAAGAGATTGAGTGGCAAGTGATATGATTAGCTTGTTATGATGTGATCTTAGGCATACAATAGATGGAGCACTACAATCCCACCGTTGATTGGAGAAAGAAAGTAGTAAGAACTTGCCAATGGAATATCATTGGGTTAAAGAAAGATCATATATGCAAGAACTACCTCTTTATGTTATAAGAACAATAACTATTTGTAAGGTGGATAGTGTAAAAGACCAAGGAGAGAAATAGGAGAATGGAAGATCACATTGGGACATTTGAATTAAGGAAACTCCAAATACCTTGCATGAGCTTGGTCTTTGGTATTTATAGAGAAGCATACAAGGCTCTTGAGAAGCTTCTCAAGAATCTTCTTCAAAGCTGCTTTCTTAGAGTGCAAGTCAAGTTATTCAAGAAGCTTCTTTCTAAAAGCCGCCTACATGCAGCTAAGCTAACTAGGAAGTTTTCCAAAAAGTCACCTGCTTGGTGTGCAAGCTAAGCTTCCCAAGAAGCTTCCTCTTATAAATCACCACTTGGCATGCACGTTACCCAATACTGGGAAGGTACCAAGTAACTTCTTAGATACTTCTAGAATATTTTAGGCTAATTTTGCCTATTTGCTACTTTGTTAGTCTTGACTAACTCGTTGGTAAACACCATATTGTTAAAGATAGATGTTTCATGGGCCTAATAAGAGAAGTCCAAAGTGCAAAACTTGATGGAAAAATTCTTGAGAAATTGAAGATGTGGTCAATGAGTTTCAAGATGTCTTCTTGGATGACTTACTCTCAAGATTACCACCAAAAAGGAGAGTAGATCATAGAATCAAGATACTTCTTGGGAAGACACCTCCTTGTAAAGCTCCATATTAATTATCACCTCATGAGTTGGAGAAGTGTAAGGCTCAAATTAAGGATACATTGTAGAAAAGGTTTATCCAACCCAACATATGGTCATATTTAGGGGTTCCTATCTTGTTTGTGAAGAAGAAGAACGTCATAATGCACATGTGCATTGACTACCAAGCCCAAATCAACAATCAATGAAAACAAATATCCCTCACCCCGCATGGATAACCTATTTGATCAACTCAATGGGGCAATATCTCTAGTTGTCCACAACTAGCCTCATGTTAGTTGGCCCTTATAAGGTTAGACCTTGTTATATTGGGCCTTTCTCCATCCTTTGGCGAATCTGCACAATGGCTTATCACCTCGAGCTACCGCCACACATGAAGATCCATTTATTGTTCCATGTTTCCTTACTACATAGATATGCACTCCAACCACTCCACTTTCCTTCCATACAAGAAATTTGACCTTGTCCAATACTCATTGATGGCATGAAGGAATATGAAGTAGAATGCATTCTCCAAAAACACATTTGTGGTACCTGCCATCCGCATGTAGAATATCTTGTACATTGGAAAGGGTACCCACTATATGAGGCAACATGGGAGCCAACAGCCAACTTGATCCATGTATTGGTGTTAGTGAAATCTTTTGAGGAACAACTTTGCAACGAGGACATTATGTCTTAAAAGGTGAAGATTTGTAATACCATTAGTTAAACATACTATCTAGAGGTGAAATTTTGCTTGGTAGCATCCAGAAGGATATTATATATGATTTACTTACTAGATTAGATAGAGGTGTCACCAAAAGAGTACTTCCACTAATAATGCAAGAGTTGAAAACACTCAAAAAACTTTAGAGCCAATTTTGGAGGCCTAAATGAATGAATTAAGCCTTGAAAATAGAAAAATTCCTGCCTCTTGTAGAATAAGCTTACCTTCTCCTCCAACTATTTGTCTTATCAAGAGATTTCCAATGGTACCTCACCCATTTGAGCTTCCTACAAGAATATTCTCTAAAGATTCCCTTTGGTCAAACTTGCTTGACCAACTAGTTAGGACAAGAATTAACATGTCACCCATCCATGCAATTAATCTAAGGGTGGAGCTCATTGACATGTCACAAATCCATGTATATGGTCCAAGGATGCAGCCTTTGAGAGAATCCTCTTTGCTATATGATAAAGACAAGGTGTTCCTTTCGAACATTAGAGTATTGAGTGTGAAGCTTTGTGTTTCTTCTCTTGTGTTTCTCTTCAGGGTCTCATATCCTTGAAATATTACAATAGGTCAATTTGGAGACATATGCAACCGATGTGAAAGAAGGATTCTTTTCTCTCCAAGTGTTATTGCGATAGATGAGATGACCTTTCATCCTTTGCTTCACTACCATCAGATTGGACCAAAGGTTTATAGTCTTCCTTGATGGAGCGACAATGTCAGCATACACTACATTCTCTCTTAGTTGACTTGTCCATTCTTTAGGCCACTAGAGCACATTCTCGCCCTTGCTCTGGCAAGGGTGCAAGCTCTTGGATCCTAGCTCAACTTAGCATGAGGACATTACGACTTGCACTAGCCACCTTCTCTACAGCAATGAGGTTCCACCTAGGTTTGGTCCACCCATTTGCATCTTTGTTACTCACTTGTGAGAGTGGTTCTACACTAGATATAACAACGGTCCATGTGGCATGATGTCTTTTTGAAGGACAAAGGAAGTTACACATGATGCCATCAAGGATATAGTTTTTGCTATGGCATGAGAGAGTGGATACCTTGCTTGGAGAGAGCATTCATATGTTTTGCAGATGACACATGTCAGAGCAAACTTATACTTAGTTTGAGATGTAAATGATGATGGCGGATATTATGGTTATAGATCCTACATGTGATGCAATTTTGGAAGGAATGATTACTCATCCTCCAGTATGGGTGGTGAGCGGAACAACAACAAGCAAGGTCTCCTGTATAGGGTTATGCAACAAGGTCACCTCTTTGTTCCTCTAGCCTTGCAGTTATATGGAGCAATAGGCAAGATGTTAGACATAGTTGTCATGTAGTGCACCATAGCTTATCATATTAGATGTCAAGGGATACCACTTTCACTTTCATACTTTAGATAAACGGACATCCATTACTCTACACTGAGCATTGGTGGGTGTAATCCCAGGTGAGTAATCGCTCTAAATGATGCTTCTTCACATTCTCCAACAAATTTAGACCTTGCAACTTGCATATCTCATATAGCTTAGGTGCGGTGGGGTACCTAAGATATATGAGATATGTTTCTTATGTGGATATTGTACTATAGGGCCTGGCCCCATTTTACCTCTTTTGTCTGTCCCTCGTAAGGCTTGATTGGGGTTTATCTTCCGGTCCCGGTTTCTCCCTCTCCTCGGCCGGTTGAAATTACTCTGCTTGCCGGTCACTCCGGAGGGTTGCTAAGAGGGGCCCTTGACAAAGAAGCATTTCCAGGGTAAAACTTGGTATCGTAAATGATATTCAGTAAATTTGGCAGGAAGTGTCAATCGCCGGCAAAATCTCGGCTTTCACGCTATGCTGAGCTCTGCACGGCAGCAAGGATTGTTCGATTCATCGAGTGAGACTAATGGCCGAAAGAGGAAGTTACAGTAAGTTTTGGTGAAAGAAGTGGACGCCGGTTGACTTCTATCGATCGATCCCTCGAGCAGAACAGAAGTTGTTCTTCGTGTAGAAGGAGGAGAAATAAGTTCGGCGGAGCGACTTCTCTCCGCCTCTTCTCTTCCCTCCGTTGGTTAGTTTTTCGTGCGTCTTTGTGGTCCTTATTATTATGAGAGTTAACTTTGTCCCTTGTACACCTGTAAATCATGTCGGTCTGAATTGTCTGTTCTCGTCGTACTGCTGCTGCAGTTGTTGTCGCTGTTGTCTGATCTGTGAGTTTTCCTCTCAGCACAAAGAAATCCCGAAGCTTTACTACATCGAACTCGCGAGCGATTGCCTGATTGCAGTGTGGAGAGGAGGGGAGGGCTACGAATACAGTGGGAACGTGAAAGACGAGGAGGAGATTGCGAAAACTGTAGCGTTGGACTCAGGTCGAGAGTGTGCAGTGTTTCTTGGTGTAAAGGTGAAGGAGGTGTTGTGGCAGTAGAAGCAGGGGACGAGAGGAGGTGGGGTAAACGGGAAAGGAGGGAGGGTGAAGGGATTGGGGAGTGACCATGAGGAGATCGAGGAGAAACAGGCGAAGCGTTGAGCTAGGAGGAAGAAGAGGAAGAGAATAGGAAGAGAGGAGATGCCCTAATTAATGGGAGTAGTAGTCTGTTGGTGCAGGGGAAGTCTTGTCCGGCTGAGGAGGATGGAGTTAGCTTTAGTGGATGTGGACGAAATTCGCGAGCGAGAATATGAAGGAGGAGCTGCTGCACGTAGTAGACTACGCAGGTTAAAAGGACGAGTGGAGCGAGAGAAAACTTCAGGCCATGCATGCTGATAGCCGTCGCAGTGCCGGGCCCTGTACGGCATGGCTGCCCCTGCACCCCTTCCTCATCGATCTTTGTCACCTCCCTCTCTTGCTCCCAATGCAAGACCGTCATCCTCTTCGCCTGCTCCGTCCGCATACAAAAAGGAGCAAGATGTAGCTGCAGGACGTCGTCGGGTACATCAGTCAACACTCCTTCCCGCACGAGCATTTTGTTGATCAGTCGTTGATGGATTTTGTCTGGCTTTGTACCCTGGAAGAATCATCCTGAAGTCACGATGCACTTGGATCTGCGCATATGAAGTTTTGAAATAAATTTTTTGTCAGATCCAATCATATAAAGCACTCAAATTCTTGTCCAGTGAAATGGATTGGAGCTGGTAGCAGAGTGGGCAGATGATCTTCTTACTATCGATCTCATAAATACTGCAAACTGGATCTCACCATATGTCAAGCTGCAATCCTGTGTCTCCGTAACGCACTTAAATGTCAATTGGAGAAAGTCTAGCTGAGTCTTGGCAATTTTCGGAGCAATTTAGTAATTCTTGCCTCATTGCCTCACTATGATTGACAATCATGCCCCTGAGCGATTGTTAATTTGCAGATAAAGATCCCTTTTGCAATTGTGAACCCAGCTTTAAGCTAAATTTTACTATTCTGGCTCCATTATTCACAGCCAAATAGATATCCTATCGAGGAAGTCAATCGTATCGAAACAAACTCCATGTGACACCTGCCGCGCTTCAGGATGTCCAATCCTGTTCCAATTGGACGTTGCCAAATTGCACAGTGCATTATTCAACTCTTGGGTATTGCACTGGAAAGAATGATATGTGCAATCGTGACCCCAGAGAGATAAAGCGAACAGCAGTTTTTCATAGGAAAGAACAAGATGCAACTTCTCATCAGTCGCTTGAGCGTGTGTGTTCTCTGCTTGAGTTAATTCTTTAGCCGCTTTCACCAACAAACATTCTGCACCTTCTTTCCTTGTGTGTCTACATTATGTAGGACAGGGATAATATAATATGAGGTAGTTCGCATGTTCAAAGACACTGATTGTTTACATCCAGCAAGCCAAGGAGCGCATATATACCTTAGCTTTGAAGTATGCAGTGATTGTGAAGCATGTCAGTCCTGAACATGTTGACTGCCTAAGCGATCACCTCTCACTGTGAAAGCATGTCACTTTGAATAGTGTTTTACCAGACGATGACGATTCGCTCTCTGCCTTTTCACACTTCTAATTGTTTCCACTGTCACTCTGCAGTATGAGGTATTCCTCAAGAATAAACAAAAAAAAACTGGAACTGGGAAGCCTCAGAAAACCTCAGGAGGAAAAACGACTGATTTATCAGCTCCGAATGTTATCGAGGATGCTCAGCAATCAGCTGCCACTAGACCTTCACAGCAACCGAACACATCGGAGACCTCTAACGGACATGTCTCTACGGAGAATCGTGAAGATGGAATCAACGGTGACTCCAAACACAGCCCGTCTACGGAGCTGGCCCTGGTTCCAGTTCCGGATAGGCAGCAGACGGGCAGTGTACCTTCTTCAGATGCAGAGATTCGACTTCTTGAAGCGGAACAGGATTTTGACTCAAAAATATATTCAAGCGGTATTAGTAGCAGTGCTGTTAATGCAACCAGAGGATTGTCTATACAGGAAACTGATCAGCGAAATATTAGTTCCTCAGAGAGGATTGGTGATTCATTCAGGCAGGATGCAGCTGAAAGAAACATGTTTGGCATGCCAACAGCTTCGCTCGGCGCCAGTGGTCCCTTAGTATATCCTGCGCATAAACCTCCATCGGTCTCCCAGCACCTTGGAACCCCCATTTCAGTAAGTGGACATGATAAGACAGAATTGAGTCGAACTCTTCCTGTGGTACGTCCTTCTCCTTTCGCTCAGTCATTCTCTTCAAGCCAGGGATTTCAAAACGGTTCCTTCTCTACAAATCAGCGACCTGTTGGTGCAAGCTTGGTGCAGCTAGACAACAAGCTGTTCTCAAATAGGACTGAACGTCAAGAAGCTCGTCCTCCCAGTTCTATGGAGCCAGAGCAAGAACTGATATCTTCTGCGGGGTCAATGGGAACGTTAGTACCTGTGTCTACAACGGAGTGGATGACTTCCGACAGGCACCCTGGTGAGATCTCTATCTGCTCTGAGCACGATCTCTGACATGAGGGACTTCGTCTCCATGTGCTTACTTCGACGGATACCCTTGTGTCGTCGCTGGTTCTGACATGTCTTGCATCTGCATTTGTATTCCAGGTGGTAACACGTCAAGCGAAGGAATAACATCTCTATTTCCTAACAATGCAGAAAGTTGGAGAGCGCCAAACCCGGAAATGCTGAATGGACCATTTTCGTCAGTTGTGAATAATACGTTCAGCACATTACCCCCTCCTAGTAGGATAGAAAGTTTTGCTCCAGTGCGACCTCCCTTCTCGGATGCACCAGATCCCAAATATCTTCCATTTCCTCCCCCACGGTCTCATCCACCACTATATTCAAGTCTCCCTCATATGAGTAAGTCAGAACCTTCCCTGCCACCCAATATTAATAATGCCTCAGAATCCGGTTCCTCTTCATACACCTCGATACAAGCACCGCCCACTACCACTAGTGTCTTTGGTAGCACTTCTCTACTACCTACTCAATCATACACTACTCCGTTTGCTGCAACTAGTTCCTCTAATTCCACCATTTACGAGAATGGCATTCTCGAACCTACTTCGACTGTAAATCTTTCTACCCAGACGATGCGAGTTGGAGAACCTGGGGATCGGTTTTGGCAACCGCCGCCACCGAAGCCTGCACAAGACGACTTTTTGGAGCAGGTATTGATGAAAGCCCCTGTTTCATGGTGACAATATTGCCTGCGAAAGAATAGATCCTCACTCTCTGGACTTCATTATATTTGATGGATCATGTAGGATCTAGTCAGGTCCACTAACTAATTTTGCGACCTGCTTATGGTGTTTGAGTGCAGCACATTGAAGATTTGACTCAAGAGAAGTACTCACTGCAACGGGGTCTGGATGCTGCCAGAGCACTAGCAGAAACCTTAGCACAGGAGAATTCCGCTCTTACAGAAGATTACAACAAGCAGGTAAACTTGTGTTGTTGGTTTAAGCATTAATTCATTTTATTTTGGGTACAAGTTGCGTCCAATAAAATTTGGTTTATTTGAGTCCTAGGCACGATTCAATCAGCATCAGGCTGCTGTGCTCATAATTTGGGCCATTATTTATAGTAGTAACCTTTTTTCAATCTACCAGGCCTGGAGACTATCACATGGTCAGTAAGTTTAATCGTTTAGCACTTTTGACAATCGCATAACCGTAAGTCTTGGTACTTAGTGCCCTTCAGTCCTGGGCTTTGTAAACCTCGTGAGTTGCATTTTATGGCTCTGCCACATCACTTGAAGATAGCTGATGCTTTTGTCAGATTAGACGTTTGACCCTGTACACTAAACGAGCAGCTGTCTGATGTGGAAGTATCTGGATGTTGAATTTGCTAGGGTGCGCTGGTTAACGAGCTAAAAGAAGAGACAGAAAGACATAATGAAGAGATGCGTGCTCAAGTGGTACGTCTTCTCTTTCTTGCACGTTATCTCCGCACTGGGTTATTGATATCCAGGTCGTTTTATGGTATTTCGGGGACCCTATCTTTCGTGGTCAGTAGAGATGTAGTCTTTCGTACCCATTCTGTACCCAATAGAATGGTGAAGCTTTTCACTTGCGGAGACAATAGGAGTTGTTCACTCTATTCCTTCTGGAGCCGTCATAGAAGTTAAAATTATTGTTACCTGCGGAAACCATTCCGACAGGCCTATGGTAGCTTGCCACTCTGGTAAAAGTTCCTATGCTAACTGCGCCGGCGCCTAACTGCTTACTGCCAACCTTCGATAGTTCAACCTAATCTCATCTGACGCAGGTCATACACTAAACCATGGTTCACATTATTTCAATGACTTATCTGTCAGTGAAGGTTGAACACAAACGCCAACGTCACTGTTCGTTGGGCCATATTCCATCTGCAGCCACTGAGAACATTTGGGCAGCACTGAATTCCTAGGCAAGTAGAAAAAGGGCATATATCGGACGAGATCAAAAGTTTCGGACTTACAAGCGCTTGTTCCTATCTTCCTTTCAGGCTGTGGTAAAAAATATGAGGTCCGAAAGGGACAAAGCTCTCCAGGAAGGGCAAGCAGCTGTGGGCCGAGCACAAGCTCTTGCAGCTGAGGTTATTGCACTTGAAGAGAAGGTACTGTCTTATTCAGCACTCTTATTAGCTTTCATTTGGATTCCTACTCCGTAAATAAACTTACAGGGTCAAGAACACTTGGGACAGTGAAGCTTGCTGGAATTAGTCACCGTTAGTGACGATTGTTGGAATTGACTATGTCCTAGTACCTGCTGGGTTTGTCAGCTGGTTCACCATTTGGACAGCCTTCACGAGGGCAGTCGAGCATAATCGACATGGAAAGGAAGCATAGATGTGACATACACGCAGGTTCTTATCCCGTTAAGTTACATTATAGTAGTAATTATATAGGGCTTCTTTTATAGTGGAGTAATACAGGTCGGAGTCTCAACGTCCTAGAAACTGAATCTGGGACCCCTCGATAAAGTGGAGATTGGTTATTCTGGTCCCTAAATTTGTGATTGCTTTGTTTTGATTTGAAGATTCTTTCTTGAGCTTCCAGGTTCTTAGATCGCGGTCTCAAGAGTTAAAGCTGCAACGAGAGATGGAGACGCTAGCGGCTGATACAGATTCTTACAGGTACTATTCATAAGCGTATTGTTGCACTTTAACATGGAGATGAATGAAAATCACGATGGTAAGTGGTGGTGCAAGAGTTTATGCTCTTATGGGGCTAAAATATTCACTCAAGATAATCTGGAGAACCTATTCCAATTTATAATTCAAAGTACAAGTGCTAACGTTTGGCACCCGTGCAGGCGACAAATCGCGTCACTGGAGAAGGATCGGGCGAATCTGCGGTCCCTCGTCGAAGCACTCCAAGAAGGTAGGAGTGTACTTGTTACAGTTGCTTTTTATCTAGCGAGTTTGTTGACCAGTACCGTCTGCTGTCTATTCATTACGTTTATATTTAGCTCTAATATTTCTGGGACCAGCTACATTTTCGTAGTTAACGTGAACAAATCTACTCATGTCTTGGTACGTGTACGGCACAATTTGGGTTTAATCGTAAGATTATATGTCAGCACTTCATACTGTCATCTAACAGCTTTTAGTGCTTGCGGTATGCAGTTGTGACTGAAGTGAGCTCCACGATACCTTGAGTTGCATTCCAGAATCTTACTGGTTGGAGACCAAATGCGTTACAAGTAGATGCAAGCTCCAAGGAACACCAGCGTATTTTCTCAATAGATTGACTGAAATTGTTTTCTGTTCTGTCCTGCCAGAGAAAGCTCTTCTCCAAACACGGCTACGAATGGCTGCGAGTTTTCAGGACATGCGACTTGCTACTCATGATGCCTATGAGACGGCAACGTCGGGATCAAATGCCAACAGCAAATCGGATGCTTGGACGTCCACAGGTGACCTGGGTATGAATAATTCCTCCGAATGTTATTTTATGTTTTGAAGTAAATAAGGAGATGTCCTAGAAGCTGGCGCCTGTCTGTCAACAAGATGACTTCTGGACGATGGGCTTTGCAATACTGGGTAGAGTTATGGTCAGCAGTCCTACTAGTGACTAAGACCTTCCGATTTGACGGGTAAGTATCGGAAGTAGTACTAATGAGCACGTTCTTTAGAAGTTTGATAGTTCTATTGTAGTCAAGGCGCTGTCTGTTCTAGGTTATCAGTGTTGGTTTGAAGCAAATCCTGTTGTAGGACAGGTTGATGGAGACTAGAGTTCTAGCCTCCTTGAATGATCTATTCCTGTTCCAGTTGTTTGTGATGTGTGTCTAGTACTTTGAAACGTTCATCTACAACGTGCATGGTAGCTTATTCAAGTGTGGAGGACATACATCTTTGGAATTATTGAGCAGATAAACGCTTTGCTGCTTATACGATTTGCCTTTCTATTCTTGCTATCTCCGTTATCGAAGAATAAGGTACTGAGACTATCTATTGCAATTTTCCCACGTGCAGAATTGGAAGTGTTTTTGACTGCAGGAACCGCGGTGTTACCTCCCTCATCCCACATTTCCCTGGAGCCAGCTCAACTTGCCGGCTTTCCGTCTTTTCAGCAACAGCATGAGCAACCTGCGATCATGCCTGCCGTCCAAACAATGCCACTTCTGTCCCCTACCTGTGTCAGCCACCACTCGGACTCCTCTTCATCACATACTACAGCAAGAGGATCTTCCATTCAGCCTTCAACAGGATTAATGGGCATTGGTGGACGTAGCCTTCCCCGGAGTTTGGGAACCTCGATAATTCCCAGTGATCATGTAGCAATTGTTGAGAACATCAATATTCTTATCTCAGAGGTATTGTTTCTGGCTCACTTCCTCTATCCTTAGTTTACTACGTTCAGAGTTGAGAACCCTTTGAGCCCGAGTCGTTATGAAACTGGCATGACGTGGTTGTCGTTTTCAACATCTTGCGAGTAAGCATGCCGCTAGAATTTGCCAACTATATAGGTTCGTATCATCGCAAGTACTTGTAGATTCAATCGCTGAACTAAACTTTCTTGTCGTCTCTTGTTTTGCGTCAACAGTTGGCAGAAGAGAAGGAAGCTCTTTTGAAAACACTAAGAGCGGAATCTGTGGGAGCTTCAGAGTTGAGAGTAAGGCCCTCACTGGAGCTTTTGAGGTTCAAACATAATATTCATATAACGTTATTTGATGATTTCATTAGTTTCCGATATGCACTCGTTGTTGAGTTCACATCCCTTATTCAGTGTTGCTAATTCAGCAATCTTCGGACCGTCACGCAGGCCTTGAATGCAGAGTTGTCCCATAAACTAGAAGTGCAGACACAGCGTTTAGAGTTGGCAGTCGCACAAAGCATGGCTCATGGTTCTACCCAACCGATGGAGAGTGCATATGAAACATCTCGAATGGGAGCAATCTATGTTGATGAAGGAGATGAGGTACGCTTCTATTCGTCCCCACAACTCCGTTTTGAATTTTGAATTTTTCCATACGTTTCTTACTACTTTCTCTAGGCAAGCTAAGGTTGTGATTCTCGAAATAGATTTGACATCTTTGTTGGTCATCGCGAAGTGAAAGGCCATGAATAAGATCACCTTTGTGCGAGAAGATGAGAGAAAGGAACTCGATGTTCCTAAACTGGATTGGTGGTTCGCTTGCAGGTGGTGGATAGAGTGCTAGGATGGATTATGCAGCTATTTCCAAGTGGTTCATCAAGGCGTAAGCGTCTCTGACAAAGAACAAGTGTCTAAACATCTATCCACGCAATCGCATGCCTGTTTTAGAACCCAATGTGGTGAACTACACATGATGATGTTCAATTTGTTAGAGGTGTCAGTCAGATAAAGCAGCTCTTGTTGGAGCACCCTTCTTGGGGCCACCTCGTGTAATATGTTAGATTAAATTTAGGTCTCACCGCCTAAAATTCTTTGAATTAGAGTATACGCCCCAAAGTTGGCCCAGCCCACTCCTTTATCCAAAGCCGGACTGGACCCTGTCAACGGTTTTCCATTGCAGCCATTTTGATTTCGTGATGAATTATTATTTGGTTTTTCATGACTAATGACCATGACATGTCAAGCTAAATCCTTCGCCATCTGCCCTGGCACAGTCATCACTTGATAGAAGAAGCAGTCTGGCTTCTAGTCTGAGACTGTTTAAAGTTCAACTGTCCAGACTGGAATTTCCACTTTCTATGTGTACCCCAGTTAGCCTTGTGGCACAGGGTTGACTGGGAGAGCCAGAATTCTAGCTCCTTCGCCCACCAAAGCATGGATGAGGTAATCTTTGCCGTTGTAGTTTGTGTTCTATTCCAATTTTCCGACCATTATGTCAGCCAAAAAAGAATTCTGACTTTGCTCCTGTAGTAGGATTCCTTGACGCAGTTCGCCGTTTGCAACTGCATCAAGCCTCAAATATACTGAACATTCATGTGAGATCATTGTGATGAACTTATTTGAGGATTAATTCCGATCTCGTGTTGCACTGTATTGAAAGACAAATGGGTGGGTTGTATATTCAGATATTTTGGACAATGCAGGTCATGTTCAAACGATATCCTTTTCCTCATGAGACCACTATTATATTTGATATTGTGCCTGCACAAAGTACGAGACCTTTTGTTTCCATATATTAGCAAAGTGAGTTGAAGAATGCGATGTGATGTCCAAGCCTAAATGGGTGAAAGTCATGTACTGTACAAGCATGTTGTTCAACGCGTCTTGAGCGAGGTTGCTCTTCGGAGAGCTTAGTTATTGACAGAGCACAAGTATTCCATCTGTGAGCAATTGCGGGGTGTTACTCTTCCGGAGACATGTCAATCCTGTTTGGACTGCAAATATGGCTGTTGACATCGATTGGCTTACTGGCTTTATAGAGGCAGAAGATTCCTTCTTGTATAATAGAGAGGGCAAACAATTGATCTCTATCGCGTTTGGCTGAACTCAAAATTTAGACAGGCCTTTATTAGAGGCTATAAGACGTAGGCTACAAAGACCAACAGGCTTTAAGCTGTGGCTTGAGAATGAAAAAGTCTATTAAACAACAACCGAGGGTAGCAGATTTGGTACTTCGCGGGTAAGAACTAGAGTGACCATTCCAGTACAAGAACAGCAGAGGACTCTCACGTGATATACAAAAATTTCCTACTTTCAAACAGAAGATAGACGATGGGATGGGGTCTTTCATCCTTATTTGTGAAGTCCATGAATTTAAGTTCCAAAGTGGGGGATACAATAGGTGTTTCAATATTTGATTAATGGATACTATACAAGGACTCCATTGAAAGTAAAGTTGGTTTACAATGAGAATTTGACTAATATTATATGGGCATCACACGGAGAGTTCTTGAAATTATTATTGGGTCGTGCACTTAATATTGGGCAGCGATCCCATAGCTAAAATTTAGGCCATTTCAATCATTTATAATCCTTTATGACAATGTAGTAAACTCTTATAATTTCACTAAAATTAAATTTTCAATCAAGATTATACCTTGGGAACTAATAATCTCATGCGCTTGTAGCGTAAACTCATTGGAGGTAAATAGAACTATAGTGCCACTGAATATATGCACCCCTTATAGGAAGGGATAGGAAATTATATGATATGAAAGTATTCTTCCTCTTTTTCTTCCAACCTTGGCACTTGCATCTTTTCTTGACTTGCTTCCTCTCTTTGTCTCTCTCCTTTGCTCGTTATATTTCACACTTTGTTATGTCTGTCATTTCCTCAACTATCTCTCTCCTTTGCTTCTTGTATTTCACCCTTCGTTATGTCTCTCATTGCCTCAATTGTCTCTCTCCTTTGCTTGTTGTATTTCACACTTTGTTATGCCTCTCATTGCCTCAACATCCGCACACATTACTCAACCCTAGAAGAAGTTCATGTTGCTCTCTAAGCTCACACTCATTCTCTCTCTAATCATTTTGATACACTACTCAAGCCTAGAAGTTCATGTTGCTCTGTAAACTCACACTCATTCTCTCTAGTCACTTTGATATGGATATCTCTTCTTGACTTGCTTCCTCTCTCTAGTCATACATTTGAAGATTTAGCTTGTATGAATAGATTTTAGTTTAATACATAAATGGAAGTGGATTTTCAATACTTGATTTTTGCATGTATTCATCTTTTTTCTTTAAATATAATCAAAAAAATATTTTAATTTTTGATAGAAAATTAAGATACCACTCTATTTTCATAAAAATTATTTTTCTTGATTAAAATTTTTAGTATTCTCATAAATAGTTAGGTATTTAAATTTTTATCAAATTTAAGAGATGATATTTATATCAAAATATATATCCATGGAATTATCTTTTATTTCTGAAATGAAAAAGATCTCTAATCCAAGCCCATGCTCATTTGTTTGAAGGGCTTTGTTATGAAATGTTGCATGTATGCATACCATTTGCAAGAAACCAAAAGGTGACATAAAGTTTATGTCTTTGAGTTACTTACATGGAGAAATATACTAGGCCCAAATCCCATATCCACAACACTTCAACTTGGTGAATCAACTGGCCCTTCCGAGTCGTCTTACAAAAGGACAACTATGGGTGGAAGTCAAAGATCTTGGATAGCACTCACAACCATGACTTAGCAAGAAATCTTGCAGTGTACCTTCTTCACACTCTTCCAGAAGATGAAAGAAACACCATTGAAGAATTGTGTAGGGTTGGAACAATGTTGAGGCAAATTATCAACATACTTCATGAGCATAATCAAGTCTACAAAGTCAATCTTTAAGTTATATGCAATTTCAAGAGTGCAACCAAAAGAAAGAGATTAGATGTGCATTCTCCATTTGAACTACTTGATACATTCTACAATATGGAGTTTGGCAACAAAGTTAGTTAGGGCTAACGAAGTAGCAAATAGAAAAATTAGTCTAGAATATTCTAAAAGTATCTAGGAAGCTTCTTGGGAAGCTTCCCAACTAGCTTAGCTTGCATACCAAGTAAACAACTTCTAGAACAAAGTTTCTTGCAAAGCTTCCCGGTTAACTTGGCTTGCACTCCAAGAAAATCACTCAAGGAAACTTCTTGAGAAGCTTCTCAAGGCCTTGTATGCTCCTTATAAATACCAAAGCCAAAGCTCATGCTAGGAATTTGAAGTTTCTCTAATTCAAGTGTCCCAATGTGAGCTTCCATTCTCCTATTTCTCTCTTTGGTCTCGATCTTTTACATTGGTATCATAGGAAGAATGGGATGGACTGAATTTATGGACCACCAAATCCATTTCCACCAAACCATTGGAATTTTTGTGTCCGAGTACTACCCAAGCATCATTTCACAGAGTTCATCACCTCATGCTTTGGGTAAGATTTTCTAAATACAATCACCTTGTCCAAGGAACCCCCTTGGTACTTCTTTTTGTAACTTATGGAGAACAATGGACGTGTTGCACCTATGTGTTAATGAATTATATAGATTGGGGGTGGTGTGATACAATAGTAACCATGGCAGCAATGCCCGAGGTTGTCATTGCTATGTAGCAACAAATCAAGCACCTTATTCAATTTTGGATGAATGAGATCATCAATGACAAGAGCATGTAGAGAGAGTACTAATTCAAGAAGGAGAGGACCAAATCCAATTTCCAAAACCCAAGGTTTTTGAAGGCAAGAGTCTTCTAGGTACAATAGAGAATTTTTTGTTTGACTACAAATGTTAATTCAAGGCTACCAATCTTCAAGACAAACAGAAATAGATTCTCCTGGCTTCCAACCAATTTGATGGAGTAGCAAAGCTATGGTAGAAATTCCAAGTGAAGCGAGCTGAATGGCAAATTTTTGCACTAATCTTGACATGGATAGAATTCAAGAGTGTTATGATTGGTCGATTTTAAGCTATAAATGCCACACAAGCTGCACAAGATAGGTTGGCAGAGTTGAAGCAAATTGGCTCTTTAAGAAGTTACATCACACAATTCTAGAACATCATCATGCAAATTCCATATATACTCAAAGGTGAAGCTCTAGATTGATTTGTGAGGGTCTTGAAGTCACAAACAAAATTAGAGGTAACTATGCAAGAGCCATAACACTTGGAGGAAGCCATGCCATTGGCTGAACGCTTTGATTCCTTGGTTGCAATAACTTGGTTTGGAACTTGACCTCCACAAAACCTACCAATACACTACACACGAGTAGCGGAGCCGGCACCAATGGAGATTGATGCCATTCAAGGGAGACCACTTGGCACTTCAAATAGAGAATATGCAACAAAATGATGGTTGTTTCTAATGTTGCCAAATTAGATATCACATTGCTGAATGTCCACTCAAGAATGGGTAATCTTGACAAGTCACCCATATGGAGTTTGTGGAGCAGAATGATCAAGTAAATGAGGAATCCCAATAGAAGATTTTGAGTTGCCTGGTGGGAACTTGATTAGTTCCAATGGCATTGAAGGCTCAACCTATGCAAGTTTGTTTCACTTGTAAGGTATGATATCTAATTGTGGTTGTAGGATTTTGGTTGATTCAAGAAGTTCATAAGATTACTTGTCCATATAATTACCAAAGGAATTGCATATTCCTATTAAGCCAATAATTAGAAGTAGATTGATGATAGTGGATGGTACAGAATGTGAAACCCTCCTTGCATTCCGTACCTTGCATCTTATTACTTTCAAGAGTAGGAAGGAGTACTTAGAGTTTATGAGGTTTGTAGTGGCACCTTTATATTATGATGTCATTCTAGGTCTACCTTGGCTTGAACATCATAAAGTTCAATTTGATAAGAACCGATGATAAATTCAAATACAACACCAAGATAAGAATTTCTGATTAGGTTGTCTAGCACCTTTTAGTAAGACACCTAAGAATAGTCAGTCCCAAGATGGGAAGTTTGTCGGGAAGGTAACCATAGAGTAAGCTTTGAAGGGAGATTAGTCCCAAGATGGGAAGTTTGTTAAGAAAGCAACCACAGAGCAAGCTTTGAAGGGAGATGAATCCCTAGATGGGAAGTTTGTTAGTGAAGTAGCCATAGCGCAAGCTTTGGAGGAAGATAAGTCTATTTTTGCGGTGTGGATCAAGCAGATTGCACAAGGAGAATTTGAGGGGAGTCATGAGCCTCTTCAAGCAATGGTTGATCAAATATTTAGGAGTTTGTGGATGATCTATCAGAGGGATTACCCCCCAATCGTGGTATGCCCTTCAAGATTGAGTTATTGCCAGGGAGTACTCTAATGAGTAGACCAATCCATTGGCTCTCACTAAACAAGTTGGAAGAGTTGCAAATAACACTTATGGAGTTGTTGGAGAAGGATTTCATAAAACATAGTACATCTCTTGGGGATCATTGGTACTATTTGTTCTAAAGAAGGATGGAGGACTTTGTTTCTATATTGATTATAGTGGACTCAATAAATAAACAATGAAGAGTGCATATCCCTTGCCTTGAATTGATTACTTGCTTGATCAGTTGAGTAGAGCACAATACTTCTCCATGTTGGATCTTTGCAATGCCTATTGGCAAATCCCCATTGATAGAGAAGATATGAAAAAGATTGCCTTTTAAACAAGGTATGGGCATTTTGAGTGGAGAGTTCTACCTTTTGGGCTCATTAATACTCTTCATGGATCAGATGCATCGGATGTTGGATGGACTATTGGATTGATACATGGTGGTGTTCTTGGATGATAGCTTAATCTATAGCAAGACAGAGTTAAAACACATGGATCATGTGCCAGAGTCCAAAGACGACAACAACAATGGAAATTTTCTCCCAAGAAGTTGAAGTGTGCCTTTTGGGAGAAGGAAGTTACCTTCTTGGGTCACAAGATCTCATCAAAGGAGATCAAGATGGAAGAGGAAAAAAGCAAGAGCATTACTGATTGGCCTACTCCAAAAGATGCTACAAAAGTATGAACATTTAATAGATTGACCAATTTTTATCAATGGTTCATCCACTATATGCCCATGTGACCGCACCATTGAATGATCTCTTGGAGAATAACTTGAGATTTTAGTGGACCACCAAGCACAGAGAAGCATTCCAAAAGTTGAAACATATGGTGTCTTGAAGACCCATTCT
Organism: Lunularia cruciata; assembly: GCA_948567375.1. Lineage (NCBI taxonomy): Eukaryota > Viridiplantae > Streptophyta > Marchantiopsida > Lunulariales > Lunulariaceae > Lunularia > Lunularia cruciata. The sequence goes on from OX419758.1 coordinate 64,418,707, forward strand.
TCAACCATATGATCCTCAACTACCTTGTGTGGTTGATTTTGATGCTTCTAACTTTGTAATTGGAGCCATGTTGTAGTAGGAATTCCCAGATGGATTACATCTCATTGCCTTTGTGTCTTCCCAACTACATACAATTGAAAAGAATTAGTCTGCTTGAGATTAGGAACAACTAGCAATGGTATATACCACCAAAATACATAGGCATTGTCTCTTGGGGAAACAAGTGATCATGCAAACTGATCATAAACTATTGTTGCAGACATTACACTTGGAACACATGAAGAGTTGACATCATTGATGGGATGAGCAACTCCAATTTTTTGACATCAAACTTGAGTACAAACCAAGTTGGTTGCATGTCATCCTAATGCCAATCACAACGGCCTGATTTGACATCTCTTCCTCTCATCACAATAGCCATTACAACTGTGCCAATTGACTCTAAGGTCCAAAACAAGTTTAGGTTACCTCTGCAGCAAGATGCCTTCTTCTGGATGGTACATGGTCATCTTGCAACATGCAACAAGGAGTACAACACCTTCTCCTTCAAGGAAAGCCTTTTATTCCATGAGGACCAGATATATATTCCAGCCAAGGGATGATCTCCAACTTGTGCGCCTCCAAGAAGCCCATGACTTACCAATTGCTGGTCATGGGTGTAGACAAGACCTTGGGTACTCTCCAATGTCAATGGTGGTTGCCTAACATGACACAAGATGTTTGAGAGTTTGTCCAATCGTGTGAGAGTTGACAATGCAACAAGACTAGCAACCAAAAACTGAGTGGACTCTTTCAGCCACCTCCATTCTATTTGCTTGATGGGAACACGTGAGCCTAGATCTCATTGTGTCTTTGCCCAAGACAAAGCAAGGTCCCACAAGGATCATGGTGTTTGTGGATAAGCTTAGTAAGAAAATCCATTTGGTACCAAACTTTGATACTGTGGATGCTCCAACATTGGCACAGATCTACTTTGACACTATCTTCAAGCATCATGGGATGCCTTGTGTACTTATCTCTGATCATGATCCTTGATTCAATGAAAAATTTTGGCAAGCATTCTTCCAAATACTCGGTAGCAAGCCTGCTTTGTCCACGGCTTGTCATCCTCAAACTGATGGACAAATTGAATATGAAAATCTAACCTTGGAAGATATGCTTCATGTCTTCAGCAACATCAACCATACCAATTGGGATGAATGTCTTATAGCTACAAAGTTTGCATACAACAATTCCAAATAAAATATCATTGGATTCTCTCCTTTCTTCCTCAATTTTGGCTAAGATCCACTTGTTCCAAATTTCCTTCTTACTCTTCCTCCATCTCATGTTCCTCATACTTCCACTTTCTTGACCACTATATCCCAATGCTTCCAACAAGCCCAATCTCATCTCCTTGTTGGTCAGAATGGACAAAAAACAATATGCGGACCACCATTGTCATGATCTCACTTTTCAAGTTGGTGATAAGGTCATGCTCTCCTCTAGTAACTTAACCCTCCCACTTGATATCCAAGTTTGTAAACTCACCCTTTATTGGATAGGACTCTTTGATGTCACCCAAATCATCTCTCCTATTGCTTATCGAATTGCCTTGCCTTGTCATATGCACATCCACCCTATCTTTCACATTTCCAAGTTGAAACCCTTTGTTCCTAAACCATCTTCTTTTTCCTCTTGAATGCAACCTCCTCCTCCTCCTCCCGTCCCTACCAATGATCATTAGGACTATGAAGTTGATCATATCCTTATACATCACCACATTCAACAAGGCTGTCAACTACATACGGAGAACAAGGTCCTTTGGAAAGGGTACCCTTGCATGATGCCACATGGGAACCTCTTTCTCATCTCCAAAATGCACAAACAGCTATCTAGAAGTTTGAAGCTTCAATGACGACAAGGACATCACTAACTAGTGGTGGGGGAATATTTAACAATATGGAGTTTAGCGACAAAGTTAACTAGGGCTAACAAAGAAGCAAATAGGACATATTAGCATAGAATCTTCTAGAAGTATCTAGGAAGCTTCTTGGAAGTTTTCTTCATAGCTTAGCTTGCACCCCAAGTAAGTAGATTCTAGAAAGAAGCTTCTAGAAGCTCCCAACTAGCTTAGCTTGCACGCCAAGTAAACAACTTCTAGAAAAAAACTTCTTGAGAAGCTTTCTAGTTAACTTGGCTTGCACTCCAAGAAATTGGCTCAAGGAAGATTCTTGAGAAGCTTCTCAAGACCTTGTATGCTCCCTATAAATACCAAAGCCTAAGCTCATGCTAGGCATTCGGAGTTTCTCTCATTCTAGTGTCCCAATGTGAGCTTCCATTCTCCTATTTCTCTCTTTGGTCTTGGTCTTTTACACATTCATTGAGAGAAGGATCATTCACCAATTCCAACTCAATGCTGATGGGGTCTTAACACACTTGTTTGTCATACCAAAGACCATCAAAGAGATCACCAACAAAATTTACTCTTGGATTTGATGTACAAAACCTACCAATATCCTATGCCATTGCTTCATGGTATTGGTGTGACGAACACCATGTTCTTTTCTTCATAAGGAATGAAACCGAAGCAGATTACACTTGGTCAATGTAAGAGATGAACAATTTTTTCTACAGTCTATAGATCAATCTTGAATGACACTTTTTTTGTCACCTTGAGAGAACTAGCCTTGATGAATGAAATTTCTTTGATCTTCTATAGATATTGGAATATTCTTTGTGTTTGGCTTATCAATAAGAATGTTCTCACCACATAGTGCATATCTTTTGAGTCAAATGAGTCTTGGCAAGGATTCAACAAATGCTAGAAAATTGTGATTGATTCATTGGTGAAAGAGTAGTACACAAATAATTGTCGGCATCTTGCCAAAGATGTTCCCAAGAGTATCTTCTCTTACTTGAAATCCACTCGGTTGATCTACAAAGAATTATTTGTGGTAACATGACTCAAAAGCATCTGCCATTATTATCACATTTCAATGTCATGTGTGTAGGATGCCCATACAACCTTTGGATCCATGTGTCAATTGGTGATTTTGGAGCAATCCATGATGCAATTTAGCTTGCCTACAACAATTAATGGTGTGAGTTCAACCAATGATACACCAAGGAAAGGAACCAACTAGCTTTGAAGCATAATCATCGTATTTAGATAAGTGTGGTACAAAAATATCAACTTTTGCCTTGAATGAGCATTCAAGGATTTCAATAAGGGCTTGTCAATGGATGAGAGTACAACACCATAGGAGGGTTTCAGATTTAGGGACTTTTTTATGCAGGTACCCACAAAATTTTTTATGGATATTCATAAAAAATTTGATGGGTGCTACTTTTAAAGTTCAAAAGAAATTTATATGTAGAGTACTTGTAGCCGTAAAAATTTTATGGATGAAAAACCTGTAAAATATTCATGGGTAGTATGGTTTTATGGGTATCCTTAAATTTTAAATGCTCATCAAGGGATTTGAAATTTAAAAGTATCCATGTAAACCAAGTTGGACACTTCTGTCTTCCTCTATTCTACATTTTTGTCATCTTCTTCTCTCAAGCAAAGAGAGAACATTTCAAAAACTTGATATTTCATTGACTTCCTTTCTTGTGTCCCCTTGTCATCATAGGCTTAGCTAAATGTCAAGTAATCCCTGACATCTCATCTAGTCTATAAGTGGTCATTACTAAATATTGGATTGTAAATGCCCCTAAAGCCTTCTACCCATGAAGCTTTTTCCTCTAATTTTAAATAGATTTACATGGTCATTCATTTCCAAAACCAAAATTTTATTGATACTTGATGCTCTACTGATAAAAAAAAATTTAAAATCTAAGACCAAAATCAAAATCCAAGACCAAAATTTTAACTTATTGCAAAAAAACTCTATTGAATGTGGTTTGAGCATGAAATGTCCATTATTGATGTGAAAACACTATGACATTAGGGAGTTTCAGTTTTCAGAAAGTAAAGTCTTTTGTAGCCACCTGTGCAAAAACAACCTCCATCCTATTTTCCAACTTGAAATGATGCTACTAAAGCTAGAGCATCCTTCTCCTTTGTTGCTTCATTTGGTCATATTGAGGAGAGGCTAGCTACAATGCAACCCAACCAACATCTTTTTGGAACAAAAAATTGCCCATCTTGAAACTCAAGAAATTAGCATTCACTGATTTTAAGTCCCTGAGGCTACCATAAAACAAAAGCATAGGGCAAAATCTTGCAACATTTGAGTATGTCAATCAAAAATTTTCAGATCAACCTCAAAGCAACATCAACCAAAGGAGATGCATAATGTTGTTGTACTTTGCTTTTTTGCTCTCTAGGAACACATTGTTGTCTTTTTGTGGTTTGTGTAGCCCATGAAAAGGTAGTTTAGTGTTATTTATCTTTGCAATGTTAGAGTACATTGTACAATGAACCCCATTGTTGAGAAATTGACAGTAATCTCTGTACATCTAAGTGATTGGCCACATGGATTAGGATCTTGTTGTCTTTTAATGCTATGGTGTATAAGTGATGGAGACTTGATAGAAAAATGAGGTTTTTTAGTCTTAGGAGTCTTGAGTGGGGAGTAGAACGGTGAAGAGTGAGAATGGTAGCAAAGTGTGGGAGCTAGAGCATTTGAACAAGAGATGTTTTTCACTCTTGATCTACCACTCCCATATCCTTTTCTCATCAGACTTTAGATTTGCATTGTGACCACTTCTGAACTTGGATGGTAGCACATTTCAAGCTTGAGTTCATGGCTATGGTGATACAAAACTTTGATCCTATTATCTTTCATATGTTTACTTATGGATAGGTTTGGGATTCAACCATTTATGTGCTTTTGTAGAAGGAGAGGGACTAAAAATTTTCTCAAGGCCGTCAAGGTAGAGTTGTGGGGTTAATGTGTCAAAATAAGAAGTGGTTAAGTGACAAAAGTGTAAATAATTGTGTCCTAACATGGTGTGAACACAAAAAAACACAATATTTGAGCAAGTTATAAATAAGATTTTATCAATGGGAGCAAGGGGGTCAAATGCATACCCACATGCACAAATTGAGGATTTTGAGAATTCTTAAATAGCTTTTCATAATATATCAGCAAGGTTGCAGAGAAAATAAAATGGTTTTCCGTGTTGAGCCTAAGAAATATCAATTTTGAGTTTATTCAAATTTGATTTGATCAACTGAAGTTGGAGTATTGGATATCTAGGTTTTGAAAAGAAGATGATGATCAAGTTTGGGTTTTGGCCACTTTTTAAGTTTTGGTTTGAATCATCCTTTCACAACTTTTAGTATTATTTGTGGTTATGTCTTATATCTCTATGCAAAATTTTCATGTAAATTTCTTGATAGAAAATTCAAGGTATTGGATCAAGTATATTTGGGTATGTTGAGCTCAAAAGTTACCCTTGTTTGTGAATTGATCCATATCTAGAGATTGGGTTTTGATTCAACCATCAAATTTTCCAAAGGTTTAGACGAGAGCAAGAGAAACTATTATGTAAAACTTGATTAGCTCAAGGCTTAAAGATAGGCAAATTTGGTGCAACAAATTTTATTGGAATAATTATCATAAGTTGAATAGAGTAATTTTATCTCCAAATGCAACTAATGTCCATTTTCTAATTTTAAGTCATGAATGAAAGGTTTATAGCTTTCTAAAGTGTTCACTACTATTATATAAATAATTGGGTCAAAACTCAACAAAAAAGTTGTGCAAGAATCAAGACTAGAGCCTTACTTAGGGTTTTGAAATTAAAGTTTAAATTACAAAAATTAGATCAAGTTTGAGACCTTGTGGTCAAACTAGATCTTGTGGTCAAAATTAGATCAAGAGAACTTTGGTAGTCAAATTGATGCTCAATTGATATCACATGCTTATCTCACAAGCTTTCTAGAACATTTGAATCAAAGTTATAAAGAAAAAATCATCTCCATTTGAATCTTGTAAAGATTTCCACATCAAAAGGCATATAATTTCCTTATCTTGAATGAAATTTGGATGCAAACTTGGAATATAGATTGAGATTAGCTTCTTAATAAGAGCCTCTTTGCTCTCGGTGTATTGAGTATTTCCCCTTGGTAGCACTAGAAGTGATGACCACAAAACTAGGAGTGCATATTGTGATGATAGGTTAGGTTGCTTATTATTCTCATACCCTATAAAAGCACATAGGAAACAAGTGTAGAAGGTTCTAACAATTACAAAAATAAGTGGATTCAAACTATAAGTGACAAGTCTACATGCTACCTCCTATCCATCAGCTCTAGAACTAGGCACCTAGTGTATTCCTAAAGAGAGGAAAAGAAAGTATGATATTTGATGCTTTGTTGAAGAGCTTATGGATAGGAGGTTATATGTAAACTTGTCACTAATAGTTTGAGTCCATTTGTTTTCCCAACCATCAGAACCTTCTATTCTTATTTCCAATGTTCCTTCTAGTGGGTAGGGGAATAATGAGCAACCTAACATATCATCACACCATACACTCTTGGTTTCTTGGTCATCACTTCCAATGCTACCAAAGAGAAATGCATAACACACCTAGAGAGAAGAAACCTAAGCGTAATGTTCGCACACCTATCCAAAGAACTGGATGTAAAATTAAAAATGCAAGCATGGATTGGATCCAAACACAAGAAATTTAGAAAAATTCTCCATAGTTTGTTTCTATAGAACTTCCTTGCTCTATCTAAGATTTGCTCCAAATCTGTACTCTAAGTTTGTGTCCAACTGATACTCTAGATAGGGAAACTCTATGATTTTTTTTTTAAGAAATCTTTCAAGATTAAGATGGGGATAACTTCTTTCCTATAACTCTGATTTAGATGTTCTAAGACTCAATGGAAAGTAGAAAATCTATGCAATAAAATTTCCAATGATATAAATTCAACCTCAATTTTACAACTATAGCTCTTTTGACAATGTCTCAACCTTTCCCTAATTTTTTAGTTCAAACCTAATTTTGAAACTCTAGTCAAGACTCCAATCCTAATTCATGCATAGTTTTTACCAAACTTTTAGACTAAAGATTCATGTCAAAAATGGAGAAAATATAGAAAGCTACAATCCTTTCACTCATGACTTTAAATTGGAGACTTTACATTCAATTTAGTTGGAGATAAGATTCCTCTATAATATAATCTCTTGTATAATTTGTTCCACCAAATCTCACTATATATAGTCCTTGAGCCAACTATATTTTACTAAATATTTGGTTGTAAAATTCTCTAAAATCTTGTAAAGTTTGAATGGTTGAATCTGAACACAATCTCTATATATGGATCAATCCTCAAGTTGGGTTAATTTTAAAGTCATACATACCCAAGTATACTTGATTCTAAAAAATTTAATCTTTCATTTAAGTATTCACATAAAAAAATTTCATAGAGGCATAAGACATAAGCACAAATAGTATTGGAAATTTTCATAGGCTGATTCAAACCAAAACTTGAGAAGTGACCAAAACACCAAACTTGATCATACATTTCTCTTGAAAACCTTGATTTCCAATACTCCAACTTCAATTGATTATGTAAGATTTGATATCAATTGAAAATCAAAATTAAAATTTCTTGGGCTTAGCACAACCAACATTTGTCAGATCCTATTGAAAAATCATGAAAAAATTTCATTAAGTCTCCAAGTTCCACAATTTGTGCTCTTGGGTATGAAATTGAACCCCTTGCTTCAATTGATAATTTATTGCTCATAAATTTCTCAAATCTCATAATGCTTAATTTTAGACCATAGTATATTTGCTCATTTTTCTAATTGTGGTCTTATCTTCCTAAATTCCCTTCACTAACTCCCTCAAACAAACAAAAAACATGACTTCACATGTTAGGACCTCAATTCTTGCACTTTTGTCGCTTAACTTCTCCTTTTGATACATAGATCCCACAACTCCACCTTAGAAGCAAGTGAAATCTTATCCCTCTCCTTTTTCAAAAGCACATAAATAGTCAAGTCCCCAACTTTTTTGTAAGTAAGCATAGAAAGGGTAATATGATCTAGGTTTTCCATCACCCAACACCATGAATACAAGCCTAAAATATGCTACCATCCAAACCCAAAGTGATCATGGGGCCAAATTTGAAGCATGATGAGAAAAGGATTTGAGAGCGGTAGATCAAAAGCAAGGAACAATTCTTGTTCAAACTCAACCTCTGTAATACAAATAGCTAGACATATGATCTAGAGATGAAATTTGGTTTGGTAACATCTAAGAGGATGTTATACATGATGGAAGTCCATTCCTATTCAACATAGACATGCATCATCTAGATGTAATCATGATTGATCTCAAAAAAAAACATCAGGTGCCCTTGGAAAAAATACCCAATAAGGTCTAAGTAGATCAGACAAAGGTACCACCATAAGAGTACTTCTACTAATAGACTAGAAATTAAAACATGCTTGAAGACTTAAGAATCAATAGCTAGATATATGATCTAAAGGTAGAATTTGGGTTGGTGATATCTAGAAGGATGGTACATGTAATGGAAAAAGTAGATTAGGTAGAGGTATCACCAAAAGAGCACTTATGCAAATAGAGCAGAAACCAAAATAGGCCTGAAAACTTCAAAGGCAATTTTGGAGGCCTAAATAGATGAATTAGACCTCAAAAATGTGTACATCTCCCTCCCCTCCCTAGTGGGGGAAAACCTGGCCTTCCCTCCCCTTTGGTTTGACTCACCGAGAGCTTTCCAACGGTACCTCACCCATGTGATTATGAGATTCCTATAGGAAGATTCCCTAAAATATTCCTTCTAGTCAAAGCCTATTTGACCAACCAGATGGGACCAAGATCGACATGTCACCCATCCAAGCAAGTAATCTAAGGGTGGAGCTCACTTACATGTCACCTATCCATGTACCTAATCCTATGGTGGAGTATCCTTGGAGGAGATCCTCTTTGGCTATATAATAAAGAGAAGGTGCTCCCTTGGGGCACCAAAGTTTGAGAGTGAAACCTGTGTTTTCTCTTTTGTGTATCTTTGCTATCCTCAGAATATTACACCCTCTAACACTTTAGCTCACATAGTTTGTTACAACTCTCACCTTCGGCATTCTCCTTCCATTGGAGACTCCTAAGACTAAAAATCTCCCCGATCTATCAAGTCTACACTGTCTATATACATCACAGCCCTAAAAGCAAACAAGATTATAATCCACATAGACAATCACTTGAATGTACATAGATTGCTCACAAGGAAATTGCTCAACTATAGAATCCATTGTACAACCTACTCTAACATTACGAAGATAAATAACACTAAATTACTTTTTATTGGCTACACACACCACAACATGACAAAATGTCACTAAGTTGAACACAATTCTACAATAGGACCTACAACAAGCATCATAATGCTAATGATGAAAATCTGCTACTATTTTTGGTGGTATTTGCATTGGTTGCATTTGCTGCCAAACATTGGAAAAACTATTACCTTTATCATACAATATGCTATTAGTATGATCCATTTTTTAGGCCAATTTCATACCTTATAGTTGGCAAGCTAACAAGGAATAAAATGAGTTTACCAAAAGAATTATATTAAGGTTTTTGGCTCTCAATAACCTCACCATAGCATTTTTGGTAAACTTACCATACCTTGTTAGCTTGCCAACTAAAGTGCATGTGGTTGCCCCAAATGATAGATCATGTTGATAGCATATCATAAAATATAAAGCAATAGATTTTCCAACATGTGGTGGAAAATACAACCAATACCAATGTATGCATTTTTTGCAATATGTTTCTATAAAGGAGGAGAACCATTGGAAAATTCAAGCAATGAACTATCAATAAAATGTAGTGGAGGAAGAGTTAGTGGAGCTTGGAATGGTTGAAAGGGAAAGTGGTGATGGAAGTGGCAGCACATTTTCATGATTGGTATTATGTCATCTACCATAGGTCTTAGATTATGCACAACTTTGTGATATGTTCCGCATCTCCTTTGGATGGTGTTGCTTTGAGGCTTACCTGAAAATTCCTAATCAAATGTAATTTGCTTAAGTTTCATTCTTCATGAAGTAGGAAACTTGGTGTCTATCTGATTTGTGGAGGTGACACCAATGCCATGAATCAATGGCATATGACATTGGTTGGTTTTGTGCATCAAATCCAATAGTAAAATTCTATTTGCTGAATTTGGCCATCTCTTCTATTGTCTTTGGTATGACAAAAGAGTGTGTTAAGACTCCATCATCTTTGTGTTAGAATTGGTGAATGGTCCCTTTCTTAATGAATGCATCCAGTAGTGCTTTTATTAGACAATGCCCATCCAATCTCTTTTGGTTTCACACTTGAAATTACAATTATCTTAAAGATTGATTCTACATGCTTGATTTTGTTCATTAAATGTGCTAATAATTTGCCTCAACACTATTCCAACCTTACACAATTACTCAACAATGATTCTCTTGTAAGAGTGCATGAGGAAGGGTATGTTGCAAGATTTTTTGTTGGTTCATGGTTGTGGATGCTATCCAAGAGCTTTGACTTCCAACCACAATTTTCGTTTTGTAAGACCACTAGGAAAAGCTAGTTAATTCGCAAAGTTGAAGTGTTTTGAATGTGGGTTTTGGACCCAATGTAGTTCCCCCATATGTATGCAGCTCAAAGACATAAACTTGATGTTTCCTTTTGGTTTTTTGGCAATGGTATGCATGGATGCAACTTTCACAACAAAGCCATCTAGACAAGCATGGGCTTAGAGAGTAGACTTAGCCTCTTCCAAGTTTGAGTAGCATGTAAGAGACATAACAATGTCCAGAGTTAGCAAGCAAAGGAGAGGCAAAGAGAGGAAGCAAGTCAAGAAGAGATGTACCAAAGTTGTGAGGAGAGAGAAGAAATAAATAAACCAGCAAATGAGACAGAATATACATGGGCTTAAAGAGCAGCTTCTTCCAAGGTTGAGTAGCATATGACAGTTGGGGCAATGAGAGACATAATGAATTTTAGAATTCAACAAGCAAAAGAGAGAGAATGAGTGTAAGCTTGGAGAGCAACTTCTTCAAGGGTTGAGTAGCAAGCAATAGTCGGAGCAATGAGAGACATGACAAAGTCCAAAGTATAACAAGTAGACAAGATACAAAGAGAGGAAGAAATTCCAAAAGAGATGTAGGTGTCAAAGTTGCAAGGAGAGAAAAAGAGTGATACTTTTGTATCATATAGTGTACCATCCCTTTCTAAAGGCTATCATTAGCCTTCCAAATGGCACTATAATTAGAAGGCACTATAATTGGAAGGCTAATGCGGTGTGTAGT